>JAUIMM010000185.1:8445000-9745000 GCA_031769625.1 Taudactylus pleione
TACATTGTCTTCTACTGTATCGCACTCTTTTTTTTACTTTCACAGTGTCTCTCTCTCCCTCCCGTACTACAAAGACCCATCTCACTTACTCCGGGGCTCGCGTGCGCACTGCCGGACAATCGACCCGGTTGCGCTCGGATCTGAATCAGGCCCTACTGTAATTCTTTCTCTACTGTACTTGTGTAACAGGAACATTCTGTTTTTTTTCCCCCATAGTTCTGCAACAAGGAAAGCCCCGTCGCCAGCCCCCCACTGACCCAAATTTGGGTTTTTGCCCGCGTAAGTACTGTACCTTACACTACTACAGTATACAGTACTATAAATTGTCTTCTACTGTATCACTCTCGTTTTTTGCGTGTTTGTATTGGTGTTATGTATGGAGGTGTTATTTTTTCTACCGTATAATCGTTTTTTTCTTAAACACACAGTAAAAAATTCAAACAGGAGCAACCAGAGCCACAGCTCCCTGGCCTCTGTACGCGTAAGTACAGTACTGTATCTTTTTCTCTCTCTCTTTTTCTCTCTCCCTCTCTGTCTTTCTGTCCCTCCCTCTCTCTTTCTTTTTCTCCCTCCCTCTCCCCCCTCTCTCTCTCGCTTTCTCTCTCCCCCTCCCTCCCTCTCACCCACCCTCTCTTTCTCCCTCTTTTTCTCTCTCTCTCTTTCTCTCTCCCTCTCTGTCTCTCTCCCTCCCTCTCTCTTTTTCTCTCTCTGTCTTTCTCTCTCCCTCTCCCTCTCTCTTTTTCTCTCTCTTTCTTTCTCCCTCCCTCTCTCTTTTTCTCTCTCTGTCTTTCTCTCTCCCTCTCCCCCTCCCTCCCTCTCCCCCCCTCCCTCCCTCTCTCTTTTTCCCTCTCTCTTTCTCTCTCCCTCTCTGTCTTTCTCTCCCTCCCTCTCTCTTTTTCTCTCTCTCTGTCTTTCTCTCTCCCCCTCCCTCCCTCTCCACCCCTCCCTCTTTCTTTTTCTCCCTCTGTCTGTGTTTGTTTTTGTTGTTATGGAGACTCTGTTCAAGATTTATACAGTTTATTTGTTTCCAAATGGTTTTGATGGAAACTGTTCTTTTTCCACCGTCCTACCACCAACAGCGGCAGAAACACCTCCACCACCCAGTGGCGTCTCCATGCTGCGTAAGTGCAGTACACCACATTGTTTTGTACAGCACTGTCTCTCTCCTTTTTTTCCCTTGTCAGTCTCTCTCTCTGTCTTTTTCTCTCCCTCTCCCTCCCTCTCTCTCTCTCCCTCCCTCTCTTTCTCTCTCTTTTTCTCTCTCTCTTTCTCTCTCCCTCTCTGTCTTTCTCTCCCTCCCTCTCTCTTTTTCTCTCTCCCTCTCCCCCATCCCTCTACCCCCTCCCTCTTTCTTTTTCTCCCTCTGTCTGTGTTTGTTTTTGTTGTTATGGAGGCTCTATTCAAGATTTATACAGTTTATTTGTTTCCAAATGGTTTTGATGGAAACTGTTCTTTTTCCACAGTCCTACCACCAACAGCGGCGGAAACACCTCCACCACCCAGTGGCGTCCCCATGCTGCGTAAGTGCAGTACACCATATTGTTTTCTACAGCACTGTATCTCTCCTTTTTTGCCCTTGTCAGTCTCTCTCTCTCTCTCTTTCTCTCCCTCTCCCCCTCCCTCTCTTTCTCTCTCTTTTTCCCTCTCTCTTTCTCTCTCCCTCTCTGTCTTTTTCTCTCTCCCTCTCCCCCTCCCTCCCTCTCCCCCCCTCCCTCTCCCCCCCTCCCTCTTTCTTTTTCTCCCTCTGTCTGTGTTTATTTTTGTTGTTATGGAGGCTCTGTTCAAGATTTATACAGTTTATTTGTTTCCAAATGGTTTTGATGGAAACTGTTCTTTTTCCACAGTCCTACCACCATCACCACCGGCGGCAACACCACCACCACCCAGTGGCGTCTCCATGCCGCGTAAGTGCAGTACACCACATTGTTTTCTACAGCACTGTATCTCTCTCCTTTTTTTCCCTTGTCAGTCTCTCTCTCTCTCTTTTTCTCTCTCTGTCTTTCTCTCTTCCTCCCTCTTTCTCTCTCTTTTTCCCTCTCTCTTTCTCTCTCCCTCTGTCTTTCTCTCCCTCCCTCTCTCTTTTTCTCTCTCTGTCTTTCTCTCTCCCTCTCCCTCTCCCCTCCCTCCCTCTCCCCCTCCCTCTCCCTCTTTCTTTTTCTCCCTCTGTCTGTGTTTGTTTTTGTTGTTATGGAGGCTCTGTTCAAGATTTATACAGTTTATTTGTTTCCAAATGGTTTTGATGGAAACTGTTCTTTTTCCACAGTCCTACCACCATCACCACCGGCGGCAACACCACCACCACCCAGTGGCGTCTCCATGCCGCATAAGTGCAGTACACCACATTGTTTTCTACAGCACTGTATCTCTCTCCTTTTTTTCCCTTGTCAGTCTCTTTCTCTCTCCCTCTGTCTTTGTCTCCCTCCATCTATCTTTTTCTCTCTCTCTCTGTCTTTCTCTCTCCCTCCCTCTTCTGTACTTGTGTAACAGAAACATAATTTTTTTTTCAACAGCACCAACAACTCAAGGGCCCCAGTCCTTTGCCTCCTTTAGAACGCGGCTTGCCGCCCTGAGTAAGTACCGTGCACTACTGTACTATACATTGTGCTCTCCTTTTTACAGTGCCTCTCTCTTCCTCCTGTACTCCAAAGACCCATCTCCAACCTCTTCTCCTTACACAATAATTGGGTCTTGTAGCTGGGCTAATTTGCATCCACACAAGAGTCTGGGAGAATAAAGGGTTTTTCTTTTGAGCTAGGGAAAGGTGGGGGCTGCAGAGAGAAGGGGCATGTGGAACTATAAGGCTCAGTATTCAACACTGCTAGGTGTTCACTTAGTAAGTGAGATTTAAGTGCACCATTCCTCATACACACATTAATACGCACAATTGCGCTGGTAACTAATCGCATATTAGCGAATGCATAAGACCTTGTATGAAAACACTGTTTTATTAGCTTCATGCGCACGCATCTGCCCCAAGTTAACTAGCGTCTTTATATCAAACCCCGCAAACTCACACATTACATATCCACATAAAAGGTTTAATAAGCTTTAAGGTATAAGATTTAAGTTGGTTCAGTTAATATAAATGCTGTGAAATAAAGATATTTGATAACTAAGGTTTTATACATGCTAAGAAAGCCGTGTTTGGTTTTGTATTGATGTGTACTCTTTCAACAGAATTCCGTTATTATCGGTGTGGAGATCGCATCATGCATTCTCAACTTATGGACCGCAGAGACTTCAAGCAACAAAATGTATATTATATGAACAACTGTTAGGATCATTGCTTGGGGCGGGAGGGCAGAGACCCCCAGTTGTTAGAGGCTGGGATGAGTCTATTTGAACCAGCCTGTTAAACGCTCTGTAACAGATGCTTCCCCCCTGGGAACCAATGGCATAAGCAAGAAACTTCTCTATTGTCCTGTCTATTCTGGGGGGGTATAAATATGTGTGCTCCAACACTGGGTTCTTAGTCTTCTTGCTGAACGCTGAGGGACGAGGGGTTTCTTGCTGATGCCTAACATCTGGACCAGAATGCGCTGCGTATGTATACTGTACTTGGGTCTGTATAATTCCTTTGCGCCGAATTGTGTCTGGATCAATAGCGTGTAACTGACTGTACTTTTACCTGAATAATACTTGTGCTTTGGAACCACAGATTCCAGGTCTTAAGTCTTTATTTACTATGACTGCGTACGCAAATTAGCGTCATCCTTAGAGGTTTATAGGTAGGATATTAGAAGGTATAGGCAGGGGTTCAATTTCAATATCGTCACTATCTTATCCTTTTCCCTTTTTAACTTCTCTTCATTTGACCATATATTTCAATTACGGCTTCTATATCTACAGCTTATCTATTAAAAGAAAGATTATTAAATTGTAAAGGTCAGACACGGTCCCTATAGACACATACTCTGCCATTTGCCTGTAATGAATGTATAACCTCAGTGGATAAAATATGGTTTTACCAGAGACCTGCAATCATTTCATCACACTGTTACAGAGATTGTGTTAATGCTTGAACACAAAGTAAGGAAAAGCCATACGGTGACAATCACAGAATATATGTTTAAACTAAACATTGGCTGGAGCTCCTAACTTATGGAAGAAGGGATCGCATTCTGCTATGTGGCCTCTATATTCTGTACAATGTGCACCCTGTCACTTTTCCAAGTCAGTACTTCCAGTAAATCCCATTAACATTTGCTCACAAAACAGATTATCCACTTGTTTTACTTTAATTACATAAAAACACGATAGTCTATGAGATCTTTTTTTAAGATGCGACATAAAAATCTATAATTGCACTGAATTCATCATCATATTTTAGAACCGTTCCATTGGCTTCTTCTTCTCTGCTCACAGATCTATACAAACATAATATAGATGCTGTAAGCACGGCAATATATATTTTGCCTGACATTCACGGACACAAGGGACATGCATGCTTTGCTCAGTGCTATGTCATGGAGAGAGCATGCGTGGCCATGCCTAGCATGTATTTCCCATCTACGTTGGCTAGACTCTATTACTGCTCTTCCTATGGGCTTTTCAACAGATCTATCATTACACGACACCCCGCATGAATTGTCTCTATTGATCCTGTACTGTAGTCTATAAATTGCTTTCTATTCCATATGAGCACATTCTAAGTAGAAAAACTAACTACACAAATAATGATTACTTTTGCCAGTCCTGTAAAAAATGCATTTCCAGCTAAGTGGTGTATTTTAGTTTTCACAATTACAGCAATGTTCTCTTTCATTTTAAGTTATTCTAAGATTAAAGGTCATGATGACTGCTTTAGTAGTACAAATTCATGGCATTTTACTTGCCCACCATTTCAAGAACAATCAGCCTAAGTTAATTGTGAGCTTGTAAAAATATCTCATAAAGACTCTACGGAGAAACATCTACAGCATGTAGGTCAAATGGCTTTTATTGTTTTTAAGCAATGATGTGCTCCCCTCTCTTATATGACACAGGCTGCCAGGCAGCATGCCAGTATTAGGGGTAGAACAGCATGTGGTGCAACAAATGTACTTTTGTAATACACCATTTTTACTTATGCTCTATGCAACCCTCTGAGATTAATGTTATACCTAACTGCTGTCCTATTTTTGTTACTACTATCAGATAGACATGTGATGATTATACCGTACTGCACAGTAATCTTGTCTATTCCCCAACAACTTTGCAATGCCAATACACTCTATTTAGAGCAATTACTACCACAATAAGATAATTATAATGCTGAAATATATACATATAAACATAATCCACTCATTCAACACTGTCGTCGTCCCCCAATTAATAACCAGCCCCTGAACTTAAAGCCTAAATTGGTGGTAAAAAAAATTGGGGTTACAATGAGCATGGGGACCAACCGATTTTTCACTATTCAACACTAGGTTCCAACAAGCCCCAGGTCAGTTGGTAGTAGGGATTATTTCCCAGGGGGGGTCAGGTCAACAACATAATGTGTGGGCCCCCTATATCACTAGAACTATGTCACAAACGTGGAATTTAGGAGCTGTGTTCCCGGACTGGGCCTTGGATCTGTATTATTTGGCGCAGACGCTCGCTGGAGGAGGCTTGGCTTAATGAAGTTTCTCCGCATGAGAGGGTGCAGCGAACTGACAGGAGTTTGAGGAATGCGGCAGTAACGAGATAGCTAGGAAGCTACGTGGAGCGGCTGGATAGCCTAGGGTAGACGTTGGTAGCTGAGTGGCTACGTGGAGCGGCTGGATAGCCGTGGGTAGACGTTGGTAGCTGAGTGGCTACGTGGAGCGGCTGGATAGCCGTGGGTAGATGTTGGTAGCTGAGTGGCTACGTGGAGCGGCTGGATAGCCGTGGGTAGACGTTGGTAGCTGAGTGGCTACGTGGAGCGGCTGGATAGCCGTGGGTAGACGTTGGTAGCTGAGTGGCTACGTGGAGCGGCTGGATAGCCGTGGGTAGACGTTGGTAGCTGAGTGGCTACGTAGAGCGGCTGGATAGCCGTGGGTAGATGTTGGTAGCTGAGTGGCTACGTGGAGCGGATGGTTAGCCGTGGGTAGACGTTGGTAGCTGAGTGGCTACGTGGAGCGGATGGTTAGCCGTGGGTAGACGTTGGTAGCTGAGTGGCTACGTGGAGCGGCTGGATAGCCATGGGTAGACGTTGGTAGCTGAGCGGCTACGTGGAGCGGCTGGATAGCCGTGGGTAGACGTTGGTAGCTGAGGGGCTACGTGGAGCGGCTGGATAGCCGTGGGTAGACGTTGGTAGCTGAGCGGCTACGTGGAGCGGCTGGATAGCCGTGGGTAGACGTTGGTAGCTGAGCGGCTACGTGGAGCGGCTGGATAGCCGTGGGTAGATGTTGGTAGCTGAGCGGCTACGTGGAGTGGCTGGATAGCCATGGGTAGACGTTGGTAGCTGAGCGGCTACGTGGAGCGGCTGGATAGCCGTGGGTAGACGTTGGTAGCTGAGCGGCTACGTGGAGTGGCTGGATAGCCGTGGGTAGACGTTGGTAGCTGAGCGGCTACGTGGAGCGGCTGGAGCGCAGTGGGAAGGCTACTTAGCTAAACTAAGAAACTAGTTGCACTGGCAACTTGTGTGAGCATTGGGGATCCTTTTATAGTGGACACTGGGAGCTGACAGGCTGAGAGAGAAGGAGAAGGCTCCTCATTGGTGGTAGTGGGGTCACATGGGCAATCCAAGATGGCCGCGCCCATGGACCGGAGGACAGCGCTTCCTGGAGGTAGTCAGCGGGGACCAGCGGTGAGCAGGAGCCGGCGTGGGAGCAGCACAGCAGCGGGACACTCCAGAGGACAACAGCGGAGACTGCCTTGGGAGAAGAGGAAGGAGCATACAGCGCGGGAGCCGGAAGACAGCGCGGGTCAGCGCCCGCACAGGTAAGCGACGGGTTCTGATTCTGGGGTCTCCAGGCCGGCGTGTGACAGTACCCCCTTCTTCAAGAGTGGCCACCGGACACTTCCTTGGTTTATGAGGAAATTTCACATGGAACGCTTTGACCAGACAGGGTGCATGGACATCGGAGGCATTTATCCAGATTCGTTCCTCCGGACCATAATTCTTCCAGTCGATAAGGTATTGAAGACGGTTGTATCGACAACGGGAATCTAAGATTCTGTCAACTTCGAACTCCTCTCCCTGCTGTGTTTGAACACTAGAAGCTTTAGGCAGGACCTTCTGAAATCGGTTTAAGACTAGTGGTTTTAAAAGAGAAATATGGAAGGAACTTGGAATGCGAAGAAATGGAGGAAGCTTTAACTTGTAAGCCACAGGATTCAAGACTTTGATGATTGGGAATGGACCAATGAATCGCGGAGCAAATTTCATCGAGGGTACTCGGAGTCTTAGGTTTCGGGTAGAGAGCCAGACCATATCCCCAGGTCAGAAATTTGGAACCGCTCGTCTTTGGCGGTCAGCAAATCTCTTGTACCGGGCTGACGTTTTAGTCAGAGAGGAACGAACCTTTTCCCAGATGTTGGAGAATTGTTGAAGGGACATTTTGGCCGCAGGCACATCTAATGTGGGAAGAAGAGGGAAATCTGGCACTCGAGGATGTTGACCAAAAACTGTAAAAAAAGGAGTTGAGCTGGTGGATGTGTGATAATGATTATTGTGGGCAAATTCGGCCCAAGGAAGAAGTTCAATCCAGTCATCTTGGGAGGAGGAGACAAAAGTGCGCAGGAACTGTTCCAGGTCTTGATTGACCCTTTCGGTCTGACCGTTGGTCTGGGGATGATAAGCGGTAGAAAATTTGAGTTTTACCTGAAGGGCTTAGCAGAGTGACCTCCAGAACTTCGCTACGAACTGTACTCCCCTGTCGGAGATGATCTCTTGAGGAAGGCCGTGGAGCTTGAAGATCTCTTTTATAAAGCTCTGGGCAAGTAGAGGTGCAGACGGAAGCCCAGTAAGTGGTACGAAATGAGCCATTTTAGAAAAACGATCCACGATAACCCAAATTGTGTTGTGGCCCCGAGATGGAGGAAGATCAGAGATGAAATCCATAGATAGGTGAGTCCATGGCTTAGATGGAATTGCAAGAGGTTGGAGTTGACCGTGTGGAACCCGCCGAGGTATCTTGTGTTGGGCACATTTGATGCATGAAGACACATAAGACCTGACGTCCTTTTTCATCGAAGACCACCAATAGGACCGCTGGATAAATTCTAGGGTTTTATCCATACCCAGGTGACCAGAGAACCGGGAAGCATGAGCCCAATGCAGTAACCTCTTGCGGAGTTCCGGAGCGACGAAAGTCTTCCCAACCGGGGGTATAGAAGATAATTGGGTAGAGGCGAAGGAAGCGGAATTCAAGATTGGTTGGGGCTGTTCCATGGGTAGATCAGGGTTGCTCGTCATGGAACGGGAGAGTGCGTCGGCTTTGAGGTTTCGTGAACCGGGGCGATAGGAGACTTTGAAGTTAAATCTGGAGAAAAACATTGCCCACCGGGCTTGACGAGGGTTCAAGCAATTTGCAGATTTAAGATAAAGGAGGTTCTTATGGTCAGTAAAAATGGTAATGGGGTAATGAGCTCCTTCTAGAAGATATCGCCATTCTTCGAGGGCTAGTTTCATGGCGAGTAACTCTTGATCTCCAATGGTGTAGTTCTTCTCTGCAGGCAAAAACTTCCGGGAAAAGAAACCACAGGGATGAAGTTTTTCATCTTTAAATCGCTGGGAGAGCACTGCACCGACACCTTCAGAGGATGCGTCCACCTCCAGGATAAAGGGCCGGGTGGAGTCTGGTTGCTTTAAGATGGGAGCGGAGATGAAGGCTTGCTTAAGAAGTTGAAATGCAGAGGTAGCTTCGACGGGCCATATAGTTGGATCTGCTCCCTTGCGGGTGAGGGCTGTAATCGGAGTTACCAGAGTCGAGAAACCTTTTACAAACTTGCGATAGTAATTGGCAAATCCTAGGAATCTTTGTATGGATTTTAAGGAAGAAGGAAGAGACCAATCAAAAATGGCTTGTAGTTTTGACGAATCCATTTGAAGGCCTGTTCCGGAGATAATGTATCCCAGGAATGGTACATTTGAGACCTCAAACAGACACTTCTCTAATTTGCAAAACAGTTGATTGGACCGCAACCTCAGAAGGACTTGTTTGACCTGGTCTCGATGAGTTTGGAGGTCTTGAGAAAAAATCAAAATGTCGTCTAAGTAAACGACCACACACTTGTACAAGAGGTCCCGGAAGATTTCATTGACGAAAAACTGGAAGACGGCCGGAGCATTACAGAGGCCGAAGGGCATAACGAGATACTCGTAGTGCCCATCCCTGGTGTTGAAGGCCGTTTTCCATTCATCGCCTGGACGGATACGAATTAAATTATAGGCTCCTCTTAGGTCGAGTTTGGAAAAAACTGTGGCTCCCTTGACTCTATCAAATAACTCTGTAATGAGAGGAAGAGGGTAGCGATTCTTAATAGTTATTTCATTAAGACCCTGGTAGTCAATACACGGGCGCAAGCCACCATCTTTTTTTTTTACGAAGAAAAATCCAGCCCCTGCTGGAGACGTGGAAGGTCGAATGAAGCCTTTAAGTTTTCCGTAATGTACTCCGACATGGCCTGAGTCTCAGGGAGAGATAGAGGATAGGTTCGGCCCCTAGGAGGATTCTTCCCGGGAATCAGATCTATGGGACAGTCCCAATCACGATGGGGAGGTAACAGGTCTGCGCTCTGTTTGCTAAAGACGTCCTGAAACCCATCGTAGGCTTTGGGCAGGTCTGTAGAATCCCGTACAACGGAAGATCTGATAGGTATTACCCGCTGAAGGCAACCTTTGAAGCAATTGGAACCCCAGGAGATTATTTGCATGGTGGTCCAATCGATTTGAGGTGAATGTCTCTGTAGCCAGGGTAATCCGAGGACTAAAGAATGAGAGGCTTTGGGAATCACTAGGAAGGATAGTTGTTCGGAATGGAGCACCCCAATGGTAAGTTTAAGTGGTGTTGTACGATGGGTGATGGTTCCACTAGCAATGCGACTACCATCGATGGCGGTTAAAGTGATGACTCGAGGCAACGCTTCCATGGGGATTTGATGCTTCTGGACAAATTCAGTAGTGACAAAGTTCTCTGCCGCTCCGGAATCCAGGAGAGCTAATACAGCTTTGGAACCTCGAGGACACTTTAAATGAGCCTGGATGGTGGAATCAGACTTCCTTTGTGATTCAATGGCAACTCCTAACTTAACCTCTCTTTCATAAGTTAGGAGGAGGCGTTTCCCGGACGAATGGGACAAGTTTTAACTAAATGTTGAGGAGATCCGCAGTACATACAGAGGTTCTGCCTCCGCCTTTTCTGACGCTCCTCAGCCGATAAATGAGAGCGGTTGACCTGCATGGGTTGTTCGCCCAGAGGAGGAGAGGGTAAGCGGGAAACTGGACGTGGCCTTCCACGATCAAATTTGCCTCTTTCCAAGGCACGCTCCCTGTGACGGAGATCCACCTTGTTGCAGAGGGAGATTAACCCATCCAAACTGGTTGGAAGGTCACGGGAAGCTAGGTTGTCTTTGAGCCTTTCAGAAAGGCCACTCCAGAAGGCAGCGATGAGGGCATCCTCGTTCCAATTGAGTTCTGAAGCCAGAGTCTGGAACTGGACTACGTATTGGCCGACGGTCCTGCTGCCCTGACGGAGGCGTAGAATATCAGCTGATGCGGAGGTGGTTCTTCCGGGTTCATCAAAGATTTTGCGAAATTTAGCAACAAATTCGGGGTAGTTGGAGAGCAGGGGATCCGACTTCTCCCAAAGGGGCGAGACCCAATCGAGTGCTTGGCCAGAGAGTAGAGAGATGATATATGCCACCCTGGTTCTGGCCGTTGGAAAGTTGGCGGATTGTAGCTCGAATTGGATTTCGCATTGATTTAAAAAAAACCTGCATAATTTGGGGTTGCCATCGAACTTGCTCGGAGGGGAGAGCTGAAGACAAGCAGGAGGTAGAACCGGAGGAGCAGGTGACACCACAGGAGGAGAGGCGGCTTGGGAGCCAGCGGGAGCGGGATGAGCCAGTAAGGACTGAATGTTGTCCAGGCGTGACGACATATCTTGGATAAATTGGATCAGCTGAGCCTGAGAGGTCTCCTGTCTTTCCAGACGGGATAGTACATCCTGCGAGGCTTCTATCCCAGATCCTTGACCACTTGCCGAGTCCATCTGGCCAGTGCAAACTGTCACAAACGTGGAATTTAGGAGCTGTGTTCCCGGACTGGGCCTTGGATCTGTATTATTTGGCACAGACGCTCGCTGGAGGAGGCTTGGCTTAATGAAGTTTCTGCGCATGAGAGGGTGCAGCGAACTGACAGGAGTTTGAGGAATGCGGCAGTAACGAGATAGCTAGGAAGCTACGTGGAGCGGCTGGATAGCCTAGGGTAGACGTTGGTAGCTGAGTGGCTACGTGGAGCGGCTGGATAGCCGTGGGTAGACGTTGGTAGCTGAGTGGCTACGTAGAGCGGCTGGATAGCCGTGGGTAGATGTTGGTAGCTGAGTGGCTATGTGGAGCGGCTGGTTAGCCGTGGGTAGACGTTGGTAGCTGAGTGGCTACGTGGAGCGGCTGGATAGCCGTGGGTAGACGTTGGTAGCTGAGAGGCTACGTGGAGCGGCTGGATAGCCGTGGGTAGACGTTGGTAGCTGAGCGGCTACGTGGAGCGGCTGGATAGCCGTGGGTAGACGTTGGTAGCTGAGCGGCTACGTGGAGCGGCTGGATAGCCGTGGGTAGACGTTGGTAGCTGAGCGGCTACGTGGAGCGGCTGGATAGCCGTGGGTAGACGTTGGTAGCTGAGCGGCTACGTGGAGTGGCTGGATAGCCGTGGGTAGACGTTGGTAGCTGAGTGGCTACGTGGAGCGGCTGGATAGCCGTGGGTAGACGTTGGTAGCTGAGCGGCTACGTGGAGCGGCTGGATAGCCGTGGGTAGACGTTGGTAGCTGAGCGGCTACGTGGAGCGGCTGGAGCGCAGTGGGAAGGCTACTTAGCTAAACTAAGAAACTAGTTGCACTGGCAACTTGTGTGAGCATTGGGGATCCTTTTATAGTGGACACTGGGAGCTGACAGGCTGAGAAAGAAGGAGAAGGCTCCTCATTGGTGGTAGTGGGGTCACATGGGCAATCCAAGATGGGCGCGCCCATGGACCGGAGGACAGCGCTTCCTGGAGGTAGTCAGCGGGGACCAGCGGTGAGCAGGAGCCGGCGTGGGAGCAGCACAGCAGTGGGACCCTCCAGAGGACAACAGCGGAGACTGCCTTGGGAGAAGAGGAAGGAGCGTACAGCGCGGGAGCCGGAAGACAGCGCGGGTCAGCGCCCGCACAGGTAAGCGACGGGGTCTGATTCTGGGGTCTCCAGGCCGGCGTGTGACAAACTATTTCCTACACCCTCTGGGGTCTTGGGTGTGGGGTTAACAAGGTATTCATAATATTAATAATATAGTCCTTTTCTGTACACTACAGGTACCAGCAAGCCAAGTCATCACAATTTTAAGGGCTACTAGGGCATGCTGTCACAAGCAGAACCACATGTGCCAACATGCCCTGACAGACAGGGCCCAATGGCATCTGTAGTGCACCAATAAAGGATATATATCTTCCAGAGAGTTGGTACTCAATTCCTGTCAGTACACAAGTTTCAGAATGCCCTCCACAATAGTATAAACAATGAGCAAATGATGGTGGCACTCCCGTTATGTATGGAAATAAAAACAAGAAGAGACCTAGGAGCCTATTCATCATCACTTAATTTATACAAAAGCAGGTGAAAAATAAAATTTTCACCTAATTTTGTATAATTTAAGTGTCAGCCCTATTCATCATTCCTGTAATGCAGGAGATATCACAGATATCTCCTGGTTACAATTGTGCCTCGATAATTTCCACAATCCCCATACTTTAGTATGGGGATGTAGAAATTATGAAATTCATCAAGTTCTGAAAAAGCTTTTTTCTGTCGGAACTTGATTGAGAAACTGTACGCCATCCTGAGATGGCGTACAGCCCCTGAAAATCTTTACATGGCAGCCTGTGAAGATATACATTCCAGCCTATTAAGATCCCTCACTGCTGTGTCTACACTGCAGAGCCCCGCACTACAGACATGTGGCCACACTGCTTCTGCTGGACTCAACAGCAGAAGAGAAAGAGACAGGTAATAGTGAGCCTGGGGGAGAGGATGCATTGGTGGGCCAGTCAGGAGAATTGGTCACCCACAATGCTGCGGGGGGTGGGGGGAGGGTTCAGATACACGTGAGGGGGGGGGCGGATTAGACACTGGAGGATGCACTTGGGGCAGTGAGGGGGAGCCATGCTGAGGTGGTCCCGGCACTAAGAGGTTTGGGCAGTGAGGGGGAGACACAGGGAGAAGAGGTAGACCGTGAGAGGGGATATGCGAGAAACAAGTGCGGACAGGGAGAGCAGAGAAACCCCTGCAGGCAGGGGAGCTCAGGGAGAGGAGACACCGGGGGAGAGGAGGGAGGCAGAGGTTGTGGACTGGGAGAGAGGAGACACAGGGCAGGGGCAGCCATCTGGGAACGGAAAGGGCATAGATTAAAGGGAAAAGTATCACTTTTCCGAAAAGCTGACTACGCAAAAAAAAAGCAGCTTTTCAGAAGTGATACTTTTGTTAGTGAGGCATGATGAATGCCTCCAAAACAATTTTTAAACTCGCAGCGAGTTTAAAACATAGTTGTCACTAGTGATAATTATGTAATGATGAATACGCCCCCTAGAGTCCCTAGATATCTTTTTTTTACATATATATATATATATATATATATATATATATATATATATATATATATATATATATTAGGGATGTGCAGCTCGGATAGGTTCGAGTTTGTATGCCGAGTTCGGATCTTTCCATCTTTCGTGGGCAAACATCATCTTCCATGGACTATTCCATACTATTGGACAGAGAAGCCCTTTAACTATTTTTGTATTGTACGAGTCTTTATTTTATTTTCATTAAAGTGTATGTGTGATTTAAGCTCATTACACTATTGGAGGCTTTTTTATTGTTGTATCTCTATGTACATTTGGATCTGGTCCCTGGATCTGGAAAAAGCTGGAAAAGGAAAGATCCTTTAGATACTGACATATGAAAAGTTATAACTGGTACGAGGCTATTTTTACTCAGGGTGCTGGAGTTTATGATTTCAACACGAGTGGAGTGTTTCTAACACATGTTTGTGTCTGTGTTTATCTGCACGCAAGCACCACAGCACTTACATGTTCATACATATTGTTTCGGATTACACTGTGTTTGTTTTTGTTTTTTTCTGTTTTCTTTGAGATTACATCGTGGGGATTACACGAAGATTTCACAAGGACTTACTTCTAGACCTTATGGACTTGGTCTATAAATTATTGCTAAAGCAATGACCAATCAAAATTGATACATTGAAGGCGCTGTTCCTTCACCTTTTGTAATTAATTCTTTTTGTGATTTTTTTGAATAGATCACCTGTTGGTAGGTTTGGCAGCCACCTCAAATAGGGAGTGTTTATAATATTGATGCACTAGTCACGTGTCTTATTTGTTTTCTACAAGCATTATTTATAAGCTTTGTGCGCCACTTATATTAATTTGTATCATATATATATATATATATATATATATATACATACCACTATATAAAGGGTCGGCACTCTCTCTCCAATGTGAATGCTCCGGTGCACTTCCCCAAAGGACATGTAATCACAGCGAAGAACGGGACGGCACTCAGCGAGACTCCAATATAAATCAAGAACACAGCACTACATTGCTAAGGTCCCTAAGGACCTTAGCAATGTAGTGCTGTGTTCTTGATTTATATTGGAGTCTCGCTGAGTGCCGTCCCGTTAGGGACCTTAGCAATGTAGTGCTGTGTTCTTGATTTATATTGGAGTCTCGCTGAGTGCCGTCCCGTTCTTCGCTGTGATTATATATATATATATATATATATATAATAGATGGGCCGGCACTCCACATTAATGCAGTAAGGTTACTTGCCTCGGTGCCCTCCTGGAAGTTCAATCAGAACACCCACATACATGAAAAAAGAAAGGCGGCACTCACAGGTCTGGTAGATACAAGAATCAAACTGACTACTTTGTCTGCCTTGTTCAACGTTTCAGTCGGATATGACTTTTATCAAGAACACAACAAGAAACAACAAGTGTACATACCTATATAACAGCATGTCTAATGTGATTGGTCCGGTGTTGTGCTCCAAGCTGTCGGGAGCCAGAGTCTGACATCATCCTCGTGCGCGCTCCGAGCACTCCAACGTGAGCGCAATGATGTCACCAACGTGATGACGCATCGCCCTGTGCCGGCCGCTCGGGAACAACATAGGCTTGATGAGTCTGGCGCCCCCAGCACATCGGAGGGGATGTGACAACAGAGAAAAATGCATACATTGATGTACAAAGCAGTGCACTGTGAGTGCAGTCAGCTCCTAGTGTAAAACATGAACCGTAAGATATAAGAGATGTGGGAATAAACCCACATGTGAAAAAAATATGGGGAAGCAAAGAAACAGATCTAAAATTACCACCTACAATAAAAGGAGAACATATTAACTCCACACCCAAGTGTTCCCGAAAGGGTGAAAAACCTGGATATAGCATATAAGCGTGTATAACATATGAAAAAATTATAGATCGTACAGATCATAAGAAATAAAAATAAACTTAAAAGTAAAAATAAGACCTTAGTATGTGACCATACCACTGTGTGTAAGTGGTATGCATACATACGAGAGGATCCATGAGGAGGTTTATATAAAAAAAAAAGGGCAAACACAAAAATACAAAAAAGCAATACAAAAAACAGAAGGTTAATGCACACAGCATACATCTATAAAAAATGTATATGACTTGAACAAAAAATGACATAAGAGTAATGGTACATTGGCAATGATTCAGAGCCGGATGCTCTGAAAGGGCGCTCGCTCTGAATCGGGGCATATATTTTTTTTTTTGGACCGGCCTCCTGGCCGCTCGCATAGCTGTGGGTGACCACCCACAGCTATTGCGAGCGGCCAGGTGATGGACAAGACTATCGCGACCATCAGGCTTGTGACAAGACCCTTGTGGTAGGGTCTCGTGGCCGCAAGCCCCAGAGAGCTTCTGGCTCTAATAGAGCCGGAAGCTCTCCCACTGACATCACTGGTGATGTCAGTGGGGCCGCCCACAAACGGCAGGCATTCGCATGGGAACGCCTCAGTTTGTGAAGCCACCCCCACGCCACGCCTCCAAAACTGTGCGAGCTGTCGATCAAAATTGACAGCCGCCCCCTTTTGGTGCGAGACCCGGAGCGACGGAGCGCCCGTTGCTAGCCGGGGCTCGCGCATGCGCACGTCGGAGCCGGTTCTGACGTGCTCATATGCAGTGACCTAACATCGACCCGCTCGCAAGATTGTTTGTCTATATATGAAAAATACAAAAAAATAATATATATGAATAAAAAAGGTGATGAGGCCACAAACAAGAACCGAAGAGCTAGGCATGGGTGGCAGAAACCAAGAAAAAAAGGTTATAAACCATCACTAGATTCTGATGCCTGATCACAAGAAGCAGGAAATAGATAAAGTTTCATTGAGTCCAAAAGGTGTAACAGTGTTCAATTTATGAATCCATTGGGTCTCTAATTGTAGTAGGCACTTCTCACGGGCTCCTCCCCTCTTGTTCATAGGCACAAAGTCAATAATTTTATAAGATAGGGTTGCCAGGGATTGCCGATTCTCTTTGAAGTGGCAGGCGACAGGCTGGTCAACTTCTTTTCCAGACAAGGCTTGTCGAATGGCTGTACGATGTTGAGCCATTCTTTCTTTGAATAGCCTGGTGGTTTTGCCAATGTACACTAAACTGCACGGGCATTTTATCATATATACCACGTATTTACTCATGCAGGTCAAAACATGTCTGATGGGGAAACGCTTGCCGGAATGGGGCTGTACTATGTAATTGCCGGGATCCATATAGCTGCAGGTTGTGCAGCCAGTACACCTGTAACAGCCCATTTTTTTTTTAATAAAAAGTGAATGTCCTGAGTGGAGGTTACTTGTGAAACATCGTTGGGTACCAACCAATCCTTGAGGTTCTTAGCCCTGCTGTTACACATCATGACAGATGATTGATTCAAAGATTTTATATCGGTGTCCGTGTTGATGATCGGCCACAAATCTTTAATGGTATAGTTGATGAAGCCGCTCACATTGTTGTGGGTATTAGAGAGAAACATGGTTTTCTTGGTATCCTTAGTTTTGTTTTTCTGAGTGCAAATTTGTTCTTGAGTCATCTTTATCACTTTGGTTTTGGTACCCTTTGGAGTGTAGCCTCTGTTGATGAATTTTTGTATCATCTTGTCTATTTCTAGTTCTGCTGTTTTCATATCAATGGTGATTCTTCTGATTCATACGAACTGTGAGTATGGTAATCCCTTCTTCAAGGAAGCCGGATGATGGCTATGTGCATGCAATAATGTGTTGCAGTCAGTGGGTTTGTGATAAACCCTAGTTTCAAATCTGTCTCCCTTCCATTCGATTAATACATCTAGAAAATGCACAGAAATGGGGCTACATTCAAAAGTGAATTTAATAAATTCATACATTAAACTGATCTGTGTCATGCCTGCCATGAATTTTCTTGAGTCCCTGACCATAAGATAAGTATATCATCTATATACCTAGTAAAAAATTGGACATGCTGAAAAAAGACTCGTTCTCAAAGAATACGTTTTTCTCCACACTGAACATATAGATATTGGCGAAAGACGGGGCAACGTGTGACCCCATCGCACATCCTCGCAGCTGAAGGAAAATTGATTGTCTAACATTTAAAAATTCTTGGTTAATGTTTTTTCTGATAGGTTCAAAAAGGATGGTATATTGGGACATGTATAATCACTGTTGTTTTCAAGAAATTGTTTTACACTCTCCAAGCCCTGTTGGTGTGGGATGCTAGTGTATAAGGATACAACGTCAAAGGTGCATAGGACTAAGGGCCTGATTCAGACCCGCTCGTGAGTGCTGAGCACTCGCAAGCGGGTTGATGGTGCCCAAGTGCGCATGCGCACAACGGAGGTGGCTCCGTCGTGCGCATGCGCGAGACCCGAATAACGATGGCCAAGCTGTCGTTAAGGGTCTCACACCAAAGGGGGCGTGCTGTCGATGGTGATTAACAGCACGCCCCCTTTGGTGGGCATGCTGTGGGCGTGGCTGCCCAGATGGAGGCGTTCCAATGGGAACGCCTACCGTCTGGGTCCGGCCCCACTGACATCACTAGTGATGTCAGTGGGAGTGCTTTTGGCTCTGATAGAGCCAAAAGCACTCCTGGGCTTGCGGCAGCGAGACCCTACTGCAGGGTCTCGTCGCAAGCCCGATGTCGCGATGGTCTTGACCATCACGACCATCATTTTGGCCGCTCGCTATAGCTGTGGGTGGTCACCCACAGCTATGCGAGCGGCCAGGAGGCCGCTCCAAAAAGGAGAAGGGACGGCCCTGATTCAGAGCGAGCGCTCTGTCAGAGCGTCCGGCTCTGAATCAGGGCCTAAGTTTCTTGGCAAATCATGCATGTAGCTTTTGCAGAAGGGTGTTGGTATCCTTCCACCTGTGTTGTTGCATTATCATGGGCTGAACAAAGTAATCCAAAAATTTAGAGATGGGACTACATAATGAGCCCCTCGCAGAGATTATGGGTCGTCCGGGTGGTGATTGCAAAGATTTATGCACCTTTGGAAGTGAGTAAATTAGAGGTACCACTGGTTTCTCCACTAATAGATTATTTTTGGTGGATTCCGAAATCCAATTTCTAGTCAGAGTTTCTAAAAGAATATCATCTATTTCAATCTTGTACTGATTTGATGGATCTTTTTCCAATTTGAGATATACTGCTGTATCCAATAATTGTCTATACAGTTCGTTCTTGTAATCTCCTATGTCTTGTATGACAAGGGCGCCGCCCTTGTCTGCTGGAAGAATTGAAATAAAGGTGTCCTTGCTCAGTGACCTTAATGCAGACTGTTCTTCGCTAGATAGATTGTAACGGGTGTTGGAGTGTTGTTTCTTAGATGTCTGGAATACTTGATGATTCAACAATCTGGAAAAGGTCTTGATCGATGGGTTATGGGACTGAGGTTCAAAGGTGGAATGTTGTTTGATGGGTCCTTGTTCATATGTTAATGTATTACCTTGTGTGGAAAAAAACTCTTTCAGTTTAAGATTTCTGGTAAAACGCCACAAGTCCTTTTTCCATTCAAAATTGTTGAATGTACAAGTGGGTACAAAACTCAATCCTTTACGGAGTAGTCTCTTTTCCACCTCAGTCTTAGCCCTACTAGATAGATTAATTATTGTGCTTTCTTCCTGTAAATTCTTCTTCCTCTCCCCTTGCCTGCTATGTCTCGTATGGGACCTGTGTCTTTGTCGGCGTGGGTAGTAACCCCCTAAAGAGGGTCTCTGTGAGATGGTATTGCCGGAATTGTCCTGGTCACTTAAGGAGGAATTCGCTCTACTGGAGATGTCACTATTCAGTTGTCGTCTTAGGGGCTATCTTGTTCTGGGGAACCTACAGGTTAGGGTTCTACCAGTAGCCCAGGAGTACACCCTTTGTTCTTGGTACTCCAGGTTAACTTTATGTAATTTTTATTTTTTGTATTTAATCTTCTTTATATTCTGTTATCTGATTGGTGAGTTACTCCAGCCAGTTCTGAGTAGAGTCGCTGGTTAGGTCTGCTTTGTGAGTAGATTCAAAGGTGGCAATCTTATCTCTAATGCTGCCCAATTCCCTGCTGGATTCCTCTATTACAAGTAATATGAGGTCCAGGGAGCATTTGTTTAGGACCGCCACCCAACATCTACAGAACTCCACATTGTTGCGACCAATGGTAGGGATGTTTTTGATATGAAACCTCCTTGGTATTTTACGCTCCTTATGGTAATCTGTTAATGTAACCCATGCAGGTAGTAATCAACCACTTTTTTCTTCAATTTAAATAGGGTTTGATATAATTCCTCTGCAGATTCAGTGCCTGCAGTTTCTAAAAGAGATTCCTTGAAATACAAACTTTCAGCCTCATAGTCACTGAAGCTTAGTATCTCCCCAATGGGGAGTTGTAAGTTAAGAAATCCACTACTATCTGCAGGGGTGCTGGTTTTGTTTTTTGCTCTCATGTCCTGAGGTGACTGTTAAGTGTAATGGTCTAATTAAGTGATCAATGATCCCTAATGGGAATGTGAAAACAACACAAATACTTATAAGTAATATATGTGTGGTGTAATTAAAGAATAATGGAAAAAAGCAAGAGAGAAATACACACCCTGAAAGAACTCACGTAACCAGAAGCAGTTCCTGTGAAACACACATGATGAATATATGCAATAAATAACCTTTGTTTTGAAAAAAAGAAAAAAATAGAAAGAAATACGATGAGAGATGATAAAATTGTAGTTCTATAGGAAATAGAAATATATAGACATTTCCTGATACAGGTACAGTGTTAGAATGCATAGGGGTGCCCTGCTGTCCGGATATAACGCGTGATGTTAAAATCCGGAAAATTACAAAATAGATGGGCCGGCACTCCACATTAACGCAATTAGGTTACTTGCTTTGGTGCCCTCCTGGAAGTTCAATCAGAACACCCACATACATGAAAAAAGAAAGGCGGCACTCACAGGTCTGGTAGATACAAGAATCAAACTGACTACTTTGTCTGCCTTGTTCAACGTTTCAGTCGTACATGACTTTTATCAAGAACACAACAAGAACAACAAGTGTACATACCTATATAACAGCATGTCTAATGTGATGGGTGCGGTGTTGTGCTCCAAGCTACAGGGAGACATCATCCTTGTGCGCGCTCCGAGCACTCCAACGTGATTATGCATCGTGCTCTGCCGGATGCTCAGGAACAACACAGGTTTGATGAGTCAGGCGCCCCCAGCGCATCGGAGGGGATGTGACAACAGAGAAAAATGCATACATTGATATGCAAAGCAGTGCACTGTGGACCTTATTCAGAGTCGGTCGCAAGCGCCGATGCGCTCGTAACTGACTTGCTGGTTAGTCCTGCGCACGCGCAGCGGCCGCACTGCCTGTGCGCAAGCCCCAGAGCGACAGAGTTTACACATGTTATACACGCTTATATGCAATATCCATGTTTTTCACCCATTCAGAACACTTGGGTGTGGAGTTTATATGTTCTCCTTTTATTGTAGGTGGTAATTTTAGATCTGTTTCTTTGCTTTCCCATATTTTTTTCACATGTGGGTTTATTCCCACATCTCTTATATCTTATAGTTCATGTTTTACACTAGGAGCTGACTGCACTCACAGTGCACTGCTTTGCACATCAATGTATGCATTTTTCTCTGTTGTCACATCCCCCCCGATGCGCTGGGGGCACCAGACTCATCAAGTCTATGTTGTGCCTGAGCGACCGGCACAGGGCGATGCGTCATCACGTTAGTGACGTTATCGCGCTCACATCGGAGTGCTCGGAGCGCGCACGAGGATGATGTCAGACTCTGGCTCCCAGCAGCTTGGAGCACAACACCGCACCAATCACATTAGACATGCTGTTATATAGGTATGTACACTTGTTGTTCTTGTTGTGGTCTTGATAAAAGTCGAGTCCGACTGAAACGTTGAACAGTTGTCAGTTTGATTCTTGTATCTACCAGACCTGTGAGTGCCGCCTTTCTTTTTTCAATATATACAAAAAGACTATATAAAAAGACAGGACTCCTACACCAAATTTAAAATAACTTTAAAGGTCTAGAGCTGGCTACCACTTTGTTGAGATCTGGAGATCATTCAAGATATGGTGGATACTTTGGTTTAGTCCCCCTACTTTTTTATACTTTTACAATGGGTGGCTCACTTCACTTTTCTGGGGGCTTTCATCATTAAAAATTCTTCCCCTAGGTCTCCTGTAAAACAGTTCCCCTATGGCGACCAGGTCTACCAACTTTTTAAGAGTGACTAAGGAATAATGCACTCTACAACTGGGAAACGCAATATTCTGAGCTAAAAATGCTATGGACTCGTTTTTTGACAATCTCTCCTAATATACAATATACTCAAAAGTATGTGGATATCACTTCTAATTAATGTGTCCAGCCACAACCATTGCCAACAGGTACATAAAATCATAAAGCCAAGGTTGAACATTAACAGTAGAACAGGTTGTATTGCTCAGTGACTTTCAATAAAGCACTGTCATAGAATGCCATCTTTTAAACTAGTCAGTTTGTCAGATTTCTGCCCTACTAGATCTGACTCAGTCTACTGTAAGTTCTGTTATTGTGAAGTGGAAATTTCTAGGAGCAAAAACAGCTCAGACATGAAGCAGCAGGCCACAAAACAGGACATCTATATATGTTTGCAACTCTCACTACCAAGCTTCAAAAAGGCCTCTGAAAGCAACATTAGCACAAGAACTGTTCTTCGACAGCTTTATGGATTGGTTTTCCATGGCCTAGCAACCACACACAAGCCTCAGATCAACATGTGCAATGCAATGCATAGCACCACCATGGGACTGTGCAGCAGAGAAGGAACGTTTCTTGGGTTAAGGCAGTGGTTCTCAAACTTTCTCAGTTCATGGCACCGTAACTGGTTTTGAGTTTTTCCATGGCACCCCTAGGCCAAGGGTTAGAGAAAAGATATAAAATGTCTAGCAACAGAATGTTTCCTTTCTCCCAAAGCAATTGGCAGATTGATAAACGATCTATAATGAAGCCTGACCAGACTTACAGACTTTATGGCTGCACCCTTCAGGAGGGGGCAGCCAGGAGGGGGCAGCCAGGGCTAGGTGACCTGGGAGCTAACAGCTGAGAGAAGGCTGAAAACACTTATTTCTGTCTGCTGTTTTACCTGTGGGCCAAATCTGTAATGGACTGAGCCATAACCTTCACCCTGAAAGGCATCTCTAAAGCCGGAAAACCCTCAAACTTTTTGAGCTGAGTATTTCAGCCCTGTATGCTATAAAAAGGGCATCCAGATCTGTGCCTCCATCTGGAATTGTGTTAGAACACTTTGAACATAAATAATGAAAAAGCCTGAGCAGTCCCCAGCTTCACTTCAGGATGCTTACTCGCCATGCAGACACAGATAAGAGGGATAACCTCTTAATACTCTAAAGAGAAATAAGAAATATAAAATAACTTTTCCCCCCAAAATTGAAGCTCAATCACTAAAGTTAGTTTAAACTTAATCTTAATATTTAAAGCAGAAATTTGCTCCCCTGTCTGCAACAAAAATGATAACAGTACAATTTAAGAAAAAAAAAACCCTTCTGAAAAAATATGAAAATATTAGCAGAGCCAAGCAGCCTTTTCCAAAGACAACCCCAGTGACATTCACAAAACAACCTGCAGCTAGCCCACTCCTCATGTTCAGCCACACACTGGCTTGAGGACTTTTACATGTCCCTGCTCCCTGCTTCCCCAACCAAGATGGCCACCCCCATCTGCCATTTTCAACAAAAAAAACATACACATACATTTATACATACATATAGGTGAGAGAGAAAGAGAGAATTGCAGCTTATACTGTAAGCTATTGTGCGGTTTCCTCTAAGTAACCTTGGAAACTGTAGTATATAATGGTTATAATAAAAGTACTGATACACACCTGTGGAAGTTGCTTTGCTATGTCCCCACCAACGAACACAGCTTCCAGGTAAATCCAGAGGTTCTGTACTGTGAGCCAATTCTCAATGATCTCTGTTGTGTTGGACAGTTTCTGCACCCACTGTTGTATGGTTGGCTTAAATGGTGCATTATATCTATTTCAAGCAAAGCATTGAGAATTAATTACGTTCTGGAATTCTGCACATAATAAATAGTGTAAAAGATACTTCGGGTCTCATGTAGAGTTGGCCATGTGTCAGTTATTGTGCCGTGAATAATATATACATTTAAATACCACACACTATAATACATCCGTATCTAGATTTTACCTATACACTTGCGTCCGCTTAAGCTTAGGAGAGGCAGAACGGGGGCAGGTAATTGTAAGCTGAGGAATACCTCTTGTGGGTACTGAGGAGGGCTGGTATTTATTATTATTATCCTTTATTTATATGAAGCCTCAAGGGGTTCTTACAAAGCGCATAAACAGAAGTAGTGCAAACATAACAAGAAAAATGTATTAAGTAACTCAATGACCATCAGTAACACTGCCCAGTCACCTCAGATTGGATATTAGAGTACTAACCTCTCCAGATGATACTACTTAAATGATTTCTGTTGCAGCTAAACTATACTATAGTAATGGCAATCCATTTAAATTACTTGCCACTGTCATTTGTAGTACTGCATGAAAGCAAAATATACCCATTTCAATTTAAAAGGCAGAAACAACGTATGTGCTTGTAATTGTAATGCCATTTTATAGGAAAAATTAGACTTTTGCATTCATAAAAGTACCCAGACACTTTGCTATAGACACTTCTTTAAATCACAAAAATATTAAGGGCAAACAAAACTTTTGCGCAAAACTGGATATAAGCAGCCTTTGAAAACATCTTGTTGAAGGAAACACCAACTTCACAGGCTAATAAAGAAAATAAAATTATGTAAGTGAAAAGGAATGGCGCGAATGCCTCAGATGGATAAAGAATATATATGTATCCCAATCAAGGATAAAGGAGAGAACAACATTTATTTAAAACATATATATATATTCCATAAAATCAAGATGACATAAATATCAAGATGACATAAATATTGGGGTAACCAGAAAACAGCTTTAGACAAGGCTGCGGTGGGCTTGATGCATGTAGTCCATGTGGACTACATGCTACAGGAGAACCTTTGACTATCAGTAAGCCAGGACACTTTACATTCTCTGCGGTGGTGCTGAGCTTCATTGTTGGATTTTGCTTTGTTTGCAACAAGCCCACCGCAGCCTTGTCTAATGGTGAGAAGCGGATTTCTGGTTACCCCAATATTTATGTCATCTTGATTTTATGTAATATATATGTTTTAAATAAATGTTGTTCTCTCCTGTATCCTTGATTGGGATACATATATTATCTTTATCCATCTGAGGTATTAGCGCCATTCCTTTTCATAGACACTTCTTTACAAAAACTTTCTGTTCAACAGATCAAACAACAGGATGGTATTACTAGATGACCTAACATGGCTGTAAACACAAACAGTAAATTTGCAGGGAGGTAAATCACAAAGATACATACTGTCACACCATGGGGATTGTAACATTGAAATGTGTTCCGAGCCTACATGTAGTAATGTTATATGATTTTATATGACTTTTTTCAAATTAGATAATTTGTCAATTTACATAGAATTATGCACACTGAAAGCTTCTGTACCACAGATCAGCCACTCTTTCAAGATAGACAGAAAACTGAGGCATCACAATTAAATGGCTTAACCAAAATATAGAGGCAATGCCATGTTAATGACCTGCAAATTACCTGAAAACATTTGTTTTTGGAAAGAGAAAGAAACTCATTTCATATAGAGTTGAGAAAATGAATGTCAGCATGCTTACTTTCTAATATTTCAAGTTTCTCAAAAGCACTGACTACATATGTGTATACAAATCAGAGGTGTCACAGCGTCATCAGCATTAATGTCAGTGTGTGCAATCTCTCCGCTGGCATTAACTGGGCCATTGTTCAGCTGCTGTAAGAAATTTAGCACGTTGAGAGCTATACAATTTTCCTTTCTCCGTTTGTCAACTTTGAAGCTATTTAATTCAAAAGAATGGATCCACATTTAAGACAATCTTCCTGATGCTACAAAAGTCTGCAATGTATCATCTTTTTTTTTCATCTTTTGAATGAAAGTGTAAAAAAGATTAGATTGGAAATATTAAACCTGGAAAAGTATAGGAAAAACACAAAAAGAAATTGTGCAGACAAGTGGGAATATGTCTTACCTTTAAAGGAAAGGCAAACATTATGAAATATGGAGCGCGCGGCCTCCATGCATGCTCCTTCCTTGAAGCATTCTACTTTACCAAGATGGCAACCAGTTGGTCTTCTGTGTATGTGCGGTGCCATCTTATTGTAAGTATGGCTGTACCAGTATTGACTACACTTCAATAAACCCGGCACCAGGTTAAGCACCTGGACTGTTTAGTGTATCTCGCATTCTGCTGGTATTACTTGTTAACTCTGCATACCACTGCCAAATAGCACACACATATCAAAAGAAAAAAACATTTTTGAAATGAAGCATATGGTGAATGTGCTTCATCACATGGACAAATCAGCATACTTGTTTTACTAGACTAACTTGGTACTAGTGTACATTGCCAGCTTCAAAGTGGTTACTGCCATGAATACCATGGCACTGCTTGTGTATACAGAACAGCAACTAGAGATGAGTGGTTCGGATTCTGAGAGATCCGAAAACACCAGAACTTGGGGTATCTGAATGGATCCGGACTCCTAGCTCTGGTCTTTCCACCAAGTTTCAAGGGAATGACGGAACTTGCGTATTTGGATTGCAAGAAAGGAAAAAGCAAAGGAGTCTGTACACAAAAACACTTCTCAGATGTTCAGATCCGCCAAGAGTGGTTCGTAGGAGGTAAATTAACAGTAATTGACCAACTAATAGAAAAACTGATACCCCCTTGGAATTGTGAAGAGTTGATGGTGCTTCTTAGAGTCAAATATAGGATATCTTCGATGTAGAGAAAAGTGACTCTTCGCTAGGGGCACTCCTAATATTTGTTATGTGATGATATGGCATGTTTAAAATTTAACCTTTAATAATATATCAATTAAAATAAGGTGGGAGAATGAAGAACAATATTATGTATTAAATACACATGAGGCTGGGCAGATTAAATAATTCACAATTGTCTTCAATAAAAAATTCTGGACAGAAGTCCTGATGTGTATTCATTTGCTGTGAATACTTATGAATTCAAATAGTGATTGTATTTCAATGATATGAGTGGCATATATATCTTGGTAGGGAAATTTATTTTCTCTTTAATTTTTCTTAGGTAGAAAAGCTCCACTCACTCACAAAATAGTATAGCTCTCAACTTGTATTAGGTATAGTGCCTATCAAGTAGACTGTGGGTGGTCCATTGTTCAGAAGTGTCTATACATGTGATGCTAAGATTGTGCAAATATTTAAAAATACAAAATGTTTAAAAAAACAAAATGAGAACCAGCAGTGACACAGATCTTCAAAGTCAGTCACAAAACAATTATTATAAGGATACAGTTGAAAGGTGAAGAATTCATTACCCATAACCACTGGGTACAAAATCGGTATCCACTACCCGATTAAACAGAGCGACAGAATGATAACAACATCAGTATCGTTAACTTGTTTGTTAATCGGGCAGCTTAATGTCAAAAACGACCAATGATGCGCACTCCCGCTGGTCGTTTTTGACATCTATCATCGCCCGAACATGTTGGTCAGTCTGAGATGATTGGCCATGTTCGGGGATGAGGGAGGGGTGCCTACACTGAACGACTGATCATTCAGTGTAGGCACAGCACAGACTGTGAAACGACTGCACGATTATAATGTCGTAATCGTGCAGTCGTTTCACAGTCTGCTAGTGGATGTGTCCCTTTAGAGTCCTCTACAGTTTTACATTTCAGTTTTTTGGATGGCATATAAGCAGGGCCGGATTAGTAATGGGGCTGATGGAACTTCAGCTCCAGGCCCACCATAAAAATAGGCCCACAGAAGCAGCTGCTGAGTATGCTGCTGTAGACAGGAATTTCTTTTTCCGTCTACAGCAGCCTGTGAGAGGCCGCCCGAGGCCCCGCCCCCCGCCAGCGCACCCATCTCCCCCGCTTGCAAATAGCTCAGAAGCCGAATGCATACACATGATGGCATCGCATGGAGGGCTTCACTAGCCCTCCCAGCGCCGCTGACGTGCAGTGACCCGGCGGCAACACCGCCACCGCGCCACAAGACGTCACTTTCCATAGGTGACGTTCCATAGGTGCTGTCTGCCTGCCGCCACAGCACCCTGAAGTAGCCCAGCCCACCTGGCCCCGGCTATGTACACCAAGACAGGCAGGCTCAGCAGCAAAGCAGCTCCGCATGAAGATGGCCTGGCAGCAGCAGTCTTAAGGTAAGGTGCTTGTCAGTCCTGCTGGCCTGGCTGCCTGGCTGCTGATGTATAGTAGTGTACATTTTACGCATAATGCAGGGCAGCCAGTTAGCTATGAACGTTTAATAATTATATATAAATATATATTTTGAGTAAACTTCAAATATTTCTATGTACACATATTTATTATATATATATATCGTGTATGTATTCATATATATATATATATATATACATACACATATATATATATATATACTGTGTATGTATATATATATATATATATATAATTTTGTATTTACTGTGTGTGTGTATATTTACATATAATATAACGAATGAGTTATATATATTTCATAGTTTCACATGCTGTATACATATGTATATATATATATATTATATACTCATATTTATTTTATATATATACACATATATATATATATATATATATATATAGTATATAATTAAAAAATATATTTTATACATATAGTCAGCATGTTTAATTTTTGGATGTCTGAAACAACGGCAAATACTAGCGTAATATTTTAATGGGATAGGAAGGGCAGGTGCAAGATTCACATTTTTGCTAAATACCCACACTGGGCCAACAATGGCACAGCAGGATCCCATTCACATTCTTTGTTTAGAGCTCACTTGTAGTGTGGATGCTCCATGTTGCCGAATCTGGTGAGACCTTTGTCGTCATCACGTACGATGTAGCAGCGTCATGGTAGGTCCGGTGTGGGTATTAGGTATTATGCCTGTATGCATTCTGCCGAATCTTGCACCTGTATATTATCTATTTATCTATCTTATGAGACCGCAGTCCTCTTTATTCCTGTGGAACAAATGTTTGCAGTCATGGTTCACATATATTATCTTTATTTAATATTTGACAATATGCATATTAAGTAATATGCAGATCACATATATTTTAGTTTTATTAAATTTTTTTGATATTACATATTTTTTTATTTTCATGTTCTACACTTTTTACTTTACTTACTTTTTCAGGTATGCTTCTGTTAAAGCACTTTATTAATAACATTTTTTGCATTCTATTACTAAACCATAGTTTGTGTTTTTGGTTTTTTTTATAGAACCGGTGGTGTATGCTTCATATAATTTAATACGGGTGGGAGACTGATATGGTTGAATATGGGTGGGTAGCAATACTACATGATGCTTGCCACACCCCATGGCACAGACCACACACCCATATCAGTAGTCACACCCCCTACGGCAGCACACAATAGGCCCTTCATAAATTTCAGCTCCAGGCCCATGATGATCTTAATCTGGCACTGCATATAAGAGTCCCTCACTCATGATCAGATGCCTTTTCACACAGGAGAGTGCATGGAGAGGGTATGGCCGTATGGACTGAAGTTGTGCTTCAATAAACGCCATTAAAGGGAGTTGTAGGTAGTTGGAGTGGATGGGAAGGGTGTAAAAAACTGCAGGTATCTTTCAGGATCAGACACACTAGCTAGCAACTGCAATCTGGCTACTATCACTGGGTGTTTGATTGTCAGACACTAGCAGCAATAGCAACTACAATCTGCAAACAGGCTCTTGTGTATGTTTGTTAGACAACTTGAAGTGAGCTACACTTACAGATGTAGCCAGCCTCATCTTTGCCGCAATAAGACCGCACGTGCGCACACATCGCAGCAAAGCGCAGCATTTGCCAGGCTGCGAGCACTCACAGCCAGCAATTACCCCATTGAAGTCTAGGTGTGCGTGTGCATACACATGTGCATGCCATAGACGCAAGCACGCTAGTAGCGCCATTCATGCTCATCGCGGGATAGAGGAGCGTGGCTACATCTGTACTTACAATTGTTTTTCACAAAAATATCAATCTACACTGCAGTATATATTGTGTATGACAGAAGAGGCAGTGTGATTTCAAGTAAAAAAAATACTGTGCTCTGCCTAAGTGACCTGCACCCCAAGGAAGACATATTTTCCAGTTTAAAAAAAAATAAATAAATCTGAAGTCTTTTATAATTCAGTTTAGATCATATTTCAATGGAAGATTGTGTGGTTTTGAGAGATAACATATATTACTGCACTTATTGGATGTGGTGTCCCCGTCAGTAGCACCTAAATAATAAAAGTGGAAAAAAAAATTTGTGTGTGTGGTGTTTAAAAAAAATTCACAAGTGTTTCAATTCAATTTAGATATTTACAGTGAAGATTACTATACTTACTGGGTGTTGTGGGCCTGTCCGCTGCACCCCAAAAGTCTTTTACTAAAACTGCATGGTAAAGGTAATAGTCCCTCATTTCCCTATCTCATTGTACGTTCACTTGGTGTTGTGTTAGGAAGGTGAAAGGGTAAGAAGGAAAAAAGGGTAAGAAGGGCACTCCATATCTAAACAATGTTTGACAATCTTTAATAAAACATCACCTCTAACTATGAAGGGAAAAGTTACTGCTGAAAAATGCAAAATTGTCAACATACCATATGTCAGAATCTGTAAATTGTTTAAGCTCGGTATTGGGACCACTGGGCTAGACTAGTTGGTGCTGGATTTATTGAAGTTAGGTGGTTGTATGATGGTTTACCACAATCAGTTATACCAACAGGATAAACTGAACAGGAAGGCAACAGTTTAAATATTAGGCTGTGGAAATGGTATGCTACCCTGCTAAGGTAACACTGACTGAAACCTAGAACACAGATATATGAGTAGTACACAATGGAATCGGTATGTAATGCCAGCAGTCAGGAAGCCTTCTGTCAAAATACCGACAGCAGCATTCCGATGGTTGGTATCCTGACAGGGGTTGGGTAAGTATACTTACCCTCCCCCCTTCTCCCCCTAACCCTCACTTCTTGTAGCCTAACCCTAACCCCTTGGTTTTAGTGCCTAAGTCTCCCCCCTTCGTGCCTAGCCCTAACCCTCCCCCCTTAGTGCATAACCCTAACCCCCCCCTAGGGGTGCCTAACCTTAACCAGCCCCCCAAAAAAACTAAATCCTCGCTATGCTACCTAAACATAACCCTCCCCCACCCCAGACTTACCTGGTTAGGGTGTCTATCTGTGTTCCGGCGTCAGTATTAAGATAGGCGTCGCATTTCAATGCCTATCTTAGGTCCCGTGTCGGACTTTCAGCGTCGGGATTCAGACCGGCAGCATGCCGTCCGCCAGTCTGATAACTACATCGCGTACACAATGTAGGTGGTGTGTCAGGAACACAGAGGATGAGTTTAGTCAGCAAAATACACACTAAGAGCTATGTGCACTCTGCAAACAGTAATAGTATTGAATGCTGGAGACTGCAGGCTGTGTCAGGTACACAAATGTATCAGTGGTGCTAAATATAGATGAAGTGTCAGGAACACTGGAAATGAGTTCAGTCCATATACTGTAGTACACACTATAGATAAGTGCACTCTGCTGATTATGCCCATATATAATGCTGATACCCTGCAGGCTGAGAAAAGTACTGCAGACTGTAGTTGGTGCCATAAATTGGTGTAAGCAGAATGTAGTTGGTACTGCATGTTGGTATACTGTATATGCAAGCTGCAACTGGAACTGCACACTGATATATGCAGGCTGAAGCTGCACACTGCATGCTGTAACTGCATGCTGGGATATGCAGGCTGCAACTGGAACTGTATGCTGGTATATACAGGCTGATGCAGAGACGCAACCTGGTGTTTGATTAGGACTGAGGGCCCGATTCAGACCCGCTTGCTAGATGCGTTCGCGCGCTGCCAAAGTATGCAAATCCCTTGATCGCACAGCAAGGCATTAGCACGTGCGCTATGTCTTGGCGTGCGATCGTGGTGTGTATTTAGATGCCCACCAGCCGGTCTTAAGACATCCTCTTTCCCACGTCTTCTCCAGGAAGTGTATGCAACAATTGGTAACATCGGACCCATACACAGCACTTGCGACTGACCATACTCTACCGCCAAGCACTGCGAGTGCTACAGTGTGTAACTCAACCACTTGACGTGTACTATGACGCTGCGTCTTAATTATGCACGCCTCTGAAACGTTGTTAAGATACTCAGACATGCCTGCGTTCGTACCACCACACCCCGGTTTTCATCGATCATCCCCTGTCACCACCCACAAAGGGCTTGTCCTGTCACCCATTCTAGCGATCTGGCTATGCACTGTGACTTATATGCATGCAAACATTGCAAACATCAGCAGGCTACGTGCGAACGCAGCCTAGCAAGCGGGTCTGAATCGGACCCTGAGCACCAAACTGAAGGTGGAAGCAAAAGGAGACAAGTGCTTTTTTTTTATTTCATTTCATCCCTCTGGTATGTGACTGTCTCATCTTGCTTATTGCACCGATATTCTGCATAGAACCTCATGCTTGCAATCGTGTGTGGATTCAAATGTATGTGACTGTCTCATCTTGCTTATTGCACCGATATTCTGCATAGAACCTCATGCTTGCAATCGTGTGTGGGTTCAAATGTATGTGACTGTATCTCTTGCATAGTTTTTTTTTTTTCTCTTCCTGTATAGTCTGTATTGGTCAGTGAAGCATAGTTTATGGTATATATCTGGCCTGGTTTTTGCTCCAACTCAGAGCAAGTTATCTCCTTTGATCAGCAAGCCAATTGAGTCAGTTGTAGCCTGTCTTAATCAAGGGTTACCACTCCTTATATTCAGTCTAGGGGCAGCTGGGGCTGTTTGCAGCTGGGGTTAAAAACACCAAGTGTTAAATGCACAAAGTGTGATTACATAACAGTTAATCAAACAGTTGAACAAACATTGACCAACATCTTAGGTAATTTCAAATTAAGATACCATTACTTAAAATTTGTCTAAAAAAAACAAACCTAAAACTCACCATGTACTACACATTTCTTTTTTACAAATCCCTCCTTTGTATTTTCTCTAAGGATATAACATCCCTAACTCTCCCTGCATCTCCCCTCTCTGGGCACACTGCCGCCCTATTGAGTCACTCACCTCCTCTAAAAACTAATGAGATTTCTTTTCATCAAAAATTGACAATTACAGCCTCATTGTGTCACTATAAAAATTTTTTACACACCTACAACTATATGTACTTCTCCATTCTTCTGCTTTTATTATCTGGTGACATATCACCAAATCCAGGCCCCACACACGGACAGCGGATATACTATGGAATAAATATCCTGCAAACCTCACATGTCTCCCATCACCCTCCAAATCAATAAATGTGCCTTATAGAATTCACACTTGATCACAACTTATTATTTTACATCTGAACATCTCTTTACAATAACTACTTTTACCAATTTCTACATTTACTTGAGACTGCTGGTTTATACGTTAACCAAACTCTCTAAATAGCCCTTCACGAAGTGGCTTCAGCTACCTGTCAGACTTCACGTAAACTGATATAACAGCCATGGCTTTCCACAGACACCTACAAAAACTGCCTCTTAAAGTAGAATGTCAGTGGCATAAATCTTAATTCAAATGACTTCCACACATGCTGTAAAATAGGAATCCACCCATCTGTCATCCTAACCCTCTGTCCCATGCTCACTGTCTACCCCATCCGTGTCACCCCTGTCTGTTTGCCCATCCCCTCTAGAATGTAAGCTCTCACGAGCAGGGCCCTCTTTCCTCTTGTGCTTATCCTTTCTTTACTTATATTATCTGCTCTATACTCAAAAGCACCTAACCCGTGACTTTTGCCATCCTGCTTCTGTTGCAGCAGTGTTTATATACCATGTACTTGTATTGCATTGTCTTAAACTGTATGACACTGTTTTCTTGTTCTGCTCAACTGTCTATGTACTATGTCTATGTACTATGTTTGTGCACTATGTTTATGTACTATGTAAGGCGCTGCGGAACCCTTGTGGCGCCATATAAATAAAGGATAATAATAATAATAATAATAATAAAAGTGCTCTCAGCTGGAAGCTGAAGAGCACAGGAGCACTAGCAGGAGAAAGAGGAGTCTTTGAGCTGGGCCTGGTTCATGAAATACGATTCAGCACTGGGCTGGCACATCCAGGGGACACACTTGACGGGGTTTCCAGTCCACAGCATTAACCAGCCCCCATCTAATTATCCCAGGCCGGGGATTCTTTGGGAAGATGGGACACCCCTCCCCCAAGTAAAGCCCAGGGCTATCCCTTGCACCACTGGGTCGGAGGGTGCAGGGTTGATATGTGTAAAAATAAGATTTAAAGTAATATTGTCCTTTACAGTAGGACTACTGGTTCCAGCAAGTCTGTTCTGCCTGCTGGCACTTGGTGAATCACAAGTACCAGCACGCTCGGGCATTAAGGGCCTGCTGGTACCTATAGTTCCCCTGTAAAGGAAAAATAATGGTAGTATACATAAAGCGACTGTATTATTTTATTACACATTCAATCACTCAGTGGGGGCGATCCATGTTTTTATCTGGTGCTATGTTGTTTTTAAGGCACCCGAAGGGGTAATTCAATTGTTGCTCCGTTCGGGTGCAACATTCGCCAGTGCTGGCATTTCTGCTCACATCCTCAGGAGGGTACGAGCAAAAATGTGCGACAGACCCGTGGTTAGGGCGCCCAAAACAGCAGTTTGGCCGCCCCTAACCAGAACTTTAAACGGGTTTAGCCGATTTACACGGCTAAACCCCATATAATAGGGCGTGAAACCTGTGATAATAAATGGGTGCGTAGAACAGTGGACGTCCCTTGATTATCATGGCTGAATTAACAATTGAATAGCCCCCTACTCGCACACACTCACCCCTACTCACACTACATACTTACCTACTCCCTTGCGTTGGTCAGTCCCATTGTCCAGTAGGCACTCATACATAAGAAAATTAAAAATGCAACCTGTACCAGTCAGACATACTGTACATATAGCTCTGCTTCTGAATGTGGCAGGACCCACGTGTGTTCCTGCACTTGGAGCCCTGCCAGCCGCTTATGGAGGTTATGTGGATGGTTCTGGAATTTGATAAGCTATTCAGTAACACGAACCAATACAGACAGTGACAAATCTGGGGAGGATAGGCATATTTTAGTATCATTTGCATGTAGATGATACTGAAATCCGAAAGAGCGCATATAAGTTAGCTAAGAGATGTGGTATAAATTGATAAAAACATGTCACATAGTGATTATCATTACTATGCTTCCATACAATGGATGTGAATAGTGATGGTGACATTATGAATATTTGGAAACTATTATGGAAAAAAAAAAAAATTATCTCATCCAACCCTAATTTATGGAAATACTAATAGGCTCCCTCTAGTAATGAGACTCTTTTATATTTCCCCTAACTGACTATGATGAGTACAGATAGTCAGTTGCTGATTTCAGCTTTTCCTCCTTCAGTAGCTCCAGCTTCTCAGCTCTCTTCTGGAGGTCACAGCAGCAGAATACATCACGTTCTGTACAGACACTTGTTGTCACAGGCGTTGATGCTCTGTGTCTTGCAAGACCATTTTGGATAATCTGCTTCTCATGCAGATGTTTAGGCCCAATTTCCCTCAGTTTCTCCAAACACAGATACAGAGTATGTAACACTGATTACATACTCAGCTGTGACAGACAAATCAGCCCCCACTAATATAGCAAGTAATGCTTATGTAGCTTCTGGTGACCATTGCTCAGTTTGCATTTGAAAACTCACATTTGGAAGCTTGGTTTAATATTTTTTCCATGTTCCCAGGGGTGTATCTATAATGGGTGCTAGGTGTGCGGTGCACACAGGCCCCCGGGTACAGGGGGGCCCACACTGCACACCCTGCATCCATATTATTCAAAGCTTACCGCATTGGATCTATCAGCACTGCTCAAAACTTCGGAAAATGCCAGCCGTGGCCAGATTCCGTCACTTTGCGCATGCACTGTGAGGTAATCACCAGAAAAATGACAGCCGCACCATTTACTCGAGTGCCCATAGTCTACTGATAATGCGGTGGCCGGTAAGTCGCATTAGTCTGCTGCTGGTCGCCGGGGTGAGAGGAGGGGGCTGCTGACGGGGAATGCACACGGGTCCCCTCCTCTCTTAAGACGCCCCTGCATGTTCCCTATTACTTTTTCTAATAGTAGTAGTAATAATAATAATAATTTAATGCTTTATCTTCCATTAAATAGTATTCCACCTACAATCAGCTTTAGTGGTGATTTGCTGGTTGGAGATGTTTGTTATTAAGGTATTAATTTATTATTATTATATTTTTCTACTAGGCTTTTACTTTTAGGCTAATAGTTCTTGATTAATGAATACATTCTATATGGTCATATAGTTTTATTAAACTGCAATCCTGTCTGCCACATTCTGTCATAGATATGCTGCAATATTTAAACTGCCATGTCTTTGTGCTGCTGCTCTGTCACTTAGAGCCTCATTCAGAGGCGGTCGTAGGATGCAAGCGGTCGCTCAGAAACAGGGTGGGCGCTTGCATCCTGAACGGCCGCCTCCATGTCGGTCGTTAACCCACAGCCTAACATCCACAGCTCTAACGACCGCTAAGGGAGATGGTCGCGATGGTCAAGTCCATCGCGACCATCTGGGCTTACGACGAGACCCTAGGGTAGGGTCTCGTCAACCTTAAGCCCCAGGGAGCTTCCTGCTCTGTTTGAGCAGGAAGCTCCCCACTGACATCACTGATGATGTCAGTGGGGACGCCCAAAAAATGGCAAGCGTTCCGAAAGGAACGCCTCCGTTTGGCTGGGCACGCCCCCTGCCCGCCCAGCAAACGGAGCGTGCTGTCTATCAACATCGACAGCTCGCTCCGTCTGCTTCGAGCCCGCTAACGACGGGTGATCCGTCGTTAGCTGCGCTCGCGCATACGCACGACGGAGCAGTCTCCATCGTGCGCATGCCCTGTGGACCAACATCGAGTCGTTTGCGAGCGCTCAGTGCTCGCGACCGACTCTGAATAAGGTCCTTAGTGTAGCCAACCAGGTCGCTGCAGCCTTTGGCCAATATTGGTGAAAACAATATTGTGAGCTGCGAGGTGGCCAAAGTTCACTGGAGTTGACTGGAAAATGAATGTTATCAATGTTAGTAATACTGTAGGAACAAGAACAGGTCCAAATTACATGATTTTAGCTGTTATTATCAATTGTTAATGAATCCAGATACAAAACCAAAACATTTGAGGATAGTTTTGCCAAAACCAGAACACGACGATGATTTAGAACCAAAACTAAATCCAAAACACAGGGGTCTGCGTACATCTCTAAAAGCAACAGAACTATTTTTATCCCCTACACTTAGTTAAACTACCTTTAGCACTTTCCTATTCCTTCTTTCTGTTGCATTCTGTCAATATACATGCCTATCAACTTCTGTCACTTTACTTAAAAGTGTTTCATGATGAACTGCATAACAACTGAGGAAAGATAAACACACATCGAACATAGGGGTAGCATTTTTTTTGTTGTCACAATTTGTATGACATTGCCTTTACAAGCCCTTGCAATTATAACCTAAGACCCTCAATTAGTTTGAGGAAAATAAGAATTCTCAGTGACAGGTGTTCTAGTGACAGAGCCATTGGCTAAATTTGTGGTGAAGCATTTCACTGGCCCCTGTCATGCCCTCACAACTTTGTATACTGATGCTATACAACAGTGATGTGTAACACATTTTTCAAGGGCCTCACCTTTAGTTCTTCGTCCCCCAAGGGTGCCAAATATTATTTTTGTTGAAAAGCACCAGATTACATTATGCAACCAACGTGTTTGGCTAGTCAGTAATCATTCCTTCCTGGGCTAATCTGCTATGCAGACTGTGTGATTGCACTGCATCCAATCTGCAGTATATACTTTCCTAGGAAACATTTTACCCCATTCATATATTGTGAAAGAATATTAATGGTAATACTGACTCAACCACTGAATGACCACTCGCATGCTCCATAAACAAATGAAAGATCCTGAGACATGACATATTGGAAATGCGGTTTACCTGTTACTCATAATAGAACCTAACACCATGAGACTGTCTTCCATAAGTGCGATCTTCTCAGAGGTGTCCGACCCCTTCAGCAGCAGTTCTCCTCTTGACTTGAACTGGGTAAAGTTGAACACGTGGGCACTCCATTCATTGATGACATTTTTCAGTTTTGCTTCAATGTCTTTTTCTTTTACAGCGCTGATACATATATCCTATAAAACACAGAAATGGAGATAGACACTTTTTACACACTTCTTGAAAGTATTACTGATAAATACAAAGCTGTTAAACATCTTCACAATTAAAAGTGTAGGGGAAGTTAAACAATTTTATGAACTGCAGCAAAACTAAAGACAAAAATAAAACATTTGGGTGGGGCACTCTTTTAGTTGAATTTGCTATCTAAAACACAACTTTTATTATAAAATGAAATTAAAAAGCTATATCAGTCTCCAAAATATATAAAATGGTCAAATCCTGTAGTACCAGCTATAGTTTAAGCACAAGTTACTGTTCAGGGAACTGGCCCCACTGGCCTCCAGGCCTTCTGTTCTGGCTTGACTGACACAGCCCCACCTGTATCCTCTGGGCAACAGATATGTGTGGTCACACCCCTTTTTAAACTTGTTTGGGCGAGCCCCACCATTCCAGCATAGATTTAGTGGTTCTCCACTGCCACCCAGCTTCATTCTACCACAATATATATAAATAAATAAATATACATATACAGAAAGGGTTGATGGCATTGTTTTTTTTAATTTTGATAAACACATTCTGAAACTTTCTAAGTGTGTTTTGGTTCATAATGACAAAACAAATGCATTGGTTCTATGAATAACATTGAAGTACAGGTACCCTGGCTGTGGACTGTGAGCTCTCTGCCATTTAAGGCTAGTAGGCAGAGCCGCCATCACGGGGGGACTGCCGGGCCTGGAGTCCCGGGCCCGGACACTGGCAGAATGGGAGGGGGCCCGCACTACTCAATTACTGGAGGGCCTCCTACTCGAACCTGGGAACCCCCGCTGATGGTCGATTCCCCCTCCATTCTGATTGCAATGGAGGTGGAGCCAATGCGGCAAGCTCCGCCCCCAAACAACCGTGAATCGCAGCATTTCGGAGGGGACGGGACCTAATGATGCGAAGTGCGCGCCCCCATTAGCAACCTGCTGTTTCATTGGAAGTGTAAGTAAGTATGTATGTATTTTATCACGGGTATGTGTCTGTACGTGAAATAGAGTGTATATATGTGTTTGTATGTTATTGTGTACAGTAGAGATGAGCGGGTTCGGATCTAAGAGATCTGAACACACCCGAATTTTGTAGATCCGAGTCGGATCCAAGCCGGCTCAGAGTTTCCCGCCTGACTCGGATCTCTCAAATCGAGGCAAAACCATAGAGACGAAATCTTGCGGCTCGCAAGCTTTCGTCTCTATATATAAGGGAAACGGCAGGCGCCATTTCACTCCGGCTGTGGAAACTGAACAGGGAAGGTGGGTAGTGTAGGGCTGGGGAGAGGTGCTGTGCTGTCTGCTGTGTCCTGGGCTGGTGCTGCTGATCCATTCTGGGCTGGTGCTGTCTGCTGTGTCCATCTGGGCTGTTGCTGATCCATCTGGGCTGGTGCTGTGCTGTCTGGTGCATCCATCTGGGCTGGTGCTGAACCATCTGGGCTGGTGCTGTGCTGTCTGGTGCTGGTACTGTGCTGTCTGGTGTTTCCTGGGCTGGTGCTGTGCTGTCTGCTGTATCCATCTGGGCTGTTCCTGATCCATCTGGGCTGGTGCTGTGCTGTCTGCTGCATCCAACTGGGCTGGTGCTGAACCATCTGGGCTGGTGCTGTGCTGTCTGGTGCTGGTACTGTGCTGTCTGCTGTGTCCTGGGCTGGTGCTGTGCTGTCTGCTGTATCCATCTGGGCTGTTCCTGATCCATCTGGGCTGGTGCTGTGCTATCTGCTGTGTCCAACTGGGCTGGTGCTGAACCATCTGGGCTGGTGCTGTGCTGTCTGCTGCGTCCATCTGGGCCCAAGTTCTGGTGCCCCCCCCCCCAAAAAAAAATATATATTGTCAATTTATTACTTTTTGTCTAATATATATTTGTCTGTGTGTGTGTGCATGTTAGGCTTAACCGCACAAGATACAGCAAGTCAGCAATGCAACCTATTGCTGCCTGACTGCAGTCGTCATCAATCTGTGCTCTGGGCCCAAGTTCTGGAGCTGAAATTTTTTTTTTTTTGTTTAAATTGTCTTTTTTTGTCTAATAATTGTCTGTGCGTGTTAGGCTTAGCCGCACAAGATCTAGCAAGTCGGCAACGCAACCTAGTGCTGCCCGAATCCAGTCGTCATCAATCTATGCTCTTGGTCCAATTCCTGGACCAGAAAAATTCTAAAAAAAGATTGTCTTTTTTGTCTAATTTTTTTCTGTGTGCGCACGACTGCACATGTGTGAATTCTGTAACCGCACCTTGGCTACACTATTGGTGTTTGTGACACTGCTTCAAGGACTGCATAAAATATGGAGGGCTGTCACATGACAGGAGAGCAAGGCCAAATACCACATGTTGTAGCTGCCACAAGCAGTGCAAGGCCGTCAACTTCCTCATCCTCTATGAAGGCCCATGCCCCAGGGCTTGAAAGGAAATTTGCCTTTAGGTAAACATAAAATTGGCAATATGCTATTCACTACACGAAGTGGCAAGGAAAGGATAAGACCTTGGCCTTTCTTTAAGAAGACTGCTGGTTCTGATTCTGATAGCCCTTCGGTAAAAACAACTGAGCCCTGTGCCCTGAGAAATCGAAATCACAAATACCCGAGGAGAGTGCAAGTGTGTCCGCGGTTGTCATGTGTGAGCCAGACCTAAATACTAGTGTACTGGAGGATCCTCCAAGTTCCAACATTTGTGTGCCCTCTGTAAATGTGGGGAAGGGCAGTCAACATTTTGCAGATGTAGTCATCGAGGATGCTTCTGTGGAATTGCACATGGAGGAGGAGGATATTTTGGTAGTTGAAGGTGCTAAGGATGATGAGGATGTTGATGATGAAGATGTTGGTGATGAGGATGTTGATGCCGTGGATGTCCTTTGTGTAAGTAAGGCAACAGCTGTTGCCCATGGATTGAAAAAGCCAAAGCCCATTGTTGTCATGCCGGGACAAAAGACAAAAAAATCGACTTCTCACGTGTGGAATTATTTCCACCCCAATCCGGACAACAGTTGTCAACAACATGTGACAATTGCCAAGCAAGAGTGAGTAGAGGGAGGGACCTAAACCACCTAGGAACCTCCTCCTTGTTAAGTCACTTGGAGCGCATTCATCAAATATCAAAGTGTATGTCGCCAAGTTCCAAAACTCAAAACGTAACAAGTCCAGTGTCACCTACCTGCTCCCTCTCTGTGAGATCCAAGCGCCTTCCATCTCCACCACCAATGCCTGCATCATCAACATCCTCATTTGTCATCGGGAGTAGTCTGCTGCATCCAATGTTGGTATTCGAAGCATGATTGACTCCTCTCCTATCCGTGATTCCTCAGAAGGATCCTTGATGACTACGCCTGTTGCTGCTGCTGTTGCTGTGAGTGGATCTTCATCCCAGAAGGAGACCATCAGGAAGACTACTTGTAGCATATCTTCCCAAAAAAAAAACTATTAAACAATCGTTTGCAAGGGCAAACAAGTATGACAGCAATCACCCATTTGCACAGCAGATTACTGACGCCATAACAGCTATGCTGGTATTAGATGTGCGTCCAGTATCTGCCATTACTGCAGTGGGTTTTTAACAGTTAATTAAGGTCCTGTGTCCTCGCTACAAGATCCCTTCTAGATACCACTTCGCTAGAACAGCAATTCCAAGTCTGTACAAGGACATTAAAAAAAACCTTATTAATGTCCTCAGAAATACCGTTGTACCCACTGTCCACTTGACCACTGATATGTGGACAAGCGGGACAGGGCAAACAAAGGATTACATGACTGACAGCCCACTGGGTAGGTGTATTGCCTACAATAGCAACAGCAGCAGCAACATCTACCAAAAGACAGCTGATATAGAGGCAGGCTACTCTTTGTATAACTGGTTTCACTAAGAGGCATACCGCTGAGAACCTCTTAGAAAAACTCAGGGAATTCATTCCTAAATGGCTTACCCCACTTGGACTCTCCTCGGGATTTGTGATTTCGGACAATGCCACCAAAATTGTGAGAGCATTACATGTGGGAGAATTCCAACATGTCCCATATTTTGCTCACACAATTAATTTGGTGGTGCAACGTTTTTTAAAAACTGACACGGTCGTGCAGGAGATGCTCTCGGTGGCCTGCAAATTATCCGGACATTTTAGACATTTGGTGACCGCTTGTTGAAGATTGCATGACCAGCAGGTACTGTTAAATTTGCCCTGCCATCAGCTGAAGCAAGAGGTAGTAACTCAGTGAAATTCTACCCTCTATATGCTTCAGCGGATGGAGGAAAAGCAAAAGGCCATCCAGGACTGTACAACGGCCTATGACATAGGCCGTGGAGGGGGAATGCACCTTACTCAAGCGCATTGGAGAATCATTTCCGTGTTGTGCAAGGTTCTCAAACCCTTTGAACTTGCCACACGTGAAGTTAGTTCAGACACTGCCAGCTTGAGTCAGGTCATTCCCCTCATCAGACTTTGGCAAAAACAGCTGGAGAAACTGAAGGAGGAGGTGAAATGGAGCATGATTTTTTTTCCAACAGACCCAAATCTAAAACTGTGCAAAGAGCTGTTGGTAAAAAAATTGTCAGCTGCAGCCGCATGTGAAACGCCATCATCTCCTCCTTCAGTTTCTGCAGCTGCCAGGAAAAAACTAAGTTTTCTTACAGAATGCCTGCTGGTCATGCAGATCGTTCACCAAAAAATGGCATCTGGTCGGGCCTGAGAGAACTGCCTACTAGTGACATGAGTTCTACCGTGACTAAGTGAGATACGGTCTCCATTCACAGAATGGTGGAGGACTATTTCAGAGATACCATCCTAATAGACAGTCCCTTTCAGTACTGGCAGGAAAAAGAGGCAATTTGGAGTCCCATACACAAACTGGCTTTGCATTACTTAAGTTGCCCACCCTCCAATGTGTTCCCTCCAGAGTTCTCAGTGCAGCTAGCAAACTTGTCAGTGATCGGCGTAGGAGGTTACTTCCTCAAAATGTTGAATTGATGATGTTCATTAAAATGAATTACAAATTCCATGAGGAAGACCTGTACCAACAATTACATAAAAAAATAACAGAGGTGTCAATGGTGGATTCCACCGGGGACAAATTAATATTGTGTGAAGGAGAGGATGTACACACTGATGGGGATGACGAGGACGATGACAACTTGTCATGTAAAGCCAGTTTGTGTATGGAATCATTTTAATTTCCATTTCCAATGCACATTGGCAGCTTGTTTTATGGGGTTCCAAACAAACCAATCATTTCAGCCACAATTGGTAGTCCTTGTTGCTGAAATGATTGGTTTGTTAAACTGTCCTGTTTCGTATACAACATAAAGGTGGGTGGGAGGGCCCAAGGACTATTCCATCTTGCACCTTTTTCCTTTCCATTATGTGCTGGTTGGGGCATTGCTGCCTGACATTTTAAATTAATGATATGGTTGGTTTAGGAACCAATGATTTATTTTTAAATTAATTTATTATCAATTTTACAGCCTGGGGCTGTACCAATGGATTTCTTTTTATTAATTATTCAGCTAGGGGCTGCTCCCAATTAATTGTTTTTTAATTAAATTATTATCAATTTTACAGCCAGGGACCGCACCCAATGAATTGTTTTTTAATTAATTTATTATCAATTTAACATCCAGGGGCTGCAGCAAATATCAACTATCAATTACCCTCAAGGGTATACCAACCATCATCTTTGCACAATCCTCAACTCTATTAATAATTATAGGAATCAGTTCTGAGCCAGCAAGCTGGATGCAACCTTTTGGCACTTTAACTAGATGAAAAAATCAATATTGTGAGCTGTGAGGTGGTCAAAATTGACTGTAAACGAGTGGAAATAAATGTTATTGAGGTTAATAATACTGTAGTAAAACAAAAAGCCCATTTTATGTGATTTTAGCTGTTTTTTTATTTTTTAAGAAAAAATCCAGATCCAAAACCAAAACATGAAAACAAAACACGGAGGTGAGGTTTTGGCAAAACCAATCCAGATCTAAAACCAGGGGAGATCCAAATCCAAAACTCAGGGGGTCAGCGCACATCTCTAGTGTACAGTATATGTCATGTGTATGTATGTGTTAGTGTGGATATGTGTGTTAGTGTATGTATACTGTAAATGTGTTAGTGTGTATACTGTATATGTGTTACTGTGGGTATATATGTGTATGTATGTGCTAATGTGTATATATGTGTGTTATATATAATATATACATGTTTGCTATATACTATATATATATATATTATAAACACACACACGCATATATATCTCTATATATATACATATATATATATCTCTATCTATCAATAATATACATAGCTCTATCCATCTATATATATATATATATATATATATACATACACATTATATATATATATATATATATATATATATATATATATATATTTTAGAAACACCCCACAAAAAAAATATCCTGTTTTTGCCCCTGCCCTTGTTCAATAAAAAATGTTTTCCCCTTTAGAGTCAGCGAGTGACTTCACAACGTCACTCCACACCTCTGGAAGGAAGAGGTCAGAGGAGCTGCAGAGTGTGAGGAGCAGTGCCAGCCAGACCTGGAGAAGAAGCCAGAAGAAAGGAGCATTCTTCTAGGCAATAAGGGGAGTCATGAGACTTAGCGGCAGTGGGGGGGGGGTCCCGGGCCTCACAATTTCTGATGGGAGCCCTGCTAGTAGGATCTGTAAAGGGTGGAGCAACGACTTGGGTATACTGTATATTGCTCCAACTACAGAAGCAGTAAGTAATCAAAGCATTTAGTCCACTTATTCAAGGAAAACAAATGCGAAGGCCCGCTGCACAGGTATATTGTATCATTGGGTTTGAGAGAAACTCCTCCCAGCATTGTTATCTTGAAATTCTAGAAGGGATGTAGTCATTAGGTGGACATTCATAATGTTGACACCACAATGTTGACAGTTAACACAATGTATTTTGCAGATAATAGTTATAAGGCAGTGTCATATGCTGACAAGTTCTAAGAAATCTGAAGTGCAAAGAATAATATTAAAAAGAACCATATTATGTTACTTAGCCTTGAAGCACACAAAGCTTTTGATTCGGTAGCTTGGCCGCATCTTTTTGCTAATCTGAAAAAGAGGGGTTTTGATCCTCTGTTCATTGAATTGATAAGAAATATTTATTATTTACCTCTAAGACTTTATTAATAAATGGAGTATGAGGGGATCCGATAAATATATAGAGGAACTCGTCAAGGTTGCCCTCTCTCCCCTTTGTTGTTTAATTTGTGTATTGATCCTCTGTTTCGGATCCTTCAAGCTTGGTCACAATTCTGGGGGATTAAGGTGGGGGAAGCAGTGATTAAACTATTCGCTTTTGCAGATGATCTGCTACTTTATAGTGATAATCCTGAGTCATCATTCGGGAAGATTATGGCCCTCATTCAGAGGCACTCGCACAAAGCAAACGCTTGTTCTGAATGAGGGCGGCCGCTTGAATTTTTAAGTGCGGCCTCCTGGTCGCTAGCTAAGTGTGGGTTACCACCCACAGCTTTAGCGACTGACCAGGTTGATTATCGCGATGGTCATGACCATCGCGACCATCGGGGCTTGCAACGAGACCCTAAGGCTGGGTCTCGGCAACCGCAAGCCCCAGGGAGCTTCCTGCTCTGATCGAGCAGGAAGCTCCCCACTGACATCACTGCTGATGTCAGTGTGGCCACCCACAAAACAGCAGGCGTTCCTTAAGGAACGCCTCCGTTTGTGAAACCATCCCCCCCTGCCATGCCTACAAAATGGGCCGAGCTGTCGATCAACATCGACAGCCGGCCCTTTTGTAGTGAGCTCCAGAGCAAGAGAATTTGTCTCTTGCTCCGGAGCTTGTGCACGTGCGCAGGGCCTAAACATCGACCCGGTTGCGAGCACTCAGCGCTTGCGACCGGGACTGAATGAGGGCCTATGTCCCAACTTTTTGATTTTGGGAAGATTTTGAGGTATGTGGTGAATTTTTCTAAGTCTGGAGGACTCTATCTGCATGCACATAAACAAGTCCTTTGCTGGGGTCATCACTTGCTGGAGAGGTGGACTCAGCAAAGCAGACCATCATCCAAGTAATTGTTTATTTGACCATTGCTGAGCAGAATTTTTTGATACAATCAGAAGTCATGATACATTGTAACAATGAGTTAACTGGAGTTACCATCGATTAAAGATACAGTGAATTGGTTCTGCTCTGATGAATAGCAATATTAAAGCTGTCATAGAAACATCGCTGTTGATATACATGATACACTGATCCTAACTCGGGGAACAAGCGCTATTAGAGCCGCGGCAATTGCCGTTTACATGCTAATAAACCCCAGGGATTAGCTACGTTACAAAGAATAGCCGTCTGATTCTAAGCTGTATGAAGCAGGCATTCTAATGTGTTCACTACCAATACACATCTAGCTGCTGAACATTAGGTCTATACTGAAGAAGAGGGTAATAATAACCCAAATACACTATGTAGTGACTATATATAGTTAAAACATAAACGTATACCACAGAAGCAGTATATCATGTGTATGTGTGAAGTGTCTGTCATGACATTCAATTAACCTTATATACAGCGAAGCAGACCATCCACAAAGTAATTGTTTATTTGATCATTGCTGAGCAGATTTTATTGATACAATCACAAGAGTCATGATACGTTGTAACAATGAGTTAACTGGAGTTACCATCGATTAAAGATACAGTGAATTGTCTCTGTTCTGATGAATAGCAATATTAAAGCTACATAATAAATGAGCAGTAATTTGTACTTTATGCAGCGTTTAATCAGAATATATACTGATAATATAAATCACTAACTCAGCGGCCTCATTATAAATTTTATTTTTCACTTTTCCTACTTTTTGCACTATATTCTATGTTTTAATTATAAATGTTATAGAATAAATTTCCATTTTAATAAATATTAAATAAAAGTTATTTTTTATTATTTTTCTATGTTGCTTCTGTAACATCAATAACACTGGAGCTGAGCACCTGCCCTTGAATACCCGAGAGTGCACCAGATAGTCTCACATCTTTTTTCTCTTTTTATTTAAGTATTTTAAGTGAGCAGGGTAGCACCTTTTTCTACATTTATTTTCCGTTAAAAACAGAAAGAAAAGGATCAACAATAATAGTTGAACATCCATATAGAGATTCAGTAGAAAGGGTAAGATCAAATAGATATATTAGTATAAGGATCGGTGCGGATTCTTTTCATATTCTTTAATCTGAGGTGGACTAGGACTAATATTGAGTACTTGGGAATTCAGCTTCCAAAAGATCCATCTGAATTATATAAGCTTAACTTCACAAATGCGATTTCATATATAACTAAGGAATTGGAGGACTGGAAACACCTGTGTCCATCTTATATGGGCAGAGCTAATCTTATTAAGATAGTAAGCTCTCCAAGGCTGCTATATTTGTTTCAGGCTCTTCCTCTTCTCTTAACCCAGAAGGATCTCCTATTGTTGAATTCACTTTTTAGGAAATTTATTTGAAGATCCAAACCCCCACGTATTGGGCTGATTAAATTACAGCAGACCAAGGTAAATGGAAGCATTAACTTTCCTCACATTTTAAACTATAACCATGCGGCTCAAATAAGATATCTTCATGACCAAGACCTTTATGACAATTCATCAAAGGAGGGCCAATTTTTAGAAGACTGTAGTCTAGTGGGCTTTTTGCATATGCACGATAGAGACATTCCAGATCACATACGTGGCATATTCTTCAACACCATTGTAATTTAAATTCCCATAAATCTAACTGCCATTTATAGGAAATCCAAAGTTTCAAGGAGGTAAAGCATAGTTCCATTTTACCAAGCTCCACAAAGAAGGCTAGACTAATATTGGAACTTTTCTTAATACTTAATTAAAAGGCAATGGAAAAGTTCCCTTCCACATCAACCCTTTCACTTATTTGCAGGCTAAGCATTATTTAGTGTCTGTCATTAAGTGGTTTACAGATTTGGATTCGGACAACGCACTAAATACTATGCTTCTTTCAAAGCCGGCTTCTAGAAAGGCCATATCGATCCACTATACATTCCTACAACGACCGCTGCAGCATGAGGAAGTATGCACTGGGATGAGTAGGTGGGTACAGGTAATCCCCTCTTTATCATGCAAAACTCTTATTAAAACACTTCACCTGTCACGTAACCTACTCTCTGCTATTCAATATCAAGAAATGTTTTGGAATATTTTTCACAAAGCATACTTTTCCCCGCATTACCAGTTTCTAGCAGGCATGTCTTCATCGGCCTTTTGCCCTCACTGCCCTGTGGCTGATTTGTATCATTATTTCTGGGTTTGTCCTCTCCTGAGAGTCTTTTGGTTGCAAGTGAGGAAATTTGCCCTAGAGCACTTGGTGAATTACATACCATTGACGGATGTATGGGCACTAGTTGGCATACTTTTGGAAGGTCAGCGAGTAGCGAAGGGCTGCAGAAGACTCCTACGTATTATCAGTGCAGTGGCCCTTAAGGCTGTACGTCAGGCATGGATCAACGCCACACCCCCAACATTGCGACTTTTTCAGTAAAAGCTTTTCCATGTACTTAGCATGGACTGGATTGAGACTATGCTAGAGAAAGGAACTTGTGTATCAATATTTTTCCAAACTTGGGAAAGCTACATTGTGGACTCTGATCCTAGAACAGAGATGTAGAATTGAAAAGTCACTGAAATTTGACCAATGGTACTGTCTATGGATGATATCTAAGGACTCTCCGATTCAGTTGGATCCCTAAAGGGATTTTTACTCCCCCTGCCCCTCTTGGCTCCTTGGTCCTGCTGATTATTTCTTTCTCTTTAAGGTCTCCTTGATTAGGATTATAGAGCGGTATATGTATTTATTTTTCGAGAGATTGTACAACAGGATAAGTTGTTCTACAATTTTATTTTCTCTCTTATGACAAGAACTTTCTGTTTCTCTCACAAGAACTTTATTATTAATGTATGATTACTCACAGTCGCATTGTGAGTCTTTATTATTGGTATTGGATGTATTTGTTTCTTTGTAGTTTGTTACTATGTATGCAAATGTACTTTGTACAACTTGATATCATGGTGTTTCAATAAAAAAATTTCTTTAAAAAAAAAAAAAAGAACCATATCAACTCGCCAACAAAATATAAAGTGTCTGTTCCTCTGCCAAGGAACCAATAAAATATTGTATTCCAGCCAGAAATTGGCTGTTTTCTATTTAGTGGAAAGTCACAATGTTTTCCCAAAGACTGATGGTTTTTTATTCCCTTATGATAAATAATATTCCCTAGCTGTTGCTAAGATACTAGATGGTAAACTAGGTAAAAGGCCAGTGGTGAGGTCTTGCCTGAGAGACAGAGAAGCACATAACACCAAAACCAGGGAGCCACTCAGCAGACTCCTCTGGAATCAGTGGGGGACATTTAAGCAATTGTAAAAGTAGCAAGTTCATTTATCAAATACATTTTAGAAAATGAAAACAATAGGTCTGATGTACTTTTATGGCCAAAACAACTTTTCCTTACCTGTAAAAGAGTACTCTTATATGTCCCCCATTATAACTTCAACACTTATTCTACATTTCATAAACTAAAGTGCGTAATGTTATGTTATCATTCTAGAGACTAGCACATTTTTATTGTTAGATCTGCTAATTATATGTTTCATACATTCAAGTCACAGCTACCAAATACATTATTTTCTTGAAGTGCACAAAGCCATTTGCATGGCTAATTGAGGCAGAAAAAATGAGTATGATGTACTTAAGAAGACAAGTAACACACTGTACACACAAATGAAGGGTTCCTCTGCTGATGTACTCTCATTTGTTCAACATAAATATTCATGCAACAATTACACCCTCTGTATGCTTTAATTTTCAGAAGGCTATAGTTCATCTCACTCAGAACAAAAGTAATTGATAGAGCAGAGGAAAAGCCACCTGCGAATGGGACTGCTCGCCTTCTCCAGACTCACAGCCCACGCACACTTGTAGGTCCCTCTGCTACAATGATTTATGGCATTGCCGCTTTCCAATTCTGTTTCATGTGTCATGTGACTCATTACGTGACCCACAGGCACCTTTTGTATTCTCCACTACTCAGCAGTGACAGCCCTTGTTATAGCTGTAACAGACGTTACTTTTCTAGGTGCTCAAAATAAATATTTGGCAGTCATCCCATGTCTAGGGGTCATTTATATTTTACTATAAATTTGTTTTTTGTTCTCTGCTATGAATTGCCTGCAGAAATATCCACACCATTGGATATAGAATAACATTAGTATCTGGGCTGTCCCATATATCAAATAAAGGATTGCATATTAACCAAGAGGCAATGTTTCCCAGTGACAGACCCATGCTCTGCATTTTATCCAGAGAAATATTTGAATGGATTATATATCTTTCCTCTTCCTGCCTTACCTGTTGGAGCGAACATCAACCCCAAACTAATTTCTTCTACGCAAAAGTAAAATGGTTTACTTAATAATGAACATAAACATAGTTCAGTTACTATTTCATGACAGTAATCCCTTAAAACAAGTGAAATAATTTGAAACAGTGTAAAATAGGAAGGATGACAACATGAGAGAAGTAGCCGCACAGACAATAGTGCACTTCACAGATCCAAAGTTTTTGCAAATAGAAAGCAATTTCCAAATCATTCATGGAGTTTAGTAATTATTGTATATAATTGTTTTATTTAACTACAGATGAAAGTACTATGATTAGTAATTGGCATGCTATAAACTTTGTCACACTTTCAGACTTAAGATCCGGGAAATTGGTAAAGACCAGGGTAGTGGACCCGGGACTTCATCCTGGGTTTTCACAAATACTAATATCCCTGGTCGATGCATGTCCACGTGCAAAAGCTCTGTATTTTAATGTATGTGTGTAAGGCGTATTACTTACACTGTCATTAATTCTTCTCGATGCAAGGTTAGCTCTTACAGAACGCCCTTTGTATTCTGGATTAATAACAAGAACAAAGATTGCTATTTTGCCCTCCTTACCAAGCTTCTCAAATGGTTTTGCACCACATTGTGTGTGTCTATTAGATGAATTTCCAATAATAAACATAAACTCCCTTTTTATTTTTAGAAACAGGGCAGTGTCACATAACAGAGTTTGTTTTGCACAGTCCAATGCTGTGTCGTCTGCGAGGATATCATTACATCTCATACTGTTATAGAGTCTGAGACAGTGTCTAAGAAGAACTGCAATAATACTATTAACGTATGTATGTGAATGATGTACCCAACATGCTTTGCAAAATTCTATTTACACTTATCTCCTCCTTGAATATAAGTATACAGTTCTACTTTAGAGAAATTGTGGGGGGGGGGGGGGGGTTTGTACAGAAGTGTCCTCATACCAGGGCCGGATTAAGACTTGTGGGGGTCTCGGGGCAACTAAGTTGTGGGGTCCCCAACCAATCAAATTGATGTTAACCGCCTGTAGTCACTTCTATGACCCTGCATTATAGTACGACACATGGCAGGTGGTATTTGTAAGGAACATTAGGGGCAGTATAGCCAGCAGGGTGGGTGGCCTCCAGAGCATCCAGGTGCAATATTGCCAGACTTTGCAGTGTGCTAGTCAGCTATGCTTGCGAAAGCTGGACAGGCAATGGAGGAGGCAGAGTGGGCCAGGTAGGGGCAATGTGTGGGGGCCCCCAGTGTATGGGGGCCCCTGGACGACTGCCCCGTTTGCCCCGCCTATAATCCGGCCCTGCCTCATATACCAATCCTCAATATGCCATGCGACAAGAGACGACTGACTGGTGCAAAGCGATGCTGTGTAGCAACTTTTTCCTTTAAATTTGCATCTTATTCGAGATGGTAACGCAGCAAAATACCACTTAATCTGTACCAGAGATGCCGAGTTGTAACTTTAACTGCACAGGTATTAGATTTAAATATGTACAAAGAAGCAGATAAAGCACAACGGAAATTGGCAAGAAAAAAAGCCACGTCCGCTGCATCATGGTGCTTTGTATACAGTTTCAGACTTATTAGCACACAGATGTACATGTGTTGCTTATCAAATTAATCAGTGCAGTCTCATTTTGTCACATCCGATAGTTTCATTTGTGTGACTAAGATGCATAGTTGGAAAAAAAAGACCGCTCAGCGTTAGCAAAGTCACACGGGACCTGGTGCCACGAGAAGGGCTGTTTGGCATGACTGCAGCAATAGTGTATGAGGACACATCTGTGCATTTGTCGTTATTCAAACTTACAAGAAATAATCTACTGAAGGCATCTTTACTGAGAATACTGCACATATGCTCACAGAAGCAAAAATAAGCTGTGGATACATTGTTGCCTTGATATTGGGAACATAAATGGGATGGGGAAGGACTGTCTGCCAAATAAAGCACAAGCAATCCCAATATATAGTATATAATCTGGCAGAAAATAGGAGTATATTTATGCAGCCCATGCGCTTACTGAAGATCTGTACCGTCACTTATAGCAGCAATACAGGTTTTGGTTGATCTGGAGCTTACCAATCCAGAGTTCCCGACGACAACCCTGCCCTTCTGCTTTCTCTACTTCACCATCAGCATAGTGTTGACGGCAACAGGTCTCTGGGAAGTGCACGTGAGCACATTAGTTTCATCCAGAGGGGATCAAGCGAAGCCTTTCAGCAGCTTGTTATACTCAACAGACAGTGCAGTTCTCATATGGTATGGGGAAGCCATAAACTGCAAAAATACAAGGACTGCAAAGGAAAGCTTGATTTATCTGAGGTATCTCTGTTGCGGAATAGAAGGAAGCAGTATTAACCCATTTACCTGGCAAAATATCCATAGAAAGTAGTTATTATTGTTTCATAAGTCAGTAAAAGTTTTTTCTCATAGTACTGCCTGAACATTAAGGCTCTCATTTCCTTCCATTCCTTGAACTACTGTTCCATCTTTGCCCCTGCTTTCTCTGCTCTTGACTGTCAGCCACTTAACCTACAAAACTAAGGAATCTATTTACTAAGCAGTGTTAGGAGACAGAGTGAAAAGTGATAAGGTACCAGCCAATCAGCTCCCAACTGCTATCTAACAGGCTGAGTTTGAAAAATGACAGTTGGGAGCTGATTGGCTGGCACCTTATCACTTTTCACTCTGTCTCTTAACACTGCTTAATAAATAGACCCCTGAGTCTATAAGTCACAACGGTATGCATTCGGCATCCCGGCTGTCGGGATGCCGACGCTTACATTATCAGCGCCAGTATACCGTCACCGGCATCCCGACCGCTGGGATGTCGAAGGTAAGTAATGGGGGGGGGGAGGGTTAGGTTTAGGGGTTAGGCACTAGGGGGAGGGTTAAGCACTAAGAGGAGGGTTATGTTTAGGGTTCAGGGTGAGGGAGGTTATGTTTAGGGTTCAGTGGGGGGGGGGAGGTAATGGTAAGGCACCAAAGAAGGAGGGTTAGGATAGGGAGCGGGGGAGGGTTAGCATACTGATCAACAAGTGTCGGTATGTTAACCCATCGGGATCCTGGTGTAGGGGTTCTGACCGCCAGGATCCCGACTGTCGGTATTCCGTCACAACATCTCCTCATATCAGCTCCCGCACTCCACCTCCCTCCTGTCCTGTCCTGTCCTGACAAACAAAACAGAAAACTTAACTTTGATTGTCATACAGTACTATACATGGATAAAGAATATATAACACATATAATCAGCAAAATTAACATAAACAATATAAAACAGCTACTGAACTTGGTCTTTTTTACATGATCTGTGAATATTCACAGATCTATGTAATAATTTGCTAAGGTCTGTCCCATCTCAGACATTCGCGGTGAGAGTCGTTTGAGAGAGTATTTGGGAGATGGAACAGACCCTAGTCAGAGAGGAGGTTTTGTTTGCCCGCCTGAAAGGAATAAGTATGAAGGGGTGGGGGGGTTGTGATGTAACGCGACAGAGTGGGGATGGTGGAGCAGAGCAGCAGAGAGGGCAGAGAGGGGGAGGGGAAGAGCAACTAATAGAAAGGGTTGCTGGACCAAGTCCCTTTACTAATATTATTTTAATTGTCAAGACACTCAGCGCACAGTGCAAGTGTCACTTACCTCTATTGTTTTGTTATTGAGTGATACAATCTCACATCAGATAAATGGCCCTCTATATCTACATTACTCTAGCAGTCTGAATACTGTACATGCCAATGACAAGGACGTGAAATGCAAATGGCAAGAGCTGATGCCCGTTGAGCCACCAACTTATCTAACAGTACTAACCTCAATATCTTCTTTATATTTCAGCAATGATGCTTCCATTATATTCTTCAGGGAAAAACTTTCAGATTCTACGTCAAAATTATGGCCTGTAAGTTGTGAAATTCTGTCCCAGTGTCTCTTCATCATTGCCTAGGGAGTGAGAAAAGTGAGCATGAATGGCAACACGAGCAAGGATTGTGTCTGCTAAAATGACACTGTATTGGTATGTAAAGGTAATGATGCCAAGGATCAAACAACATGGTCCTTCAATATAAGTTGTAGGTAAGAAATGCCCAAATATTTATATTTATTATATATCCATGTGGACAGTGTCCTTGAAGGACAAAATCACCTGTTTCTTGTATAGTTTAATGATTAGTGTCAGTTAGTGTTAAATACTTTATAAGATTGTCTTAATAGCTACACTGAAAGGTTCACATGATAGCTCTAGATAAAATATAAACTAATTAGACATTTTGTTAAAGTGATGGTATTTTGAGTGACAAGCACCTGCAGCAGTTCTCGGAAGTGTCAATGTGAGCAGGCTGACAGGCACAGCATTAAAGAGGAAGTGAGCACATATCCCTGAGAAATGGAGGAGAAACTTAGGTGGAGATATATTATAATGGCACTTTTTATCCTGAAGGAAACGGTAACGCAGAGATGTATGAACATCTCAACCACCAGAGTGGGGGAGAGAAAACTCCCCCTCTGGCGACCCCTTCAAATCCTATTGCCTCATGACTAAACGCAATGTGCATGTGTGAGATCTTGCATAATTGCAGATCATGTGTGCAGATAGACTGTCCCTTGGACAGTATACAGCCAGGTAATCCTACCTATATGTGAAAAAGCAATGAGCTACAAAAGTGCGCATATCGTTTTTTGGTAACATGTGCATGATTTCTGTTTCCATTCTATAGTATGGCGACAACAAAATCGTTAGATGTTTGCAGATACCGTAGAGAAAACCGATTTCCTCTCCATTAACTGCTGTCTGACATGATGATGTCCTATGTGATTGTCAAATAACGCTGGTTATAGTTCATTTGACAGTTATCATCTCTTCCTACATCTCCCCCATAGTGAGTGATATACATTATACACACATACCATTTGTGGTGATAACCAAGGTACATTAAGGGGGATATTTATTCAGAGAAGGTTTTGTATGTGGTTCCCAGGTTACTATCCTGTGGTTTGGAGGCTAAAATCCTAAATCACATACAATGTGTGGCAGTTTGCAAATTCCTGAACTCTCTGCAGCTTAGAGCAAACCCAAGATCTTCACATTAAACCCCAAACCGCACATCAAATATCAATATATATTTTGTAGAAATATGTATTCCGTATCTTATGCTGAAAGGTTTAAAATCGGGAAGAACATCTTTAGCATGAATATGTGAGCATGAGTGGGGCAAGTGGTGTCTGTCAGACCTGTAAACTTTTATGTACTTGTATCAGCAGCATGATATAGAAGCAGAATGCACTGTCTTACTGTCTTACTTTGTTTGACATCATCTCAAGCAGAGGGCAGCTCTCACTGAAATCATCAATCTTGGTCTTCAAGTCATTAAATGCTTGCCACTCTTTCAACGCTTTGGGCAGCTTGCGAATTCTAAAAACAAGAGAAACATAACATGTATTTATAATTGAAGCAATATTTGACATTTATCAGTGGGTGTGATTATATGTATTATAATCATAATAATATTATCAGTGTATTCAGTAGTAAGATGTTTATATCAGAAGATTGTGTAGGCACACATTGTACTCTATCAGTTTATTTAGATGTCCAGAATACAAAGTTGGCACAAAATACCCCTTTCAGACATACAACCCGGGAAATTTCCTGCTCAGACACGGGAATTTCTCCTGTGCAAATTCCCGGGAATTTGGTCGAGACCCCCCTTTCACACTACAGTGTCTATCCGGGAAATTCCCAGGTAGACCCCTTTCAGACAAGAGCAGGGTTTTTCTGCTTACCTGCCTCTTCTCTGCCGTCTGCTCCTCCTAGCCTATCCCCTCTCTGGCTGATGATGATGATGATGTCATCATTCAGCAGCCAAAAGGCGGCCAACCGTAATGCAGTTATTTTTTTTTTATTAGAATTTTTTAAACATATATTTTAATTCCCTGGTGGTCCAGCTGGAGTGCGGGCGGGCCGCTGTGGCACAACCGGCCGGTGCTGGGGGTGGTGAGCAGCAGCGCTGAGCATCCTATAGGATGTTCTGCACGGTCAGCTCAAAGCAGCAGCGCTGAGCATCCTGTAGGACGCTCTACGCTGTCAGCTCAAAGCAGCAGCGCTGAGCTTCCTATAGGACGCTCTGCGCTGTCAGCTCAAAGCAGCAGCGCTGAGCGTCCTATAGGATGCTCTGCGCTGTGGGCTACATGCAAAAGCTGCTTGGTGCTGCCTGGGAGTAGTAAATTCCCGTGTAGCACCATTCAGACAGAAGCAGGGTAATTTCCCGGGACTTAAGTTCCGGGAAAAACCCTGGTCGATTACGGGGCGGCTACCCGGGAACGTGTTCACGGGTAGGTACCTTTCACACAGACATGAGACCCGGGAATTTTGGCCGAGGCAGACCAAAATCCCGGGAATCTCAGTATGTCTGAAAGGGGTATAAGAGTCATATTTTTTGGTAATGAAAATAATCCTTTGTCCTTCTGGCAGCTGAAGCAGTCATTTCATTCAGCTAATGAAGATCAACATCAAGTTATTCAACAATGCCCCTAATAACCCTGAGTAATACAGTAAGTGTGTCTGGTCTGGCTCTGGGAGAGTCCTCTGTTATATCCTGTGCTTGTCCTGGACCTGTCTGTGTGAAGCATCAGGCTGCTGTGAGATGTGAGGTGGTGATCAGTACAAGAGAGTCCCCCAGTAAGTCGTATATTACCTAATTGATATTTGCCATATTGGATACCTGACATACACAATGCCCCACCAAAACAATGAATAAAAATAAAAAAAATTACATGTACCTGTTTTGGAAATCCAAAAGTTCATTGTTGATTTTCTCAATGTCCAGGTCTGTCCACAGGATTTCATAGTATCCATTAATGTTTTCTATAACTGCATTATAAAGACCATACAGTTTCTGAAGCAATGACAGCTCGCGCTTTATCCTTTGCAGCTCTGGGTATTCTGAAACAAAGATTAATGAAAAAAATAATATTTTTGAGAATATTGGTGCAAGAAATGTGCACTTGAATGAATGTCTGTGCCATTGATAATTCAGATTAACGTTATTATAATGATGGTGTTTACCTGTAATTGGGAGGCCAAACAGTTCTTCACCTCCAGAAAAAGTAACATATTTTCTCCACAATTCATCAAACTTGGCCTGGAAGACTTGTAATCTGTCACTTGCTTCCCTGGGAGGAATGCCTTCAACACCAGGACCACTGTGGAGGTGGGTGATGAAACGTAGTAATTTTATAAAATGACAGGCTACATACATTTGGCATCGCATATTAGTGTCAAGGAAGCAGCAGAACGCAGCATATGGCAGAAAGGTGTATGGAGCAGTCTCTTGCTGTAACATGGCAGTCTCTTGATGTAACATGGCACTGGAACTTTAAAGAATACATTCAGAGCACAGCCATCCTACCTTAGGACTAAACCATTTAGGACAATGAGGAGATGTATGAAGGGGCGATATGGGGGAGGAATGATATCAGCGCACATTATGTGCCCTGATACTGCTTCTCCCCCATGTATTATTATGAGGTTGGGTGGTAACCCCTACCCGTGCCGCTATAATAAATCTTCCCAATATGCTTTGATACCCTGTAACTGTATACCTTTAATCATAGTAAATTATCCAGAGCCATGCATAATGGTAAGGAGCATTGTCAGCCTATCAAAGATCATCTCTGTCCCTTAACCTTTATCTCCAATACGTCTTATTTTCATAATCAGTTGTGCATTTGGAGAAAAGAAAAATTGGATATTTGCACTCACCATAAAATTCTTTCATTGTAATCCGTCTGGGGGACACTGTGGCAATGACTGAGTAGAGGGGAGCTGGCACAGTAGTATAATCACTAAAAGGTTAAGTGAAAGCTCTATCCCACAGTTTTTGAATAACAAAGCTGCACGAAGGAACAACCACCATAACTATGTAACAGGGAAAACAACCAGAACATAGAAAACAACAAATCAGGGAGGGATTGCAGTGTCCCCCAGATGGATTATGACGAGGAGGTTTTAAAGTACAAAAATCCAATTTCCTCTTGCATTCAATCTGGGGGACACTGTGGGACTTCACAAAGCAAGCCTAACAAGGGAGGCGCCATCCAGTAAAGCCGTACTTAAAACCTTTACGCCCAAAATATGCGTCAACGGAACCCAAGGTATGGAAACTGTAAAACTTGGTAAAGGTATGCACAGAGGACCAGGTTGCCAAACTGCAAAGCTGTTCCTCCAAGGCGCCATGGCGAACCACCCATGAAGCCCCAAATGCATAAATGGAATGAGCTCGAGAGGAAGTCTGAACTGGCCTATCTGAAAACAGGCAAGCCTGTAGGACGGCAGAGGTGATCAATCTTGCAATGGAACACTTGGAGGCTGGTCACCCTCTCTTTGGGACATGAATCAGGACCAAAAGTAAATCCGTATGCTGAATTGAAGCCATACAGGCAATAAAAATCAGTACAGCCTGCACTACGTCCAAAAGCCCTAAAGACATAGGGCTTTATTTATTAACATTATTTTGACTAAAATAAAGTGAAAAAGGGTGTTTTCACACCCTTTTCACATTATTTTAGTTTCACCTGTAGTTATTACAGGGCAATTGGAGTAGAATTAGTAAAATTCTACTCCAACCCCTTCTACTCCAACCCCTAGTATCACTTATTTTTAGTAAAGCAGATCGCATTTCCCATAATTGTAATGGGAAATGTGATCCGACCAGAGTTACTAAAAATAAATTGTAAAAAAAATACCGGGGCAAGCCCTGTGATAATAACACCACCTGGAGGTGGCGTTATCCAGGGTCTCCCCCGGTTACCGGGCTCCCACTCTGCTCTAACGGGGAGAGCAGAGGCGGGAGCCGGTAGCAGTAATCAGCTACGTGGTCTAAACAGACCGCAAGCTGATTGCTGTAAAAAAAAGAAAAAAAAATTAAAACATTTTTTTTTTTACTTACCTGCATCCAGGGACCGGTGATCGGGCCTCCGGTGATGGCTCCTCTCCGGTCAGCTGGTCTCCCATAGTGCACTGCGGCCCGGTCATCAGGTGATCGGGTCCCAGTGCAGTATGGGAGATCACCTGATCGGGAAGCCCGGAGAAGATCACCGGAGGCCAGGAGGATGCAGGTAAGTGTAATGAAGGGAGGGGGGGTCGCGGGGGCCCGTGATCGCGGGGGGTGGGGCTTAGCGTTGGTGGGGGGTAGCAGCGATGGTGGGTCGGTGCATGCGCGGGCTCTTAGTCGTGGTATTTTTTCCGAAAATACCGCGACTAGAGTGCGGATGGGATCCGCAGGGACAGAGCTTTATCACAAGCTCTGTCCCTACAAGGGATTTATAGTAAATCCCTGTGATATTGCCTGAATTCGCAATGCGAATTCACTCGGTAATATCACACTACAATCCGCATTCAATATGCGGATTGTAGTAAATAGAGCCCATAGAGCTAGAAGATGATGCTGTCCTCGGAAAAGCCAGTGTCACGATCCGTACAGGAAGTTCCTCAGATGAGGACAAAAAGCCAGGGGTTAGGGTGGCTAGGAAACAACTAGGAGAGTGACAGTGACTAGGTCTTCCTATTGCAGCCAAACCCAGGTTTAGCTAGATATGCCCAGAGGCGCGGAGTCTAACTCACTTGAGGGTCTTCACCAGTGACCCCTCCAGTTGGGATATGGGTTTCGCTGCACCAAGTGAGCAGGTCGCGGCCCTCTGGACAGGTAACTGGGAGTGGCAGGAAGATCAGTAACTATATTAACGAGAGTTAGCCCTGGAAACCCTAGAAATGTAATAACACTATGAAACACTAGAACTGAAATGGTTAATGGAGATGATCCAGATGCCGGCTTGCTCTGAGAAACACAAAGAATGTAACACAGTGGTGTACAGAGGATTGTAGAGATCCAGTCGCTGACTTGCACTGAGAAACAGTGATGCACTGAAAATTGTAAAGGAACCAGTCACTGACTCGCACTGAAAACACAGGGAAATGTAACACAGGGATGCACTGAGAATTGTAAAGGAACCAGTCGCTGACTTGCACTGAGAACACAGGGAAATGTAACACAGGGATGCACTGGCAATTGTAAAGGAACCAGTAGCTGACTTGCACTGAGAACACAGGAAAATGTAACACAGGGATGCACTGAGAATTGTAAAGGATCCAGCTGAGAGCTAACTAGTAATTAGTATGAAAGCTGACACCAGTAACACAGGGAGGCAGCTGGGGAACTGAACAGCACAATAATAACACATGAGCTGTTATGTAAAGACCTGAAGTTCAGTGAGAGAACTCAAATTACACACTGGAAGTCAGCCTGGGAGGTGATGCAAATAACACTGGAGAACAGCGAGAAGGCTAAAGCAACACACTGAGGAATTAACACGGAGAAACACCAGTGAGTATCACAGTTACCGGAACAGTGAAGTTGAACAGCAATTTCCTTTTCCTGGAGTCAGACTAAATATTCCTGGGTAGTTGTTCATTGGATCAGAGGATCAGCTGAGTGACACAGGACTACAGGAGATGCTAGTCAAGTGATATGGACCAACATGGCTGTGACCATGCCCGGGACCCTGGGAACCAGGACGCAAGTACGGAAGAGACCCTGGGGAGAATACTCAGTCACCACTCACCTCCACTCCCAGCGACTGAACACCTAAGCCCAAGGACGCCGACGCGGAGGTGAGTAGCGGGCGATCCCAGGCCGCATCCTGACGGCCAGGAGAACAATAAATCTAGCTAGCTAAGTAAAAATGTGCCTTACGCCTTATGCATAAACACCATTTCTTTTAGCTGATCATATAATTTACAGTTCAGATTAAAGTCTGGGGTTCAGACACTGGCTAAAGGCTCTGCTTTGAATGAAAAAAGCTAAAAAGAGGATTTTTGAGCTTCAATTACATAATTTCTTATATACAAACAGTGAAATTGAACAGTGACAGTTGGGCTAATAAAAATAAAAACATGCAATAGCCCAAATATATATAACACAAAACCTCAGATTTCATGAACTGAAATTGAAAATTAATAATTTTGCTGTTCACTGTTGCAAAAATATCCATAGAACCAAAAGGCAACTTACTTTTAAAAACTATACTTACAATATATCATAGTCTTTATAAAACTCGCTAGAATCGACATGAAACTTTTTCACACCATCCAGTAAATCTGTTTTCATCTCTGGTTGCACCCTGATAAGTAAATTCTGGGTTTGGACAACCTGGTAAAAGATTTTTTTAAACATAAAATCAATAAGAGCAACAAAGATAATTAGGTTCATAACGCACACATCAGAAAATGCATCTTTACCTGTGTGTTCAAATTCTTCCAGGCATACGCTAATCCATCTACGCGCTCAGCATTTCCATCCTGAAACAGCAGCTCATATTTCACAAGAAGGCTATGGGACTCCTCAATAGGTCCAATCATCATGTCAATTTTAATTTCTGACTCCCTGATCTCTTTCAGGGCATCCATGGCTCCACGCACATCATCAAGGTCGTTAACTGGTCGGTTTAATCTCTTGTTAAGATTGTCAATAAATGAATAGATCTCATCCATATCCATAGCAGCCTTTTTATTTAAAGCAGAGCCTATTGTTCTCTTCCACCTGCGGCACTCCTGAACCAGCGCCATTTTTAGACAATCAGTGGAAAAGTCGACAGATCCTACAATGCAGTGAGCTGGAAGCTCGCTGATTTGACTTTCCAATTGCTGTAAAGGCAAGATGAAAATTATATGACACAACATAAGCACTTGTACTATAAATGAAAACACAGCAAACAGAAGGTATGTTCTAAACCAACGAATATTTTACTTACTGAATAATGACTCAATTGACTTCGAAATTCAGACATCACTGGATTTGTGTCCAGGAATTCTTTCACTTTTTCATCAACATCCTATAAAAAAGAGATTATGTTCTTTTTTTAATCAATCTGTTTTAATGAAACATTTTGTTGCAAAAGGAAGAGGATACAAAAGAAACGAGGGAGCGAGTAGAGAATAATACACTACAGATCCAACATCCAATACATTTGCAAGAAACAAATTGACGTCAGTCTTATTGAATAGCATACTGTAAAACTGACATAATGTGATCTATAACAACCTAGCAATCTCACAACATGAACACGATCATGAAGAGGATTCTTTGAGAGCCCAACTGACATGCTGTTGAGCCCCAGAGAGCGTCATCCAGTTGCCTACAAACCAGGAACTAGGGGGAGAGTTAGGGTTTGGCTGCAAAGTGGTGGGGTTAGGGTTAGGCTGTGGAAGGAGGGGGTTAGGGTTAATCTGCGGGGAAGGTTGGTTAGAGGGAGGGTTAGAGGTTAACCTTGGGACACTTACCTAATTGGGTCGGGATTCTGTCTATCGGGATGCCACTGTCTGTATTCTGACCGCTAGCATCCCGACTGCCTAGATTCCGTACCCAACCCAGGTGGTGTACTTCTTTTCAGGATTACTTTAGGACAGGCCCTGAAGACATGGGACATAGAACCTAACTGACCACAACCTCTCCAACATAAATTTGAAGTGTAAGAGAAAATGTTATGCAAACGATTCAGAACGAGGTACCAATGCTGATATACTTTTAAGGAATTTGTCTGATGTATTGTGCAGAAGATAAGGGTGCAAGATTATTACAAATGCACCCAAGACCTGGTCAAGGATCTATCCCGCATTCCACTCCCACACTACAGTAACTCATGGACTTCTTTCAGAGGGATATTGTTAGAGAATAGGAGATAGTGTGTACTGTAGTGAACAACAAACACTTAGCCAGGGAACTAAGTCAAGTTAAGAATTCTAAGATCATACTTTTGTCTAAGGGACAAGTGTAATTGAATTGTAAAAGTCACAGATTTGTAAATATTTCGGAATTGTTAAAATCTTTTATCTTTCATGTTACAATATTTTGCTGACGATTAAGAATACAAATTTTATGAGGTTATTAAAAATTATATTTTAACTTCCTAAACAGTACTTTATTATTTTCTGTATGTAATAATATGTATATGTAAGGGTTTCTTATAGTCACAAGACTATACACTATACCAGTGCAAAGGGTCCTCTGATGATTTTGTTTGTGCCTGGTCAACCTATAAAAGTAAATACAAGTCTACAGGCACAGTATGGGAATAAGTGTATATACCGTGTGAGTTGGATCATCTGCAAAATGAAATAAATTAGACGAATCACATAATTCCCCTATCTATAAGCAATGGACTTTATAATGGGGGCTCTTTAGTTTTATAGATTTGTTTCACAATAAACAGAACTGTGCTAACTACCATTGGTCAAAATAATACATTAATATATAACATTTTATTCCACATTATATTTCCCAAAGAGTTGTTTATATCACACTGATCTACATTTTACAACAGCCCCTACATACTGCAAGAGAACAACAGTTGGTCAATCATTCACCCAAGTGCCTAAATGTTCTCTTTGAGGTATATGAAGATAGATTATTTGGTTTAACCACTTGCCTGGCACAGTCGTATCAGATACGACCATACCAGACTGGGCTTTCCCTGAAATGGGCGTATCTGATACGACCAGTAAAAAAAGCTAAGTGTGCGGCTGCTTGAAGATGATCTTCTAGCAGCCGCCTATCTCAGAGGGACCTTCCGGTCCCTCCACACTCTCGAGTCAGCCCGGCATCCACAGCTCCCACACCCGATAGTAGCAGCGTCATTGTCTCCCCCCACCCCCCCTTCCGCCTTGCAAGCGGCAGCCCGGCGGGACCCACACCCGGCGGCTGCAGATGTCAGAGCAGCTGCCGGGAATATAACAGCCAGCGCTGTCCACGCTGTAGTCTCCTCCCTCTTCCCCCTGTAAGTGGCAGCCCTGTGGGTCCCACATCCGGCAGCCGCCGGGAATATAACAGCCAGCGCTGTCCACGCTGTAGTCTCCTCCCTCTTCCCCCTGTAAGTGGCAGCCCTGTCGGTCCCACATCGGCGGCTGCAGATGTCAGAGCAGCCGCCGGGAATATAACAGCACAGCGCTGTCGGCGCTGTGTTCTCCTCTCCCGATCCCCCCACCCTGGAAGTGGCAGCCCTGCGGGACCCACACACCGCAGCTGAAAATGTACTGCACAGCACGCTGATGGCGCTGTCATCCTCTCCCTCCCCAAGCCCTGCTAGAGCCCGGTGGAACTCCGGGCAAGCTCCACCCCTCGAGTTATACCCTGCCGTCAAATATATACTGTACATATATATGTATGTGTGAGTATAATATATATATAGTATATGTGTGTGTGTATTATATATATGTATGTATATGTGTGTGTAATATATATATATATATGTGTATGTATATGTGTGTATATATATTGTGACACAGTTAGGTTAGGGGGGTCCCTCTCCTGGGTAGAGGACTCCTTCCTTACACACACACACAGCAGCAGGGAAGCAGCACACCAGTCTGGATGCAAGTACAAGCTGGTCGGCGCCAGTCTTTATTGTACAATGACAGAAATATAAAGAAAACATAAATGTAAATCCTAGCCCTGTCGGGGCACTAACTTCACAGGTAGTTCCCTCACTACCAGAACCTGGCAGGGCCTAATGCCCTCGCCAGCAACAAAGCACAGCACAGTACTCACAGATAGGTTTTCCAAGTGTCTCTGAGCAAACTCCCTGTCTGCTCTCCCAGGTGAGACAATCAGCCCTCAACACACTAGGCTTATATTGGCCACCCTCAGGTGGGAACCCAATCAAGCCTGTTACCAGGCTGCGAGAACCAAAACCTGGAGTGGCCGTGGGTGGAGCCCTCCCTCTCCTCTCACCCACAACCCCCAGGTCCCAAACCAGCTTTTCAAAAAGCCGAAACTCAAGCCTGCTATACTGCAGACTTTCTCCTGGGGATTTAAAACACAAAAGACAGGAATCTGGGACAAATGTACCTGCCACAGACCACTTTACCAGTGATCCTATCACAATATATATATATATATATATATGTGTGTATATATATATATACACACACACACACACACATATTTAATACGTGTGTACAGATTTGCCCAGTCACATCGTTGCCTATTATGTAACGAGTTATGCTATGCATTGGTGCGAGATGACTGGGACGCACAATAGCGTCTCCGTTCAATTCTATTGAGACGCACTCCTGCGAACGGGGAAGGGCCATGGCGTAGCGTGGCGCATAGCGCAATTCACAGGCATGTTTGTGCTTTGATCTGCAACAAACTGGGCGCATCTGTATGTTTGCATATATGTCTGTGTGTGTATATATATATATATATATATATACTGTGTATGTGTGCATATATATATATATATATATATATATATACATATACACACACAAACACGTATATAGATGGCAGCCCCCCAACCGATGCGGTGGTCTCAGTTGATGTTTCTATCAATTGCCATCACTACTATACACCATAAAAATTGCCATTTTTATGGTATACAGCATTTACATTTTTTTTTAAATCGTGTTGGAATAGTTTTACAAAGCTGTTCTTGACCTAATTCAATCATAAAAAAAAACGACAATTTCGGAGTGGTTTTTGGAAAAATAATTAGTCAGTGAAGTGGTTAAGGCATATGTAGGAACAACTACATACACAGAAGTTACATTTCTCACCTGATTCCAGATTCCAGAAAATGTAGTAAAACTGTTAAGAACATCAGATGCGTCAGTTTTAAGAGACAGGATGATAGAGCTAAGCTGGATTACAACTTTGCTCACATCCTTATGTTCAGTGATTTGCTTATCCAGTGGTTTCAGCACAACCATCTTGGTAAGTTCATCGCCTAGATCTCTAGCAGCATTTTGCTCCAACTGTTGAAGTAAAAGAAAGACAATATAATAGTAATCACCATGAGATGTATGGGGTCACTGCACTATGCATAACGTTCCATGATTATATTTATTAACATTCTAGAACTACAAGAGATTATCAACATTATTTATACAGGGCAATCACAACATTCATAAGGTTAGATGTTTCTATGAATTGTTGTTCAAGAGCTATATGGTTAGCTGTGTTGTCATTCATCAGCTAAAATATTTACTAAAGTGCTCCTGAAATAGAAAACAATTATACACATTATTTCAAGATATACAACACATATATGACATTAGTAACTATACACACATACAGGCCCGGTTCTAGACATTGTGGAGCTCAGGGCGAAAGTTCCCAGTTGCGCCCCCCCCCAAAAAAAAAAAAAAGAAAAAGAAAGAAAGAACTTTTTTTAGATGGCGTTCCTCTGCGCGCCCTTCTGGAAAGGGGGCATGTCCTTGTGGAACTCCCCCAAATTCATCACACTGTGGGGTGTGCCCATCACTTACGAAGGTGCTGGACTTCCCCCAAGCTCTCCCCTCATGGCGGGTGATTGCCATGCGCAGTAAAGCGCCTTACACAGTATGTCTTACACAGTAATGGCCTTTATAACACATTATGCCACACGCAGTAATGCCCTTTATAACACGTTATGCCACATGCAGTAATGCCCTTTATAACACATAGTAATGGCCTTTATAACACATTATGCCACACGCAGTAATGCCCTTTATAACACATAGTAATGGCCTTTATAACACATTATGCCACACGCAGTAATGCCCTTTATAAAACATTATGCCACACACAGTAATGGCCTTTATAACACATTATGCCACATGCAGTAATGCCCTTTATAACACATTATGCGACAAACAGTAATGGCTTTTAAAACACATTATGCCACATGCAGTAATGACCTGTATAGCACATTATGCTATACGCAGTAATAACCTGTATAACACATTATGCCACATGCAGTAATGCCCTGTATAATACATTATGCCACACGCAGTAATTATCTTTATAATACATTATCCCCAATTCAAATTACACCACACAGAGGGCCTGATTCAGACTGAGCGCTCGCAAGCGGGTCGATGTTGCCCAAGTGCGCATGCGCACAACGGAGGAGGCTCCGTTGTGCGCATACACGAGACCTGAATAACGACGGCCAAGCCGTCGTTATGTGTCTCGCACCAAAGGGGGCGTGCTGTCGATGGTGATTGATAGCACGCCCCCTTTGGTGGGCGTGCCGGGGGCGTGGCTGCCCAGACAGAGGCGTTCCCATGGGAACGCCTACCGTCTGGGGCCAGCCCCACTGACAACACTAGTGATGTCAGTGGGAGTGCTTTTGGCTCTGATAGAGCCAAAAGCACACCAGGGCTTGAAGCATCGAGACCCTACCGAAAGGGTCTCGTCGCAAGCCCGATGGTCGCGATGGTCTTGACCATCGCAAGCCCGATGGTCGCGATGGTCTTGACCATCGCGACCATCAATTTGGCCGCTCGCTATAACTGTGGGTGGTCACCCACAGCTATGCGAGCGGCCAGGAGGCCGCTCCAAAAAGTAAGAGGGACGGCCCTGATTCAGAGCGAGCGCTCTGTCAGAGCGTCCGGCTCTGAATCAGGGCCAGTAGTCCCTTATTCATGTTATGACACACAATGGTGCCCCTTTTACACAATGCCCAAATTAGTGTCCCTTATACACAAGGCCCAAAGTAGTAGTGCCCCTAATACAATGCCCACAATAGTAGTGTCCCTTATACAAAGCCCACAGCTTTGGTTCCCCTTACACAATGGCCCCAGTAGTGGTGCCCCCCATGCAGTGCCCCCATAGGTAATACCCCCTATAGTAGTGCCCACAGTAGTAATAGTAGTGCCCCCAGTAGTAATGCTCCCCACTAGTAATGCCCACAGTAGTAATGCCCCCTATAGTAGTGCCCCCTATAGTAGTTCTCCCAGTAGTAATGCTCCCCAGTAGTAATCACCCATTAGTAATGCCTCCTATAGTAGTTCCCCCAGTAGTAATCCCCCCATTAGTAATGCCCCTATAGTAGTGCCCCCAGTAGTAATGCCCCATTAGTAATGCTCCCCAGTAGTAATGCCCACAGTAGTAATGCCCCCTATAGTAGTGCCCACAGTAGTAATGCCCTCTATAGTAGTGCCCCCAGTAGTAATGCTCCCTATAGTAGTGCCCCCAGTAGTAATGCCCCCTATAGTAGTGCCCCCAGTAGAAATGCCCCCTATAGTAGTTCCCCCAGAAGTAATGCTCCCCAGTAGTAATCCCCCCATTAGTAGTTCCCCCAGTAGTAATGCCCCTATAGTCATGCCCGCAGTGCTGATGCTTATGAAAAAAAAATACAAACACAATACTTACCTTAAGCCCCGCTCCTGCTTTGGCTGCCATCCGGTCCGACCGCGGCTCCACGGATCTATGGGAGAGACATCATGACATCTCTCCCATAGTACTCTCTGCGGCTCCTCGGATCTATGGTAGAGACGTCATGACGTCCCTCCCATAGTGCTCTCTGCCGGAAGCCAGAGCTCAGCAGTGAGGCTCTGGCTTTTGGCTGCCGCTGCAGGGAGGGAGCCAGGTGCCCGCTGGTAACAAATCTCAGCAAGCGCCCGGCGGGGGCCTATGGTTGGGGAGGGAGAGGTCGAGACCGAAGCAGTTTTATTTCTTCTGGGTTTTTTTTTTTTTTGAGACTCAATGGCGACCTCTAGGGGCCGGCGCTCCGGGCAACGGCCCTGTTAGCCCACCCCTAGAACCGTCACTGCACACACACACAAAAGCTCTTTTTAAACCAGTAATCTTTTTCTCATAAAGAAATAATTGTTGTAATTTATGCCTGCAGGACTTCATGCTGTTGACCAAACCCTACACCAGTTGTTCCCAAACTTTCTTGGCACCCCTAGGCCAAAAGTTTCTTATTGAGAAATTCAGAAAAGCGTATTAAAGTAATCAATTTGTGCTTAACTGTCATCCTTAGGGTCAGTTATGTGGTGGCGGACAAGGTTGAGCTTCTGTTTGTCGACGCATTTTATGATTGGCAGCCACCAGCACTGGTTTTGCCTATCACATTAACCATAAATGATTTAATTTGGTCCTGGACCACCAACCCGTGGCATCTCCACAAGTGCCCCATGGCACTCAGTTTGGGAACCACTGCCTTACAGTGCAAGATCCTTTTTCCTCCACTTTGGCTGTACGAATATCTCTACATGTCATATTAAAACAAATTATTGTTCCATCAGGTCCATTCAAAATATTAAATAGAGCATTTCAAACCACTAGTGAAGTCGGATTATAGTAGTGAAGTTTGAAGCAGCAGCCAGAAGCCCAGGGTTCTAACTCCAGTGTGAGGATCCCCTTTTCCCCTACCCTATTGTTGTATTCGGAAACCGAGGTGTCATACGCCACTGAGACCTCAGAATCAGACCCTGCTGCTTACCTGTTCGGGTAGTGAGGCTCTTGCTGTCCTGCGGCGTTCCGACTCCCCAACAGTCCAACAGTCTGCTGCTGCTGTCTTTGCACTTGCTCCTGTGCGGCCGCTGTCCTCTCCACTCCCCGCCAGAGCCTGCACTCCATCTCCCTCAGCAGGGCTGGTGTCCACGAGTTTTCCAGATGCACTTCCAGTGTAGATGGGTGCAGCCATCTTGGTCCAGGACATGTGATGCTGTCTCCACCAATAGAGCAGCTCTCCCTCTGAATCTGGCCAGTCAGCATCCAGCAGCCTGTATAAAGGGACCTCCTCTCCCACTAGCAAATTCCCAGTGCAACAAGTCCCTTAGCTTGTGTAAGTGAGCCTCCTCACTGCGCTCCCTCTGATAGATATCTATTCTACGTTACTGTATAGCCGTCCTCCAATTATCTGGAGTTCAGTCATCTCCTGGTCCTAACCGGTGAAACCAACCATCCTCCAATTATCTAGAGTCCAGTCATCTCCTGGTCCTAACCAGTGAACCAGCCATCCTCCATTCACCTGGAGTCCAGTTACCTATCGGTCCTAACCGATGACAGTCCAGCCGTCCTCCATTCACCTGGAGTCCAGTTACCTACCGGTCCTAACCGGTGACAGTCCAGCCGTCCTCCATTCACCTGGAGCCTAGTTACCTTCCGGTCCTACCTGTAATTAGCTGAGCCTCCGTCTCCACATCTAGGCTCCTTCTGCCAATATAATCCTACATGCGCAGGAACTTCATTAAACCCAGTCTCCTCCAGAGAGCATCCACGTCTAACAATACAGGTCCAAAACCCAGGCCAGGAACACAGCCTTAAAACCCTTCGACTTTGACAGTTTACACTGGCCCAATGGACTTGGCAAGTGGTCAGGGATCTGGTGCAGATTCCTTTCAGGATGTTCAAACCCGTCTGGAAAGACAAGAAGCTTCCCAAATACAACTCTTCCAGTTTATTCAGGATATGTCGTCTCATTTAGACAGCACTCAGGCTCTTTTGTCAAACCCTGCTCCAGTTAATGCTCAAGCTGCAATTATCTCCTGAGTCTGCTTCACCCTCAGCTACACCTTCTGCTCGACTCCAACTCCCGCTTCCAAGCAAGTTCGATGACAATCCCAAGCTATGCAGGGGTTTTTTAAACCAGTGCGAGATCCACTTTAAGCTGCAGCCGGCCAACTTTCTGACAGCCAGAACCCGAGTTGCCTACATAATTTCTGTACTCTCTGGGCAAGCACTTAATTGGGCCTCGCCTCTCTGGGTAAAGTCGGATCCGCTACTTTCCAATTACCCCAAATTCGTCTCCACGTTTCGATGAACCTGTAAGAACCACCTCCGCCTCAACAGATATTCTATGTCTCTGGTAAGGCAGCAAAACTGTCGGACAGTATGTCGTTCAATTTCGAACCTTGGCTTCAGAGCTCAACTGGAATGAGGACGCCCTCATTGCCATCTTATGGAGTGGGCTTTCTGAGAGGTTCAAAGACGATTTGGCTTCCCGTGACCTTCCACCAAAGTTGGATGACTTGATCTCTCTCTACAATAAGGTGGATCTACGACATAGAGAGCGTGCCCTGGAAAGGGCAGATTTGACCGTGGAAGACCACATCCAGTTCCTTGTTTATCTTCTCCCCCCATGGGTGAAGGGCCCATGCAGGTCAATCGTTTTCATTTATCGGCCGAAGAGCGGCAAAAAAGACAGAAAGAGAATCTTTGCATGTATTGTGGTTCGGCTCGACATCTAGTCAAATCTTGTCCCATCCGACCGGGAAATGCCTCCTCCTAACTTACGACAGAGAGGTTAAGTTAGGAGTAGCCATCGACTCACTCAGTCTAATTAAACCATCCAAGCCCAGTTGGAGTTCTGCAAGGAATCCAAAGTCATTTTAGCCCTATTGGATCCCGGAGCTGCAGGGCATTTTGTGATTTCGGACTTTGTTCTCAAACATCAAATTCCCATCGAAGCATTGCCTCGCATTATCACGTTAACTGCCACTGAAGGTAGTCGTATTACAAGTGGTACCATCACCCATCAAACTATGCCACTGAAACTCACTATTGGGGTGCTCCATTCCGAAAAATTGTCTTTCCTAGCGATTCCCAAAGCCTCTCATTCCCTAGTTCTCAGCCTACCCTGGCTACAGAAACATTATCCGCAAATTGACTGGTTTTCTATGCAGATAACATCCTGGATTCTGCTTGTTTCAAGAACTGCCTCCATCAAGTAGTACCTGCTCAATCCTCTACGCTACAGGGTCTTGCAGACCTGCCCAAGTCCTATTCAGATTTTCAAGACTTCTTCAGTAAACAGAACGCAGATTTACTACCTCCCCATCACGATTGGGATTGTCCCATTGATTTTATTCCCGGGAAAATTCCGCCCTGAGGACGAATATATCCACCATCTCTACCCGAGACTCAAGCCATGTTGAAGTATATTAAGGGAAACTTAAGTAAAGGCTTCATTCAATCTTCTTCGTCACCAGCTGGGGCCGGGTTTTTCTTCGTAAAGAAGAAGGATGGTGGTCTACGTCCATGTACCGATTATCGAGGCCTGAACGACATAGCCATTAAGAGTTGCTACCCTCTTTCGCTCATAACCGAATTGTTTGACAGAGTCAAGGGAGCCACAGTTTTTACCAAGCTTGACTTAAGAGGAGCCTATAATTTGATCCGTATTCGCCCCGGAGACGAATGAAAAACAGCTTTCAACACCAGGGAAGGGCATTACGAATATCTCGTTATGCCCTTCGGCCTCTGCAACGCCCCAGCTGTCTTCCAATTCTTTGTCAACTAAATTTTCCACGACCTCCTACACAAATGTGTGGTCGTTTACCTGGATGATATTTTGATTTTTTTTCTCAAGACCTGAAGAGCCATCGGGATCAGGTAAAGGAAGTACTTCTGAGATTACACTCCAACCAACTTTTCTGCAAACTGGAGAAATGTCTATTTGAAGTCTCAAGTGTACCATTCTTGGGGAACATCATCTCCAGAACAGGTCTTCAAATGGATCCCTCGAAGCTACAAGCCATTCTTGATTGGTTTCTCCCTTCATCTTTGAAATCTATACAGCGGTTCTTAGGCTTTGCCAACTATTACCGCAAGTTTGAGGAGGGTTTCTCAATGTTGGTAGCACCTATCACAGCCCTCACCTGCAAAGGTGCAGATCCAACTAAATGGTCCGTCAAAGCTATTTCTGCATTTCAACTCCTTAAACAAGCGTTCATCTTTGCCCCATCTTAAAGCAACCAGATTCAACTCGACCATTCATCCTTGAAGTGGATGCCTCCTCTGAAGGTGTTGGAGCAGTTCTCTCTCAACGTCTTGAAGATGAAAAGCATCATCCCTGTGGATTTTTTTCCCGGAAGTTCTTGCCGGTAGAGAGGAACTATTCTATCGGTGACCAAGAGCTGAACGCCATAAAACCGGCACTCGAGGAATGGCGATATCTTCTAGAGGGGGCCCAATATCCCATCACCATGTATACAGACCACAAGAATCTGCTATATCTCAGGTCTGCAAATTGTTTAAACCCTCGGCAAGCCAGATGGGCGATGTTCTTCACTAGGTTCAACTTTAAACTCTCCTATCGTCCCGGATCACAAAACTGTAAAGCCGATGCACTCTCTCACTCCATGCCGAGTGATACTGATCTACCCATGGAACAGTGTCATCCAATTTTGGATCCAACTACCTTTGCTTCTACCAATTTGTCTTCAATGCCTCCTGTCGGGAAAACTTTCTTGCTCCTAATCTCCTCAAAAATTTACTACAGTGGGCTCATGTTTTGTATTTTTCTGGACACTTTGGAATGGACAAAACTCTTGAGTTCATCCAGCGTTCTTATTGGTGGCCTTCAATGAAAGTGGATGTAAGGTCCTATGTCTCCTCATGTATCAAGTGTGCTCAACACAAAGTGTCTCGACAAGCTCCACCAGGGCAACTCCGGCCACTGGGCCTGATTCAGAGCCGCTCGTAAGCGGCCGCTCACTCGCTCCAAGTGATGTTCGCACATCTGCGCATGCATATGGGTCGTAATGCGCATGTGCCAACCAGTCATTGTGGTCGGAAATCGTGCACTCACAAAACAGCGAGGGCCTGCTAATTTGAGTGACAGAATGAGGCGTTTGTGGGTGGTAACAGGGGAAGGTGCTTGAAAACGGGGAGTGGAGATCCGAACGCAGGCGTGCCAAACGGTCAAAACGGGCGTTTAATGGGTGTGCATAATTAACAAAGCAGCGTCATCGACCACGTCACTTGGTTGTCTTTTAGCCTGAACTGCTTGCAGTGATTGTGGGAAGTAAAACCTACCACAAGAACTGCGAGCAGTTCAGATGCCTTTCGATGTACTCGATTAATCTAATAAATAGCAGAGATGACATATGATGCAAACGGCCAGGGGGCGTCTTTACAAAATAGCGAGCGCATGTTTTGTTTGCTCGCTCAGACATAGAGGCGTCAACAGACAGCAAAGAACGAGCGCTCAATTTAAATAGCCGGCCCTTTTTTCTGAATGACAGTTCGCAAATAGCGTCCGGCTCTGAATCAGGCCCACTATCCATTCCATTACAGCCATGGACACACCTATCTATGGACTTCATTGCTGACCTTCCTCCATCTCGAGGTCACAACACAATCTGGGTCATCATGGACAGATTCTCTAAAATGGCCCACTTTGTTCCTCTTGTTGGTCTACCATCTGCACTGTTACTTGCTCAATCCTTCCTAAAAGAGATTTTCAGATTACACGGTCTTCACCGAGAAATTATTTCTGACAGAGGGGTGCAATTTGTGGCAAAGTTTTGGAGGTCTCTCTGCTCGGCTCTATGGGTGAAATTAAAGTACTCCACAGCATATCACCCTCAAACCAACGGGCAAACTGAGAGGGTCAACCAGGACCTGGAACAATTTATTCGCACCTTCATCTCCTCCTCCCAAGTTGACTGGACTGAGCTACTCCCATGGGCAGAGTTCGCCCATAACAATCATTATCACACTTCTACTAAATCTACTCCTTTTCTCACGGTGTTCGGTCATCATCCTCGAGTTTGAGAATTCTCTCTACTTCCAAGTCTGGACGTGCCCGCTGCCAAGGTATCTCTCCAACAATTCTCTGACATATGGAGGAAGGTGCGTTCTGCCATGACCAAAGCCTCGGTTCAGTATAAGAGATTCGCCGATCGCAGGAGACTGGCTGTTCCAAGTTTTCAAGCTGGAGATATGGTTTGGCTCTCCACTCGTAATCTTAGACTCCAGGTTCCCTCCATAAAACTTGCTCCCCATTTCATTGGTCCGTTTCCAATTATCAGAGCTCTGAATCCAGTTGCCTTCAAATTGAAACTGTCACCAGTGTTCCAAATTCCTTTCACATCTCCCTGCTAAAGTCACTGATTTTAAACTGATTCCCGAAAGTTCTTCCCAAAACTCCTGGTATTCAAACTCAGGGAGGCGAAGAATTCGATGTCGAAAGAATTCTAGATCCCTGCCATCGGTTCAATCATCTTCAATACCTCATCGATTGGAAGGGATACGGTCCGGAGGAAAGAATTTGGCTTAACTCTTCTGACGTTCATGCTCCTCGTCTAATCAAGGCGTTTCATACAAAGTTTCCTCAAAAGCCCAAAGAGTGTCCTGTAGCCACTCATGGAAAAGGGGTCACTGTCATACGCCACCGAGACATCAGAATCAGACCCCGCTGCTTACCTGTTCGGGCGCTGTCCTGCGGTGTTCCCGACTCCCCGGCAGTCTGCTGCTGCAGCTGTCTTTGCACCTGCTCGTGTGCGGCCGCTGTCCTCTCCGCTCCCCGCCGGAGCCTGCACTCCATCTCCCTCAGCAGGACTGGCGTCCACAAGTTCTCCAGCCACACTTCCAGTGTAAATGGACGCAGCCATCTTGGTCCAGGACATGTGATACTGTCTCCACCAATGGAGCAGGTCTCCCTCTGAATCTGGCCAGTCAGCATCCAGCAGCCTGTATAAAGGGACCTCCTCTCCCACTAGCAAATTCCCAGTGCAACAAGTCCCTTAGCTTGTGTAAGTGAGCCTCCTCACTGCGCTCCCTCTGATAGATATATATTCTACGTTACTGTATAGCCGTACTGAAATTATTTGGAGTCCAGTCATCTCCCGGTCCTAACCGGTGAACCAGCCGTCCTCCATTCACCTGGAGTACAGTTACCTACCGGTCCTAACCGGTGACTGGACTCTAGGTGAATTGAGGATGGCTGTACTGTCACCGGTTAGGACCGGTAGGTAACTGGACTCTAGGTGAATTGAGGATGGCTGTACTGTTACCTACCGGTCCTAAAAAGTGACAGTCCAGCTGTCCTCCATTCACCTGGAGCCCAGTTACATTCCGATCCTACCTGTAATTATCTGAGCCTCCGTATCCACGTCTAGGCTCTTTCTGCCAATATAATCCTACATGCGCAGGAACTTCATTAAACCCAGTCTCCTCCAGAGAGCATCCGAGTCTAACAAGACAGGTCCAAGACCCAGTCCGGGAACACAGCCTCAAAACCCTTCGACTGTGACACCAGGGTTGCAAGGTGCCACAATACATACCAACTTCATGGTACCAGTATACCCTTGGCAAGATACATTACAGTTGGAGTGAAGAGCTTCCTATATTTAATATATAGTCCCTTGTAGCATATTTCAAAATTATTATAGTAAGAAGCTTGTAATTAATATTAACACCAAGTTACCTCAGTGTTAATAAAAGTAAACTTACTAGAGTTGGGATTATTAAGCTGGAACAAATATGTGGAATGGTAAGTCCATGAACTCAGTACTGCCCGGAGGGCATAGCAAATTTATCCCATCACCAGGGCCGTTTCTAGGGGCGGGCGACCCGTGCTATCGCACGGGGCGCTCCGCCTGACCCCTTTAACATAGGCAAAACTGCCTCTGCTGCAATTTCGCATTATCTATAAATGATAGAATAATGCATTTAATGGCCGGCATCAGGGCGGCTGTAACGCCACTCAGACTGACCGGGAGGACCTTCCCCTGTGTAAGCTCCGCCTCCCCTAGGTAAGCACCAATCGGAATCAACCATTTGGTGCACGAGCGCACGGTAACGACATGACGTCGGACCGTGCGCGCTAGCGTGTCAGTGAGGAGCGGAGCTCTGAAAAGGCTGGCCTCGAGTCTGCAGTGTGCCGCTGCTGACTGCCCTTCCATCCTGCGTGTGCCGGGAGCTGTCTCCTTACAGAAGGACTCTGCAGCATCAAAGCTGCAGAGTCCAGCCTTGTGGCCCGGCACCCCCGCCCACTCGCATGTGCCGAAAATCTGCCTGCCGCTCGGTGTCAGGTGAGAGAGGGGTCTGGAGGTGTCTGGTTAGGGAGGGGCCTGGAATTGTCTGGTGATGGAGGGGGCCAGGGGTGTCTGGTGAAGGAGGGGTCCGGGGGTGTCTGGTGTAGACCCGTGACCATGCCCATTTTTTGGAGCGCACATTAATTCTCTATGCCCCCACTTCAAATATCCACTTCCACCAATATATATATATATATATATATATATATATGTATATAAATATATATATATATATATATATATATACACACACAAATACACACATTATATTTAAACAATTTTCACAAAATCAAATCACACAGAAATTTTTGTGAAAATATTATAACGGGGGGGGGGGGCGCATTTTGAATGCTCGCACTGGGAGCCAGATTGTCTAGAGACTGCCCTGCCCATCACTTATCTTTTAACCACCCTTGGTGCAAAAGCTATCAGTTATAATGTAAGGCACTATTTTATAGCTCACATCAGTGTACTACAAACCATACAAGCTAAAGATATTGTAACTTCTATTGACTAATTGTTTCAAAAGACCTTAATAAAACTGACTGTACTGTTCAGCTTTTTAAAAATGTGCAGCTCATTATTTAAAAACATACGTACAATCTTAATTCAGTGTCAATGCCCGTGTCTGTAAAATTAACACACTGGAAAATAAATCAGTACTAATTGGAAAGTACACAGTTTGCTGAATGAAATGACTAATTGCAAAATGCCAAATTATGGTCTGAATAATTTCCCTTCCACATACAAAATGAAATAATTGCCACAGATTATGCAAAGCCATCACCGCGTGGTTCAATTTTTATGAATAATATTTCATATTAATTCTTTTTAAAGCAGATTTAATGGAATAGTAATTTTATGTTCAGTTTTCACATACTTATATTGTGCTCTCTTTACTTTAGCAAATCAAACATAATTTGTATTTCAAGTCTGAATGCACTGAGAATAGAAACACACAGTGTGGCTTGGGAAGAAAGATGATGTTAGTGACTTTGCTACCTGACAGGACATGATAACGCTGAACAATAGCAAGCAGGACATGCCCTGTGGAACCAAAGGAGGGACTGAGAAGATTAAGGCATGGCGTCTCATTATTACTATAGTAAACAAAGTAGCAATTCTCAATGTTATATCAGGGATTGAACCTTAAAGATATAGGAAAAAGTATCTTTCCAACATCCATTTACTGTAATGTAATGTGTTTATATCTGTACCTATGATACAAACTACCCTATGGGTGTGATTTAGAAAGATACAGTATGTTTCAAGCCTTGGAGAGAGATAGTGAAGTAGTTGCCCAGTTAGGGGGGTGTCCAATTAGCCGCAAATGTCGAAACACAGGGATTTGTCGCCGATTATCCCCTTTTTTCGACTATGTTTTTTTTTCTCCCTATCCTAACAGACGAAACGATATTTTGTCCAAAATCACATATGATCCGTGAGAAGTTCACAGACCTATAGTTTTCGCCTTTGTGGCGGTAAAAAAACTGCACATTTGTATGTATTTTTTTCTTGGAACACATCAGGTACAGAAAAAAGAACCACGATAAGGGCCAGCGTCGGGCAGCACTTTGGGGCTAATTGGATAGCCCCGGGGGATCCATTAGCGCCAAAACAATGTTACAGGTTGGAAATTTATTACACTGCACCAACATTCTCAGCTGTATCTAACACTTGCAGCACCTTGCAGATCTAAGGCACTCAATATGCAAGTGCAGTAAGGTCGTTCAGACGTGAATGCATATGTATTTGTGCATATTTTCCTCTCACTAAAAATGTTTAAAAAATGTAATGAAATAAAGTGTTCTGCTGCCGTCTCTGCAAATATAGCATATTTTCTAGTGTTCAACAAATTGGGGGCGATTCCGAAAATTGCGATGTGAATAGCGCCGGGATGTTGGTCCTGGAGCTATTCAATTCACCACGATGTTAAGTCTGACTAGAACCACTTAAGTCAGAGAATGCCGGTTCTCGCGACTTAAGAAGTGTGTTCTTCTCATACTCTCATGAGGATGCGAGAAGAAATCCTTTAGTCAGCTTAATATTGTATATTAATATATATTATATAGCTCTGGGACCAACATCCTGGCGCTATTCACATTGCAAAGAATTGAATCGCCCCCATTGTGACAAACAGGGTAGTTTGTCCCAGTCTCTTATGAAGGACATTAATGCTTTCTGTGGCAGTCTGCTAAAGATAGGGTTAATTCCTCACATATGCCTGCACTCAAAACACAGCTTCACAGGTGGATCACATGCAGTGGCGGGCTGGGCCAGGGGGCAGGGTGCCATGTGCCCCCCGGGCCTCCTGTGTCTCTGTGACACAGGCTGCACCGCGTGTGTAGCGCTGACCAGACGGAATTTGGTCAGCGCTACATTGACTAACACATAGCCGCCGGCTCCGGCAGCTGTGTGTTTGTTTTGATCAGCAGCCAATGAGAGTCTGACAGACTCTCATTAGCTGCTGCTGCGCCCACTGCAGGAGCTGCTCCATCTTCCGGCTCCCGCAGTGGATAATGGGAGAGGCGTCATGACGTCTCTCCCATAATGCAGAGCGGCCCGGCCCGGGAGGACAGACAGAGGAGCGGATGGCGGCGGGAGCGGGGATTCAGGTAAGTGGGGTTTTTTTCATTTTTTTATTACGTGTGTCTACTGGGGGGGGGGCTGGCTCTACAAGGGGGAGACCACTACTGGGGGCACTACAAGGGGGGGGACTACTACTACTGGGGGCACTACAAGGGGGGGGCTACTACTACTGGGGGCTACTACTACTGGGGGTACTACAAGGGGGGGAGTACTACTAGGGACACTACAAGGGGAGGGTACTATTACTAGGGGCACTGCATAGGGGGGAGGGGACTACTACTACGGGCACTACATAGGGGGGAGGGGACTACCACTTGGGGCACTGCATCGAGGGACCACTGCTGGGGGCTCTATATAAAGGGCAATATTGGGGGTACTGCAGAGGGGGAAGACTACAACTGGGGCCACTATTTAAGGGGCACTGCATAAGGGTTACCACTATTGGGGGCACTGCATTGGGGGTGGACTGCTATTGGGGGCACTATATAAGGGGCACTGCATAGGGGGTAACGCTGTTGGGGCACTATATAAGGGGCTTACTACTGGGGGCACAAGGGGCACTGCACAGGGGGGACCACTACTGGGGGCACTATATAAGGGGCTTACTACTGGGGGCACAAGGGGCACTGCACAGGGGGGGCACTACTGGGGGCACTACTGGAGGCCTGCATAAGGGGGTCCTCTCCTGGGGCACAGGGGGTCACTGCATATGGGCACTACGACAGGGGGCAGCCCCTAATCTTTATTTTTACTTTACATTAATCCCATATGGACCCGCCTCCTCCCTAGGGGGTGCCCCGTAGCACGCACATTCTTCGGGCACCCTGGCTACACGCTACCAGCCCCTGATCACATGGGTGTTATTATTCAGCTAGTTAGTGCTTGGGGGGGGGGAAGCATAAGAAGGAGGTCTTGTGTTTAGGGTGGGGCTACAAAATCCAAGTTAGTTGGCCAGTGACTAGAGAGGAACAACATTGTGTAGTCAGTGACAAGGTTGCGGAGATACTTTAGCTGATGTGATGCTGGAACCAGTACTGATGCTGTCTGTACCGTCCTGACAATCCTCCTGACATTCCTGAATAAATTACACCAAGCTGGTTCAGTAACACATATGTGGACATTCAATTACTACTTTGTTGCCACATTATCTGTATCAAGAAAGTTTAATGTTCTAGTCATTCCAGACTGTCACAAATTCCCTTCATTTCCCATGTACCGCAAGAGATTTGGGCAAAGAAGGCATGGTGACTCTTTTTGAAAAGGCTTAGTACTGTATTGCATACTTAGTACTATTCAGTAGCCCAAAAGCCTCTTTTAATCTAAAAGACATGAAATAATTTAACAAAAACGAACAGATCTCCTACTGATAACACCAAAACAAATTACTACTTTATTGGCATAGTTTTAGAACTCCTATCTCCTTCCAAACATAACTTGGGGTAATTAAATGACACAATCATTTTAACTATATTTACTGTCTCGGACTCCCAAGAAAGTGTGCCAGCCTTCTGCATGCCACCCACTTCCCAAGCGAAGTTGGTGGTCCAGGAACTGGAAACTCAAATCATGGCTTTGAACAGTGGTGGCATGGCTACAATGAAACAATTACGGAACTAAGCTCCTGCAATTTCAACATGGTTGCCCCCTTAGTTCATTCGTCCTGAAAAGTGATGATATTTTAAAAGCTACTGTCTCATGAAAGAAACTGTGAAGAGATACATTTATTGCTTATTCTATAAAGATATTCTAAAATGGCCTGGGCAGATTTGTTGGTACCCCTTAGAAAACATAATACATATTTGGATTATAGTAATATTTTACACTAATTGCTTTATTGAAATAGCATCATACATGTATTTAATCTTCTAATCTGTCATGGAAAAGTAATCACTCTGCTTTTTGGCATTTTGTATCACCGTGTGCACCACACTGAAGATCGACTAGAGAAAGCAAAGGAGAGAGTTGTCTGAGAAGACAGAAAGCTCTATTCTGAAGTGGCCTGCTATGGGCCCTGATCTGAATTCTATTGAACATCTATGGAAAGAGCTGAAACATGCATTTTGGAGAAGACATCCATCAAGCCAGAAACAGCTGAAGCAGTTTTCTCAGGAAGAGTAGACAAACTACCTGTTGATGGATGCAGAAGTGACTGTCTCTAAAGGTTGTGCAACAAAATATTAGGTTAAGGGTCCCATCATTTTTGTACTTGCTATTTTCATTCGTTTTATTTACAAAAATATTCTGTCAAATTAAAAATCAAATGCAAAGTCTGAATTCTATTCAATATCAAATAAACAATGATGGGTGCCAATTACTTCCGTCAATTTGAAGTGATTTCAGAGAAACATATAGGATCTTTTCCGTGAAAGGGTACCAACAAACTTGACCACATCTGTATGCCAAGCTGTCTGCTGTAATACTCACTGAAACAAATCAAATTAGTTATATGCAATATTTTTCAGGGTTCTTTAATTGGCAACTTGAAGACTGAGACACAGTACTGCAAAGCTCACTGTAAAGGCGGGTATCCACTACCCGACAGTGAAAAGACTGAACGATAACGATATCGTTATCGTTCACTACACTGCACAGTGGGGGCAACTCAGACCCGGACACAATGCTGTGCTCGCACGCAGCTGCCAGGGGGTCGGGTATGCAATTCCCGCAATCGCACAGCAAGACATAAGGACGCCCTCTATGTCTTAGCGTGCGGCGGCAATCTCCTCGCAAGCCAGTGTAATGACGCCCACTTGCCCTTCGTTACACACATCATCTCCAGGAAGTGTAAAATAACAATCTATAACATCGGGAACCATCGGAGGCATACGCAGTGTTTGTGGTAGACCCTACCCTACTACAAGCACTGCGAGTGCTTCAGTCAAAAAGTAAGACCAGGTGACTTGTAGAATGACGCAGGCCTTGTAATTATGTATGCCCATAAGACGCCGTTTTGCCGCTCAGCGGGGCCAGCTCCAGGGGTCTGAGCACCCTGTGCCGGCCCTTTACGTAGCGCAGCCGCGCGCAACCAAAATTGGGGGAGTGACTTCGATACCATAGGTCACGCCCCCTATGTGACATTATTTGGAGGCGTGCCCGCATGGTACGCCTCCAACTAACGTCAGGCTGGGGGTAAAGCCCAGCCCTCCGTCACTGACTGGGTTTCTCCCAGCCCTCTCCAGTCAGTGAATGGATACCGTGCGCATGCGTGCGGCATCCATTCACACTCTGGGGGTCCGGCACCACTGCACAGCTGTGGCGGTGGGGGTCTCCAACCTCCCGTTTTGGCCACCCACGGGCCACTTCGGCCCACGGGTGGAACAGCGGGACAGTATTGTCCCGCTGAAATGGGATTTTGGGGAGGGGTGCGCCCTCTATGGGTGGCGCCCCTGTGCGACCGCACTGGTCAAACACCCCTAGAGCCGGCCCTGCCGCTCAGACCCGCATGCGTTCGCACCACCACTCCCCCGTTTTCCAGGAACTTCCCCTGTCACTACCCACAAACGACACATTCTGTCAGTCAAACTAGCGGGCCTTCTGTGTTATCTGAGCGATTGCTTCCCGATCGCTATGACTGCCTCGCGCATGCACATTTTGCGAGAGCATCGTTGCCTCCGGCTCTGAATCGTATCCAGTACCCACACTGAACAATATGAATTGATTCATATCACTGACTAGGAATAGGCATCAAGCATAATTTGAATCTAAGGGACTCTATGTAAGCCAACATGTGTATGACCTCTAAGTGCAGATAATGAAACAAATGACCTAAAGAGTTACATTTATTTACTGTTTGGAAATAAAAATGTATTTAATTTTCTTTAAACGCAAAACAAAAGATGTGGTTAAGAATATTCAAATTATCATCAAATGTCATCAGGCATAGGAAGAGTGCAATATAAATCTCCAACAGGAATTTTATATTGGATCTTCAAGAATCTAGATGAAAGGCTCTTCTGTTGTGTTTGGTAATAAGCCACTATAATACATAAATTACATGCACATAGTTCCATGAATCGTATAAAAGAGTCTGTATTGTATAAAAATCTTGTGTTTTTACATTGTCAAAAACCTATTTAGTAACATCTAATATCCCTATATTTCACAATAGTCAGTATATTGTTCCCTATTACAGTTCACATGACAACAGATCTAATGGAATAAAGAACTGCTATGCAAATAGTTATAGCTAAACACTGACATACAAATATTATTTGCACATGATGTGTTTAAAAAGGACAGCTGCTGAAATGTTGTATACAACTAGAATCTCTGGTATAGCTAATCTATATTTAATTGTATATGGAAGCTATGTATAAATGTAAGCATGTTTTCCATGATAGTTAATGCTATTCGCAGTAATAACAGAATAATCAGAGGTCTATGTACTAATAATCGCGGCACTGCTGCAATTTTTAGGTGTCCATCTTGCCAGGAATATTTTCATCTTTCATGAAAACATCCCCGCTATGTACCAAGGGGAACTCGCAGGGACAGTGGTTGCGGTAACTGCTGTCCCTGCGAGTTGTATTCCCGGCATTTAGGAGAAGTCCTTCACAGAAGAGAAAGACTTCCCCGGAGCAAGCTGACACTGCACATGCGCACAGTGTCAGTTTCTGGAGCCGGTCAGGGGCTGCGGGGGAGAGATGGAACGATCTCTCTCTTGCCCCTGTAGCCCCCATAAGTTTATAGTAGTTTACACCATCTGAAGATGGTGGAAACTACTGGGAATATACTTCAAAAAGCTTTGCTTTTGGGAGTTTAGTACATAGATGTCAGATCGTAGTCCCCATGGACAATAATGGGGGCTGCGATCTGAAGTGCTAATAAGCACTTTGCTGGAGATTTCTGTGAAATCTCCTGCATTGTGCTGTTAGTACATAGGAGCAATACATAAAATTATGCAGGAACTGCAGTGTCTGTATAATTTTAAGTAAAAATCAGCTTGCTACATATGCCACTTCATGTGTAAATTTTTTATTTAAATCATACCGGGAAGATGCTTCCGATAGGGGGCAGTCACGCCAATGACTTTCACTCATTAAATTCATTCTCCACTTGGTTATTCTAGTAATGAAGGAAGTGTTTATGCTAGGCATGTGCGCAGCCAGCCTCCCACTCATGCAACAACTCCAGGCTGCCGGAAATGGATCCAAAGATCTCTCTCCAACAATACTGTAGGCTACAGTAGATAATGCCATCTACAGTAGAGAGCTTGATCAATTGGAGCTTTTCAGAGCTTGATATATTGATGAAGAGAATTCTGAAGACTGTGTGCACTTGGCTGAATGTCCGTCTTTGATAAACAAATCCTGATACTAACATGTGCTTTAATAATGAGGTAACGTCTTAATAAATAGGACCCTAATTATTTTACTTCTCTGTAAGAGAGGATATGATATCATAGAAAGATGTTTTTTTAGGCTCAGTCACTGAGATGCCAGCAACTTTTGTACTCTTTTTCCAGGTGTGTGGTGTCTGTGTAGTCTCATTTTTGATGTATATATGTTTAAGTTTCAACACCTGGCCGATAAAAATGGTAACTTGTGTTTGGGCATGGAAAAGGTCAGCGTGTTAAGAAGAGGGAGCAATGAACAGACTAGCGCAGTGAACAGCAACTTGTGGCTTTCCAGCTGTGGTGGAAGACTGGCAAAATATGTTGAACCAATAATGACTGAAGTGTAACAGGCGGCATATCACTGCAGTAGAGAAGCATTCAGCTCAGTAGACAAAAGACATTAATGAAATCAGAACAGAGCTAATCTGACATGGTATACTGGTAGAATCACATCAGGTGAGCTGACAGGTTACTGTGACTGACTTTAGATGTGATGTAAGAGGTGCTAAGCGAAGTACTGCTGTTCTGTCATGTTGTGTTGTAGAGCTGACTGTGGTACAGAATAATTTACTCTGAGCTTTACAATAAGACCTGGCTCAGGAACAATGGTAATATGTGTTAATTCACACTGACGTGTGTAATACCTTGCTATATAAAACAAAGATACTACATCCAACAGGATGTATGCAATCTTAAGGCACATTTGAATGAACACTATAAATGTAAACAATGTATATTTGAAGAACAATTCATACTGATTAAAATATCTGAGAGGTAATTTGTTGAAAAGTTTCAGAATGTTCCTTACATTTCAGTGGCATAATTTATATTTTATCTCACTTGAGCACAAGCAAGTGCTAATCATAACAGTCCTGCTGTCATTATCCATCAACATTAAATCACATAACAATGACTCAATTGCAGTGTACATTACCTGTTGTTGTTTGTGATGTAGATGTGCAAAATTCCATAGAGGAATGTCCTTGGCTGCTGACAGAACAATATTTATAGCTCTGTTCACTGCACTCTGAAAAAGCACAGAAAGATACAGAGTTGGGAACAGCATGTCAGGTACAAAACTAAATACAATCACACCTTCACTTTTGAACTTTTACTACTAGAATCTGTAGAATTCCAAAGATCTGCAATATAACAATTTGTGGGGCAGCGAAATGCATGATATTAGTTCCAAAAAATGACAAATCACTGATTTTTGAATAGTTGTTAGATAGAATAATGATTAAAGTGACAGGAGTCTATTGTGTTTTACAATGTAGTGTACATCATATGAGACAGTTCTGTGGGCGCTTAACAAGTGTCAAAATTTATGGTGCTGCTTACAATGTCTACGAATGGCACATTTCAGTCAGATGTGGGGGCAACGAGAGCACAGCCCAATCATTTCAAAAGCTGGCTCTTATGGTGTACACTATACAGTCAGGTGCATAAATATTGGGACATTGACAGAATTTTCATATTTTGGCCTCTATTCACCACCACAATGGCTTTGAAATGAAACAAACAAGTTGTGCTTTAACTGCAGACTTTCAGATTTAATTTGAGAGTAATTACATCCAAATCGGGTGAACGGTGTAGGAATTACAACGGTTTCTATATGTGCCTCACACTTTTTAAGGGGCCAAAAGTGATGGGACTATCAACTCAAAAGCTATTTCATGGACAGGTGTGGGCTATTCCCTCATTATTTCATTATCAATTAAGCAGGTAAAAGGTCTGGAGTTGATTCTAGGTGTGACATTTGCATTTGGAATCAGTTGCTGTCGACTCTCAATATGAGATCCAAAGAGCTGTCACTATCAGTGAAGCAAGCCATCAGTAGGCTGAAAAATCAAAACAAACCCATCAGAGAGATAGCAAAAACATTAGGTGTGGCCAAATCAACTGTTTGGAACATTCTTAAAAAGAAAGAACGCACCGGAGAGCTCAGAAACACCAAAAGACCTGGAAGACCACGGAAAACAACTGTGGTGGATGACAGAAGAATTATTTCCCTGGTGAAGAAAAACCTCTTCACAACAGTTGGCTGAATCAAGAACACTCTCCAGGAGGTAGGTGTATATGTGTTAAAGTCAACAATCAAGAGAAGACTTCACAAGAGTGAATATAGAGGGTTCACCACAAGATGTAAACCATTGGTGAGCCACAAAAACAGGAAGACCAGATTAGAGTTTGCCAAACAACATCTAAAAAAGCCATTACAGTTCTGGAACAACATCCTATGGACAGATGAGACAAAGATCAACTTGTACCAGAGTGATGGGAAGAGAAGAGTATGGAGAAGGAAAGGAACTGCTCATGATCCAAAACATACCAGCTCATCAGTGAAGCATGGTGGTGGTAGTGTCATGGCGTGGGCATGTATGGCTGCAATGGAACTGGTTCCCTTGTATTTACTGATGATGTGACTGCTGACAAAAGCAGCAGAATGAATTCTGAAGTGTTTCAGGCAATATTATATGCTCATAATCACTCAAATGCTTCAGAACTCATTGGATGGTGCTTCACAGTGCAGATGGACAATGACCCGACGCATACTGCAAAAGCAACCAAAGAGTTTTTTAAGGCTAAAAAGTGGAATGTTATGCAATGGCCAAGTCAATCCCCTGACCTGAATCCGATTGAGCATGCATTTCACTTGATGAAGACAAAACTGAAGGGAAAATGCCTCAAGAACAAGCAGGAACTGAAGACATTTGCAGTAGAGGCCTGGCAGAGCATCACCAGGGATGAAACCCAGCGTCTGGTGATGTCTATGCGTTCCAGACTTCAGGCTGTAATTGCCTGCAAAGGATTTGCAACAAAGTATTAAAAAGTGAAAGTTAGATTTAGGATTGTTTAGTTTGTCCCATTACTTTTGGCCCCTTAAAAAGTGGGAGGCACATATAGAAACCGTTGTAGTTCCTACACCGTTCACCTGATTTGGATGTAATTACCCTGAAATTAAATCTGAAAGTCTGCAGTTAAATCACATCTTGTTTGTTTCATTTCAAAGCCATTGTGGTGGTGAATAGAGGCCAAAATATGAAAATTCTGTCAATGTCCCAACATTTATGCACCTGACTGTATATCTATACACATAATAAGAAATATTTAATAGGATAACATAGAAGCCTAAACCTAACAACCACTAGACTCTACAATTCTATTCCTGTTTCAACATTATAGACTTATTACTAACTGCATTTAAAAAAAACAAAGTAGCATTATACAGAGTATAATTGTTGTAGATGGCACCACAATAGGAGACTGGCAAGCCATGCTAGAGACTATTGTTGGATATTGTTGAATACTGTATGCTGTCACACACTGATACATTTTGCCATGATGATCTGTTTATGATACATAATACCACTACAATAGGAATACATCATTTTCTTACTTGTATATCTTCCAAACTAGGCCGCATAACAACATTTGGGATGGCAAGGTGGATCTCAGCTTTAAACAATGGGCTGGAGATATGATCTTTTGCAAATTTTGATGTCTGGTACTTAGAGCTGACAGTGTGTAACCGGCGTTTTAAAGCATCTAAAGAAACTTTTGTACCTAAAAAAGAAAAAAAGTCTAAATATCCTGCTGAATTGTGGGAAAACACATGATTTTAAGAAATGAAGTTCAACAATTGAAGTGAAATTTGAGCTGACAATGCCATGTTGAGACAATTTTCTATTTTCCTCATAATAAAGAGTTATCTTGTACACCTCACATTGTTGAGTTCTCAATGAGGTTCCACTTTCCTTTCATACAGTATCTGACTATTTTGTAGCAGAGCACCAAAATAACCATATAGATATAAGGTTTTGGAGAAGGTACTCATTTCCTAAGCAGCCATTGACTTCTGCTAACACATATATTTAACTTAACTGTCCAGACTGAGCTGTAATTTTCTAGACTGTACCTCATAAATGAATGATAGATACAATATTATTGGGTGCTATGGGCATGACCTCCACTTTTGCTTTCAGAAATTTTGCTAAATCTCCCCTCTAGTCTTGAAAATACAAGAATTACTGGGATGTAGTTATGAGACCGGCGGTCTCAATACCGACACTGTAATCCAGGCAAGTAATTTAACATAGACGTTGAAATACCAACGCCTATTTTAATCCCGACGCCGGAACGACGAGAGGATGCCGGACCAATCGTCCTCTGCCGGGGGTGAGTATACACTTAGCCGGGATTGGTAGGGATAAATTTAGGGACCCCCGGGGGGATTTAGGATTAGGCACCCATCCCGGGGAACGTTAGGGTTAGGCTAGGGGAAGGGGGGGTTAGGTTTAGCCACTAGGGGGGAGGTCAGGGTTAGGCACCCCCTCGGGAGGGTTAGGTTTAGGGTGCGGTGAGGGGGGGCTAGGTTAAGGCACTAAAGGGGGGAGGTTAGGGTTAGGCACCCCAAAGGGAGGGTTAGGGTTGGGGGGGGAGGAGTAGGAATAGTATACTTACCTGCGCTGTTGGGATTTTCACCCATCAAGCTGCTGGCGTCGGGATTTGAACCGCCACGCCGACGTCCGGCAGTCATTCATACTGGTGTAAGTTTATTAGAAGCTCAGCATGATTATTGAGTTTTAGGGTACACATCATTGCTGTAAGAAGACATTGGTGGACCCCATTATCAGCTCTGTGTGCTTAAATCAATGTTTTATTCACAGATGGATTTCTTTTCCCTTCATTCATTTGTGTCACTTTGATTCTTTTCTTCAACTTGCCTCTATTTTTTAATTAATGTTGTATGCACCGCTAATCGTGCACATGTACCACAAGACTTATATGCTTGTGAATATGTGTACAATCAATAAACATAAGTCCATTTACAAAAATAACTTTTCCCTATCATAAAACTAGAAACTAGGTTTCAGGGAAAGATTTGATTATTTAGCCTTATATTTAGTAGAAAACAAACAATTCACAAGAAATGTGCCAATGTTCCCTGCATCAAACTCACATTATGCACATGTATGCACTACGATCTTCCACAAAATAAAGAGCTAATTAGTTTGGTAATGTGTCCTCTCTTAAGGAACAGTACATGCACTATACTTACAGAACAGTGCAATAAAAGTACTTCATATTTTGGAGTCATGTAGGCCCTGTATTAGTTAGTGTGTCACAGACACTGTTTGATAATAAATCTCCAGTCTCTTATTTATATAAAATACAGTTGACATTTGAGTGTGCTGGCTTTAAAAGGTGAAATATGAAAATAAGACTAAAAAAAGGATTCATGTGCTCCTGAATTTATTCAAAATCTAATTAATAATTCAATTGGTACTTTAGAAGAAGTAGCTCATGAAAAACATCAGTCAATCCTCACGAAGCTTACATTTGACAAGAGAGTCTGTGTTTCTCTGACATAAATGACCCATTACATTGTAGTAACTGCAGGGAAGGCATTCTTGACAGCGAGTTTTTTGCTTAGCATCAAGGTGTAAACAGGCAAACGAATCCTACAATGAGAAAATAAAATTAAAAGATCTAAACTTGCACTATTAAATTCAAAATAGTAACAATACTAACAAACTTAAAGAGTATTGAAGCCCTAAAATTTTTCCTGAGTAATGTACTACATGTAAAACATGTGTCAATGATGTAGCTTAGCTAATACGAATACCTTTGTCAGTTACGAGTGACTAATAATTCAGTCATTAGGATGCCTTTAATAGGCAGAGCCATAACTAGGGTGGTGCGACCTGTGCCATGGCACAGGGCACCGCAGGGCATTAGGCGCTGTTTGGGCCTGTCAATTTTCCTGTTTATTATCATTCTCACTTGTAGCTTCCTCTTATTTTACCCCAGCATCTCCTGGTCTCCCCTATCTCTTCCCTGGCCCTTCCCCATGAGGCCATGGCCCTTTTTCAGATGCACTATCTTATGTCCCTATTTAAAAAATGGGAGGGAGGGGCGCCAATGCTCTCTCTGGCACAGGGCACCAAAAAGTCTAGTTACGGCTCTGCTTATAGGATGCTATGTTTTTGTGTGATTGACCTGTGTCTCAGCATCAAGCTATTCAAGACATGCTTTTAGGCCTGGTCTGAAAACTGCTACTCTGATAATATACTGGAATGTAATGTGAAATTGTAAAGTTATTATTATTATCACATTTTATTTATTAGGTGCCACAAAGTCTCTGCAACGCCAAACAGGGTAACAAAAAAGAGATTTAGAGTAGAAGTAAAATACACAATGGCTGGCCATAGCAAAATATATAACATAGGAACCACACATGGGCTGGGATTGTAGATCCAAGACAATGCAAATCTGGTTTTAAGGGAGATCCCTGCTGAGGTATAAACTCTTAAGGGAGGTATCAACTTTCATATCCTTGCTATCCCGTAAAGTAGCAACATGCTGAAGCTAGCAGATGCATTTTAAGGCGGGTCATGGGCAGGAATTGATACAATATTCAGTGGCACTGTACCTAACAAATGGGCAAGCAAACATTGCCAGAGTCACTGAATGGAGAGGACCACTGGTAACAAGAATAGAGAAGAACAAAAGGAAGGAGGGTCTTGCCCATGAGAGCTTACATACTAAGGAAGGTGGGGGGCCCTCCCAGTTACAGTACTGCCTTGTTGCTGTAAAGGTGTGCACCTGCCATGGCATGGTCTTATATTTAGACCACTGTTTCCCAATGTCAGTCCTCAGGGTCACCTAACAGTGCATGTATTACAGATCTCCTCAGTATTATTAATAATTAGCTCTACTTGTGCATCTTTTAAATGCGCCAGCCAGTAATGAATACACATATGCACCAACCAGGAGATCAGTACAACATGCACTGCTAGGGGTCTCTGAGGACTGGAGTTGGGAAACACTGACAGACACTGACAGATAATTGTGATATCATAAGATAAGTTCAACAACTAAGTCACATGTCTTAAACTATGCAGTTTGTGTGGTGGCAGGGGTGTGCAGATTATAGAGATGAGCGTTCGGTGCACCGATTATTGTTCCAGATGCCTCTAGCAAAAAATGGGTAAAATAGCAATAAAATCAGCTAAAAAAATATATAACGGCAGATAGAGCACATAAAACTGGATGTTTTAAATTGGGATAGCTCTATATTCATCCCTACACTAGCAGTGGTATACTATGTAGCCCGACGAGCAGGTGCCAGAGAGGAAGGGCCACTCACTGCCTATTGCCATAGCGTGGCAGTGCACGGCCATAAAACAGCCACAGTTTTTTATTATGCAATCTGCAGAGGCTCTCCCTCCTCTCTTTCTGGCTTTAAGGTAAATTTGAGTCTGGCTTCAGGTGTTCCTTCTGTGCTGGGAACGCAAGTGATGAAAATATCAGATGTCCGCATCTGCTCCAATACCAGCCCATTCACCAACCCATCCACCTCATTGTCCTCAACAAGTTTTGTTAGGCATTTTCAGGAGTTTTAATAATAAGATAGCTATGGAAACAGGAACAGTGGGAATAAATTATAGTGCTAAACTGTATTTAGAAAACACATGGGTGAAGTAATGATCAATAACTTTTGTACCATTTACTTTCATTGACCATCAACAATATCAGCACAAAGTCTGGTGGACATTTATTCCCCAACCATGAGATTGCAGTAATCTAGGAATAGGATACATTAATGACTGCACTCCACCCCCACCGATTCGGTTAAACATGTGAAGTGGCCCTCCGGATTAAATAATTGGCCATCCATGTTGTAAAAGAAAGTGGATGAGATGTACTAACACTGAAATGCGGTCATACCTCTGAAAACTGCCGTTTTAGGAGGTTTGACTGCATTCCCCATATATATCATGCTCCGGAAGGTGAAACTTTCTGGAGCTTGTACCTGATAGGCAATGCCATCTATAGAAGCCTATGTACTTCTTTTTGCATAAATCATCGCTAAAAGACTCCCAGTTCATAAACCCAGAAGCCCTTACAATGCAGTGGTTTTAATCACAATCGTACATGCATACAGTATTAATAAACGGCGCTAGAGCCAATATGCGATGTATGAGGCATCCTGTCCTGTATGAGGCACTGGTGTTGCTATAAATCAAACAATTTAAGCCTGGTTTTGCTTATAAAAAAAAACATACACATTAGTACATTAAATACATATAAAATATTAATATAATAAAGCAAAATTAAAAAAAAACAACTAGATAACCACAAGATACACAAAATTGTATGTAAATAAAAAAATATCCTAGTGACATCAGACTACTATATACAGCAAGCAGCAGCATGAAAAACAGATAAATTAATGTCTAAATTATATGTATAGTACTTTGTCACATGTGGCCCATATATGTTACTGTGGGGGAGATGTATTATGCTCTGGAGATTGATAAACGACCAGCCACTCAGCTCCTAACTGTCATGTTACAGGTGGTATTTGAAAAATGACAGTTAGGAGCTGATTGGTTGTAATTTATCACTGTCCAATGTATCACTTTCCAAAACTTAGTACATCTGCCCATGTCACAAATCTCAGATGCCACCTTGTGTAGAATTGACTTAGCCCAAAAAATTTAACATTTTCTTCCTGGCCATATACTCACCCCAGCCCACTTTGATGCTAATTTTTCAGCAGCACCATCTTATATATTTGAGATTAATTATTGAATACTTCCCATGATGATTTTTTCATTTATATGTGCTATATTTTTTATATTTATTGTATAGGTGTATCTATGTATTATTACATTTATTTTTAAAAACATTTTAATTTTATGGCCTTTTTTCAGTGCTGTATTTTTGCATATTTGTGTTTCTTTTGTGTTTTGGCACCCTTACACAGAAGTTCTGATCTAGACCTTTAAGAGATTTGCACCATTTCAGAGTTGGAGTGTCCATTAATCTATTTACATAAATTATGTAAATTGTTCATGAAGAGAAAATGTTATGCAGGATAGGCGTTTACTATATGGTCTCCACTTTACAGAGCTGAGGACAGTTAGATTATGATTTGATTAGGACCTCAATGAAGACTATGCAGTCAGAATGTCTCCATTCAGAAAGTCACCATTCGCAAGAGTGACAACATTGATGATATCAGCATGGCTAAAATGTCATCATCATTAATGTTGACATTGACAGAATGTCAACATTTCCATTCTTTTTAAGATTAGGGTTACTGTCAGGATTAGGGACAGAATAATAGTAAAAAGACTCTGTTGAATTAACATCAGTGCCGGTATGCTGAATGTCGACATTATGAACATGTAAACAGCAATATTGATCTTAAGGCCATGTCGGCATAACGAATGACAACAAAAAATAACACAGCCCAATCCCGCTCACACATGACACAGCTAATGAGACACTGCAGTAACAGTGATTTATTACATCGGTTACCTGTAGGCTGTTCCTGTCTGCCGGCTTCAGTTTGCTCTTTAGAGCATCAATCATTTCATACAAGCAAAGCTCCACTTGTTTGCTCTGCCTAGAAAATGAAATTGGCATAAGATTATTTACATGGATCAAAAATAATAAAAAAAACATATAAAAATGATTACAGTGTATATAGACAGCTATTATATCTATAGACACTGCAGTGTTTTATACCACTTTAGTTCACATGCATCAAATCATTTAAAATAATGCCTTTTATATCAAGAATTTATAATCCTTGCAAAAACTTCGGAGGACACATTACATTTTAATTACCAAATGTATCACCCATGCCTGATAAAATGGCAAAAGATGTCCTCAGAACTCTTTTACAGAACCACAAATTGATTACATTATGGTCTTCTGCTGCCGGCACTAGAAGATAAATATGGTTTAATGTTTGGCGCAATTTAGCTCATAGATGATTCACAGCCATAACAGCAAACTACTGCTGCTGTGTACAACTACGTGTTCCAACATCTGTCTATGCATTGTAGTTAGAATAATATCATGAACACATTTGAAAGACTTCTAGATGTCATTTGTGCTCAACTGTTTGTCATAGTAACAGTCAAAGCGGACCTCTGCATAACTATGTAACTACAATTATTGATTTTACTCCATGAAAAAAGTGTCAGTACTCAGAGAAAAAGGCACTGGTACTCACCTAAAGATACAAGTATAAACAAGATGTAATAGGGCCCATACACCTACACGATTAGCTTCCGATCCGTTTTACATCCGATTACCCTGCAGTTCGGTCGGCATGTTGTTGTTTTTTTCTTTGCACAGGATCAGTCGTATGATCGATCCTGTGCCTCACGCGCTCATTAGGGAATAGGGACAAACAGTCATTGAAATTACTGTATTGCAACACAATGGATCACATGGAAAAAAAATGCCACGTTCTGAACACGATACGATGGAACATATGTGCTGCACATATGATCATAAGATACGATTGAAGGACCCACAGGAGCGCGCATCGGATGAAAAAATGCACGATTTCAACAAGACTGAACGTACGTCGAGTCGAAAATCGTGTGATCGTCTAGAAATCGCGTAGGTGTATGGGGGCCTTGAGCAGCTTTCATACTCTGGATGGGATGCAGTCAGCATCCCAGCGTGCAGGATGCCGACGGTCTAAATACCGGCGCCAAAATCTCAACAGGTCGGGATCCCGGCACCGGTATCCCGACTGTTGGCATCCCAAAAGTAAGTATCGGGGTGTAGGGTGACGTTAGTGTTAGGTAGAGGGGTTAGGGTTTGGCACAAGGGAGGGAGTGTTAGGATTAGGGTGCAGGAAAGGGGAGGTTAGGTTTAGGCACTAAGGGGGGAGGTTAGGTTTAGGTACCGGGGAGGGGGTGTTAGGTTTAGGGTGTGGGGAGGGGGAGGTTAGGGTTTAGGCACTAGGAAGGGTGGGTAGGTTTAGGCACCAGGGAGGGAGTGTTAGGATTAGGGTGTGGGGAGGGGGAGGTTAGGTTTAGGCATTAGGATGGGGGGTAGGCTTAGGCAGCGGGGAGGGAGGGTTAGGGTTGGGAAGCAATCGGGAAGCCGACTGCCTATATACCGGCAACCGGCTTCCCAACTGTCTTATCCCGGCAACGGTGAAATGCCGGGCGTCTAGATGTAGACGCCCGCATTTCCCCGACACCGGGAGATCGGCGCCCGGCATCACGATCGTAGTGATCCTGGGCGCCGCGAGCGGACAGCCGCGGAGGGGCGGGTTAGGTTTAGGGCTCCCGGGGGGGCTTAGGGTCAGGCACCCCCCCGGGAGGGTTAGGGTTAGGCTAGGGGGAGGGAGGGTTAGGGTTAGGCACCCCTGGGGGGTACTTAGGGTTAGGCACCCCCCCGGGGGACTTAGGTTTAGGTAGCGGGGAAGGGGGTGGTTAGGGTTAGGCACTTAGAGGGGGGATTAGGGTTAGGCACTTGGGGGGGAAGTTAGGGTTAGGCACCCCTAAGGAGGGTTAGGGTTAGGTTAGGTTAGTGGATACTTACCTATCCACGATCGGGATTTCCAGCGCTGTCAGGCTTCCGCTGCGTCGCAGACTGATTTCATACCCAACCCCTCTGGACAAGTGTGGAGATACTAATTCATTTCTGAAATTCTATCACTGATTTTCTTCCTGTTTCTGGAACTAGTTCTAAGATTTAAAAATTAGACAAAAATATAGGTGCCGGGGCTGAGTACCAACACAAAAAAGCACTGACTGCAAGTATCATAGATACAACATACATGTGTTTAGTAGTTTATTATTTATTTATGTTAAAAAGCCACATCCAAGTTCACAGGGTCAACCCTTCTAGGCAAACTGGTACCTTAGCCGTAAATAAGGTTTCTGTAGTTACGTAACTCTGTCAAAGTGTTTTATTTGTACACAGTAAAATGAAGATCCGAAACCATAATGACAATGCAAAATGTCAGTGTTTGTTCTGTTTATGGCAGGAAATATATGTTTGCAAGAGCGATTTCACCTTGAAAATCAAAGAGTACAGGAATGAAGACAACACAGATTAAAATAGACATGTTTATTCACACAATATAATGAGACTCCTTGGCTTTTCTTTTTGATCTTTATTCTAATTCATTCAGACAACGAAGAGAACTCTTTGCTCTATAGAGCCGTAAATGCAGGGTACATGATCTTTTCACTAGGGAAACGGAATACTTAACAAAAGGAAAATCTGTGCTACCATATAATATTAGGATTAAAGATCACACATATAATGTTCAAGAATAACTGTACTGGGAGCATAAGGAATATTGCAGAGCAATCTGAATACGCACAAAGTGGTCAAGGCTAAAAGTACTCCTGAGCCCATGGTATATTTACGCCAATGTGTGGGAAAGCAGGAACACAATTTATAATCAAACCATACAGAGCTATCAGCAACAAATAGCCTACAGAAAGAGCTCCCTTACTGAAGGGTAATTGTAGTTAATTCTGGAAGGTGCTATACACAACAAAGCCAAAATAAGTGCAGTGGCCAGTTAGCTGGGATTTTTACATTAATTATTAATTTTTCCCTAGCGTACTGTGTGCTGCCTACTATTCCCAAGAGAGGAAAACCGAAATGTCTAAATGACTACCGGGTAATAGCCTTGATATCTTCAGTGATGAAATGCTTTGAGAGGCTAGTGTTGAAGTATGTTCGGTCACATTTTTCTGTGGGGGTTGATCCCTCTCAAATTGCCTTTAGGCCAAACTGCTTGACGAAGGATGCTGTCCTGACTGTCCTGCATCAGGTTCAATCACAGTTATAAGATAGTAATACTATGTATGAACTGTGGGCCTGATTCAGAACCGGACGCTCTGACCAGAGCGCTCGCTCTGAATCAGGGCCCTCCTCCATTAAAATGGAGCGTCCTCCTGGACGCTCGTATAGCTGTGGGTCACCACCCACAGCATATACGAGCGTCCAAAAAGATGGTCGCGATGGCCTTGACCATCGCGACCATCGGACTTGCGAGGGAAACCCTGCAGTCGGGTTTCCAAGCCACAAGCCCTGGAGTGATTTTGGCTCTATCAGAGCCAAAATCACTCCCATTGACATCACTAGTGATGTCAGTGGGGCCGGCTTCAGACGGTAGGCGTTCCCATGGGAATCAATCAACATCGACAGCACGCCCCCTTTGGTGCGAGACCCCGAGCGTTGGAAAGCCCGTCGCTCGCCGGGTCTCGCGCATGCGCACGACGGAGCTCCCTCCGTCGTGCGCATGCACAGTGGGGAACATCGACCCACTTGCGAGCGTACTGCCGCTCACGAGTGGGTCTGAATGACCCCCTGTATTTGTTGATTTTAGTTCAGCTGTCAATACTATTACACCAAGCTCGTTGGTTGCTAAACTATTCTGACTGGGATTATAGGTTTACTTGTTGGTGGCTGCTACATTTTTTATCTGATAACCACCTGGGGCCTAAGCAGGGGCAAAATATTTAAAAGTAGGTAGTGCAGAATGTAGGGGTACCACAGGTTGGGGTTCTCAGCCCAGCATTGTATTCGTTATTCACCCACGACTGCGATCAACTTCACAGTCTGTTAAGTTTCTTAAGTTTGCGGATGATACCGCCATTGTTGGCTTAATAAGCAACGTGGATGAATGTGCACACAGGAGCGAGGTTGCTAGATTGCTCAAACGGATTAAGGAGAATTGCTTACATTTGAACACATCTAAAGCCAAAGTGATGGTCAATGACTTTAGGAAACAGAATGTTACGGCTAAGGTACCAGTTTGCCTAGAAGGGTTGACCCTTGAGCAAGTGGAGTCCTTTAAATTTCTGGGGATTTTTTATCTCAGATAATCTAACCTGGTCTCTGAACTCCGCATTTTAGTTCAAGTAGCACAACATGAGCAAAAGGCTCAGTAGAACAGTAGAACCATTTGCTTGAACAATGTGAACAGCAGGTGGTGCTACTGAGAAGAAATAGGAATGCTTGATACTTTAGCAGTATGAACTGCAGGTGGTGCTGCAAAGCAGTTGCTGAGAAGAAATAACAGAAACAGGCTAGAATCTACAGTGGAATGACTAGCGCAGATAGGGTAGCTATCAGGGGGGGACTGCCGGGACTGGAGTCCCGGGTCCGGCCTCTGGCTGAACGGGGGGGGGAGGGGTGGCCCACCCGCTACTAACGCCACTGCAGAGCCTGCAGCTTGAACTACCCCCTTGAAGAGACGGGGGCCCGACTGCTGCTGCTACCACCCGCCGACCTGGATGGTACATCATCATAGGAGGGAGCTGGAGGAGGCAGCCAGGGACAGCTCGGGCCCGCTCCTCCACCAGCTTACAGTGACAGTCAGACTCCAAAACAAGCATGTTTTGGAGTGCGCATGTGTGACGTCACGATGTCATGGCGCGCCGCTGGAGGGCGAGGTTGACGTCGGAGCCGTGGATGAAGAGGAAGTGCTGGGGGACCATGGAGGAAGCAGGATCCTTCTCAATGTAAATAAGGTAAGTGAGGTGATATAAAAAAAAAAGGCTGGGCGCACAGACTGGATTTAATAACTGTGGGGGGGTTGAGGTGATAAAAAAAAAGGCCGGGTGCGCATACTGTATTTAATAATGGGGGGCTGAGGTGATATAAAAAAGACTGGGCGCACATACTGTATGTAATAATGGGGGGGCTGAGGTAATAAAAAAGGCTGGGCGCACAGACTGTATTTAATAATGGGGGGCTGAGGTAATAAAAAAGGCTGGGCGCACAGACTGTATTTAATAATGGGGGGGCTGATGTGATAAAAAAAAGGGCTGGGCACACATACTGTAATTAATAATGGGGGGGCTGAGGTGATTCAAAAAAAGGCTGGGCGCACAGACTGTATTTAATAATGGTGGGGTTGAGGTGATAAAAAAAAGGCTGGGCGCACATACTGTATTTAATAATGGGGGGCTGAGGTGATAAAAAAAGGATGGATGCACAGACTGTATTTAATAACAAAGGAGGGGGAGGCTGAGGTGATAAAAAAAAGGCTGGGCGCACAGACTGTATTTAATAGCAGGGTGGAGGGGCCCTGCCTATTTTGTCAGTACCAGCCCCACAATTTCTGATGGCGGCCCTGAGCGCAAATGCAATATAGTTTACCTAAGGATAGTTGGCAAACACAGGATAGGATGCAGAAAGTGCTGGTACTGAGGTATAACAGCAGTGAACAAAGACACGCTGTGTAGCCGAACTCTGGAATCTGAACAACAGACAGAAGTCATCAGAAGTTGTACTGGCAAAGCGTAATTGCTACGAGAGACTTGTGTAGGGAGCCCTGGCCCCTGGCTGTGGATTGGATATCGAAGTCATGTGCTGGAATTCAAGAGCAGGATTGGAGGAACCGTTATCAGCTGACTCAGAGCAAGATGGCAGCCCCCATGTCCCAGAGGTGCCGGCTCCAGATCTTGAAGCTGAGAACATGTCCTGCAGCTACTGGTGAGTGATATACAGTGATGTACTGCTATTAAGTGGCACCTCTTGGTGCATAAACGGGTTTTGTTAGTCTGGTTTGTGACAAAACCACAGCAGACTAAGAAAATCCTTTCAAAACCCTGACTTTCCCACTCAAAAAGAGAACTAATCTGTGATTTACAAAGGGACATAGTTACACTAGATGATAACAGACCCTCCAACATGACCCATTCCATTAGGTACAAAACACTCTGCTCCTGGACTTCCCTCTTAATTTATGATTGCAGCCACCTGTGGTGAAACACCTGTCTTATCAATTACCTAGTTCCACACAGGTGGCTGCAATCATACATTAGGTGGGAAGTCAGGAAGCAGAGTGTTTTGTACCTAATGGAATGGGTCATGTTGGAGGGTAGGTGATAATGACCTTCCCATAAAGCATGCATGTCTTCTGCAAAAATAAAAAAAACTCATATTTCCATAATAGCTACAAAAGTTCAATGACTTCTCACAGCTTTTAATATCAGATTTTAAATGTATACCATATCGTAGTTTCAGATACTTATACTTTAAGATAAATGATTAACAGTGCACCCCTGCTTGCAGCAGAATGCAGATGATACATACCTTAAAGAAATTCATTCTTTAAATAGGTAATCGATAGTATAGTAATTTCACAACTAAATTTACAAATCGTATGGCAAGGACTTAAGCTGGCCACACAACCAAAGATTATCTGTCCAACCAGCCAACTAGTTGATTGGTAAGGTATGAAAGCAAATGACAATCAGCAAATTGCTCCCAGATGCCGGAAAATGGACAAAAACTGTTGTTTGAACAAATTGTTTAGATCAAACATTTAACAAACTTTTCTGATGACCATTTTCATCTGTTTTCTGGCATTTAGGAGCAAATTGCTGATCATCAGTTACTCCTATTGCTTACTAGATTTTCATTCCAACCAATCAACTAATTGGATGGTTGGATGAAAGGTGGTCTAGTGTGTGGCCAGCTTTATACTTTGAAGATCAATTATGTTATTTACATGTGGTAGTGTACATTATATGATAGCACAAAATGACTTTGGCTGACCCTACACAGAGATCACTTTCATCCCATATACTAATGCTGGGCATACACTCTACAATTATCTGTCAGATCTGTCTGGTGGGAAGGAAAATGTGGTCCATTTTCTAGTGTTTGGGAGCAAGTTTCTATTGTTATTTGCTCCCATACATTACCAGATTTTCATTCCAACCAGCCAGATTGGACAGATATCTGACAGATAATTGCATAGTGTATTGGTGCATACACACGGTCAGATTTTTCTTCAGATCTGAGTGATAACTATTTAAAAAATCATTCATATCTGAAGGAAAATCTGACATATCTGACATGTCTGAACGATGCGCGTTCTCGATGGTCAGATAACGATATCTGACATCTGATGTGTTTGCAGTCAGATTTGGACGATTCCATTCATTTTAATGCAGTCAAAAATCGTTCATAGTTCAAATCGTTGGTCAAATCATTCAGATCGTTCCTCTGACAAATCTGACCGTGTGTATGCTCCATAAGCCCAGCATTAGTAACATATATAATCCAGTTTCTGCACTCAGAACTCAGCTACAAAGAGCACAATTAGCAAATATAATTCTGATTGTTTGACTGCCCCTGACAGAATATCTGAAAGACTGTAGAAATGACATGACCTAATGAACAGATAAACAGTTAGGGTTATATGATATGCTACATTTTGGCAGAACTAGCTTTTGTAGTGACTGAATTATAGATATAGGCCCTCATACAGAGCCGCTCGCTAGCGGCCGTACGCTCGTTCCGAGCGATGTTCGCACATCTGCGCATGCGTACGGTTTTTAGTACACATGCGCGAACCAGTCAGTGCGGCCGAAAATCGTTTGTACGCTATATAGAGAGTGCCTGCTATTTTGAGTGACAGAATGAGGCGTATGTGGGTGGTAACAGGGGAAGGTGCTTGTAAACGGGGGAGTGGAATTCGAACGCAGGCGTGCTTAAAGGTCAAAACGGGCGTTTTAAGGGAGTGCATAATTAATACAGCAGCGTCATTGACCACGTCACTTGGTTTTTTTTAACTCAGAACTGCTCGCAAAATAGCGGTTGAAAAAACCAACCACAAGAATAGCGAGCAGTTCATACGCTGTACGATGTACTCGATTAATCTAATAAATAGCGGACATGACGTATGGTGCGAGCGGCCAGGGGGCGTTTTTAACAAATAAACGAGCGTATGTTTTGCTCGCTCGTTCAGACTTAGAGGTGTGAACAGACTGCAATTTGCGAACGGATCATTTGAATAGCCACCCCTTGTTTTTGAACGAACGACCGCAAATAGCGAACGGCTCTGAATCAGGCCCATAGTTAGGTAGGTTTGAACTTGGTATGTCACCAGTGTCAGTCCTGGTTTCTTCTGGGTGTGCCAGTGTCCTGTCACAGTCCAAAGACATACTGGTAAGTTAATTGTCATTTAACTGTATTTTATCCCTTGTGCAAGTGTGTGCATATATGTGTGTGCATTTGTGAGCAGTAGAGAAATCAGATTCTAAGCTCCCCAGGTAAAATAGCTTTAGTGCCCTCTAGTGCTGTACTGTCCAATAATAAATTAGCCCCATTTTCTTTAACCATTATTTGAACATATATGACTCAGAGAATACCTACATGGACAATGTCTCTGCAGCTGCAGCAATTACTTTTTCGGTTCTTTCCAGAAAGTCTGGTACGGTAATGGCACTGTCTTCTGGCAAATCCACCAGTGGCGTTTCAGAAATGTCTAACAGCAATTTCTCAATTCGGCACTCCAAGATGTCTGATGTTTCCTTACAAATCTGCTCTACCTCTCTCAGGGAGCTGTAAACATTTGCAACATCTGAAAATAAAGGAAGTCATATTGAGATGTTATTACATTATAATACACAAGTGACCAGGATTGGAGGTAAGAAGCGGGTTAAGTTGGCAAATGCACTAGCAGTCAAGCGCTGAAAATACTGTATGTTCGGAGCTTGATGAATTTAGGTCCCCATACTAGTGTATGTAGACAGAGGGCCAGATTGGGAGTGACAGGTAAGCAGGAGATATCAGAGATATCTCCTGCTTACCTTTATAATGAATGGCCCTGATATTTAATTTCTGTAATAGTAGGTGAAAGGGTTAATTTTCACCTGCTTTTGTAGAACTTAAGTGATGATGTATAAAAGCCCTGTGGCCTTGTGTCATTATATGGTCACAGAGCTCCTTTGAGACTCAGGAATCTATTTACTAAGCCTTGGATGGAGATAAAGTGGACGGAGATAAAGTACCAGCCAACCAGCTCCTGACTGTAATTTACCAAACACAGCATGTGACATGGCAGTTAGGAGCTGATTGGCTGGTACTTTATCTCTGTTTACTTTATCTCCATCCAAGGCTTAGTAAATATATCCTTATAGCTTACCGTAGAATGTACATTGTCTTATACTATTTATAGGACATTCTGTTTTACCTAATGCACTATTTTACAGATTTGTTCAGAGTTTCTAGTTAGCTATTTTTGCCTTTCTTACAGAAAATCATCCATAAAAAAGCTTTCAAGTTGGATCAATGAACTATTTCAACACCTATAAGTGTTTCATGTGTAGAAACAAAGCTATTGAAGTCTATCTTTTATTGTTAGAGGTTGTTTCATGTGAGAGGCTGAGTAAGAGCCATGTGCACACTGAATCACTGAATTACAACAGTTCGGTGGCCGAGTCAAGTTTAAACATTTGTATTTGTATGAATAGCAGAACAGAGCATGAGGCAGTTTAAATGAAGTAAGAACTTTAGAGCCAATGTGATTGAGATATTGCAGTAAATAAACCTTTTGACATCTGGCAGATTTTTACTTCTTTTTTTTTTATAGATTTTATTTATGTAGTAGACCAGTAGGATACAAAAGCAGGTTATCCTGCAGCACATGGCAATCAAATAGAACCAAAGAATCTCCAAAATTACAGTATAAGATTGTTGTGGAAGGTAGGAAATACTGGCTGAGAGATAACCATATCAACAAAAGTACTACCGAATCATTTTCTTCATATGAAGGCCACAGATGAGATTCACAATTTGCATAAGTAAGGGTAGGAGAGGGCAGGGAAGTAGGAAATCCAAGCAAGTTGCTGAGGCTGAATGTGGATGCATCTGGGGTAGCTTTTCCGTTTGGTCACGGTCAGAGGCGTTTCTAGAGAGGGAGCCCGTGTGCAGTCTCTGACACTGGCCCCCTCCTCTCTGTCTGGCGGCCGGCCGCGTACTGAGCCAGCGCCGCACTTATAGACCCTGGGCACAAGAGTGTGCCCAGAGTCTATAGCGTATGCACAGGTCACCGGGAAAATGTCCGCGGCGGCCATTTTACAGCCATTTTTACAGGCGGAGACACCGGTGCCGACGTGGGACTCTGGAGAGGTAAGTTTTATGGGTGCAGGGAGTGCGGTGCAGGCCCCACCTGCCCCGCACCCATTATAAATACGCCCCTGGTCACGGCAACCTACTTACTTCCTTATGCTAATGTCAGATACTGCCCAAGCATGACGAAAATCCAGTGGAAGCCTATCCAACCCACTGTTTTTAAATCCACAGCCATCATCATTAGTATGTGGACATGCACCCACACCATGCTGGATACAAAAGTTCAGAGTGAAACAGTCGTCCCATCTCCGTCTGCACATTATGGAAGTGCGCTTACATACCCAGGACACTCTCATGACGTCCACCAGACAGAACAGTTCTGGGTGTTCACATGGTTGCTGCCCATTTACCATCCAGAAACTCCCATTTCACGGAAAGAGTGGCCTGACCAAGCTATCCACACTTGCCATCTCCATCCATGTGTGTATGCCTGATCCAGCAATGGTGCAGTTGCCGATCTCTCTCTATGACGCATTTATCTGTCTGCAAACCGTCCAACTTAGAATCATACGCTTGGATTTTAAACCCTGAGGGAGAATGTAAAGAAGCAGATGGGGAACCTCAATACTCCATGTGAAGAAAAGGTAGAGATGTCCACGGATCCCAGGCCTTGGAAAACGCTAGGGATGTGTTGTTTACTATACTGGACATAGACTATATTTTCTAAACGTACCACATCCTAGGAAGAGATGCTTGCAATGAAGGAGCTAGAGATTTCCTCTAGTTCACTGTAAGTTGACATGTAGCTGATGAAATTATATGTATCAGCTTGGTTAGGTGTCCTAATGCCCCTGGGATCAAGGTAAAGTATGGAAGAAAATAGGACAGCAACACTGGTTAGAGAGGTAATCAAATTAGGGCAGTTCCACCATACGTGGCGAAAAGTCTTCCAATACACAGCCTCTCCAGTGGCTATTGGTTACGTTTAGGTTAATTTCTTCATACGAATTAGAACATAGTATCATCTATCTAATATAGTTTAAGGTGCACTGTAAGCGGATGACATCCTCCCATTTCTGTCGGACTTGGCTGGGTCACTTATTCACCTCATCTCAGTGGTAGATAGGTTTTGGGTCTTCTCTGGTTTACATTTTGACTGGAGTAAGTCCTCAATCCTTTCCCACCTCCTGGGGCCCTTTTGTCACCCTTGCAGTGGACTGCCACATTTAAATATTATGGTATCAGGGTCACAGCACAAATGTCTGACTTTGTTTCTCTCAATATTCAACCACTTATTGATTATTTGAAAAAGTAAAACACGTCTGGAACAAACTCCCTCTGACAGTATCCGGCCGGGTGAACTTGGTTAAAATGATGCTCCTTCCCAAATTCTTGTATGTGTCTCAACAACCCCCTGTTTACCTACCCACCCCTTTATTCTGCCTTATAGATAGCTATCTCACCTCATTAGTGTGGGCGAACAAGAGACCACGTATCAAATTAAATACCTGGTGTGCACTATGGGTGGCTTTGCCCTTCCTAATTTTAAACTGTACTGAATCATTGGAACGGTTGCTGACTTGTTCACCTGTTATTATAATGTCAGCCTGGGCGTTGGCCTGTTTGACTGTGATTGATTTGCCAGCAGTTTAATCAGGTGCTGGCTCTTGAGCCTGTGTTGGTTGTTCTGTTCTAGCTGAGTCTCCCTTCCGTGTCTTGCCTGGTCCCTGGTTCTAGGTGTTTGCAAGCTGCCTATGAAGAATTGCTGGTTTCTTCATCTGCTAAGTATCCTGGATACATTCTATTACATATTATTGCTAACAGATATACACCTGGCTAATATACTACTCTGGATAGTCCATGTGTTTTAAAATCTCATCCTGCAGTTTGCTGTATATCTAAAGAAATTACTGAGTTTTGCAATTACTGGCATGTTTATTGAATTATCATCCTTGAATTATTATTGCTTAAGAATGTATATATTATTAATGTAGTGAAGATATAACTGCATAACCTTTTGTTAATTGCTTAATTAGAAGTAGCTAAATTGAACCCTTGTTTGTTATTATCTTGCAGTGACATTACTGCAGGAGAGTATTCTGGTAATCACTGATTAGGAGTGCTAATTGTATTATTACATCAGTTAGCTTTAGACAGACTTCTTCTGTCTAGTTTGGGAAGCTAAACAGTAAGGGCTTGGGTTTATTACTGGATGGGAGACCTGAGAATCTAGGTGTAGTTTCCTATATGAGTACTTAGAGTATCACATTCCTTTGTCAATATTTTGATACCTTTTCTCCCAGAATCGTTATTACTTTAAGTGCGAAGTCCAGGCGGCAGCCAAGTACCTACGAACAAGTGTGTGTTCCAGGAAAGGGGGTTGTTATTGGTGAAGGGCACTTTGTTGATGTTTTGACAGTACAGGAGTTCATCATGTATCTTAACAGGTGGGAGTCAGGAACTTCATACTCTTTTAATACACCAATGCAGATGGTGACTGTCCAAGAGAGTTTACCCCTATTGTGATGCAGGTGGTAGAAATTTGGGGGCAGGCATCTATCTTGGTTAGTAGGGAGGGTTTTGATCCAGATATCCCCCTTTGGCACTCCTTCACACTTTCTGAACTAACCTTAACTTCTCTTTGATACCAAAGCTCCGCCCACCCATGGGATGTTGAAGCTCCGCCCACCTGCAGGATGCTGAAGCTTCACCCATCTGCGGAAAGCTCAAGCTCCGACCATTTACCGCCCACAGTCCTCCATCAGCAAATGAGCTGGAAAGACTGGAGTGGGCACATATGAAAAATGTGGAGTTGAAATATGACAAGGGAAATACCAAGCAGAGTAATACATGGATACAGGGTAGCTGCATGCATAGGTTAGTGTAACATATGGTGCTGCTCTGCCTGCTTTGTGTGAGTGTGATCTTTACCTGGGACTGTGTGTATGTATTAATTAATAAATATTATATATATATATATATATTTGTCTTTTGTCTATATATACAGGGGCGCGGGTACAGATTACCCGGGCCCAGGCTTCCTGAGGGGCCCGGCGGGGGCACGATTCCGGCACCGCCCCCCCCCTCACAGCAGCCCAGCACACAGCTGCAGTGGGAGACTGCTCGTGGCTGCTGAGCAGCAGCCACAGCAGTCTCCTATGCCTGTGGGGGGAGTGATCACACTGATCGCGCCCCCCCCTGGCTTTGAGCAGGGCTGAGGAGGCTCAGAGCGCCTCCCCACCCCAGCGCGGCGGCGCTGCAAAGCTTTTTTCTTTTTTTAGGGAAGGGGGCATGGCCACACCTCCCACAATTAAGCCACGCCCCATTACCCGGGCCAGCCGCTGCTCTTGGCGAGCATGTATGTATATATTTGTCAAGATGTATATATCTGTCTATATGTGTATATTGGTCTATGTATACCGTCAGCAGGTAAGTATCGGGCGTTAGGGGAAAGGTTAGGGTTAGGCATTAGGTGGAGTGTTAGGGTTAGGCACTAGGGGGGAGGGTTAGCTTTAGGGTGCGGGGAGGGAGAGGATTAGGCACCAGGGATGGAGGTAGGGGTAAGGGATAGACTCACCTGTTTTTCCTTTTCCTTATGGGTTTCGGGATTCTGACTGTCGGGATGCCGCCGTCAGTGTTCTGACCAGCAGCCTCTCGACCACCGGGATCTCATACCTGACCATAGGCCTGGGTGCCCTCAGGATTGTTAAGTAACCAGGCACATACACAAAGTAACAGCGGCACTCTCAGGACTTGAAAAAATAAGACTTACGACTCCACAAGGTCTGCGTTCAAACGCAGACCTTGTGGAGTAGTGAGCCTTATTTTTTCAAGTCCTGAGAGTGCCGCTGTTACTTTGTGTGTGTGTATATATATATATATATATATATATATATATACATACATACACACACACACTGTATACACAAACACACACACACAGACTGGTACAATTGGTGGATTGATGGGTGATGTGGGCCCCACTATTTCAGAGCCCAGGCTGGCAACCAGGGACGTCAGAACGATTTTATGTTGGGGAGGGCAACATAAAATCATTCTGACGCCCTTGTGCCCCCCCCTCCCCTCCTCCCTCCTTCTCTATTACCTTATCTGTGCGCACAAGGACTGTAGCGGCAACCTCAGACGGTCAGGGACTGTGCTTTATAGCAATAAACTGCACAACCTCCTGCAGGGGCCGTGCAGCCTATTGCAATAAAGCACAGTCCCTGACTGTCCGCGGCCTGCCACACCTTTCAAATGTTCAGGGGGCAAGCCGCCCCCTTACCTTCCCCGTTCCGTCGCCCATGCTGCCAACACTGACCACCCGCCCATTGCTCACAAAGTATGAACATACAGCACAGAACCAGCAGCAGCCGGCACGGTCTCTGAAGAGTTTAAAGTTCCTGACTTGTGTGTTTGACTGCTGTGCGTATTAATTTATTAATTTACAGCATTGGCTAGGGATGTGGGATGAACACTTCTAAAAAATATGCCAATAAACAGTAATCAATTTTAGATTTTTTTCTTTTAATCTATTCTAGCACTCAAGGAAAGGCAGACTATACAATAAATTTTTTTGTTATAGCTTCAGTATGGGGCAGATTCAATTAGCTTCAGGGTTTACCCTTCGGCTAAAGCTCTGTGTTGAGCTATAAAGCTCGCTATTCTGCACGTTAAACCCCAGAGGGTGCACTTAATGCAGAAAAACCATGTGTTAAATGCACTCTCTGGGGGCGTGGCCTGGATGGGCTTGATGTAGGAAGCTGATATCGTAGCTCCTAGGCCCTAATATCCTAAACAATATCCTGATCCCTGTACCCGGTCCCTGGCACTGGTATTTCCCTCCATACTTACCTCTCTCTGCTGCAGGAGTCCTAGGATCAGTCTGGGTGCGCTGGCTGCTGTGCTGTGAGAGCCGAGGATCTCCCTCTGCAGCGTCTCCTCGTCGCGGGCGCCATTTTGGATTCGGCCCCTGGTGTCTGAGGCGGCTCCTGGCTCCGGCGCTCGTCTCTTCTGCTGTCCGGAGGGTGCCCTGGGGGGCTGGGGAGATGAGGGACCCTCTCTCACTGTCTGCACAGTGCCCTGCTTGCCGCTGCGGACCCGCGATTCCCGGTCGTGGCCTCCATTTTGGATCCGGCTCCAGCAGTATAGTGGCTCCTGTCTTCAGTGCTGGGTGCAGCATACTGCTATTTGGTGTCCTGGACGGCTAGGGGGGTGGCTGATCCTCTTCCTCGGTCCCTGGGGACATTTGGAAACTAAAAGCCTGCCTCCTTCTGAACCCAGCTCCTGGTTAACACCCTGCACTGCTCTCCACTGCCTGCTGTCCCCTGCATCTGTGCCTCTGACCCAGTAGTAATGGGAAAAAACTCCCAGTAGTCGACCCCCTGCGCGACTGGAGAGGTTCTCCCATTCTGGAACTAGTGGGGCTACGGGATCCAGCTCTTCAGGGACTCCGTCTCACTACTCTCAACCCTCCTCTATGCCTGCTCCTGAGGATTCTCCTTTGGAGCCTGAGATCACTATGCATAATTTAATACAGGCAATCACCTCTTCAGAGAAAACGCTGTCTGGCAAGATTTCTGAAGTTCATGTGGAGCTGTCCCTTATCCGTCATGATATGCAGACGATGCGGGAACGAGTTGGTGAGGCTGAGACTCTTATCTCCACACTAGAGCATATCACTGCTCCGGTTGCGGGACGGGTTTCAACCTTGGAGTTCCAGATGGTGGCCTGTCGCACCAAAATTTCTTATATAAAGGGCCGACTTCGCAGAAATAACATCCGTTTTGTTGGCCTACCCGAAAAGTCGGAGGGTTCTCAACCGGAGTCGTTTCTGGAAAAATGGTTGGTGGACACCTTTAGCCGGGATGATTTCACCGCCCACTTTGCAGTAGACACTCCTGACACTCCCCCTCGCACATGCATTGTGAAGATCCTGCATTTCAAGGACAGAGATTCGATCCTTCGTTTGGCTTGTCTACGTGGTCCTTTGGAATATAATGGAAATCGGGTGGCAGTGTTCCCGGATTTTTCTATGGATGTCCAGAAGTCTAGGTCCCAATTTATACAGATTAAACGTCACTTACGTGATCTGGGCCTCTCCTACGCCATGTTGTTTCCTGCCCGGCTGCGTGTGGTGACTGATGGACGATCTCATTTCTTTGATTCCCCACGTGAAGCTTCATCGTGGCTGGATCTTAGGGGCACTGGTGAAGATGCTCCTCCGGACTGATCTGGACTTGTTATTCCGTGAGCTTTCTAGGATTGATCTTGCTCTGATATCCGGGAGGCTGGTTCCACAGGTTGTGGAGGTGGATTACCGATCCCGTGGTGTGTCGGATCATGCCCCTTTAATACTGACTATTGATGTTGCTGCTCCGCGAGGTCACTCTTTTTCGGAAATGTAATCCTTTCTGGCTTACATTAATGGGCGCGGGCTCGGAATTGGAATCCCAATGGGGTGTTTTTTTTCGCTGAGAACACTGGCTCTGTTTCCTTTGACATGTTGTGGGATGCCTTTAAGGCTGTCCTGAGTGGTTCCTTAATTGGTAGGGTGATAAGTATTAAAACTTTTCATAAGAAAAAGGAAGCGGAGCTGGAAAATCGTTGTACTTTGTTGGAGCAGCAATATCTGTCCTCGGGTTCTATTAGTGCTAGATACTCATATATGGAGGCCGCTAAACTTTTATCTGATTTCCTCTTAAATAAGTCCAGAAGACGTCTGCTATTTGTTAGGCATAGTCATTATTCAGATTTGGATAAATCTGGGGCTTTTCTGGCATATCTTTCTAGGGAGGTCCGACCCGCCACAGTTGTAGCTCAAATTCGGGACTCCTTAGGTAATTTGCACTCCTCCACACCTGCTATTACGAAGGTGTTTTTTGAGTACTATGCTAGTCTTTATTGTTTCCAGGCCCACTATAATTATTTGAATATTTGGGACATATATCCCTCCCATCCATTTCCCAGGACAGCAGAGCATTCCTTGAGTCCCCATTTACTGTAGAGGAAGTTGGGGTTGCTGTTTCTTCATTTCCGGGAGGTAAGGCCCCAGTGGTGGACGGGATTCCCATTGAGATTTATAAGAAACTTGCCCTTTTCTTTTTTCCCAGGCTTCTTGAACTTTTTAATGAACTGTGTGACCTAGTTATTCTTCCCCGATCTATGTCAGAGGCCATTATTGTTATGATCCCTAAATCTGGCAAAGATCCCCTTGATCCTGGCTCTTATCGCCCGATTTCCCTCCTTTCTACGGATATTAAAATATTGGCTAAAATGCTTGCACTTAGGCTTAGTAAGGTAATTAGTGAGGTGGTGCATCCTGACCAGACTGGTTTTATGCCAGGGAAGTCTACCTCATAAAATCTTAGGAGATTATACTCGATTGTGCAGCTGGCAGACTGTGGATGACGGGGCAGTGGTGGTATCCTTGGATGCCGCCAGGGCTTTTGATTCTGTAGAGTGGCACTATCTTTGGGAGATCCTGTTTCGTTTTGGGATGGGACCTAGATTTATAGCTTGCGTTAAATTACTATATTCTTCCCCTTTAGGGCGGGTTTGTATTAATGGATATGTTTCTCCTTCTTTTCGCCTCTCCAGAGGTACTAGACAGGGATGTCCTCTTTCCCCGACTCTCTTTGCCCTGGCCATTGAGCCTTTGGTATGTCTTATCAGAAGTCACACCAAAATACAGGGGATTCAGATACAGCAAAGGGTCGACAAGGGGGCTTTTTATGCGGATGACATGCTGTTATTTTTGTCTGATGCAACGGAGTCTTTGATCGCCCTTCTCTCCGTGGTAGATTCTTTTGGACGGTTTTCTGGGCTGCACAATAACTGGAACAAATCTTGCATTCTTCCTGTTCACGGTCCTTCCACTCCTGTTGGTGCTGTGAATACTCCCTTGGAATGGACCTCCAGGTTTAAATATTTGGGAATTTGGGTAATGTCATCTATGTCAGACTTTGTCCCACTTAATGTCCAGCCACAAGCTGACTTCTTGAAATCCAAGCTGCACGTCTGGAATAAACTTCCTCTGACTGTAACGGGTCGGGTGAATTTGATAAAAATTATTGTTCTCCCCAAATTTCTGTATGTTTTTCAACAGGCCCCTGTTTATATCTCTCATATATTTAGACTGATAGATAGTTATATGTCCTCTTTAGTTTGGGCAGAAAAACGTCCACGAATAAAACTTAAGACCCTATGTAGACTTAGTGTTGGGTGGCCTAGCACTGACGAATTTCCGCCTGTATTATTTGGCCTCTCAATTAGTTCATCTATGGGGGTGGGTTTTGGGTGAGGAGTGCCAGGATTTGCCTACTTTCTCGGTACATACTGTTTCTAGATGTTCCCCTTTGCAATTATTACTTGATGACAGGTGCCCTACGGGGGGAGCTCCATTGGTCACACAGGCTCATAAACTGTGGAAACAGGCCCGTGCATTAGTGGGGGCAGAAGGTATTGATCCTGATTTGTCTTTATGGCATTCTTCTGCTCTTGGAGAGCTGGCCTTATTAGATTGTAGCGCTTTGTGGTCCAGGAGGGGGGTTTTCTCCCTCGGACAGTTGTATAGTGATGGGGTCTTAAAAACTTTTGATACTGTTAGGACTGAATTTGGGGTCCCGAATTCTGTTTTTCCGCTACTTACAGCTTCGACATGCTCTATCCGTCCAGTTTTCTTCTGGCCCTCCGCAATTTACTCCTGACCCTGTTAGGGCTGTGCTGCAGGCGACTAGTGGTAGAAGATTGATTTCTCGAATTTATTCCTACCTCCTAACCATTAATTCTGATGACGCCTTAGCACCACTTAGACTTAAATGGGTGGATGATTTGGGTCCATTAGATGATGATGAGTGGTCTCTAATGTTGAAAAGTCATGTGACTGCCACTTCGGCAGTGCGATTTCAACAGATACAATTTTTTTTTTATTACACAGGGTGTATCTTACCCCCTTATTATTGAATAGATTTGAATCTGGAGCTTCAGACAAGTGTCCTAAATGCTCTACTCCCCAGTGCTCATTTTGGCATCTCCTCTGGGAGTGGTCTGCTGTCCAGGTGTTTTGGTCCCAAGTCACTAACTGTATCACCAACACGGAACGTGGTATCCCCATTTTGTCCCCTAAAATGTATATCTTTGGATTGGGTCTTTTGGACAGGTCTAATCGTTTGACGGTCCAATATGTGATTAATGCAATGACTCTGGTAAAGGTTTGTATTGTCCGTACTTGGATGGCATCTAGGGGCCCTACTTTTGCTGAATGGTGTGGGTTGATGAATGAAGTGGTGGGGCATGAACGGTTTTTATATACTAAGCATAATTGTATTCTCAAATATGAGCGTATCTGGGGCCCATTGATCTTCCCATTATGTTACTGGAGGTGGGGGGATTTCAGACGCTGATGGGTTTGCGACCAGCGAGACGGCACAATAATGTAATGATGTTCTGAGTTTTTTGTTTATGATTTTTCTGCTACTTTGAATGGCTGAGATTTATTCTGTGCAGATATTTTTGTTCTGTATTATATATATATATCAGATTTGAATGTGTAATAGTACTAATGAGACTATATGTTAATGGCTGTTTATTATTTATTTATGTTTTTATTTTTTCTTCTTTGGGGTTGCTTAGGGGTGGGGGGATTATGTTCTTGTATTGTGTTTTGCTGTGGAAAAAAAAAAGTTTCAGAAATAAACTCAATTTAAAAAAAAAAAAATGCACTCTCTGGGGCTTAACGCGAGGGGTAACCCATAGAATCCAGACACTAAACACGGAATCTATGGGTTGACAACACAAGCTAGGTGTAGGTTTACCTCGTAGGGAAAATGCATAATGATTAAGTAGATCCGTCCATTAAATCCGGAGCTTTACCTGCGCAGTAAACAACATGGCTAATTGAATCTGCCCTTATAAATTAAAGTAGTTAAAAGGTAGGCGCTAGCTATATCCTCCATGGAACTAGCCACACCCTATGGCACAAAACCACACACCCTGTGCTGACCACACCCACACAGCACTGGTCACGCTCCCACATTACTAGCCACACCCCCTGTAGTGGCACACAATAGGCCCTTAATAAATTTCAGCTCCAGGCCCATGTGGACCTTAATCTGGAACTGATCAGGACAACCTTTTCTCTGGCTTTTTGGAGGTCTATCACTAGTTAACTCCTTCATCTATTTGCAGGTATTATTGCCACGCCTTACTATTCACTGGGCACGCCCACTTTGGCAGATGGTTACGCCCCTTCAGCGGGCCCCTACTATTGCAATCCCCTGGTGGGCCCTTCGTGCTCCAGTCCGACACTGTACCTATCTATAGCCTATGCATTGCAATGTACCTCCTGTTATCTTTTCTGTATAATGTGATGTTTTCTTCTATAATTGCTCTCTCATCTGTATTTCAATAGTGAAGGCAAAATTTTATTTTGTATTAATATTTCATTTTGCTTTTGGGGGAGAGGGGGGGCTGTGGATTATTCTTTTATCTTTGTTTTCTAAGTATACATGCAACATCTTAAACCTGACCAGATTGGTATGAATTAATGAGTGGAGGAACAGATTTAAGGGTATATTAACTAGAGATGAGCGGTTCGGATTCTGTGGAATCCGAACCGCTCCGAACATTGGGGATCCGAGTCCACCCGAACCCTGTTCGGGTGTTCACCGCCCGACTCGGATCCCCGTTCGGGGCCGAACGGCGGCCGCCTGATGTCGGATTCTCACTAGAGAATCCGACATCAGGGCTCCTATTGTGTAGGGCAGAGCGCTGTGATAGCGCTCTGCCCTACACAGACACAAACACACAGCCGCCAGCGGCAGCTGTGTGTTTGTTACAGCAGCCAATGAGAGTCACACAGACTCTCATTGGCTGCTGCACGGAGGGAGCCGGCTGGAGCTCACACATGAGCCCCATCTTCCGGCTCCCTCCTCAGCGTGCGACAGCAGAGCGGACGGCGCGGGAGCGGGGATACAGGTAAGTTTTTATTTTTTATTTGTGCAAGGGCCGGGGGCGCTACTGGGGGGAGGTCTGCTACTGGGGGGGTCTGCTACTGGGGGTGCGGGGGGGCCATACTACTGGGGGGGTCTGCACTACTGGGGGGGGTCTGCTACTGGGGGGGCCATACTACTGAGGGGCCTGCTACTGGGGGGAGCTATACTACTGGGGGGGTCTGCTACTGGTGGGCCATACTACTGAGGGGCCTGCTACTGGGGGGGGCATACTACTGGGGGGGCTTACTACTACTGGGGGGGGGCTGCTACTGGGGCAGCCTACTACAGGGGGGGCCATACTACAGGGGGGGCCCATACTACAGGGGGGGCTACTACTGGGGCAGCCTACTACTGGGGGGGCCTGCTACTGGGGCAGCCTACTACTGGGGGGGCATACTACTGGGTGGCATGCTAATGGGGGGCATACTACTGGGGGGGCCTGCTAATGGGGGGCATACTACTGGGGGGGCCTGCTAATGGGGGGCATACTACTGGGTGGCATGCTAATGGGGGGCATACTACTGGGGGGGCCTGCTGATGGGGGGCATACTACTGGGGGTATTCTACTGGGGGCACTGCATAGTGGACCCTACTACTAAGGGGACTGCATAGGGGGCACCACTGCTGGGGGCATTGTGTAAGGGACACCGCTACTGTGGGCATTGTGTAAAAGGGGCACTACTGTGAGCATTGTGTAAAAGGGGCACTACTGTGTGTCGTAACATAAATAAGAGACACTACTTTATGGTGTAATGTGAATCAGGCCCTATGTGCGGTGTAATGTGAATAAGATTGTGCACTGTGACTCCTTGGGCCATAGCCCACTATATAAACAAGAACTGTGATTCTGCTGGCCGTACCCCACTGGGTGGGTGCACTACTTTTCATTTCTGCCACTGCTGTGTGGCAATGTGTCATAGATGTGCTTTATACTGTGGTGTCTGTGTCGTTGTGCCGCTGCTTTGTCGCTTAGTAATAGTAACCAGTCAGCTCACTGCAACCTTTGGCCAATAATGTTGAAAACAATATTATAAGCTCTGATATGGTCTAAATTGACTGGAAATTAAATGTTATTAAGGTTAATAATACTCTAGGAAGAAAAAAAAGACCAATTTATGTGATTTTAGTTTTGTAAAAAAATCCAAATCCAAATCCAAAGCCAGTCACCACAGTTTGGCAAATCCAAATCCAAAGACGGACGACGAATTAGAAGAACCAAATCCAAATCCGGCAAAAATGGTCCGGCGCACATCCCTAATATTAACTAAAGTGTGGCAATCAATTAGATTCTACTTATCATTTATATAGTACCTTCTAGAAGATAATAGCTAGAATCTGATTGGTTGCTATGGGCAACATCTCCACTTCTAAAAACCCGCACTTTAGTAAATATATCCATTAGTCTATTCAATAAGATCTTACGTTTTGAGATCTACATTTAATAAGGATCTTGGTCTGAAGTTTGTGTAATGTGCTGGATCATAGCCTGATTTAGGGAGTACAACAATGTCTGCCAATGTGGTAGCATCATCAAGTAATGCCCCTTCTAAAATTTTATTAAAGGATGTAAAGTGTAGCACCAGTATATGTACAAAAAAAAACATGTAAATAGCTGAGGGAGCCGAAGATGATTTAAGATCTTTTAGAACACATCTTGTAGATTTTTAAAGACATTTTGTAAGCGGACACAATACTCACAATACCTATCAATTCACTGGGTACAAGTTACTTTACACCTCATCTCAGCGATACTACTAGTTGTTATGGAATTAGACAAATACTGTTTTAGTCCACAAATGACTGCCTCCATTAAACCTTAATGACTTCTAAAGTACAAAACAGTTGAGATGCAGCGCTACACCTACTAAGATGATGTCACTAGCCTCAACTTGCGCTAACATGCCAAGACTTTGTGAATCAAGACAGAGGGTGCTGCAGAGGAGCAGAAGTTTGCAAAAACTAATGAATGAAGTTGGGCAGAGCGTGGGCATTTCTTATTATGGGGAAGGCGCAATGCTGTGCCTACTACTGTAGAGCTATTATTTTGTTTATGCACTGCTCTGCAAAAGGAAATGCAGCATTATTCCATCTCCATCATTGTTGCACACAGTTTGCGAAACACTTAGAAGTTTATATTTACCAAGATAGTTCTTTATCATTTTATAAATGGTACTGCTTGTAAATATGTATACAGTGTTAAAGACTAAGTAACCTGTAAACGTTCGGAGCACTCTTACATTTGTCGATGTTCAGGGAGGTCCAGGAAAGCTGCGTGAGGCCCGGTGAAAGGACCTCTTCAATTTGTGTGATAAAAGGGGACATAAGTTGCTTCAGCAGAGCAGGGATTTTACTAGTAAATGCCTGATAGTCCATCAACATATCTTGAAGCCTGAAAAAGAAGAAAAGAATCTGAATAATTATGCTTACATAGTCGGCATGTACTTGCAATTGATTGCGACCTAAGGTCTTTAAAAATATCACAAATGTATTAAGCAGGCCAAATTTTTCCAATGTGTGCCAACCTCTTCAGTCTTAGAAGCTTATCTCCATAGGCTTATAATATGACAATGGGGCTAGGATAAAATTCACCAAGGGGTCAAACACACTTTTGCAAGGATGCAACCAGCTCCATTATCTTACTCTGGCCTTTGTTCCTGTACTAGCTGTCTTATTGACCCTATGTCTCCATGCCAACCATCGCAGACCCATCCCATTGGAAGGAGAGAAGAAAGATCTTCCATCATGTCTCTGTCCAAAGTAGCATAATTTCCAAGTGCATTAGCCAATGCAGGCCAGCACCCACAGTCCCAAGAATTTCTGGGAATACAAAATACCATGTCTGGGGGAAGAGCCAGGAGACTTTGGGAAGCCGAGACTGGGGATCTGGCAAATAGTCTTTTTATATATTATAGTGCTTTGTGTGAAACAAAATGTAATTTGGTTTTAGCACCAATAAGCATGTCCCATTTTCTTAATAAGAAATGTCCAGTATGTATCTGGTATTTTAAGCTAGACGTTATTTGTTTCATTTTAGTTTAATATTTTTCAGCCATTTTTTTCTTGAACAGGAAGCAACAGGTGGTTAACGCTGCACTGTTTCTATTAGTTAAAGGTAATGACATAGGTAGTCCACCAAAACATGGAGAGTCTAGGGCCTGGTGATACCCCTGTGGGTGGGCCCACACCAAAACCCTGCACCCATTGAATATTCATTCTGTTTCGCCACCATTGTAGAAATCACTGGGAAAATGTTGCTGGCTCCATTTTCCCAGAATAATGTGCATGCACAGTAGACTGGTACAGTGCCAGTTTTCTCCCTGTATACGATGCTGCAAGCTGTAGTGTTTTAGTTGCTCTGCTTTTCAGGGGTTTTAAATACATTTTTAATTTTGTTTCCAAAACTTTCTTGCTCGCTCTCTCATCTTTCTTAATATTCTGTCAATCCACCTGTTTCTACTGCACCTTCCATCTTACTCACAGCCTCCATGAAACCTTCACATTCTCTCTAAGCTTACCCCATCTCATACTTTCAGGAGTGAAAGTCATCTTGATGCACAAAGACCAGAGCCCATCCATTCATCTATATGTAAGTGAAAACTCTCAGCTGATGTTTGTCTACAGGCAGATGTAGGTGGTTGGATCGAAGCACCAGCTATGCCCTTCAGGATTCTGACTATACCCACACAGCACATTTATTGGTTACACCCGCACCAGCCAGATGGCGCTTCTTACAAGAGCCCATTAAAAATGTTAAAGTCTGGTCCCATGAGGCCCTTATTCTGGCCATGAACAAAGCATTTAAAAGCCAAATAAGGAAAGAAGGGAAGAGTTTGTCAGATATGGATCTCACACATTTACAAACGGAGAGAAATAGCGGAAAGCCACATTTGTGGTGTGTTAGGTTTCGGAACTCTAAAAGTCTGTTAAAACGTCTACAATGATTGGTGGAATCAGAGAGGTAGAAATGATTAAGGGGGGTATTTATTAAAGCTGGGAGAGAGATAAAATTGTGAGAGATAAAATACTAACCAATCAGCTTCCAATTTACATTTTGCAGGCTGTGTTTATAAAATGATAGGAGCTGATTGGTTGGTAATTTATTTTTTAAAATTTTATCTCTCTCCCAGCTTTAATAAATACCCCCCTAAATCCGAAAGTCTGTTGCAGCATTAAGAATGTGAAGAATCAGACAGTGAAGAAAATTTAGAAGAGAACTTGTTATATTTATTAAATGTGGACAGTAATGTTTCGGACTTTGATAGTTTTGTAAAAATTGTTACTATATCTAGGAAACACAATAAGTATTTCAAATGTAAAGTGTGCTACTTATAATACAGTGGGGCCTATTCATCATTGGAGGCCATATGGCTACCGATTATTATGTTATCATCTCGCTGCGGGGGAAACTTGGCACCGGAACAATTCATCATTGCTCCAGTGCGGGGACAGCTGCTTCAAAAAGCAGCTGTCCCTCGGTTAGTATCGCAGCTACAGAAATAGCTGCGTTACTTACCTCCTCCCCATCGGCCCAGCTACGCATGTGTGACCCAAGGTCACGTATGTGCACAGCCGCTGGAGAGGTAGTGAGGAGGCGGCAGAGGGATACGCTCGGATCCCTCTTCGCATCCACAGAACTCCTATCCTTAGGAAGGAGTGGGGATCCCAGATCTGAAGATGGCGCTTGTTCTCGCAAGCAAACTCCGAAAACTTTCAGTTACATGCTACTCCGAAAACTTTTGTTACATGTTATGTTCAATATAAATGAATATCAATATACTGTAGCTGTAGGAGTTTAGCTCAATAACTGGGCTTGTTACACAGCAGAAAAGCATATTTTCAAGGGGAGGCAGCGTTTCTATGGCAATTTGATCTTTTGTGGGTTTTTTGTTTTTGTTTGTTTGTTTGTTTTTTATCACCTGCAGCGTTAACACTAAGGTGGCATTTCTATGCAAATGTTATTAATATGTATTTTTATTTCTTTCTTTCATCCAGAAGTGGGCACCCACAGGTCTTCATACAACAGTACTGGATGATAGAAAGACTCAGTCGCAGCAACATTTTGGAGATGCTATAAGAAAAAATCCTTTATCAAGCTTTTTGCAAGGTACTATACATATCTGCATTACTGCTATACCAGTTATCCAGGTGCAATGAATACATAATAGGGCCAAACTACAAAAAAATAGGTTACTTTTTAAATCCTCATCAGCACTGGCAAAAAAATTTAAAATTCAGTCAGCATCAAGTAAGACTCATTTGCTAACTGTTGAGATAAATAAATCAGTTATTTCTTGAAAGACCCAGAAAGAACTCCATGGTCCTCCTGCTCCGTCTACTAACAAGAGATTCCAAAGGTACAATTGGATCTGACATATTCACAGACAGCGCTATGCTCCTGGCTCCCTGTCAACTGTTAAAACAAGCAGAGTTATCCAGATGACATGGCACTGTACTCGCCCCCAGTTGAGGACAACAGAGGAAGAGAGAGAGAGCTATTCAGCCCAGTGACCTGAAATTAAATACAACACTTTTTTCATTAGTATTTGTAAACCTGGTAAGTACAGGTCAGAGTTTTAACTGAAAGTCTGTAGCTTTGTTATCCTTGGGTGCTCATGTCAGGTCTAATCTACTTCATCTAGTGTTTGGTACGTCACTGAGATCAGCAGTTGTACATTTCTACTGCACCGCTATGAAAGAAGCAGCAAGTTTGTTTTGTGTCTAATCACAGCTACAAAAAGCAGGTTTAGATAAAAGTATATTCATTTCACTTAGCTGCTGTGCATTGGTCAGATGCCTCATTGCTTTACACTTAACTAGACCCCAGCAGTTTGATATGTTATTCTTTATTACATATTCCTTTATTTTGTTAGCACCTATGGCTTCTGCAATGCACATACTGTGGTCATAAATCTGTGCCAGAAAAAAACAGCATTTGTTGTTCTACTCACTTTACCACCAGATTGTCACTGCCTTCCTCTGTCTACAGATGGTTATATGTAAAATAACTACCATATGTGTAAAATGGGGCTATGTGAAACAGGACCAAACAGAACCTATACCACTAAGGTGAAAGCAAACTGGAAGGATTCAATTAACATCTTTTAATTGAACGGGTGCTATTCGATCCGATTCGTATTCAATTAGCCCCGCTTATTTTGGATTTCTTTTCCTGTCTCGAGACCCAAAAAGAAAACCCCGTTAATTGTGCAGTCAACGGGTGATAACTGCCAGTTAACGCACAGGTCCATGAACTGATAACGGATTCTGTGTGTTTACGCCCAATAACCCGTGTTAACGCATGTGGTTAATGTGCGTTAACAAGGATATCGGGCGAATGCGGAAGGCTAACTGAGTAGCCCCGGACGTTAAATCTAGGGGCTACCTCCAGTTATTACCTCGGGTAATTGAATTCCCCCCAAACTCTTAAATATTTCTTCTGCACTAAAAGGGTATAATTGCAAAGTTGAGATAATACCTTTTAGTTAAATTTTTCTCAGCTTCTCTCAATTTAACAAAAAGTTAGCAATATCCGATTTCTCTGAAGTTAACTTAATATGTGTAGCTTACTGCTGTTCCCATAGATCTCTATAGACACGGCTGCTAGGAGTACCACCTTTGCATTTTCAGATTGCCCCACAAGGGACATAACCAAAACCGTAGAAGGGTTACAGCCATTTTATTTCTAGCTTCCAGACCCACACATGCTCCTTTATAAGCCACCTGCCCCACATGTAGCTTTTATGTCTCAGAGCTCCCTTATACTCCCATTATATGCCTCAGAGTTCCATCATGTTCAGAGTTCCATCATGTCCCTTTATATGCCAGATGGGACGCAGCCCTAAGGAGGCACCATTTCTTTAGGTCACCAGGAAAATGACAGTTATAGGCATCACCACTTTAAAAAAAAAAAATGTATGTAAATATGTATGAAAATAAGAACCATAGTAACCAGAGGAAAGGTCTGAAAGATGTATCTTTTTACATCTTTACCCGGCACGGCATCACTGTACTACATCCTTGACCGCTTCATATTCTGCAATACATCACTGTCCTCCCTACAACCCTACATCGCTGTATTACCGCGATTACACTTCTATACTGTGCACTATATCACTGACTCCTCCTACACCCTGTCCTACATTACTGACCCTATATTGTACTACATCATTGCACTACCTCCCCACATTACATCTGTCTATATATGCTGCACTACATCAGTGACACCTCTATACACTATATCCCCAAACTACCTCCCCAGACTACCTCACAACACTACTGTACATCGCTGCACTACATTCCCCAGATATATACACTGCACTACACTCATACCTCTATACTCTACACTACACTGTCCTATATCACTGCACTACATCCCCACACTACATCACTGAACTACTGTACATCCCCTGTTCCCATCCCAAGTGTGAGCAGCCATAGAGTTGGATGACATGATTCTCATTAGCACCTCTCCCAGACTGTAAAAAGCAGCAGGGGCAAGGCCACAAAGACACAATTGTGGTACCACGTCCCATTGCCACGTATTGGACATGTCTACCCCGTCTGAGACTCTCTCAGAGTTGACTCTAAAAAGATCAGCAAGCATGTACCATATGCCTCTCATTTTTAGTCATACTTGGTAGGAACTGCACTCTCTGACTCAGGCTACAGCTGGGGCATCTACACCTTTTTTTTCTTGGAGTGTCGTATTAAAAAAATTAATTTGGCAGGGCTACAATTCTTATAATGGCATAGTCCTTATTCTCCTTAGAAGCAGCCACCGTTCCTTGTCCACCCTGTGTCTGATTCTGAGGGCTGGGTCAGGGATGGCCTAGGAACGTGATACCTGGGCAGGCTACTGCTTCCACTCATGAGTTGTCTCTGACTGTCCCAGTTTGGGTCAGGGTAGACCTAAAGCTAGCACAGCATAATCTCCTCGTACTGTATTGTGATATTGAGAATATTCAGTATTGATAGAATTGCTCTTGAAAGGTATAGTATTTGACCATCAACAAGTCTTTGACAAATAGCTCTAAAATACACATTGCATCAACAAATTTCCTTTTAATTAAAATAAAGAAAATGTTCAATAAACATCTAAAAAAATGAATGTAAAGCTAATAAACATGGCAGGAGCAGGGCATAAATTAATTTGCTAAACTGTATTCTCTCTCTTTGTGTATTTGATTTTTAGTGAGGAGACAAATGAGTTTCCAGTGCAAGATGCAGGCTTCCAACCAAGACAAAACATAGTCTGTTCTGTAAATATTTAATGAAGCCCCGAGGATAAAAGAAATGTTAGTATTTTGTAGCTCTCCTGCTTGACAGTTATAGTTGCACAGTTTGAGAAACGACTACTGTGTTATAACAGCAGCATGAATGTTAGCACCTGAAGGTCAATGGATTGGGGTGGTGCCATAAACTGCAATCCTTTCTAGAACTAATGAATGGATCGTAGATGCTTATGATTGTTATTTTTACTAAAACCGTAGAATGTTATACTCAGAACTGTGAAGCCAACCAGGAATCTAGCTGAAAACAACTTATTGCACCCAGTTGTTTAACATTTCTTGAAAGAATAGATATGTTAGTAAAATGTATATAGGGACATCAATAAAAAAAGAAGTGTGATTTTATGTAGACGAAAAACATTTCTCTATCCCTGAAAGAGCTTGTTACAAAATGATAACTCGGTGGTAAAATTCAAATCTAATAAATGTACCCTCTGTAACCTGCACTTTCCTGATTGTAGTCTGTTGTTGTTGAGCATCTTCCAAGTGGAAGCAGTTAGTGAGGAACCCTCAATCTCCACACAAATAACAGCTTTGTTCTGTGCACACCACCACTAGATGGCAATCAGATTCATTCTCTAGATCAATAACCTCAACTGCTTACTTGTACTTCTTAGAAATATTGACATAAGTACTTGGAATGATTGCACCATTACTACGCCGACAGTACTGTGTTCTCCTTTTACAGTGATAGTATCTTTGGAATCCACATTTAAATGCAAAGGAATGTCATTCAAAAAATATAGACTACAATTTTAATATATGGGACAATGGATTACATTACAATGAGTCTTTACAACAGACACAGAAGATTGTGTGTGTGTGTGTGTGTGTGTGTGTGTGTGCGTGCGTGCGTGCGTGCGTGCGTGCGTGCGTGCGTGTGTGTGTATAAAGTACTGTACAGTGTACTAGCTTTACGATTCTATCATTACTGCCTAATCAGTAACGTGTTCCTATCCTCACAAATCAGTTGATAACTCTGCTAATCACAACCTTAAAATATAAAATCTGTACTCTCTCTCCACTAATATTGGTCAGTCATTATTCAAACATCTGGTTATTATTCCTATTTCTGAAAAAAAAACTAGTTAACCCAAACTTTCAGATTAACACCCCATCTCTCAACTGTCATGCCCCTCCATGCTATTTGCAATTTGTGTGGAGCCTTAAACCACCGTGCACTAGCTTTTTTTAACCATTGCCATGCCACCATTAATGACGGGAGAGGGTTTCCAGATATCTGTCTACATTACATGGCTATCCACTTGAGCCAGGCTATAGCTTGTTTGCGAATCCCCAAGCTCCACGATGGGTTCACTTGGAGGCTAGCTCAGATAATGTCACCTCTTTGTCATTAACTGTTTGCTTTTCAGCATCCATTAGACCCACCTCGGTAAGAACCCACCCGGTCATTGCCTCCTCGAGCTCCACCTGGTACTGGGGATCTGGTCTAGGCCTCATCTTCCACCCCCTTTTTTCATCTCCTCTATCCCATTTTCTTTCCCCTACTAGTTTTATAGAATTGTTGGTTATTTAATTTGTTTGTTTTTCTTTTTGACCATACTGGCCTTTGTTATGGATCGATTGGAATGCACATGGTACAGTGTACAAATTATCTGTGCTTTATATCTATTGTTCTATACTTATATTGGGCTTAAATAAGCAAAGCTGTCGCTAAATAAAACCCACACACTGAGAAGCCATCCTTTCACCTACTCAATGGTGTACAAAAACCCTGCGTGATTTCAAAGATTTAAAAAATTTTATTAATCTATTCATAAGACCATTTTCGTCTTCAGTAGCCCACTGGCTATGCTTCTTGGCCCAGGCAAGCCTCTTGTTCATTGCTGAAGAACAGCTATACATTCTTAACATATTACTTGTTCCAATAAACAGGCATTTGTTCCAAGAAACAGGCACCCTGAAATTTACATGATTTTTCAGTCTTTATTAACCTCTAGTAGTCTAGCGCTTACCTTTGTACAATTTTATGTTATTCACTGGACTTGAGTGGTTTAAATTTCAACAAAGACTGGAAAAGTAAGAGTGTTCTAAAACTTTCATGGGTAATTTATCTATCCCCTCTGGACATCCTGCTATCTCAGGTGGTCTTTTTGCCATTTCATATTGGATATTTTCTCAATATATTTTAAAAAAATGCCCTAATAATATTCCCACTAGCCAATAGAAGCTATCTACATTACAAGTCCCTTGCTGTTGACAACTCGTCAATAAACCATACCAGTCATGCTTGCTGCATAGGTCTCAACCGGTACGACAGTAACTTGTGTCCAAAACTTGTTACATAAGAAATATTTCCAGAATACACAGCTACTGTATCTGACACAAGTCAGTCAAAAGACTTAAATTCATGCCCTCGTTATCTTGTTAGTTGACTACAACGACTGGAAAAGTAAGAGTGTTCTAAAACTTTCATGGGTAATTTATCTATCCCCTCTGGACATCCTGCTATCTCAGGTGGTCTTTTTGCCATTTCATATTGGATATTTTCTCAATATATTTTAAAAAAATGCCCTAATAATATTCCCACTAGCCAATAGAAGCTATCTACATTACAAGTCCCTTGCTGTTGACAACTCGTCAATAAACCATACCAGTCATGCTTGCTGCATAGGTCTCAACCGGTACGACAGTAACTTGTGTCCAAAACTTGTTACATAAGAAATATTTCCAGAATACACAGCTACTGTATCTGACACAAGTCAGTCAAAAGACTTAAATTCATGCCCTCGTTATCTTGTTAGTTGACTATTGCCATTCACTTCTTGTCTTCCCTCTAACCAGACTTTCATCCTTCCAATTGTTGGAAGGAGTGCGTTTTTGTGCTGCCTCCCTCCATGGTTTGACAAGTAGGACAGTTAGAACTGATCTGGCGGTCACTAGGACCTGTCGGAGCGCAGTAAGAGAGGTCCGACCTGTGACATATGCTCCTGCGCAGCATCTCCACACGTCTGTACTCCCTGGCATTCTGTATGGATGATAAGATCCAGGAGACTCTCTCCACTTTGGAGCCTAGCAGTGTTGCTGTATAACCCGCAAGTACACTATACCACCACCACCATTGTACACTAGACTACCAGTGATGCCATCCGCCGGTGCCAGTACCACGATCATGCCAGGCGTACTGTAACACCTAGTGATACCCTGAGCTCCAGACAGCCACAATCCATATGTAATACCTACCGCTGTTACACCTGTGATATTCCCTCTACCATATGCTACCTGTCGTTCTACCCGATATAATAAATCTGATGTCACCGTCCATCCTTCCTTCACGTGCAGCTGAGCAGAAGGAAAAACCTGTAAGCCAGAATGCGAGCCAAGGAGGACAGTGTGCAGTGCAGGGACACAGTCAGTGGTGTCAGGTTTCATGAACTGCCGACTGAGCTTTTCTACCAGAGGTGAGATAGGGGAAGGAGGGAGGAGAGGGCTGTTAATCAGAGCCATATTATTTTTTATTTATTATTTATTTATTAACAGTTTCTTATATAGTGCAGCATATTCCGTTGTGCTTTACAATTGGAAACATTGATAGAACAAAACAGGGTAATAACTGACAGACATAGAGGTAAGAGGGCCCTGCTTGCAAGCTTACAATCTATAGGGAAATAGGCATTGATACACAAGGATAGGTGCTATATATTTTGCAATTTGGTCCGGCCAGAATGCAGTTTGTTGGTGGGCTGCATGATCCAGTCACACAGGAATGTCGGCAAAATGTCAGGAGTATGTGAAAGAAAGACAATGTGTGAGGTTATGTGTGGACTGTGAGAGGGGATGTAATAAGACATGGCAGCTATGAAGGTTATGTGGTCGGTTCTGGAATCTGATAAGCTTGTCTGAAGAGGTGAGTTTTCAGGGAATGCTTGAAGGATTGAAGAGTAGAGGTAAGTCTTATTGTGTGTGGTAAGGCATTCCATAGAGTGGGTGCAGCCCGAAGAAAGTCCTGTAACCGTAAATGGGAGCAAGTAATGCGCGGGGATGAGAGACGCAGATCTTGTGCTGAGCGGAGAGGTTGGGTTGGGAGATATTTTGAGATGAGTAAAGAGATGTATGTTGGTGTAATTCGGTTAATGGCCTTATGTGTAAGTAACAGTATTTTGTATTGAATACGGTAGAAAACCGGCAACCAATGGAGGGACTGACAGAGCGGAGCAGCAGACGATGAACGTTTGGCAAGGAAGATAAGCCTTGCAGCTGCATTCATAATGGATTGTAATGGCGATAGCCTGTTTTTGGGAAGACCATTAAGGAGACTATTGCAATAGTCAATGCGGGAAATAATGAGTGCATGGATTAGAGTTTTTGCAGTGTCTTGTGTGAGATATGGTCGAATTTTGTATATGTATTTTAGATGTATGTAACATGATTTTGAGACAGATTGAATGTGGGGAACAAAGGACAGTTCAGAATCAAGGATGACACCAAGGCAGCGAGCTTGTGGGGTGGGGTGGATTGTTGAGTTATCAACAGTGATAAAGAGATCAGATTGGTAACTGTTATTGGCCGGTGGAAATATAATTAATTCTGTTTTAGAAATATTAAGTTTCAGGTAGCGAGATGACATCCAAGATGAAATGGCAGAAATACATTCAGTGATACGGACCAATACAGATGGTGATAAATCAGGGGATGATAGGTAGATTTGAGTATCATCCGCATACAGATGGTACTGAAATCCAAAAGAGCGGATTAGTTTGCCAAGAGAGGTGGTATAGATTGAGAATAGCAAAGGACCTAAGACAGAGCCTTGCGGTACTCCAACTGATAGAGGTAGCGAAGAGGAGGTAGAATCAGAAAAACGAACATTAGCAGGACAGTGTGCAGTGCAGGGACACAGACAGTGGTATCAAGTTTAATGAGCTATCGACGGAGCTTCACGACCAGAGGTGAGATAGTAGAGGGGAGAGGGCTGTAAGTAACTGTTAATAAATAGGTGACCCAGGGGTCCCAGCTCCCCCATAGGGTTATCAATGTGAACTGTACCAGAGTTATCAGATTGTAGTCTATGCCCTCATCCAGCCAAAACATGCAGATGACAGCAAAACACACTGACTGCATATATCAGAATGGTGGGTACCAGGTACACACAGCTTTTTGTGCGCAGCGCACGCTGTACTGCTGAATCATTAGAAGGTGCCATGGGGCAGGAGAGACAATTTGTTTTTGGTGGTCCTTGTTAGGTGGGGGCCCTGGGTCTAGCAATCCAACTGCCCACCTATTGCCAAACCACATCTGTTTGTGGTGGACATTTTTTATTAACTCCACTGTGTGCAGGTAATGGTTTGTCACAGCAGACATCAAAGTCAAGTCAACAATTCTGGGACTCATAAAATAGGTGCTCTATCCATAATATATATATAAATTAATACATATAAATACATCCCTTCTGTTGGTACATGAAGATGGCACATGTATTGAAGTCGATCTTCCATTTGAATCTCCTCAGCTCAGATAGGATGAGGTCATGGAAGAGAAATAAATATACATATGTGTAGAGTTTCTGGAGAGAAACGAAGATTCTATTCATTTATTTATTCATTTATTGAACAGCCTGGATTCACAAGTTGTGGAGCACTGAAGCCATCATTGGACTTTGTTTATTTTATACAAGACTAATTAATCATCTCATATCTCCTTTTTTGGTTTTTACATTTTTTTTTTCCTAGTATAAGAGACTTTTTTCATATAATATTGGAACTACCATATATGTTTTTCACCATTTTTTCACATTGATACTAGATATTTTTATGTATTACCTCCGTTGAGTGAATACACATGTCTAGCTAAATACATGATTAGGAAGCCAGCCTTCTATTTATATATATCTCTATATACATTTTTCTAACTTCTTTCCCCTTCGTTATCATCAGCCGTGTATGAAAGATGGCGTCCCCGTTACCCTAGCAACGATGATGCCGTTATGTTCCATTCACTACAGGTATAGTGGAAAATGGAGAGTAGACAAGATGCCACCAGTGGGCGGAGACAAAGGCGCAAGCTGGAGAACACTCACACGGACCACAACAAAATGGCGGACGCACCAGCAGCATACGGACTACAAGAAAATGGCGGACGCAATATTATAGATACAGACATTTCATGGAGTGGCCTGAAGTTAACTTATGCTACTGGTAACATGACAGATGACGTCATCATTGGGCGGAAGCCGAGCAAGTAAGGGCGGAAGCCAGTATATAAATAAGTGGTATTAAACCACTCTGGACTTCAGCAAATGCTAATGAGAAGTTACAAATTCTACATTATGGACAGATGTGAGATAGAATATATATTATTAATTCAGTATGAACCACTGTAAAAAAAGAGCGCCCTTTTTCGATATGACTGACCGGAAGTGATGTCATGGGTGATCTAAACGAGACAATTGGAGCCCTGTCTCATTAAGGGTATAAAAAGTGGCAAACCCTGATTAACTGCACCCCTTGATGAAGTCCCCAAGTGGATGAAACGCGTTGATATAGCTGCCTTGTCTGACTGAATGAACTTTTACAGATAAGCATCTAATTTTTGTAGAAAACTTCCTATATATTTTTAACAAGTTTTGAAACTTTTTAAACAATACTAATCCCTTTGTGTAAACTGGCTTTTTTAAATATTTAAATATATCAACTCCATTTGTTTTTAAGATATATTTAAATGTATGAATTGCATTTTTAATGTCATCTTAAATATTTATTAGCACTATGGGTCTGATTCAGAGCCGGACGCTATTTGCGGTCGTTCGTTCAGAAAAAAGGGGTGGCTATTCAAATGAACCGTTCGCTCTTTGCGGTCTGTACACACCTCTATGTCTGAACGAGCGAACAAAACTTGCGGTCGGAATTTTGAAAAATACGCCCCCTGGCCGCTCGCATCATACGTCATGTCCGCTATTTATTAGATTAATCGAGTACATCGAACAGCGTATGAACTGCTCGCTATTCTTGTGGTTGGTATTTCCTATGGCTATCTTGCGAGCAGTTCTGACTATAAAACAACCAAGTGACGTGGTCAATGACGCTGCTGTATTAATTATGCACACCCTTAAAATGCCCATTTTGACCTTTAAGCACGCCTGCGTTCTGAATTCCACTCCCCGTTTTCAAGCACCTTCCCCTGTTACCACCCACATACGCCTCCTCCAGTTACTCAAAATAGCAGGCATTCGCTATTTAGCGAACAAACCGATTTTCGGCCGCACTGACTGGTTTGCGCATGCGTATTACAATCCGTACGCATGCGCAGATGAGTGAACATCGCTCATAACAAACGAGCAGCCGCTTACGAGCGGCTCTGAATGAAGGCCCATATGCACACTGGGAAATTCAATCTATTTATTCGTATAATTAATTTATTTGCAATATCTGTGCTTGTATGCACAAGATCTAGTTATACTTTTTAAATATTACATTGTGATTTTTATTTTTACACTTTGTATGGTACATTTGTGGGTTTATGTTACACATTCCACAAATCATTGTAGAATATACGGAAGTCGCTGATCACCTAACATATTTGCACTATTTTCACATTTAAGGGCTTATCCAAAAGTCCTCTTACGTTTGGTTCTAGCTGACACCTTTTATATTAAGGGAGTACGTATTATTACATATACTTTGTATCAATCCTCTAGAAAACTTGAAGGTGGCGCCGACACATTTTTGGTGTATCTATATGTGTAGAACAGTTTATCTTCTATATAGCGAAAACAAGTTCAAAGAAATCCTCACTATCCACCCTGTATGACGGTGAGTAATAATCAGCATACCATGACTCACACTTTCTAATGTGGTGCACAATGTATCAAGGTATCTTTATCACCCAGGAAATTCCCGCCACAAGTGCTCCATGTACAAAAGTACCCCCAAGGTAAGTCTAACGTACCGCACTCACAGTAGGTGCAGTCATTTTTCAACACGTAGTGGTTTCTTTAGACCTGCTGGTAAGATCCCAAAGAGAAGAAATGGAGGGCGTACCCTACTCACGATCAAAGTGGCTCTCTGGAGGTGTATCAAGGTATCTTTGTGTAGTATTTATTTAATCGCTACTACAACTCCTTCTCTCAGTGTATAGTTGGAAATGATTGAATCCAAATGGATACTCCAAAAACCGGAAAAAAATGTATTAAAAAAATCCCAAACACAACGGGATGTCCACACAGATATAAAATAATATCGCTATGGATCCAATTAAAATTACAATAGTCCAATAGTATCAACAATAAAAAACAGATGAGAAAAGAATGACACTTCCTTCCATATCAATCAATCAATAAAAAAATATATAGAAACATCAATCCATATTACCTAAAGTTTGTGTTTAGTAAAAAAAAGGCTGTTCACACTCTGGGCTGGTCGACGCGTTTCGTCCCTGATTGGGCCTTTATCAAGACATGCCTGGAGTGTGAAAGAGCCTCAAATTAAGGAGAGAACAGCCAATCAACTTGGAGAGGAAATTACATCTTTCATTGATCAAAGTCAAGTCAATTGCTCAACCTCACACTTGGCGTCTACTCTGGTTTCTCAATGCTTCCAGGTAAGAATATTGGGGGCAGTGTTGACAAGAGGTGGTGGAACAGAGGAGTGGGGATGGGCCCCCTGTCTTAATTACCCCGCACCCCCTGAAGGCTAATTCCGGCCCTGATATTAAGAATGGGTTAAGCATACCAGATGTGGACTAACTGCCACCAGCACCAACTACTGCATTATACACCTTTTCAATATCACACACATTCTGGCCAAATATATTATACCCTGGTGCACCAACTTCTTTTTTTAAATACACAGACATTTTTAGAGCAGTGTGTCTGTCACGATCTGTACGGGAAGTTCTTCAGATGAGGACAAAAACCAGGTGGTTAGGGTGGCTAGGGAACAACTAGGAGAATGACAGGTGACTAGGTCTTCCTATTGCGGCCAAACCCAGGTTTGGCTAGACCTGCCCACTGACACGGAATCTAACTCACTTGGTGGTCTTCACCAGTGACTCCTCTGGTTGGAATATGGGTTTCGCTGAACTAAGTGAGCAGGTCGCGGCCCTCTGGACAGGTACCTGGGAGTGGCAGGAAGACCGGTAACTATACTTATGAGAGTTAATTCACAGGACACCAGCATGGAGACAATAAGGTATAACACTAGAGGTCAGCGTAAGAACTAAATAACTAGGACACAAGGGATCAGCTAGTGAGATGAAAACTTAGCACAGGGAATCAGCATGTGAGCTGAATACTTGACCACAGGAGATCAGCGTATGAATTGAGTACTTGAACACAGGAGATCAGCGTCAGAGAAATGTAACACAGGAATGCACTGAGGATTGTAAAGGAACCAGTCGCTGACTTGCACTGAGAACACAGGGAAATGTAACACAGGAATGTACTGAGAATTGTAAAGGATCCAGCTGAGAGCTAACTAGTAATCAGCATGAAAGCAGACACCAGTAACACAGGGAGGCAGCTGGGGATCTGCACAGCACAATAATAACAACACAAAAGCTGCTATGAAAAGAACTGGAGTTCAGTTAGAGAACTGACATGACACACTGGAAGTCAGCCTGGGAGCTGATGCAAATAACACTGGAGGACAGCGAGAAGGCTGAAGCAACACACTGAGGAGTTAACATGGAAAGACACTAGTGAGTATCACAGTAACCGGAACAGCGAAGTTGAACAGCAGCTTCCTGTTCCTGGAGTCAGACTTAAATACCCTTAGGTAGCTGGTCATTGGATCAGAGGATCAGCTGAGTGCCCGCAGGACTACCATTGGGAGAGACCAGTCAGGTGATATGGACCAACATGGATGCACCCATGCCCAGCACCCCGGAAACCGGGACACACGCACGGAGGCCCTAGCAGACGTTGGGGAGAATACTCAGTCACCACTCACCTCCACTCCCAGCGACTGAACACCTAAGCCCAAGGATGCCACCGTGGAGGTGAGTAGCAGCCGATCCCAGGTCACATCCTGACAGTTTCGTCCCACAACAAAGCACTGAAAAATGTGCTGGGGCTATATAAATAAATATTGATAAATAAGTATTGATTTCTTTTTAACATTTCAGGAAGTACAGATGTGTGCACGTACACCTATCCCCAAATTGCTCAGAATAGCCCCATTTAGCATGCTGAACCAAAGCACTAAACCGAACACCTAGCACACAATGGGGCTGAGTCAGAGTCGACAGTAAAGCAGAAAAGAGCAAGTAACTATGCACTTTGGTAAAACCATGTTATACTGCAGGTGGGGCAGATGTAAAATTTGCAGAGAGATTTACATTTGAGAGATGCGTGTCTAAACTCAAATCTAAATTACAGGGCAAAAATAAGGCTGCCCAGCATTTATGGGCTACACGCAAAAGCAGCCAGTATTTACCCCACATGCAATAAATAAGAAAAATTATTTGTGCCCCCTGCACTGTAACTTGCTTTGTTTGCTCTCAACTCAGAATCAATACGCAAAGTTGAGGGAAATAAAAAATGAGGAAAAAGTACACAATCTGGGTAAACAGGCAAATGACAGGTTTGATATGAGTCTCCCTCACCATGTATCGCTATGCTTATCTGCGACTTTATACAAGTTTCTTTACAACAAAAATACTAATCCAAAGTAACCTGTACACTATAAGCAGAGATGTAAAGTTAGGGAAAAGTAGCAAAATGTAAGGAAAAGTATGCAGTCTGTGTAATGCTGCATACACATGGGACGTTTTTCCTGAATGATATGAACGATAACAGATTTTTAGGCAGTGAACGATCGACCAACGAATAAATGATGTGCGTTCTCGGATGGACGATAAAGATATCTTTCCTCGTCCATGCATGCAGGCCAACTTGGTCGATATCATCAATTTTCCCTGTTCAGAGATGTGGCAAGATGACTCACTGAAAGATATCTTTTAAAGATCTTTGAACGATCTATGAACGATATCTACTGTATGAACGATATCTTTGAAAAATGTCTTTCAAGTCGTTGGTGGTACAGATCGTGCCATGTGTATTCACCTTAAGAAGGCAAAAGACAGGTCTGACATGAGTGACCTGCGCCAGGCATCCTTATGCTTTATCTGCGACTAATTCCTTTGCTACAAAAAGCACTAATCCTAAGTACCTTGTACAATAAATGCAAACTAAAGGCCCCTACACACGGAACGATACTGCCAATGATCCGAGGGATTGGAACGATAAATTAGCAATATCGTTCCCTGTGTATGCATGATATCATGCATTGAGCACTCCGGTGCCCCTGTAGGTAACGCTGGGTACGCGTGTTCCCGGAGTTCCCGGAAGTCCTGCGGGTGCTGTTGACGGAGCTGGCACTGGTCCGGTGTCTCGTTACACAGTGTACATATTTAAGGTAAGATCATTGTGTGCTTGTTGTAACCTCTTGATGTACAGTATCCTGATGACGGGTTGAAATAAACCCGAAACGTTGACGAACTGGATTAAAGTTTGTATTATTTATGAAAAGTCCGACGAGTGCCGCTGCCTTTGGCTATATGTTACTTAAAAATGTAGTGGGCACCACGGCAATAATAATAGTACAACTTGGAGTGCCGACTTGTTTAGACAGTATATATACTGAAATCCCTAGTGTAGTCAGCAAATTGTTTATTCCCCCTCTGTAATGAAAAATTAAATATATTTCTAACTTCAATCACAAAACTTGGACCTGTGACTTATATCCTGAGGAAAGGACAACACCCATGCTCACCTCACAAACCCCTCAAAATTGAGTAGTTTCCGGTCTCAATTATATTGTTTGCTGACATTAAAACACAGAGCACAATTTTCCTTTCTACTCACAAGTGGAGCCAATGTGATACCTGTGACACAGTGACAGGTAATGGAAACTGAAGAGGGACGGCAGTGCTGAGGAGGAGAGGTGGCCCTTCTACTTACAGCTTGCAATGGATGACCACATTGGGATCTTTGCTATGTTTACTTTTGATGCTGTATTAATCCCCTGCAAATGACTTGCAAGTTGTAATAAATTAAGGGCCATACTCAATTAGAAGCGGAAAGCTGTTTTCGCATGGTTCTTAGCGATCATTTCACCTTTTTTTTTTACTCCGTATTCAATTCCATACCGTTTTAGCCTATGCGGAAAGTCAAGGCAATGAAATAGGTGATACTGTTTCTCCACAGAATAGCAGGAGACAAAAAGTGTAAAATCTATATTTTGGGGTGTAGATGTTGGGAAACCACTCAAAACCCTTGGTATACCCCCCAAAGGACAAATCACTCAAAAAAGATTTAAAAAATTCCAGGATCCCCCCCAAAAAACATTCTTTGAAATTGGGGGCAAAAATGACAAAAGTGGTGGGACAACTTCAAAAACTAGTGAAATAAGCTTCTGGTGGTGCTCTACGAAGGGGACAAGTGTTTTTGGGATTGCAGATGTTTGTATGACGGAGGAATTTCACTTTTCTAAAATTTCACTTTAGAGACATTAAAATATGCTAGTACCCGTTTTCAAGCACCCCAAATGTGACTGGACTACTTATTTTCACCCAAAAATACTGCTTAATGCCATTTTTCACCACTTTTGCAAGGATGCCAATAACAAGGATTTTAAACAACTTCAGTACCCCAAATAGTTTTATTAGGGCTATTGGAACACTTCTACTTTTATCCCCAATGTTAGTGCATCTTTTTTGGGGGGTAAGGCTGATTTCCCTAAGTCTGACAGTACCTTCCACCTGTTCTACATTCGCCGCTTGCCGTTTTTGCCTGTTTTGGAATTGAAAATGGCGGAAAGCGAGGACGCGCACGCAAAATTTCCGCATCCAAAACAGGCGATGTCGGCGAAAAGTCCGTCAGGCAAAACTTTTCCGCGGGTGCAAAACTAATTGAATACTGCCCTAAGTATGGTGCAGAACACCTGACATTGTATATTAAGTCGATTTAGCAAAATTCATCTATTGTGAGAATAAAAACATAATAAAACAATTATTTTTTTTAAACAAAATACAAATGAATTTCTTTAGTTTTAGTTTTGTATTTTTAAGGATAGTCAAGCATCTGTGAAAAAAAGGCCATACTGAAATAGTTGTAAAATCACTTACTTTATTTGTTGCATTTTGATCTGCTGCTCTCTAGTGGCTATGCTGTGTATGACATCTGGCACTTCAAACCCCATCTTATGCAGGTATTTTGTTTCATACAAAACTTCCAGAACTATGGGATCCAGATTTACATATAACTCCTGCACATGAAAAAGTTACATTGAATGTTGTTTCCCTTTCACTAAGAACCATGCAACAACAACGGGTTATTAGCATAGTCATTGCTTATATAAGAGCTATAGAACATGTATGATTGTTTTGTAAATACTGTGCAATTTAGTTAAAATAACAAAATATCTAAATAGTTTCAATCTGCAAGAACCCTTGTTTCCTCTACATGGCTCAATAGGCTGATTAGTAACTTTTTCAAACTTCTGCACTAAAACTGATACACAATAATGCAAATGCGAGATGCAGTGTGACTGATTGGGAGGTGTATGAAGGCCATAGGTACTGCATCCAGTACTTGCAGCGCGTGCACAGTACTGGATGAAGATTTTCACACATCTGCAGAGTTGCACACATCTATACACACTGCCTTTGCAATGAGCTATCACATGTTAAAATGATGTAATATTTATAAATTGACAACATGTTATGTAGCATGCACAATCTGTAATCAGATATCATATACCCAGACAAGCCAATACTAGATTGGCCCTGCTTGTGAGAATTTACATTCTAAAGGTAAGAGAGAGTCCGGATCATGTTGTGTGTACGGAGACGCGATGTATCATTACATCTCATTGCAGCATCCCTGGGTCGCACCATCATATAGTGTGTACCCAGTGTAATATAGACAAGCTAGGCAGAGAATAGTAAGGTGTAAATGGAATGAAATGATAGCATGGTGAATTATTAGGGATCAGTGTAATCTACTCTGAGCACCACCGGAAATTGCCTTGATATTGTAGTTTTCCTGACATACATAAAAAGAAAATAATCATCCCTGGCTGTCGCTCCAGTTAAAATCTGTAGGGTTCTGTTAAAACAGCACCGCATTGCATTCTCTTGTGATCTCTTACTTACTATCGACCTGATTCAGACCCACTCGAAAGCGCATTGCGCTCGCAAGTGGGTCGATGGTGGCCCAGCGCGTGCGCGAGCCCCGTAGCAAGTTAGACCTTCACTCGCTCCAGGGCTCGCAGCAAAATGGGGCGGCTGTCGATGTTGATCGACAGTTCGCCCATTTTGTAGGCGGGTAGGGAGGCCGGCTGAACAAACGGAGGTGTTCTTGAAGGAACGCCTGCCGTTTGTGGGTGTCCCTACTGACATCACTTGTGATGTCAGTAGTGGACTTCTGGCTCTATTAGAGCTGGAACGCCACTCGGCATTGCGAGTACTGAGACTCTACCTTAGGGTTTCCTCGCAGTGCCGATGGTCGCGATAATCGCAACCATTTCCTGCCCGCTGGCACTAGCTGTGGGTGGGCACCCACAGCTTAGCGAGCGGACAGGAAAAAAAATACTCCCCACCCTGATCCAGAGTGTGCGCTCGCAAATAGCGAGCGGCTCTGAATCAGGCCCTATATCTCTATGTTTGATGTCGTTTGTATATCTTTTTCCTCACTGTCTACCTCGATACACACTAGGGGCGATAATCGCACATCTGCGCATGCGTATGATTCGCAGTGCACATGCGCAAGCCAGTCACTGCGTTCGAGAATCGTGCGCTCGTTGTATACAGAGTGAGTGCTACTTTGAGTGACAGATAGTGCCGTTTGTGGGTGGTAACAGGGGAAGGTGCTTGTGAACGGGGGAATGTCTGAGCTTCAAAACAGAGTTTAATGGATGTGCATAATTAGCAAAGTAGCGTCATTGAACACGTCACTTGGTTGTTTTTTTTGCCTGAACTGATCGCAGTGCTTGCGGTGGGGTAGGGTCTACCTCAAGGACTGCGAGCTGCTCCGATGGCTCTCAATGTTTCCGGTGATTCATACACTTCCTGGAGATGACGTGGGTTAAGAACGAAAAATGGGCGTCTTTAAACACCAAGCAGGTTTAGCCTTTAAAATGATTGCCGCTTTAAAAATACAGGAAGACTTGCAGGAATTCCAGCAGATTGCATCCTATTGCATAAACCCCCAGATCTACAATGCATTTTTTTCAGTACATAGGTTCCTGCTATATTCAACAAAAGAATACAAATAATGAAAACTAAAATACATTATAGCATATAGCAAAAAAATTATATGGGCTACATTTGTACATATGTAGAACAAATACATAGTATGCATCTATAACATACAAAATAGCAAATCTATAATATACCAGATTACAAGCTAAATACCTTTGTGTCTGGATGTCTAACCAGCAGCGATGCATGCAGTCCAGTTTTGGCCAGTTCTGCACATTTGCACCAGCCTCTATAATACACTAGCTCAAACTCCATAAGGACAGCAGCCATTTTGTTGTAGCTCCGGATGATTTTTTTCATTTCTAAACCCTAAATGTGTAATCAAGATGTTAAACATTACTTTTGTTTCTCAATTATGATATTTAAATGTTACTGTAAAATACAAATGCACAATAAAAAACTGCAAAAGGCTGATAACACCGAAAAATGTCACAGATTTGTTTCTTCACACACAATGGCAGAGTTGTTTCTCAACAAGCAAGCAAGACCCCCTGTGCATGTTACATGCTGTAACACTACAGTAGATATAGCCCAATAAAGCAGTATGGAAGGATTTTCATAGGGCTCTATTTAAGTGGTAAGGTATTATAGATATGAGTGGGGTTTTGACTTAAAAAAAATAACAAAAATTGTGTCCTTTTAAAATGATCATAAAAAGTAATGGTGGAAAGCTAAAAAAATAATGGTGGAAAGCTAAAAAATAAAAAGTAATGGTGGAAAGCTAAGAAAGTAATGGTGGAAAGCTAAAAAATAAAAAGTAATGGTGGAAAGCTAAGAAAGTAATGGTGGAAAGCTAAAAAATAAAAAGTAATGGTGGAAAGCTAAAAAAGTAACGGTGGAAAGCTAAAAAAGTAATGGTGGAAAGCTAAAAAATAAAAAGTAATGGTGGAAAGCTAACAAAAATTTAAATGAACATGCAAGACAAAAGTGCAAAACATTATACATTCATCACTTTCTTTTTACAGCATATAATTTTTATACATTGTTGTCCTGATTCAGAGATGGATGTTAAAGCACAGCAGCTGCGTCTTTGTATGCAAAAGCTGCAGGAGGCGTCGTCAGTAAAAAAAACGCCCATTGCTGACTTCTCTGATCCGCTACTGCATCTGAAGAGACAATGGCTCTACTGCATGACCATTGCTCAGGTTACTCAAGATGACCGGCAAAATTACATTGCTGGAGCCAGTGCAGGGCTGGTGCAAGATGTCTCGGCCCCCATGTCAAAACTTCGTCCTACTGACTCGCCCCAAAACTCCACCACCACCACCCACTTTCCAGACCCTCAGGTGAAAGTGAGGAGACGGTTTCTTAGAAGTTCCACAGCCGACACCTGCATTTAGTACAACAAGAATTTCTCTCTCAGAGACAGACTCTGTTGTATCCCCCAGATCCCGGCGCCCTAAACAGCTGCCTAATGGTAGAGCCGGCCCTGCCAGTGAAGCTGCGTCCAAGGATGCAACCACTGGTTCTGGCAAGCCCAGAAAACGGGGCCGACATGCTCCATTTTCTGGATTGCTCCCTGTGGCCACCTCGTCGCCGCCCCCAAATGCCAGCAGTATGTTAATCATAATGCAGTTTTGGGGCACTGTCACCAACGTTGCAGAAATAGTTCTGTAAATGCGAAGTGCGGCTCCAGCGCATGTGCAGGCCTGCAAACATCGGAGATTTACGTAAATATTGAACTTATTTAATAATAAATGTATGTAAATGTATGAAATAGGCCCCGTGATAATATTGTACATCTGTTACACTAAGAAAAAAGTAAATAAAAATTCACCTTGAAATTTTTTTTTACTTTTATTTTATTTCTGCATATTAATAATTACTAACCTGCAAAAGTTCCGTTTTAGTTTTGAGAAATCTCATTGGTTGGTCGATTTTCCTGTAGAGTTGCCTAGCCCACATAATTTTTCCTGTTATCTAAAAACGTAATCAGACAAGAAAACATAAATATACAGCTTTTAATTTTCCAAAAAAAACAACAAAAAAACATAATAACAAGTTGAAAGGAAAGTACAAGCTTCATTTAGTCATAATATTATTAATCTGTAAACTACATTGGCATTGTTTATACTCACCGGGGGCACATTTCGCGGTGCAGGAGGACTATCTTTATGCTTCTGGTAGAGTTTTCGCACCATATCTAAATCACGACTGTATCTCTGCAGAACTACCATATATTTTTCACCAAAGTCAAGATGGTCTTTTCCAATGCGCTCAAATTTCAGTAAGAGATTTACCATCTGTTCAGTCTTTTTAGCAAAAGAAAAAAAAACAGCCTAATTTAAAAAAAATCATTAAGATTTATCTAGCATCACGAAAAAACAATTAAAAATTTTGAATTGTTCTTTAGCTATTTATTCTTCTGCAAAGCATTAAGCTAAAATTTGTATTATTTTAATCTAAAAGTCATTTATCATTTTAAGTTCAGACTAAAATAATTTGAAGACTCTTTAAAAAAAAAAAAGGATAGTGTTCCTAGGTTGATACAGTATATCGGTATGTAAATATGAAAGACCCATTCAATTTATTGTTTGTTTATTAACCTTGGTTGCATAAGTGCAAAAATGTTTCTGTCCTACTGGTTTGGTGTCTGGTTATGCTATATGGGAAAAAAATGATAATGCTTAACCCCACTACCGACATGTCTTTAAGCCATATTCAGATCAGCGGATCTGCATTCCAACTATCAAATGTTGAGGTAGGAGGGTTAGTTAAAAAAAAATATATATGTATGTATGTATGTATATATATATATATATATATATATATATATATAACATGTAAAAAAAAACACATATAAAAAAAAAAACACCATAGTCCTCTTTATAATTGGAACATATAGAACAGACTGTAAATGTGAATTTACAATTTTACAGTACTATATGCTTACAGTCAGTGGCTTTTCAAACCATGAATCCACAAATCCTTGCAGAGATTGGTAGAGACCTTCTATTTGATTCTTGAATTCAACGTAGTCTTTATCAAACTAAAATTAAAGATGAATAATTTAGTTCACATTACACAAATATAAAATTATAATACAATAAGTTATCGATAGACTTTGAACTGTATGCTAGTAAATAACCAATTATTAATTTCCTGTATCCAAGCTAAATGAGAAATGCCATTTTGGTACTGCTAAACATCATCCTTATACAAGATCCGTCTTTGAAACAGTGCACTGGATTATGCATTCGTTATTCTACATTATAGTAATACTAGTCGTTTTGGACTACTAATATGAAGGGTCTGTCTCCGTCACCGCCCCATCTCGCTATACTTACCTTGTGGAAGTTTCTCCACTCGGCTATCATGTCATTATCCCCCATTGTACAGAGACATGGCAGTCATCCTCAATTATTATATAGATTACAAATCACAGAAGAGAACTGTGACCATATAAAAGAACAAGGCTGTAAGGCACAAAAATCTGAGCTTTCAAACATGCTCAGTTTTATGGTCCCTCTAATACACAGATCTTTGAAACAGTGCACTTTGCATTGGACAAAACACTCCATACTGTACACTACAGGGAGATTAGAAGTCACATAATGCTCTTGATATATTAAAGCACAAAGCTGTAAGCCACAAAGTAATTTCTGATATACTTAATATCTTACTGAATGAAGCACATTATAACTTACAAATTTCTTAATGATCATACAGGTGATAACATCCGGATCCGGGCTTTAAGGAGTTTATTTCATATTTATTTATCACCATTCATATGTATAGTGTCTCCTTATTAAAGCCCTAAAACTAGAATACTCAGTCATCTTTGATACTATAAATAAGTACGAAAATCTTTGGTTACCAAAACCTTCCTTGTAATGCTAATACTGGGGAGATGTCTCATGGAAGGCTACGTGCAATGTGTCACTTACTTCTTGCTTTCGGTGATCTAGAACATCATATGTCTTTGACTTGGTGTTACTAACAATTGTCTGATAGCGAATATTGATCTTTTCAATTCCTTCAATTCTAATATTCTGAAGATCAGCCAGACTTTCCAAAACATTGCTCATGTCTGATATCTTCTCAAGGCGCTTGCAAAAAGTGTCTAGTTTCCCAAATATATAATTCTCACTGAAAGTGTAATAGTAAAAAAAGATAGAAAATTTATAGGCACATTAAAATGCAATTCTGTACAATTAGAAATTTAATAGCTTTTTCAGTCTTGAAATTGGATTATTGAAATCCCATTCATTTAATACTTTCTTTTAAAATAGAATATATTAATCATTTGGATTTTTGTGTAATAGAAGATAAAATTAAAATTAGTATTTTTTTGATTCTGGGTAAAATAAGAACACCAATAGCAAAGTTATTATTATGCTAATTTGTTAAATTAATAGAAGAGAAAAAATTATATTTGACAGAGTGTAAAAAAATCCAAATTGAACAGATTCATTTACAATTTTATTTTGAGGCTTCCATGGCTTCAAGTTATAAAAGCATATAAAAGGGGGCAGGTGTGTGCTTGTTATCAGACATAAACCTACTTACTTGCTGCCAAAGGTCAAAACTGAAGTGGCACAATCTCAGTATTTATACTGTACAAATCACCATAAACATTTGTACTCTTCGATATAAAAGACAAATATTTGCACTCATGCTTACCATGTGTTTTGCAATTGTTCCAAGCTCACAACATGAGCGGTCCCAAAACAAACCCCCCCATGCACAATAATAAACCAATTTATCAGCTACATTGGTAAATGCAGCCAGAAAAAGAGGCAGGTGACTTCTGGTGGCTGATCTTTGTGATAATCTTACACCAGTCACAGGCCCATATGACACTGGAAGAGATCCAACTGCTTAGACCTATTGCCAAATGACTTGATCTCAACCAATTCAGTCACTTTCATGTTACATGAGTTCATCGGTCAATGTTAAGAAGCATGATATTCCTCTTATATTACTATAGCTTGCGGGTGTGGGTTAGTAGATAGACGACATAACCATGAGTAGAATATGATGTTATTATCAGGGGGTGACCAGAGCTGGCAAGGAACTAACATATGACAGCCTGTAAGCCTGATGAGAACATAAAACTGTACCTTGCATATAAAGTCTCCTGTTCTAGTCACAATAATGAAAGAAAATTAGTTTACCGTCCCTATGAAGCTGTACTACCAACTAAATTTCCTAACCTGCGAATCCCCTACCCGGAGCCCCAAAAGAAATTGCTGCATGGAGTAGCCACAGAGTTGCGTCTAGGAAAGTCAGCAGGTGGAAGGTGGTATCAAAGCTACTTTTTCTTCTCATCAAATTCTTCTGACAAAGGCAGCAGAAAGATTGCCTCAACATCACCAAAAAATGGCGGTTTGTCTCTTACAGCTAATAAATGGAAATAAAAGTATATCTTTGAAAACATAATATCTAATTGGGAGCTTTCAGAAGGCAGTCCGGACACACAGTAAATGTGGCAAACAATGTACAGATATGTCCACATACAATTATCCTCCATGCGCTACAGGTCACGCCACACATAACGCGGGAGCTCCGTGTGCCTTGGTAACACCGAGCATCTTTCATGCAACTTTTTACTTTGAAATGCGTCTTATTCACACAGTGATGTGAATAGATAGCACAAGCAGCTTCTGCTGATTAAAATGATATGCAGCATGCCTATATTCTGTGTGCAACTGCGGGTGTATCTGCATGCGTAACACTACGTTACAGTGTCAGCAGCTGTAACACTGTAAAGTTAGTAATGCTGCATATCATTTTAATCAGCAGAATCTGCTTGTGCTACCAATTCACATCACTGCGTGAATAAGACGCATTTGAATGTAAAAAGTTGCACAAAAAAACACGCTTGGTACTACCGAGTCAATCCACGGCATGGCGCGATTAGAGGGGCTGTTTAACGCGCAAGGAGGCTAGATGTATGAGGACACAACTGTAAGTGGTCATAGTTCAACTGAACTTATTGGACCCAGTCAGACATGGCCAAATGGCACATGGCCAGAACAGTTGGATCCTACAGATTTGATCATACGTTGGCGTCTTTATGGAAATGAGGGTCATCTGTCTCACATTTAGTGGCATTGCTTCAAAATAGCCGCGGATCAGGATAACATTAACATCCAGGTGCAGTAGCGTCACAAGGGGGATGCGGCCTGGTGCCAGAGTTTTCCTATTCCTAACTAGTTTTTCACATCTCAAACATCAAACAGTGACGTAAAGTAGGATTTGGGATTCAGCGCTCAGGGTGGTAAAGAGCGGATCGGGAGCTGCTTCAACTGGAGAGTTCAGTCTCCTAAAATAAAATCTATTAGATGCGGTGGTTGTTGGAGCTCTACACCTATGGCTGTAATTGTTAAGATATTGTTAACCTTAGTCTAGTATATAAGGATGCGTCTGTGCATCTTGGTATGCAGAAATGATGATGAAGACGTGTATCTATACGGTCAAAAAATATTTCATTGAAAAATTAGAGTGACAGTGCTCTCTAATAGGTGTTGTATATAAGCTTGTATCAGGTGAGCTCCTGTAGTGAGTGCCCTTTGTAGGTGTAGCAGTGTAAGACCATTATATATCCCACAATTTGCTGGGGAAATTGGGTTACTCTCACAGGGAGCACCTTACTCCGTATAGACCAGACTTAATGCCTTTGCTATATGTTCCTTTTTATGGTTACAGTGTATCCTCTGTAGCCAAAAGGCTATATGCAGGTGTATTGGTGGGTCACATCCTGCAGTAGGTAGGTCACTTACCGGTAAGTTCACCCTTGCCCTGGTGAGGGTAAAGATGACTCTCTGACACAGTGGACCAGGGATGCAGGTCTAGGTGTGTGGCTCTGCAGGATGAATAAACATCTATCCATCTGTGAAGCCTGTCTATGTCCCTGGATCTTATGCCATGTCTGGTGTCTCCCCTTGAGGTACTGGGACGCTGGGTGCAAAGGGTACTCCCTACAGAAGCTCACCTGATACAAACTATATACCACACATATTACAGAGCACTGTGAAGCTCATCTTTAAAAAAAAATATTTGAAAGCATACAGATACACGTCTCCATCATCATTCATGCGTACTAACATGCAGAGAAACATGCTTGCACCCTAGAATGTATTAACCACTATACCCATAGTTGTAGTGCTTCAATAACCTCTACATCTGGTACTGTATATCCCAAACAACCACAAACAAGTAGATAAGCTGAGAATTCACATTTTAAGTGCCACACAATATCAGATTGCTACACACTGGAAAGATCTGGAACCTCCCTCCAGAATCTTATATGATTACAGGACATAAACATATTTGAAAACACATGAACATAATACCTGAATTCAAACTGCCTCTCATTTGGTGTTTCTTTCAGTATCTCTTTAATTTTATGGAAAGAAGCCTGGTACTGTTCATTCAGGTAAACACATTCCCGGATCCTCTTCAAAAGCTCCTCCCTAAAAAGAAGCATTGACACCATGAACACCCTTACAAGAAAGTATTTGCAAAATAAACCTCACATGCGTATAGGTCTATCTTACTATTTCTGTATTTCTCAGTTACATAAAAAAGCCATAATACCAAATTATACGAAAAATATCTCAGAAAATAAGCAACTGTCTTAAACTACCCTATCTAGTTAAAGTAAAACACTTATTTAAATAAGAATGTCACGATCTGATGCAGGAATTCCTCTGTGGAGGACAAGAAGCCGAGGGGTTAGGATAACTAAGAGACAGCTAGGAGACAGTGATGGGAGTGACAGTGCTAGTACCCTCAATAAAGGTCAAACCCAGGTGTTGGCTAGACCTAAACAGAGGCGAGGAGTCTAACCCACTCGGTGGTCTTCACCAGTGACCCCTCCCCTCCCTATTGGGATTTGGGTTTTCGCTGCACCGAGTGAGCAGGTCGTGGCCCTCTGGTTAGGTACCTGGAAGTGACGAGGAGACTAGGGAATGACACTAAAATAATGAATGGAATGGTATATAAGGATGCACTGGTAAACTCTATGAAACGTTGCTGGATTCAGAGGCAGGATACACCAGGAAGTGACACAGAGGATCCAAGAACAAACTAGTTGAGAGTGACGAGGAATAATGGAAGGTTAGGTACTGGACGCTTTAGGTAACTCGGAAGATCTGGACGCAGGATAGTGTAAAGGAAGCTCAGGAATACAGGCACAGAGAAACACTGGGTCTACAGTGGACCCAGACGCAGGGTAATGTGAAGACACTCTGTAGATATAGTCACGGAAGTAACTGTGCAGGGAACTCAGATGCTGGTAAATGAACTTGTTACACTGCAGATACAACATGGGGATAAGGGAAGGTGCTTCGTGAATCCAGACGCAGGGAAAGCTACAGAAACTAGTGCTTGGGAATGGTACAGGAGAAAACACAGGGAACTGGTAAATAAGCCAGAGCTGAATAAACACAGGAGGATAAACTGAAGCAAAACTTGAGGTAACAAAAGTAAGATACTAGGAATCCAGACGCGGATATGCTCAGAAAGACACAGGTGACTGAGATGCGAACTGGCTCCAATAATACTAAGGAGTCAGACGTAGACAGAAGAAAGTAATCTTGAGCCTGGAACAAATACTGGCATCATAGTCACTGGGTAGGCGAAGTTGAACAGTAACTTCCTGTTCCTGGAGTCAGGCTAAATATCCTTAGGTAGTTGGTCATTGGATCAGCTGAGTGACCGCAAGACTACCATTGGGAGAGACCAGTCAGGTGATATGGACCAACATGGTTGCGCTCATGCCCACCACCATGGGAACCAGGACGCACGCACGGAAGCAGACCCCGGGGAGAATACTTAGCCACCACTCACCTCCAACTCCCAGCGACTGAACACCTAAGCCCAAGGACGCCGGCTCGGAGGTGAGTAGCGGCCGATCTCAGGCCGCATCATGACAAAGAACTTGTATGGGGAGCACTGACCATACATTACCCTTAGCATGCCAAGCCCCTATGTGTCTGAGGTGCAGAATCACAAAATCCTACTGGCATTGGCAGCAGGAGAATGAATTAGTAGTAGTACAGTGGCATCAGGGGGGGTGAGCACCTTAAAATGTTTAAACTTCCAGGCACTGGACCACTACTCTTCTGATACTTGGGGGGATGGGATTTTAGAGCGTGGACATCTCAATTAATTAAGCCTGATATACCCTTAAAAAGGCCATTTTATGTTCTTAAAATTTGTAGTAAATCTTTATCACAAGCCGCTTATGCAAATGCTGGGCGACCGTTCACTGAACTCCTCCTATCAACTGTCCATCATTCCTGCTCCATTCTGGATTGGTTCCTGCGGCTATATCCTTCTGGTGGAAACGCTTCTCCGATGCCGGTGATAGCGTTTCACGTGTCCGGTTCTGGCATTGTCTCCTGAAATCCAGTCAAGTACCCAGTTCTTCTGTCAGCTTTGCTATCTGCCATTTATGTCATCTAGGCAGCACGGTCCGCATATCTACTACCTGCCATTTGTATCATATAGGCGGCACGGACAGCACTCAGTGTCCAGAATGTGCAGCCTAGCATCCAGCTGCTTGAGTCAACCCGGCGGCACAGGCCGCAATCCAGCGTCCAGGGTATGCAATTCAGCGTACCTCCACCTGTGTCAATCCAACGGCACAGGCCGCAATCCAGCGTCCAAAGTACGCAATCCCGTGTACCATCGCCTGTGTCAACCGGGCGGCACAGGCCTCACATCAGACCACAGTTTGCCAAGGCTTATCAGCCCACAAGGCTGCTGCACGGCCCAAAGGCCGCATCTTGCTCTACGGCCCACAGGCCACAGCTTGCCAAGGCTTACCAGCCCTCAAAGCTGATGCACGGCCCAAAAGCCGCATCTTGTTCTACGGCCCACAGGCCACAGCCTGCCAAGGCTCACCAGCCCTCAAGGCTGCTGCACAGCCCAAAGGCTGCATCAACTTCCTCAGCCCCCAGGCCACAATTAGTCAAAATCTACCAGCCCTCAAGGCTGCTCCACTGTCACAGCTAGCCAAGTGTTTCAGCCCTCAAGGCTGTTGCTGCACTCTCTCTCTTATACCCGAATCCTAACAATCTCATTTGATCAGCATTTTTATTATATCACTAGAGAACTGCCTTGGCTTCACACAGGAGCAATTTCATCTCGCCACAGCCCCCTGCATCTCATAAAAACCTACGCCATGTCACCACAGTCCTTGCATCTCACCACAACCCCTACTTCTCACTCCAGCCCTCTGCATCTCACCAGTGTCACCACAACCCCCAATTGCAGCTACCGTAAGCATTATCAGCAGCATGTCCCCGGGGCTGGGGCACCTGTGCATATTTCCACAGCCACCATGCGCACCCTCCCCAGCTGTTGAACATGGCGATCAGCAATGTCCTCGTTGCACAATGTATCCTGCATTTTCTGGGCTTCCTGTTGAGCTTCCTTGTCATGGTGCCCCTGTTCTGATGGTCGTTTGTTCTTTTAAAAAAAATTCTGATAGCTATGCCTCCCCTGGTTCCTTCCTGACTACTGTGTGTGCATCATCTTCATATGTTAGTTGGAGTCTCTCTCTCTCACTCCCTGTCTGCCTCAGATGTGACCCTACTCAGTCCTTGACTGCCTCCCCTCTCTAGGCTGCTACTAAACAACAGGGCACATTGCGATCTCTGATTGGCTCTTACTATCTCAGAGAGCCAATTAGAGGGCAGTCCCCGGCCTTACTGCAGCAACAGCAATACGTCAGTCACACAGCAACACAGTTTTTTTTCTGTGACTTGCTTCATTCCAAGTCTCAGTTTCAGATACTCTCTTGCTATTTCAGCACCCCGGTCAGCTTCTATACACCAGCTTGATGCTTCACTACAATCATTACTGCTCGGCTCCCTTTTGTCACACCAAAACCTTCCCCGACCAATGTTGTATAGAATTGTGAAAACCCCATCAAAATCTGTCCAGTGGTTCAAGGAATTAGCCTGAACGAACAGACAGACCCCTAAACCGTGGACTTACATATATATATATATATATATATATATATATATATATATACACACACACACACACATATACACACACACATATATACATACACTTACTGAAATATTCTTTTAATTTAAAAATTTAAAATAAGGAAAAATCATGATTTCATTAGAAGGCAAGACAATATAGAAATAATGCTAGAAATTAATGACTTTTCCATAAGGATGTTGTCTGACCTAAATGAAATTATCCTTATATAAGCAGCAAATAGTGCATACTGAATGAATGTATATATATATTTGAAGGTTTGTATAGTTGAATATGACTGACATTATTTCAACTACAATAATTATATATTACTACAGTAATAGTGTAGTACATTTATATTCATGAATGAGCACTGTATGAATAAGTAAAGACAACCATAGACATTATTTGCCATACCTCTCTAGATCCCAGATCTTAACAACTCCTTGGTTGAGATAACACTTGGATGTGTTCACAATTTGATTGGTGACTTTGAGGAAAAGAGAAGTCATATGCTCCGATGTATTGTAATATTGTGATGTGCTGTAGATCATACGAATGCTATTCATCAAGCTTGGTATGTGCTCCACCATTGTAGCCTAGGACATCCAAGCACAGAGTTATTGTATTTCTTCAATGTGAAGTTTTCAGAAATACAAAATGTTATATACTAGTATTTTGGCCACATATTATTCGTCTCTTACTGGGTTTGAACTATTGTCTCTCTGTCTATCTTAGGCAATGATCCTACAGATCAGCCACTCTTTCTATATATTTACTATGATCTTGCTCTGGGCCTATTGTGGAAGCGGATTACTTACTCCCTATGGAGCCAATAATCATGGAGGTTCTCTGCTATGTAAACCATTCAGACTCACAGGAACCTTATTGGTGCAATCGGGTCATCTTGCTGGGAAAAAGTGCATAAACACTTCGTTGTTGTTTCCTGGCTCCTGTAATTGGCTACTCTTCCCAACTGTTTGATAACCCCATGCTCTGACCTCAGCCTATTCTCACTTCTGCAAGCCATTGACCATTGGCTTGGCTTGTATGTACTTAGGCTTGTCTTGTATTATTTTTTCATATTCATATTAATTTTAGACTGATTATAGGGAGCTTCATTTATTAATGGAGGTTACTTTCCTTTATGGACACATCAGATTCCTATTTCTAGCACATTTTATTCATATATTCTTGAATATCAGTAGTGAATTGACCATCATGGGACAGATCTTTAGGTCAGGAAGACTGATCTATTAGGATTTAGTCACCATGTTGACAGCGACAACATTGAAACCAGAATTAAATGTCGACACCTGGGAAAATGTCCATATTAACAGATGTCGACATATGAAATGTCAACATGTGCATTAGGCTTAGCATTAGGGATACATCAAGAGTAAAAAGATGCTGTCAACAGTACAACAATGTGGACATTACATCAGTGTCGACACGCTGTATGTCAACATTATGAACATGTTAAGATGTTCAATGTCGACATAACAAGCATGAATGTCAACATTTTGACTGGAGACATACTATACTGAAGACATTTATGAACGTGTAGAATTTGATGACCATGCCAGGTCATGATCTTGCCAAGTGACACCCAAGGGTAGAAAATATATAAATTCAGGCCTGTACATTCAAAACAAAAATTACATTGGTACTTCACAGCAAAGTAGGTACTATCCTAATAAAACAGGTACTCTTTGTAAGCCTGCTAGTAACGGAGGTAAATGTTATCCCACCAAAGCCTTAAGGCACAATGTTTCTATGAAGTTCTCTTAATTTAGCTATGTAAGACATGTAATTCAGGGAAGATTGGTAGAGGTGCAGGATAACAATATCATCTTTGTCACTTCTGCCTGTACAGGACAGAATTGGTACCCGAGAGTTTGGGGCTTCTTGGGAATCAGCTGTACACAGTTATTATGTTTTATTTGGTATACAGCAAGGTAGAGCAGGACAATAACTCATTACAGAAAGTTTGAGGCAAAGGTCAATAAAATGGCAAATGACAATGAACAGTACTTTTAGCAATGTACTTTAGGGAAATGCATTGAGGAAATAGTAACAATTATGCTACCTTTTAAGAAAGTGCAGTTGCAAGGACAAATGAAATTTCACTATATGGTACTTGAAAATCCTACATTGGCACAGTATTGGCAGCATCCCAATACTGGAACCTTACAGCTTTTGTCAAAAACAATATTGGTAATAGCCCTCAGCCTGGCCCTTTTACTTATTTAACAACATAAGGTATGGAACCCTGGAGTGGCCCTGATACAGAATAAGAGTAATACAGTAATACAGCTCCATATTCAGCAGCCTCAAAGACAAATGTGGCCCAGAACACCACAGCCACGCTTTAAACAACATGCCTGCAATATAGAATTCAGATAATAAGATTAAAACAATGGCTTACATCCAGGCTGTCATCATTTAGTCCTGGTTCAGAGTACTTACAGGTGAGGCTTTCCCCAGAGGTCCAAAGAACCTGTCCAGTGTGTACAGATATTTCACATTGTCCTTTGCTTCATTGGCAGCATTGGTAACATTGCAGTCCTGACGGCAAAATAGGATCAAACTTAAAACATTTTTCAAATCCTGCTGTATTATGTAGTGGGAGGGGGAGTAATTTTATTTATTGGTATTATTGTTGTTTTTAATTTAATGTTTAACTCAAGATATGAAATACAATAGGACTACTACACAGAGAGGTAATAAAAATGTCTTCTACTACAGTGTAGAGGTAAAGTTGCCTTTCTGGGAGAATAATTGGTTGCAGTTTGGCTTTAGGATATGAATTACTTTTTTAGCAACATATTTCAACAGTGACATCAGCTATTGCACTTTTATTTACTGACAGTGGTTCAAGTGCGATAAAACTTTAGTTATATGGCACTGTTCTAAATAAAAGATTTCCTAAAGATCCAGCAAAACAATTTCTCCGGTTTCAGGATGCTGACACTGACACTTATGTTATTTATAGCCAAAATACTATAGAAGCTCTTACAGTTAATATGCATTTGACTGAACTGTTAGAAAGGAAAAAAACTCCACTATATTTGTTATGCATCATAGCTCTATAATAGACTTTCTTATCTATGGCAAGGTCTGGCTATAACAATATGGCTTACAAATTTCAGTAAGAGTAACTACTGAAAGGCAAAATTGTATGACTGACCATAATGAAGAAATTAGGTATCCCAGCAACAAATGTAAAAAAGACGAATGGAGGGGGGTCATTATAAGTGGTTAAAAAAATGAGAGTTGTAGAGCATATTTGCATTTACAATTGCTCCTATTTGTCAGCTATGTGCCTACACTGGAGTGCACCCCACTCAGTTTCTGTCGTTCACTTATTCAGACATCAGCAAAAGTTTCTTCCCTTCCCTCCCTCGTTTGACCCTCATTAATGTCTAAAATTTGTCATGTCTCTGCATTTATTACATTTTTATATTCTAGGTCACAGGTATCATGTGCATATTATTGCCCTTCCACTGTAACATCCACTGAGCTGTAGCATACTGTATCCCATTAAAAGTGGTGGTCAAAGGCTAAAGCCCAATTATCACCTCCTCCATGATAAAGCAAAAATCTGTCTGTTCTGCATGAATGAATCTTCATATATGAGCAATTCTATAATTAGTCATGTAGTGTTTCAACCAAACTTATGGTAGTTCTCTGGATAGCTAGACTATAAGGTACATTAGAATAAACTGGTCTGACACAGTAGAAGCATTTGTTGCGAGGGAAATAATCGTATATAGAAACATGAATGTTATAATACCAGTTCTTTCCATTGCTTTAACATCCTGGACTTTGCAGCTTGCAGGATGCTTAGAACTTTCTTGACTTTGGGGCTTTTGATCTCATCTAAAAGACTTGGGAAAGCAAACAATGAATTTAAAAAATGTCTGTAAATGCCAAAACATTATGTATTTTTCAAAACATATCACAGTTCTTCTGCAAAACACAATGTCACATAAAGGAAGGCATTGTGTGAATGTTTTTGTAAAGATAACAAGCAAACTTTAGTTTGAGCATTAATGGCAAGGCCAGTCCTGCATGTCTGTACAAATTCTCTATCACATTTCCTTTTATTATGCTATGAAGCTAAAGATTAGGAGGATAACATTTATACTGGACATGCACTGGATTCTTTGTTATAATCTGTGAAGACATGAGAGACAAAAATGGATGGAGGTTAACACCCTCCAGTCCCAGATGACTGAAAGTCATGCATAAGTCTTGTTAGTGCATAGCTGGTTCTAATGGTTCACAACTGTACTCTTTAAAGGACCTGGTTGAAAGATATAAACATTTTCCTATAGAGTGCTGATGCTCAATTTACCATCTTATTTGTGTTAAGTTCCTGTAGATTTTGGACAATTGCACAGTTCCCTTATTCTGTTAGGTGTAATTCTATTCTATTCAGAGGTATAGATAATTGGACTGTACCATAGTTTGGTAGCAGGTCAGCTACTGTTATAATCTGTATCTGCCCTGATTGTTGTACGTTTCTTTATGCTGTGGTTGCCTTCATTTTCACAATAAATAATGTTGCTGCAGTCTTCACACATGCAAATTGTAGGAAAATGAAATATAATGAATATAATGAATGGTTGTTTCTGAAACCTTGTCCATTTTCTCAACCTGTGAAGATCTAGTTACAGTACAGCACATAGGCAATTCATGGATTATCCTGCTTGTATCACTTTGTAGATTTACTGACAATGAAAGCTACTTGCAACAGTTGAATTGCTCCACAAATCTAAGGGATCTTCTTTTCTGACTTTAGGTATTTCTGGAAAACAAGTCGTGATTTTAAATGCTGGCTTTTGTGTTACTTGGGACTGTTACTAAAATTCAGCAATATTCTAATAAGCTCAGTGTGCCAGGAAACTTCTAAATGTTGATACTTATTAGTAAAGTATATTTTGCATTAATAATTCTGTTCATATTTTGAAACCTATTGAATGATGACATCCGTGACTTCCAGTGTTCCAGCTCTGCGGACGGGCCAATGTCATCTGCTTCTTTCCTCATCTGCTCACTTTCAGCAAGAACCTGTTCAATCTGCTTGATCCAAACCGATAGCATTCCCTCCAGCTTTTCAATCACTTCACTGTTGCCTCCTGAAAAAGACATTGCAGTTTTAAATGGCATATTTGGATAGACACAAATGTAGATTCCAGCCATCCAAGTTTGTTTTTGTTTGTTTTTTGTAAATGTTCATAGGGATTAGCCTCAATTTGTGTAAAGGCCACAAAGACTTGGTTTTAATATGGCAGGACTGCAAGGGCAGCAGCTGCTTGTAAATCTCATCATATCACCTCAGATTGTTTGTATTTATGTTACCATTGTCGCTAACCAATATGACAACATCAGTGCTGGGGGCCACTGACACCACTGTATGCCAGAAATTCTCTGGAATACCAGTAAATAATAACACTTACTGCAAGATAACACTACATAAACATTACTAATGTGGACCATAATTTCTTATGTGTCTGTTATAACCTTACAATCTAAGTAGCAGCATAAGTTCATCCCAGATATCTGTCTATACGCATAAAAACACTAAACAAGAATATATGAATTTCTTTCTATTAGGCCTATTTACTAAAGTAAGTTTGCAGGATATCCCCCAAGACACCCTCTTTCCGGTATATACAGCTATGAATACTTGCCTACCATGGGAGCGCCTCCGTCTAGCAGGCACGCCCCCGGCACGCCCACCAAAGGGGGCGTGCTATCAATCAACATCGACAGCACGCCCCCTTTGGTGCGAGACCCGGAGCGATGGAAAGTCCTTCGCTAGCCGGGTCTCGCGCATGCGCACGACGGAGCTCCCTCCGTCGTGCGCATGCGCAGTGGGGACCATCGACCCACTTGCGAGCGTACTGCCGCTCGCGAGTGGGTCTGAATGACCCCCATTGTGCCTTATAACTAATGAAGGGAAATGGCACTGATTACACCATTTGAATGTATATATCTCTGATATATAGCTGTTTATATATATATATATATATATATATATAAAAACAGCTATATAACAGGGGTAAGGTGCAATCAGGGAGATTGCTAGGCTCTTCAGGGAGATTGGTACTATTTCAGGGAGTCTCCCTGACCATCAGGGAGTGTTGGCAAGTATGCAGCTATGCGTTAGTCACAGATAAGATAGTGACCTGTATAGTGCAATTAACATGAGGCTCGGAGTCCTCCTGATAAAGGTGAAAGCCACCTGATGTGGGGTGTTGAGCCCTCCCGATACCCCTGATGGAGGGGAAAAACCACCTGATGTTGGGGCTTTGAGGGCTCAGTTTGAGTCAAGATACTGTAAGACTGCTACTGTGGTGGACCTAGAAATCACAAAATGCCCTGTCTACTGCTGATTGCTTCACATGCAGGGGACTTGCTCCACCAAAGATCTGCCCCCAGCTTAAGTCGCCGGTGCTCCAGGCCCCCACCTCCCATGCCCAAGCTCCGTCTAGGGCTTCCTTGTTGACATCCAGCTCCTGGAAAATCTGCAGCCGTGCTTATGCTTGGGCCAGCAGCACAGGTCTGCGGCTAGAGCTGCCACCAGGGAGGAGTGGGAAGGGGAGTTGTGGGTGAGGGGGGGCACCAGAGTCACACTGGCATGAGAAGCTGCTGAGGAGCAGCGAGATCAATGAGCAAGGGCAGACTATAGATAGATGGAAGCGGTATCTGTTGGACTGACACAGAGCCCTCCACTAGAATATGGTTATGGTAGCCTCTCTGGTGGCGGAAAGAGGTGCCATGTATTGGGTGGTCATGATAGTACACTCCGGGTACATATTTACAGCCAGGGCCGGTTCTCGACATTGTGGAGCTCAGGGCGAAAGTTCACAGATGCGCCCCCTTTCCCCCCCCCCCAAAAAAAAACAAAAAAACCAACAACTTTTTGTAGATGACGTTCCTCTGCACGCGCTGAAAGCACACGCACTTCCGGAGAGGGGGCGTGTCCTTGCGGAACACCCCCAATTCATCAAACTGTGGGGAGTGCCGAGCACTTAGGAAGGTGCTGGGCTTCGCCCAAGCTGTCCCCTCGTGGCGAATAATTGCCATGTGCAGTAATGCGCCTTACACAGTAAAGCCCTTTATAACACATTATGCCACACGCAGTAATGCCTTGTAGAACACATTATGCCACATGCAGTAATGCCCTGTATAACACATTATGCCACACGCAGTAATGCCCTGTATAACACATTATGCCACACGCAGTAATGCCCTGTATAACACATTATGCCACACGCAGTAATGCCCTGTATAACACATTATGCCACATGCAGTAATGCCCTGTATAACACATTATGCCACATGCAGTAATGCCCTGTATAACACATTATACCACACACAGTAATGACCTTTATCACGCATTATGCCACACTCAGTAATGCCCTGTATAACACATTATGCCGCACGCAGTAATGCCCTGTATAACACATTATGCCACACGCAGTAATGCCCTTTATAACACATTATGCCACACGCAGTAATGCCCTGTATAACACATTATACCACATGCAGTAATGGCTTTTATAACACATTATGCCACATGCAGTAATGCCCTGTATAACACATTATGCCACATGCAGTAATGCCCTGTATAACACATTATACCACACACAGTAATGCCCTGTATAACACATTATGCCACATGCAGTAATGCCCTGTATAACACATTATGCCACACGCAGTAATGCCCTTTATAACACATTATGCCACACGCAGTAATGCCCTGTATAACACATTATGCCACACGCAGTAATGGCCTGTATAACACATTATACCACATGCAGTAATGGCTTTTATAACACATGCCACATGCAGTAATGCCATGTATAACACATTATGCCACATGCAGTAATGCCCTGTATAACACATTATGCCACATGCAGTAATGCCCTGTATAACACATTATGCCACATGCAGTAATGGCTTTTATAACACATTATGCCACATGCAGTAATGCCCTGTATAACATATTATGCCACATGCAGTAATGCCCTATATAGCACATTATGCCACATGCAGTAATTCCCTTTATAATACAGTATCCCCAATTCAAATTACGCCACACATTAGTCCCTTATTCATGTTATGACACACAGTGGTGCCCCTTTTACACAATGCCCACATTAGTGCCCCTTATACACAAGGCCCACAGTACTGAGTAGTAGTGCCCCAAATACAATGCCCACAGTAGTAGTGCCCCCTATAGTAGTGCCCACATTAGTAGTGCCCCAGTAATAATGCCCCCTATAGTAGTGCCCACAGTAGGAATGCCCCCTATAGTAGTGCCCAAAGTTGGAATGCCCCCATTAGTGCCCCCTATAGTAGTGCCCCCAGTAGGAATGCCCCTTTATAGACATGCTCCCAGTAGTAATGCCCCCTATAGACATGCCCCCAGTAGTAATGCCCCTTATAGACATGCCCCCAGTAGTAATGCCTCCTGTAATAATGCCCCTTATAGACATGCCCCCAGTAGTAATGCCCCTTATAGGCATGCCCCCAGTAGTAATGCCCCTTATAGGCATGCCCCCAGTAGTAATGTCCCCTTATAGACATGTCCCAGTAGTAATGCCCCCTTATAGACATGCCCCAGTAGTAATGCCCCTTATAGACATGCTCCCAGTAGTAATGCCCCCCTATAGACATGTCCCCAGTAGTAATGCCCCTTATAGACATGCCACCTGTAGTAATGCCCCTTATAGACATGCTCCCAGTAGTAATGCCCCCCTATAGACATGTCCCCAGTAGTAATGCCCCTAATAGACATGCCCCTAGTAGTAATGCCCCCTTATAGACATGCCCCTAGTAGTAATGCCCCATGCCTCCCTTCTGAAAAATAAAAAATACAAAGACAATACTTACCTTAGGCCCCGCTCCTGCGTCAACATAACACCCCCCCTCCCCGCCCCTTCCAACAATACACATACTAACCTGCAGCTATAAAGTCTGAAGGGTTTTGCAAGTTGTCAAGGAAATTACCACTGTCCACTTTTTTTAGTTCAATTTTTCCCTCCAAATTGTTCTTTGCAGATGACAAAGTCGCAACAAATTTGTCCAAAGAGTCTAAGAACTCCTGTATCTGCGAATTCTGTAGACCGTCCTTCACAGCCCCCCAATTCTGGGAATAGAATTAGATATCAACAGTAGCAGATTTAATAAGTATCACAAAGCTCAATGTGAATTACTTGCCTATCCGTACTGCGACAAAACTGCTGTAAATGTTTTCGAATTTTTTATTTTAATTGTACGCTACTAGATTCCGCCCCTAATGCTTTCCTCACTGTCCCATAAGTAGCAACATGTTGTCATAACTGTTACAGCTCGTAGCAAATAAAACTGCAAAGTAGTTAAAAATAGACCTATATGGCTTCACTTACGAAGAGCACAGTATAGGCTCAGAAAAACGCCTTGATCCAACATTTCCAACTCTCGGGAGACATGCATCTCTATTAAAGGGGAGTAGGAGGTATTTGTCCTTTCCTACGATAGCTCTGTTCTATAGAGCCATTCCTTGCATATGCTCACTCAGGGGAACAGAGTAGGGAACTCAAGAGGGATAGATAGCACTGCTATACTGTTAGTGTTGTGTGATATTTGAGCCACATTAAAAACAATCGAAACTGGTGAACAAAAAAACTGTAGCGCTACTATGGGTCACTTTATTTCTAAAAAGAATGTAATCAATAATAAATCAATCAATTATCTGGTTGTATGCTCTCTAGCTGCTGCAAGAAACCAGGTAGTATCCTGGTGTGTATATCGGTATAAAATCTCATAAGAACATATGGCAGCGCTTAGAGCATACTGTCCATGTAGAAAAAAACTCTTATATAAATATGTAATATAATAAAAAAACAATTTATTTCTCCTAATATGTGTAGAATGAAATCATCACATTAATCATGATTTTTGTCCCCTGTATTTTCACAACCAGGACCGGCAGTGAAAAGCTCAGGGCTGGTTGTACATTTTGGGGGACACGTCCTTTTTTTATTTTACACATATTCAATTTTAACATAGATGCATAGATGGATCTCACTGATATGTAAATGCATTTGTGTCTTATTGATCTTATTTTCTCAGATGCATGCCTCTGACGCCTGCTGATGCCGCTGTGCACTGTCCCGCTGCTCCGCACCCCCGCTGCTGCCACTGCCCCGCACACCTGCAGCCCACCCCCCCGCAGCCATCTCTACCTGTGTACCGGCCTTCCTCCACCTGCGCTAGTGTACCATTTTGTTGCCCTTCTCCCCTGCAGGTGGCCTGGTTTGCTCCTCCAAACCCTGATAAATTTTAAAAAAGCAATCCATACTCAACAAACCTTATGGTTTCACATGTCCCATTAAGGCTTCTTAGACATGATCTTCTGCTCAGATCCCAGTTGCATAGACTGCAAGTGTGTATTCCAATGAGCACACCATTCTGTGAATTAGCAACTCCACCATTTTGTGAGTGACAGCAATCTCACTCTGTGAGAGTTCTGCATCTGCAGATAACCACAGGGTGTGAAAATTCAGATCATGTCTAAGAAGCCTTAATGGGACATGTGAAACCGTAAGGTTTTTTGTCTATGGAATATGTATACGTTTAATGTGATGATTTCATTCTACACATCTTAGGAGAAATAAATAGTTTTTTTTATTATATTACATATTTTTATAAGTGTTTTTTCTACATGGACTGTATGCTCTAAGCATTGCCATATGTTCTTGTGAGATTTTATACATTAAAAACAAGCGCAACAGGGTGACGGATGGAAACCTTTCTACAGAGCTGTGTTGTGTGTGTCTACTCCTGTCTAATGCAGAACTTTCACTTTTTTTATGGAAATCTACTAACATAGAAGTCACACTGAATTATCAGTTATTTGTAATGCTTGATTTATGTTATTACAGAGTGGTGCCTCTTTATTTAAATGTATAGGTTTTATCTATTGTGCTTAAAGGCAATGGGCGGAATTTAATTCTCTCCAGCCCCTATCACGCCCAACGGAGCTATTCTATTCTTGCTCCTGTCAGGCGCGATCAGCTGCCAAACGCTACATTTCAGCTCGCAGCCCCTGGGGGATGAGAGCTGAAATGTGCGAAAAGTGACATGTTTGGGCGCCCAAACATCACTTTTCGCAATCGCGTCCAGCACTTTGGTCGGGTTTAGCTGCTTTACGCGGCTAAACCTGACATCTATGGGCACGATCAGCGTGAAATTCTGGCACAATTGAATAGCGACCCGCGATCTCCTGTCACTTTAGACGGGAGATGCGGGCCGCGAAATCAATTGAATTCCGCCCAATGTGTAGCTCATTTGAAGATTAGAAGGCCACACATGTATTCGTTTGCCCATCACTGGTTTAACAGATAATACTGCAAGAATAGGGTTAATGTATTGTCTGGTGGCTTTGTGGGCATGTGCAAGAAGTCACCTGATCTTTGAGGTTGGTAGTAATGGAGTTTTTAATAGCTTCCATATATATTTCCATATATATTTTTATTTACACATCTGATGGCAGAAAGGCTAACTAAACATAAAAAAACACTGTGTCTTTCCTGTTCTCAATCAATTATAAATGGGCCTGCGGGTACACTTTCAACCGCTGTGCGCCTGCATTTCCTTTTAGACGATACCCCACATTGCCACAACCTAATATCTCAATATATTTAGTTCTACTAGGTGCTTCAAATTTAAAATATAGCTTTCTCAGAATATATTTCATTCTAACATTCTACAAATTTTGACAAATACATTTGTGAAAGTTAAAAAGCAACTCTCTTATTAATCAATTGATATTTTCTCAGTCAAGTGCCTTTAATAATACCATTGCTCTAATATGAATTTACTTCAGAAACATTACATGCTCACAGAGCTAACATGGATTGCAGACGAGAAACTGGCAATCCAACTCATGTAAGAGACCCAAATTGTACAAGTGAAGTTGAAAGTCAGGTCATGATGATGTAGCATAATCCCTTCCACCAGGCACAACATGCTCTGTCCCTAAAACTTCCCTTTTAATATACCATTGCTCTGACCCAACTAGAATGAAATAATTGATAAGATGGGTGCTCTTATTGTAATGTAGTGAACTTGTCGACAGTCAGAAAGTGACAATTAGAAGGATAACAGCGTTATGTCGAACCCAGCATGCCGACATGGTTGCAATGCTCTTTAAAGCATTGTAACCATGTTGGCTTTGGAACTTTAAACATGATGCCTTACCATCATGTTTAAAGTTCCAAAGCCGACATAGTTACAATGCTTTAAATCGCATTGCTACCATGTCGGCATGCTGGGTTTGACATAACACACCTTTTCTACTTGTCGACATTCTGACTGTCGATAAGACCTAACCATCCAGTTTTCCTGATGGAAGGACTCACATTGAAGGGTCAGAAACCGGTCACTTGAACACTATATATCAACAGTTTTAAAAACTAGTAAAAGTGGCACTTTGTTTTGTGGCAAAATGCTAGCTATGACTTGGGGTAGGAGAACTCCATTGTTTGGCAGCATTTAAGACCCAACGATGCCAGCCCGCCCATGCGATACAGTCATATTGATGGTATACAGTTATTACATTGATTCTTTCACAAAGTCTCAATTAATTTCTGTGTAAGCTATGTAACAGAATGGCAGGCTTCATTATTAAAGAGTGCAGTAAACGAAATGTGAAATCCAGGATCATGGCACTTCAACACTCTCTATAGCAGTATGAGAATTCTCAGGAGCTACAATGCATCAAACATAACTAAAAGAAAGAGCAGCATTCACACCTATAACTGAGATAACGTACCTCTTGACATTTTAGTGCTGGCACCAGAACCTGAGCCAGTAAGATCTCCAGGCCTTGGAGAATATTGCCATTTGTACATTCAAACATGCTGAAATTTACTTCCTACAGTATAAGAGAGAGAAGGTCATAAAACGGGTCTTGTGCAACCTGTATTTTCTTTACCTGCAAAACAACTTCACTATTTTCAAGATCATGTCTCCATCAGATTTTCTACAGACATGTCTCCATTTACTTTCTACTTCATAAGTCTATTCATATTGAAAAGTGCTGGGTATTATACAGAATGAAAATGAAATGTAGACAAGTTTCTATGCAGAGTTCAATGGATCAAATGCTTTATGTTCATATTACCAGTGCATTACAACAAGGGGAGTTAAACATTAGCACTCTGATTCAATTAGCTGCAAGGTTCCATAGTAGCCTGGTAAGTTATGTTTCTACATGCTGTGTACAGATCACATGATCTGCTTATTTGGCTCATATTTGTTTGCACAAACTAGAAGATGTTAGCAAAAATCTGCGATAATATCATTACCATAACTGCACGAAAACATACCACGTGTGGCTATTATGGATCTTCATGGCTATTTTAAATTGTCCCCTATTATTATTCTGTATATTTGGCCTATTTTTAGCCTAAGGACAACTTTAATTTCAAGGTCTCATGATAGCATTCAATGCATGTTCTTAACATTTTTAAAGACGTTAAAGTTGATAGTTCATGTGAGTGAATGTACCTGTTGTGGCTGAGGAATGAAGCCATGCAGCCAAGATGGTCATCACAGCACTGAAAAAGTTATTTTTCCGTACAATGGCGCCATCAAGGGGAAATGTCAGTGTTATGCGCCTAACACAAACTGGATATGTAGGTTATGTTCTGCAAATATCAGGGCCGCTACTAAAGGTGTGCGAATGGTGCCACCTCACCAGGGCCATAGCTAGGGTAGTGCGGCCGGTGCCATCGCACAGGGCACCACAGGTCAGGGGGCGCTGTTTGGGCCTGTCAAATTTCTGTTTATTATTATTCTCACTTATAACTTCCTCTTATTTCATCCCCAGCATCTCCTGGCCTCCCCTATCTCTTCCCTGGCCCTTCCCCATGAGGCAATTCCCCTTTTCTGGGTGTATCATGTTCCTTTGAAAGATGAGGGGGGCGCCAATGCTCTTTCTGGCACAGGGCACCAAAAAGTCTAGTTACAGCTCTGCACCTCATAAAGCCATGTGGGCAGCAATGCCACTCACCCACAGCCCCTTCATCTGACTAGCAGGCACCCTGCAAACAGAATATCTGCAGCAGAGCCGCCTGGAGCGTCCTTAGGACACTTCAGACGTGCACACTGTTGCCCTTACATCCCCACTGAGCACCCTCGGGCATTGCTGTAATTCCCAGCGATTGTGACCCAGCCCCGCCCCTCTGTATGATGTCACAAGGGGGCATGGCCTGCAGTTCTAATAACTGATACAGTTAGCTGCAGCGCTGTAACTTCGCGTTCCGAACACGCCCACCTCAGCGCATGACTTCATGCCACATGATGGGGCCAAATCAACCGGAACAACAGCACTGCCCGGAGCATCCTAAGGCTGTTATGGCTGCTGTCTGCCCTTTGAGGCGTCCAGGGGATGCTCCGGGTGGCACTGCATCGGCGATTCTGGCTGCAGGGTGCCATTCCAGACACCCTACTAGCCAGATACAGGGACCGTGGATGGTTGGCGGTGCTGCCCACAGAACACTGTGCTCTGGACGGCAGCACCGGTCACCCATAGCTGGTTACGGCCCCACTGAGGCGGTGTCTGGCAACTGCACTTACAAAGTAGTTAAGTCCCGGCACCTGACACTCGGACCAGGGAAATATCAGCGTAAAGGTAAATAAATGTTAGGAAATGTTTTAGAGTATTTTAACATGTTATATTTAATGTTTGGCACTACCACACTGGACCAGTTAATAATGCTCAACCTTGCAGCACTGAAGAGGATTTAGCCCAGGCGATATGCGTAGTTCTCAAATTATATTAACATATTTTTATATCTATTGAAGGTGCATTTTAGATAATAGTATCTAAAGCTGGGTTCACACTAAACGATTGTGTACCCAGCAATGCGACCCACGAGCCCAGCGCCGACGGGCCGACATATCGGGCGGTTCTGTACACACTGGGAGATCTGGTGCCCGACCGTCCAATATGCCGGGCCCCGCTGCATAGCACTGCATGGGATCGTCAGCACCAGGCTGCAGAGCCGGTCCTGGTTCTGAAAATTAGGGGGAACAAAATGAGAAGAGTTCCACCATAATTTAGGAACCAGCACCAGGCTGCAGGGCCAGTCCTGGTTTTAAATATAGGGGGAAAAAAATGGCTTAGGGGTCCCCCTATATTTAAAACCAGCACCGGATCAAACCACCCGGGGTGTAATGCCACAGCCAGGAGACCCTATTACCGGGTCTCCAGGGTTAAAGCATTCTCACCCCAAGCCGGTCAGGCCAAGCCGGGGATCTTAGGGGATGTGGGGACCCCCGAAAAAAGGAGTCCCCCCTCTCCCGAAACTCAAAGCTTGGTCTGAAGCCTGGGCTGTGGGTACGGGGGTAATAATATGTAAAATTACAGAAAACTATTGTATTTTACAGTGGAACTACAGGTGCCAGCATGCCTGCCCTTTGGCACTTGTGGAACTACAAGTGCCAGCAGGCGGCCGGCACCCTTACCTCCACTGTAAAATAAATAGTTAAATAAAGACATTACACACACACACACTTTACATGTAGCGGCCGCTCATTGGCTGGGACCCACGTGGAACCAGCCAATGAGTGGCCGCTACATGTAAAGAGGCCGCTGATTGGCTATATGGCCTGTGAGAAATTCCAGCTGACTTCGGTCAACTATCATTTCGCGAGGTGTAAGTATATGTAACAGCATATACTTACATCTGTTCGACTTGGTTGAGGTAAGTCGTTTTGCCCCGGGCTTCAGACCAAGCCTGGGGTTTCGGGGGAGAGGGGACCCCTTTTTTCGGGGGTCCCCCCTCCCCTGAGATCCCCGGCTTGGGGTGAGAATGCTTTGGCCCTGGAGACCCGGTAATAGGGTCTCCTGGCTTGGCATTACACCCTGGACAGTTTGGTCCAGTGATGGTTTTAAATATAGACGGACCCCTACGCAATTTTTCCCCCCCTATATTTAAAACCAGGACTGGCCCTGCAGCCTGGTGTTGGTTCCTAAATTATGGTGGAACCCTACTCATTTTGTTCCCACTAATTTTTGGAACCAGGACCGGCTGACAACTCCGGGGCTGGTTATGTATTTGGGGGGGGACCCTACGTAATTTATTTTTTTTAAATAACCCTAATTTAACTATTTACAGGCAGAAACATACACAAATCACACTGATCTGTGTATGTTTCTGGCAAACTCGCAGCTCTGGAGGTGAGTGTTTAAAACTTCAATTTGGCAGAGAGTTTGCTGGCATCTCACCCGAGTTTGTCATCTTGATTCTTGGTAAATTTGCAAGCTGTATCTTTTAGGTGAAAAGTACTTCCGAGTTTGCCCAATGGTGATAACTATCTCTCCCGAGTTTTACGAGTGAGAAGAAAGAAATCTCTCTCTAACTCACCCAACTTTGCCTTTAGTAAATTTGCTAGTTGAAAAACATGCCTAAAATCTCCTGAGATTGTCATCTCGACCAATCTCGATTCTTAGTAAATTTACCCCAGTAGGAGTCAGAAAATAGCAGTTGCTAAAGGAAAGAGAATCCATATACCGTAAAGTGGCAAAGTAATCCCACTCGGGTGGCTCAGGAATAATGTGGAGGCTAGCGTAGTAAGTCTGTCTAGTCACACCTGTACACACATTTTCTGAAAAGTTTTATTTTTGCTTTGCTTCAAGCCAATGTTCAAGTATTAGCACTTGGTAGGTGAGTACACTATGTTGCAGGCAGGCTTTGAGAACATACTTTGAATGCTCTTTACATGGTTTAGTTTTCAATACTGTGTTAAGGGGCCGGTTTCAATTATATGCCAGCAGCTTTAACACATGAAGCAGCTGTAACCTGTTTTGGCAGCTTCCGATCTTAATTGAAACTGACCCATTGAGACCAATGGTTTAATTTTCATATCATAAAGCATTTATTTTTAGTTGGTTTACTTACTGTCTCTCTTTAGCAAAAATGTAAAAGGGTAAAACTATTATTGCACTCTACCCCAACCTAGTATTTAACTGGTAATACCTGACCTTTGCTATTTGTTCACCATTACCTTAGTACTTACAATCAGGGTCAGTATCTGCTGTTCAGCCTCTTTAATGATCTGTGAGCACCAGGGGTTTGGAAAGAATACCTGGTCCCTGTCTGGACAACTCTCTTCCAATTAGGAGCTCAAGTCATTTTCACCAGTGTATTTAATCCCTTTCTCCTCTGGTGCTCAAAGATCATTGCGGACAGCTGACCAGCAGAGGTTCCATTAATTGCAAGCTCTGGACTCCCACTTTAAATAATTGAAACTTGTAAATTGGAAATTGCAAATTGGGTAATCCTACTGTATGAAGCATATTTGTATTGAAGTATATCTGTTAGAGAATTCAGGAAATTACCATTTTTGTTAACCATTAAAATAGATAATATTAATTTGTAGTGAATGACAAATAGTGAATCAGATCCCGTTGATTAATTATTTGTTGGTAATGACCAATATAAAACTCACTTGAATAATGTTGGCTGTAGTTATTGGTTTATCTGTTGTTCGCAAGAAGAAAAGACAGGTCCCTGTTAAACCCTAGAAAAAAAGCAAATATCACTTACTTTCCAACAAGTCATTTTTGGATAGTTTGTTTGTCTTTGGTCCATGGTTTATGTGTACTTTCTCTATTGTAAACTACCTTGTAACAGCATAAATATCATAACATAACAACAACTAACAATTATTCCTAAAAAAAAAAAAAGAATATGAACGCTATCAGTAATAAACCCCAGAACAATAAGGGCACTACTTTTCTAGGCGGTCTACTGTTGAGGAACATTCAGGAAGTAGTATTGTAGAGTAATTGAGAAAAGGGACAGGAAACATCATACTTACATTTATTTGTATGAATTAGGGATGTGCAGGCTCGTATTAGTTCGGATTTGCACGCCGGGTTCGGATTTTTCCCTCCAAAAATCCGGGCTCAGAAAGAGGCAAAACAACATCTTGTATGGACAAACATCATCATTCCTGGACTTTTGTCCAGGAATGATGATGTTTGTCCATGCAAGATAATCCGAGCCTGCACATCCATAGTATGAATCTACTTAATAAAATGAACCCATGATCCTTGTGTTCTGCAATGAAAATCACATTTCATAGAATTGGGCGATGGTGCTTAAAAATATTAACAAAAAAGTGAAACAAAGTAGAATGAAAAAGGTGAGACGGACGAGAAAGACAATGGAGAGAAGTGGACCCTGTGGGCAAAAACACAGTCTAGTGGGAAGGGCATCAGAGAGAAAGAGGTGCGAAGGACTGAAAGATGGTAGGCCAGCAAGCGATATGTCAGGAAGAGGAGGAGGGGTAGGTAGCCCTTGGTGAACAGGTAAGTTTTCAGAGAGCATTTGAACCTTTGGAGGTTGTGGGAGAGACTGATTTGGAGTGGAAGTGTATTCAATAAGAGGGAATCAATACAGAGGTGGGAGTAGGAGGCAATTATCAATGAGGAGGAAAGGTGCAGATCAGATTGAGAACAGAGAGCAGCAGGGAGTATAGAGAGACCAGGTTAGAGATGTAAGAGGGATTTGAGGGGTATATATGGGATTGTTATTGGTGAAAGAGAGGGAGTGGGTGAGAATGAGACTTTTAAAGCAAATGGTGAGAAATGGTTAGACACATGGACAGGGCCGCCAGGAGATCTTTCCCCCTGATCCACGATCCCCCCACCACCACCACCTCGCTCCGTATCCCTGCACAGGAAGTAGTAAGAGAGGGGAGAGGTCAGAGGAAGAGAGGTAGATTGCCATCAGGGGCTTGAAGACAGAGCCTTGAGAGACACAAACAATGAGAGGAGGGTATAAACTGAGGTAAAAACACAGGGTAATTATGAAGCAACACGAGACGCTCTCATTCCAGTGGAGTGTGAAGTGCACAGGAGAATAGTGGGGTTGATGGTGTCAAAAGTGGCAAAAAGTAGAACATAGAGAAATTATCTTTCATATTCACTTAGAGAAGATCTTTAGTAACACTGATGAAGGCACCCTGGAGACGGAAATCTGACTGATGAGACTCAAGGAAGGAGAGAGTGAGATGATTGTACATGAGCCATATGAATGTAGGGGTGATACTGTAGATACCAGTATAAAAGGACAGTTCAAAGAGATAGGCAAGATGCAAGCAGTCAATGTGAAACTGAGAGGGGCAGTTTGTGGTTAGTGACACACAGCCAGCTTTGAATGGGAAATGCTACATGCTTGTTTTTGGCTTTTAAAGAATAAAATAATTGTCTAGAAATGCGATTGTGCTTATGGCAGCTTTCTCTTTGGGGCCAGCCTTACAGTAGCGTGCACAAATGCTATTTATTGGTGTTAAGCTAGAGGTTGAATATCAACAATCACTGTGACTGGACAATGATATGCGAGACATAAATCTGGTCCCTAAGAGTAATTAATATGAGCTGTGGTTCATATACTAAAGTTATGCCTATATAGATCATAGGATTTAGTGTATTAGTCCTCTATGTGGACAAATATACTTTTACATGTCCAGTCATAAGGGTGAATGATGTATTTTATATCAGTTTGGTTTTAAAATGTATCAAGCTGAGCTGTAGTTTATCAATTAGTAATGCACCTATATAATATTGGATATAGTGCTCTGGTTCCTAATAGTTATATAATTGTCATCAGTGAGTTTCCGATGAGTCTGGTCGATGTTTTAATAGGTCAATCATTTAAAAGGAAACCCCATAAATTAATATTTTCCTGAATTTACATTTTATGCTCATGTTCTATAAGGAAATGGTTCAAACAAAATGATAAACAAAGAAAACAATCCAAAACTTTAAAAATAATAAAATATAACATTATTTAGCAATGAGCAATTGTGAGATACAGCTATTTCTCTAAACAGAAGTAAATATTTATTTTATGGTGCTTTGCAAAAAACTCAAAACAGCAATATAGCAGGAGCAATATCAAATGACCATATTTCATGTTAAAAACACTCAAAAGTATATGGTATTTAAAAAACAACATGGGCCACTGCATCATTGGTTAAACCACAGAGAGGCCGATGACAGTAGCAGACGTACCTCGGTGGAGCCCATTGTGATAAAAAGTTTCTTCTGCAGGTGAGTATATGAGCTATTTAGGTTTGCTCCTTCTGCCCACATAGGAATATTTGCCTTATTGGGCTAGAATACATGAGAAGACAAATAAGATTGATGAAGTGAAAGAGATAGACGTAACAGATCAATATAACAAAAAAAAACATAATAAATGTATTTTTGTACATACCTGAGCAACTTCTTGATAAAAAAAGATTAGTTTTTTTGATCCATTTGCAGCAAAGAAATCTGCTATTAGGCTGAACTATAAAGAGAGCAAAAAGATTATTAAAAAAGGATGTTTATTTATCATAACAATTATAATATTCATATTTTATGATCATCTAGCTAAACTCAGGAACCAAACAAACTCTATTATGTACCCTTTTAAAGACTGCCATAGTATTTTAAAGCCTGCATAAATGACTTACCAGTATGTTTAGGTGGGCTGAAGATACAGTCCTGAGGAAATATTACCTTTCACATATGATATGACATATAATGTAATTAATATTTTTCCCCTTAGCTCATAGGGTAGTAGTTTATCAGTGCATAAAATGTTCTCAAAAGTAGTATAATTTCAATTCTATGATTTATTTTGAAAAAAACGCATGTATGTACATCAAAATATGAACATTATCAAAGACAATTTTGGGGGAAAAAAGTAGAGATGTGCAGTTAAGTTTTCCTGAAACACGAACACGCACGAACTTAGGAGTTCAGAGTCAAAACGGGTCACAGTTCGGAATCACTATAGGGTTAGTGTGGAAAAGAGTTTCGATGCGGGTCTGCTGTCAGTTTGGAACTCAGATTTAAAAAGCAAAGGATTTTGGATTGCATGTAAACAGGTCCAAGTTACATGATTTAGCTGTTGTTATAGATTTTGTAGGAATCCAAAACCAAATCCATGCACATCTCTAAAAAAAAATAAAGCGCAAACCACAAAAAAGCATTCATTGCTACCGATTCACCACCAGGTGGCACTAATGCATTATTTTACCTTGTCATCAGAAATAAGAAAGTCCTCCACTTCAGTATCACTGATCCCTAGGCCATCAGCCAGTTTAGAAATTAAATATTTGTGCCTAGCATCCAATTGAGCTCTCCTCTCATCCTTTGTAACTTTAGCAAGTTTGGCCATTTCCTTCCTAGCTTCATTAGAAAGCACATTATTCTTTTTTCCTGCTGGCTGTAAAATTACAAACAAATAAATTAATTAAATCACATGCCAAGATTTGTGTATCTTTGTAATCTCAAACCTCTACAATTATAAGGAGGCTTTTTAAACTTATACTTGTAGGATAGATGACTAAATGACTACTCACTGGAATTTGTGAAGTGGGAGATGACACAGTATTGGCTGATCCTGGTGCTACGCTTGGTCTTTTCACTGCACCTCGACGTCTCTGGCCTTTGGCTTCTGCATCTGGCAAACACATCAAAAAGCTAAATGACAACCCTCTGAACTGATTTTAATTTTAAGTGGCAACCCAAAAAGATCAAAGTACCTGGGGATTTACTTAACTTCCCACTATGACTCTCTTTTTCGTGAAAATGTTCCACCTCTCCTATCCAAAATACAGGCCGAGTTAAATTCCTGGAATCGTCTTATTATCTCGTGGTTGGGTAGGATCATAGCTGTTAAAATGAATATTATACCAAAATGGCTTTATTTTTTCCAGACTCTCCCCATAACTGTTCCCGCTGTTTTTCTAAGTAATATTCAAAAGCCCCTTGTTTGTTTTGTTTGGAATCACAGACCCCCGAGAATTGCGGTTAAAGTTTTGGAAAGGTCGGTTGAGGGAGGTAGGAGAGGCCTCCCTAATGTTAAACTTTATTATCTCGCTTCCCATTTCTCTTATATTGTTGCTTCATACTCTCCCCCAGGTACTACTTCATGGTTGGACATTGAATCGGCCTATATTACTCTCCCAGACTTAACTTCTTTGTGGGGCATATTACCCGCACACCGACCTTCCGCATCCAAATTACTCCCTACTATCAAATTTAACTTCAAACTCTGGGATCTCTATTCACATAAAATTAATCTTACTTCTCCAGCATCCCTTCTAACTCCTATCTGGTATAACCCCCTGTTCTTCCTGGTTCCTCCACATTGAGGTTCCATAACTGTATTAATGCAGGGCTTAGATTCCCCACTGATTTTTCTGTTCAAGGTCAATGGTTATCCCTGTCAACATCACAACAAAAAAATCCCATCCCAGACGCTTAATCCTTTTGAATTTTTTCAAATTCGCCATTTCTTACAATCATTACCTCCACTGTCTGTCCTCCGAGCCCTTACCCCTTTTGAAAAACTTTGTAGGAATTACCCCTTATCTAAAGGTTTAATCTCCCAGATTTATGCTTTTCTTTTAGATGCTACCCTTCCCTCTCTTAGACCTCACGAAACTGCTTGGGAACGAGATCTTGGATCTCCTCCGAATGATGAGGCCTGGGACGACATGAGACTGGGGATAGCCAAAAGTTCTATTGCAACCAAAATTAAAGAGACTGCATATAAAATTTATTATAGGTGGTATTATACTCCTGAGAGACTTCATAGAATGTTCCCATCTTCTTCACCCGATTGTTGGCGGGGCTGTGGCTGCAAGGGTACTATAATCCATATCTGGTGGACCTGTCCAATTATTGTCCCCTTCTAGGACTCGGTTCATGGCCTACTAAATTCCCTTCTGGAAGCTCCAATCTCAAAAGATCCCTGGATATTTTTATTGTGCGATCCACCCCCGAATATTGGCAAATTTTCTAAGAAATTGGCTGCACACATCCTAGCAGCGGCAAAATCCCTTATCGCTCTAAACTGGAAAAAGACATCCCCACCACTTCTCTCTGTACTTAAGAATCAGATATGGCATGTTGCGACCATGGAGAAGATAACTTATTACTGTACCTCCATGATCGAGGACATGTTTTTTCTCAAGTTTGGGCTCACTGGCTGATTGCTGAGCACAGTGCCCCTCTTTCTTCAGCACACTCCATACATGGACCCATGGGCAATGACTGATGTTTACCGTCCAGAAGATGTATTGGTTCTTTGGATGATGTGTAGTCTTGTCCCCCCCTTACTTCCTCTCCTCCTACCCTCTGTTTACCCCTCTCTTCTCTACCAAGTATTTTGAGTAGATTTTTTGTCTGTTATTGTTTACAAAATATGGTCTGCATTGGGTTTTTGTTAGGGGTGTGCACCGGCCACTTTTCGTGTTTTGTGTTTTGGTTTTGGATCTGGATCTTTCTTCGTGTTTTGGATCTGGATTGGTTTTGCCAAAACCACCCTTCCGTGTTTTGGGTTCTGGGTTTTGTGTTTTGGATCTGTATTTTTTTGAAAAAAAGCATAAAAACAGCTAAAATCACAGAATTTGTAGGTTTTTCTGCTCCTATGCTATTATTAACCTCAATAACCTTAATTTCCACTCATTTCCAGTCTATTCTGAACACCTCACACCTCACAATAGTGTTTTTATGTCCAAAAGGTTGCACCGAGGTAGCTGGATGACTATGCTAAGCGACACGAGTGGGCGGCACAAACACGTGACCCATCTAGGAGTGACACTGCAGTGGCAGGCAGGATGGCAGTTAGAAAAACTAGGCCCCAAACTGTACATAATGCAAAGAAAAAAAGAGGTGCAAGATGGAATTGTCCTTGGGCCCTCCCACCCACCCTTATGTTGTATAAACAGGACATGCACACTTTAACAAATCAATCATTTCAGCGCCAGGGTCTGCCACACAACTGTGGCTGAAATGATTGGTTCGTTTGGGCCCCCACAAAACAAGCTGGCAATTAATGTGTCCCTGCACAAACTGGCTCTACGGAGGCAAGATGTCATCCTCATCCTCCTCATCCACCGATTCCTCACCCTCTTCAGTGTGTACATCCTCATCCTCACAAAGTATTAACTCGTCCCCACTTGAATCCACCACCACAGGTCCCTCTGTACCTTCTGGAGGCTGGTCTCCCTGGAAGAGCTGATAATTCATTTTGATGAACATCATCTTCTCCACATTCTGTGGAAGCAACCTCCTACGCCTTTCGCTGACAAGGTTCCCGGCTGCACTAAACACTCTTTCGGAGTACACACTGGAGGGGGGGCAACTCAGGTAAAATAGAGCCAGTTTGTACAGGGGCCTCCAAATTGCCTCTTTTTCCTGCCAGTACAGGTATGGACTGTCTGACATGCCTACTTGGATGCTGTCACCGATGTAATCCTCCACCATTCTGTCAATGGTGACAGTATCATATGCAGTGACAGTAGACATGTCAGAAATTGTTGCCAGGTCCTTCAGTCCGGACCAGATGTCCAAACTTGGTCCTGCCTGCCCTGCATCACCGCCAGCGGGTTGCTTAGGATACCTAAGTTTTTTCCTGGCAGCCCCAGTTGCGGGAGAAAATGAAGAAGGAGCCGTTGACGTGTCACGTTCCGCTTCAGCTGACAGTGTGTTCACCAGCAGGTCTTTGCACCTCTGCAGGCTTGTGTCGGCCGGAAAGAGAGACACCACATAGGCTTTAAACCTAGGATCGAGCACGGTGGCCAAAATGTAGTGGTCTGATTTCAACAGATTGACCACCCTGGAATCCTGGCAAAGCGAATGAAGGGCTTCATCCACAAGTCCCACATGCCGAGCGGAATCGCTCCGTCTTAGCTCCTCCTTCACTTTCTCCAGCTGCTTCTGCAAAAGCCTGATGAGGGGAATGACCTGACTCAAGCTGGCAGTGTCTGAACTGACTTCACGTGTGGCAAGTTCGAAGGGCTGAAGAACCTTGCACAACACGGAAATCATTCTCCACTGCGCTTGAGTCAGGTGCATACCCCCTCCTTTGCCTATGTCATAGGTGGATGTATAGGCTTGTATGGCCTTTTGCTGCTCCTCCATCCTCTGAAGCATATAGAGGGTTGAGTTCCACCGCGTCACAACCTCTTGCTTCAGGTGATGGCGGGGCAGGTTCAAGAGTGTTTGCTGGCGCTCCAGTCTTCGGCACGCAGTCGCTGAATGGCGAAAGTGGCCAGAAATTTTTCGGGCCACCCAAAGCGTCTCCTGCACGCCCCTGTCGCTTTTCAGAAAATTCTGCACCACCAAGTTTATTGTGTGAGCAAAACATGGGACGTGCTGGAATTTGCCCAGATGTAATGCCCGCACAATATTGGTGGCGTTGTCAGATATCACAAATCCCCAGGAGAGTCTAAGTGGGGTAAGCCACTGGGCGATGATTTCCCTCAGTTTCTCTAAGAGGTTGTCGGCGGTGTGCCTCTTACTGAAACCGGTGATACACAGCGTAGCCTGCCTTGTAACGAGCTGGCGTTTCTGAGATGCTGCTACTGGTGACGCTGCTGCTGTTGCTGCGTAAGGTGATACATCTACCCAGTGGGCTGTCACAGTCATATAGTCCTTAGTCTGCCCTGTTCCACTTGTCCACATGTCCGTGGTTAAGTGGACATTGTGTACAACGGCATTTTTCAGGACACTGAGGACACTTTTTCTGACGTTTCTGTACAGTCTCGGTATCGCCTGCCTAGTGAAGTGGAATCTAGACGGGATTTGGAACCGGGGACACACTACCTCCATCAATTGTCTAAATCCCACTGCACTAATGGCGGATACCGGACGCACGTCTAACACCAACATAGCAGTCAAGGCCTCAGTTATACGTTTTGCTTCAGGATGACTGCTGTCGTACTTCATCCTCCTCGCTAAGGACTGTTGGAGGGTCAATTGTTTAGTAAAAGTAGTGGTGTTCCTACTTCCTCTCTGGGATGATGAACGACTCCCAGCAGCAGCAGCAACAGCAGCAGCGGCAGCAGTAGGCGTAGCAATGCAGGATCCTCCGGAGGAATCCCGGATAGGAGAGTCAGTCATGCCAGTGATATGGCCTGCAGGACTACTTCCGATCCTGACTAAGGAGGAAATTGACGAGGAGGGAGTTGACGGTGTGGTTTGCAGGCGCTTGGATACAACAGGACAACGGGATTTAGGTGTCCCTGGACTGCTTACGGTCTGAGCCAAAGTTTCTGAACTTGACAGTAACTTTTTATGAACGCGCTGCAGGTGCCGTATAAGGGAGGATGTTCCTAGGTGGTTGACGTCCCTACCCCTACTTATTTCACCTTTACATATGGTACATATGGCAAGACAGTTGTTGTCCGGATTTGGATAGAAATATTGCCAGACCAAAGAGGTGGAATGTTTGGTCTTCTGCCCAGGCATGACCGTGATGGGCTTTTTCATCCCACGGACAACAACTGTCTCCCCCGGAGCCTGATTTAAACAAACCACATCACCATCAGAATCCTCCTCGCCAACTTCCTCCTCAGCGCCAGCTACACCAGTATCCTCATCCTGTTGTACTTCAACAGTGACATCTTCAATTTGCATATCAGCAAGTGGACTGTGGGTGCTCCTTTCAGCACTTGCAGGGGGCGTGCAAATGGTGGAAAGAGCCACCTCTTCCCGTCCAGTGCTGGGAAGGTCAGGCATCGCAACCACCACCACACTTGGACTCTCTTTGGGGATTTGTGATATCTTCTTAGAAAGCACAGTTCTTCGCTGTGCTTTTGCCAGCTTAACTCTTTTGATTTTTTTAGTGGGAGGAGGGCTTCCATCGTCATGTGAAGCTGAACCACTAGTCATGAACATACTAGGGATCGACCTTAGCCGTTCCTTGCCACTCCGTGTCGTAAATGGCATATTGGCAAGTTTACGTTTCTCTTCAGCTGATTTAAATGTCTTTTTCAAGGTCATTTTCCTGAACTTTGCCATTTGGGATTGTATGTGCCCTCTACTATGACATTGGGCATCGGCCTTGGCAGACGACGTTGATGGCATGTTATCGTCTATGTCATGACTAGTGGCAGCAGCTTCAGCACTAGGAGGAAGTGGTTCTTGATCTTTCTCTATTTTATTTTTATCGGAGAAAGTTTGGTCCTCCATTTATGTTATATCGATTTGATATATACGTGCGGCTAAACACAGAAAATAAATTTTTTTTTGGTTCGGACTGGAGTGTACTTTGTGGGTTACAGCACCCTTTAACGGTCAAGCCAGCCGGCCCTTTACTTATGACACAGGCGCACTCTTGGCACTACTTTGTTGATGCACGTGCGGCTACTGCGCACACAATTCACAAACACAGAAAATAATTTTTTTTTGGTTTGGCTTTGGACTGGAGTGTACTTTCGGGGGTTACAGCACCCTTTAACGGTCAAGCCAGCCGGCCCTTTACTTATGACACAGGCGCACTCTTGGCACTACTTTGTTGATGCACGTGCGGCTACTGCGCACACAATTCACAAACACAGAAAATAATTTTTTTTTGGTTTGGACTGGAGTGTACTTTGGGGGTTACAGCACCCTTTAACGGTCAAGCCAGCCGGCCCTTTACTTATGACACAGGCGCACGCTTGGCACTACTTTGTTGATGCACGTGCGGCTACTGCGCACACAATTCACAAACACAGAAAATAATTTTTTTTTTGGTTTGGACTGGAGTGTACTTTCGGGGGTTACAGCACCCTTAACGGTCAAGCCAGCCGGCCCTTTACTTATGACACAGGCGCACGCTTGGCACTACTTTGTTGATGCACGTGCGGCTACTGCGCACACAATTCACAAACACAGAAAATAATTTTTTTTTTGGTTTGGACTGGAGTGTACTTTCGGGGGTTACAGCACCCTTAACGGTCAAGCCAGCCGGCCCTTTACTTATGACACAGGCGCACTCTTGGCACTACTTTGTTGATGCACGTGCGGCTACTGCGCACACAATTCACAAACACAGAAAATAATTTTTTTTTTGGTTTGGACTGGAGTGTACTTTCGGGGGTTACAGCACCCTTAACGGTCAAGCCAGCCGGCCCTTTACTTATGACACAGGCGCACGCTTGGCACTACTTTGTTGATGCACGTGCGGCTACTGCGCACACAATTCACAAACACAGAAAATAATTTTTTTTTTGGTTTGGACTGGAGTGTACTTTGGGGGTTACAGCACCCTTTAACGGTCAAGCCAGCCGGCCCTTTACTTATGACACAGGCGCACGCTTGGCACTACTTTGTTGATGCACGTGCGACTACTGCGCACACAATTCACAAACACAGAAAATAATATTTTTTTTGGTTTGGACTGGAGTGTACTTTCGGGGGTTACAGCACCCTTAACGGTCAAGCCAGCCGGCCCTTTACTTATGACACAGGCGCACGCTTGGCACTACTTTGTTGATGCACGTGCGGCTACTGCGCACACAATTCACAAACACAGAAAATAATTTTTTTTTTGGTTTGGACTGGAGTGTACTTTCGGGGGTTACAGCACCCTTAACGGTCAAGCCAGCCGGCCCTTTACTTATGACACAGGCGCACGCTTGGCACTACTTTGTTGATGCACGTGCGGCTACTGCGCACACAATTCACAAACACAGAAAATAATTTTTTTTTTGGTTTGGACTGGAGTGTACTTTCGGGGGTTACAGCACCCTTAACGGTCAAGCCAGCCGGCCCTTTACTTATGACACAGGCGCACTCTTGGCACTACTTTGTTGATGCACGTGCGGCTACTGCGCACACAATTCACAAACACAGAAAATAATTTTTTTTTGGTTAGGACTGGAGTGTACTTTCGGGGGTTACAGCACCCTTTAACGGTCAAGCCAGCCGGCCCTTTACTTATGACACAGGCGCACGCTTGGCACTACTTTGTTGATGCACGTGCGGCTACTGCGCACACAATTCACAAACACAGAAAATAATTTTTTTTTTGGTTTGGACTGGAGTGTACTTTCGGGGGTTACAGCACCCTTAACGGTCAAGCCAGCCGGCCCTTTACTTATGACACAGGCGCACGCTTGGCACTACTTTGTTGATGCACGTGCGGCTACTGCGCACACAATTCACAAACACAGAAAATAATTTTTTTTTTGGTTTGGACTGGAGTGTACTTTCGGGGGTTACAGCACCCTTAACGGTCAAGCCAGCCGGCCCTTTACTTATGACACAGGCGCACGCTTGGCACTACTTTGTTGATGCACGTGCGGCTACTGCGCACACAATTCACAAACACAGAAAATAATTTTTTTTTGGTTTGGACTGGAGTGTACTTTCGGGGGTTACAGCACCCTTAACGGTCAAGCCAGCCGGCCCTTTACTTATGACACAGGCGCACGCTTGGCACTACTTTGTTGATGCACGTGCGGCTACTGCGCACACAATTCACAAACACAGAAAATAATTTTTTTTTAGGTTTGGACTGGAGTGTACTTTCGGGGGTTACAGCACCCTTAACGGTCAAGCCAGCCGGCCCTTTACTTATGACACAGGCGCACGCTTGGCACTACTTTGTTGATGCACGTGCGGCTACTGCGCACACAATTCACAAACACAGAAAATATATTATTTTTTTAGCACTTGGGGGGAGCACCCCTGATGGACAGAGCACCCCCTGGACAACACTACAGCACTCCTTTAGGACTGGGACACTGCACAGGACTTTGGAGTGGACACAGCCCCTATGGAGAACTGACTGCACAACACAGTCCAGCCAGCCCCTATGGACTTTGAAGTAGTGGACACAGCCCCTATTAACAACAGCAGCACAGCACAACACAGCCAGCCCCTATGGACTTTGAAGTAGTGGACAACAGCAGCACTACACTACACTACACTACACAGCCCTAACTCCCACCCTCCCTCTTCACTGTCCACAGCCGAGTGAGAAAATGGCGCCGACGTGTGTACCTTATATAGGATCCAAAACCCGCGAGACTCGGAAGGCGGGAAGATGACGTTTTGCCTCGATTTCAGATCCGAGTCAGGCGGGAAAAGTCGAGCCTGACTCGGATCGGACTCGGATCGGGGGGGCTCGGGGGGGTTCGGATTTCAGAAATCCGAACCCGCTCACCCCTAGTTTTTGTGACCCCTTTTTTTCTGTACTAAATTGTATTTTGATTGACCATTTAAAATAAAGAAATATAAAAAAAAGCTAAATGACTGTCATTAGAAAGCTGCATAACTTTAGTTTTCTTGTGTGACCTTTGAAGTAATAACATGAATGAACTAGTACAGTTGTTAATACAAGGGGCTTAATTAAACATTTGTGTGTCCCATAGCAAAGTTTTGTAAGAGACTCCATGTGCCAATCAAGGACGAAAACAAGTTGTTGCAGAGAGGTGTAAAGTTACTGTAGAGGTGTTGTCCCACGGACCAATACAAATCTGCAAGCACAGAACCTGCAGCTTCTTATTGGCCCTAAGAAGCCAACTTTTCAAAATATTAGGAGATGCTCTGAGGGTTACCACCTTTTCATTTTCAGATTTCCGAACCAGTGGTGGCTCCAGAGGTGAGGCTGCAGCGCAGTCCAAAATACAAATTGGGTAGCCAATTGGGTAGTTGGTGTGGCTACCCAATTTGTATTTTGGACTGCGCCGCAGCCTCACCTCTGGAGCCACCACTGGTTCGGAAATCTGAAAATGAAAAGGTGGTAACCCTCAGAGCACCTCCTTTCAGATTTCCGAACCAGTTGTGGCTCCAGAGGTGATACAAATTGGGTAGCTACACCAAATGCCAGCGAGTTGCAGCCAGTGATGTTTGGCAGCAGTTTGGGGTGGCAGTTGGTGTGGTTCCCCTATTTGAATTTTGGACTATGCTGCAGCCTCACCTCTGGAGCCATCACTGGTAACAAGCAACAATTTTATTGACAGATTTCAGGCTATTTTCTTACAAGGCTAATATAGAGCCACTTCATGCTTCTTTATACACCTCATTCATGCCCCTTTATATGCTCAGAGCCTATGCACACCCTCTTTGGTGCTTCAGAGCCAATTCATGCATCTTTGTATGCCACTAACGCCAAAACCTCTTCATGCCTCTTAAGATGCCACTAATACCACAGCCCCCTCGTGCCTGTCTATATGCCACTAATACCAAAGCACCCCTCATGCCCCTTTATATGCCACTAATGGCTGATCCCTGTTATGCCCCTTTATATGCCACTAATGGTAGAGACCCCTCATGCCCCATAATATAACACTAATGGCCGATCCCTGTCATGCCCCTTTATATGCCACTAATGGTAGAGACCCCTCATGCCCCATAATATAACACTAATGGCTGATCCCTGTCATGCCCCTTTATATGCCACCAATGGTAGAGACCCCTCATGCCCCATAATATAACACTAATGGTAGAGACCCCTCATGCCCCATAATATAACACTAATGGCTGATCCCTGTCATGCCCCTTTATATGCCACCAATGGTAGAGACCCCTCATGCCCCATAATATAACACTAATGGCTGATCCCTGTCATGCCCCTTTATATGCCACCAATGGTAGAGACCCCTCATGCCCCATAATATAACACTAATGGCTGATCCCTGTCATGCCCCTTTATATGCCACTAATGGTAGAGACCCCTCATACCACTATATATTTTTCAACATAACTAATTATTCAGCCCTTTTATTATGAAAGTATCTTTCTAGCCTTACAGAACATACAGTGTCAGTATACAGTATATACCGTCTCCTTCTGCCACTAAAACTGTCAGCAGCCAGCGTGTACCGTCCAAGAAGGTACAATCACGTTTTCTTCCACTGAATGTTTTTATTCAGAGGAATAAAAAGATTGTGACTTAGGGTTTAGGATTTGAAACATAACTTTTATATAAACACATAAAATGTTCTAGTTGCAGACACATTGTAATTTAATGCCCTTGTCACACAGCGAAAGTGCATGATACATGGCTTCTATCACTGTACCTAGCATCTAAAATGGAGGGGTCACAATATCACACACAGGTTAGTATTCCAGCGAATTATTCTTATTCAGCTAGGCCAGCAAAAGTCAAGTCAGTTTCATTGGGATTACCTGCTCTTATGGGGAGATTTGTGCATACACTTTGTTGTCATAGTAACCAAAGAGATTTACATAGTTCAGTAATGTATGTCTATAATCAAACTCATATTTAATATTTAAAAGTCATCTCTGAGATCCCTGTTGAAAAAATGACTGCCTCTTCTTTCCTTCCCATTAGTTTGTCATCTCATCACCTTTAGCTACAACAATAGCAATAAGGAATTATTTTGTATGTCAATTCAACAATTGCTAAATATTACATTAATATTTGAAAAAAAATTCAAAGTACTTTACCAATGGTTCATTTTTTTTTATTATTCTGGCAGTTAATAACTAGTGTTTTATATATATATATATATATATATATATATATATATATATATATATGTATATATATATATAGTTCCCGGTTCAGGGGTCTGTCTGTTCGCTCTGACTAATCTCTTAAACCACTGGATGAATTTTGAAGGTGTTTTCACTATTCTCTACAGCTGTGGTTCTCAAACTCGGTCCTCAGGACCCCACACAGGTTCTGTTTTCCAGGTCACCTAGCAGGTGCACAGGTGTATTCATTAGTCAATGACACATTTTAAACGATCCACAGGTGGAGAGCATTATTTCACTTGTGATTCTGTGAGGAGACCTGGAAAACATGCACTGTTTGGAATCCTGAGGGCAGAGTTTGACAACCTGTGCTCTACTGCATTGGTTGAGGAAGATTTAGGTGTATGAACCTCATCTGTGACAAAAGGGAGCCGAGCTGTGATGCTTTTAGTGAAGAAGTCACAAAAAAATCTTGCACCAAGCTTCTATCCAGGAACTGCCCATGATGTTTAAACAGTGTTGTGGTGTGTAAGTGCTGCTGCAGGGGTGAGGTGTGTGCTGCTGTTGCAGGGCCGAGGGTTGTGCTCTGATTGGCTCTCTGAGACAGTGAGAGCCAATCAGAGCCAGCAATATGTCCAGTTGCTTAGCAGCAGCCTAGAGAGGGGAGGGAGTCAGGAACTGAGCAGGGTCATGCCATACTAAGCCGGGATGGGTCGCTACTATTCCGTAAAAGAAAAAACAGAATGGGCAAAGACAATATAGATGGTATATGGCATACTGCAAATTTTCAATAGGAAAATTCATGATATTCACCCATATAAGTATACACAGTGGGCCTGATTCAGACCCGCTCACGAGCGGGTCGATGTTAGGCCACTGCGCATGCTCCGACGTGCGCATGCGCGAGACCCGGCTAGCGATGGGCGCTCCTTCGCTCCGGGTCTCGCATCAAAAGGGGGCGGCTGTCGATTTTGATCGACAGCTCACACCGTTTTGGAGGCATGGTGTGGGGGTGGCTTCACAAACGGAGGCGTTGCCATGTGAACGCCTGCCGTTTGTGGGCGGCCCCACTGACATCACCAGTGATGTCAGTGGGAGAGCTTTTGGCTCTATTAGAGCCAGAAGCTCTCGGGCTTGCGGCCACGAGACCCTACCACAAGGGTCTCGTCGCAAGCCTGATGGTCGCGATGGTCTTGACCATCGCGAGTTTTGACCATCACCTGGCCGCTCGCAATAGCTGTGGGTGGTCACCCACAGCTATGCGAGCGGCCAAGAGGCCACTCCAAAAAAAAACACCCTGATTCAGAGTGAGCGCTCTTTCAGAGCGTCCGGCTCTGAATCAGGGCCAGTGTCATCTGTATACATCTACCCATTCCAACTCTCATCATGGCCCAGTGCCGTTACTCACTTTGAAGCTGCCTAACTTTTCCTTGATACAGCAAGTAGCGGTTTCAGCTCTCCTCCTTGTGATTCTGATTGACAAAACATCATTTGTTCTGCACTTAGCACTTTGGATTTAGCAACTATTTATAAGTAGAACAATAATTAATAAATAATTCTGTGCTCTTTCTCTTATGCGCAATCACTTTGTTTGTTTGTACATAACAGATAAATTGAACTGCACTAGCACTTTTGCATTTATTGCTGCTGACTCTGATTGACAAAATATAATTTGTTAAGTTAATTTGTCATTTGCCTTCTATTATTAATATCACTACAGAGAGTGCGAACACAGGGCCTGACTCAGACCCGCTCGCAAGTGGGTCGATGGTTGGCCAGTGCGCACGTGTGGTGTGCGCAAGCCCCGGAGCGAGCGCAAAAGCACTCGCTCCGTTGCTCGCAACAAATGGGGCGGCTGTCGATGTTGATCGACAGCTCGCCCCGTTTTGTAGGCGGGGAGGGGGGGGGTGGTTGGGCAAACGGAGGTGTTCCTGCAGGAACGCCTACCATTTGTGAGCGGCCCTACTGACATCACTCGTGATGTCAGTAGGTGGACTTCCTGCTCTATTAGAGCAGGAAGTCCACTGGGGCTTGCGGCCACGAGACCCTACCGTAAGGGTCTAGTCGCAAGCCCGATGGTCACAATGGTCTTGACCATCGCGACCATCACATGGCTGCTCGCATAAGCTATGGGTGGTCGCCAGGAGGCCACAACTTAAAAAACAAGCGCCCGCCCTGACTCAGAGCGAGCGCTCGCTTTTTGCGAGCGGCTCTGAATCCGGGCCACACTCCTTAACATTACAAGGTGTAATCTTTGGGTAATATTAAGTGACTTTTTACCCTATAGATCTTTTTTGGATTCATACAATGGGTACTATATTTCAACCGATGGCTCTATGAAATATGCTAAATTGTGTATTTTTTCTCTTTTTCAAAGGAATTTATAGCTATAATAATGTTTTTTTCTTTTTTGCCTTATTTCATTACAATTTTATTCATAATATAATAAAAGTTAATTTTTAATTATACGTGATAAAGTGTGCCTCAATCAAGGGAGTTACCTTTTCTTTCTTTCTTTTTTGGGCATAGCTATTTAACTCCTTGGGAGCACCGTCACTACGTGATACATATTATGGGACTTTCTTGATTAATCATTTCATTTGTCTATACATTTTTTTTAATTCCTCAATTTGAAAACACCTTCACTATTTACCTGTGCTGCATTCCCCTTTTCCCGTTATTCCCCTTTCCTTTACATATCAAACAAAGCAAGAGACAACTGCTCTGCCAGAGCCTCTTGCCATAACATTAAAAGCACCTGCCTAATATTGTGTTACTTGTTTTTCCAGCACATCCAGGGCCAGACTGAGCCTAATTTGTTTAGTAAGCAAATATACATTTTGGCACCCTTTAGTAGAATAAACAATACTTTGGGGCCTATTAATCAAAGTGTTTTTTCATAAAATTATGCAGAAGTTACAGATGCTGTATCATTTTATGTATCAACGCTATGTAGTAACAGCCTAATTGCCGTCCCCATTATTATCAATGGTGACTGCGACCTGACCCCTGTGTACAAAACTCAGCTTTTTGGAGCTTGGCTCTACTGATTGCCCCCTCTTCAGCTCTCACTGCCAGTCCATTCCATATCAGACTGGCCCCCTAACAACACTCACTCACTGAGCACACGGATGGAGGTCAGTGTGCTCAGTAAGTGAGTGCTGTTAGGGGGCCAGTGAGCCCCTCACAGCACACTGAGCCCCTCACAGAGCACACACTGACACAGTTACTGACCACCTCCTAGCACTCACTGATCCTCCTCACAGCACCACATGCTCCCCACTTCACTGCCCACCTCACAACACCATATACTGCCCCTCTCACAGCACAGGACCCTCCTCCCCTCTCAGCACAGCAACACTCACAGCACTCCTCTCCCTTCATGGCACAGAACCCTCTCCCCTTTCAGCACAGACCCCTCACAGCTCCCCTCTTAGCACAGCTCCCATCTCCCCTTTCAGCACAGCAACCCTCTCAGCATAGACCTCTCTCCCCTTACTGCACAGACCCCTTTCCCATCACAGAACAGTCCCCTCCTCCTCTCCCTGCTTATCACTCCTCACAGCATCCATCTCTCTTCAAAGCACAGACCCCTCACAGCACAAGACTCTCTCAGCACCCCTCTCCCATCCTCACAGGACAGCACCCTTCTCAGCACAGCACCCCTCCACCCTCTCAGCATATAACCTCTCTCAGTATAGCACCCCTCTCAGCACCCTTCTTTCATCACAAAACCCTTCCCTTCCTTCACAGGACAGCAACCCTCTCCCCACAGCACCCCTCTCTCCACACCGCAGAGACTCCTCTCAGCACAAACTTCTCCCCCTCACAGCACAGTAACTCCTTCCATCACAGCACCCCTCTCCCCTCATAGCATAGACCACCTCTCAGCACAGCATTCCCCTTACAGGACAGCGCCTCTCTTCCCTTCCCACAAGCTCCAACAAACTGACCTGCATGGCTCCTCGAGTGGCTTCGCCTCCAAGTCAGTATGAGAGCAAGGTGATGTGATTATGTCATGTCCCCCTTACATGCCTCCGAGAGGCAGAGCAGTACCAGCGGCACAGCGAGGGACCGAGTGAATGACGGTGAATCACTGTCACTGACTGTGAGCCTGGTGGCGCCCTCCTTATTGTGGTACTCTACTCTGCCATTTATCCTGCGTAATGGTAGGGCTGGCCATGAGCACATTCCCCACAGATGCTCAAGTGGATTAAGATCTAAGGAATTTGGAAGCCAAGTCAATACCTTTAACTCTTTGTCATGTTTCTCAAACCATTTCTGCACAATTTTGCAGTGTGATTGGGCACATTATTCTGCTGAAAGAGGCCACTGCCATCAGGGAATACTGTTGCCATGGGAAGTGTGGGGGGATACTTGGTCTGTAACAATGTAGGTATGTAACATCCACATGAATGCCAGGACCCAGGGTGTAACTAGTTATTTGAAGGCTCCATAGCAAAAGTTTGTATGTTCCCCTATGTACCACCCAATGTTGAAATATGTATATAACACATGTAACTTTGACAAGGAAGATGGGCCTCCCCTCAGCTGTGGGCCCCATAGCAGCTGCATCCCTTGTAACTATGGTAGTTGTGCCCATGCCAGGACCCAACATTTCCCAGAGCATCACACTGTCTCCGCTGGCTTGCATTCTTCCCATAGTGCATCCTGGTGCCATCATTCCTCAGGTAAATGATGCACACACATCCAGTTCTGACGCTCATGTACCCATTGTAGATGCTATGGCAATGGACAGGGGTCTACACAGCAAGCTGCGATGCACTCTGTGTTCTGACATTTTTCTATCATAGCCAGCAATAACTTTTCAGCAATATGTGCTACAGTAGCTCTTCTGTGGGATTGGACCAGAAGGGCTAGCCACCCACATCAATGAGCCTTGGACATCCATGACCCTGGCACCGGTTCACTAGTTGTCCTTCCTTGGACGACTTTTGGTAGGTACTAACCACTAACCACTGTATAACAAGAACACCACACAACACACAAGCTGTTTTGGAGATGCTCTGACCCAGATGTATAGCCTTCCCAATTTGGACCTTGTCAAAGCTGCTCAGATCCTTACGCTTTCCCATTTTTCTGTTTCCAACAAATCAACTACAAGAACAGTGTTCACTTGCTGTATAATATATCCGACTCCTGTACAGGTGCCATTGTAAGGATATAATCAATGTTATTCACTTCACCTGTCAGTTGCTTTAATGGTATGGCTGATTGGTGTATTCATATTAAAGAACTATTTGAAAACATAGTGTGAAATTCTTCCCAAGAGTAGCGTTTCCTGTAAAAATGTGTACTTTAGCTGTATGATTACTTAACCATACAGTTATTTGGGGCCGTTATTGCACTACTTTACCAATGCTTTTCTTTGCACATGTTGTTTTCTTGAAATAAAAGCGTCCCACTATTAGATCCTCTGATAATCTATACCCTCTAAATAGAATATACAGTATAGGACCTCATTTAACAATGATACAGAACACCTTTAGCTATCGCTAAAGGGGTTAAATCATCCTTTCAATATTTAACAAACAGCGGCAATCTAAGATCGCCATCTTTAGATGGTGAGAGCGATGTGGTCCCAATTGCCAGAAATGGGAACCCGCACATTCCAGGAACTGCCGGGTACCTGCTGGGTTAAACAGCCATGAACATGCGCAGACTGACTGTCACATATGCGCATGACACAGAGGACCATTGTTGTCAGTGTTATGCTGTCAGCAGCTGAGCGGAGGACCCCCGCAGACGAGGAATATGTAGCTGGATCAAGCCAGAGAAGTAAGTAATGATGAATAACAGCGGCATATTCATTTGTTTCACTGCAATACTAAACAAAATATGCTGCTGGTATTTACGGTTAGTTAATAAATGGGGCCCATAATGTAGTAAACAAAAAATAAAGAGCACATTAATATGTTATAAGTATTAATTTACAGATGCGTCCTCATACATCTAGCGTCTATACGCCATACGGCGTGAGATGTCAGGCACAACTGAGCTGCTCCGAGAGGTGCAGGTTACCATCTTTTTCTCTACGTTTTGTGCCTTATTTGTATCACAGATGCAGCAAAAATGCCAAAGTGTACTAGAGACACCGGGCTTGACTTTAACCACACAGGAACTCATTTTACACATGTACAAAGTCAACACAACGGAACCTTGCGTGAGGAAAAACTGCAGTTGCTGCATCGTAGCCCTTCTTACACAGATTCAGACTCAGTCGCACACAGATGTACAAATGTTGCATATCAAATCGATCAGTGTAATCTACCTGAGTAGTTTTGTCGCTTCCAGTTGCTTTATTTAACACATTTTGAGCAAAAAAATACCCTTACGTGCCAAGGGGGGCTGTTTGGCGTGACTGACACCACAGTGTATGAGGACACATCTGTAGAAGATCAATGACATGCAAAGTGATCAGCGGTCTGCCTCATGACAAAGTGGCCTTGTCACAGATTCAGAGTTCCCTGCACTCTGACATAACCAACACTGGAAAGAAGAATGATGTTACCTTTGTTGATAGAGATCAGTGGTGGGTTTAAGGATTGCTCTTGGTCTCCTTTTAATGCATTGTTGGGAGAATCCACCTCAGTCTCCTCTTCTACAGTAGGAGGAAGGAAATCTTCCCCTTCCATATCAGCTCTGTTGCTTTCATCCATAACATATGCACATTGAGTTCTAAAATATTAGCTGTATTGAGCAAACAATAAAAACAAAGCACCTGAAAAACACTGGATTTTATATCATTTTCTGTGAAAAATCAGATTATTGTAATTATTTCAAGCATTCTAATATTTCCATATCAGGACAACCATTTTACAGTTGTTCTTAGTTTGACTTTAACTAGGAACTTAGGGCCTGATTCAGACCCACTCGCAAGCGGCTGTCCGCTCGCAAGTGGGTCGATGTTGTGCACTGCGCATGCGCACGACGGCGGGAGCTCCGTCGTGCGCATGCGCCAGACGCGACGAGCGAAGGACTTTCCTTCTCTCGTTGTGTCTGATCAAAGGGGGCGTGCTGTCGATGTTGATTGACAGCACGCCCCCTTTGGTGGGCGTGCCTCCCTGACGGAGGCGTTCCCAAGAGAACGCCTACCGTCAGAAGCCGGCCCACTGACATCACTAGTGATGTCAGTGGGAGTGATTTTGGCTCTGATAGAGCCAAAATCACTCCGGGCCTTGCGGTTGAAAACCTCAACCGCAGGCTCCGGCTCGCAGTGGCGATGGTCGCGATGGTCAAGACCATCGCGGCCATCAAACTGCACGCTCGTATAGGCTGTGGGTGGTGACCCACAGCTATACTAGCGTCCAGGAGGACGCTCCATAATTATGGAGGGCGGCCCTCATTCAGAGCGTGTGCTCTGCTCAGAGCGTACGGCTCTGATGAGGGCCTTAGGTCTGTACTAGATTCATAGCAGAAAGGTAATATAGATAAAAAGGATATATCATTTATTAGAAATTATACTAATGTGGTATACCATTTGGCACCCGATAAGTAAATGTATAAATAGTACAAATAGCATAATTTATAAAATAATAATATTGTAGTTCAGTATAGTACCCACTATATATTATTGTCCTCCTATAGGGTGATGCCCTTATCTTTCATTTCCTCCCCTATTGCTACTGGAGAAATATCTATCCTGGGAGTAAAGAGGACTTTCCAGGGCCAAATTAAAGGCCACATGGGCCTGGGGCTCAAAAAGATCTCGACTTGTAAATGGTCCTGATTGGCGAGTCTGAAGTTTTAACATGTTCAATTTTTCCGATCTGCCGATGGATCGGTGAGCATCGATGTGGGCAGATCGGCGGCTTTGTATACCGATCCGCAGATCGGGTTGGCTTTGGCAGAATAAGGAATCACGTTCAGGTGTATTGGTGGGTATCCACTACCCAATTAAACAGAGCAATTGAACGAAAACAACATAGTTAATCGGGCACAAATTGGGCAGCTTAATGTCAAAAACGGCCAGCGATGCGCACTCCCGTTGGTCGTTTTTGACATCTATCATCGCCCGAACTAGCTGGTCAATCTGCTGATAACAACAGATTGGGCATGTTCGGGGATGAGGGAGGGTGCCTACACTGAACCACTGGTCGTTCAGTGTAGGCACAACACAGACTGGGAAACGACTGCACGATTACAATGTAGTAATCGTGCTGTCTTTTCACACTATGCTAGTGGATGGGCCCCTTCAGTCTGGCCCTGGACTTTAGATACTCAATTTCTCCTGTAACGGGTAAGATTTGTACTTTCAGCACAGTGACATGGAGGAACCCTTTCATTGGGACTTATGCGCATTTCTAAGTGTATATTAGTTGCTACTGCATTCGTCCCTATACTATCTCACTAACTTCACTCTTGGATTTATATATTTCAGAATCATCTGCCAGGAAAATGCTGCCCTCTAATGTATTTACTCATTTATCTTTTCTAGACTTTTCTACTAATAGCTATTTACCTCACTGTCTCTCCTTCCCAACACATAGAACATGCACTAACCTGTTTGGTTGGACATAATAATAAATTACTTGCAGATATCCTTTTATACTTTATATAAAAATGGATTAAAACTGACACCTATCTAGAAGCTGACTTGGTCAATGAATAGGTTAGTCCAAGGTTATGTGTCAACAAGGTGCAGGACATCCAGATTTTTCTGGAAGTATTCAGATATGCTATGTGGTGGAAAGGCTTAGTTATATTTCAATACCTTGAAGTTTAATGTGTGTAAGGGTAAAATCTTTTATACACTACAGATTTTAAATAGTTAGTGGCGGTTCCAGAGGTGGGGCTGCAGCACAGTCCAAAATTCAAATAGGGGAGCCACACCAGCTGCCAGTGAGTCCGGGCCAGCGATGTTTGGCAGCAGTTTGGGTGGCAGTTGTTGTGGCTCCCCTATTTGAATTTTGGACTATGCTGCAACCCCACCTCTGGAGGCGCCACACTATATAGATCTTGAGGTAACTATGCCGAAAATGAGCAGGTCGATTACCCCAAATGACACAAACTCTACAAAACTGTATTAAACAGTATTAACATTATTGTAATGTGCACATTAATACAATTCTAAATAATGATACATTCTAATAGTAAACTATGAAAGTCAGAAAAAAATAACATGTACTTTTTGAACATTATTATAATGTGCAGGAAAAATGGAATCAAATGTGGTTCAGTATATTGCCTTACAATCTTCACCCAGACAATATCATATTAACCCTGTGATCAAGCTTGTGTCTGGGAGTTTGAACGCATAATACAGGGCCTGGAGAAGTGTAATTCAGTACAAAGTAGCTTCAGCATCACCAGCAACTTGTAATACTGTAATATTGTTAAGCAGGTAGCTACTATATAACATGTATGTAACAGGGTCCAAAGCCACACTATACCTATATAGGAGACACAAATAATGCAAATAGTGGTGACGTTCTGCTATGAAATTGCGGTGATCTGTATTATTCCTCCAGTCCTGGCAGGTAACGTACGTACCTCTATCAGGCCGGGTTCCTGACTTCTGCTGGGACAGTGAATGGGTGTACAGTGGCCGCAGCAGTCCGCCCGTTGCTGTTTGTTGTCAGCGCTTTGTATTCTCTGAGTGTCCGCTCTCTGTAGCATTTACATGGTGCCATAGCAACTGCTGTAATATGATCTCGTCTCGTTGGTTACAACTGCGAGTCTAGTTCATTTGCAAGAAGTGGAAATGTGTGTTTTGTCTACCGCTCCCCTTATCTCGGGTTAGCAGTCCTGTTTATTACATGAAAAAGTTCTGTTGTCCTTCTGCATTCACATTTTATTTAATAATATTGATTGGTTAAAAGAGAGGCTATATTGTATTTTCCATGTATATACGGTAGAAACTCCAGAAAACAACAAAAACTTTCCGTTGCTATGCGACAGGTGAGTCTAATTGCACAGACACAGGAGGGGTATGAGGTCATTTAGTTATGTCTGTATCCCAGCAACGGAAGCATTCCTCTGCTAGCTGCAAATGCGCACTACATGGATTCAAGCAGTGTATACATTTTTTTTTTATTGTCTTGCCAATAGAAATGTTCTTAAGTTGGGACAATGAATGTGTCTTTTGCAATCTCGATTCAGATTTTATTTAAATTTGTACTAAATCTTCTAAAAATGAAAAGTGGTGGTGTTGCCCATAGCGACCAATAAGACTAGCTATAAATTCTCTATTGCATCCTGAGTCGTGGCTCAGTGTGAAAGGATCCCTGAAAAATAACCCTACTTGAGTGACCCGGGAATCCAACCCTGGTAGTGACCAGGGTTGGTGACAGAAACGACCTAGGGTCACGGTGCAGTGCAGGGTCCGACCAGGGTTATCCAACCCAGGTCACTCGAACCGGGTTAATTTTCAGGGACCCTTTCAAAATGAGCCATGACCCAGGCCGACCTGGCAATAACCTGGGTTATTTCGACAGTGCGAAAGGGGCATGAGCTGATAGGCGGACGTGGAGCAGTCACCACCCACTTTTTATGATCTCACAAGTTTAGCAGTCCAGACCTGGTACGGTGTGAATGGGGCCAACCCGGGTCCAAGGTGCAGTGTAATACCTCTTTTCCATCTAATGGCTGGGTCGCACCCGGAATTATGTTCATGCACCCATCCCGGGTGCTACCTGGCTGAGACCACATACAGACAGGCGGCCTGATCCGGCACTAATGCCGGGTCGGTGATGCCATCGGCATCACGTGTGGAGCTAGCGCATAAAGATCTCATCTCCAAGCGCCAGCTCTTCCTATGCAGAGAACAAGACCCAGGTCGCATCGACCCGGGTTACCTGTGCACACTGCATCATCAGCAGGGTTGAATATGCGTTTAACCCTTCTAGTGACCAGGGTTGAAATGCCGGGTCACTTGGCCCGGCTATTTCAATCTTGCCCTTTCACACTGCTCAGTAACCCAGGTTGCTGCGCGCTCACGTGCAATAACCCGGGTTATTGCTGCTAGTGGAAAAGGGGTATAATACAGCTTTTCCATTAGACTGCCGGGTTGCACCCGGGATTATGTTCACGCGCCCATCCTGGGCGTAACCCGGCTGAGACCCCATGCAGACAGGCGGCCCAACCCGGCACTAATGCCGGGTCGATGACGCCATCGGCATCACATGTGGAGTCAGCACTTGGAAATGATCTAATCTCCAAGCACCGGCTCTTCCTATACAGAGAACCGAACCCGGGTCGTATCGACCTGGTTACCCATTCACACTGCATCACGAGAAGGGTTGAACACACGTTTAACCCTTCTCGTGACCAGGGTTGAAATGCCAGGTCACCCGACCCGGCTTATTTCAACCCTGCCCTTTCACACCGCACAGTAACCCAGGTTGTTGCACGCTCACATGCAATAACCCAGGTTATTGCTGCTAGTGGAAAAAGGGTATAAACACGGTCTCACCTGGGACTCATCCAGGACTGACCCATGTTCAAAATTCTGGGTCGGACCTGGGATTTTGGTGTAAAAGAGGTATGAATGAAAGGAGTAGCTCAGTAATACCCCTTTTACACCACAGCTAAAACGCAGGTGTAAAAGGGGCCAGGTTTGTATCCCTGGGTCGAGTGACCCGGCAATCCATCCTAGGTATTTTGCAGGGTTTAACACAGGAACGACCCATGAAACCCTGCAGTGTACACGGTTTAACCCGGGTCTTCCGACACGGGTTCCGTTTACAGGGTGGAGAGTTCAGGATTGTCAGGGGCTTGAAGATTATGTCATATCCAAGAATCGGCATATCAGGTCCACTGCAGCCGTGACTCGGCTTGGAACCTTGGAGCTCATTCAGACCTGCTCGCTAAGATGCATACTCTCGGTGCTGCCGATGGTATGCAGTGTATGCATCGCAGTGCGCATGCGCATACCTTAGCGAAAGTTCACAATCAGGGGTGTTTCTAGAGAGGAGGGGGCCCATGTGCAGGCTCCGACACGGGCCCCCTCCTCTCTGTCAGGAGGCCAGCGGCGCACTGAGCTGTGCGCGGCCAGCGCCGGAGTTGTATTTGGAACATGGTTTCAATCTGGGTCAGACCCAGGGCAGATCTCGTTCCCACTGCGACACCGACCCGGGCTATTCCGTGGCACGGGTGCAGTGGAATTGTTCTTCTGGCGCTTGGAGATGACATCATCTCCAAGCCTGAGAAACCCAGTAGTCCCCATGCTGTAAATTGGACAACACAGGCTACCCGTTTACACTGCAGGGTTACACGGGTCATTCTTGTGATAAACCCTGCAAGCTACCCAGGTTGGATTGCCGGGTCACACAACATGCTTTTTATGGATCAGATTGCCCCATACTGACCAGCTGTTATACCGCTGCAGGTCTACTTAATACTGTGTGACCAGAAAGTCCTGTTTGCTGCTTTTGCAGGGGAACTCTTCTTTGCAGAGGAACCTTTCTTTGCACCTCTGATTTAGTTATTTGATTCAATTTTGTACAGTAAAGATACAGAGATATTTACTTATGCTGTCATTCATCATCATCATCATCAACAGATATCATTTCAATAACCCTCTGGTCCTACATTGGCTATGCCTTCTAATGATCGTATCAGGTGATGCCGCTATCTAGGATGCCCCCTGGGCTTCCTGTCCAGGGGGCGTCCTACACGTAAATGTGCGCTGCCCTAATATACTGACGTGCATAGTCCAAGCTTACTTTCCAGGCACCATACAACTTGCAAAAATTAATTTTTAAGCACTACACTAGATTTACATCCAACTGCAAATCTTGCTATTTATGTGTATGTAGTTTGATACAGTATAAGAGACACATTTTTTATTTTTGGAAATGTACAGTAGCAGGCTTATTTTATTATAATTATTTTCATAAAAGTAAAAAAAAAATCTCTTGTCACTCTATTTTATTAGAACTATTATGAGTTTGTCTGTATTATTTAAAAAAAGGGAAAAAGAAAGAAACCTAAACAAAAATCATAAAACACATTTATTGTTGTCCTTCATATTATTAAACAGCAATTCAGTGTCTTAAGGGGCCTATCCACTAGGCGACCTGAAACACTGAACATCTAGCATTCAGATCTTCAGGCCGCCGAGGTGCGGTGCCCACACTGAACGGCGTTCACTGAACGTCATTCAGTGCAGGAACCCGACCACCTATCTCTGAACATGCCGAACCTGATGAGCATCGTCAGGTTGATGGGCACGTTCAATAGATAGTCGAGGTTATCCATCACCCGACTCTCTGCACAATGCAACCAAAACCTTTGGTCGGATAGTTCACAAAGTTGGGTGATGGATAGGCCCCTTTAATGTGACAACTGTAATTATAAAAAGTTGTCATACCTCCACATTTAAAATCAAGCAAATGGATAAGTGACCAGCAGTGTAACTAAGGGGAGGAGTGCGTGCCCTGGGCGCCGTCAGATCGGTGGTGCGCACGCGGGGGTGAGTAGGCCACTGGCCGGTCTCCAGGTCAGTGGTTAGTGTGTACACAGTAAAACAAACACACCGGCGCCGGGTCAAGACGTCTCTCCCATAGTGCCGAGCGGTAGGATGGAGGAGTGGACAGCGGGGCTTCAGGTAAGTGTAATTTTGTATGTGTCTGCGTGCTTTATGTGTAAAAGGCACTACTACTGGGGGCACTATATAAGGGGCACTACTGGGGACACTATATATTGGGCACTACAGGGGGCACTGCATATCGGGTACTATATATTGGGCACTGCGTAAGGGGCATTATATACGGGGCACTGTATAAGGGGCACTACTGGGGGCACTATATATTGGGCACTACAGGGAGCACTGCATAATAGGCACTACTGGGGCATTATATATTGGGCACTAGTAGGACACTGCATAAGGGGCACTACTGGGGGCACTGTATAATGTGCACTTCTACTGGGGACATTGCATAAAGGGCACAACTACAGTGGGCATTGCATGAGGGGCACTACTACTAGGGGCATTGCATAATGGGCACTACAACAGGGGAGGCACTTTATAAGGGGCATTACTAATGGGGGCATTAAGGTGCATATGGAATGGAAAGGAATACTCCCAGAGTGACGAAAAACGGTGGTGTGTCATGTTGACACGCCCCCATTTTTCAGTGGCCACACCATGGGGGGGAGGCTCCATTTTTCATCTTACCCTAGTTATGCCACTGTGAGTAACATTTGTGATTAAATTACTATTTAATTTTTAGATGTTATAATCAATATATTATACAGAAGTCTACCTAGTTATAGAGCTGCATAGATAGTACTGTGGGTAGAATAATTCTAACATGATAGCAACAATGAGTTTATTATTTTTTACATTTTGAATTTAAGTACAGGGGAAGCATTGATACTTCTAGTTTGTACTTTGTGCAGGAAGCTACAGTATTCTTCTGGGGGGCCACTGTTGCTATTGCTATCTATGAGTAAAGATGTTGTGAATTCTAAGTAGAGGAAAATAGTTTCATCTTACATATAGGGGTGCTGAGAGGGGGACAGCAGGTACTCATTAACCGGGCCTGAGCCTGTTGAAGGGGACCAGTGGGGGCCTGCATCCTTAAGCCCCCCTGCCCCCGCTGTGGTACTTTTGGCAGGGAGAGAGAGGACTGACTGCTGCAGCAGCCTCTCTCCCAAACGCAGCACACGTGCTGCTGCAACAGCAGTAAGTCCCAGTGGAGTTGCTCACCCTTGTCACTCTAGTAAAACTACAGTGCAGCCAGGGCCGGCTGGCCCGTTATGCCGACTACGCATGTGCATAGAGCGCCAGCCAGAAGAGGGTGCTTTGATTCGCGCGCCCTGCCACCACATTCCTTCTCCCCACCCAACCCCCAGCTGCCGCAGGGAGGCTCCATTTGCCGGGAGCCCGCTGAGATTTTACCAGCGGACGCCCGGCTCCCTGCAGCGGCAGCCGGAGCTCACTCCTGAGCTCCGGCTTCTGGCTCCCCCCACGGGCACTATGGGAGAGATGTCATGACGTCTCTCCCATAGTTCCGTCTAGTGGCGGACGCCAGAGCTCACTCCTGAGCTCAGGCGTCTGGCTCCCCCAACAGGCACTATGGGAGAGACGTCCCATAGTTCCGAGGAGTGGCGGATGGCAGTGGACACAGGAGCGGGGCTTAAGGTAAGTATTGTGGGGGGTTTTTTGTGTGTGTGTGCGCGGCACACTTAGAGGGGGCTTAGTACTGGGGGCACTATGACAGGGGGCTTACTACTGGGGGCACTATTACAGGGGGCTTAGTACTGGGGAGGCACTTTTACAGGGGGCTTAGTACTGGGCTCTCTTACAGGGTGCTTACTACTGGGGGCACTCTTACAGGGAGCTTACTACTGGGGGCATTACTACTGGGGGCAATTTTACAGGGGCACTATTACAGGGGGCATTACTACTGGGAGCACTTTTACAGGGGGCATTACTACTGGTGGCAATTTTACAGAGGCACTACTGCTGGGGGCATTATTACAGGGGCATTTCTACTGGGGGCACTCTTACAGGGGCTTACTACTGGGGGCACTTTTACAGGGGGCATTACTACTGGGGCAATTTTACAGGGCACTACTACTGGGGGCACTACTACTGGGGGCTAACTACTTGGGGCATTATTACAGAGGCATTACTACTGGGGACACTCTTACAGGGGGCATTACTACTGGGGGCACTCTTACAGAGGCACTACTACTGGGGGCATTATTACAAGGGCATTACTAATGAAGGCACTACTACTGGGGGCTAACTACTTGGGGCATTATTACAGGGGCACTTTTACAGGGGGCATTACTACTGTGCGCACTATTACAGGGGCAATACTATTGGCTTACTACAGGGGGCATTACTACTGGGGGCACTAATACAGGGAGCATTACTTTTGGGGGCACTATTACAGGGGCACTACCACTGGGGGCACTACTGCAGTGGGCACTACTACTGGGGGCACTGCAGAAGGGGTACCACTGCTGTGGGCATTATGTGTAAGTGCCACTACAGCTGTAGGCATTGTACAAGGATCACTGCTACTGTAGGCATTGCATTAGGGGCACTACTACTGTGGGCATTGTATTAGGGTCACTACTACTGTGGGCATTGTGTATAAGGGGCACTAATGTTGGCATTGTGTAAAAGGGGCACTACTGTATGTCAGAACAAAAATAAGGGACACTACTATGTGGTGTAATGTGAATCGGGCACTATGTGCGGTGTAATGTGAATAAGATTGTGCTACCGTGTGGTTTAGTTTAAATTGGGAATACTATTGTGCGACCACGCCCCAATCTTTTGAGACCTTTCCTTTAACATGCCTCCCAACATCCCTATTTTGGCGACAAAGTGTCCCAATGCAATTACGGGGTGGCGCTCGTGATTATGGCTTTTCCCATGAGACCACACCCCTTTCCTTTGTCGGGTGCACGCACCTTAGACATGTGCAATTCCGCTAGGGGGCGCCAAAATGTATCTTCACCTACCAAAAATATTAGGCTCGGGCTGGCCCTGAGTGCAGCACTCGGCTCCTGTCACTTGGGAGTCGGCACTTTGGTGTCACCCCTTGGCGAGTGTCACCCGGGTGCGGTCCACACCACCCGCACCCGGCTTGTGACACCACTGGTCAGTCAAATCTCTCCCTGCCTGATGTGCTGGGAGGAGCGCACACTTGCCCACCCCCCCGGATATCGGCACTACTGCATGCATGACCACCAGAGCCCAGTAGAAGACGCAGGAGCTGCTGTGTGTGTGTGTCTGTTTGTCCCTTTTGAACGGCCAGAACTTTGTACCTAGCTCCAACAAATTTGGCATGGTGGTGTAGTTTGATCAGGATTAGGTTTTTGCCTAGGTTTGAACTTCATCAGGGCCACACACTGTCACACAATCCCATAAAACTGGGACACTCTTAAATTACACAGGTTCTGGGACTGAGGAGCTGGCTTCATATACCTTGTCACACTCTTCCAAGTGCAGTGTTATATCACTTTTCCAACAGCATACATGAAATACAGAGTTATTCAGCCCTCTGTGTTTGCATGATAAACTTCGGCATTAAATAGTGTTAATGTCACAGAGTGCCAGATCCCGGCATCTATCGGGTCCGGCAGCGCTGCTGTTCTATGGGGCAGTGAGCGGGTGGTTCCAAGCGCCTGCTGCTTCTATGTCCGGCTCCCCTGCTCTGCAGCCGTCAGGGGCACGCAGTGTGCGGTCCTGGTGACTTGTTCCTTCTGAGTGGCTACAGATCCCATAGGGCTGCACGGGCCACCCAGAAATATTCTTAAAGGGCCAGGTGCACTGGGGGTAATGTCCTCAGGAACTTCCATCTATATACGAGGAGACTTGGATTTTGGCGCCCATGCGCCCATGGGCGCCAAATCCAAGTCTCCTCGTATATAGATGGAAGTTCCTGAGGACACTCTGGTGCCGGAATATAGGCTCCCAACCTTACTCCAGTGTTCCTCTATCTGTGATTATTTCTGCTCGTTCCAGACCTTGGCCTGTCCGTGACCTAATTCCGTCTCCTCCCTGGTACTGTGATTTATATTCAGGGTTCTGACCTAGACTTTATTCCCAACCTTGATATTGTCTGATTCCTGGTACCGTCTTGTCTGTTTGGTTCTGACACGGCTTGTTGACTACCTTGCTGATGCATTTGTCAGATGCCGGTGATAGCATTCCACGTGTTTACTGTTCTGGTGTCTGCATCATGGTAGTCAAGTATTCTGAACCACAGCCTGTCTGTCTCCAGCGTCCTACCGCTTGTGTTATCTCAGTGGCACAGGTTGCATTCCAGCGACATCCACCGCTTGTGTCATTCCGGCATCAGTAGCCACACTCCAGCGTCCTGCTGCCTGTGTCATTTCGGCGGCACAGGTTGCACTGCAGCTACATCCACCGCTTGTGTCATTCTGGTGACACTAGCCACACTCCAGCATCCTGCCGCCTGTGGTATCTTAGTGGCACAGGTCGCACTCCAGCGATATCCACTGCTAGTGTCATCCCAGGCGGCACTAGCCACACTCCAGCATCCTGCCGCCTGTGTCAACTCGGCGGCACAGGTCACACTCCAGCGACATCCACTGCTTGTGTCAACTTGGCGGCACAGTCCTCATCCTAGTGTCTGCTGCCGTTTGTGTCATCCTGGCGGCACAGGCCATTTCCCAGTATCTCCAGTATTTTCCACCAACTATACTGCTACTTGTGTCATCTCGGTGGCACAAGTCGCACCACTGCGTCAACTGCCGCTTGTGTCATTTCAGCATCACAAGTCGCACTTCTGGGTCATCTGCTATACTGCTCAGAGACTGCAACCACTCCAGCCCTCAAGGCTGCTACTCAGCCCATTGACTGCATCTTCTACCAGCCCTCAAGGCTGCTACTCAGCCCAGTGGCTCTATTCTCTACCAGCCCTCAAGGCTGCCACACAGCCCAGTGGCTGCATCTTCTATTAGCCCTCAAGGCTGCTACTCAGCCCACTGGCTGCATCTTCTACCAACCCTCAAGGCTGCAACTCAGCCCAGTGGCTGCATCCTCCACCAGCCCTCAAGGCTACTACACGGCCCAGTGGCAGCATCTTTCTGCAAGGGGTACCCCTATCATCTTCTTTGCTCAATCCTCAGGCCCTTCACTATCCAGTATTGATTCTGCTCTGGACTCATGACATTATCATCGGCCAAAAAATAATAGAGTGATTTCTGAGTTGCAGGATTGTAATCATGGAACCCGGCCAGAACCCAGCTCAAATACTTGCAGCTCAAATCCAGGTCTTGACTCAGAAAGTCCAAGAACTTTCCCTCCAAGTCGAGGAAACATGAGCAGCACCTGCTCCAGCCTTTCCTCTGGAACCAATATTAAATTTGCCGGACCGATTCTCTGGCAGATGTAAGGACTTCCTAAACTTTAGGGAGAGCTGCAGGTTATATTTTAGACTATGACCTAGGTCGTCTGGCTCTGAAACTCAATGAGTTGGCATATTAATCTCCCTGCTTCAGGGTGACCCCCAGACCAGGGCGTTTGGTCTCACTTCCACACACGATGCTCTTCAGACTGTGAATGCTTTCTTTTCCGCCTTAGGTCTACTTTATGACAATCCTGACAAGGTGGCATTGGCTGGGTCAACCCTTTGGTCCTTGACACAGGGGCAGAGAGCTGCAGAAGACTAATGTACCGAGTTCTGTAAATGGTCAATTGACTCTGGGTGGAATGATCCAGCACTACGTCAATTCCGCTTAGGTCTTTTGGATCATATTAAGGACATAATCGTGCAGCACTCAGTGTTGTAGAAATTGGATGACCTCATGCATTTAGCCATCCGTATTGACCATTGAAGGATGGAAAAAGAGCTTCCTACTCCCACTCCTCGGTCACCAGTGTGGGTAACTCCTCTGGACCCAGAGGAACCCGTGCAGTTGGGGGAATACCGCCTCTCTACTGAGGAGAAACAGAGAAGATGTTCCCAAGGTCTCTGCCTTTACTGTGGAGGAAAAGGACATACCACCTCTATTTGTCCAGTCAAATCGGGAAAAGGCAAGGTCTAGGTGTATTGGGAGAATTACATCTAGGCCTTGCATCTGTCTCTCCCACTAATTCAGTCCTTATCCCCACAATAATTCAGGTGAAAGATCATTAAGTTCATGTCTCTGCATTCTTGGATAGTGGTGCAGCAGGGAATTTTATGGACATCTTGTTCTTTAACACCTTGGGATTGGTGTCCGAGCCTTTAACACAACCTCTCTCAGTTGTTGGTCTCAGTGGTGAAGAACTATTCAGGATTGCTATTTTTTCTCAAACGTCTCCCATCCGATTATCCATAGGAGCCTTGTCGAGGAAATGATGTTCCTGTTGCTTCCTTGTCCACTTGCACCGTTGGTCTTAGGCCTACCATGGCTCAAGAAGCACAACCCCATCATCCATTGGCATACTGGAGAGATTATCCAATGGGGAGGCACCTGCTCTTCTACCTGCATCACTCTTCCTGTTTGGCTGGCTGCTGCCGTCCAGTCCGAATTGTCCTCCAAGATTCCGACTCCCTATCAAGATTTGGCAGAAGTCTTTTCCAAAAAGAGAGCGGATACTCTATCACCTCATCGCTCCTATGATTGTGCAATTGACTTGGTTCCTGGCGCAAGGCTTCCCAAAAGCAGATTTTATGCTTTGTCTTTTTTCAGAGAGCAAAGCTATGCAGGAGTATATTCTGGATGCTTTGGAAAAAGGCTTCATTTGGCCCTTCAAATCTCCAGTCGGAGCGGGCTTCCTTTTTGTGCAGAAGAAGGACGGCTCCCTCCGACCATGCATAGATTTCCGGGGGTTGAACAACATCACCGTGACCAATTCCTATCCACTGCCCCTTATTTCCGTCCTGTTCGACCAGCTCCGGGGGGCCACCATCTTCACCAAGATTAATCTCAGAGGAGCGTATAACCTTGTTAGTATCAGGGAAGGTGATGAGTGGAAGACGGCCTTTAACACTCATTCCGGCCATTATGAATATCTAGTGATGCCGTTCGGCCTATCCAACGCCCATTCCGTCTTCCAAGACTTCATCAATGATATATTGAGAGAATATCTTGAAGTGTTCGCAGTCGTCTATCTTGATGATATTCTGATTTACTCTGCCTCCCTGGAAGAACACCATCAGCACCTAAGACAGGTGCTACTTAAACTCCTGGAAAAAATTATTTGTACACAAAACCAGAGAAATGTGAATTTGAGATCCAAGAGGTTTCATTGCTTGGATGCATCATCTCGTCCCAGGGGTTCTCAATGGATCCAGGCAAAGTCAAGGCCATTTTGGACTGGGTTCAACCAACCAATCTGAAAGCTGTACAATGCTTCCTTGGCTTTGCCAATTATTACAGAAAATTTATAAGATCCTTCTCCTCCATTGTAGCTCCTATTGTGGAACTTACCAAGAAAGAAGCTGATGTTGCGAACTGGCCAGTCAAAGCTCTTCAAGCTTTCAATTTCTTGAACTCCGCCTTTACTTCTGCTCCGGTTCTCTGTCATCCCAATCCGGATCTCCCATTTATAGTAGATGTGGATGCCTCCGAGATCAGTGTGGGTGCTATCCTGTCACAGAAAGATCATGTGAGTGGTAAATTGCATCCCTGCACTTTTTTCTTCTGGAAGTTCGCCTCAGCAGAGAGGAATTATGGTGTGGGGAATCGTGAGCTTTTGGCCATCAAGTGGGCATTTGAGGATTGGAGGCACTGGCTGTAAGGAGTGAATCATGTAATCACGGTGATCACCGACCATAAGAACTTGCCGTATATCGAGACTGCCAGGAGGTTGAATGCCAGACAGGCTCGGTGGGCATTATTCTTCACTCGCTTCAACTAAATCACTTTGTTCTGGCCTGGCTCCAAGAACCTAAAGGCAGACGCATTATCTCATAGTTTTCAGCCTATTCAACCGCTCACTGTTTTGGATAAAACCATTGTTCCCGCTTCCAACATCCATTTTGCTGTGACCAGAAGTCTTGTAGATCTCATTTGTGCCTGTTAGTCTGAAGCTCCAGCAGAGATGCCATAAGGGGTCTTGTTTGTCCCGAAGAGATTTCGGAGGGTGGTTTTGTTGGACTTCCAATCTTCCAAACTGGTTGGGCATCTGGGCATTGCTAAAACAGCCGAGTTACTGTCCCGTTCAGTTTGGTGGCAGTTGTGTTAGCTTGTGACATCTGTGCTCGAAACAAATCTCGCACCGCTCCTCCTGGTCTCCCGTTTTAGTAAGTTGGTTCATTTTGTTCCACTTACCAAACTACTGTCTGCTAAAGAAATATCTTCCCTGTTTATTCTACACATTTTCAAACTCCATGGCTTGCCGGTCGACATCGTGTCCAACCGAAGAACTCAGTTTGTGGCACAGTTTTGGAAGAATTTCTGCTCTTCCTTGGGTATCAACATCAGCCTGTCTTCCGGATATCATCCACAGTCAAACGGACAGACAGAACGAGTGAACCAGTCTCTTGAGCAGTACCTCCGATGGTTCATCTCCAAGTGTCTCTTCTCCCCATCACAGAGTTTGCTTTCAACAATTCCTGCCACTCGTCATCTTCTGTTTCACCTTTCTTCTGCAACTGTGTGCTGCACCCTAGAGTAAACTCCTTTGACGCAGTCTCTACCGGTATTCCTTCCTCTTCATCAGTTTTAAGGCTACAGTCGGTTTGGAGGAAGGTTCGCCAATGTCTTATTAAGGCATCCTGTCGCACCAAGACTTAGGCAGATAAGTATCGGAGACCATGCAACTTTAAAGTGGGAGATCTAGTTTGGCTGTCTAAGAATATTAACATCTGCCAGTGGTCACAAAAATTGGGTCCCAGGTTCATTGGGCCTTTTAGGATTATCTCCCGGGTCAATCCTGTTGCCTTCTGTCTTAAGTTACCTACTAACCTCAGAATCAATAATACATTTCACTGTTCATTGCTCAAGCCTGTGTCTTCATCCCTCAGGTTCATCTCTAGATGGCCAGTAAGACCTTCACCCGTCCTTATCCAAGGACATCAAGAATTTGTGGTTGAAAGAATCCTGGATTCCAGAGTCTCACAAGGAGGTCTTCAGTTCCTGGTCCATTGGAAGGGGTATGGACCAGAAGAGCGGTCCTGGGTTCCTGCGAGATCTTCGAATGCCCCTGCCTTGGTAAGGAGATTTTTTCAGGACTTTCTGGAGAAACCTAGGGGTTTCTTAAATCCTTGTCAAGGGGGGTACTGTCACAAGCCGCGGTTGCATCCTGTTGGATGGTGGTTCTTGCAGGCCGGTTGCTGGGAGACAGAGACGCCATGCTGTCAGCTCATGAAGTCCTCCCATCTGGGTGACAACACCTCTGCTGGAACAGGATTGCTGCGTCCTTCTTTTTCTATCTTGCTGATGCATTTGTCAGATGGCGGTGATAGCATTCCAAGTGTTTATGGTTCTGGTGTCTGCATCATGGTAGTCAAGTATTCTGATCCTCAGCCTGTCTGTCTCCAGCATCCTGCCGCTTGTGCACAGCGACATCCACTGCTTGTGTCAGTCCGGTGGCACTAGCCACACTCCAGCGTCCTGCCGCCTGTGTCATCTCGGCGGCACAGGTCGCACTCCAGGGCCACCCACCACTTGTGCCATTCTGGCGGCACTAGCCACACTCCAGCGTCCTGCCGCCTGTGTCATCTCGGCGGCACATGTCACACTCCAGCGACATCCACCGCTTGTGTCAACTTGGTGGCACAGTCCTCATCCTAGTGTCTCCTGCCACTTGTGTCATCTCAGAAACAAAGTCGCAACACTGTGTCAACTGTCACTTGTGTCATATCAGCGGCAGAAGTCGTATTTCTACATCATCTGCTCTATTGCTCAGGGACTGCAACCACTCCAGCCCTCAAGGTTGCTACTCAGCCCAGTGGCTGCATCTTTTAACAGCCCTCAAGGCTGCTACTCAGCCCAGTGGCTGCAATTTTCTACCAGCCCTCAAGGCTGCTACACGGCCCAGTGGCTGCATCTTTCCACAAGGGGTACCCCTATCATCTTTTTTGCTCAATCCTCAGGCCCTTCACTATCCAGTATTGATTCCACTCTGGACTCATGACACAGACAGCATAATCAATCCACAATCTTTGATCCTGGCAAAGCTTAGCATACGGAGTTTACAAACAGAAGGGGAGATTGATCGCAGCCACACAATGCCACTGCGGGCAGGGTCTTCAAAGTTGGTCTGCACAGTGATTTCAGGGGGTCAGCTACAGACGCACGACAGAGATCATGCAGATTCCTGATTATTAGGAATCTGTGCAAGCGCCTGACCTATACTGTGCATGTGCAGTACGAGTCTGCGATCCCGCACAAGGCCAGCAGCAGACTGTCAGTGATTGACAGTCTGCTGCCATTTCTGAGCAGGGAGGGGGCGGTAACGGCTTCTGTTTCCCCACGTTTGGGGCAGTGGAGAGGCCAGGATCTCCGTCGGCTGAAACAGAAAACAGATCACGTACTTGAATGTGTGTAAATATCCCAAGCGTCACACAGAGAATCACCCTACAGTGTGTGTGTCTATGTCTTTTTTTAATACTTTTTTTTTTTATAGGTTCACTGAAGGTCCCAGCTAGCTCTGAATGCCTGGGTATTCTGGCACTAGTTGTTCTAAAATTGGGCATGACAGCAGGGGTGGCTGAAGAGATGGGGCACCTCCGTGTGCTTAACATTTTATATTAATATTCTACTTAACATTTAATTAGCACCTTTTAGAATAATAGCTAGAATCTGATTGGTTGCTATGGGCAATATCTCCACTTCTAAAAACTCTCACTTTAGTAAATATACCCCCAGGAGTCTGAAGCTGGGTACACACCTTTGCGTTCACGGCTGATCAGGTAAAATCTAATCTGATCAGTTGAGTTCTGTGTCCCCATCTTGACCTCTTGTGAGCCCCGTACACACTGTGCTAGAAATAGCTCAGTGTGTATGGACTTCTATGAGATCGGGATGTCTGGCTGATAAATATTGAACAGCACATATGATGCGACCTACTGCTCCCGACCGTTCCAGGAGCGTTATAAGCCATTTATTGGCTAATGCTCATGTAATGGTTCTGCATACACACATATATATGATTGTCTGCCTGATCGGATACCAGGAAATCAATGCACTAGCTAAATATGCCAATGCACTACATAAATATGCCAACTAAATAGGAATAACTAGATAATACTAAAATCATACGAACAACTAACAAAATCTTCAGAATAGATCAGGTAATTACACTGAAGAATTTGCTAGCAGGTTTTCTGAATAGAAGAGTAATTTACACAGTGGAGAAATGCTAACAGGTAAGAGGTTTTCTGCATAGTACACATAATTGCACTATAGAGAAATGATGGCCAGCTCTTCCAAATAGAACAGGTAATCTGCAGAGTAGAGGAATGCTGAACAAATCTTCAAAGTAGCACAAGTACTTTGCACAGTAGAAAAATGCTGGCAGGTAGCAGGTTTGCTGCAGATCACAGATAAATTCATTGTAGAGAAATGTTGGCCAATCTCCCAAATAGCACATATGATTTACATAGTAAAGAGATGCTGGGCAGATTTTCTGCATAGCCAAGAATAGTTGCACTGTAGAGACATACTGACAGGGCTCCGGGCTCCTAAATAGCGTGGATGATTAAATGGTAGAGATGCTGGGCAGATCTTCTAAATAACCCAGATTGATTGCATTGTGGAGAAATGCTGATTATTAAACTGTAGAGAGACATTTGGCAGGCCTTCTGAATAACCTAGATTGCAATGTGTAGAAATGCTGATAACTAAACTGTAGACAGACAGTGGGCAGATCTTCTGAACAACCCAGATTGATTGCACTTTGGAGAAATGCTGATAGATCTTCCGAATAGCGCAAATAAACAAATTCCACAAAGTAGTATAGAGCAGGTATACATGTAAATGCCATGACTGACAGGATCAGACTAATAACAACCCACAAACGAAGGTCAGAGGGAAATCCCTAAATTGGCCACTCATCACAAGTTTCAATACACAACCCAGCACAATGACTCCTGGTCTGCACACCTGACTGGTTGCTAGGAGACTGATTAAAGCCACTAGCAGGTCTGACCAACCTGTGGCTCTCCAGAATTTGTGAAACTACAAATCCCTGCATACCCTTCCACCGATCAGCTGGCAAAGCATGCTGGGATTTGTAGTTTCACAACAGCTGGAGAGACACAGGTTGACCAGGCCTGCACTAGAGTTAACCTCAACCAATTTTAAAGTTATATCCCGCATAGGATTGAATAATAAAATGAATATATAAACCAGCAATTTACATATATGCAGGGTTAAAAAAACACAAGCTGGAGGTGCTCCCAGGAATTTAATATCAGGTACTCAAAAACAATTTGTAATTAGCTAGGCTAATTCAAAGCAAGAAATTCCTACGTGGGGCATTCTTTTTTGCATTATGTAAGTGATATATAAAACATAGGTTTTAATATTTATCCTTAAAAAATAGGGGAATATTTGACTCAAGTTGGTATGAATGAGTCATCCAATGTAATCCTATAGAAAAAATATATAAAAAAACGCATTAAGGTATAAAGATATGTATAAGAAAAAATCCTTTGAATCGTGAATATACAGTGGTCAAAATATTATTTAAGCATTACACTTTCAAATAAGACTCGTGGCAGGATCTGTGGGCCTGATTCAGAGCCGCTCGTAAGCGGCCGCTCGTTCGCTCCGAGCGATGTTCGCACAACTGCGCATGTGTATGGGTCGTAATGCGCATGCGCCGACCAGTCAGTGCGATCGGAAATCGAGCACTCGCCAAATAGCGAGTGCCTGCTAATTTGAGTGACAGGATGAGGGGTTTGTGGGTGGTAACAGGGGAAGGTGCTTGAAAACGGGGAGTGGAGATCCGAACGCAGGCGTGCCAAACGGTCAAAACGGGCATTTTAAGGGTGTGCATAATTAACAAAGCAGCGTCATCGACCACGTCACTTGGTTGTCTCTTAGCCTGAACTGTTCGCATGATTGCGGTAGGGTAAACCTACCACAAGCACTATCCCCTTCAAACGCTGCTTGACTGTCAAGCACTCTTCGGCCAAATCCTCACTGCGACTGCCGATGGTAATTAAACTTGGCGCATGCGCAGAGTGACTCATACACATGTGCACTGATAACCGCACAATTGCATAGACAGAATCAGGCTCTATGTACATAGATTGGGAATGCAGAGGGTGGGTAGTTAAGAGGAAGGTTTTTATGCTAGATTAATGACATGGAATTTTAATGTACATTTCATGGCTGGGCAGCTAGGTGATTGTCTAAATGCACATAGGAGGGCATTCCTAAGATTGGGAATGGCATGGGAGAAATCCTGAAGGCAGGAGTGGGAGACTGTGATGTGGGAGTCATTGCCAGAGTACAGAGGGTGGGAGGGAGTGGGTCTGTCTGCAGTATTTCCACTTACTGGTTTTTGTCTCAAAAATTGAACCCTGTTGGGGCAGGAAATGTAGGATTAATTGGGAAAAATAGAATTTTCACTGTATTAATTTTATTTTAAAATGGCTACGGACTCATGCCTATTGGCCAAGGGGTGCATCGGTCACTTCAATGATGATGACTCAGCAGGAGGAATGGGATTATAGCTGGGTCAGTACGCTCATCCAAACAGTGAGTCAGCAGCACAGCACATGAACAGCAGTGGCGCGGCACCACCAAACACCACCTGACCATTGCCCAGGGCTATATAAGCCAGCCCCGCTTTTACCGCCAGGTGTGGCACTGGCAGACAGCGCAGTGATGGAGCCTCAGCCCGAGCCTGGCGGGTGGTTTAGGTATTATCCCGGTCCCCGGATCTGCACTCAAGGCCTGATTTAGAGATGTACGCTAATGTAAAAGCAACTACAAACTCTCACGGATTGCAGTTGCTAAAATATGCTAATGCCTTCCCAAGCACAGCCGAGCATAGGGACGCCCACTGCTGGCATTTCATATCCGTCTGATTATGTACAACAGCGTAAACACTGTAACATCAACCTACATCGGGCAGCCATGCTGCATATGTTACATGTCTGACAAGCCGCAAACACAGCAGCTCTCCTGCAACACAGCAGCTCTCCTGCAACACAGAAAGCTCTCATGCTGCACAGTAGAGAGCAATATCTAATTTATGCATGCCCATGAAACAGCATTTAAATGGTCAGATATGCCTGCCTAGTGTGACATCAGGACATCTTGAGCAGGACGTCATTACATGGGGCCGCCAGCACTAGTTAGTTCAGCACTGACCGATTAGCTGTCGAGACTGCAGGGTACCAGTCTGGAGCATCCAAAAGACTTTTCCATTCGGCATTGCAGCATCGATCCTGGCTGCAAGTTGCCATTCCAGGCATCCTGCTAGTCAGATGCAAGAGCCCTGTGTGATGGCACATGTCGCTCACCCCTAGTTATGGCTCTTTTTGCTGTCTGTATCACTCTCAGGTATATTTACTAAAGTGCAGGTTTTAAGAAGTGGAGATGTCGCCCACAGCAACCATTAAGATTCTAGTTAACATTTAACTACCACCTTCTAGATGATAATACCTAGAATTTGATGGGGTGCTATAGGCAACATCTCCACTTCTAAAAACTCTCACTTTAGTAAATATACCCCTAGCTATTATCATCTAGAAGGTGCTAGATAAATGTTAAGTAGAAACTGATTGGTTGCTATAGGCAACATCTCCACTTCTAAAAACCTGCACTGTAGTAAATATACCGCCTAGTGTCTCATAGTCTGTATGCAAATTCTAATTTAATTCTGTTATTTGCACTTTGAAATCGCAATATAGCATGCATACAATTAGCAGGGGGTGACACCCCATCACCCCCTGCTAATTGTATGCATGCATGCTATATTGTGATTTCAAAGGGGAAGGGTAGGAGTTGGACTAAGTGAAAGAGGAGCATCATGGTTAAGTGATACATACAGGACTAAAAGAATGGTTGGTTAAAAAATTTTATTATGTGGCACCATGAAAAGCTTGAAAATAATACAAGTTGCAAATCTGTCCTTATAAAACATGCAGGGACTCATGTCCATATCAACAGCATGCAACATTTTGGCTCTGAGGGCCTGATTTAGATCCGCACGCAATGCCGATATTTACACAGTGTGAGCGATTGTTAGCCATTGCGCATGTGTGAAAGCCGCACTGTTCACGCACAGCGATTATTTTGCAATCACTCAAACACAAGATTCACTCACAAAGTGAGTGACAGGTAGTCAGCGTTTGAGGGAGGTAACGGGGCAGTGGTTAGAGAAATGCAGGCATCAGGGCTGTAACTAGGGTGGTGAGGTTGGTACACCCACACAGAATGCACATGCCCTGTGGGTGGAACCGGCCGTCTCCTCCCGCGTTCACGGCCGCTACCTGTCTTCTACCGCCTGCTACAATATATAATAGTAGCGATGTGCCCAGCTCCTTATTTGCCAGACGTGCTGCTAATAATACACATTACAGTGTGCCGGGCAGCGCTGCAGCTTCCTGCCCCTGTGGTCCGCCCCTTCTCTAACTCCTCAGGGGCCTGGGGTTGGGGAGATTTATACTATGTGGCATATGTGTATGGAGCATTACTACTGTGAGTTTTGTGTAAGGAGCATTACTACTGTCGGCCTAATGTGTAAGGGGCATTACTATTGTAAAGCCGCGTATCCACTTGCAGATATAAATGAGCAATTGAACGATTACGACATCGCTCATTAATCGTGCAGAAATTGTGCAGTTTAATGTCAGAAATGACCAGCGATGCGCACTCCCGCTGGTCATTTTCGTCATCCATTATCACCTGAACATGAGGGTCAATCTGCCGACAACGGCAGATTGGCCATGTTCAGGGATGAGGGAGGGTGCCTGCACTGAACGACATATCGTTCAGTGTAGGCACTACAGGGGATGAGGAAAGACTGTACAATTACGATGTTGTAATCGTACTGTCGTTCCACTATCTGCAAGTGGATACGTGGCTTTACACCCCGCAAACTATTAAGAACTGGTGTGGTGTGATGAGGCTTTATCTTACCATATTCTAGATCCTTTGATATGTCTCAGAGTGTGAAGAAAGTAGATTCTGAATACGAGATGTCAATGGGATGATGCCAAATAATAGTCAGAATTTTATTGAAAGACACCCTCTACAAAGAGTTTTCAACAACATACAACAGTAAAGTACAGTTGCTACTTTAAAGCTATTAACACACTTTCAACAAATGAAAGATTTTATTTCACAGGATCACCGGAACAGTGGTAATTCTTTGATAACTTAGAATAAATTGGTTAGATGCATTAACACTCAGATAGTAACGTAAATTTAGCAGATCATTCACAGTGGGATTAATTATATCTAACAGGAATTCAAATTCCTCATAGTCAAGAAGAACCGTAACATTTCACAACAACATTTAAAACATGAGTGATATACTGAGCTCACTCTTATTAACCTCACAAAGTCCTGACTGCATGCATATACATTAGAGCACAGGTTCTCAAACTCGGTCCTCAGGACCCCAAACAGTGCATGTTTTACATGTCTCCTCAGTGAGTAAAGGTGCATACACACACAATTTTTTGAACGATTATCGTTAAACGATATCGTTTAACGATAATCGTTTGTAAAAATCATTCACTTTCTGAGTTAAACGATGAACGATTATCGTTCATGCGCGTTCATGTTTGTAGTTTGTAATTTGAAGTTCAGTCAGACTTGTCAACTGAACGATTTTCAGTAAGTTAATATGCAAAAATCGTTTATAGTTCTAAAAAATCGTTCATTACATTTAGTAAATGAACAACTTTAGTAAACGATTTTAGTAAATTTTTTTAAGGGAAAAAATCGTTTACTAAAATCGTTCATTAACTAAATCGTTGTGTGTGTATGCAGCTTTATGAATACACCTGTGCTTCAGCTGCGTGACCTGAAAAACGTGACCTGTGTGGGGTCCTGAGGACCGAGTTTGAGAAACTCTGCAGTAGAGGGTAGTTTTAGTTTTGCCAGCTGGATCTCTACAGGTCTACAGGTGGTGCACTTGCTGGAATTATATCCTGATTTTAAGTCAGTTAATCTTGAATTATAACAATTTTCAGTTACACAGGATAATATTTTAAATTGTTAGCTTCTTCTTCTATTAAACTTTGCTACCTCTGTATAACAAATTCTGCAACTATTTGTTCATTTAGTTATAAAACTGTATACTTTAGGTAAAATAGTGAAACTAGCAACAAAATTACTCTTACAGGGGTATTCAATATGGGAGCGCAAAGTCTGTGCTGGACTTTTCGCTCCACATCGGAGATTTCCTGGGATAAAGTATCGGGCGCGCGCCCGCTTTATCCCCGTATTCAATATAAAACCTACGAAAACGGGAACCTGCGAAGTGGGATCTGCAAAAAAAAAAATGAAATTTATCAGGAATAAATTGTAGGACCCCCCTAAAACTGTAAAAACATGGGGGATCACTATGGGTAGCCCTGTTTTAGCCTGCAAATGAAAGTCGGGGATTTAAATAGCCACAGCAGGTGTTTTTTTCCCGACATTGAAGAAGTGATGCAGAAGAGCGCTTAGGTTATTTTTTCGTTTTTTTAAGTGGTCCCATCAAATTTGGGGTACATGAAAATGGGTACTAGCATATTTTTATGTCCCTAAAGTAAGTTTTTAGAAATTCTGCAGCTATGCACCTGCCGCTAATAATCTATTCTAGAAAACACCTGACGCATACTTACAGAATAGCCCTGAACCTATTTCCCTATTTTCAAACACTTTTTCCTTTTTTTCACCCCAATTTTTAAATTAATTTTTTGGGGTGTCCCTATTTTTTTTTTAAACTTTTTTTGACACAGTTATTTTTAAAATGTCATTCCCAGGGGTGCAGGCTATTTTTTGCACTTTTTTTCGCCACCTATTCAGTGGTGAAAAGTTATCCCCGTTTCTTTTCAAAGACTTTTCGAACCTGAAAAGTCTTTGAAATTGAATACGGTGTAAAACCAAAACCTGCGAAAATGACGTCATCGGTGCGAAAACATTGCAAAAACGGAGTTTTCGCTCCATATTGAATTCCCCTGTTAAACTGTTACTCCAGGGTTCAAAAGTGTATGTAGCTGTGGTGGTTTTTCCTTTCTCCCTCGCAACTATGGGGTTACAGCTGCACGGTTAATATATCTTATTCTAAGGCATACGAAGAACCCGGCTTCTCTCCTGAAGATAATTTGCTGTTAGCTCAGTATAAGATAAGATGACTAGTCTCTGTAACTAGCAGCAGCTATTTTGTAATTATCTGTATGTAGATAGCATTAATCCTGTGCTGTCTAATAAGGTAATTACTTTTCCCCAGAGTACTGTACGGAGTATGTATGTCTCGGTCGAGGATTCGTGGAGATACTCCTCCTGCTTACCAGTCTCCTGTAGTGTTGCTCACTGGGAACCACCCCCCGGTCTCCGGGTCTGTTTGGGTACACTGGATAGTGTTCGGGGCGTTGTCCAATTGTAGCCACCTCGATCCGCCTCTCGACTTCCGTAACAAAAGACCGGCAGTCTGGGTCACTCCTCCAGAGATCTCCGATCACTGTCCCAATTATTAGCGTTACTCTGCGTCCCGGTCACAATCAGCGGTTACTGGACACCGGTAAGTAACGCTGCGCAGCCCCTCTCTGCCTGACAGCCTCCTCAGGACCCCCTGTAACTGCCTTAACTGTCCACCTCAGCCACCTGCTGCTGGTTTCAGACGGTTCTATGTCATGTGACCTGGTGCTGACTCACCCTTGCTTTATAGATACATAAATTAATATATATACTGTAGATATATCTCACATAGGACCCAACATCGGTAGGCACACTTAGGGTCTGGGGTACCACACTACTGTGTGGTCATAATGTGTAAAGGGCATTAACTACTGTGTGGCTTAATATGTAAGGGGCATTACTACTGTGTGGTTATACTGTATAATGGGTATTACTCATACTTGTCTACACTCCCAGAAGTTGCGGGGTAGCCCCACGCACCCCCAAAAGTGTAGGCAGATCTCCAGCATCCCGCCCACCTCCCAGTGAAGTCGGCAGGATGGGGAGATTTTCCTAAGAATTCATAGATGAGGGGGCGGGGCTAAAAAGTTGTGAATTTCGTAAATGTAGTGATTCTCATGGAACCAAGAATCGCAGTCTTTTCCTTTGGTGGTGCGGGGCCTAATGATGTCTACAGTCCGGCCCTGGCCCCCGAAGATGTTTGCAGAATCTCCTCTCCGGGCTGCTCCCAGGGAGGAGTTCTGCGAAGTCGGCAAGTATGGCGTTACTACTGTGTGGCGTAATCTGTAAGGGGCATTACTACTATGTTGTAATACTGTGTAATGGACATTACTACTGTGTGACGTAATCTGTAAGGGGCATTACTAATGTGTGGTCACGATGTGTAAGGGGCATTACTATTGTGAGCATAATGTGTAATTGGCATTACTATTGTGTGGCGTACATATTAAGAGGCACTACTACTGTGTGGTCATAATGTGGTCATAACGTGTATAAGGGACACACATATGTAGTGTAATGTGAATAAGGGACACTACTGTGTCTCGTAATGTGAATTGGGGTACTACAGTGTGGTCACTCCCTTTCCCTACGAGATCACGCACTTTTTTTGGACGCGCGCCTGAGATTAGATCGTAGCTGCGATGGCATTTGAGTGTGTATCAGGCCCTAAGACTTTAACCCATAAATGTTGAAACCAAAATGTCCACGTGCTAATCTGCTCGCTTAGCTATACTCATTCAAACAGGATCTAGAGACAAAGGGTCCCATTTATCACTAATTGGATTTGCAATGCGATCTGGGCGTGATAATAGCACTCAAAATTGCATTGCAGGATGTGATTCTAGTGCTTAGATGTACTGAATAACATACACATGAACCAGGACTCCTGTGCATGCGTGGTCTATTGACTATGCATGTGCGACAGCCATTGCTAGGGGAACCCTCTCCCGGTAAGTTTTCCTAAGTGTAGCCCATAGGCTACATCAGCACTGCTCCATCTTCAGATGAAGTTAGCTGAAAGGCACCAACATTTGTAAATTTCTACAGCATCGCATCCCCCAGAGAAATCTATGAGGGTTGTGGCTGCTGTTGGAAGTGGAGGGAATACGGCAGATGTCCTACATTGAGGTGATTGTAAATATTTGTTGGTATCCCCTGAAAAAATGTGTATGCCACAAATACTGGATGATAAATAGGCCCTAAAGAGAGAATGGTATTGGAAGCTGTCTTCACTGATTGTGCAGTGACAACACACCATGAAGTTATCACATATTCTATGTGTTTTTGCTCAACAACAGATAATTTTTCGGGCGCAAAAAAATGGGCTCTAATTAAATTTCCTGAAGGCAAAAAATGCGAAAAAGTCCAGTTTTTTGCACCTGAAAAATTATCGAGGCTAATTAAATTCTCCCTCTATGTATTTATGTATCCTAAGCACTGGGTTTTTTGCTGTTGGAATTGGAATGGGAGGGAGGGATAAAGTCCAGCAATAATGTATGTATAACACTAAAGCTGCATACACATGTAACGATTTTATTAACCAACGATTTTCGTTCAGATTTTCCCTTGAAAAAGTGAACGAAAATAGTTTGCAAAAATCGTTGGTCACTAAATTAATGAACGATTTTGTGAATGATTTTCATGAACGATGAACGATTTTTTAATCATGCATACAGTGAATGGACATCGTTCATTCTGTACAACATGGACGATTTTCTGAACGAAACTCGTTATGTTGGACAGTCAGAATGGACGATGAACTACAAACTACAAACAGGAGCGCACTTGAACGATTATCGTTCATCGTTCACCCCCCAAAAATTTACGTTTTTTAAATGATTTAACAATAGCGACGTCGTTAGTTACTTAAAGTTAAATCTTTCAAAAAATCGTTACGTGTGTACGCACCTTTAGACAGCAGCTAGGATTTTGTTTTAAATAGAATGTGTGTTGACTGCTTAGTTCTAAAAAATGTTGCAGATATTTCTATATCTTGTTTTAATATATTTCCTACAACACTGTGATGACTAAACTGTTTAGTTACATTTGCAGGAAATAACTGACTGGGCCTGATTCAGGGATGTACACTAATGCATATGAAAATATGCAAATGTCGCAGCTCTTATGATTTGTATTAAGACGCCCACTGGCAGCTTCGTAAATCCAAGCAACTATGTACAGAAGTAGCAACGGTCGCAGATCAGTCGATAATCGGCCCTCTGAATAACCCTACGGTTGTGCAGAATGGCTGCAGGAATTGAGGCGCAGGAGGCATTTTGACTACCTATGGGAACACAGTTGCAGGCAGAAGCTCATTCTGAAACGGTTGCAAAATGCCTGCGTGAGTCGCCACCTCCCTGTTGCCGCTCACAAACCGTTCTTGCCTGTAAATCACTTTGCCAATAAATTCTCACTGCAAGCGACATTGGTAATGATACTTGCATTTGCAGTGCTTTTCAGAGGCATGCGCAGACCACTGATAATCGCTTAACAGTGTAAACATCGGCACTGCATCCATGTCTGAATCAGGCCCTTCGTATGAAACTGTACTTTGTATGTATACAGTATATTCTCTAGGAGTCAACTCACGGTAATTCTCACGGTTAAATGCGTTAAATACCTCCCTCCAAGGACAAGAAATTAAATTTTTTTCATCTACTGACAAGGTTGAAAGTTGGATCAAGAAGCTGTCCTTGTGGTACACTCGTGTGGAAAGTGGCAATTTTGAAGCATTTCCTTTGTTGGGTGATTTTTTTTTTATACACACATACATTATATATACACATACACATTTATATGTATGTGTGTGTGTGTGTGTGTGTATAGATAGATATGAACTACAGGTACAAGGGAAAGCTTGCGTCTGTGCTGGGACCTGTAGTTCACTGTGAAAAAAATAGAAATTGAAATAAATAATAGACATGCAAACTATTATTTTTTAAAGCAAAAAATGTATTCAAACCATGCAAAAGTAGGCAGGCTCTGTCCGCCTACTTCTGTGACATCACAAGTTGGAGAGAAGTTGGCTGGTCTGATGAAAAAGTTGGCTGGTTGTCTCGGTGTGTGGGGCACTGTTTTAGTTGGACAGACAAGTTGGACAGTTGGAGGCAGAGCCGTAATTAGGGGGTGTGTGAGTGGTGCAACCACCGCTCACCCACAGCTCCTGCAACTGGCTAGCAGGGTGCCAGTAATGGCACCCTGCTGCCTGAATCTCTGCAACAGTGCCGCCTGGAGAGTCCTTAAGACGCTCAAGATGGTCACAACGCTGCCTTTACAGCATCCCGGAGCATCCTGAGGTTGCTCTGGGCATTGCTGTAATCACCCGCTCCCGGCGCCAGGTGCAGGCCACGCCTCCTCCGCATTACATCATACAGAGGGGGCATGTCCTGCACCGGGCGCCAGGAGCGGTAGCTACTACACTGGTTGGAGGAAAGTTGGTCTGGTGTATGGCCAGCTTTATCCATTCTATATGACCATTTAGCATGAGGGAGGGTGTGGAGAGTAGATACGTAAGGGGTAGGGAATGGAGAGGGAAGTGCAAGCAGCAGCAGGAATCAAGTCATTACTATCTTTTTTTGCACACTGCACAAACAAAGGAAATCATACAGGGGCGGAATTCATTTTGTAAGATTTGACATTAAATTAGTCTTTTAAAGCATCTATTGTACTGTTTAAACCAAAAGGAATGATTAGGGACGAAAACCAGGAAATCTGAGATTTTGACCAGGAAAAACCAGGGAATTCCGATTCATAATAGTGATGATCTCGGAGTGGAAACTCTGTGTACAGGTGAATATAACTGGTGACATAGAGGACAAGAGTGGTAAAGGCAGAGGTCCCCAAACTCTTCCATTACAGTCCAGGTTTTAAGGATTGTTTCAGATGGTTAAATTGACTGAGGTACTACTTAAGTCACCGGAGTTCAAGCATGGATATCCTAAAACATTGACTGTAATGATGGTGTTTGGGAACCTTTGAGTTAAGGAATTTGTAAGTGGCATGAGTTTAAACTTGATTCATTATGGGACAGAGGACCTCATTCAGAGTCGGTCGTAGCGGCCGCACGGTCGTAAGGGAAAAGGGGCCGGATATGCAAATGATGCACTCGCAAGTTGCGTCCTTAAGATCGGATCGTTAGCTGGCACTACTTTGTTAATTATGCACTCCCATAAAAACGCCGTTCGCATAATTAGGCAGACCTGTGTTCGGATCTCCAGTCCCCCATTTTCAAGCACCTTCCCCTGTTACCACCCACAAACGCCTCATTCTGTCACTCAAACTACCGCCTTGGCTGTGTTCAAAGAGAGGAATATTTCTGATCGTAGCAGCTAGTTTGCGCACGCGCATTGCGAACTTTACGCATGAGCAGTTTAGCGAACATCGGTGGCGTACGACCGTGCGGCCGCAACGACCGACTCTGAATGAGGTCCAGGGAGTGGAGCAACTAGCAGAGTTAGAGGAACAAGAAAAGGATGGAGAGCCCAACTAGCCGGTGCCTCGCTATCGTGTTCCAACCAATAACTGGCTCGAGACTTGTATTTTGGGCAAAAAAATCAGTCACAGCTTTATTTTAAAATAACACAATTACAATAGAACAAGGGTAAGGAAAACAAAGTGGTTGGCAAGGCTCTCACATCTTCCACAGACCATGTTTTACCACCTAGGGCATGCTCGGCCCCACCTTGTAGGCATGCAATCATGCACCTTCCCGTTGAGACCAGCTACCATGCGCATACCACCCTGGTGCGCAGCCCGTATAACCCAAATGTTTTAAGCTGGAACCAGGTGTGCTATCCTGGGGAATATGCAAGATATTCTGAAATCTCCCACTTAGCATGCCTTGTGCACCACTTTTCCCCACCTTGTGTGGTCCCAGTAACCCGAGGACCGAAGACCCAAACTGCAACCTATACCACTTCGCTCCTTCCAGCGATTCCTGCAAAGCCTTTTTGAATATGACCAGACCTGTGTCAGACTTGTGCATTCCGTCACTTCTGTATAAACCTTTACACTTCACTGCTAAATCCTTGTACTGTATGGTGCTTCCACCGCTAGGAGCGAATATCTTACTAATGGCTGCATTGGCGCTTGAATACCAAAGACTCGCCCTGCTAGCTACTATTGCCAGACTCCCTCCAGCATCTCCTGAACAGACCATTAATAAAGTCTGCCACGAGCACTCTTCCGCCCTAGTATAGACTGTTACATTCGAGACTGATGTCAATATGCTGCATAATGCTGTCCTGTCTGTGAGAAAGAGGCAAGAGGGCTCTTCCTCCACCAGCTGCCTCTGCCTCCATGTTCCCCACCCATGTAACCAGCCCTGCTGCCTTTCACTGGATGACAGAGGTTCTAAAGTGCAAAGGGGGCCTGGATTAACCTACCCCCCCCCTAAATTTGCACCGTTGGCCTGCAGACCGTCTGGCACCTGCCTTCCTTTTTAGTCAGCTGAGGCCATTTTTGATGCCTTCGCCCCAGAACAAAATAAGACATGAAGTACAGTTGAGGGTAAATAGAAGAACAGAGGGTGGGAGTTTGGTATGGCAAAGAGGTTACATACAGGATCAGGATCGATAATGACACTCAGACAGAAATAGAAGACAGACAGTAGTTGACACAGACAAGGTCAGAACAGGAGAGGCAAGTGGAAGAGAGATACATTTTGATGTCATTGTATACAGCTGGTTCTGTAGGTTGGAGAAGTTGATGAGCAAGGCCATAACTAGGGATGTGGAAGCACAGAGCGCAGGGCTCAGTGGGTGGCACTGTTGCTGCAGCATGGTCCCTGCATCTGGCTAGGTGCCTGTAATGGCACCCTGTAGCCAGGATCGTTGCTGCAGTGCTGACCAGAGCATCCTGTAGACGCCCCAGACATGCCCACTGCAACCTAAACAGCCTCCTGTAGAGTCCCCAGGACACTTCGGGCATGTGCCGTAGTCCCGGCGCTGTCGGCTCCGTCCCTAGGCGGAATGTTATGACGTCATCTGGTTAGGGGGCATGGTTTGCACAGGGCACAGTACCGACTAGTTTCGGCACTACTATTGAGCTCACCATATCAAGATGTGTGGAGGGAGAAGAGAAGAGGGCCATGGATGGATCCATGTGGGACACTGATGAGAAGGGGAGTTTGAGGCAGAGAGGAAGCAGTTGGACAAGTAGAAGGTGAACCAGCAGAGTGCTGTCTTGTGGAGGCTGATGGAGTGGTGGATTTGCCGGGGGAGAGGGTTGTACACAGTGCAGAATGTCATTTTGAGGTCAAGGAGGATACAAATAAATTACCTTCAATTTGGCAGTGAAGAGGTCACCAGTTACCTTTGTGAGAGCAGTTGGAATGGAGAAAACAAAAGACTGACTGAAGTGGGTAGAGAGGCTGTTGTAAACAACCCGCTCACAGAGCTAGGACACATGGGGGAATTAAAGAGGTAGGAATGGTCCTGAAGTAAGGCAAGTACGATTTTAAGTATAGGAATGAGGGAGAGATCTATTATGCTTATAGCAACCAATTAGCTTCTACCTGCCATTTTATAGAATGTACTTTATAAGTATTAGTTATTGGTTGCTATGGGCAACTTCTCCACTTTTTTTTACAAGAAGCTTGACACATTCCCCCAAAAGATCCTATGGGTTCTATATAATAAGCATTGGAGAGATAAAGTGGATGGAGATAAAAGTACCAGTCAGCTCCTAACTATAACTTTACAGGCTGCTTGAAAAACGACAGTTAGGAGCTGATTGGTTGGTACTTTATCTTTCTCCAAGGCTTAGTACATACTACAAATCGGTATGTAATGCCAGCAGTCGGGATGCCTCCTGTCAAAATGCAGACAGCGGCATCCCAACAGGGGTTGGGTAAGTATACTTAAGCTGGCCACACACTAGACCAGCTTTCATCCAACCAGCCAACTAGTTGATTGGTTGGAATGAAAATTCTGCTAACGTATGGGAGTAACTGATGATCAGCAATTTGCTCCTAAATGCCAGAAAACAGATGAAGATGGACATTCAGACAGGTTTGTTAAATGTTTGATCAAAACAATTTGTTCAAACAAGTTTTTAGTCCTTTTTCCAGCGTTTGGGAGCAAATTGCTGATTGTCATTTGCTTTCATACCTTACCAGATTTTCATTCCAACCAATCAACTAGTTGGATGGTTTGATGTAAGTTGGTCTAGTCTAGTGTGTGGCCAGCTTTACCCTCCCCCTTCTCCCCCTAACCCTCCCCATTAGTGCCGAAACCTACCCTGCCTAACCCTAACCCCCCCCCAAACCTAACGCTAATCCCCCGCCAAAATTCTTGCCTGTACCAGGAAATCCATGCTCAGTCTCTTCTACAAAAGTAGCCCAGTTACTTGGGTGTCCCATGAGCAAATTACTTTAATGCCATTAAACTTAGGGTTGCTGCAATTTCCAAGTTGGAGAAAGGACCTCTGTGACGTATCCTTAAATTTAGCGGGTTGCACACATCATGACAGTGCACGCATATTACACTGGAAAATGTACAGTATGAAAGTATCGGATTAAATAAAGCGACATGAGATAAATCAGAACTGTACGGCGGGTGTTCTCCACCATTGACAAAATAAAGCTAATTGAAGAAAAAACACCATACCAGGAAGAGGGGGAGGGGGGGTGTCAGCGCATGCGCGCTGCGGCTGGAGTGGCGGTACGGGGACGGGCAGCAGCGGGTGACGTCAGCAGCAGCAGCAGCAGGCCGGGCAGCAGCAGCAGCACGGTGCTCAGTGTTGCGGAGCTGCTTCGCTCCTGCTCCCCCGGACCCCCCAGGGGGGCACAGCATCACGTGATCTTCAGCATTACTTCCCCCTCCCAGCAAGTCGTGGCCGGGATGGCGGAGGCGCAGCCATCAGGTAGGTACAGAATCCTCCTCCAGGGGGCTGCGTATCTCAGTGGCAGGGCTGCCTGTGTATACATTAGGGATCTGTAGTGAGTAGGGCAGTGTGCAGGTATTGCCACATAGTTGTGGGCACGCCAGCGATGGGTGAGCCTCCTGCCTTCGTATAATTATTTACCTGTAGTGTATTATACCCTAAACATATTTTATTTGTTGTATTCTATTGAGCTCTTCATAACCTGATCATTCAGCAGCACAAAGCAGCAACATCTACTCTCAGTGCTCTCCAGTGTCACTGTCAGCTGTAACATCATGACAATGCAAATCATGTCTCTCATGGTTGTCACTTTATACACACACACACACACACACGACTATTTTGTAGCATATTGGGGACTTTTATTATGCAAGGAACAGTGTGCTGAGATGTCAGTTTAATGTCAGACAGCTTGTGATGATTATTTAGTTATACAGCAATTACTCATTGCAATGAGCCAAGCTAAAGTCCCTGATTAGCTGCCGTAGTCATATGTAGGTGCCAGGAAACTATATTGTTTATGAGAACATTGGTATTTCTATGCTTCCCAATGTCTTTCACAGTACTGCTGTGAGGGGCTTCTCTGAATTATATTTTATTATCTCTAAGGCTAGGATGATGCTGTGTTATTTAGTGCAGTCTATTGAGGGGATTCTAGTCTTTTGTGCATCGGAGAGCGCATTTGTCAAACATGAGTCCTTTTTGTTATGGGAAATCGTGTTGTTCACTAAGTGGCTGAGTTGAATGTGCCCCTGTTTTCGGAGAGTATGTTACAGGGATGTAGAGTCATACATTTTTGGTCACATCTACACTTCCGACAGAAGAGATGTAGCCGGCCATTATCACATAGGCAAAGATCAGTGAAAGAGTGTTGACACAACTGCAGCTTATGCAGGATTTGATGCAGGCAAAATGATGCCAGTTTGAAAATGTGTGCGATTCTTTTGATGAACATATTTGCAGATGCAGAAAGTTACTGTGCAATCTACCCATATCATGAATGGAATGAATAGTTTAGACCAGAGTTTCCCAAATTCCACCATTACAGTCAAGGTTTTAAGGATATCCATGCTTGAGAATATGTGACTTAATTAATACCTCAGTTAATTCGATTGGGATGTAGTTCTGAGACCAGCGGCGGCAATGCCGCCGGTCTCAATACCGACAGGGGGAGCCCAACAAGTGGCTTAAGCAAGGCGTTGAAATACCGACGCCTATCTTAATCCTGTCACCGGAACACAGAAGGACGGCTGCCCGTACAAGTTAAGTCCGGGGCACCCTTAGTGTTAGCTGCTGGGGGGAGTGTTGCCTAGCGGGCTTAGTGTTAGGTTTGGGGGGGGGGGGTGTTAGGGTTAGGCACCACTGGGGGGGTTAGGGTTAGGAATGAAGGGGGGAGGGTTAAGTTTAGGCACTAATGGGAAGGGTGGGTTAGGGGGATAAGGGGGGAGGGTAAGTATACTTACCCGTCCCCTGTCGGGATACCAACCATCGGAATGCTGCTGTCGGTATTGTGACAGGAGGCATCCCGACAGCTGGCATTACATACCGATTCCAGTTTGATCTGGACTCAAGCATGGGTATCCTTAAATCTTGACTGTAATGGCGCAGTTCGGGAACCACTGGTTGAGACAGTATTCAGTATGGGGGGTTCATCCTCAATATAGTCCAGGTTCTCATGAAGTTGTTGGGGTGTTATGCAGAGTAATTGTGCGTTACAATAAATTGACCTATTTTATTGATAGTGTACATTAATGAAAGTGGAACTATGTTTTTCCAAGCAAGAAGCCCTTTGGCAAATAGTCACATTTAAATTATACTCTATTGGTTTTGTGTATGACTTGCCATATGTGGGATGGTCTGTACAGAAGGGCGTAAAGTGGGGTTTTATCTAGTTTCCATGTTGCAGCTGAAAGTCTTCTTTCAGAGTTTATAGTATACTACTTTGCCATAAGTTTCTTTATTTCCCCTTTATTTTTTGCCAGAGATCTCTTGTCAGTCATACTGATTGATACTAATCCTCACAGACAAGCATATGTTTGACTGTCTCCTCATGGTAAGGGATATGGTTTACATTACTGGAAAGGGTATGATGTCACTGGACATGGGGCCTGGGCAGGTCAGAACAGAACACCACAAGAAAATGAGGCAGTAGACATGGAGTTTGCTTGCAGACCTCACAGAAGGAAAGCCTAAATCTTATTGTAGAATATATGTTCCCTTGTGATAAGCAAATGCAAGCAAAGACTATTGGAGATACTCTAGAACCTTTAAATTCTATGCCTATGACTGCAAATGAAAATGTCACATAAGTTTTAATTACTGTTATTTACATACCTAAAATTGTGTGTTTACATAATACTTTTAAGCTCTATGTTCATGCATAATATAATAAGTTTTTAAATCTTAATTAAATACACAGCAGTAGTATACAAGTCTACAATACTCAGCATGGCTCTGTGAAGAACATTTTGCATTTCTGATTTGGGTTTGAAAATGAACAGACATATGGGCAGAGTCATGTTCCTCTCCTAATGCTTTATTTATTAAAGCTAATAACTGATTAATTTAAACTTTTTTTTTTTTTTTTTCAACTTCTTTAGGGCCAACAAAATACAACCCTGAAGCAGCTGACTTTATCCCCAGAGAGCACCTAAGTCATCACTCTAGCTGGAGGAACCATGGAAGAGCTGAAAGTAATAGAAATTGGAGCAGAAGTAGTAACTTACCCAATTCTCAACAATATCAAGCACCTAGAGAGAGTAACCCTGACAGTCCATCACAGAAAATGCACACCTACAACACCTCTCCTATAAATAACAATGGAAGAGGCCAACAAGGATCCCCAGAGACCACAAGAAAACCTGTGAAGAGCCACAGTTTCCAGAATCAAAGATGGCATCGATCTAGAAGTGAAAGGTCACACACTAGGAACCACCCAAGGCAGCCTCTCTCTGACACAACAGCGAGACCATCTTTTGTTGGAACCACGCCACTTGGTGACTGGCGTGTAAGAACAAGAGATCCCACTGATTTATGCTCATCAGAAAGTGAGAAGGAGCTTGGCAGTGCCGACAGCCGAGGTGCCAAGCCGAAGAGACTAACACATGTGTCAGGGGGATCATTGAGGGGACCTCGTGACAGAACAAAACATTCATATGAACGAGAGAAGCGGGTAGCTCCCAAGCAAAAAACTGATGAGATGTTTGAAAATATTCCACCTCCAGACATTGTGAAAACAGGGACACCTAAAGAGGACCATTTTAAATCTAGACCTGATCACTATGATGGCGTTGAACGCAGTGAAGAGAAGCACAGACATTCATGTCTTGGTAACAGGCCTTCACGAGAACCTTTAGATTGGAAAAAGCCTCAGGATGATGTTCAGCAAAGTAAGCCGAATGGAGCCCAAGGTAGTAAGTCTTTAAGGCATGACAAAAGCCAACCAGCAACTTTTACATCAAAAGAGAAGAAAACAGAGAGAAAAAAAGAACCTCCCATATCTAACACCTATCAAGAGCCAAAATTCCACAGTCACCACTGGGCAACTGATGGTGATAAACATGCAGGAAGGAAACATCCACCTCAAGATCGTGCTTCTAAACCATCTATGCAGCCAGGACTTAGCAGATCGTGGAAGAAACATAACCTACCAAAGAACAAGGAAACTCATACAGGTAAGCTGTCCATAAGGTATTTCGGAAGAGAGGGTTCATGTATTTTTACATGACAAGTAAACTGTTTAAGTTTCAGGTAATTTTTTTTTTTTTTTTTTAAGTTCACATTTTACACCATAAGGTTGCGTTATACTTTAGGTTTATTTTAAAGAAAAAAGTAGGGGCCATATCATTGTACACAACCTACACTCGCACAGATCTGTTAACATATGCCGCATTGGGAGGAGTTTTATTTGTGACCACAAACAACATCAGAGGTCACGACGGCCTTGAAGGTGCCGCCTATACGAAAAACGCTGATTAGCTTGTGCACAGCAAGCAGCTTGGAAACTACTGTAAGTAATACATTTTTTGACACAGTTACTGTCATCTGGAACTATTAGTAACAGTTATTATTATCTGCAACACTGTATACCCAATCAGCGCGACTGTTCAATGTGGCTGGTTTTTAAAGACATGCTGGAGAGAATGATATATTGTTTCAAATTGGATGTTATCCAGCTAAAATTATCCAAATCTTTGGATTTTTTTACGAGCATTGATTTATCCCCCCACCCCAACTTTTTTTAATTTTCACTTATTATTTTTTTATAAAATGTTTTATTAAGCATCGATATCCAAAGGGTTTTTAACCTTGTACTCTGTCCATTGTTTAAATGGTAATATTGTGATCTATTGTTGTTGTAATCTACTAATGTTGTGATGTCATATTTATAGGAAATTTCCATCATATTTACAATTGAAATGATATTCTTATACAATTAAACACGTGTTATATGTGAACCAGGCTTTTACTAAGTAATTTATCCGAATACCACCTATTTGATTAGCACAATTATTTGGTTATGTTTTGTTTCTGAACTTCAGGAGTGAGGGTTGAACAGATACTCCTCTGTAACTGCTGCAGTCCTAATTTGGATTTCGGACCATCAGATAAATGTATAATACTCATTAGCGCCATCAGATCCTTTCCATTGTTTGGTATATGTGGCACCATACCTAGCACAGTGGCCAGTAATAATAATATAGACGTTAATGGGATCATTTCGCAGTTATTTGTCGTGTGAGTGTGTGGTAAACCTCTTCCATATCAATAGGCCTCAGTTTAAGCTGTTAGTCATCCACAGCATTTAATTCATTTGTTTTAAATAAGCTTTTACTTAATAAACACAATTTCATGATCCTCATTAATGATAGTCCTAATTATTGTTAGTATATTCATTTAAAGACCGTGTTATGTTATTCGTGTGTGTGTGTGTGTGTGTATATATATATATATATATATATATATATATATATATATATATATATATATATATATATATATATATATACTGTGTTCATTCTAGCACCCTGCACCTGTCACAACCTGTGCAGTTCCTCTTTCCTGCCTGGGTTGTCGATCTCTGCTCTGGTGCATGTAGCACACTCTAGTCTGTATCTCAGCAGTTTGTTGCATCAGCTGAGTGTGCTAAAAGCGCCAGAGCAGAGAGCGACACCCCATGCTGGGAAGAGGAACTGCACGTATTGTGTCTGGCTAATAATAATATTTAGATATACATGTTGAGTCTCCGATATCCAAAATGCTTGGGACCAGGAGTATTTTGGATAACGGAATATTTGCATATCCATAATGAAATATCTTGGGAATGGAACCCAAATATTCACACAGTATGCATTTATGTGTTATATACACCTTATGCACAAAGCCTGCAGGTAATTTTATACAATATTTTAAATAATTTTGTGGCTCAAACAAAGTTTGTGTACATTGAACCATCAAAAATCAAAGGTTTCACTATCTCAGTCATGCCAAAATTATTCCATATTTCGGAATATTTGGATATGGGAAACTCAACCTGTAATGTAAATGCACAGTACTGTGCTTATAATAAATACCTTACCACACATTTAGATATCTAGCCATAATTAACTTAACCTCTTTCCTGAGACGACCTGGCAGTATTAATCCTTCCACAATACAGTAACTTTTAGGCATTATCTAGTAATAAAGACTTAATATTGCATTGTTGGAAGCATGGCTAGGCCATATAGTCCCTAAAATCAGACTGAGCAGGCAAAAGATGGCAGGCACCATTCGTTGCCTGCATTACATACTGTAACTATGTTAACGTGTGCATAAAATGGGGTGAAACATATGCTAAGACAAGGAAAAACTTCTAGCAGCGCGTTCCTGTACTGTTTTTTTGTTAAGATCTTTGTCCTATGGTGTAAAATGACACTGTTCCATCAGTGATGTTTAAATATGCACCTTTGTTTATTTAAAGGACAATTCAAGTCTAGAAATGTCAAAATTCAAATACGCCCAAAATATTAATATACATTTACATGTAAGTTTCATAAGTGATATTTTGTGCCATCCCCTGGGTGTGCACCTGACAAAATTCCTGGTCTTAACATTTTAACATTATGCTATGTTGTTTAGAATTCTTGAATATTTTTAATAGTATTATTTGAAATCTGGCAGAGATTATAGTGGTTTGGCGGGGTATACAATCGGGAAGCCGGCTGCCGGCTTCCCGACTGCTTTATCCTGGTGTGGGATAAATGACCAGCATCTATATCTAGACGCCTGTCATTTCCCCGACACCGGCGCCCGGCATCCCGATCGAAGGGATGTCGGGCGCCGCGAGCGGACAGCCGCACGGGGGAGGGTAAGGTTTAGGGTTAGGCAACCCCCCGGGGGACTTGGGGTCAGGCAGCGGGGAAGGGGGGGTTAGGGTTAGGCACCCCTAAGGAGGGTTAGGTTAGATTATACCCCTTTTACACCAAAATCCCGGGTCCGACCCTGGAATTTGAACACTGGTCAATCCCGGGTTGAACTCTGCTTCAGACCCCGTTTACACTGCAACTCGACCCGGGTTTGCCCCGTTTACACTGAACCCTGGTAATCCCTGCTTTTCTCTATAGAAGTCATTAAAAATGGTCTGCTTTAAGGTCTGACAAAGATGGTCACAAAAGGCAGCAAAAGAGAGGGGTGGGGACTGTTTCCAGCATTGCTACAGGTTGCTGTTCTGGCTGTGGCAGGCTGTGTATCAGCCTGCATTTGTGGCTGCTGGTCTGGCTGTGGTGCAGGCTGCAGTTCTGGCTATGGCAGGCTGTGTATCAGCCTGCATTTGTGGCTGCTGGTCTGGCTGTGGTGCAGGCTGCAGTTCTGGCTATGGCAGGCTTTGTGCCTGTCTGCTTTTGTGGCTGCTGGTCAGGCTGCTGTGGTGCAGGAGGTTAGGCAGGCAAGCGTTGGCTTCATGTGAGTCTCTCTATGCAGGGCACTGACAAATTACATCATCTGCCAGTGCCCCAGAAGCTCCAATCAGCATCATTCAGAGCTAGCCGGGTCAAATAAGCAGGGTAGCACCCGTTTACACTGCCTCATGACCCGGGAACAACCCGTTTTCAACCCTGCTCTCGACCCGAGTAAGATTGCCAGGTAAATCGACCCGGGTTATTTTTTTGGGAGCAGTTCACCCAGAGCCTCAATCCAGATCGACCTGGCAATAACCCGGGTTATTTGTTTGGTGTAAAAGGGGTATTGGTAGATACTTAACTTACCACGATCAGGATTTCCAGCGCTGTCGGGCTTCCGCTGCCGGGCTCTGCTGTTTTGTCGGGCTGCCGCTGCCGGGAATCGAACTCCCGGCCATGCGGTAGCCGGGATATCATACCAATTCAGTTTGGCAGTTACTGGATATATGGTCAGATGCATTGTCTGACTGAATTGGGCATTTTAGCAGTCTTTTTGGGACAATATTTGCACTTTTTTGCCTTTAATATTGTCTTAAATGCCAAATTGCCTTAAGTTGAATTATGTGCGGACAGAGGGCCTGATTCAGACCCGCTCGCAAGCGGGTCGATGGTCCCCCACTGCGCATGTGCACGCCGGAGCTGGCTCCGGCGTGCGCGAGACCCGGAGCGAGATAAATTCTCTCGCTCCGGGACTCACTACAAAAGTGGCGGCTGTTGATGTTGATCGACAGCACGCCTCCGTTTGTGTAGCCACCCCCCCCCCCTGCCCACAAGTTAAAAAAAAATCCTCTAGAAAAGAAAAAAATGCCACCCTGATTCAGAGCGAGCGTTCTGAAAGAGCATCCGGCTCTGAATCAGGGCCAGAGTGTAACCACAACAACCAGGGTTTGGAAATGTGTAAAAAAATATTCTTTTACTTTCCTTCTAATGATGCCAGAGCTTCTGGCTATCACTATATATTATACGGAGGAGCAAGTAGTAATTAGGGCTACATAGTACCCATCTCTGGTTACAGCTGCTGATTACTTGACCATATTGCTCTGCCCTTTGATTGCAGTTTTTGAAGTAACAATTTTAATAGCACAAGCTGGTTAGAAGACATACAAGTAGGGCTATTGTGTAAGTATAAAAGCAAGTTGCTATGGGAAACTAGTAGTAGAACAGTCCTAGAGCGGTTTTATCTTATTCAGGAGATGAACAATGGTGAAACTTTTAATTGAAAACACTCCTTATTGTGTTACAATTTCACGGTCAAAACCCATCAGCACTGGAAGAGGCTGTTACTTACTAATCATCTCATGTGATTGATATACAAATGAACTTGAGCAGAGGAGGTTTGCATGCTTCTATTCTTTGTCACTGATGTTTATTGGGGCTGTGTTTTATACACCCTTCACCTCATATTTTAAAATGACATGGCATCTTAATCTAATTGTTTATTAGTTTAATTTAGCAAGCAGTGTTCATAAAATAAAGTTTCACCTTTTCGCTTCTCCCATTTACAGTGTAAATGAGCCCAATCGTAGTAACCAGTTTACAATATTGGCACGGCTCTATTTAAGATGGGACCTGTAGAATGGGATGTAGCTAATAGACCGGCGGTCTAAATCCCGACACTACCTGCCCGACACGGGACTTAAGATATGTGTGGAAATACAGACGCCTATCTTAATCCCGATGCCGGAAGACCGACCCCCGACTTCCCGATCGTCGTGTGCCGGGTAAGTATAACACTTAGCCTGGGTATGGGGGGGGATAGGTTTAGGACCCCTGCGGGGACTTAAGGTTACGCACTCCCCCCGGGGAAGGTTAGGCTAGGGGAAGGGGGAGTTAGGGGTTAGGCAACACCAGGGGGAGGTTAGGACTAGGCAACCCCTTGGGAGGTTTAGGGTATGGGGGGGGGGGTTAGGTTTAGGCACCCCTGGGGGGAGGTTAGGGTTAGGCACCCCTAAGGGAGGGTTAGGGGGGTACGGGCACCCTAATTGAGGGCAGAGTTAGGATACTTAGCACTGGCCGTCGGGATTTGAACCGGCGGCTGTTGAGCCGTCTGTATTTCAATCCCATTCCCTGTAGAATACTGGGGAGTGTTGTCATAGTCTGTGTCTCTTGAACTTCCCACTCATGGAAATGGATGGGGAAGTATGGAGACTTAGGAGTTTATATAATAAGGGTCAGATTTTAAAACCCGGCTCTTCCGAACGTGTTTATGCCCATTGCTTTTACTAGCTGTTCTTTGCTGGTAAAATCATTGCCCTTTCAAATGTCAAAGATACTTTCGGAAGCACAGTGTTTTAGAAACACGATGCTTAGTAAATACACCCCTTAGATTATAAGGTTTAGAGGCAGGGAGGGATTTACAGGATTATTTTAGCATCACCACACCACGGGTGAATCTAACTTTGTATTTTATTATTACTTAGCCCAGCGATGGGCACCAAGCCTGTATTTGCGATGCACAGCTCCTTCCTGCTTTGTTTTCTTTGTTTTGTTTGTTATAGCTTGTAGTGCTTGTTTTAAAATGTCTACTAGTATAGTATTGACTATGTTGATTTAAATGTATTTATTTTAACCCATCACTGATATTAACGTGTGGCCCTTCTGAAAGTTACAGTGCCAATGTAACCTCTGAAGAGTATCATGTTGCCTATCACTAACTTAGTCAAGGCCAACTGAAACAACATTTTTAAATTGATTAAGTGAATTTGTCTTTTGCTCATTTGTGTAGGTGACTGTAAAGAGGACTTATCCTATGTGAATCAATGATGCTATGTTTAGTGATGCAAACAATGGGCGAGTATCTAAAATCCGTATTGTAGCGAGCATACTCTCATTGGTGCTGACCCTGAAGCACATGTTCAGCACATGCTTGGCAAAAACCCCAGCTGACTCCTAATCCACCCTTCTGTATAAATGCCAGGCGAAATAACCATTGGCCACGTTGGTTTTAAGATTGTTATTCTACCAGCTTGCATTTTTAACTGGGAAGAAACTGCATCGCCTTTTGGACACCCAGGCATATATTTACTAAAGTTTGATTTTACATTCAATTTTATGGTCGATTTAAATCGACTGAAATGAATCAAATCAACATTAGTTTTAACTGTCAAAATCCCACATTTACTAAGATTTGATTTTGAATTCGATTTCAAAATCGAATGTGTGTCAATTTTGAACAGTTTTTTTTTCATAAATCAACCTATAAAATCGAAAATAAAATTGAATAGAATTAAAAATCGTCAAACACTTACTTATGTATTCCTATTGGACAAAACATATCGCATGCAAGAAGCTACTGTGGTTGCTCTAATTCTGGTTTGCGTAAATCTCTGATGGTGGGGTGTCTGTGCAGAACAGGTCCTGCATTGTCGCACATTGTGCCCCCTAAGCTGCATCCTCTCACCGTCTGGGGGCAGGGAACCCAGGGTAGTTGGAGCCATGTGCAGTGCAGTGCATCCATCTCTAAATGTTTTTATCAATTTCAGTCATCTAATTTGGACCTTTACAGTATTATTAATATCTGGCCTGTTTCATTGGCGGAGGCTATGGTGATTGCAGCTGTGACTGTGCATGTTGAGGATGTGCAAAATTATAAAAAAAAAAATGACCACAAAGATTTGAGGAAAAATGACCTCACGGAAAGGGTAGTGGACCAATGGAATGGCCTCCCATCAGCAGTGGTAGAGGCTAATACAGTAGAGCAATTTAAACATGTTTGGGATGGGCACAAGAATGTCCTTATGAAGTACTAAGGATCAAAAAAGGTTGAGGTTACCAAAAGGTTAAAAAAAAAAAAAAAAAGGGCAGACTAGATGGGCCAAATGGTTATCTGCCGTCAACTTCTATGTTAATGTAAGTGCTGGGAGCGACATCTCTTAGACTTTGGTGCATGCGCAGTGCGAATAATCATGCGCAATTTACCAATAATTGTTCAATTGCAAAAACCTCAGCATTGCATCCGTCATCTCTACTTTTATAGGCATCATGATGAAAGTTTAGAGAGTAGAATACCGTTTAGAAGCTAAAATTGCCTGTCTGCTATTAGTCTATTATTTTGGGGTCTTTTTGCCCTTTAATGAATCTCTGATTTGCAAAATCATATGAAAATTGAGTACTAATACACTAAAAACCCAAAATCGAACTTTAGTAAATATACCCCCCAGGGCGTTGATGGTGGAAGTGTGTGTACTACTTACTCAGACCGGCTAGAGGGGCCTGGGTCAGTAGCACATCAGGCAAGGAGAGACCGGAGACTACTGCTGCAGCAGTCTCTCTCCCCAGCCCAGCAGGAGATGTTACTGTGTGCAGGGCTGCGGAGGGTCCAGGTAAGCTGCTGCCTCTGAGAAACAGCAACCATCTCTCTCTCCCTCCAGGTGTTACCTGGGGTGACTGTTCTGACTGATGGCTCTCTAGGAAGATCTGATCCATGGCTGAGAGGGTCATATCCACCCCCCTTACCAGCGTGGACTTCAAAAATAATAATTAATTTGAGAGGGGCGTGGCTGCGACGGCTCAGTTGGGCCATGTCCTCTTTACCTGGGCCTGTCAAAGCTCTTGATGGCCCTGCGGACACGTGATGATGCAGATAGTGTTCTGGTCACAATCAAAGCCAAGGGCTCAATACTGTGAGGTTACAATGCTAACCCGTTTTGACAACTAACCAATGTAAATAAATAAATAAAAATACATAATGTCATTTTCTGTGAACCAGTTGCTCATCTTCCTTTACCAGTCTCTAGCATATAATATAGATTTTCAAGTACTGGAACAGTTCTTTTGTCATCTTGTAAACTATTGTAACCTTTTAATAAAGCAGATGGGGCTAATTAGTTGCCAGGTACACAATTTTATATAAAAGCACAGAATGCAATTATGTTCATTGATTACAAAACTGGAAATGTTAGTTTTCTTGGTATAGGCAAAAATAAATGGTGCATCAATTGCATTTTCTCTGTGTAGATTTAATTTGGTCATATTGCCACTTTATAAGGTACATTTTTACAAAATGTTAAGCAGAATAATACACAGTATACTGCACAAAGAAATTAATTTATCCCTTGTATTCACCCCTTTTCTCCGGTACCTAATCCTCACATCAACATAAGGGCTTGCCACACAGGCATAGTGTAAAGTGTAGACAAAACTACCCTGTCCTTGCTTTAACAAAGCACTTGAAGCGAATTCAGAAATGTGTGCCAATCTTATGGTGCATACACAAGGTCAGACTTGCTAGATGAACGATTTTACCAACGATCTCATGAACGATTTCTGACAGTATTTAAATTAATAAAATCGTCCAAATTTGACTTCAAACACAGTCTATTTCAGATATCGTTATCTGACGTGGGCGCGCGCATCGTTCGTCGATGCATGCTCTACATGTCAAAGATATGAACGATTTAATGATTTTTACAAATGTTATCGTTCATATCTTCCAGAAAATCTGACCGTGTGTGCCCTCCCTTAGATGCAGCATAGTGTACATAAAGTCTTACCCAGGCTGTACTGATGTCACACATGCGTTTGTTTGTGAGAATGTAGTATAATTCTGATGCACAGATATCTGATTGGTATACATTCCAAAAGTTATGTCCGGGATGCAGTCATAATACCGACAGTCGGGATGCCGGCGCGGTATCCCAACACCTGTCAGAATCCTGGCGCTGGCGTTCCTACGGTAAGTACTGGGCTTAGGGGGGGAGGTGTTAGGCACTAAGGGGGGAGGGTTAGGTTTAGGCAACTGGAAGAGAGGGTTAGTAGTAGGGAGAGGGCAAGGGTTAAGATACTGACCAACAGGTGTTGGTATCCTAATCCTGTCGAGATTCTGGCTGCTGGCATCCCGTACCAACCCTTGTGTCCATATATTGTACAAAACCTTCCATTTTACAGTGCCCTGATCTCACAGTGCATTTGAATTATAGATAGACCTAATGCTTCAAGATTTTTTTAGCCTCATCTGTTCACCATATTTTTATTCTTTTTCCTTATTGGCTACTAAGCATGCTCAGGTCTTGACCACTTCTTTTAAGCCCCTGCATATAAATGTGAATGCTCTTATTGCTCTAGCTGTGTGAGCAAGTTATTCATTGCCTACAAATTGTCAACTTACGTTCAGTTTTTCTTAGCAGTGACATCTGAGTTGTAATTACATTGCTGCTTGTTACTGAGGTTTGCCAAGCCCTGCATGGGAAGCAGAGGGGCGGGAGATTAAAGTGCTAGGTGATTACAGAAATCTGTGCAGCACTTGTGAGACGCCAATCAGCAGTACATTGATGTGTTGCCAGGGAATGCCATATGCAATAATTGTCATGGAAGGTGCCTCAGTGTAAGTGCTCATGGTTAGGACTAGTAACCCCACACTATGAATTTGTTTTAATAGAAACATGCAAGTTGTGATATTTTTTATGTGCATTTATTTGAAAAGTTGTGTCAAAGAGGAATACTTTACAGGGATATCGTATTGTATATTTATTTCACTAATACTGGTTTTTATGTATTAGGGCACACTGGTTAACATTTTAATAATTTTCCTTCCTGTAAAGTAAAACCGGTGAAACGTACAGTATTTTGGACGCTGAATTCAAATCTTTTATAATTTTTCTATCAGGCATAGTTTTTGAGAAACAGAATTTTTTTTCGCCAATATGGCTATTATTACATATAAAATATGTATAAATTTACCTTTTTAAAATGAAAAAGCGTACAAATTTTGGTTATATTTAGCTGCAGAGACATATTTACTTCAGTGTCCAGCAGAAGTCTGCCCGCATGGACGGGCTCCACTTTCCTTGGTACCACTTTTCCATGTCGAAGATATCCTGATGAAATCGCTCGCTGTGTTCATCACCGATTCCCCAATGATTTTCCGGGAATAAAGTCTGTGGGAGTCCTAAAAGTGAATTTTTAGACTGATATTGCATCCAAAATCAATGAAGTCAGAAGGTTGTTTACAACATCACGGTAGTTTTCTGATTTGTGATTTCTCAAAAATTCCTTACAAATTCTCTTAAAAGACAACCGTGCAGATTTTTCATGTCTTTTTTTAAGCTCTGAATTTCTTACCTCGAAGCAGTTCCCTGAATTGAGGTCCTACAAAAATACCCTCCTCTATTTTTGCCTCACTGACTTTGGGGATTTATTCCTCACATAGGTGAATCCACGTCCGGTTTTATCCATAGCATTGCCAAAATTCTTAATCAGCCCAAACTTAATGTGCAACGGAGGCAGATACATTTTCTTCGGATCAACAAGATCATTGTCTGAATTTTTCTTCCCTGGAGTCAGTGAAGTTTGTTTTGGCCACACTTTCTTGATATAATGTTTTCCAGTCGTGTTTATACAGGCTTCTAGTGAGTGATTTATCTTGGCTCTAGCCTTTAATAATTATTCTCTTTGATTATTATCAATAATTAGGAATTGATTATAATCCATTAAACAAACTACGAAAATAGCTATGTTTGCTACTATTTTGGTTCCAAATTATCTAAATCTGGAACAAAAAAACAATGGGTGAAAAAATCTCAAACCATATTTGAATTAAGCATAAAAAGTTTATAAGAATCAGGTATTTTTTTATGTAGGGCAAAATCTTTGTTAACCAGTGGGCAGCGGTTGCACTACATTTACAATAGATCCATGACTTCTATATCACAGTATTAACAGTATAGACTCAATCAATAAACCCAACATCTAATCATGACTAGACTGCAAATGTCTAAAAACACACTGAGCACTGGCTCTAGAGCAGTCTCTTGGCAGACATTGCAGTGGGAAGCCACAATGGAACTGCCAACAGCCACTCGCTTGGATCCTTGCCAGGCAAAGGGCAGAAAGTCATTGGAGAAGACATGGGTCTGATTGGACAATCCAGCAGCCCAATCTGACAGCTAATTTGCTGAAATTTCTTTACATTATGATCTCACATTATTAACTGGAATAACTTGTACTGCCATCACTGCCTGATGCAATCAGGTGTGAGTCCTATAAGTGTTTATTGGCTGGACTGAAGCAAAGCATGGTATTAAATGGGTGGGATATATTAGGCAGCAACTGAACACTCAGTTCTTCAAGTTTGTTTTGGAAGCAGGGAAAATGGGCAAATGCAAGGATCTGAGCAATTTAAAAAAAAAAAAAAAAGGCCAAATTGTGAAGGCTAGACATCTGGGTCAGAAATAACCAAAATGGCAGGTCTTGTGCCTCAATGGGTCATAGCTGTTTTGGTTTTACCAGTGGGACTAACACAATATTAGACAGATGGTTTGAATGTTATGGTTGATCGGTGTGTGTATATTTATATGTGATAGAGCAACTTTATTCTTTGGGCAGGACACAGATTTGTCACTTTCAGGAGTTAAAATTGCAAACACAATTTACCATCTATGCCCACCTGCTGAAATAGAAATAAAAGTTTAAGGTTTGCATTTGGTAATTTTTTTCAGACAATTTCTTTGTGAAACCAATCATTATGTTCCCAAGTCCTGTAATATAAGTTTTGTGCATCCCAACTCAAGCCATAATAGTTCTTTCAGGTAATTAGCAGTAGTTGTGGTATAGAATTTTATATGGGGGCGATTGAGCCTGCTGACCATGCCGGGTGCCCGATGGAGCAATTCAATTGTTGCTCCGTTCGGGCGCGAAGAGCCGCTGGCATTTCTGCTCGCCCACTCCTGAGGAGGTGCGCAGAAATGTGTACGAAAAGTCCATGGTTTGAGCGCCCTAAACAGGACTTTATATGGGTTTAGCCACTACAGGTGGCTAAACCCTGTGAAATTGGGCACGACAGACGCAAAACTATTTTATTGCTACATTGGGCGCCCATTAATTATCGTGGTGCTCAAAACAATTGAATTGTCCCCTATAAGTAATCTGGGACAATAATTGTGATGTGAGCAGTAGATATGGAAAAGAAGCTTAGCATACCAAATGCAAAGGAGTCATTAGCGTATTTCTGTGTGCAGCCTTATTAATACTAAATTAGGGTTTATACTGACACTATCATCCCGCCCCGGCTTCGTACGGGTGCCTTTTCATCTCTCCACAGCCCCCTGCGTGTCCTAACAACCTACACCATCTCACCGCAGTCCTCTGCTCCTTACCACAACCCGCCTCCCTGCTTCTCACTCCTGTCCCCTGCATCTCACCAGAGTTGCCACAACCCCCACTGCTGCTGCCCTGCAGCTGACTGGGACCTGGACACTGGGATGTGCTAGGAAGGGCAGGGCATTTGTATTGCATCTACAACAAGCATTATCAGCAGCATGTCCTCCCCGTGGCTGGGGCACCTGTGCATATTTCTGCAGCCTCCATGCGCCCCCCTCCCCAGCTGCCGAACATGGCGATGAGCAATGTCCTCTTTGCACAATGTACCCTGTACTTTCTGGGCTTCCTATTGAGCTTCCTCACCATGGTGCACCTGTCTGAGAACAGCACTGACTTCCAGGGGAGGTGCCTCCTATTCACCGAGGGCATGTGGCTGAGCGGGAACATCACGCTGGAGAGGGAGCACTTCACGGTGGAGTGGTGGCCGGACTCCGCCTGCAGGTTCAGAATCGGGATGGACATCTGAATCCAATTGGTTACTAACCATAGATGTTTTAGTTCCGATGGTAGTGTTTGTACCATTTAATGGTGGTGGTTCAATTTTTTTGTCACCATCGAATAGAAATAATTTTGTGTTCCGATGGTTGGTGGTTTTTATTAAATTCCTGGTACCTATTTCACCATGACTCCTTCCTGGCTACTTTGACTATATATGGGCATCTTCATGGGTTCGTTGGAGGCTATCACTCTGCCTCAGACGTGGCCCTGCTCACTCACTGGCTCCCTCCCTCTCTAGGCTGCTACTAAGCAACAGGGCACATTGCTATCTCTGACTCTCAATTTGCTCAGGAGGGTGTGAGGAGAAATCGCTTGTCGGACTAAACAGAGCGCCGAATTGAATAGCTCCAGGAGCTTCTTTCCGGTGCTATCCACAGCACTCTGAATTGAATTCCCCCCAATGTTTGTTTAGCTTTGCTCAAATGTTAAGCCACCCTTTTTTTTTTTTTTTTCAGGGTCTCTGATTGAACAGCTGACAGCTGAGAAATATGAGTGCATGGTTTGCTGTGAAGTGGTCCGAGTTATGGCCCCAGTCTGGAGCTGTCAGAGCTGCTACCATGTTTTTCACCTTAACTGCATCAAAAAATGGGCCCGGTCTCCTGCATCACAAGCTGAAGGTCAGTACTTTATTATGAGGAGTGTGTGTAGGTAACATTCACTAACAAGATGACTTAAATGGGATGGCTAAAATTCAAAAGAATAAAGGAGAGCAGAACAAAAATAAAAAATGTTACAGGGATAGAAACCTGAACAACATAGAGGGCAGTTCTATTGAACGCGATGTGAATAGCACCAGGAATGAGTTCCAGCTATTTCATTGTTTCCCCCGCGCCTGGCACTTAGTCGAAACACATAAACACGCAGTTTAAGAAGCGCTTACCGGCATCTCCTGAGTTCTGGCCGCGATGTTGTTAATGCAGCGCTAAGCAGAAAACGGTAACAAGGCCGGAACTTTAATCCGATTTCTGCTCAGGAGGGTGTGAGAAGAAATCCTTTAGTTGGGTTAACAGCACGGTCAATTGAACAGCTCTGGGAACCCCTTCCCGTCACAATTCACATCGCGCTCAAATGATTTGCCCCCATACAGCTTATTTTTTTTAAATTCTTATATTTGAATATTTTGTATACAAATAGACCAGTGCATTTCACAGATTACTGAACCTAAAATGTAAATTACATTTTGTACCATATGTCAGTTTCCCCCTCTAATACTATAATAAGTAATCCAACATACTTCAAGGGCTGCACATTATCCTTCACTTCAAGAGTGAAAAAACAGCCCAACAAAAACCTTACACAACAACAACAAAAATCTGGCGCTGCACCTATTAGGACAGATATGATGGAAAATACTTTCTACAATAAATATAAGATGTTCAGACTGCAGCCCATTTGACAACAGGTGGCAATATATAACACCAAAAAATAGAAAGAAAGGGGAAAGTAAATAGGCGCTGTCTTATGTCCAATAATTTATTAACAAAAAATTGTTTATATATTAGAATGAATCACATATAGAATACACATATCACATATAACCTACAAAACATATAAAATATACCAATTGGTCAATAAATTATCTAATATATAAAAAGACAAAAATAAAAGAATAAAAAAGCATAGGTGGGTATTCCGTTCAGTATGAACTGTCTGTTCCAAGGGTATTTTGCAATATGATACTCTTGTATCTATTCAATGATGGTACTGTTATAAATTTGTATCCCTTTGTGTATATATATATACACTTCCACTGCTGAATTGTTTGAACTAAGAAACAGTCTCTATCCCACTGGGAGATGCACTAAAAAATATATCCATATGCGGGTGTTAATTGTCTTTTCGAAAAATTACCACACATATATGGGACATTAGGAATAGTGTCTTAGTATATATCAGGCTCCTGTTAAGATTAATACGGCAATAAATGGCTCCAAAAATCTTTTCTACAGTTTGCTCGTAGGTGTCTAGAATATATTGGTCCCACAGGAGTGTCACCCAATGGGCTCGCAGATATTTAAATCAATCCTGGTGTCACTTATCCACAGCGGTGTGTAAAACTACTGATATACAGAAGCAAAAACAAAGTTGGTCTCACCGCTGTTGTTTTTCCCCCTTCTCCGAGTATGGAACATATAGCTCAGTCGGCGTGGGGTAAGGCGTCTTTTTCCTGCACCGTATTCTGGTCTGTGGTACCAAGTAGAGCATGTAGTCCAATGTAATAAAAGACCGAATGGAGCCGGATAATTGTGACTCACTCAGCGTGGGATAGGGCGTCCGTCACTCCTGCCGCCGTGGTCTGGTTTCTGTCCCAGTAACGTACAGCCCAGGGTGGATATGTAATAGAAGTGACCGGTCAGCATAGAGCAGGTAGCAGCATATTGCAGGTGAAAAAAAGGAATGTAATGAGTCTCTACGAGTTTCTCCGCCTCCAAAAAATCTCAGCGGCTTCCTCAGGAGACAATGATGACACCAGGATTGATTTAAATATCTGTGAGCTCAATCTTAACAGGAGCCTGATATATACTAAGACACAATTCCTAATGTCCCATATATGTGTGGTAATTTTTCTAAAAGACAATTAACACCCGCATATGGATATATTTTTTAGTGCATCTCCCAGTGGGATAGAGACTGTTTCTTAGTACAAACAATTCAGCGGTGGAAGTGCTGTGTGTATGTATGTATGTATATATATATATGTGTGTGTGTGTATATATATATATATATATTTATATATTACACACACACACAAAGGGATTCAAATTTATAACAGTACCATCATTGAATAGATACAAGAGTATCATATTGCAAAATACTCTTGGAACAGACAGTTCATACTGAACGGAATACCGACCTATGCTTTTTTTATTCTTTTCATCCTTTAATTTTTGTCTTTTTATATATTAGATCATTTATTGACCAATTGGTATATTTTATATGTTTTGTAGATTATATGTGATGTGTATTCTATATGTGATTCATTCTAATATATAAACAATTTTTTGTTAATAAATTATTGGACACAAGACAGCGCCTATTTACTTTCCTCTTTCCAACAAAAACCTTGCCAAACACATCGCCCCTCCCACATGCCCTTCATTTTCTCCAAAGTACCATCACATGCCACTCAGACATCCTACATGCCTTGCAATAAAATAATCCCTCATGCCTTTTAGACCACCTCTCACTTAGACGTCCCCATATGCCCTTTTCATGCCACTCAGCCTCCTCGCCTGTTTCTCATATACCACTCAGATTTACCCATGTGCCTCTGTCATGCCATGAGACTTCCGGATATATAGCTCCGATCTACCCACATGCCCTCAACTTGCCACTCACACTTCCCCACTCGCCTCACAGCAGGAGAATATGTGAATACACTGCACTCACAAAACAGTGAATGTCAGATTGGGAGCATACAACTGGGTGCAACAATTGAAAGCTAGCAGAGCCACTGGTTGCCAACAGTCCAGCTCTTTCCCACCACTGCTCTAATATCTAACATTATGTGTACATTTGCTATGCAGTTTGGATTAGTCTTTTACTGCAGCAAGTGCTACAGTATGCTTCAAGGGTATTACTGATAGAAAGTCTGTTCTACCACAATCAAACTTATTGTGATCACCATTCGACCCACCCCAGCTTTGTACGGGAGCAATTTCATCTCGCCACAGCCCCCTGCATCCCATAGCAACTTACGCCATGTCACCACAGTCCCCTGCATCCCACAACAGCCCCCTGCATCACACCATAGGCCTCCGCATCTCACCACAACCCCCTGCTTCTCACTCCTGCCCCCTGCATCTCACCAGTATCAACACAAACCCCACTGCTGCTGTCCTTCAGCTGTCTGTGGCCCGGCCACTGGGATGTGCTGGAAAGGGCAGGAGGATCATGGATGATAGATTTGTATTGCAGCTACTGTAAGCATTATTAGCTGCATGTCCCCGGGGCTAGAGTACCTGTGCATATTTCCGCAGCCTCCATGCGCACACCCTCCTAACTGCCAAACAGGGCAATGAGCAATGTCCTCTTTGCACAATGTACCCCGATTTTCTGAGCTTCCTGTTGAGATTCTGACTTCAATGGGAGGTGTCTCCTCTTCACCAATGTCGTGTGGCTTAGCAGGAACATCACACTGGAGAGGGAGCACTTCACAGTGAAGTGGTGGCCGGAGTCCATCTGCATGTTCAGGGTAGGGATGGACATCTGAAGCCGATGGTTATTAACAGTCAATGTTTTTGTACCGATTGTAGTGTTTTTTCCATTTGATGGTTGTGGTCCACTGTTTGAAAATCATTTGTTGTTTCGATGGTTGTTTTTATTAAATTCATGATAATTATGCCACTCCTGACTCCTTCCTGGCTACTGTGACTGTATCAGGGCATCTTAATGGATTTGTGTCCCTGCATGTCCCTGATGATACATCCAGGTGCTATCATCACATATTGCAATGCGAACATAGGCGGTAATGTCATGCCCATATCGCACTGCAATAGCGATCATTAATAAATGGGGGCCTTATAGCATACTCATAGTATGTTATGACAGCATTGCACGACCATTGCTGGACCTTTGCAGTAATGACCATTATTGCCTGTACTGGAATCTATTTAAACTTTGTCAGGTGGATTTAAGGGTCAGGCCACCCCTAGGCACAACATTATTGCCATGAAAATAAATATAAACATTTTGTGTTGCCTCCAGTAATATAACAATATAATATATAAGTATGTGGTATGTGACTTAAATACATTACTTTACATATGCAATATTTAAATTCCAATAAGGGTAAATTATAATCAGTGGTGCCAGAGCCACGAGACAGGGATTCGTGCTTCAGCATCTCTGGTGGCCAAAGCCTTCACCGGAGACTCTCATGTCAGCTCTGTGTAGCTACAGAACTGCCCAGCAGTGACGGGCATCAACAGGCTGTGCTGTCACTGCCTATCACAACTTCATGTCACTGCCACTTCATGGTGTGTGCGGGGCCAGCTGGTCAGAATCCTATGGCTCCCGAGTCCTGACAGGAGGTCAGCAATCAGGTAGGCGACAACCGCAACCTCACCCCATTGTCCCACTGCAAATCTCTCCCCACAGTGCTAAATAATAAAAGGGCCAGTTTCTCCGATGTAGGGGGCAGCCTGCTGTGGTGCCCCTAGGCACATGCCTAGTGGGAATCCGCCACTGAACTTAGTAGGAAATGTATACACCTCCACACCCAAGCATGCAAATCTCCCTTCAGTAAGGGGAGGAGAGTTCAAGTGTCCTTTCGGAAAGTTTATTGCTGCTGGTGTCACAACACACACCTTCATGACATGACAAAAAAATGAAGCTGAAGTGTTACATGTGCCCATTCCTTCATTGTTGTGGATGAATAGCAGCTTTAGATACTGTATTAAAAAGTGTATCTAACTGCAAGTACCTTTTTAACATGTTTATTCATTTGTAGTATTTAAAAAGAGCTAATATAATGGCTTTGAGCTGACAGAATGTTTATCCTGAACTGCAGTCATTGAACATTGAATTGCTGTCAATGTAAAGATCCTTGATCTTCATGTGGTGTATTGTCTAGTGTGATACCACTTTGCACATGCCCAGCACTTGGATGGATGGAGGTGATCCAATGTAGGGATATTGAGGTAAGGGCATGCATTTGCACAATTGCGAATAAATGCAGACCACAAAAAAGATGCATATAGTCCTTACATAGTTGTATTGTTTGTGGCTGGTTGGGGCAGGTGCAAACAACGGATGATGACTGCTCCCAGCACTAGAGAACTGTGAATGTCTGCTGAAGCTGATTGGTGAATTCTTCCTCAGGAATATAATGCTTTTGTGCTTTTTATTTTATTTTTTTTCTTTCGTACACTAGACAGGATTTTCTTTACAGCTGTATTAGATACATTTTAGTAGTATTGTTGATGCCAAATATTGAATATGTATGTTACAGATGAGAGAAATGGTTAAAAACAAGTGGGATATAAAATGTGTTTCTTGTAGAGGCTTAGAAGGTGTGATCATACAATGCTTCCAGATTAATAAAACATAGAGAGATCTTTGAAAAGAAAATATTGCCAGTGGCCATTTAGGTGCACATACATCATCACCTGCCTATCATTTGTATCAGCAAAAGTTCCACTGCAATGGTGAAAAAAATGTAAGTTTCCTCTACAAGCATCTGTTCAAATTACACAGTGGCTAAGCTACAGCCGTGTTGTAGTCTCACCACTTATTAGTATATCTGGTAATGTGGTGTAGTTCTTCTTAATATCCTGCTACATCTCTTTGTCATACTTTACAAGACAGCTGTAGTTTTCCTGTTACGTCTGCTGCTTCCCCATGCTGTCCAACTCCATATCACCGCAGGAGAATTTGCCTAGCTAATAGTAGTACATAGATCAGAAGCAGCACCCAGCATGTTTTCTGTGTTTACACTCATGATATTTCATGACCTTACAATACATTAATCATTATAGGACAGAAGGCATTCATGCTTGTCATCCTGTAGCATTTAAGTAGTAGTGTGAACAGTAACCTACCTGCAACTTCAGATGCATAAAATCCAGTGTCAGGCTTTGTCAGAAAATATATTAATCATATTTAGCATTGAGGATTTGTTTTGTAAGACAAGTACAAAATGAGAGCCCTATTCTTTTGAAACAGTTAAGGCCCCCATACACGGTGCCTTTTGCATACGATGTGATATCGTATGCAATCATCCTTGAAATTTCTCCGACAGTTGAAGTGAACGAAGTGCAGCAAAAGCTGCACAATGTTCACCCAATCGATTATGCAAATCATTATATTGTGAACAATCTGACACAGATGCATGTAGCACAGACCAGGGAGATACCGTTCTACATGCATCTGTGTGATTGACACAGAGCACGAACGGGTCTGTGCTGCTGTGTATTTCAATGACACAGATTCACGCACGGACCAGGAAATCCGTGCTACTTGCATCTGTGTCATTGCAAAAAAAGCAACCAGCCCTGGGCTTTTAGTGACCCAGTGCTGGGTGTGCTTAAATTCAGGGGACAAACGACGTAGGGGTCCCCCGTACTGAAGCACAACCAGCACCGGGTTAGTCAGGACCAGCCCTGGTTGCCAAAATACGGGGGATAAACGACGTAGGGGTGGGTCCCCTGTATTCTGCGCAACCAGCACTGGGCTCTGATCTGGTCCTGGTTCTGGAAATACAGTGGAAAAAAATGAGTAGGGTCCCCCTGTATTTACCAGAACCAGCACCGGACTTTTTCTAGGGGGGAGCCATTTCACCGGGCCCCCCAGCCGCAGCATCCGCCCTGACCGCTAGTCAGCCCAGGCCGGGGATCCCTGGGGAGCTGGGATCCCCCCCAATAAAGGGGTCCCCCTCTCAGGGCACTCCAGGCCCAGGCTGATAGCCCGGGGCTATCTCCTGCACCCCTGGACGGTGAGTACCGGGTTGATTATGTGGTGTAGTGTAAATATAGAATAGCAAACATGGGCCCTCATTCAGAGCCCCTCGCTATTTGCGGTCGTTCGTTCTAAAACAAGGGGTGGCTATTCAAATGAACGGTTCGCTAATTGCGGTCTGTTCACGCCTCTAAGTCTGAACAAGCAAGCAAAATTTGCGGTTGTAATTTTGAAAAATACGCCCCCTTGCCGCTCGCACCATACGTCATGTCCGCTATTTATTAGATTAATCGAGTACATCGAACAGCGTATGAACTGCTCGCTATTCTTGTGGCTGGTTTTTTCAACCGCTATTTTGCGAGCAGTTCGGAGTAAAAATAAACCAAGTGACGTGGTCAATGACGCTGCTGTATTAATTATGCACTCCCTTAAAACGCCCGTTTTGACCTTTAAGCACGCCTGCGTTCGAATTCCACACCCCCGTTTTCAAGCACCTTCCCCTGTTACCACCCACATACGCCTCCTTCTGTCACTCAAAATAGCAGGCATTCGCTATATAGCGAACAAACGATTTTCGGCCGCACTGACTGGTTCGCGCATGCGCAGATGTGCGAACATCGGTCAGAACGAACGAGCGGCCGCTTACGAGCGGCTCTGAATCAGGGCCATTGTCTTTACAAGTAGAACTGCAGCTCACGGACCCGTTTGTGCTCCGTCAATGACACAGATGCAAGTAGCACGGATCTCCCTGGTCCGTGCTACATGCATCTCTATCGTGTACGATGTGACAAACTGCATACGGTGTATGTCACATCGTACACTATAGATTGTAATCTTACGGTTTACCCGTAAGATCTATGATCCAACTAGACTACAGCGGGGACGCGCATCGGCAACGTAATGGTGCATAAACGACACACGATGTGCACGATTGATCGTTTACTCTGGTAAAATGTAGTCTATACAAAATGTTGGTGGAGATTTTGTGTTTATGGATAAAAATATATATGACAATGTAATAGATGCTGAGTCATTCCACAATAACTGAGCCAAATTATTATTACTGTTAAACATTGAGTTTCCCAAATTATATTTCACTCTATATACTTAGGGCCAAACCTAATTAGCCACTATAAGGCATTATTGCATGTTAAATACCAAAACAAATTCAACCAATTCAATTACCCGACCAGTTAAGGCTCGTTAAATTCTGTATTGGTGTTAATGCATTTTTCTCCTTCATCCAGTGTCCCCTGGAGCCTCAGTACAATGGGGTTTGGGAGTGTGTTAACCGGGAGCTGGCACCTTTAAATAAAAAACTACTGGTATCTAGCTTCTTCCCCTCTATACCCCCCCCCCCCCCCCACCAGGTCAGTCTAAAAAAGGTGCCCTGGGAGCTGGACGTAAGCCTCCTTCGGGCTCTGAAAAGTTGATCTCTATCAGCATGAGGACAGATAGGCAGCCTACTGCCCCTGCCTGTCTGCGCCGAGGGAGCTGCCGGGGAGACCTCACCGCTGCTGCATGCGGTTTGCGCTGAGGTCTTCTGCTACAGAGATCTGTGCCCAAACACGCGCTGCATGCAGTGCACGTCGCGGGACCCCGTCGCACATGCCAGCAGCACAGGCAGGGCTAAGGTTAGTGTTCCCTGGCTCTCTGGTTAGCAGAGGAGCCAGGACAACTGTTTAGGCGGGCATACACCGTGCGCTCTGCTAGCGCTGAGAGCGCTATAGTGGGGGGGGGGGGGGAGCCTTAGTCTCCCTTCTGCTCCTGCCTCCCAGAAGCCTCAGCGCTTACAGAAGGATGCTGGTGGCCTTTTTACATGCACTACAGGGAGAGAGCTGTGTCAGGAGTCAGGCTAGTACTCTGTGTATCAGCACTTGCTTTTTATTCTTATTATCAGCACTATTCTGTTAGCGCTGCAAAGATCATAGTTTATCTCCCTCTGTGCCCCTTTCAGCAGGGTCTCTGTGGGTGTGATTGTATAATCTGTTATTGCAGTTTTTCTGTCCTTTTCTCTGTGTGTGGGTGGGTGTGGTGTCTGTGCTATAGACATGTCTACCAAGGTGTCTAAAGCTGCCCAAAAGTCTTTTTTTCTTGCAAGACTTGTGGTGAAAAATTCACACAGGGACAGTCTAATAATTCCTTACTGTGTGATAAATGTGTGTCTATGCCTCAAAATACTGATCTTGTAGTTCAGCCTATGTGGTCTGATCAATTGTCATCAGTTATATAAAATCTGTCATCAGAGCTGGAAGCAGCTCGCAAGGACAGGGAGAGGCTGAGACAGACAGCAGCTGAACCAGTTTGGGCTCGCTCTCTGGCCAGATCTGTTGAGGGACTTACAAAAGCAATGTCCCAGGCTCTACCTGCTTCTTCTCCTGCTCAGGTCCTTAGTAAGAGATTGATTCATAACCCCTTACGCTGGGATGAATCAGAGGATGAGGAGTTGCAGGACCCTGAATAGGGCGAGGCTCAGAAAGAGGAAACTTTAATTCCTGAGGACCCCGAACCTGCATCTCAGGGCGTGGATGCTTTAATTACAGCAGTACGCCAGGTGTTACATGTAGAGGATTTAGAGGTTACTGAAAAACCATCTATTTTCGGTAAAAGATTTAAACAGTCTGTTACTTTTCCAGCATCGGAAGAGCTGGATGAGATTCTTTCTTCCGCATGGAAACACCCTGAAAAAAAATTTCAAGCTTCTAAGAAATATCTGTCTTATTACCAGTCAGTAACCCGTCTTTCCAAGAAAATGGTGCTTCCGAAGCCTGGCGCGGTTTCCCTAAAGGAAACCTCGGATAGAAAGATGGAACACATTAAAATCCTAATATACAGTTGCAGGGGTTTTGATGCGTCCAGCACTAGTTAGTTGTTGGGTAAATAAGGCCATTGAAGCCTGGGCGCTGCACCTGGCAGAGGGGATTAAGACAGGTACGCAAACTGACGACTTAATTCAGTTAGCCGAACAGATCGCAGAGTCTGCTGCTTTCCTCGGAGAAGCGTCTAAGGACATTTGTAATCTATCCGCCAGATCTTCAGCATTAGCTATATCTGCTAGAAGGGCTCTGTGGCTGCGTCAATGGCAAGCAGGTGCAGAGTCCAAGAGAGTGGTAGAGGCCCTTCCTTTTACTGGGGAGTTACTTTTCGGAGCGGAGTTAGATAAGTGGATCTCGCAAGCTACAGGTGGGAAATCCACTTGCCTACCATCGGCAGCTCCTCCTCCTACTAGAAGACCTTTAGGAGGTCCCTCCTTTCGGTCCTTTCGTGCCTGGAAGAGTTAGAGGGCGTTCCAGAGGAGGTCCGGCCTTCTCCAGAGGTTCCAGAGGCCGAGGTAGAGCTTCGGCATTAGCCGCCTCCTACACTCAGCAGGACAAGGCAGCTGCCAAGCCTGCGCATGACGTCCTTCCTTCTCATTTGGGGGATCCCAGGTTGGGGCGCGCCTTTTACGTTTCAAGGAGATTTGGATCTAGTCTTGCCAGGACGCCTGGGTCAGGGACATCATTATTCACGGTCTGAAATTGGACTTTAGGGTCCAACCTCCTTTTCGTTTTTTCAAAACCGGTTTACCTCTGGTTGCAGAAAAACGAGGAGAAATTCAGGAGGCAATACAAAAGCTGTTATTGTCTCAGGTAATAGTGAATGTTCCGACCAACCAGAGAGGGTTTTATTCCAGCCTGTTTGTGGTGCCCAAACCGGACGGCTCCTCGAGACCCATACTTAATCTCAAGGATTTAAACCCTCACCTTCAAGTTTTCAAATTCAAGATGGAATCTCTCTAATCCGTTATAGCGGGTCTCGACAGGAACGAGTTTCTGGTGTCCTTAGACATAAAGGATGCTTATCTCCACATCCCCATCTGGCCCCCCCCATCAGGCTCATTCGTTTTGCAGTCCTAGACTCGCATTTTCAATTCCAGGCCCTACCTTTCGGACTTCGTCAGCTCCAAGAGTATTCACAAAAGTTTTTATTTAATATCTTAATCCTGATCTGAGAAAAGTTAAGGTTTTTGTGTGCTCATAAGTGCCAACATTTGTGGATTTTTGACATTTTCAAATTCTTATAAGTTAAATTATACATGATAAAAAATGGCGCTAATAGTTTAGTAAATCAATTTAGTGAAATATAAATGTGTCCTTAATTACAACTAATATTTAGCATGTACGTTTTGTAGACCTACATTATAGAGTGCCAGATTACACAAGGAATGCAGTGTTATAAAAAAAACAGGCAGAAAACAGATATGCAAAGTGCATTGGGGATTTCAAAAAATAATATATGTAACTTGTACAGTAATAAGGCGCTTACTTTGTGCCAGTGGCAAAAATGTCCACCATATACAGTTCCCTGCCCTTTACAACATGCCTCATAGCCCCATGCCCACCATACACAGTTTGTGCCCAGCTGCCTATGTCCTTTTAAACTGGGTACACAGTCCATATGTAGGCAATATGTCATCCAATCCAGCAGATTGGGCCAACACATCGTCAAAATCAGCTAATGTGTACACACTACTGACGACCAAGTGCGCTCCCGTTTGGTCGTCAGTGACATAGTCAGGTCGGCCCTACATGCATCTTAATCTGACAATGCGACTGACGACCCCATGCAGTGGTGCAAACATGTCGGGCACTGGATCGTGTAATGTGTACCGCCTGCCCGATATATTGACCTGTCGGTGGAGCGGTCGTTCGTTGCATCGCTGGGTACACACAGCATTAAGTGTGTACCTAGCTTAGCACTTCATCCTTGAACCTGTTCTCATTACTTACATTTCTTGCACACCAGCTGCACTCTACACCTCCTCCTTGGGCTCTGACCCTGGACTCGTCTTCCGTTGTTTTTGTTACTACAGAAAGCCTAGCATAGTTATCTGTGCCAACGCTACAAGGTACTGGTTTCAGCTCATGCTGAATATTTCCATTGCACCCTTGCATCAGTGGCTGTATAGTTGTAGTGCTATTTGTTACATGTCTACTGTATTGTACTTTACTGTTATACCTTGTACTGTATTATTATTGTTTTTGCCCTCTGTACGACCCTGCGGACCACTTGTGGTGCCCTATAAATAAAGTTTAGTAATAATAATAACTGATTTTTCAGACATTGCCATACTCACAATATACAGCTCTGCATAGCATAACTGCCTCCTGGTCCTCTGTCTTTTTGTCCCTATTTGCAGCCTGTGCTTAATTTAGCTGCCTCACATTCACCAAAGTCCCAAAACACCTTATTCCCAGCATAATAGCCTCATGGTCCATCACAATCGCATCTCCCCTATGTGCAAACGCGTATGCTTCAGTGACCAAGCCAGCTCAACTTACTAATGTTTCATGAGCAAGGGAGACTAAAATGTTGTCAAGGGGGAAACTTCTAGTTAAAAACCTTAAAGCAAAGGGCAACTGATAACACATGCTTGGAGTATGTACTTCTGTTATCTGTGCATTAACTTAAAAATCATTACAAAACGGGTTATATGGGAACTGCCAGTTTCACTTAAAAATACATTTAAAAAAAAATGGTCTGACTGTACAATACAGATCAGAGTATCTTAAGGTGCATATCCACTACCCAGTTACACAGACCTATTGAACGATAACGACATCGATATCATTCAATCGCTCGTTAATTGAGCACAAATTGGGCAGCAAAATGTCGGCAACGACCAGCGATGCACGTTCATGCTGGTCGTTGCCGGCATCGATCATTGCCCGAACATGCTAGTCAACCTGACGATATAGTCAGGTTGACCATGTTCTGGGATGAGGGAGGGTGCCCACACTGAATGATATATCGTTCAGTGTGGGCATAGTAAACGACTGAACAATAACGATATCGTTATCGTTCAGTCTTTTCATTGCTGGGTAGTAGATACCCGCCTTTACTGTAGTTTGGTTGTAGAGCATAAACCTTTTCTCATGTCCGGCAGCGTATGTTTGCCAGTTCCATGGTGTAAAGGGCAGTAGAGGAAGCTTATACGGTCCGATTACTTATCTTTCTTCATAGTCTCCACAAATGGAGAAGTGCATATGTGGCATAATATTAGAGACATTTTCAGCCCAGAGTGCTGGTTTCCCCATCTTCCTTTGGCAGCATACAGAATTGGTTTACACTAATGGAGGTACAGATCGTTCCGTGTGTACCCAGCAACGACTTGAAAGATACCTTTCAAAGGTCTTTCAGTGAAGTCAACCTGCCACATCTCTGAACAGGCAAAGTTGACGATATTGTCCAAGATTGGCCTGCATTTACGAACGATCATAGATATCGTTATCGTTCATGCGGGAACGCGCATCGTTGGTTGTTCACTGCATAAAAATTAACGATTTATCGTTCATAGATATTGTACCGTGTACACACCTTTACCCTCCTTTAGAGCTAGTACAGGGAAAAAAAACGTCAGGAGGGTATTTATTGCCACAGGTGTGGGTTTTTTTTTTTTATTTAATTTTCGCATACCTGTTTCCTGGAGTGTGTTACCAGGAGCAGTTTAGACTGGATAGATTTGTCTCCTGATGCTTGTGTGTGAGTACTTTCGGGAGTACTAAACGGGGAGGGATGTAACAGTACTTGCCTTGTGTAAAAGTGATGCCTCTGCTCGGATCTTGCATCCTATGCTTTGTTACTGCTAGAAAAAAAGGGCTTTTTACTTCTCTCTGCATTGTGGATCTGAGCATGATAATGTCACACTTGTACAGAGGATGCTGGGAGTGCTCGTTTTGACTGCTAAAATGTATTCCACAAGCAGAAACTGGCAACTTGGAGTTCTACGTTCCGACTGCTTTGTATTCAGTCTGCAGCAGCTCTTGCAAATCTCCTCAGCCTTAAGTACTATGGAGTGGAAACAGACCCAAACAGGGACAGGCTGAGCCCCAGGCACTATATTACGTTTTTGGTTTTTTTTGGCATTTATATAGGTCTGAGACTAATGCAATGACCCATGAGTCAGCTGAAAAATCTGAAAAGAAGTTAAAAACCTTTAATTGTGCAATTTGGCACCAGAAGTTCCCTGAAAATGAAATGTTGCTCTAATTGCAGTGCTAATGAGCAGAGGCAGTCACCCTCACACACTGAAGCTTATTAAATGAAAATAGCATGTGCTAATACCTTTTGCTACTAAAAACGATATGGATCAATTGCAATTCAAAAGATCATGGTCATTAGTCAGCGTTGACTCTGAAGAAGGGGAATCAGGTGTGTAGCATGTGGAATCTAATGCAACTGAATTGTCTGAGGGTTCAGACTCAGAAGAGTACAATTTTAATGTGGATATATAGGCGATTTGTTGAGAGATGTCAATAAAATAATGGATAGTGATGAGTCAAAAGAAATTCGTACCGGACGCATTGTTTCAGTTGTCGAAGGAAAAGTCCCCAGTATTGTACCATAAGAGTTATTAAAGGGATCATTGAGTAAAGCTATACACCAGGGGTTCCCAACCAACATCCTCAAGGCACACTAACAGTCCAGGTTTTAAGGATAGCCATACTTGAGCACAGATGACTTATTAGTACCTCAGTTATTTTGATTTAACCATCTGTGCTTAAGCATGGATATCACTAAAACCAGGACTGTTGGTGTGCCTTGAGGACCGGGGTTGGGAATAACTGCTATACACACTATAAAGATTATCTGTACAATCTGGCTGGTTGGAAAAAATATTTGTGTGTGTTTTCCTGTCTTTGTGAACAAATGGTCGATTTGTCATTTGCTTCCACGCATTTACCAGATTTTAGTTCCAGCCGGCCAGATTGTGACAGATAATCATATAGTGTGTATCTAGCTTTAGAGTGGAACACCCAAGACCATGGACTCCTCAGCATTAACAGGCTAATTCGTATGTACCCCATCTCTACTGAAGAGACTAAACTCTGGGACACACTTCCAGAAGTGGATACAGCAATAGCTGGACTGTTCAAGAAAACCGCTATTCCCCTGGAAGATGCAAACACATTCAATTATGTGATGGTAGTGGTAAGTTGCTGGAGAAGTCACAACATTAACGTATATATGGACTAGCAGACACGGTCTGAGTCTCTAACAGGTAGAGACGAAAGATAAGAAGCTGTGGTGGTAAAGAGTGCAAGGAGAAGAGAGCCCTTTCCAAGAGCTTACAATCTGTAAGAGGTGGGTAAACAGTTGGAGGGTCCACAGGGGCTCCATGACCTATATCTGTCGGTCTTGCATGCTAATAACCTCCTTTATGGATAAAGTGAACAGGCTCCCATGGAGAAGTATCCCTTTTTTTTTTTTTTTTTTGCTCTGCCGACCCCTACCGGTCCTCAGTAAATTCTCTAGCAAACTAGCTACACTATATTCTCATGGCCAGAGTGTGTGCCTCTCCTAATTTTGTCAATCAAACAAAGTTTGTTTACATTGAACATGGAATTCTCTATCTGTAAAAGGTGGGCTGGTAGGCTATACTAAAAAGGTGTCTTATGGGAACTATTAAAGCTAGGAAGAATGCATTTGGCGAGTGTGATCCTTCCATAGAAGGGGGGTCAAACGAGAGAGATCTTGCTGACCATCATGGGAGGAAGTGACCAGGGTAGAGTTGGCAGTGGTCTGAGGAGAAGCGTAGAGGTTAGGTAGGAATGTGGATAGAGTTGAGGTTGGATATGTAGGTAGTTTATAGGAGTGATAAAAGTCTTTATTAGTAAGGGTGAGTAATTTGAACTGGGTTCTGAGGTGCATAGATAGCCATTGAAATAGGTTGCTGAGAGGGGAGGCAGATGCAGAGGACGATAAGATGAGCACTAGTTGTAATAATATATTGGAGAGTGGAGAAGTGTCATATAGGGATGCCAGAAAGGAGATGGTAACTAGTCATGTAGTTAAGACGGGAGATAAGTGCATGGATAAGGGTTTTCTTCTTCGGGGTCCATGGGGTCCACAGCTGATACGTTGGGGTATAAATCCCGGTCACCAAACAGTTAAAACAAACGAGCTTTCTGCTCCCAGGATGCATCGGGTCTCTCACTCATATACCCCGCCTCTGGCCTCAGGTAGCCAGTTATTTCCTTTTGGTGGTTTCACCACAAAGACAGTGGGGACTGCAGGAGCAGTCCCGCAGATGAGTAACGTAAAGAAAAAAAGAGAGAGTTACCTCTCCATCCGGTGGGTGGTCTGAGCTGTCATGGAGGCAGCCTTGCATCTGACTGGAGACGGACCGGCCACCTGCTGCAGCTACCCCCTCCGGCGCCGCAACGCTGTTAGTGTCTTCGGCAGGGGCTCTGAGCCCTGGACTGCATCCGGATCAAGGGGATGACAGGTAAGGGGGGTTTTCGTTGCCCGCTGACGCCGAGCCCTCATGGCGCTCCGGCCTTCGGCAGAGGGACTGCACGGAGGTCAGCTGCAGTCGGGAGGACATACAGCTTGTCTCCTACACTAGACCGCCGGGATATGACTAGCTCCTGACAAGCCGGGGGTTGTTTGGCGGAGGCCATGTCAGTTTACCGGGCAGGTCCAAGCAGCATAGGGGAGGTTCGCTTTCCCTGACTGCCCCTCCCCCAATCCACACGCTAGCCAGTCACTGTCTCAGTGTTGTGGGTTGTCCCACCCAGCCTCTCCTATATGAGCAAGCCAGATACACTTTACAGGTGCTCTCACATGCTGCTCGCTTGGAGGCTGGACAGTCTCCCTATATACCTCTCCTACTGCTGGACAGGTTTTTACAGAGCTCTATCCTACTATGCCTAGGGCTAAATTGTAGTAGCAAGAGCAAAGAATTGCATATTGCTCGCAGAGTGTTTATGTATTGCATGTGATTGATGTTTGTTGAGTACTGTCTTTTTTGAATAATTGTCAGTCCTTTAACCTTTCACTGTTGTATTTTCCCCTCATCCCTCAGCTGCAGGTGTGTGGGTTGGGGGTAGAGATCAGCACATGTGCTCTCGGAACCTTGGCATGATTAGTTAATATGTCAAAGGAATCTGAGGGTCAGGGGGTAAGTGCCCCTTTGCTGATATCCTGTGTAGCCTGCAGAGCAGGTTTATTCTCACAGGATTTTGTACAAAATGGACTATCTGGGAACTTTTTTAGGCAGTCACCACATCAGTCAAGTTTACCCATTACGGGGCTTCCTTTTCCCAGGTTATGGCCCAGGTGGCGGAGAGTTTGGCTGCCCCTGCACCCCCGGTTTGGGGTTTTCCTCAGCAGATGCATCCCCCTATGGTTATGCCCTCTGTTTCCATCCTGGATGGACCTTTTGGTTCTGGTAGAGGTATGGCGTCATATTCGGGGTTTTTCAACCGCCACAGGCCACCAAACCAAAACAGACAAAGTCTAGTTCGGCCTCCCATACTGGTGGGTATTCTAGTACATCCTCTGAGGAGGAGTAGGCACAAGATTCCTCTCAGGAGTCTAGCTCCGAAGAGGGTGAAGATCACTTTCCGGTGGCCGATGTCCATTTTTTGATCAGGGCGGTCAAGTCAGTGTTAAATATTGAGGAAGGGGATCCTCCACATAGGAAAGCACCTCTGTTTAAACTCCAGAAAGTGGTTAAGGCAGAGTTCCCTAAGTCAGAACTTATGGGGAAGCATGGGTCTGTCCGGATAAGAAAATACAACCCTCCAAAAGAGTGGCACTGTTGTACCATTTTCCATCAGAAGAATGTGCGAAATGGGAGACTCCACCTTCTCTTGATGCGCATGCAGCGGCGGTCTCACTGAAGGAAGCCACGGATAGAAGACTGGAGGGTTGCCTTAAATCAATTTTTTCTCTTTCAGGAACAGCCACTCGTCCAGCTATGGCCACCGCTTGGGGAATCAATTACGGGAGGGGTTTTACTCCGACCTATTCTTGATTCAGAAACCAAATGGGTCATACCAGCCCATTCTAAATTTGAAAGGGCTCAACAAATTTGTTCGAGCCCCCGGGTTCCGTATGGAAACATTACGGTCAATTGTGTTGGTCATGGAACATATGGTGCCCTTGGTACTATATGGTGTCCTTGGATATACAGGATGCCTACCTCCACATACCAATCACACGGACCCATCAACAATTTCTTCGGTTTGCTGTAGGGGGAGAGCATTTTCAGTTTCAGGCCCTACCATTTGGCCTGTCCACGGCTCCCCGGGTGTTCACCAAGGTGATGGCAGTAATGATGGCATGCCTCAGACGCCAGGGTGTCAGAATTTTGCCATACTTGGACGATCTCCTATTGCTAGGTCAGTCCTCCACAGCAGTTACAGGATCATTTGGGACTGATGGTGTCCTGTCTGTACAGTCACGGCTGGATTATAAACTGGAAGAAATCATCACCCCTTCCAGTACAGCAGATGTGTCACTTAGGGGCAAGATTGGACTCCTTAGCGCAGAGGATATATCTGTCAGAGGAGAAGATTCTTGCTCTGCAATTGCGGATACGCAGATTGCTTCACAACAGACAAATATCTGTTCAGTCAGCTATGCAGGTGCTGGGGTCAATGGTGTCCACATTCAGTATGGTGGAGTACGCTCAGTTTCACTCCAGACCACTTGAGCAGTTAATCCTGTCACGCTGGAACAAGGATTACCGCATGATCAAGTCCCAGATACTACGTCTCTCTCCAGAAGTACGATTATCCCTGTTGTGGAGGTTACAGACAAGGCATCTCAGACAGGGCCGTCCCTTTTGGGTGTCGGATTGGACATTACTCATGACTGATGCCAGTCTTCGGGGCTGGGGGGCGATGACGGGATCACACGTCTTCCAAGGAAGGTGGATAGAGGCGGAAAGCCAGCTACCCATAAATATCCTAACTAAGAGCAATACTCAAAGCTTTAGTTCAGGCTCAGGAATTTTTGAAGGGCAGACCTGTGCAAATACAGTCCGACAATCGCACCGCGGTAGCCTACCTAAATCATCAAGGAGGCACAAGGAGTCGTGCTGCCTTGACAGAAGTGTCAAGGGTCGTGGTGTGGGCAGAGCATCACCTCCCCACAATATCTGCCGTGTTTATTCCGGGAGTCCTGAACTGGGAGGCGGATTTTCTCAGTTGGCAGGAGATAAGTGCAGGAGAATGGGCCCTGCATCCACAAGTTTTTCAAAAACTGGTGGACAAATGGGGTCTACCAGAGATAGACCTCATGGCATCAAGAGGGAACAACAAGGTTCCCAGGTACGGATCTTGGACAAGGGATTCAAGAGCCAAGTTTGTAGATGCACTGACTGTAAGATGGCGGTACAGGCTAGCATATCTGTTTCCCCCGTTTGCTCTTCTCCCCAGAATCGTCAGAAAGATCAAGCAAGAGGGCAGTACGGTGATATTAATAGCTCCAGCATGGCCGAGACGTCATTGGTTCACCAACCTACAGTCTCTCTCCGTGGATACTCCATGGTCCCTTCCATTGAGACCGGATCTGTTAGTACAGGGTCCTTGCTGGTACCCGGATCTTCATCGGTTATCTTTGACGGCATGGCTCTTGAGGCCTCGGTCTTGAGGAAGAAAAAGTTTTCTGAGGCTGTGATACAGACGATGCTGAAGGCACGTAAGCCGTCCTCTGCTCGTATTTACTATAGAATTTGGCATGCATTCTTTCAGTGGTGTGAACTGAGGGCCTGATTCAGACCCGCTCGTGAGCGCTATGCGCTCGCAAGCGGGTCGATGGTGGCCCAGTGCGCATGCGCGAGACCCGGATAGCGACGGGCAAACTGTTGCTCCGGGTCTCGTACCAAAGGGGGCGTGCTGTCGATGTTGAGTGACAGCACGCCCCCTTTGGTGGGCGGGCCGGGGGAGTGGCTGCCCAGACGGAGGCGTTCTCATGGGAATGCCTACCGTCTGGGGCCGGCCCCACTGACATCACAAGTGATGTCAGTGGGAGTGCTTTCGGCTCTGTTAGAGCCGAAAGCACTCTTGGGCTTGCGGCAACGAGACCCTACCACAAGGGTCTCGTCGCAAGCTGGATGGTCGCGATGGTCTTGACCATCGCGACCATCATCATGGCCGCACGCTATAGCTCCACAGCAATGCGAGCGGCCAGGAGGCCGCTCAAAAAAAACCAGAGGGCCGGCCCTGATTCAGAACAAGCGCTCTGTCAGAGCGTCCAGCTCTGAATCAGGCCCTGAGGGAATATGACCCGGAAAGTTTTCGGGTGTCTAGAGTGCTTGATTTCTTCAAAGCGGACTGGAAAAGGGGCTCCGTCTGGCCTCGTTGAGGGTACAAGTTTCAGCCCTTTCAATCTGGTTCCAACAGAAGATCGCCCTAATGCCAGATATAAGGACGTTATATCAACCTCCCTTCGTTCCCCCTGTAGTTCTGTGGGATTTGACGATAGTTCTCAGGGCCTTACAGGCTCCACCGTTTGAGCCCTTAAATTCAACAGAGTTTAAGTGGTTAACAGCAAAAACAGTATTTCTTCTGGCTATGGCATCTGCACGCAGAGTATCGGATCTGGCTGCGCTCTCTGTCCGCGCTCCCTTTTTGGTATTTCATCAAGATAGAGCAGTACTGCGTACTAGGCAGGATTACCTTCCAAAAGTGGTATCTAAATTCCATATAAATGAAGAGATAGTGGTCCCAGCTTTTCAGGATGCAAGTCTCTCGGTGTAGGAGGCTTCCCTAGATATTGTCCGTGCATTGCGAATTTATGTAAAACGCACTAGCAAATGGAGGAAGTCTGATTCCCTTTTTGTGCTTTATGGTTGTCATAAGCGTAGCTGGCCAGCCAATAAACAGATGCTGGCCAAGTGGATTCGCATGACAATCTCTCAAGCTTATACACAGACTGGCCTGCAGGTGCCGGACTCCGTAACAGCACATTCTACCCGACCGGTAGGGCCTCTGCTGAACAATTATGCAGGGCAGCCACCTGGTCTTCCATCCATACTTTTGTCAAATTTTATTGTTTTGACACCTTTGCCTCTCAAGATGCCTCCTTCGGGCATAGGATTCTCCTCTCTACTGAGACTCGGGAGCGTCCCCGCCCATAGGGTTAGTGCTTTGGGATATCCCCAACGTATCAGCTGTGGACCCTATGGACCCCGAAGAAGAAAATAAGAGTTATGGTATAACATACCTTTTGTTAACTTTTTCTTCGAGGTTCATGGGGTCAACAGAACACCCACCCTGATGCACCTCTCTTGAGAGTCTGGACTAGTGAGTATGGGTTTTCTTCTTTTTTTTTTTTTATCCTTGTTTTGTCTTCGCCTGCTTGAGCTTGGTAACGAACTGGCTAAATGAGACCGGAGGCGGGTATATTAGGGAGAGACCCGGTGCATCCTGGGAGCAGAGAGCTTGTTTGTTTTAACTGTTTGGTTTCCGGGATTTATACCCCAACGTATCAGCTGTGGACCCCATGGACCTCGAAGAAAGAGAGTTAACAAAGGTATGTTATACCATAACTCTTATTTTTGTGGAATCGGGGGTTGGGGGGGAATCCTAGAGATGTTATGAAGGTGGAATCAGCAGACTGAGAGATGGCCTGACTGTAGCGAGAGAAAGAGAGGGTGGAATTGAGGATGATACCATGACAGTGGACATAGGAGACAGAAGAGAGGGTGATGTCAACAGAGAGGGGAGGGGGAGGTGGAGAGATACTGGAAGAGGGGAAAAGCATGAGCTCAGATATATGCAGTGAATACGGATGCCAGTTTAAAAATAAACTTGTGTTGCTCCCTTTTCAATCAGAGGTTGGGTGTTTTCATTTCAAAGCTTTCAAGAGGCAGAACCGATTTTTATGAAAATTGCATCATTTTGTAGTGATCACTTCTAGAAATAATTTGCACTTTGGGCCTGATTCAGAGCCGCTCGTAAGCGGCCGCTCGTTCGCTCCGAGCAATGTTTGCCCAACTGCGCATGCGTACGGATCGTAATACGCATGCGCGAACCAGTCAGTGCGGCCGAAAATCGTTTGTTCGCTAAATAGCGAATGCCTGCTATTTTGAGTGACAGGAGGAGGCGTATGTGGGTGGTAACAGGGGAAGGTGCTTGAAAACGGGGAGTGGAGATCCGAACGCAGGCGTGCTTAAAGGTCAATACGGCCGTTTTAAGGGTGTGCATAATTAATACAGCAGCGTCATTGACCACGTCACTGGGTTATTTTATAGCCAGAACTGCTCGCAAAATTGTGGTAGCAAAAACCAACCACAAGAATAGCGAGCAGTTCATACCCTGGTCGATGTACTCGATTAATCTAATAAATAGCGGACATGACGTAGGATGCGAGTGGCCAGGGGGCGTATTTTTTCAAAAAACGACCGCAAGTTTTGTTCGCTCGTTCAGACAGAGGCGTGAACAGACCGCAAAGAGCGAAAGGTTCATTTGAATAGCCACCCCTATTTTCTGAACGAGTGAGCGCAAATAGCGTCCGGCTCTGAATCAGGCCCTTTGTTTCATATCTGTTCGTCAAATTAAAGCTGATCAATAGCAAAACAAAATGTCTAGACCTATTGAATAGGATAGGCTACACAGTCTGTGCACAGGGCACACAGTGACATTGGTGTGAGTGGTGGGTGAAGGTGCTGCTGCCACCAATCTGTATTGTGCTGCTGGTCACATGGGCCACTCCCGTGACAGGACCCCTATGCAATTCAAAACAACTACTGTATAACACTTCAAATGAAAAAAATGCTGGCAGAAGCGATTTTATCGTGGGTGAAGTTGCCAGCAGCAGCTAGTAAGAAATATTTTCAGAGGCAAATTTGTTAGAATTTGCCCCTGAAAGGAATTTGTTAGAATTCTTGGACCTACGATTCTCGAAGTTCTTCAAGCCCAGGATTTAGGGAAGGAGAAACAGCCATGAAAGAAAATTTAAAAATGGTGGTCAAAAGAAATGTAATTTGCACACTGCCAGAAACCCAAACAGGAACACAATTACATTCCACGATATTAATTGTGGAGTAAAACAGAGGAGGCTTTTGAATTATTCTAGATCTAGGGTAGCTCAATTTATACATCAACACCATAAAGTTCAAAATGGAGTTGGTAAGGACCATCCTGAATATAAATATAAAATGTATTAACCTGAGTGGATCTCAGAGATGCCTACCTTCATGTACCAATTCACCTGGCACATCAACAATTCTTAAGACTTACAAGATTCAATTAACTCTTTCAGTACAAATGTTTCCCGTTTTGGACTGTCTAACTCACCAACTTAATATGGTAAAGAGACAGAGTGCTACATGTAGCAAAATTTAATTGTGCAATGCCATAAATAAAAATAATAAAAACAAATGACTAAAAGGACTTAATGTGTATAGCCTTTTGTGAGGTATTTGCGGTTCCCGCTTTGACACTGGTCAGCGTCAAAGCGGGAACTGTAAGTTCAGAGAACACCGTGCTGGAAGTGCTCGCACGGGTGCAGAGGAAACCAGCCAGGAGAAGACTCAGCATCTGAAGGTAGGAATTAGGGACAGCTAGTTAGTGTCCAAACAGATGTTCATCCCCATCAGGTACAACATTGGAATCCTTCTTAGAAGCACACCGGAACCGAACCGCAAATACCTCACAAAAGGCTATAAACATTACGTCCTTTTAGTCATTTGTTTTTATTATTTCTTTCTTCTATGGGGTCCACAGCCATTACGTTGGGGTATGAATCCCGATCACCAAACAGTTAGTACAAACGAGCTCTCTGCTCCCAGGATGCACCGGGTTTCCTCCTCATATACCCAACCTCCTGCCTCAGGTAGCCAGAGTTTTACTCTCTATCTCAGCGGGTGGTCTGAGCTGTCCTGATTGGAGGCGCACCGGCCACGCGCTGCAACTACCTCCTCCGGCGCCGCACCACTAGCCTCGGCAGGTCCTTGGCAGGGGATTTGGCAGGGGCTTTCTGGCCCTGGACCGCAACCGGATCAAGGGGATGGCAGGTAAGCAGGTGGTTGCGGCGGCTGCTGACGGCGGGACCACGTGGCGGTCCGCCTCAGACGGTGAGACTGGCCGGAGGCGCACTGCAGTGAGGAGGCATACGGCTTGTTCTCCTAGCCTAGACCGCCGGGATTTGATGTTCCTGACCAGCCGGGGCGGCGGCCAGGTCAGTTTACCGGGCAGGTCCAAGCAGCATAGGTGGAGGTACGCTTCCCCGGCGGCCCCTCCCCCAATCCACACGCTAGTTCAGTCCTCTGGCACAGTTGATTGTGGATTGTTCCTCCCAGCCTCCATATAGGGCAGCCAGAGTGTATGTCAGTTGCTCTCTGAACGCTGCTCCTACAAGAGGGACGCTGGGCAGTCTCCCTGTATACCTTGCCTACTGCTGGTCTAGGTTTTTACAGGGCTCTATCCTACCTAAGCTGAGGCTGATTATGGTAGTGAGAGCTTATATGCATATGGCTCGCATAGTATTTATGCATGACATATGATTGTTGTTTATGATTACTGTTTCTTCTGTAAAAGAACTGTAATTCCTGTATACTGTCACTGTCTCTCCCCTTCCCTTGCTACAGGTGTGTGGGTTGAGAGTAGAAAGCAGCACATATACACTCAGAACCAGTGGCATAGTGTTATGTCTAAGGAGTCTGAGGGTCAGGTGGCTGGAGCCCCGTTGCTGATATCCTGTGTAGCCTGCAAGGCAGGTTTGTCCCCACAGGACTTTCTACAAAATGGGCTTTGTGGGAACTGTTTCAGACAGCCACCACACCAATTAAGTTTGCCTGTTTCAAGCCCTGAGCCTCCTTGGACATCATTTTCTCAGGTTATGGCTCAGGTGGCGGAACGGCTGGCTTCTCCGGTACCACCGGTTTGGGGTTTGCCTCAGCAGATGCATCCTATGCCCATGATGTGGCCGCCTTGGATGGACCCTGGTGCTGGTAAGGTTATGGCATCATCCTCAGGGGTTTTTCAGCCTCAGGCTGTCAAGCCAAATCTAGGCGCCATGTACAGCCTTACATGGGTGAGTACTCGAGTGCCTCCTCCGAGGAGGAACAGGCACAGGACTTTTCGCAGGAGTCTAGCTCTGAGGAGAGTGATGATCATTTCCCAGTAGCCGATGTCCCTTTTCTGATAAGGGCTGTAAAATCGGTGTTAAATATCGAGGAAGGGGATCTTCCGCTTAGGAAAGCCCCCTCTGTTCAAGCGCCAAAAAGTGGTTAAGGCAGAATTCCCAAAATCTGAACATTTATCAGAACTTATGGAGGAAGCCTGGGTCCGTCCGGATAAGATAAGCCATTCTTCTAAAAAAATGGCGCTTCTATATCCTTTTCCAGCAGAGGACTGTGCCAAGTGGGAGAATCCACCATCAGTTGATGCGCATGTGGCACAGCTGATTAAACGTACCACTTTGCTAATCCCAGCAGTTTCGCTGAAGGAAACCACGGATAGGAGACTGGAGTCTTGTCTCAAATCAATTTTTTCGCTGGCAGGAACGGCCACTCGCCCAGCTATGGCCACTGCCTGTGTAGCAAGAGCTATTGAGGAGTGGGCCAAAACTCTAACGGAGTCTTTACCAGATGCCTCTAAGGAGCAACTGGATGTTATCTCCTTTATTAGAAAAGGGGCCTCTTATTTGGGTGGTGCCGCCTTGGATGCAGGGATCCTTTCCTCTAAAGTTTCATCTGAGTACGTGGTGGCACGTAGGATCCTCTGGTTGAAGGATTGGAGGGCAGATGTCGGGTCCAAAAAAGCCATAGAATTCCTTCCATTCACAGGAGGTGTGCTCTTTGGTCCAGAACTGGACAAAATTGTATCCTCCATGGCAGCCTCAAAGACGGCAGTTTTACCATCAGCAACCTCGTCTAAATTGAGGAGGGCGTCCTTTCGGGAGTTTCGGCCACAGGGCAAGGCTAAGGGTCAGCCCTCAGCGAGATTTCCACCAAGAAAGGCAGGACCCAGGAAGCCCTGGCAGAACAAAGTTCCGGGATCTAGGGTCCAGGATAAACCAGTGGCCTGATGGGACTGGCCTCCCCCTGGGGGATCCCAGGGTGGGGGGCCGACTGCTTCGGTTCTCAGAGCCCTGGCACCTCACGACGGAGGATGCCTTTGTGTGGGAGTTGTTTCCCGAGGTTACGCCCTGACTTTTTGGAGGACTCCTCCTCAAAGGTTCTTTTGTGTAAACCCGCAGGTGGGTTCAGAAAGAGCTTTGGCCCTTCTGATGCTAGTAAGGCAAGAATAGCCTTCTGAAGTAGTGATTCCGGTGCCAGAGAACCAGTTCAGAGAGGGGTTTTACTCCAATCTGTTCTTGGTTCTGAAACCAAATGGGTCATACCGGCCTATTCTAAATCTGAGAGAGCTCAACAAATTTGCTCGAGCCCCCGGGTTCAGGATGGAAACATTGCGATCGATTGTGTTGGCAATGGAACAGGGGGAATATATGGTGTCCCTAGACATACAAGATGCCTACCTTCACATCCCAATCACACAGGCTCATCAAAAATTTCATCATTTTGCAGTAGGGGAGGAACATTTTCAGTTCCAGGCCCTGCCGTTTGGCCTGTCCACAGCCCCTCGGGTATTCACCAAGGTGATGGCAGTGATGATGGCATGCCTCAGGCGCCAAGGCGTCAGGATTTTGCCTTACTTGGACGACCTCCTGTTGCTGGGGCAGTCCCCACAGCAGTTACAGGATCATTTGAGGCTGACAGTATCATGTATGTACAGTCACGGCTGGATCATAAACTGGCAAAAATTGGTACCCTGTCCGGTACAACAGATGTGTCATTTGGGAGCGAGATTGAACTCCGTGGTGCAGAGAATATATCTGCAGGAGGAGAAGATCCTTGCTCTACAATCACGAATACGCAGGTTGCTTCGCAACAGGCAAATATCCGTTCTAGTAGCCATGCAGGTCCTGGGGTCGATGGCGGCCACCTTCAGGATGGTGGAATACGCTCAATTCCACTCCAGACCAATGCAGCAATTCATTCTGTCTCGCTGGAACAAGGATTATCGCACGATCAGGTCCCAGCTGCTGCATCTCTCTCCAGAGGTACGGTTGTCCTTGACCTGGTGGTTGCAGACAAAGCATCTCAGGCAGGGTCGCCCCTTTTGGGTGTCGGATTGGACATTAGTCAAAACCGACGCCAGTCTTCAAGGTTGGGGGGCGATGACGGGGTCACACACTTTCCAAGGAAAGTGGTCAGTGACGGAAAGCCGGCTACCGATAAATATCCTGCAACGAAGAGCTATATTCAAAGCTTTAGTGCAGGCTCAGGAAATCTTAAAGGGCAGGTCGGTGCAGATACAGTCGGACAATCGCACCACAGTCGCCTACCTAAATCATCAAGGGGGCACGAGGTATCAAGAATCCTGGTATGGGCAGAGACTCCTCTGCCCACGATATTGGGCGTGTTCATTCCAGGAATCCTGAATTGGGAGGCCGATTTTCTCAGTCGGCAAGAGATAAATGCAGGGGAATGGGCCCTACATCCACAGGTTTTTCGGCACCTTGTGGACAGGTGGGGTCTACCAGAAATAGATCTGATGACATCAAGAAGGAACAACAAGGTTCCCAGGTACGGATCCTGGACAAGAGATCCGAGAGCCGAGTTTGTAGACGCACTGACAGTAAAGTGGCATTACAAGCTGGTAAATCTGTTTCCCCCCATTTGCTCTTTTGCCCAGAGTGGTCAGAAAGATCAAGCAAGAGGGCAGCACCGTCATATTAATAGCTCCGGCGTGGCCGAGACTGCACTGGTTCACAGATCTACAGTCTCTCCATAGACACTCCATGGCCTCTGCCATTGAGACTGGATCTGTTGCTACAGGGTCCCTGCTGGTACCCGGATCTTTGACGACATGGCTCTTGAGGCCTCCGTCTTGAGAGAAAAGGGGTTTTCCGAGTCTGTTATATGGACGATGCTGAAGGCACGGAAACCATCCTCAGCCCGTATGTATTATAGGGTTTGGCATACTTTCTTTCAGTGGTGTGAACTGAAAGGGTATGAGCCACATAAATTCCTGATATCAAGAGTGCTGGATTTTCTTCAAAGCGGTCTGGAAAAGGGCTACACCTGGCCTCTTTAAGGGTACAGGTGTCAGCTCTTTCAGTCTGTTCCAACATAAAATTGCTCTGAGACCGGATATAAAGACCTTTTTTCAGGGGGTGTTGAGGAATCAGCCTCCCTTCGTTTCCCCGGTTGTTCCGTGGGACTTGACTCTAGTTCTGAAGGTTTTACAGGCTCCTCCGTTCGAGCCTTTAAATTCAATAGACATCAAGTGGCTAACAGCAAAGACTGTATTCCGGGAGCCGTTCTTGATATTTCATCAAGATAGAGCAGTACTACGTACTAGGAAGGGTTACCTTCCGAAAGTGGTGTCTAAATTTCATATTAATGAAGAAATAGTAGTTCCAGCATTTCAGGGCACAAGTCTCTCACAAGGTGAGGCTTCCCTGGATGTGGTCCGTGCATTGAGAATTTGTTAAATGCACGAGCAAATGGAGGAAGTCCGATTCTCTTTTTGTGCTTTATGGTTGTCATAAGCGTGGCTGGCCAGCCAATAAACAGACACTGGCCAGGTGGATTCGCATGGCAATTTCATTGGCTTATACACAGGCTGGTATGCGTGTGCCGGATTCAGTGCTCTGTCTCTTTACCATATTAAATTGTTACACTACCACGGAGCTGCTTTTTCACATAAGCGCAGTGATAATTTTTACCATTTCTACCTCACCAACTACCTTTTATATTTGGAATCTCTATATATACAAAATAAAGTTCCCAGTTTAGGGGGTCTGCCTGTTTGTTTGGGCTAATCTCTTGAACCACTGGACTGATTTTGATGGGGTTTTCACTATTTATTTGTATGAACCATTCATCTCTGACAAAAGGGAGCCGAGCAGTGACTATTTTAGTGAAGCAGTCGCAGAAAAGAAATCTTGCACCAGAGGAGCTGCTCATGGTGGTGAAACAGCAAGACCGCACCGGAACTGAGCCAATCGGAGCTAGCAATGTGCCCTGTTGCTTAGCAGCAGCCTAGAGAGGGGAGGGAGTCGAGGACTGAGCAGGGCAGACAGCGAGTGAGAGACCACCTCAAACAAACCCAAGAAGGTGCCCTGATGCAGACACAGTAGCCAGGAAGGAGCCAGGGGAAGCATAGCTATAAGGAATAGAAAAACAAAACATTGTTTGATTTCCATTTGATGGTCATCGGACCACCACAATCAAATAATTAAATGATTACAATCTGAACAAAAACATTGGTGGTTAGTAACCATCTGATTGCAATCTTCATCCCTGAACCTGCAGGCGGACTCTGGCCACCACTTCTCCAACTTGAAGTGCTCCCTCTCCAGCTTGATGTTCCCGCTCACCCACATGCCCTCGGTGAACAGGGGGCACCTCCCCTGGAAGTTGGCGCTGTTCTTGGAAAGGGACACCATGGTGAGGAAGCTCAATAGGAAGTCAAGGAAATACAGGGTACATTGTGCAAAGAGTACAATGTTCATCTCCATATTTGGCAGCGAGGGAGGGGTGCGCATAGAGGCTGCGGAAATATGCACGTGTCCCAGCCCCGGGAACATGCTCCTGAAAATGCTTACAATAGCTGCAATACAAATCGCTCATCCATGATCCTCCTGTCCTCCGGCCACTACTCCACTGTGAAGTGCTCCCTCTCCAGCATGATGATCCTACAGGGTACATTGTGCAAAAAGGACATTGCTCATTGCCATATTTGACAGCTGGGGACGGGTGCGTAGGGAGACTGGAAATACGCACAGGTGCCCTAGCTCCGGGGACAAGCTGCTGATGATGCTTACAGTAGCTGCAATACAAATCTCTCATTCATGATCCTCCTGACCTTCCCAGCACATGCCAGTGGCCGGACCTCAGCCAGCTGTAGGGCAGCAGGAATGGAGATCATTGTGACACTGGTGAGATACAGGGGACTGTGGTTACATGGCATAGGTTGTTCTAAGATGCAGTGTTAGGTACCCACGGGGTGTGGGTTAGGTTTAGCCACTAACGGGGAGGTTTAGGATAGGGTGGGGGGAGGTTTAGAGTTAGGATGGACAAACAGGGTTAGGGGAAGAAGGGGGGAGGGTAGGTATACTTACCCGACCCTTGTTGGGATCCTGAGCATTGGAATGCCGCTGTCGGTGTATTGACAGCAGGCATCCCGACTGCCAGGATTACATACCCATTCTGATTTGCACATCTAGCAGTATACAGTACGGCAAGACAGCTGAATAGTGATCGATTTGGAACAGTCAGTAATGACAGAAATATGCTCCCAAGTAGTCTGTAACTATTGTGGCAGTATCACCAGAGGTGGCACTGGTGAGCAACAGATCCGCCCACACAGACTAGAAAAGCATTGTGGGAAGATGCCTAATGGCTGCCTTGTGGATAGAGCTCAGGTGTGGGCTGATGAGAAGGCAGACCAATCTATGTGGGATTGTGGCAGCCCGAGAGCCCAGTGAAGCTAAGCGAGCCATTGGGGGCCAGGAGGCCTGTGTCTGGACCTTGCAGTAGGCAAGGGGGGACCACAAACTCTCAGACTGTGTGACATTGAAGCAGCTGGGCTGCAGGCTGAGGAAGCCAGGCCTTACTGTATACCTGGAGGATACAGGGAAGGCACAGAGGTTTGTGGCAGCCAAGCCAGGCTGGAGCCGGCAATAGACCTGCAGAGAAGCAGGCAGAGACTTTATTGGCAGACTAGCTGCACCTTGATAGAGAGGGTTCAAGAAGTGAGCTAGTGCCCTAAGAGAGGGCTAGGTGGTTTGTTATTTTCTATTACTATGCTGAAGTAAAGCACCATTTCCTTTATTTTACTGGAATGCCATGTGTGGACTCCTAATTCTGCACCTAATCACTGCACCACTAACCCCAATCTACCGAGCTAATTACCCCCAAGATATCACACTATATTCCCACCAAAAATTATTTGTCAATATACTATATAAGCTCTCCAATGCAGCTATATAATATAAATATAAAAATTATAACTTGCATATGGTTGTTTAATAATGCTTCTACTCTTCTGTTAATTCTGTAGTAGTTGTTTAGGTGATATAAATGTTTCAATCGTATTCAGCATAATTTGCTGTGAGTGTATCCAGCGACTGTGAACTAGTAATCTGGTACACATTACTCGACCCGCCAATCCGATGCCTTATGATCCGGTGAAACGATTTATATCAGGCGGGGTGGTACACGCTGCACTATCCGGCGCCCAACCACCCGATACATCGTTCACCTGTACCATTCACCTTCCTGGTGCCGGCAGCTGGATCGCTCCATCACCTTAAGGACTAAAAACAGAGCAATGAGATGGTAGCTTTATGCTGCTAAATGACGGTGCTGCAGCATATGCTCCAAGCTGATGCTGTATGTATGGTTCCAATGGCTGCCAGTTGTAGACACAGAGAATAGCATGTGCTGTGTTCCGATGTGATCTGCAGATGTACCTTTTCCTTTAAGCTGGGTACATACTGAAGCGATGTGTACCTGGATGATATGGCGGCCGACTGGCTGACATATCGTATCCATGGTACACATCATTGCAATGTAATGAAGGACGGAACAATCCCTCATTCTGTCCTTCATTACTTTGCACGGCGCCGCATGTGATGATATCCAGTTGGCCGTGCAGCACGCCCAACCAGAAGATATTGCTAACGACCGCGGGAGCGTGCAGCTTGTCCGTACACACTGAACTGTCTGGCTGATATGTTTTCTTTCAGCCGGAAACAACATATCGGGCAGAGTGTATCCAGCTTAAGAACGTAGTTTGTTTTAGTAAGAAGAAAGGTGAAGAAACCTCAAAAGCATCTGTTGCAAGACTGATATAATCTTTGTATTCAAGAACAATACTCGTACAATCATTGGTTATACCAGAAACTATCATGGCACATTCTACTGAAGCTTTGGCTCGGGCACAAATGTCTACATACGTTTAACTTATTAAGAAGAAAAAATTCTATTTACGTTTAGTTTGAATATCAGTATGCAATGTTCAGTTTTTTTTATCATAAACCTGTTGTGTATGCTACATGGAGAAGGAAGAGGCAATTGTAGATTATTATTTGCTAATCTAGTTTCCTACACTGAGATCCATATGCCATGACCTTCTCAGTCACCAGATCTGAAAATTTATAAGATATTTTAGAATGACCACAGTGACAGCATTTTCCACCACCATCAAGTTCAGGCTTCCATTTAGTAAATTACTTGTAAAATATTGTTACTGCCTTTTTCTGTTGGTAACATGATGTATACAGGCCGTACTGGCTTTACATTGTGTCCCAATGCCCTGTATGTTGTTTTACATTCGAGGTTACATTTTGATTTTATACTTCTAAAAACATAGTAATTTACAATGGCATGTAAAGAGACATCTGCTTGTCTGTTCATTTCAGATGGAAACAGTGGTTGGAGGTGCCCTGCCTGTCAAAATGTCTCCCCTCGAGCACCAAGCATATACACTTGCTTTTGTGGTAAGTATGATGTAATATGTTTTGACTACTGCATTATTTGTACATAGAAAATACAATAGGCTAGCTACTTAGATCAACTATCAATAATAATTCCTTCTGTATTTATAGGTAAAATAAACAACCCTGAATGGAACAGAAATGAAATTCCTCATAGTTGTGGTGAGCTTTGTGGGAAGAAACGCTCCGGCCTTGATTGCCCACACACCTGCAATATGTAAGACTTTTCCCTGTCCTATATAGCTATGGTGTGACTCCAGTAACCTCAGTAGGAATGCTTTATTTTATGCTGCCAATGTGGTGCAGCTACATCAGAGAAGTGCTGCACACTGGAGTCATTTAAAAGAATTGTACTGAAATGCTGATTACTAGTGCAACATGCAGAGCTCATTTCCGCTGGCCTGTACAATCAGGGCCAGCTCTAGGGGTGTTCGACCAGTGCGGTCGAACAGGGGCGCCGCCCATAGAGGGCGCCCCCCTCCCTAACATCCCGATTTCAGCGGGACAGTACGGTCCCGCTGTTCCACCCGTGACCTGAAGTGGCCTGTGGGTGGTCAAATCAGGAGGTTGGGGACCCCCACCGCCGCAGCTGTGCTGGACCCCTGGAGTGTGAATCGCCCGGCATCCATTCACTGACTGGAGAGGGCTGTTGGAAGCCCAGCCAGTGATGGAGGGCTGGGCTGTACCCCCAGCCTGACGTTATTTGGAGGCGTGCCATGCGGGCATGCCTCCAACTAACGTCACTTAGGGGGCATGGCCTATGTTAATGAGGCCACACCCTCCCATTTCGGTCACATACGGCTTCGCCACGCGATTACAGGGCGCAGCGTACCGGGCCGGCACAGGGTGCTCAGACCCCTGGAGCCGGCCCTGTGTACAATAATGCAGAGCCCCATGTAAATTGTACAATTAAGGACCATTTTAAAATAGATTATTCTCTATATCTGCCAGCAGCTTGTGGATATGCGGTTAAGTGTGTAATGAGATCAGAGGAAAAGGAAACAAATGTTGAATGCATAGCGAGCAATGTTACATTGGTTGCGGAAATATTCTTGTGCAGAAACCAAAGTAGTATTTTATATAGAACCAGTGATGTGTAATACAAAGGAATAGTTTAACAAAGGTTTAAAGCGCACCTGCCTCCAACTCACAGGTCTGTGTGCTTAACCAATCACATTACATCCACTATGAGGAACATGTGATATTACTAATATTCATAGCGAATTGCATTCTCATAAATATTCCCACAAACATTAACACCAGAATTCTTAAACCCAATACTAATGTGCCATTTGTTTGCCTTGGTAGTGTATCATCAGCAGTAGTCTGTCTGAATTTATATGCTTACCTCCAAACAGCATGCAGTGTATAAGCCTTGGGTTCCCTGACTTGGAGATGCACAGACTCTCAAAGCACCTATATGGTGACTGTAAGGAGTGATAGAATAGATACTAGCTTTACTTGATGTATGAGTGGGGAGAATGTGTTCACTAGTTTTCATGCATCTGTGACTAAGCATCTGTAGAAATGCAATTTGAGATTTGTGTTAATGTCATTGTTTTATTTAGACTCTGTCATCCTGGTCCTTGCCCCTCCTGTCCTGCCTTTGTGACAAAAACCTGTGAATGTGGAAGAACCAGGTAAGTGTGTCAGCTGTAGTATGCTAAACACAGAGGCCATAAATGCAGGTTGTCCTGGGAGAACTGGTAATAAGGTGATGTTTGGAAATAAGGCATATACCTGATCACCCGAGGCTATATTTAGTGTAACTAGTTAAATGGTTCCAAAACTCTGTCCTCAAGGTAACCAAACAGTCCAGGTTTAAGGATATGCATTCCTGACCACAGGTGACTTAATTAGTAACTTAGTCAATTTGATTTATCCAACTGTGCTTAACCATGGATATCTCTAAAACCTGAACTGATGGGGTGCCTTGAGGCCCCCGTTTGAGAACCTCTGCCCTATTATTAGTAGGTCAAGTTCTCACAAGGGAAAATCTGTAGACTGCTGCCATTTCCTTTAGCAGTACATGATGATCCTTGTATGGTTATATAATCATATCTATAATTATAAGATTGGTCCTGATCTAAATTAGATAACCCAAAAATTGGGGAGTGCTTTCCATATACAGTAAATATATAAAATCAAACTTATTACAATAAATAAGATTAATACATCAAATATTCATCTGTGTAAATGGTCCTCCGGATAAAAAACGCATTCATGCTGTCAACACCACAGCTCACAAAGAAATATTTAAAACCATAATTGTTCTATGTACTCCAAAGAGGACCAGGTAAAGTCTTTATAGGCACTTGTTAGCATTGGGTTGATTTAGTCACGGTTAGTCAATCTGTTCATGTTCAAAGCCACTATACATAAGTGGTATACCATCTATTAGTAGTTGAGTAAATTGACTACAAATTTAACTGTTAGACGGTTAGTAAAAAAAAAAAGTCAGCAGGTAATTGTTATATTCCAATAATGGGATGTCACTCTATTCACACAGCCAACATTTGTCTCCTCTAGTCGAGAGAATCACACTGTATACTCTCCCTTTGTTAAAAATGGTCTTCAGTTTATCATGGGGAATGGATGCTTTCTGCAGGTTGGATTGACTGCATTGCGGCAAGTGGTTAAACCCCCAAAGTCTCACAAAGGCAGTGCTAGTAACGGGGACCAGCTAAATACCTGGTCTGACTGGCAGGCGTCCTGTGGCGGTGAGTATGAAGTGGCTGAATTCCGTGCACAGCTGGCTCACTTGCTTCACTCTAGATACCTTTAGGATTAAAATGCATACAGTTGTTTGATGTACTAATAATTGTATTTATTGTTCTAAATTTGTTTTTATATATTTACTGTATATGGACAGTGCTCCTCAATTTTTTGTTTATCTCCTTCATATTTGATGAGGCTCAGCTCCTCGTATTTGCTATCTGCAGTCCGCAACAGAGGTTTATTGAATTTTTAGATGGTTTAAAATTATTTCCACTAGCGCCTTGTTTGTATTTTCTGATCTAAATTAGGTCCTCATGCAATTGCGTGATGACCTAATTGCAGCTGCTGCACGGCAAACTTTAACATGCACGGCACGTGCAGTGGGAGCTTGGGGCCACATGTTAGGTGTGACGTGCATACATGCGTGCAGCAACGAGAGAGAAGAGGACCGGGTACGGGAGGGGGTAAATAAAATAACATGTTTAAATACAAAACAAAGTTCTCAGTTTATTTCTTGATTACCAAGTTATTATTGGTATGAAATCACCCATTATATCTGTCATGCACACACTTAAGGTGCGTACACACTAGGCGATCAGGAAAGACAGTACGATTACGACATCGTAATCGTACCGTCGTTCCTGATCCCCTGTAGTGTCTGCACTGAACGATCAGTTGTTCAGTGCAGGCACTGTCCATCATTCCTGAACATGCCAATCTATCATTATCGTCAGATTGTGCTGCATGTTCAGGCGATGGACAGTGTCGGAAACGACCAGCAGGAGTGCGCATCGCTGGTCGTTTCCGACATACAAGTGCTCGATTACTGAGCGATTGCACGGTTACGATGTCGTAATCGTGCAGTCGCTCAGTAATATCGCCCAGTGTGTACCCACCATTACTCTTTTTTTTTTTTTATTATTTTCAAAAGTACACAGCAGTACAAATTAAAATAAATAAATAAAATAAATGTGAGCATGCATATTAAGGGTGAAGAACTTCCACGTAGCAGTGAGACATAACAGTCAAAACCATGAAAAGCTAATAGGAAGTATCGACATAATCGAACAAAAAAAATACAATAATAAAAAAGGAGGGGAGAGAAAAAATGAACCCAATCAGGTATAAAACCCTAACATAACAGAAATAAAATATACATATGACTGGGAGTGAAAAATAAGGTAAAGAGGGAAATGGGAAGGGGGGGGAGAATCCACAGGTGCGTCATTGTCGTTGAGAGCCCAAGTTATCTATAAAATTTATCAACTCTACTTGCAATAGTAGGCAGGGTCGCTCTCCTGTCATAATACAGTAATTTTAAAAGTAAACGCTCAACAGAACCTAAAAATGGGGGGATTTAACGTCCAATTTTGCATGATAACTTTTTTGCCACCATTACAATAGTAGTAAGTAAGGGAAGAATCGCTCGTTTATGGGCACCTAGAGACCAGTTGTCAAAATTAGAACATACAGAGCCAACGGGTCTGCACGTAATTGCAAATAGAGCAGGTCAGTAGTAAAAGAGATGACTTTGCCCAAAAATGTACGTAGTTTTCCACATTCCCATAAGTTATGACAAATAGTAGCTGAGGCAAAACGACATTTGGGACATTGACCCGATTCCTCTGCAATCATACGTTGTCTTTGAGCTTGTGAAATAAGGATTTTGTGCAAAACCTTGACATGTGTCTCTTGTAATGAGACGGAAGAAAGGTGACAGAGTGTTGTATCATAGTATTTAATAAGGGGTGCGTGATTTTTTTAATGAGGGTATTAAATATTTCCAACTGTTTACCATAGATGACCAAAAGCACAAACTTGCTCTTAAACCCTTAAAGAAAGAAATAAGTTGCAAGATCAGTATATTTAAAACCTGCAACCTTCATATGTAGTACACCTCGCTTTTTACTAAACTAGTAAATTCCATCCATATTGGCAATAATACATATGCATTTAGAAAAGCAAGCATTACTTTATCAGTATTGTATATCTTCCCTTTATATTTCCTCCCACCATTGCTATTCATATGAAAGCTCAGTAATACTGCTGCGTTTTTTAAATCCGTATTTCAAAATGCTTCTTTATAATCAATTTGATAACAGTTTATAGAGCGCTCGACATTCATGCTGTCTCCCCATGTAATGACCATATGGAGAATATGTGAATTTGTTTCCCTTGGCATCCTAACACTGACATATGATGGTGTAATGAGTAATATGGCAATATAATTAACATGTTTTTGTCAATTCTCAAAGGAGACTTTGAAATTGTAAAGTATCTTAATAGCCCCATACTTACATTGTTAGCAAGTGTTCAACAGTTAGTACTTAAAAATGTATGTATATATTGGCTTAATAACCCCCTATATACTTCATCCTTTCAAATATTCAGTCTTGAAATACAGTAGAAAAAAGCATAGAATTTAGCATTCTTAAGTATGTTTGTCTGTTCAACAAATGGCTTACTCATCACTCTGCAGAATGCACAGCTTTCTGCTCTAATACTCCACAAATGAAAGAAAAACTATTGCAAATTTGGAGAATACATGAAAATTGCAATTATTTTCTTTTTTTGCCAAACAGTTTTTATTGTATAAAGAAGTCCTATATCCTTGGCGATATGTACAGAACATGAAATGAGAGGAACTAGATATGGAACCCCGCGACACATAGATGCATATGTTTTAAAAAAATATATATTTTAGAATTTCTTCATCCACTAGGGGACACTGGAGTCTCATAACACTGGGGTATAGATGTGTGCTAATTGGGAGCTGGCACGTTAAATTTAGAAAGAGAGTGACTAGCTCCTCCCCCTCTATACCCCTCTACAAGCCAGTCCGTATTATGCCCAAGGGAGCTGGTCTTACTATGGGCTTCTCCTTACAGGCATAGTTTAGTTTAATATAGTTAAAGAAAATGCGGATACAAGCATTGAGGACGTGACAGGCAGCTATTGCCCCTGCCTGTCTGCGACGTTGGAGCTGCCAGGGGGACCCTATCACAGCTGCTTGCGGCTTACGCAAGGGTCCTCGGTTACAGAGACCACTGTTTCCGTGGTTGACCAGGATGCGCTGCATGCAGTGCATATCGCAGTCCCCCATTAGCCTCACTGGCAGCCTTGGCAGTTACTGTGAGTATAGCCTGGCTCCCCGATTAGCGGGGTTGCCAGACACACAAAACGGCGGTGTTTGCTAGCAGGGCAGTCCGCAGAGTGCCGTATACATCCCTGCGCTAGACATTTAAGATTGGCGCCATAGCGGGGGAGGGGGGGGCGGAGTCTAACGCTGAGTTCTTATTCTTGCTTTCAGCTGCCTCGGCCAGAAGCAGAGCCGACTGCCATTTCATGCTGCTGCTAGCTGCGCTGAACAACAGCGCTGAGACAGCCTACCCAGGATTCGTGAGTGTATCACTGGGGTGTAGGCAATATAGGAGCACAGTGTAAATATTACTGCTGTGATTATACACAGCACTTTTGGCTTTTCCAACAGTGCTGTTTGGGCGGGTGTGGCCCTCACCCCTCTCTGCCCTTATCTCCTTCCTCTCTATATAATATATCAGTGTCTATTCTTACACTGTCCTCTACATTGCTGTATTGTTTGTATGTCAGTGTTTGTGTACCATGGCTGGAAGGGGATCAAAGGCTTCACAAAAGTCCTTTTCTTGCAAGAACTGTGCAGAAAAGTTTACACAGGGACAATCCTCTAGCTCTCTGCTATGTGACAAATGTGATTCAGAGTCTCAGGCTCAAGGATCACCCCAGACACAGGAACAACTGACTTGGGCGGCGCAGTTCACTTCTGTTATGTCACACCTGTCTGAAGAGCTGGAGGCTTCTCGTAAAGAAAGGGCGGTTTCCAAATCTCAGACGTCTACTATTCTCCCCCTGAACCAGCCTGGGCTCGTTCACTAGCTAAATCAGTGGAGGGGCTCACAAAAGCCATGACATCCCGCTTCCCTTCCGTGGGGACTTCCCCCACAGGTTCCCAAGAAGAGGCTGTTACTCTCAGTCCTACAGTCGGTTGACTCTGAGGATGAGGATATGCCATCTCTAGATGAGGGCGAGTTTCATGGTTCCGAGGAGGAACAGCTCCCGGAGGATCCGGAAACTTTGTCCCAGGGCATAGAAGTGTTGATTTTAGCAATCCGCCAGGTGTTAAACGTGGAGGAAGAGGACCAAGGTTCTGCTTGGCCGTCTCTCTTTAGTAAAATGCAAGGACAGGCTGCCTCCTTTCCTGCTTAAGAGGAGCTGGATTCTATCCTCACCTCTGCTTGGAAACACCCAGATAAACAGTTCCAGGTATCCCGTAGACTTGTCCTCTTATCCTTTTCCTACAGACAGCAGGAAGCTATGTGAGACACCACCCTCGGTAGATCCCTCAGTGTCTCGTCTGTCCAAAAAGACGGTTCTGCCAGTACCAGGGGCCATTTCCTTAAAAGAAGCGTCGGACAGGAAGTTGAACACCCTAAAGTCCATCTACACAGTAGCGGGTGTGATTCTTCGCCCTGTGCTAGTAGGCTGCTGGGTCAACAAGGCGATTGAAGCCTGGGCTAGACAGCTATCCGAAGGATTACGGACAGGACTCCCAGCTGAGGATCTTATTCATTTAGCAGAACAGATCAGGGAGTCTGCTGCTTATCTGGGCGAGGCGTCAAAAGAGATCTGTAATCTCGCCTCTAGGTCTTCTGCTCTAGCAGTATCGGCCCGGAGAGCTCTTTGGCTGTGACAGAGGCAGGCTGATGCAGAATCAAAGATGGCGGTGGACCTACTGCCATTCAACGGTTGCGTCCTGTTTGGGGTAAGTCTACTTATCTCCCCTCAGCTGCTCCGGCTACCCGTAAACCTTCAGGACCATCCTTTTGTGCCCCAGGAAGACTCAGAGGCCGTTCCAGGGGAGGACCTACCATTTCTCGTGGCTCCAGAGGCAGGGTAGAGCCACAGCAACCTCTACACACCAGGACAATAAGCCCTCTGCCAAACCCAGTGTATGACTGGTTTCCCTCTCATCTGGGGACCCCAGGGTGGGAGCTTGTCTTCGAGATTTCAGGATGGTGTGGACACAATCCTGTCCGGACGTCTAGGCCCGGGACCTCATCACCCAGGGGTACAAACTTGATTTCCAGATCCAACCACCACCTCGGTTTTTCACCACAGGTTTGCCAGTTTCCAACAACAGAAGGGTAGTGATACAAGAAGCTGTAAACAAACTTCTGACCCCTCAAGTGTTGGTACAGGTCCCCACACATCAGCTAAAGCAGGGTTCTACTCCACCTTGTTCGTGGTTCAGTCGGACGGATCGGTCAGACCTTTTCTGAACCTGAAGGATCTCAATCCCTACCTGAGAGTATTCAAGTTCAAGATGGAGTCCCTCCCATTGTCATTGCAGGGCTCAAGGAAAATGAGATTCTGGTGTCTTTGGACATAAAAGATGTCTACCTACACCTTCCCATCTGACCGCCTCATCAAGCGTTCCTACGATCGCCATTCGGGACTCTCTCATTTTCAATTCCAGGCCTTACCCTTCGGCCTGTCTTCGGCTCCCAAGGTCATGGCTGTGATGACTGCTCTCCTTCGGACTCAGGGAGTCACGATTGTCCCTTACCTGGAAGATCCCCTCCTGAAAGCTCCTTCCAGGAACCAATTATTACAAAATATACTGGTGACTCACAGGCTCCTCATACGACACGGGTGGATCCTGAATTTTCTCAAGTCCCATCTGCAGCTAACACAGAGGCTTCAATTTCTGGGAATGATTTTGGACACTGTAGGTCAGAAGGTCTTCCTTCCTCAGGAAAAAGCAACTTCCATTTAGGAGATGGTGCTGCTGATCTTACAACAGTATCGGTGCACCTGTGCATACGACTCCTCTAGAAGATGGGTGCGACCTTCGAGGCCATACCATACGGCCGTTTCCACTCCAGGCCTTTTCAACTGGACCTCCTCTCTCAGTGGTGGGGATCCCATTTATTCCTTCACCAGCAAGTGAAGCTGCCCCCTAGAATTCTGATATCTCTTCTATGGTGGCTGAATTCCTCTCACCTGTTGGAGGGCAAGAGGTTCAGTTTGTGGAATTGGATTCTCCTCACCACAGACGCGAGTCTGAGAAGGTGGGGGGGCAGTGACTCTAAAGAAACATTTCCAGGGCCGCTGGACCCCACTGGAAATGAGACTGCCCATAAACATCTTTGAATTACGGGCATTGTTTTATGCTCTTCAACTAGCACATCATCGAGCAGTCAGAGTCCAGTCAAACAACGCCACGGTGGTGGCGTACATAAACCGACAGGGCGGCACCAGAAGTCGGGCGGCAATGGCAGAAGTAAGCCGCATTCTACTCTGGGTAAAGGAATTCGCCGTGGTAATATCAGCAATATTCATTCCAGGTGTGGAAAATTGGGAGGCCGACTACCTCAGTCGTCAGGATGTTCATCCCAGGGAGTGGGCGCTCCATCCCCAGGTGTTTTAACAGCTTGTTCAGAGGTGGGACCTCCCACAAGTCGACCTCATGGCATCCAGACACAATCATCAACTGCCTCTATACTGCTCTCGAAAAAAGAGTCCCGGAGGCTGTGGCAGTTGACGCACTCATCACCCTGGCAGGCATTTCCGATTTGTTTACCTGTTTCCGACGATTCCTCTTCTGCCTCGACTTCTGCAATGCATCAAGAGGGAAAGGGCCATGGTTCTCTTAGTGTCTCCAGATTGTCCCCGAAGAACTTTGTATTCCAACCTATGTCTACTGCTGATAGACTATCCGTGGCCTTTGCCGCTGCGAGAGGATCTCCTGCGACAGGGTCCTTTCGTCTATCCAGACTTAAGGCGGCTATGTTTGACGGCATGGCTGTTGAAAGGGCTATCTTAAGAAAAAAGGGGATCCCATCTACTGTGATTCCCTACATGCTCCGGGCCCAGAAGGACGTCACTTTAAAATACTGCCACTGTATTTGGAAGGCTTATGTGTTTTGGTGTGAACAGTGGGGATCGCCTCCTACAGCGTTCAAGGTGTCCAGGCTCCTACTTTTTTTGCAAGCAGGATTCTCAGATGGCCTACGTCTTGGATCCCTGAAGGTTCAGGTTTCAGTGCTGTCCATTTTCTTCCAGCAGAGACTGGCCTTTCTCCGGGATGTTCAGACTTTTCTCCGGTGGGTTATCAGTTTACAACATCCCTTTATTCCTCCCACGGCTCCGTGGTATTTGGATCTTGTTCTCTCTTCTCTGTTTGAACCATTACAGACAGTTGAAATACCTATCATGGAAGGTGGTTCTTCTCTTAGCCTTGGCTTCCGCCAGGTGAGTGTCGGACCTTGGGGCTCTTTCCTGTCGCCCTCCCTACTTGGTATTCCATGCGGATAGGGCTGAACTCTGGCCCTGATTCAGAGCCGGATGCTCTGACAGAGTCTCGCTCTGAATCAGGGCGGTCCTTCTTAATTTTTAGAGCGGCCTTCTGGCCACTCGTATAGCTGTGGGTGACAACCCACAGCTATAGCGAGCGGCCAGGAAGATGGTCGCGATGGTCAAGACCATCGCAACCATCGGGCTTGCGACTAGACCCTTGTGGTAGGGTCTCGTTGCCGCAAGCCCTGGAGTGCTTTCGGCTCTATCAGAGCCAAAGGCACTCCCACTGACATCACTTGTGATGTCAGTGGGGCCGGCCCCAGACGGTAGGCGTTCCCATGGGAACGCCTCCGTCTGGGCAGCCACACCCCCGGCATGCCCACCAAAGGGGGCGTGCTGTCACTCACCATCGACAGCACGCCCCCTTTGGTACGAGACCCGGAGCGACGGCTTGCCCGTCGCTATCCGGGTCTTTCGCATACGCACGACGGACCCGGCTCCGTCGTGCGCATCGACACTGGGCCAACATCGACCCGCTTGCGAGCGCTCACGAGCGGGTCTGAATCAGGCCCTCTGTACGCAGATGGCATTCCTTCCTAAGGTGGTATCTGTGTTCTACATAAATCAACCTATTGTGGTGCCAGTTCTTCCAGAGGACACTCCAGCTTCCAGATCCCTGGACGTCATTAGAGCCCTCAGGATCTATGTGGATATGTTTGCATCTCTCAGGAAAACAGATTCCCTGTTTGTCCGGTATGATGTCGCTCGTCCTGGTTGGCTGGCTTCCAAGCAGACTATTGCACGCTGGATCCGTCTGACCATCAGGCAAGCCTATGTGGCCTCCTCAAAGGAACCTCAGGCTTCCATCACGGCGCATTCCACACGCTTTGTGAGTTCCTCACGGGCGGCTTCCCGCGGGGTTTCCATAGCTCAACTTTGTCGTGCGGCCAGTAGGTCGGGCCGACATACAGTACCTATTGTCAAATTTTATCGTTTTGATACATTCTCAGTATGGCCGTTCTGTTTTGCAGCGTTCTCGGCACTCTTCCACCCAGGATGGGAGCTCAGGGACGTCTTCACTGTTATGAGACTCCAGTGTTCCCTAGTGGATGAAGGAGAAAACAGGATTTTGGTACTTACCGATAAATCCCTTTCACCGATTCCACAGGGGACACTGGACACCCATCCGGCGTTGTTCCTTCCTGCCATGGTTGATTGTCATTATAAGTTATGACTGGTGGTTTTCTTTGTTCAACTGTGTGTTGCAACCTGTTTACACATGTTGTGTTGTTTTTTGTCATTATGTGTACTTGCTTCACCTCCTCCTCTGCAGTTTGTTTCTTTCCAGCTCTCCTCGGGCAGAGTTTCCTGACACTGGCTTGTAGGGGGGTATAGAGGGGGCGAAGCTAGTCACTCTTTCTAAATTTAAAGTGCCAGCTCCCGGTTAGCACACATCTATACCCCACTGTTATGAGACTCCGGTGTCCCCTGTTGAATCGGAGAAAGTGATTTATCGGTTAGTAACAAAATCCTGTTTTTGTATCACATAGCATATATGTACTAAATCAGACATCAGAGATATCACAGGACATGCAACTAAAAAAGCAAAAAGAAGGGAAAGGAAGGAAGGCAGGGAAAAATAATAGGGGGATGGAAGGGGAAAGGGGGTCGCAAAATTATGGGTCCAGTCCGTATCATATGGAAGGTGTTGGCGGAGTGGTCCCTTATCGAACCATCAATCGTATAGCAGAATGTATATACCAAGTCGTGGGGGGAGAAGAAGCTACAGCAGTACCCAAGAATGAGGCGTAAAGAGAGGACTCTTTAAATTCCAACCATGGCATCCCAAGTGGCTGAAAAGTCTGTAAACTGGCCAGAGGAGAAGGAGATGATATCCTACATATCCATGAAATGTTCAATTCTCTTAAAACAGGCTGGAGGGGAACTTTCGATGGGCGGGGCACCTGGAGTGGCCGATATTTATTTATTTGAGCTCCGGACCATGCTGCATAGAATTGAGATCTAACAGTGGATTTACTCCAGGATTATCTCAGTACTGCAGCCCATACCTATTCTTTTACACTTGGCTTTAATTTTACCCGGGTCCCGAGTCTGGAGACGCTCGTATCGTACCAGAGTCCAGCCTGAAGATTTTCAGGCGTGTATGACCACCCGCAGCCATCTTGGAGCACGACCATCGGGGAGTACTTGCAGGTCTTTCCCGCTGCACTGCTCTTTACCTCAGTTATATACACTGCTCGGACTTACTCTAATACTAAAACCCTGCTGCTTGCAGCCATATTCCTATATTGCATTCGTGTTACTGGATTTTTCTGCCCGAACGTGGTCTCAGTTTACTGCTGGATACGATTGAGGTGCCTCTTGAATTTCTGTGCTAGTCACTAATCGCAACCCAAACTCTATTGAAAATGGATATGGAGTTTGTTACTCGCTTGGCCTGTGATTTTCATACTTTGATAATCATTTTCACCGCATGTTGTCTCGTTTGGAACTTTCATGGATTCAACTGCTCCTCCATCTCATGCGACTGTGAATTTGTTACTTGCTGAAATGCCTAGACATACGGCTTTATCTCCTTGGTGAGTGGAACTTTTGAATACCCCTACATTTAATCTCCTTGACATTTGGATGGAATATGTTTCTCCTCCTAAACAATTGGACAATATGTTTTTTGCTTTTTATTCATTACAGGCTGCGCATAACATTGTGGGGATGCCTTTGGTGTGGGCTTTACAATGGCTACCTAGGAGATTACTACTTAAAATGTTTCTGTTGGATTCTGCTTTCCGCAGTTCTCAGTCTACCCCACCAGAATTTACTTCATGGTTATTGTTTATGTAGCAATTTATTTTGCCCCCCCCCCACCAAGTTAGTTCTGCTTGTGTTTTGGGCCCTTATAGGGGCAATTACATGAAGATGTGGTTAGTAATTCCAGTTTTCTTGCTTCGCTCCTGCTAATCATGTTTTCATGATGCACACAATGTCTCTGGTTTATGATTCGTCTGCAGCCCTTCATACTAAAAGGAATTTTCATGATTTTATCTCTGACCTCTTTGAGTGAGGGGCTGCATATGACGCTCTTATCCTTATAGTTTTATTGAGCCGTTCTCTGTTTTTCAATATAAGTAATTTAATGATAGGTTATGTTTGTTCTTGTCCTATTTTTTGTCTATGGCTCACTAGGCTTATTTAGCTGATTTCCAATATTTGCTTGTGTATGCACAGATAGATAAGTTAATTTTAACTTTGTACTTCCTCAAGCCTTGCCATTTAAATAATGTTTTTCTTATTCCATTTGTGACAACAGAAGTTCTCTCTTGTTTTATTGTACCTTCAGTTTATTGGTGCATAGTCCACACATTATGGATCATTTAATAATAGTCTACAGTTTACCCTTCATCATAATACATAGATGGGACTTCTTTATTATATAGCACCTACAATTTTATTTCTTTAAAATCTGTTAGCTCCTATTGGTGCATAGTTTAAAGCCTATAGATAATTTGACATGAGTTCGATGTTTGTTTTTTATCCATGGGCTGCAGCTCCCCATTATGGTTGTGAAATTTCGAAAAAATTGGAGTTTGAGGCATTTCATTATTGCATTGTTGAAAAAGGACATATGTTCAATGTACACTAGTTTATGTTTTTCATATGAAAATCTGTCTCTCTGGGCCTGATTCAGACCCGCTCGCTAGATACGTTCGCTCGCACGATGCATATGCAAATTTGGGAAGGCAGGTGATCGCACGGCGAGGCATTAGTACGCCCACTATGTCTTGGCGTGCGATCACTTTGTGTATGCAGACGCCCGCCAGCCTGTCTTAAGACGCCCACTTGCGCACATCATCTCCAGGAAGTGTATGCAACCATCGGTCCATCGGATGTGATTGCATCGCTTGTGGCTGACCATACGCTACTGCAAGCACTTCAGGGGGTGGCTGCACAAACTGAGGCATTCCCCAAGGAATACCTGCCATTTGTGGGCGGCCCTACTGACATCACACGTGATGTCAGTAGTAAACTTCCTGCTCTATTAGAGCAGGAAGTTCACTGGGGCTTGCGGTGGATGATACCCTACCACAAGGGTCTCGTCGCAAGCCCGATGGTCGCCAGGCCACCCGCACAAGCTGTGGGTGGTCACCCACAGCTGTGCAAGTGGCGTGGAGGCCGTATAAGAATAAAAAAAAAGGGACGCCCTGATTCAGGGTTGCGCAAGTGTGCATATGGGTCCGATGTTACCGATTGTTTCGCTATGTTGCCCTAGTATATGGATGTGAGTAAGGGAAAGTGGGCGTCCTTATGTCAGGCTGCGATCACAATGTGAATGCAATAATTTAAATAGCACCGCTGATATTAGCAACTGTGGTGCGTGCGTATAAGCAGAATTGCTATCCGCAGTGAATCAGGCCCTCGGACTGCTACTGTATCTTCTCAGACTTAGTTGATCCATGTCCAAACTGGAGGGAGAGGTGGGGAGACATTGGTGATCACATGTTTTGTTTTTTTTTCCATCGCAAGTAAAATTAATACAGTGATGAGCTGTATAAAATCATCAGGTGAGTAAAACACACATCCATTATTCAGGGAATATGTAGAACCTGTGGCTTATTGGAGCAGATCAACATCAATGTGTGCAATATGAAGTAATTACCAGTGCTGGTGGGCCACTATTATTGAAAAAAAAGCCCTCCCCCACATGTATTTTATATGGTGTTATTCTTTTAGCAATACCCCTACCTTACATAAAGGTGTTACATTGTGCTCATTTTTCTGCATTAACACCGCCGCTCACATCTTATATTACAGTCTGTCCAGTGCTCATGTACAGCTCTGTTGCAGGGACTGGACTGTTTGTGAGTCCTCCAGTGCAACGCGTTCATGGTGTGATCAGGTTTCAGATAAGGAGTGGTACTACTGAGATATTTTATTTGCTACAAGAAGATAATATCAAGGGTTGAGAGTGCAAAAGTGGACAATGCCTTAAATATGTGCTACTTTCTACCAGACCGCAGCATAAAAGTTAATAATCATTTGGTTATTCATTTAAAAAAATATATCTGGAGTTTCCTTGTAAGTAAACAGCCAATTCATTATCTTAGTTAATGGCACAATACCTCCCTTTATCACTGCATTTTGCTTTTATACAAGTAGTATTTCACATTTAGTTTTTAATATTTTATGTCGAAAGTTACTGCACCTGATAATAACACTGTATTTTTCTCATAGTCAATCTGTTCGATGTGGGCAGTCTTCTACTATGCACTGTGCAAATGTTTGTGGGAATCCATTGAACTGTGGCGAGCACAACTGTAATCAGGTGTGTCATGCGGGGAAGTGCCAGCCTTGCCAAGAAAGTATACACCAAGGTAGGAAATGTTGCTTTCATGTTTTCTACTTAGACATAAATCCTTATCTTGTGAGTTTAAAGGTTCTGCAGTTACATTTGGACTATCTTGAACCTGCAAACATTAAAATGGTACCCATTTTGACTTTCATTTGTAACATTTCAATTGATATTGCTATGCTTTTTTTTGTTATGTTACTTTTTTTAGGCTATTAAATAAGTTCATTTTCATAATTTTCTGTGTGTGTGTACGTGTGTGCATATATATGTGTGTATGTGAATATGTATTACCTAGAGGCGTCGGGATTGTAACCTGGTCGAGATTCTGACCGCTGGCTGCCCGTACACATCCCAGTAAAATAATTTTTTATTTTATAATAAATATATATATATATATATATATATATATATATATATATATATATATATATATATATATATATATATTTATTTATTATAAAATAAAAATTTATTTTACTGGGATGTGTACGGGCAGCCAGCGGTCAGAATCTCGACCAGGTTACAATCCCGACGCCTCTAGGTAATTGACCCAAGCCTAACCCTCTCTCCCCGGTACCTAAACTCCCCTCCCCCTAATAACTACCCCCTAACCCTGCTACTTACATTCAGGATCCCGGCGCTGGTATTCTGATAAGTGTCAGGATCATTCTGATAAGTCTCGGAATTCTGGCATCCGCATTCTGAATGCCGGAATCCCCGCTGTCTGGATTCTGAACTTATCCCATGGGTTCAAATTAAAATTCTACTAATTAAAATATAACCAACATTTAAAGCAATAAAACATAAATCATTAATTTCATATAATCATCATAAGTCAATGATTTAATTACAATAATAAGGCTGTGCTAGGCAAATTAAAGTGCATACAATGATAAATAAGTAGCAAGTATGAAACAAATGGAGAGGAAGTAAGGTACAAATTATATATTATATCGTTTCTAGAAATCAGAATTTTCTGATGTATCAATATAGCATTCAGGTCGCTATACTCTCTCTCTCTATCTATATCTATATCTATATATGTGAGTCCCTTAGATGTTTTTAGTGGATCTCTCCAAAAATTGCTTATATCCAGCTGGTATAAATTACAAAACATAAATACAGTACACAACTATGGGAACGTGGTTACTTGAAATAGCTATTCATGTTGGAACAAACCGGAATCAGTCTTATTTAGTACCTATATTGTTATGATCTAAAGAGAAACCAAATGATACTATATAAGAATAAACTTTATAATATAATTGGCAAGACATATTAAACTCAACAGTCTATAACTAAATGTCCATGCCTAATTTACATAAAACTCCAACATTGTAAATAACGAAAGAAAACTATTAAAGAACAACACTTTGTTTAAACCGTTTGGTCTCCAAAAATAAAAATTAAACAATCTATCCATTATTAGAGTACAAATGGATAGATTGTTTAATTATTATGTGTTTGAATGAACTTCATAACACAGGGTTAGGGAACATCAGGCCCGGGGGCCGTATAATGTCCCCGAAATAATTTGGTCTAGCCCTCTGAGCTTTTTTCTGCTAGCCTCATCTGGTTAGCATTGTGCCTAGAATGGCACCCTGCAGCCAGGATCTATGCAGCAGTGCCGCCTGGGGTGTCCTGAGGACGCTTCAGACATCACCGCTGCCCTCACAGTTCCCCGGAGCATCCTCATTATGCTTCGGGCATTGCTTTAATCACTGGGGATTGTGGCCCTGCACCCATGTGATATCACACGAAGGGGGCGTGGCCTGCACCGGGCCCGCAAATGTTGTATATATCAAAATGGCCCTCGGCAGAAAAAAGGTTTCCCACCCCTGGCATAACATGTGCAGGATTAATAATATTCCCAACAAGGCATACCATTTTGAAAAATAATCTATGCGTCAGTTGAGGGGATAGCTGTGTTTTTTGATCCCAGGATGTGGAAAATCTGTTGATTAGAATCCCCTATCTCTAGACTATTAAATGCTTTCTGTAGTATAGATTGTTATTGTTTAGTGATTACCAGACAATAACTATTAAGGAATCACCATGTTTGAAAGAGGGGACCCATTTTCAATCAAGGTTTTTCCTGAGTTTTGTAGGTGCCAGGATAGGGAAACACGTACGTGTTAAATGCTCTCCTCGTTATTCATCTCTGCTAGTATTTCTGCACTGCTGGTTGATATTGTCTAGTGATCACCAGATAATAACCACAAAGGGAATGCTGCTCCTCAAAATAAGGATTTCTCTAAGTTTATTGAAGCCAGGATGATAGATTCCCCCATCCCTGGACGATTTCTGCATTACATGGGTTGTGTCTGGCGACTTTGGGAATCTTCTTCTTTAAAACGAGGATACTACAGGTGCCAGGAGAGAGAGAGGAAATGAGCGAGTGGGGAAATGAGCGAGTGGGGAAATGAGCGAGTGGGGAAATGAGCGAGTGGGGAAATGAGCGAGTGGGGAAATGAGCGAGTGGGGAAATGAGCGAGTGGGGAAATGAGCGAGTGGGGAAATGAGCGAGTGGGGAAATGAGCGAGTGGGGAAATGAGCGAGTGGGGAAATGAGCGAGTGGGGAAATGAGCGAGTGGGGAAATGAGCGAGTGGGGAAATGAGCGAGTGGGGAAATGAGCGAGTGGGGAAATGAGCGAGTGGGGAAATGAGCGAGTGGGGAAATGAGCGAGTGGGGAAATAGGGAGAGAGGGAGAGAGGGAGAGAGGGAATGAGAGGGAGAGAGGGAATGAGAGGGAGAGAGGGAATGAGAGGGAGAGAGACAATGAGAGGGAGAGAGACAATGAGAGGGAGAGAGACAATGAGAGGGAGAGAGACAATGAGAGGGAGAGAGACAATGAGAGGGAGAGAGACAATGAGAGAGAGAGAGACAATGAGAGAGAGAGAGAGAGAGACAATGAGAGAGAGAGAGAGACAATGAGAGAGAGAGAGAGAGAGACAATGAGAGAGAGAGAGAGACAATGAGAGAGAGAGAGAGAGAGACAATGAGAGAGAGAGAGAGAGAGACAATGAGAGAGAGAGAGAGACAAAGAGAGAGAGAGAGAGCAAACTTTTAATGCTCTTCTCTATTTTCTGGCTTTTAAAAATGTCTGCAATGTGTATCCCGGAATGGGCAGATCTTAATGACATGGTGGACTGATGTGTTATCAAGCCCTGTTCCTTCCTGTGCCCGACTGACAGCAATTATGGGGGGCTTTTATGTCTTTAGTAGTAAAAGGGTTCAGAAGCTTATTCCTTAATCCAATGTTTCAGCGTTCTATTTAAAAATTTTAAATTTCTGAATGTTGTAACTAGACATAAGTTTCTGATATTTAATATAATAAGTCCTTGTGTGCCCCCTTCCCTGGAGCCTGTGTGTGGAATGATAACTGAGGAGGCCACCTGGGCAAGTATATTTTTATATCTGTGGAGGGCTGGTTTTGGAGAACTGTATTTATGGTTTTATTTTTTTAAACATACTTGTTGCTATGGTAGCAGAACATTTTTAAGCAAAATATTTCCTGTAATCTTTGTGTCCAATTTACAACACATGGAAAATCTCTGAAGTTGCAGTTTATGTCCTGTTTATATGCAGAAACATATTCTCCTTTGTAGCTGCTGACTTCTTTGCAGTCCCTTAAGTTAACATCAAAATTCTGACTAGAACCTACGTGCTAAAGAACACTCAGGACTTTTTATTGAATGAGTAATTTGATGGTAACATATTATGGATGGTCAGAAATTATATACATAAATTAAAAAGGTATGTGTTATGTGGAACGGGTCTTGTAGCAATTGTAATTTTCCAGGTTGATTGATATATTGATACTTTTTTTTTTTAAGAACAATTTTATGTTTCAGTACAATAGTATGATATAATATAAAGCACGACTAATATAGAATTTGTATAAATGTGTGGATGACCTATATATTTGGAAATCTGATGAGATCGCTTTAAAAATGTGGTGGAGACTGTGTATCGGGTACATGATGCCATCATATTTATACTAGATAAAAGTATGGTGGTGATATAATAGCCAGACAGCTTTGTATTATAAACCAATTGAGAATAATTTGTTACATAATGATTGTTTATATACTCCAGGTACTGTAAGAGGTATTCATTAGAGTCCACTTATTTGACCCTGGAGGATAATTTCCATTGATGAGCAGTTTGATAGGGTAGATAATGCAATTATTTTTAAAAATATTTTGTTACAATGTAAAAATTAAGTTAAATGATTGCAAAGGTGCCCTATTGTGTGACACCAGAAGCCAGTAAATGAAATAATTAAATTTCTAACTGTTTATAATAGGAATTCAAAAGCTATTCCCAATATTGTACATATGGGTCATTCCATGCCAAATCATCACAGCTTCCAACCCGACCGTCTCAGATATTTATGAAATTTGGTAGGATGATAGACGGCATAAAGTAACTTTCATATGTAAAATTTTAGCCCACAGTGATACACGGTGTTCATGCTACAGGGTTACAAACATGACAAAAAATGTATGCTTGCAAGGTCAACTAAAAGGAATCCTAACTTTGCTTCAAAACAAGACCAACATGAAAGTTCTACCACAATTAGAAGTAAAGGGACCACAATTTCATAAAAAAAAATGTATATTTAAATATTGACTTCTACATTTCAAGGTCACATGATGTGACCTTTGACCTTGAATATCTAAAAAAAAAAAAAAAAAGTTTACTTTTTTTGTACATAAAGTATGTACAATACAATCTCTTTGGTAGAAGTTTGATTTTGGGATGCCTTTGGAAACAGGAGTAAAAAAAAAATATTAAGTACGACAGTTTAACCCTTCTTGCACTAACCATGCAACTGGCAAATTCAGACTTGTCTTGTAGTGTCTCTCTCTGTGTTCTAGGGATGGTTTTCTATCGATGGCACCATCTGTGATAACCATCGATGGTACAATAACAATCTATGGTGAACCATAGATGGTTTGCACTGCTTGATGGCCACCGCTGCCGGGTACCTACCATCGGTAGTAAACCGTCGATATTTGTAAACTATTGATGGTCGATAGCCATTTCTATTGTGTTCTTCTCAGTCTGGCTGCAGCTTCTGCATTGAGAACTAGTGAAACAAGGGACTAAGGGCCTGATTCATTACAGATCGCAACTGCGATTGCAATACCGATTACACACGCAGTCTCACTGCAATAGTATGCTAATCCACTGCGATTGCTATGCCGTTGCAACACAAAATACCTTACACACATTCACTTTACCTTACACACATTCGTAATCCTTAGCAAGACTGCAAAACCATCGATAACATTGAGTACCATCGCAGCCTCATGCACACTTGCAGAAAGTCAGACATTACTGAGAAATTGATAACCTCAGCGCACGCTGTGAGTACACAAGCTGTGTACGGCATTGTAGTGGATAATTTATGCATGCCCCTGCAGCGGCGTTCAAACGCACAGGAACACCTGCGTTTCGCCGACAACCCCCCCCGGTCACCTCCCCCCAAACGGCACTTACTGTCAATCACACTGCAATGGGTCTGCGTAGTCACTGCGCTCAGAGTGGCTGGTTCACGCATGAGCACTGCGATGCATGCACAGTACGCAACAATCGGCCGTTTGCCTGCGTAATCGCAGTTGCGATCAGGCCCTGAAGGTGCATACACACTAGACTATATGCTCCCTGAGCGATATCGTCTAGTGTGTCCCCGGCAGGCTGTGCTCAATGTCGTTTATGACATTGAGCACAGCCGCTGAACGATATCATTAACGATATCGTTCAGCGCCGGGCTCTCTCCCCCATTCCCTGACATGCAGCAACCTGACGAGATCGTCAGGTTGGCCTGCATGTCAGCCCGATGAACGATGATGACGAACGACCCGCGGGAACGCGTGTCGTCGTCATCGTTCATCTTTTTGGGCTTAAAAATGGACGATAAAGTGGACGACTGAACGATAACGATATCGTTATCGTTCAGTCGTCCACTTTATCGCCCAGTGTGTACGCACCTTTAGACATCACTTTTTTTGTGGTGATTTGACATGGAACGACCCATAAATATTGTCTTTTATTAATAGAAGAACAACTTTATTTTCTGATTTACCTTAAAATAGCAAATTATTTGTGAATACTGATATTCACAAATCATCTTCAAGATGTTGAACATGTCCTTGTTAGAGCTGTGGGCACTGTAATGTTATTACTAATTGTGCTTTTTTGTGGTGTTCTATCCAATATAAACCAAACCCTTCAAAGTGTTCTGCAACATGTGACAGCAAAGGGGTCATATATCTTCTCAAATGCTGCTGGGATACGTTGGTTTTTTCTACAAAAGCTATTAAAATATGTCTTAATAAACATGTTTTCTATAAGAAAATGTTATGTACTAGAATAAAATAAGGAATAGTAGAGACTTTTTTATATGCTTAAAAATATGTACATACACCAGTTAGGGGGCAAAGTTTTTGCACCTACTATACTACAGGTGCACATATACACTAATGATGATTTCTTGCAGAAAACCTGGTGCATATGCTGTGAGGGCGTACGCATTTCTATATACACGGTTTTCCTGTGGGGTTATGATTTTTTTTCAAAAAAGTTTACGCCCATTTTGGCAACAACCTTGCATAAGTCGTCTTAAGGTACATTTGCACTAATGAGCCTATGTTATAGTGCCCATCATCTCATAGCACAGGTAGGCATAAGTGTCAGAATGGCCTGAGTCCCCATAAGGTAATGTGCATGTGTGTTACTTTCTGAGCATCATCCCCATTATGTTACATATATGTTGGCAGATAATGAAGGGTTGATAATCCTACTTAGAAGAGGAGTCTTCTGGACAGATAGACTAGGCATATGCGGCCGAGTAGGGCGCCACATAGAGGAGGGCGCCCTGGCTCAACTGCACCAGCAACATGTGCAGCAAAGCTCCCTTGGGCAGACAAAATGGTGTGTAGCTCGTGGGTATGGTTTTTCCAACTAAACCACACCCCCTTACTTTTTTCAGGCACTCGCAAAAGTAGACCTGGGGGTGCCGAAATATATATTCGCTTACCAAAAAAATGTGGGCTCGGGCCAGCCCTGGGCATATGAGAAGTTGCCCATAGCAGTCACTCGGCTTCTAGCTATGATTTTGTACTTGATAAATGATCGCTAGAAGCTGATTATATGCTATGGGAAACTTCTCCACTTGTCCTCTACAGTAGGTTTGATACATTGGCCCCATGATCATCAGATGACACTTGGCATTGGCCCTGCAATTGGTTGTATTCAGTATAAAGTTGTCCTCAATTTGTAAAGGTCGTTATGTTGTCTTGCAAGCTCTGCTGCTGAAAACATTTGCATCTTTCCTGCTGTATCGGGGTGTGGTGTTGAAGCCATGGTGATGTAGTGATGACCGCCTGGTGGGAGTAATCACTACAGGTGGGAAAGCAGCGTATCGAGCGCTGGCTTCTGTGTCTGTAATACAGACTATTTCTGCAGAAAGCTGAGTTGTACACCATTTAAGTCTCATCGGTGTAGGTGTGAGGGTTAATTATGAGTGGCTACACATTGACTAAGATTACTATGTAATTATTATTATCAGAAGTAAGCTCCTGCAATGAAGGAGCTTATTTGCATATAGTCAGGGAGGAATTAGACTGCTGTACAGTATCTTTTAACCAACCTATCTGTGAAAGTAACCCTATAGTTCTTCACATGCTCAGCAGAAGACACCTTACCTGGGGTATGATACCCTGATACCCATGAGCAGGGTCAGAATATCTGTCTGTAGACGGGACTGAACACTTTACCATGTCATAGTTACAGAACCCAGTATAATAACTACCGCTTTAACCACTTTACTTTTTTTTTTTTTTTTAAGTTTAATAAAAGTTAGTAAGTGTTTTTTAAAATATATTTAAATATTTTATTGAAAGAAAATATACTTGGGGGTTGTCTTGCAGCAAGACTGGAACGGGATATCATCATGCAGTTTTCTTTTTATGTAATGTGTAATAAGCTCTCCAGCAAGCCTGTGACTGTTTTGCTTTGGTATCTCTCAGCATGCTATTGTGGCGGAAGCTCTCGGGATGTGTTGTGTGGAACAGACAAGGACAACTATGATGGCTTTGGAAACTTTTCCTGCCAGAAGCTGTGTGATAAGTAAGATTTATTTAAAGTATTTAGTTATCAAAAATGATTGTATATATTCCACAGTGCTATACAGCAAATATTTAGCCATTCACATCCGACCCTGCCCCAGTAGAGTTTACAATCTTTACTCCCTACCACATGTACACACACATATACTGTATACTAGGGTTATTTTTTGTCAACCAATGTTTTCAGGTTGAGGAAGAAAAATCACACACAAACATGGTGAGAACATACAAACTCCACAAATATAGGGAATTGGTTCCAAGATCTCAGTGCTCCTAAGCATCGCGCCACCATACTGCTTCATGGGTTCTGATTCCTAGTCTTAGCAGTTTTCTTTAAAAGTGGTCAATTCTTACAATCTGTACTAAGCTGCACATTCTGGACACATTGCATTGCTTTAAGAAATTGTGTCAAGTTTTTGTAAAGCGCCAACATATTTCCAAATAGGTGCAAAAAAGGGCAAGATTAAACCTTTTTATTTGCCTTATTTTTATATCCTTATAAAAGGTCAAGTGCTTGATGTGTGTGCCATGTAGATCGTCACAGATAATCTTATTAGCGATGTATCTGGTGCCTGCAGATCCGGAGCCAGTTATCCCACTGCCAACCCCTCTTATTATGTCCTGGGATACTTCAGAATCTGAAAGTCTGTCTTTTTAAAAGGGTGTAAGCTATGTAAATATGCAAGTAATTTTTCTCTTCCATATTAATAATAATTTCACCAGATATTCAGGATATCTCGCAGCCGTTTAAACCGAAACAGTGAAAATTTGTGCCGAATTTTTCTTTCTTTTTTTTTTTTTGTCAAAAGCTACACACAGAAAATCACATTTGCGTTCTGTTCGCTATCTTGAAATTTTTATAAAAACTTTTTTTTTGACCATTTGGGTTACAGTTTTATGTTCATGTTAGAATGGTATGTTCTGAAAATACAAAGTCTTCTTAAAAAAAAAAAACCAAAGTATAAATTGTGTGGGTACTGCATTAAAACAATCCTCGATATTGATGTTGGAATGTGACAAGCCCAAATGTGCAAAATTACCTCTGCACAAGGATGAGAAAATCCTTTGCAGTGTAGGGGTTAATCATCCACACAAGACCACAATTTGTAAAAGGTTTTTTTTTTGCAAGGATTGTGTTAAATAGCAGTTGTTTGTCTGCATAAATATATAACATTTTCTGTGTTTTTATTTGTAAATGGCAGGAAATTGAATTGTGGTAAACACGGATGTACAGAGGTCTGCCACCCGCAGCCTTGCCAGCCTTGTCCTCGTCTTCCCCAGGTAGTTCGTTTCTGTCCCTGTGGACAAACTCCCTTGAGCAAATTACTGGAGTTGGGTTGTGTTGACCGAAAAACCTGCACAGATCCAATTCCTTCTTGTGGAAAGACCTGCGGCAAACCCCTGCCTTGTGGTTCTCATGGTAATCGTTATTATTCTGTTGTTTTTACTCCTTCTCTTCTGTCTTTGGGTGTTTTTTTTTTTTTTTTTTTTATTGGAAGTTTGTGATCTATCTAAAATAAGACTTTAATAGGCTTCAAAGTATTAATTTACAGTATTCACAAGCAGATTTTGTGTAGCTTAGATTTGCTTTTCTATTATGTTTACCAGATTTCATTCATACCTGTGAGAACCTGTGTCATGAAGGGGAATGTGGCCCTTGTGCCCGTACATCTAATATAGCCTGCCGCTGTGGCTTTAAAGCAAAGGTATGCTGTTTAAACAATATTTTTGTATTATGGTGGTGGTCTTTATTTTTGGAAATGTGACCATTGTAGAGCAATACAAATCTGCTGTGCTATTAAGGGTGAAGTTGTACAACAGCACCTGAAAGCAGAGCTTTGCCAGCTAGAAAAGGGCAACCTTCATGGGAGCATAGTGATTGTAGTGGTAACACTTCTCAGTGAAGGAGAAGCATTGCCCACTCACACATGAGATTGATTCAGCTCTGGACACGAGCACTGCATGATCCAATGTACTACGACGCAATGTTTGGTTACATGCTGCATGTAACTATACAGTGTCCTTCATTGCAGCGTCCCATCTGCCATGCAGGACAGCAGGAGTGACAATGCAATGAACAACGGGCAGGAAACACAGATCTGCTGTACACACTATACGATGTGTACGATATATCATTCCGATCCATGTAGGAATAATATCTTGTACGATGCATCGTATAGTGCAGAGATTTCCAAACTTGCTAATACATTACAGGTTTAAAGGATAAATATTTGCATAATTATTATTAAACTGTTTTAGCTAATGAGAAACTGGTGCTGTCTTGGTTCTTCTCTTAATTATAGATATCTTATATTTATAATTTTGCTGTTTAGCAAAATACCATCATTCATTGGCAGTTGTAAACATTGGGAAGGTGAGATCTCAAGATCCTGTTGTTGTGGTTTGTAATTTATTATTATAACCATGTGATTGTTCCACAGGAAGTCCCCTGTGCGCTGATACAAAATGAAGGTAAGAACCCGATTTTGGTGATCATGCTTGCATTGCATATCTCTGTAACATGACATGACTTGTAAGATTGTAAAGTGATGATGTCAAATTCCTAGAAAATTATGTAATTTCTGCAAATTTGTGTGTTCTCTTGAAAACTATGTGATCTATTGTCTACCATGTAAATGTGATTTTCCTACACTGCTATTCACAGGTAGGTTATATTTTAAGACCTTATTGAGCCTTCAGTGCAGGCCTCCCAGACTACCATTTTGCAACACACAAGGCATGTCTTACATTCTATACAGGGCTATAACTAGGGCTGTGTGCGACCGGTGCCGCCATACAGAGCGCACTTGCTTCTGGCTAGCAGGGTGCCTGAAATAGCAGCATGCAGCCAGGATCACTGCTCCTTTAGACACCCCTGGCAGGCACCCTGCAGTCTGTACCACTGATTAGAGCGTCCTTGGGACGCTCCAACCAACGATGCATTTACCGATGCTACCAGCCCTGCCTTCTCTGCATGACGTAATGCAGTCATGTGCTAAGGTATACAAGTAAAAGAAACAAGGTAGCGCTTGTAGACAATAATGGAAACAATTTAATAAAACTTAATGATGCAAACAATAATAAAAAACAATGTGTCAATGTGCAAATATGCTGGCAATAAATGGAGCTGGTCAATCAATGAAAAGTCTCTCTGCAGTAATATGGATAATTCCAATTCAGTAGGACTGTACCATAATCAGGCCATTCATCCCAGTGTATGTGGGGCTGGCAGAGCTGGGGTGAAGGCATGGGGCATATTCTCCTATGGTAGTTGTTTTGTTTGCTTTAAAACCGTAATACAGGTTGAGTCTCCCATATCCAAAATGCTTGGGACCTGGGGTATTTTGGGTAACGGAATATTCCGTATTTTGGAATAATTGCATATCATAATGAAATCTCTTGGGAATGAGACCCCAATATACACAGAATGCATTTATGTGTTATATACACCTTATACACACAGCCTGCAGGTAATTTTATACAATATTTTCAATAATTTTGTGGCTCAAACACAGTTTGTGTACAGAAATATAATTCCTTTATGTTTCATATACACCTTATACACAGCCTGAAGGTAATTGTATACAATATTTTTAATAATTTACGCCTGTAGTTGTCAAGAGGCAGGGTCTGTGGAGGGGGCAGAAAATATGAACACTTTAGACCTCCTCCCCCCACTAGCCCCAATATTCGATCAGTAGTAACTAGATTTAATAATTGCCATCCTTCCCCTAACTAGCTCTGTCATTATTTGTTATCCCTTATCAACTTAACATTACATTAATATTCCCACTATATAACCTTAATAACCCTAACGTTGGGGTCCATTTATTTGTCAGATTTTAGACCCAATGAATAGAACTTCTTATCACAGCTATTTGCGGGAATAAGAAATTGTTTACCACCCGACTGTAGTAAATATCACATGCAGGGACAGGGGCTCGTCTCTGCGATGTCTAAAGTAAAGTGCTTAATACTGAGGGACCTTGGACTGCCTACTGTAAATGCACGGTCATCAGACACTGTACTTTGTAAGGTGTCTGTAGCTGCCATTTAGGTAGCACGAGCCATCTTGTACTGGACAAGCCGCTTGGGACGTGATATTACAACTCATCACTATAGATAAATTATTAGATATGTTGTTTTCGGTAACATTTTCAGTATAATTTACCCCTTGAATATTCTGGAATGGGTCTAATCCCAGTGCACCGCAATCACGTTATTATTTAGACGCCCACCAGCCTGACACAAGACGCCCACTTTCACTTAGTAACATACGTCATCTCCAGGAAGTGTATGAAACAATCGGTAACATCGGACCCATTGGCAGCACTTGTGGCTAACCATACCCTACCACAAGCACTGCGAGTGCTGCTGTGTGTATGCTGATGATGCGTCTTAATTATGCACGCCCCTGGAACAGCGTTCAGACACTCCTACGTTCGCACCACCACACCCCCATTACCATCGACCAACCCCTGTCACCACCCATAAACGGCACGACTTGTCACTCATTCTAGGGGGACGTCTGTGTACAGGGTGCAAACGCTTCCTGATCGCATGGACTAGTTCGCACACGCGCACTGCGTCTTGTACGCATGCGCAGATTGCAAACATCGGCAGGCTACGCTCGAATGCAGCCTAGCGAACGGTACTGAATCAGGCCCTAGGTGCCTTAGGAAGAGGGAATGGCAAAATGATGTTGCTGAAGTTACTTTCGATGTCTGTTACTAACTGAGCAATGAATTGGGCCTTTACTTTACATTTAGATTTTTCCAGCCGTAACAATTTAGCTATAGGGGACCATAAACTTGTCATTAGCACAAAATATTGCAAACATAATTTTTGATTTACTTTCTTTGTAAATTTTAGGAGATTTTACATTCATTTGTGACAAGCGCTGCAACAAGAAGCGTCAGTGCAGCCGACATAAATGCAGTGAGATTTGCTGTGTGGTGAGTTCACACGTTTAGTCAACAAGAAGAACCATTATATCTTATTTTTCTGATTCAGGGTATCTAAAGTGAGCTTTGCACTGTGGGTTATGATGGTCTGCTACCATATTACAGTAGGCTCATTTAAAGTAATCGGTGAGCTCCCCTCTGCTGTCCATGTAATAGGTTATTCGGTTATTTGAGGGTTTCTTACATTTTTATCTTATGGGAGCCAAGGTAGTTTACAGATTGTACTCTGTTTAGTTACAGTTCAATATTTGGACTTTGTCTATTTTAATAACTTGTGTTGGTGCCACCTACTGTGACTTTTAGTGGCTCACATCAGAACATAACCAGTGTAGTGTTCATGTGCACTGATGAGAATTATTGCCAAGCTGATTTTATTTTGTCTGATCTAATTTAATTCAGACAGAACAATTTTCTGACATACGGGGAGACCGTTACTGACATACAGAGAGCATTTTCTTAGACAAATGGGTGATGTCATAAGCTTCTAGGATTAGTGGGTGCAGGACAGGCATTTTCCTATATGTTCTTAAAAAGCAGCGTGTGCATGATATTGCATGTTTGTGTCAGTTTGAAAACTTGCTGCTCACGAACAGGAAGATTGAAAGCGTTTATAGAAGATTAAAAATATCAGTTGTGACTTGTCTTACATACACAATATTTCTGCACAGGACAAAGAACATAAGTGCTCCTTAATTTGTGGGCATAAACTCAACTGTGGCCTTCACAGATGTGATCTACCATGCCATCGTGGGAACTGTCAGAACTGTTGGCAAACAAGTAAGATGTCGTAATCTGTTTCGCTAACTTACTTGAAATTGTACGACCTTTGAATCCGTTACTAATTGTTCGTTTTGGGGAAATGCCTAGTTTAACCTAACTGACTGACTGAAACTGGTCAGCAGTAATTGGAGGAAATATGGACCAGTGTTTCATCAGTTTTCCTCATGGTTTATATTTTGAGGAACAGTCTGATAAGTACTTCCTACATCAGGTTATCCATTCTTGTTAGAACTTTTTAAGGAGAGTATATAGTGTGACATACAAATGCGTTTAGTGCTCTAATTTGGTTTTTATGTGTTTTGATTGTTTTATTATTTTATTTACTTTTTTGTTTCTCAAAATGATAATTACACGCACTGCATAGCGTGGAGGTAGAAAAAAACAGTGGAATCATTGGAATGTCACAGTATCATTAAGTATTATGAGAGAGATGAATATGCTGATCTTGCGGGAGACAGTGCACTATCCACCTCTATGATTGTTGGTGAAGACCAGGCCAGTGGTGTTGGGGTGGGAATGGGGGGGGGGGGGTAAGCCATATACCACGAACCGAGCTTTAGCTGATGGATGGAGCAGCAGAGCGGAAACTTTGTGGTGTTCAATGTACCTTTAGTATGAGACAGAGTACACATGTCTAACCGAGATGCAGTTTAATTACCGGCGGACGGGATGCCGGCAGTCGGAATCCCTACAATAGAAGCCCGACCCGGGACTAAAGATAGGCGTCAAAATCCCAACTCCTATCTTTAGCCCCACGTCGAAATCCGGACAGCCGGCATCTCAAACGAAGGTAAGCGGGGACAGGTTAGCTGCGGGGGGAGGAGGGTTAGGTTTAGGCACCCCCTGGGGGACTTGGGGTTAGGCACCACCTCGGGAGTTTTAGGGTTAGGCACCACCAAGGTAGGGTGAGGGTTAGAGGGGGGAGGACAGGGGCTGGTTAAGATACTTACCAGCCCCAGTCGGGATTGTAGCTGATCAGGCTTTCTGCGTCTGTATGAGAACCGCTGGCTATTCAGCAGTTGGTATTTCTTACCAATTCCGTGTAACCTGTTATGTGCCAAGCACTTGATTACTTGCACAAACGGACCAAGCTAATCTGGGCTTTGGAGGAATTATGGGAATGTGGTTTTAGTTGTGTAGTAAGGAGGACCGATAATATAATGACTGATGTTGTAGATGTGTACGTTTTATAAGGGTACACTTGAGTACGCTAAATTCCAGAACACAGAGATCGGAGAGGAGGCATACTAATATGGTACAGAAAAACCAAGAGTGTAATTGTGTAGGAAAAAAAAACAATTATGTGCAGTTACATAATTCACACACTGTACTATATAATCACTTGTATTTTCCAGGGTTGTAGGTACCATTCCTCATTTTTTAATAAAATAATAAATGAAAGTTTGGGTTTTTGTTTTTTTCTTTCAGGTTTTGATGAGCTCACTTGTTACTGTGGGGAGTCTGTGATTTTCCCTCCAGTACCATGTGGCACCAGACCGCCAGAGTGTAAAAACTCCTGCAGCAGGCAGCATGAGTGCGACCATCCAGGTACATACATCCATGCTATCACTTGTCATTTGTGCAGCTTGGCCTCTCAGGTTTTACAGATGTCTGAGAGATATATGTAAAATATGTGAGCTGTGTTGGTGGAGTTAATATGTATGCATGTTGTAACTATGTATAGTATTGTAAAGTGCATGTATTTTTCTTATGTAGATGCATGTTAATCTGGAAACATACCATAATGTAACCACATATAATTATATAGTGTAAAGGGTGGCTGCTGTCCGGCATGGTTTCAGCCTTGCAATAAGGTTTTGGGGCTCAGACTCTTTCATAAATTTCACTGAAAACGAGCTTCTTTTTGGGAGGCTGATAATCCTGGTAGCCACACAGTAGTAGTAAGGCTGTATTACAGGGTCTGTGATTGTATTGATCCTCTAAGAGGTTCAGCTTTAATGTATAGAAACTGTTGGTGATGTTGGAAGTTGTACAAGTTTCCTGACAACGGCATAAGGAAAGACATAACCTACTATGGGGCATTCAATGTATGCTATCTCGATATGTCTTTTTAATTGCTTTGCTACATGTGTTTTTGTATCAGTGTTTTTTCCTGTGTATTAATCAATGGTAGCGCGTGTAGCTGTCTGTTCTGTGATGTAACGGTTGCTGCAAACCTGTTGAGGAACCCACACGTTACTGTACGTAGTCTTGTGTATGAGTCCGCTTTGTATTTGTAAGACATGATTGGAGATTGTGAGATTGTAACCTATTTGCTATATATGATTCATTCTCTGAAAATGAGTTGTTTTGCTATAGAACATTTACTAGAAACATATATACTAAAGCAATTATTGACAAATGTAATTTATTTTAAGCAGACTTACATTAGTGATGGGAAAATGTCATCTTACAGGAATACTAATAACCCTGTGCCAATACATACATTTATCTGATTTGCCTTTTAGTTTTTCATTCTTGTCACAGTGAAGACAAATGCCCTCCATGTACATATCTTACACAGAAGTGGTGTATGGGGAAACATGAGGTAAGAACCATCACTTGTTGGTTTCATCTGCTTAGTAGTGACTTTCAGGAATGCTAGATGAATTGTGCAATACAGATTTGTTGGGAGATTGTTCCAATACAGAAGACCAGCACTCTATCTGCTGGCGGAACTGCCCAATTTGCTGGTAGCATTAGTCCCTTGAAGAAGAGCGTTCCGGAACTATATCCGTTTTTAGTAGGCTTTATATTACAGAGCCTACCTTGCCTTGCAAAGCTGCTGGTCAGTGTAACCTTGTAAAGGTTTTTTCTACTTCAGGGTCCATAGGGTATCCACAGGATACCTTGGGGTATAGGTGTGACGTCAGTCGCAGGGCACCAAAGAGTTAAGCTTTCAGCCTCCCAGGATGCACTAGGTCCCCCCCCTATACCCCGCCCCCGGGCCAAGGCACCTCAGTTTAGTTTGGTGCCCGGCCGGAGTCGGGTGCACCTGTTGGAGTGGGGGCTAGAAGAGCCCCTGAAGCTTTTTCTTCATGCAGCTGTGGCTGCACATCTGGATGAACAGCATGGACAGTCAGTCCTGACGTCCATGCTGTCTTCCCTACACCCCGCCGGTACCAGAACGCCGGTACTGATCCGGGGATGCTGGTGGGCGTCTGGGGTCACAGCTAGCGGTGACCCCAGATGCTCCGGACCATGGCCGGATTCAAGGGGGACAGAGGTAAGCAGCGGGGTCCCGCGGTGGGTCCCCGCTGATCACATGGTCCTAAGTCCCCAGGCAGGGGGCTCCCTGGGGACTGGCTGCAGCGTGGAGCCAGGCGACCAACCTGCACTTCCACTACCCCCTGGGACAGCGGACCGCAGCAGAGCGGTAGCGCTGTGGCGTCCCAGGGGTTAAATGCATGCCAGGGGAGCGCGCCTTCCCTGTCTCACAGCCGGCGCCTCCCCCGCTGCACACAGCCCTCTCTGCACTGTGCTGACTGGTCCTGTGTCAGCGCTCCTCCCCCAGGCCAGCTTCTCTCTGCTCCTCGGCGGCCATCTTCTCTGCAACGCATGGTGAACGCTGCTGGAAGTCTGGAAGGAAGCATCGTGGTCTGGGTCCCCCCGCATACCTCTCCTCCGCTGTGGCTCAGGTCTGTGTATGCAGCGCTGTGTCCTACCAGGCCCTGTGTCTGTGTAGTTGAGTGATCAGCGCTGTTAGTGCAGGAATTGTTATTTCTCTGCATTGTATGTGACTGTGCTAGCGCTGCCTGTAACTTTTCTTCTCTAAACTGTCAGCTTTATTACTGTCCCTGTTCTTTCTGCTAAAGCCCTTGCGGTGCGGTGCTGCAGGGTGGTCTCTCGCCTATTTAATACTTAATTGGTGAGAGCGGTCACATACGTGGTGCCATCATGTCTGAAAGTGATTTTCCCCTCCGGCTACAGTGTACCACGTGTAAAGTACCGTTAGCGGAGGGGGAGGGTAGCGCGGAGGGCCTTTGCCGGCAGTGTTTGTCCATGGTGCGGCCTATTACGGTTACAGCACCGGTACAGGAGCCGCCCTGGGCTTGTTTCGCTCAGGCGTTAACAGCTTTAGTGGGCCAGTTAGCTCCGCAGCCCGCGTTTACTCCGATGGGTTTGTCCCAGCAGTCTGTGGTGTCGTCACCCATGCAGGGGTTCCCACGACAATTGGTGGTACCCCACAGTCTCCCTATTTCCCCGCTCCCGGGTTCTCAGGAGCCAGCGTGGGTTAACTCCCTGACGAGTTCTGTACAGCACTTGTCGGATGTGTTGCAAGGGGAGTCTGTGATGCGGCCTCATAAAAGGCCGGTGGCGTCTCTGTCCGCTCCTTATGAGGATGACGAAGGGACGTCTGATGATGGGGAGATTCTGGATCCTTACGATCAGGAACCTCTCCATACTAAGGACGCTGATGCTAAGTCCAAAGTATATATTCCTGGACTTATTCGGGCGGTCCGCACAGCCTTGGTGATTGAGGACGAAGTTCCCCCAGCGGCTAAATCTAAGTATGCCTTTTTCAAAGATGTGAAGGGCGATGCCACAGTCTTTCCTCTTTCGGGTCAGTTGGTGGACCATTTAGAGGAGGCGTGGAAACAACCTGGCAAAAGATACCAGCCGCAGAGACGCCTGGCGGTGGCTTATCCGTTCGCGGATAATTATTTTGCTAAGTGGGAATCTCCTCCACAGGTGGATTCTCACGTGACCCGTCTTGTCCGTAGTGCCACATTGCCGATGCCATCCATGTCCTCCCTTAAGGATGCTACGGACCGCAAGGTAGAAATCTGCCTGAAGTCCGCTTATTCCCTTGCAGGGGGGGCAGCACGGCCGGCTATGGCCATTTGCTGGGTTGCCAGAGCGATGGAGCGCTGGGCGGATTCATTAGAGGCTTCTTTTGAATCCGACTGTCCGGCCGAACAGGCGGAGTTGATTGGCAATCTCCGTGATTCGGCCACCTACATCAACGAGGCGGCTCTAGACATTAGTACTCTGGTGTCTAGAATTTCTTCAGCAGCGGTAGCTGCTCGTCGCACCTTGTGGCTGCGATCCTGGAAGGCGGACGCAGATTCCAAGAAAGGTCTGGAAGCGTTGCCGTTTACCGGAGAAGTTCTCTTCGGTCCGGATCTGGATAAGATTGTGGCCACGCTGGCGGCAGCCAAATCTGCTTGTCTCCCGTCGGCCGCTGCTCCTTCTGGTTCTGGACCATCGTCCTTTCGGTCATCTAGGGCCCAGGGCAGGCCCAAACCACAGTCGTTTCCTCGACAGGCTGGCCCTAAGAAATCGGTCAAGCCCCGGAAACAGGCATGGAGTACCAGACGTCCGGCCCCCAAGCCAGATGACAAGCCTGCGGCCTGACGGTCCGGGTCTCCCCTTGGGGGATCCCAGGGTGGGAGGCTGCCTGCTGCAGTTCTCCCGGTGTTGGTCGTTCACTACGACAGACACTTGGGTTCTGGAGGTGGTCTCCCACGGGTACGCCCTCTCCTTCCGGCACAGACCCCCGGCTCGATTCTTCACCACGGGTCTACCATCAGACCGGAACAAGGCTACGGAGCTGCGGAAGGTATTGCACACTATGCTCCAGGCTGGAGTTATAGTGCCTGTTCCATTCTCCCAGAGGGGCCAGGGTTTCTATTCAAATCTATTTTTGGTACAGAAACCCAATGGGTCATATCGTCCGATTCTCAACCTCAAAGCACTCAACAAGTCTTTGCGGGTCCCGAAGTTTCGGATGGAGACCCTACGGTCCATCATTCTGGCGCTGGAACCTGGGGACTACATGGTGTCATTGGACATACAGGACGCTTACCTGCATGTCCCTATTCTTTTGCGCCATCAAGAGTTCCTTCGGTTTGCAATCCGCAGCGACCACTTCCAGTTTCGGGCGTTACCTTTTGGCCTGGCGACAGCACCACGTGTTTTCACCAAGGTGATGGCAGTCATGGCGGCTTCTCTGCGGCTGCAAGGAGTCCGCATGTTGCCGTACTTGGACGACCTGTTATTGGTGGCGGGATCTCCAGAGCTCCTGTTACACCACTTGGACCTGACCATTGCACTGCTGCAACGGCACGGCTGGCTAATCAACTGTCAGAAGTCCACTCTAATCCCGTCTCGGAGGATTCTGCATCTTGGAGCCTTATTGGACTCGGGACAGCAAAGGATCTTCGTGACGGAGGACAAGATCTCTGCTTTACAGTCAAGGGTGCGCAGTTGTCTGCACAGCCGCCGGGTGTCCTTACACTCGGCGATGAGGTTACTGGGCTCCATGGTGTCGGTGTTCGACATGGTGGAATACGCCCAGTTTCACTCCAGACCTCTGCAGCACCTGATCCTGTCCAAGTGGAACAGGCTGCCTCAGTCTCTGAAGTTCCAGACGATTGTGCTCACCCCGGAGGTTCGCCTGTCCCTTGCGTGGTGGTTAAAGACGACCCACCTCAACAAGGGACGTCCGTTCTGGGTTCCAAATGGGGTCCTGTTGACAACGGACGCCAGTCTTCGGGGCTGGGGAGCAGTTTCGGGTCCACACTTGTTCCAGGGCAGGTGGACGCCGACAGAAGCGGAGCTTCCAATACATATCTTGGAACTCCGTGCGGTCTTCAATGCTCTCCTGCAGGCACAGCGGTTTCTCCAGGGTCACCCGGTGCAGGTCCAGTCGGACAATGCTACCACCGTGGCCTACATAAACAGGCAAGGAGGAACTCGCAGTCGGGCGGCTCTCGTAGAGGTCTCTCGGATCCTGGTTTGGGCGGAGCGCAATCTTCCGGCCATATCAGCGGTCTTCATCCCGGGAGTGCTAAATTGGGAGGCGGACTTTCTAACTCGCCAGGACGTTCATCCAGGGGAATGGTCCCTGCACCCGGACGTTTTTCAACTACTGGTGGACAGGTGGGGTCTTCCAGAAATCGACCTCATGGCTTCCCGGCACAACAACAAGTTGCCGGTGTACGGGTCTCGCACAAGAGACGAAGGGGCGTCTCTGGTGGATGCTCTGTCCGTCCGGTGGACGTTCAGGTTCGCATACCTGTTCCCTCCGGTCTCCCTTCTTCCACGGGTAATCCGGAATTCAAACAGGAAGGAGGGACGCTCCTGTTGATAGCTCCCGCGTGGCCCAGACGGCACTGGTTCTCAGACCTTCAGGGTCTGTCCGTGGACAGTCCTCTGCGGTTGCCGCTACGACCGGACCTTCTGTCTCAGGGTCCTTGTCTTCACCCGGACCTGACTCGGCTGTCTTTGGTGGCGTGGCTGTTGAGACGGCCATGCTGAGGTCCCGGGGGTTTTCCAGCTCTGTGGTGCGTACCATGTTACAAGCTCGGAAACCGTCTTCCGCGAGGATATACCATCGCGTGTGGCATACGTTCTTCCAGTGGTGTCGACCGAGAGGTTATGCACCGCGGGAGTTTCGTCTGTCTCGGATTCTCGCCTTCCTGCAAGCGGGACTAGATCATGGGCTTCGCCTTGCTTCTTTGAAGGTACAGGTTTCGGCCCTATCTGTCTGGTTTCACCGTAGGATTGCTACAATCCCGGATGTGCGCACCTTTATGCAAGGTGTTCTCCGTATTCAGCCGCCCTTTGTTCCACCTGTGGCGCCTTGGGATTTGGCTGTGGTCCTGAGGGCTCTCCAAGGACCGCCGTTTGAACCACTGGGCTCAGTGGATATTAAATGGCTAACAGCTAATACTGTTTTCCTTCTGGCCGTTGCTTCGGCCAGACGTGTTTCTGAGTTAGGGGCTCTTTCTTGTAGACCCCCTTTCTTGGTTTTTCATGGGAACAGGGCAGTGCTCCGCACTCGGCCCGAGTTTCTTCCCAAAGTTGTTTCCCAGTTTCATGTTAACGAGGAAATAGTTGTTCCGGCCTTTAACTCACCGGGTCTTTCCGTGGGTGAGGCCTCTTTGGATGTTGTGCGGGCCTTAAGGACTTATGTTGACCGCACTTCTTCGTTTAGGAAGTCGGACGCTTTGTTTGTCCTCTATGGCTTCCGTAAAAAGGGTTGGCCTGCTTCAAAGCAAACTTTGGCAGCCTGGATCCGTATGGCTATTTCTGAAGCTTATCTTCATGAAGGCCTACCGGTCCCACCTTCTCTGAAGGCTCATTCCACTAGGTCTGTGGGTCCTTCGTGGGCAGCTCGACGTGGTGCCTCGGCAGTTCAGATCTGCAAGGCTGCTACGTGGTCCTCTGTCCATACCTTCGTGAGGTATTACAGGTTTGACACCTTCGCCTCTCAGGATGCTTCCTTCGGGCGGCGGATTCTCCTTTCTGCACAGGAGCGTCCCCACCCTTAAAGGATACTGCTTTGGGACATCCCCAAGGTATCCTGTGGATACCCTATGGACCCTGAAGTAGAAAATATGAGATATGGTAAGAACTTACCCTTGTTATCTCTATTTCTACGAAGTCCATAGGGTTCCACAGGACTCCCGCCCTGTCGCACCTGTGCTGCAGATGGGCTTTGCTCTGGTCACCGGTTTTCCGTCTCCCTCTGGTGAGAATGTGATTCTTGTATGTGTCCAGATCTTTGTTCTCTCTCTTCCTTCTCCTCCTCCGGCCTATGGCTTGGTAACTAACTGAGGTGCCTTGGCCCGGGGGCGGGGTATAGGGGGGGACCTAGTGCATCCTGGGAGGCTGAAAGCTTAACTCTTTGGTGCCCTGCGACTGACGTCACACCTATACCCCAAGGTATCCTGTGGAACCCTATGGACTTCGTAGAAATAGAGATAACAAGGGTAAGTTCTTACCATATCTCATATTTTTTTCTTTTTGCTTTCTTCACGTTCTCATCCCCAGACCTATTAATGGTGTACCATCCACTGTTCCTCTCAAACTATGTTGTGAATGTGTGACACAGCACTGTCCATTATATAGTATGTTTTGTATTTGGAGGCATATTTGCTTAATGCCTAATAAATATAGCTTGCAAAGTGACAGACTCCAGTTGAGCACTGGTCTGCTGGGGAGAGCTCTGTGAAGGAGTAATAGTTGAAGGTGATGGGTAAGGCAAGCTGGCGTTTCTGGATCCCAGCATCAGACTCCCGACGCTGGCATCCACACGGTTATAATGCCGACACTTTGTCGGTTGTTATCCTTAACCCTACCCTAACCCTCCCTTCCCCCTGCTTAACCTTCCCTTCCCCCTGCTTAACCCTAACCTCCCGCACCCTAAACCTAACCCTCCCCCCTTAGTGCTTAACCCTAACCTTCCCCCTAGTACCTGACACTAACACTCCCCCCCAACCCCACTACTTACCTTTGGGATTCCGGCGCCGCCATTCTGAAGCCAGAAACCCCTCCGTCGGGAATTTAACCGTATCCCATTAGTAGCAGTAAGTGCCTGTGAAATGAAAGTTCCTAGCTCTGCACCCGTGAGTTACATCAATTCAAAATGCTTACCATTAAATGTATGGTTTCACTCTCCGGTTTTGGCATTCAAATCACGCATTATCAAAATTATCATTAGAGAAAATAAAAAAAGAAATAGTGGCTGTGTTTTGACATTTTAATATGCTGATCACGTATGTGATGCTTGAGAGAAGATTCCTATGCCAGAGCTATATAAGGACGGCACACCGTGTGAGCCGGGGAACTGCTGACAGGTCTAAGGTATAGAAGTGTATGGATTGCATGGCTTTTCTTTTACTAGCTAGGGATTGGGTGTTTTATCCTTTCCACTCTGGCATCTTGGCCTGTTAATAACTAGCAATCTCAATGAAACAGGGCACATTGTTTATTCTGTAGAATTCACTTATGTGGATAGGTATGGCAATAATGTACATTTGTGTAAACTAGTATATTTGTAGATATGAATATGTGAGATACACAGACATAAAGCCGGAGGCCAAGTTATATATACTGTAATACCAAACGGCACAGTGGCTGCTGCTGATGAAGTGCTATTTACAGGACTTCACACAACATGACCTCTGGAAATCCAGGAGTAAATTCTAAGAAAGTAAACATATTAAGCTATATAGAAACCTTTACAGCACTATTTATAGCTACTGACGCACATGCAATTTTAGCCCCTTTGAGATACTCACAATCAGCTTGGTAATAGGAACACGTTGTAAGCTTGAAGCATGAATCTATCTTCCCTAGTGCAAACGGTCCATACACATGAACGTTCTAACAATGAAATGGGTAATAGACATTGCCTACTTTTACCTCTATCTTTTTCTTTTTTTAATTGTCATGTGTTCATGCTCTTCAAACAGAGATTAACTCTCTATGCAACATGACATTGTGAGCTGACATTCTTTTTCTTGAAGGAATCTGCAGTGTGTACAGTACATGAAAGGCAATTCACAAAGTAAATTATTCCATGTTTAATTATCAATTAACAAAAATAAATTGGTACTGGAACTCACAGGACTTGATAAAAAAAAACATTGGATGGTTCAACACTGAGTGCCATTATTTGTTGTTATTGATGATTTGTTTCTTTGCTTGCAGTTTTGAATGCTCGCCTCGCCACTTGCAGTTGCACTATTGTATGTATGTTATCCAAAATAATGCAGAATTGAGTGTTAATGTTGTTGAACTTTTTCTACAAAGCTTAGGAACAATATTCCATGCCATCTTACTGATATCTCATGTGGCCTGCGTTGCAATCAGCTTTTAAAGTGTGGAATGCACAAATGCAAAAGGATCTGCCACAAAGGCGAGTGCCTCATAGATGAAGACTGTAAACAGCCCTGTACCCTCCAGAGACCAGACTGCGGGCATCCATGCTTAAACTGTTGCCATCCTTCGCAGCCATGCCCATCTTCCACTTGCAGTGCAATGGTAATTTTGCTTTAACCAGTACATTTCATTATCACGTATGGGGCCATTATTACACAGTGCACTATTTAATTTGTGCATTATTACTATATACACTATTTAAGTCAGATATAAATGTAATGAGACTTACATTTTTAGAAAAATAATACTGATATACAAAATGAATAGAGTTTCATAGATAACCTAGTAGATAAGATTTGTATAACCCTACCTCACATAGTCGTTGTAAACAGATTTATTTTACTATCTGTTTTTTTCTAAAGTATAGTTAATTTAGGGTTATTTTGAGCTGTAATTAACTTTTTGACACAGCTGTTTTTAAAGGCTTGCTAGTACTATAAAACAATAAAACCGGTATCCAATTAGCCCTGAACCTTGTTCGGGAGCTAATTGATCCCCGCGATCGATGAAAAACAGTTCTCTTTGTTGCCGTTTATACCCGTTTTTCGCCGATGTTTTTTTTTTTTTTTCTTTCACCTTATCCTATTATTTAGAACGAAATAATAGGATATATCTCACGAAAACACATAGGATCCGCGATAAGTTCGCAGACCTATGTGTTTATGCCTTTTTTGGGGTGAAAGAATGGCACTTATCGTGGATTCTTTTTCGGGACACATCAGGTCTCAAAAAATATCCACAATAAGTGCCGGAGTCGGGCGACACTTTGGGGCTAATAGGATAGCCCCGCTGCGATCAATTAGCAGTGCTACTTTAGTACTGCTAATTGGATACAGCACTAAGTGTTTTTTTGTTCAGGATTCTGTGTTTACCAGAGTTATACATTTATTTTAATCAAAAGAATTTTCCATCAAGTTTTGCAAAGTATAAGGCTGTAAATGAAAATGAGGTAACAATGTGAACGGTTTGCTGCTGTTAGTTACACTTTCATCCATGAATGTACATAATCTACAGTCATCATTTATAAAATACAGACATTTTTGTCAGGACTTTCTGTAGCTTGTTTAGCTTGAGGCGCCTGTAGAGAGATAAATACAGCTCCTGTACTTTCCAGGTATTACTACAGTGTGAATGTGGGCGACGGAAAGACAGCGTGGTTTGCTCAGTTGCTTCCTCTACTTATCAAAGGTTAGTATTTCATTTTTAAACGAATGTATTTACATGATGTAGCCTATAGTAGATGTGCTTCTATCATTTCATATACAAAACATTTTTACTTATACATGTGTTTATAATATATGTCTGAACATGCAGTCACCATGTCAACAATCATAATGTTGACATTGTTGATTTGTTGCAATCTGCAGGGAACAGAGGGTTAGTGTGCGGGACGGGCGGTTTAGGGTTAGGCTCTAGGGCAGTTATTCCCAACCTCGGTCCTCAAGGCACACTAACAGTCCTGGTTTTAGTGATATCCATGCTTGAGCACAGATAGTTAAATCAAAATAACTGAGGTATTAAGTCACCTGTGCTCAAGTATGGCTATCCTTAAAACCTGAACTGCTAGTGTGCCTTGAGGACCGTGGTTGGGAACCCCTGCACTAGGGTGAGGGTTAGGCTGCAGGAGAGGAGGATTATGTGTTAGCGTTACTCACTGCCGGAACCACTGGATGACCACTAGACCCTGAATATACCGCCAGAGGAGACGGGATACGCTACCAGGTAAGTAACCGCTGCAGTGGGACACGCTGTTTTGCCAACATGCTAATCATGTTGACATTTAATCAGTATGGACATGAATGTCGCCAAAATTTTCCAAACCCATCTGAACTGCTAATATAAATTAAATATGGCTATTAAGGGTATGTTCACCTACGATAATAACCACTGCAGCTTTATTTGGGGTTGTCCCAGCGTTGAACATTTGCTGTAGATTGGTAACCCATTTACTATGAAGGTGTGTATTATCTGGATGTATTGACAGGTTTAACATATTCCTAGTTGTGTAATGTCTGCAGAGGAATCCATGATATGATTTTGTGTATTCTAGAATAGCTGCTATATCCATGGCTGCAAAGCTGACAGAAATGCAGCTAGGAGATTCAGTGGAAATCGGAAAACTTGTCACCAAAAGAGAGATTAAGCAAACCAGGTAAAACCATTGTGCTTGTTTTATTTAAAAAATAAATGTAAAAACCCATGCTAACTCAATGTTTACCAACTCCTATCCTAAGGGACCCCTAAAGCTGGCCAGCAACATAAAGATTATCATTCCAACCAGCCAACTATTTGATTCTAGAGCTAGATGTGCAGATTGCTATGGCTTACTGACGGCTATCCAGTGTCTGTCATCATTGGTTTTACATTTGCATCTGACACTTTTGAATCTGTGACTACCCTGTGAGTGCGCCCCACCGTCCCCAACAGTGCCTTCCAGGACTGTGAAACTAACCACCAAGCCCCAGGAAAAATGGCTACACTGGGAAGCCCCTGGGGCTCGTGTGAATGGTGCCATGTAGAGGCGGGTTTCAATTGGAATAAAGGGACACTTAAAATATGACCTATGTGAAAATGCATTTTATATAAAAAATATTAAGCTAGAGAGTTATATGAATATTTTTAGTACTTCTGTTATGATATATATATTGCTGGTTTGTCAGCAAATGCTAGTTGGAGGCTGCTATGTGCATGGAGATATAAGGCCTGCTAAAAGTTAATGCTTGTACTACATACAGTATCTGGCTTAGTAATTGCTAAGAAATGTATAGTTTTATAGAAGCAGGGGATGATTGCTTAAATATTCACAATCCTAAACCTATTCAGGAATGGAATAACAGTCACTCCAATTATTATTGAGAATTTTTCCTCCTTGTAATAAATTAGCAATATCACAAAGAAATTGGCTTTGCTGCAGTGAAACCTCTCAGTGACGTGATATGCTGATAAGTCTTACATTCATGCCCACATCAGTGTGAGCAGTGTTAGCACTGGAGCAGTAAGTGATCGGTGAGAGGGAACAATTGTCACACACACGCTGCCAGGTCTGTGCAAAGTGTCTTATCTTCTACATGCAAAAAATGCCTATCGGTACTTCTGTCTTTCTGTGAATGTTTTTGGACCATCTAGTTGTGATTTACAGCATCTTTGATTTATATATATGAATAATTTATAGAAACTTATTTGTATATATATCTTTGATCATTAAATACCCAGAACAAAGCACTTCAATAAAGTTTTAATTCCTAATTTAAAATGTTATACAGTTACATTATTTAATACAAAGATTGCTATCTTTCGAAGTGCTACAGATGTTCTCTGTGCACAGACTAGATAGCAAATGTTATTTCCAGTTCTATGTCATATTCCCTGTATTCTCTGCAAAAAGTGCGTGGGTGGGTGGCTTTTTCATTTTATTTTATTTTTCAAAGCTGAATGTAACAATTTTACTGTGATTGTAACAGCAATCCGCAGGATATAATTCAGCAGCAGAGTACTTTTAGGCTAAATGGGAAAGGTCAGAACAAGTAGGCGAATTAAATACTGGGAGCAATTCGGGGAGGGTGGGGGGGTGTTGAATATCTGGCCTTGTAAATGATCGCCCTTCCACGACTAGCTTTCCACTGACTTGCTTTGTGTTTGCTTTGATTATAGGTTGCAATGTGATGAAGAATGTTTTGCTTTGGAAAGAAACAGGTAAGCTGGCAGATTTGTATCTGTATTGCACTAGGCTGTGAGGAAAGATGCCCTTACCCTGTCACGCAGTTAGTCAGCAGGCTGTCTGGCTTACACAGTGGTGAACAATACATATTTCTGGAACATGACCACTTTCCTAATTAGTGGCAGTGGCTTAGTAATAGAAATTACAAAGCAGAGTGCCCAACTTCAATTAAAATGACTGGAGAATATGGAATGGTTAGGAACCTACATTTAAATTCATTATTTGAACTTCTTTACTCTTCTTACTCTTTTCTCATGCCAAAACTTGCTTTACTTCACAAAAGCAATGCAGTCGTATTTATTAGTCATTTAGATGGGGCTTTACACTGGATCAGGAAAGCTTGTTAGCTCTCGGTAAAACACACGATCTGACAAATGTTTACCTTCAAAAAGAAAAAGGGGGATATAGAAGTCCATAAGAATAATACAGAGCAACAATGAATACACAGTGCATTCACCTAGATAAGAATGCATGGATCAAACGGCGTCCATAAAAGTGTGCCGCAGCCACACACTCTGGATACATTGAATAGAAGAGGCATTACCTCATCACTCAGTTGCATGCTTTGTACTTGAATGTAAAAAGGAAAGTCAGTCGCAACATTTAACCACTTACCGGGCCAGTGTCTGACTGGGGCATGAAGGGCACACCAGGGGAATGCCCATACTTAGAGTGTGTGGCCCGATATTATAGAGGCTTGGCTAACCATTAGAGAGTACATGGGCCTCTTTATAAATAATATACAGTAAATGCTGAATGTACCAAATTGATAACAGCAATGCACTGTAGTGAATACACTATAACCCTGGGAATTGAGTATAATGTAACATGTATATAATAAATTATTAATGAGCACATGATGGTGAACCTGTCTATATACAGTATAGCACATTAATGTAGTGTACATGTGATAGGGGGACCCGGTACTGACCAGCCAGTGTCTAAAACGCAATGAGAACTGCAATAGGTCTAGTAAAGGAAAAATATATACCATTGTTAAATAAATTAAACTATTTAAGCTTTTATCACTGAGATGACGATTGGTGAATTGAATGCAGAGTTACAGTGCCATTCCAATCACTGGTAGAAACTGTGTTCATTATGTTTAAGCCGACAGCCAACGAGAGCAGGGGACAGGGTTGTGTTGGGACCATTCACGTTGATTGGCAGGAGGGTAAATCTTTGTGCACTTGAATTATACATTGTTCGTCTTTTAGAAACTACACCGTCTCTAACCTGTCCCCTATGGGAGGGGGTGGGCCCACAGGGGATTTCCCCTGTACCCCTGTGGGCTACTCCGACCCTGTACTTGGCGTGGTTACATCAGATGCAACCAGTGAGAAATGCTCACTGGGTGGCTGCCAGAAGATAATCTTCCAGCAGTCACCTATATCAGAGGTACCTTCCAGCCTCTCTGAACCCAGGGCTCCTTCCCCAGTGTGTGCTGATCAATGCTTGTAGCTGTTATCATCCAGTACTGAGGCACCTCCCACCAGCTGCTCCTCTCTGCAGCCGCCGAGTATGCACTGTGAATGGGGGACAGCCAGTGCTGCAGCAGGAGTAATATAAATGCAGCACTGGCTGCCCCCCAGGTATTATATCAATAAGAATGTTGTTTAATCAGAAATGTACTTTTCCCTGATTTGCAGCAAAAATATATAACAATGTGCATGTATTACTGATTTATGTAGTTCATCTCTCAGTGTTTTAATGTTATTGGATTCTAATGTGTTTTATATACACTGCTCAAAAAAATAAAGGGAAGACTAAAATAACACATCCTAGATCTGAATGAATGAAATATTCTTATTAAATACTTTGTTCTTTACATAGTTGAATGTGCTGACACCAAAATCACACACAAATTATGATTGGAAATCAAATTTATTAACCCATGGAGGTCTGGTTTTGGAGCCACACTCAAAATTAAAGTGGAAAAACACACTACAGGCTGCTCCAACTTTGATGTAATGTCCTTAAAACAAGTCAAACTGAGGCTCAGTAGTGTGTGTGGCCTCCACGTGCCTGTATGACCTCTCTACAACGCCTGGGCATGCTCCTGATGAGGTAGCGGATGGACTCCTGAGGGATCTCCTCCCAGACATGGACTAAAGCATCTGCCAACTCCTGGACAGTCTGTGGTGCAACGTGGCGTTGGTGGATGGAGCGAGACATAATGTCCCAGATGTGCTCAATTGGATTCAGGTCTGGGGAACGGGCGGGCCAGTCCATAGCATCAATGCCTTCGTCTTGCAGGAACTGCTCACACACTCGAGCCACATGAGGTCTAGCATTGTCTTGCATTAGGACGAACCCAGGGCCAACCGCACCAGCATATGGTCTCACAAGGGGTCTGAGGATCTCATCTCGGTACCTAATGGCAGTCAGGCTACCTCTAGCGTGCACATGGAGGGCTGTGCTGCCTCCCAAAGAAATGCCACCCCACACCATTACTGACCCACTGCCAAACCGGTCATGCTGGAGGATGTTGCAGGCAGCAGAACGTTCTCCTTGACTTCTCCAGACTGTCACGTCATGTGCTCAGTGTGAACCTGCTTTCATCTGTGAAGAGCACAGGGCGCCAGTGGTGAATTTGCCAATCTTGGTGTTCTCTGGCAAATGCCAAACGTCCTGCACGGTGTTGGGCTGTAAGCACAACCCCCACCTGTGGACGTCGGGCCCTCATACCACCCTCATGGAGTCTGTTTCTGACTGTTTGAGCAGACACATGCACATTTGTGGCCTGCTGGAGGTCATTTTGCAGGGCTCTGGTACTGCTCCTCCTGTTCCTCCTTGCACAAAGCCGGAGGTAGCGGTCCTGCTGCTGGGTTGTTGCCCTCCTATGGCCTCCTCCACGTCTCCTGATGTACTGGCCTGTCTCTTGGTAGCGCCTTCATGCTCTGGACACTATGCTGACAGACACAGCAAACCTTCTTGCCACAGCTGCCATTGATGTCCCATCCTGGATGAGTTGCACTACCTGAGCCACTTGTGTGGGTTGTAGACTCCGTCTCATGCTACCACTAGAGTGAAAGCACCGCCAGCATTCAAAAGTGACCAAAACATCAGCCAAAAAGCATAGGAACTGAGAAGTGGTCTGTGGTCACCTCCTGCAGAACCACTCCTTTATTGGGGGTGTCTTGCTAATTGTCTATAATTTCCACCTGTTCTCTTCCATTTGCACAACAGCATGTGAAATTGATTGTCAATCAATGTTGCTTCCTAAGTTTGATTTCACAGAAGTGTGAATGACTTGGAGTTACATTGTGTTGTTTAAGTGTTCCCTGTATTTTTTTGAGCTGTGTGTGTGTGTGTGTGTATGTATGTGTGTGTGTGTGTGTGTGTATATATATATATATATATATATATATATATTAGTGGTCGAAGTGGAAATTTTGAAGTGGGGGTATGGAAAAAACACACACACACACACACACGAACAACACACACACACACAGGCCCCCACAGGAAAAACACACACACACACGAACAACACACACACACAGGCCCCCACAGGAAAAACACACACACACACACCCAGGCCCCCATAGGAAAAACACACACAGGCCCCCACAGGAAAAACACGCGCACACACACAGGCCCCCACAGGAAAAACACACACACACAGGTCCCCACAGGAAAAACACACACAGGTCCCCATAGGAAAAACACACACACGCCCCCATAGGAAAAACACACACACACACACAGGTCCCCATAGGAAAAACACACACACACACACAGGTCCCCATAGGAAAAACACACACACACACACAGGTCCCCATAGGAAAAACACACACACACACAGGTCCCCATAGGAAAAACACACACACACACACACACACACAGGTCCCCATAGGAAAAACACACACACACACACACACACACAGGTCCCCATAGGAAAAACACACACACACAGGTCCCCATAGGAAAAACACACACACACACACACACACACACACAGGCCCCCTTAGGAAAAACACACACACAGAGGTCCCCATAGGAAAAACACACACACAGAGGTCCCCATAGGAAAAACACACACACACAGGCCCCCATAGGAAAAACACACACACACACACACAGGCCCCCATAGGAAAAAACACACATACACACAGGCCCCCATAGGAAAAAACACACATACACACAGGCCCCCATAGGAAAAAAACACACACACACACAGGCCCCCATAGGAAAAAAACACACATACACAGGCCCCCATAGGAAAAAACGCACACACAGACAGGCACCCTGGATGGGCCTGCTCCCACTGAATTCTCTTCACCAGCAAACTTTAATGTCTCCCTGTTGCCAGCATAACCACCAATGCCATTTTCTCTATCTTTCAAGTATCTTTCATCTGACCATTTCACCTACCCTTGCTTAAAATTCTTCCCTCTCGGTCTCTCCAACAGTAGTAGAACAGGTCTATACATAGTTTCTGCAAAAAACAGAAATAAGTCTAGTCCTCTGTCAAAATACCCTAAATATGTGCACAGTGCGTTGAAGGATTTCTGCACTGGAATAAGGGCCTGATTCAGAGCCGGACGCTCTGACAATAGCGCTCGCTCTGAATCAGGGCCGTCCTAGCTGAAATTGGAGCAGCCTCCTAGCTGCTCGCATAGCTGTGGGTGACCACCCACAGCATATGCGAGCGTCCAAAAAGATGGTCGCGATGGTCAAGACCATCGCGACCATCGGGCTTGCGACGAGACCCTTGCGGTAGGGTCTCGTCTGCCGCAAGCCCGGAGTGCTTTTGGCTCTATCAGAGCCAAAAACACTCCCACTGACATCACTAGTGATGTCAGTGGGGCTGGACCCAGACGGTAGGCGTTCCCATGGGAACGCCTCCGTCTGGGCAGCCACGCCCCCGGCACGCCTACCAAAGGGGGCGTGCTGTCACTCACCATCGACAGCACGCCCGCTTTGGTGCGAGACCCATAGCGATGGCTTGGCCGTCGTTATTCGGGTCTCGCGCATGTGCACGACGGAGCTCCCTCTGTCGTGCGCATGCGCACTTGGGCACCATCGACCCGCTTGCGAGCGCTCAGCGCTCGCGAGCGGGTCTGAATTAGGCCCTAAGGGCCAGCTTGAGTGCGGGCTGTCAGTACAGTCGCCCAGTGTGATGTAGCCTTGGCTAGCACAGCTCGTCACCTCTGTCCACCCATGGCATGCCTCTGTTGTATCCAGCTTACGCCCCTGGCCCTTCTCTATTACTGACCTTGCTGCCTGCCACTGATCTGGTGTAGCAGCTGTCACCAATCTCCTTCTCAGGGGCATGGCAGCAGTCAGGTGAGTAGGAAGGGGGTGCACAGAGGGAGTGGAGAATAGATGAGGAATGGAGTGAGGAGCAGGGACCGGAGTTCACCCCATCAGTAACCCGCAACCCTATGAGAGCGAGAAAGGAGCAGGCCCGGGTATCGGGGGCGTGGCCTAATCGCTGGAGGCGTGGCCACGCCCCCTTCCCCCCCAAAAAAGGTTTGCGCGCTGGGGAGGTAGGGGGTGGCTCTCTGAGCCCCCTCAAAGCCAGGGGGGCGCGATCAGGGTGATCGATCTACCCCCCCACAGGCATAGGAGACTGCTGTGGCTGCTGCTCAGCAGCCACGAGCAGTCTAACACTGCAGCGGGCTGCTGTGAGGGAGGGAGGGGGCGGCGGCGTCGGACCCGGTCCCCTCAAGAAGCCCTGGTAATTTGTACCCGCTACCCCCACCCCCTCTCGGCGCCACTGGCCAGGAGCAGCATCACTCAGGAGAGAAGGACGGGAGGAGAGGCATAGAGGGAGTTGAGGGGGGGGAGGGGGGAGCAGGGACCGGAGCTCCATATAGCAGCAACGAAGGAGCAGTCAAGAGCCATCCAGCCTCTGACCCTGAGCAGCAGAACTTCAGATTGGACGCGGCATTATACTGCAGGCGGGCGGCACTGAAGAGCTTCAGAGTGTGTGGCTCTGCGAGTCACGCATGCAGCGTTCAAGCCACTCCCATGCTGTACAGTCACCGACTGTACAAGACACACAATTCAATCAGCAACTTCCGTACTGTGTGTACAAATCGAAGTGCCGGTATATCATACCGCCACATACCGGCACACTTCGACCACTGTATATATATATATTTGTGTGTGTGTTTAGAATTTCTTTAACTATTACTTTTTTAGTTTCTGTGTTTGTAAGCCTTGATTCTGTTACATATTGTGTTACTGTCCTCCATGTACCCTATACATAAAAAGTCAAATGCCCCATTGGTCTCCATATACTCTGTGCTTCTGAAATACAAATAGTATTGGTAGGAACCATGTTGCTGTGATTAAAAACTCCTATTGATACATAGGTGGGGTCATGGACCTAAAAGAAAGGAGTCACCACCTTGAAAATATACAAGGTGGAACGGGCCACACACCATAGTTTCAAATACATTAAATGTTACACCAATGTAACGTTTATCTCAAGATTGGACTACTGTAACCTCCTCCTATCTGGCCTCCCTAACTCCCATCTCCTCTCCAGTCTGTCCTCAATGCTGCTGCTCGGCTCATCTTCCTCTCCAAATGTTCTACATCTGCCTCCGCTCTCCTACAAGCCCTCCCCTTCCCCTCCAGAACCCAATTCATGGTTCTTACACTCTCTTATAAAGCCCTCACCGATTCCTCTCCCATTTACATCTGAACTCATCTCCCTTCACTCTCCTGGCCGCCCTCTACGTTCAACAAATGCATGCCGCCTTTCATGCTAACTGATTACGTCCTCCCACTCCCGCGTTCAAGATTTTGCCCATGTTGCTTCCCACCTTTGGAACTCTCTCCCTCTTCCCATCAGACTCTACACCTCTCTACAATCCTTCAAACAGGCTCTCAAGACCCACTACTTCATCAAATTCTTTGAGATCTCATCCTAACCTGCTGCTACATGCTCCTTCCTCCCTGTCCACCCCACCTGTGTCACGCCTGTTTGTCTGCCCCTCCCATTTAGAATGTAAGCTCATACGAGCAGGGCACTCTACCCTCTTGTGCTTCTCCTTACTTTATTTTCATCTACTCCTTACTCCTTACTCCCTACTAGGGCACCTAACACTTGGTTGCTTATGCTGTTGCTATTTTGATGTTAGTCGCTAATGTAGCAATGTATATTATCCATATTTTTGTCCTGTATTGTAAGTCACTGGTTACTTATTTGTTTATGTACTTTGTAATGCGCTGCGGAACACTTGTGGCGCCATATAAATAAACGATAATAATACACAAATGCACACACATGTAGGGGCCAATTCAGTTAGCCACGAGTTGGTCTGAAAATTGCTCTGCGCAGGTTAAAAACCTGTGTCTACGACTTTTTGCTATTCAGGAATGTGCGTTAAGTTAGCGTGGGTCTAAATGACCTTTGACGTGTATTTTAGTTTGCAGCTCCAGGCTAGATGAAAAGTAGGGTAAAATCTTTTTTATTTAGGCAAAAATGTCAGGACACAGTGCAGTAGCCCAGAGCAAAGTTGCATAAAATTGGATTTAAAAAAAACAAAAAACTGATTTATTTGATTTAAATAGGTTTTTTTTATATAATTTTTTTTTTTTTAAATAAATGTTTAAAAATGTAAACCATTTTACATTTTTAAACGTTTATTTAAAAAACATTTAATAAAAAATCTATTTAAATGAAATCCGTTTTATTTTTTTTAAATCCAACTTTATGCGACCCTGCCCCAGAGACACCGCTTCCAATGAATAATATTATATTTATAGAGTTTTTAAATAGGAAAATATGGCCAATAAAAACATGTCACTTTTAATGTACCCCATAATACTCTAGACACTCTTGTTTGCTGAAATATACTTGCCGGCTATAATGTCTCCATAATTTTTAAAGGCATCAAAAATCAACAATTTGCCACTATTTACCCGCATCCAATACTATGCTCCTTGCCACTAATATCTGTCTACACTGTCCTGCTATCGAATTTGTTACTCTTTTTGGGGTACTGGATGATTTCCCCACCATGTACTTCACATAGGTTGTACAATGCAGAATTTATGCATGACATCTGCGACTTGCCATTTTTTTATTAAATTGTATGGAAATTGGGAACGTGCTTCATGAAAATATACTGCAAAATGTTAACCCAGACAGTATACGTTCATCAAATACATTTATGTTCCAGATCCATTCATAAGTTTAAATGCCCCTGTATGAGTCCAAAGACTGTGTTTTACCACTTTACTGAAAAAATGGGCATTGTGTATGCCTCTAAGTTGTTTGTTTTTCACTACAGTCTTTTGCCGATATTTGTTCAGTACAATTTGTATTATCAGCCCGTTGTAATTTTTTTCTTCTTTGTTAAAGTAACCATTTGATATATTGCTCATTGCTTGTGTAATAGTGGAAGAGTATCTACCAAAATTAGAGAGTTAGTGTAAAATAGCCACATGTACAAGCAGGGGTTTTACCACCTTATTTCCATATTTTTATTAAAGCACATAAGCAAAGACTCAATGTAATATTTTCATTCATTAGCATGATTATCCACTGTCCATGGGTATTAAAGTGTCCCCTTAAGATTTTTAATATAATTTTGTAATCAGGACAGTGGAGAGCCTTGTTCTGCTCACTGGGAGAGATATAGACCCTAATAATTATCCTTGTTCATGACTCACATGCAGTAATCGGATACTGAGCGTAAACCTACACACTACCATAAGCAGTAATGAGAGCATGTGCTGTCCTATCCGTATGTTCAACAGAACTTCGTATTATGGTGTCCTCTGAAATCTCAAAATGTGATATCCCAACACTCTGAATGTCGACATTAGGGTTAGGCACTAAGGAGAGTTTAGGCTGCGAGGTAGGCACTAGGGGTAGGTATTAGGGATAGGACCAATGTACTCGTCGGAATGCTGCTCCGTCAGTTGACTAAGGCAGAAAAGACAGTCACTGACCGTGCGGACCCGGAAGACAAAGCTGGAGCCATTGTGAGTAGTTAATTCCCCCTGGGCCACGAGGGACAATGTCAACATTCTATCATGTCGTCATGATGTCAACATTATGTATATGGATATATCCTACCACACCCGTACCCTATACCTAGACAGTACAGTTGCAGGCGTTCATGTGCAAACAGTAAAAGTGGAAGACTCCTATGCTTTGGCAATACCTGATATTCTGTTTTACATTTTCAATGTAATTTATGTTCTTATAATAAATCAAATATTTCCTCCTGCAGATTGTTTTTGCTGATGTACAGTGGGTTTATATACAAGCAGTCCTATACTTTTGTATATCTTCTTACAGGTGTCTAGCAGAGGCTTTGAACATTTCTGAAAATTCAGATCCTTTTAATGTTCGTTCTGGATCCAAGTACAGCGATGGCCTTAAAGATGATGCCAGGTGTGTAATAATACATTGTCCTTTGTGTTGTGTTCAGATGACTTGCATTGGCATTTCCAGCACATGAGCATTGAGTATCAGTAATCCAACATAAAAAACACATTATTTAAAGACAGGCTGAATCTCTCCATTTATAAGCCTGTACATAACGCTGTATTTGTACTGTTACTCTTGTAATAATTTAATTATGTAACTGATATCTTAATATGTTAATAAGTCTAGTGCCTAGTTGATGATGATCTTTCAATCTGCAGAAAAGATTTGAAGTTTGTCTCTGAAATCGAGAGAGAAATAAAAGCACTTGTGGATGCTGTCAACAAGGTTGGTTGCTCTACCTCCACTTTATAACAACACCTTGTTTTACACATGGTGGCGTTTCCTTTTCCCATAGAGCATGATACGGTGTGACCCTTCTGCAGAAATGTGCTGGCTCCCTGCAGAAGAACTTTGTTCACTCTATATTAACATTATGCAGTTGCAGTGCACTAAGAATTGTAAGTAATGGTATACTACTACACGCTACAGACACTCCTGTGCTCCCATTTCTAAAAGAGGGTGTTCTATTTGTGAAACGCTGAACCTACCCTAGATTACACTTTCTTTTTTTTTTTTTCATTACGAAAAGATTCTTATTCGTTAATAAACAAGGGAAAAAGGCCGTTTTTATTTAGGTTCTGTAAACTTCCTTCTCTTCAGTTGCAATGCCATACCTACTGGTAAGTTGACACAAGCTAGGAAGCTTCCCAGTTGGTTCGATCTATCTGGAAGCTCCTTACTACTAATAGAGACATGGTCTTTCAGTGCTTTAAACAGCATAATTGAGCAAACTAGCTGGTATTTACCTATTGGTGGTTTTGTCCCAACGCATTAAAAATGAAGTTTGAATCGCATCATCTTTGCTTTTCCTAACTTTTTCCTTTCCTAAAATGTTCTCTGGCTGCACTCTAAATGTTGGCTGCTCATACTATACATCAATGCAAAGGCTGTGTTTCCCTTCTCAATGCCCCCTAGCCACTTTCCTTATTCAGAAGGCAGATTTATGCCTCTACTGGTATACTTTGCTTATGTATATCCAGGGATAAAATGGGTACAAGTTGCTACGCTTTGCACCATATAAATGGGAGGGATAATGAATACACTGCCAGCCAAGGCGGAAGAGAAACCTTTTGCATTTTTGTCATCTTGTTCTTTTCTCTAAACTTGCAGCAGTACTGATATTGAACTAACAGTACTTAAACATTGCTAAATATTTTTCAGGGAAAGCAAACCAAAAAAAGCCATTGTTTTCCACCAATGAACAGAGACCATCGGAAGCTTATCCATGATCTAGCGGAGGTTTACAGTGTTGAGAGTGTGAGCTATGACAGTGAGCCCAAGCGCAATGTCGTAATCACTGCTGTAAAGTACGTTTTTACATTGATTGTTACACTTGGTTTTTCTCAGAGGAGCTATAACAATTGTGTTGGTTAGACAAACTTACTTTAACATAAATGGCACTGTGTTGTGCAAATGCTAATGTATTTAAAAAAAATAAAAAAGTCCTTTGCTTGAAATTAGTTTAAAGCTGGGTACACACTATAAGATATTGTACGATATATCACCCCAAAACTGATCAGAACGATATATCGTACTGGTCGTATAGTGTGTATGCCCAATTGCGTGTGCACAACGGATTGTGCAGTATGTACTGCGCACACAATGTATTACATCGCACCGTCGGCTGGGAACCCATCGTATAGTGTGCACCCATCGCAAAACTACATGAGTAGGTGATTGAGGTATATTACTGCACAAGAAGGCTGACTGACGATAAGGGAATAGGCTGCATGGGAATCTGATAAGCTTGCTTAGTTGAAGGAAAAAGATTGGTAGTGAAAACAGAACTAGGGCATCCCCCACTTATTAAGCTCCAGTCATTTGACTAAACCAAACACCGCTCACTCAGTCATTAGCCATTTAGAAACCATTTATAATATCATTGGAGAGATGTAGCAAACCTCGGAGAACGATAAAGTACCAACCAGTCGGCTTCTAACTGTCATTTTACAGACTGTGCTTGAAAAATGACAGAAGCTGATTGGTTGGTACTTTCTCTCTCCACTTTATCTAGGGTTGATAAATCCCCCCTCCCCCTTATCTTTATAGTAGTGTATTACTTTTTTATATGATGTAAGGAAATGTGAAGCCACATTACTAGAGAACTGAGAATACTTGTTAGCATTAGAAATAGAGAAATCTATTAAATCCATCTGTACAACTCTCTCTTCCAGAGGCAAGTCAATGTGCCCAAATATTTCCCTCATGACTGTAATTGAAAGGGAGAACCAGACAAGACCACCTCCACCAATCGCACACTACAGACATCAGTCTGAAAGGTAAGAGACAGTACCAGATTATAAGTAAATAATGAGCAGTAGCTGGAACAAACCCAATTAGATTAATACTAGCCATACACAGGCTGATCTGGCCTCCTAGCTCTCCTGCTGTGATCTCTCTCAGATCAGAATATGCATACTGTATATGTGCACATGTCATATTTTTTACGCAAGTGCACTTAGCAATTTGAAGCCAATTATGTCTAAAAATTCCTAATTATATGTTACCGTAATAGTTAGCATTTGTTTTCTATAGACTATACCTATACTAGAACTATTCTTATGAAACCATAAATCTCTGTATTGGGTAAAGCCTGCAGTTTACAAAGTGATAGTGTAATCATATTAATGTTCAATAATATGCCATCAGTTACAGTAATGCCCAGTAACACATATGCAGCAGCAATAATATCCATTATGAAACCATTAGCTGTAGTAGTATAGTGAATTACTATACCAGCAATAATATGTCTGCACTAGCTACAGTGCCCTGTAATATGTACAGAAATTAAATGCAGGTTTTACGGAGTATGTTTGTTCCCATTACTTTGGTGCTGTGAAAGATTTTGCTGATGGAGGCCTGCACATGCGCTGTACACATCCTACGCAGTCCTCCCACCACCCCACCATCAGGTTTACGTACGTCTGAGTCAGGTCCACAGTTACTACTAGAATAGAATATATTGCACAACTGACAAAAACATTCTTAAACTCCACTGGGGGTCCCCATATAAAGGTTGCAAGTATCACTACTGCTTAGATGACGTGACTTTCCAGCTGTAATGGAGATACAAGTCCAAGTTTCCTTTTGCAGAAGCTCGTATTTTTTAAATTTTTTTTGAGAATCCAATTAATTAATAAGAGCTGGGAAGCGAAGCTCTGTGTGCCTGTTGTCCACTGCAGAAGCCACTGTGTTAGCAGGAGGCTGCTGTTTGGTGGAATATGAAACAAGGATCGGAATGGTCAAAATAATGTAGATTTCTGGAAAGGAGTTAAAGATTCAGAAGGATATGTGCATCTGTTGGCATCAGACGTTAGGTGCCCATCCAAATTTTAAGTCATTTTGGCTACCTGCCTCTTTGGATTTTGTGAAGAGCTGGTGATGAGCAATCAGAGGGGAAGCAAATTGTCCCGTCAGGACATCAATACACCATCAGTGCTTTTTCTTCTCATTGTGTAATCGCTACTCTAGTCCTGACCCTATCTTTCCCCAGACGAAGTACATATTAACATAAAATAATAAGAATATTATATTAGAATTTAAATTTTGCTAACCTATTCTAACAAACTACAGAGTACTGTTTATAAATTAAAACCTTTTTTGTGTTTTCCGTAATAAATATTTCTTTGGAACAAACTAAACTCTGTTTTCACTTTAACTGAGATCCTGAAATAGCCTGGGAGCTGTTACAAGTAACATTCAGCACACAGAAAGCAGTTACAGTAATTGCTTTGTGATGTTATCCGTACATAACCGAACATAAGGTTAGGAATAAAGATTAGATGTTTGTCATGTTTATTGAAATGCTACATATAGAACAGCAACCCATTTATAATTAAAGTAGATCTCTACCTGTGTAAATGAAATATATTACAGACGGCAAGTTTTGCTTTTCTTGGTTGCTTGTGTTTTTCTTCCTTCTGAAAATGATTCAGGGGTTTGCCATTGCACATTGCCATATGTCAGGGAAAACCTGTAATGCTTCTCATGTCACTAACTTGGGCAAAAAGGTAAAATGAGCCGCTAAATGCATAGGAATTATGTATTAACCACTGCAAATGTAAAAGAAAAAAAAAATCCCCATATGCGCAAAAAAGTTTGTTTTTGAAGTATAGATTCACAGCTGTGTAAAAAGCAATGACTTTTTTTTTTAATGTTAGAATTTGTAATAAACACAGCAAAAACGTCTGTGACCTATGTCTGTCTTGAATATTGTTATTCCAGAAATGGAGGAAGCAGTGGCACACAGAAAGCACTGTGGGATGAACCTGTCATAGACTACTTTGATGTACAAGACTAGTACAATATCTGCAGGACATCACAACGATAAGAGGGGTTTGTAGACCTGCTTCTGTGGCTTCAAAGCTATGAAATCTTCACATCAAGCTTAGGTCGCCACTGTCATGTCACTCATTCATAAAACCCTGTTATCGACACACAGCCACTTGGCTTTTGGTCCCAAATAAAGTATCACAATTATAAATGCGTACCATCCTTCTCATGAATTAGCTGCACTATCTGTTCCAACAATGCAATATATATATATAATCTTGGTGCCTGATTAAATAATAAACTGCTGATTTAGATAAGGTGTTGTAGACTTGTTGAGAATAGATTGCAGTTTTGCTTGACAGTTAATATAGTTTCAGTGTCCAATTGAAGCTGGTCAGAAACACACCAGCCACCTGACACCCGTTTAATTGCTGCAGAATTCACCTCTTTACCTCATGTGAAAAACTGTACATTATACATAAATTTTATGTAGAACTTCAACATCCGTGACCCTAATGGTTTTCGTAGGGATGTGGTCTCAGACACACTGATACCATTTTTTTGCTAATGAATTAATAAGAATAGCACAGAGGCCTCAAACGTTTCTATTTTTATTATGGGAAGAATGTAAAGGGCAGCAGGGAGATCACGTTGTTCTGGATGAATGGTCGTGCTTGCAGTGTGTAACTTATTACACTGCCTTTCAGTATTGTTTCTTGGGATTATGGAAAGAACATGTTAAGGCCTGCAGGTACACTTTATTAAAACAATGAAATGAGAGCATTTGCAGTTTGGAGATATTATAAGTAATATGCATTGTCTATACTTTTTGCTGTTGAATATGACAGAATCGCACTTCTTTCTACAAAATTCCCCATGTGCAGGTCATTACAGTGCATTGCCTTATGTACTGGATACGTGTTGGTGACATTGTGATTTAGCCTTGGCATTGGTGACCTTTAGAGATTTTCGATTCATGTGCAAACTGTTTGGGAGCTCTCACTTGTGTTTATTAGTGCAAATATTATTTTGAACACCATCAATTGGTGTGAGTTGTGTATTTAGAGATTAGCTTGTTTAAATGAAGACTTTTGTCCATGTGAAATATTAATGATCTGAACCAAGCGTGTGTATATGTATGTGTATGTATATATATATATATATATGTATATGTGTGTGTGTGTGTGTGTGTGTATATATATATATATATATATATGTATATATATATATATACACACACACACACACACACACACACGTGAATGGACAAATATTCTCTCTGTAAAGCGCTGCGGAATATGTGTGCGCTGTGTAAAAACTGGTAATAAATAAATATATATGAATATATAAACACACACATACAAGTTTGAGGGCTGGTTTGCTGTGAAATATTGGTATTTTGCATTCCCGGGAAATTGAGGGCAACCTGAAAAAAACCTCTTTCCTGTCAGTCACCACTGCCTAAAGTATGTATTTTATTTGGCCAACCAACAACACATAATTCTTTTTTATCCTTTATATTTCTTGTATATAAGGTAAAATTCTATCCATGCTTTTCCCATCAGGTCTCAAGGCTCACATCATTTTAATTCCATATGGTAAGGGTCATCATTCTAAAGAAGACTTGTACACATAAATGTTTTTCTGTAATAATCAATGTCGTCCCCCCGATTTGAAAAAACCCTCTGCTTCAAGCACCTTTTAGCCTTTAAATTGCCCTGAAGAATGAACTTCAGGATTAAGCAGTGGGTGACGCTTTCCCTTGGATTTGTTAGTTGGGGAAACTAGTTTATCACAGAAAACAAATTGGAGTTCTCCATGAATAGAAATAGTTCAACATACCAGAGATAAAATGGTATAGTAAACCAGTCCATAAACCATATTCATTGATCATAACCTCACCATAGCTGGGTAGTATAGAGGTGAGTAGTAATACAAAGAAACCTTCTCTCCCATATTTTGTAAACCGTTTCCCTTCAATCTGGCTCACGATCCTCCTTCTTTCTTTTCTTTTTTTTTATTTTCTTTCTCCTTGATCTTTTCACAAGTCAATAAATGCATGAAATTAAAGGTGCGTACACACAGTACGATATTGTGAACAATAACGATATCATTGTCGGTCATACCATTCAATATCGTTACGTGTGTATGCAAGACATCGTTAACGATGCGAGCACCCGCGGTTTGTTATCTATGTCTGCCGTCGCCCGAACATGCAGGCCAACCTGACGATATCATCAAGCCCTGCATGTTCGGGGCCTGTGGCCGGTGACAACACTGAACGATATCGTTAACGATATCGCTCAGTGTGTATGCTCAATGTTGGGAACGACATTGAGCCCGGCAGATGAGGGGACAACACTGAACGATATTGCTCATAGAGCATATCGTTCCGTCTGTACCCCTGTTAAGATTACCATAGGATAACTAATGGTCATTGGTGCAGATATTGCATTGTGTAATTGTACGATCTACTGCCCATGGCATCCTGTAATATGAGTACAATGGATTGGAATGGCAAAGGAACAATACAACACCTATGCATGGACGACCCTTTAGATGCATTTTAGTCATGCGTTTTATAGTGAACTTTAGTTTCTATGTGTTTATCCATTTTCCCAGAACACGTGAGAACAAGACTTAAATGTGTAGTGTAGTGTATTTCTCCATGTACCCCACTTTATCATATTGTAGACAGCCTGTGTATACTAGGAATTTATTATTTAGAAGCTTCTTTTACACAAGAACAGCAGATATTTGCCCCCCAAAACTATTTGTTTGCATGGGATCGCTTATTTCTATGATTTTGTGAATGACCTACATACTTTTGAAGTGTTTATTTCTTTAGTTATTATGAGGAGCTTTGCTAAATTGAGGATGGCAATGCCAGGGGGGGACATTATATGATTAGACAGGATTTATCATGCTTTTTAAATGTATTTTTGAGGGTTTTAGACATGATGCTCCGTATGCACCATAGTGTGGGGCATATACCATGCACATGCACATGTACATTAGTGCTGAAAATACTAAATCGCAGCTAATGTAGAAATCACTTAGATTACTAGGTCTGACCAATGTTCTTTCTGCATTGAAAATATATTGCAGAGTATCAGATTCAATTGTTAGATATTGTTTTATTGTTTCTGTTACATGGATATGACAGCAGCATAACAGGCTCATTTACATTTGAAACTGTTCTCAGCATCGAGCTTGAGTGGGGAAAAAAAGAGGTTAAAATTCCAGGTTTCCTATAGGCTGACTTACTATTTGGTTGTTAGGACAACAGCCAGTGGTGGCCAGGATGTGCTTGTTGTCCCCGGTAACACAAGATTTCAGTGCAAAATGATGAAGCACAAGTACCTTTATAAAGGGAAAAAAAAGAGTTTATTTAGTCTTAATTGTGTCTGCAGACAGCCAGTGCTGAACCATTAGCATCTCTTCATTGCTAGCTTCATTATATGTATCACAGGTCCTAATTTTCTATGCCATAAAACTATATATATTTGGGGGAAGGGGTTGGGGTTTTTGTTTCTGCTCTGATTTGGGCTCTCTCTATTGCTGGGCATACACTTGCAGCTAAAATGGCATGCATTTTATCTGGCAACCAAACACCCAGCAGATATGCACCCTGCACCTGTCACAACCCGTGCAGTTCCTCTTTCCTGCCTGGGGTATTGCTTTCTGCTCTGTTGCTTCTAGCACACTCTGATCTGTATCTTAGCAGTTTGTTGCATCAGCTGAGTGTGCTAGAAGCCCCAAAGTAGAGAGCGACACCCCAGGTAGGAAAGAGGAAAAGCACGTGTTGTGATAGGTGCAGGGTGCTAGAATGAACAGTACACTGTGAGAATTGTCATAGTGTTATGGCATCCGATATCTGCACTCCTCCCCTGGAGAGGAGACCTTTCCCTGTGAAGCGTCCCTCAGTCGGCAGCAGGAGTGCATACACTGTCCGTTCCGGCCGACTTTTAACTTACAAAATATTGAATCAGCCAGACACACGGATGATCCAGGAATTGTCAACCGATCTATATTTTCGTAATGGTCGCGCCCATGCACAGTACAATTATCTGGGCGATCAGCCACTATTAGGTGGATCACCCAGAAAATTGTATAGTGTATGCCCAGCATTAGTGGCAGGATAGCATCAATGTTCTGTTCAGGTGTTTGCATTATACCCCTGTATAAATTTACAATAGGGAGTGCAGTATACCTTTTATAATACACATTTAATAACCACTGAAGCAATGTCATAAAATAAATCTGCATATTTCACTGAATTTATAATTAAAAAAAAAAAAAAAGTCATACTAAAGCATGGCATCACTAGTCCTTTTGCTTTAAAATGAATGAGATTGTCTGAATTTAGGGCCTGATTCAGAGCCACTCGTAAGCGGCCGCTCGTTCGCTCCGAGCGATGTTTGCCCAACTGCGCATGCGCACAGATCGTAATACGCGCGAACCAGTCAGTGGGCCGAAATTCATGTGCTCGCAAAATAGCGAATGCCTGATAATTTGAGTGACAGAATGAGGCGTATGTGGGTGGTAACAGGGGAAGGTGCTTGAAAACGGGGAGTGGAGATCCGATCACAGGCGTGCTTAAAGGTCAAAACGGGCGTTTTATGGGTGTGCATAATTAAAACAGCAGCGTCATTGACCACGTCACTGGGTTATTTAATAGCCAGAACTGCTCGCAAAATTGTGGTAGCAAAAACCAACCACAAGAATAGCGAGCAGTTCATACGCTGGTCGATGTACTCGATTAATCTAATAAATAGCGGACATGACGTAGGATGCGAGCGGCCAGGGGGCGTAGTTTCCCAAAAAACTACCGCAAGTTTTGTTCGCTCGTTCAGACCTAGAGGCGTGAACAGACCGCAAACAGCGAACGGTTCATTTGAATAGCCACCCCTATTTTCTGGACGAGCGAGCGCTAATTGCGTCCGGCTCTGAATCAGGCCCTTAATTTGCTGAATTTTAAAGTGAAAGTGGCATATGCAAAAGTTTGGGCAACCGGTCAGTCACTTGGCAGAAATTACAGCACCAAATATTTTCTCATAGCCATATAATAGCTTAAGCTTCCATTGCTAGTAGTACTGACTGAACATCAGCTATGCCGAAAGATCCAACCTCTTTTCTGATTCAGTTTCTTCGCCAGCCCTGGGACATTCGCTTCTTGGATTTGTTAACACTTGAATCCTTTTTATTCTGTACATACGCCTTTATCTCTCTCCACCATTTGTTACATTTCTCCCTCTTCTAATGCTTAATCTGTGACCTCAGCCCCTGCCTGAGGAGAACTCGCAGTGTAAATTCTATAATACGCACACTGTGGTAGATTTGGTTACTCCATTAAGCTGCCTGTATATTTTTGGGACTCTGGAAGGAATACCGCACGATCACTGAGCATACACACGTCACACAGATAGTGCCATTGTGGGAAGAGAATCTATGGCCCCAGTAGTGTGAGCAATGATGATAGCCAGTGTGCCTTCCTGTCTAATCCATTCTTTCTATCACCTGAAGATGTTACACTGGCTGTCACGCAACACAATGCTTAATAAAATCTACTCCATTCTCATACTAAAAGCTTCACCTGTTATTCCCCAAATGTGGTTTTGGACAAAAAGTGACATTATAAGAAATCATGTACTATGTCTAAAGGGTTGGCGATCTATTGTCTGCATCCTGGAATAAATGCTAAACCAGGCTTGATTAGCTTTTATTTCTATTGCAGTTTTAAAACTGTCTAAGCTGCACATGATTAGCGGCTTTAACAAAACCGCTCCCTCTTGTAGATTAGAAGGAGGATGTAGGTGGTGGGAATGGCATCGGGGAGAGATATTAGGGAAAACAATAGTTTGTATTCATTTATAGTTGGCCGTAGACTGCAGAATAGCACAGCAGACACAGGAAGGGAGGAGTGACAGTCAGATACTCAGAGCGCCTCCACAGACTGCACAATGTATGGAGGCTATCTCCATTCACAGCATAAAGTTTGCTGAACGACTGCCAGGTAGATCAGACTGTTTGATAACCAAACTATCCTGACCATTTTACAGCTGTGTTTAGTTATATACAATGAATGAGAATAGTTCAAACCAGTAGTTTGCTTGGCTGGTTTGCAGGATTACCATGCAGTGTATGGCCAACTTAACTCTTGGAGTAAAAGGCTTGCTAGTATGTACATACTGTACTTGCCGTAAAAGACTAGATTTACCAGCTTGCTTTAGCTTTATATCTATTATCGCTTGAGACCTATCGGTCAGCTTTGGAAACCGCTGAATAGTAAATCTACCCCATAAGGTTCTTTTTAAAACCTGTTGGTGGGGGGTGGGGGGATGTTGTTTGGTGAAGAGACTCCTTTGTAATAGTCCATTATCTTGTTTATCTTCAAATCATTAGTCAGCCGTAGTCACTTATGTTAGCCTTAAAGAACAACATACACATTAATGAATCAGCTGAATGAGTGCTGGAACATTTGTACGCCACGTCATTTTTATCTATTATCGATCTGTTAAATTCAACAAATAGTATTGTAATTATACATTAATGTACACAATTATGTCTTATTAAGTTTGTATCCTGCAGTGATTTTGTTTAGGGGTTTTCACTTCTACAATCTATAAAATGACACAAAATGTCACAAAAGGAACACAAAATACAGTTGTCTGTGGGCCATAATCAGTAGTTGATTAGTAACCAATGGCTGTAATGCTGGATACACACAGGCTGACATATCGACCGTTCAATTGAACATCCGATATATCGTGTGCATGTCAGCCAGTGGGTACAGAATGTCTGTGAATTATGTCGTTCAGACATATCGCGTTGGCTGTGCGGGACCGCAGTGATGGTGGTTCAGTGTGTATGAACAACCATCATCTGCAAGATATATCTGCAGATCAGTCGATCTGCAGATTTATCTTTCTGGTGTGTAGCCAACTTTAAGATGGGTACACACTATACAGATATCTGCACAGATACAGATATCTGCAGATGATGGTCATTCGTACACACTGAACGGCCATCATCAGTATCTGGCTGCGGGTCCCGGCGACCAGGGGGTGTGTTGGGGGCATGTCGCGGGGGGGGGGGGGGTGTCCCGCACTGTCCCTGCCGCTGTGTATGTACGGGCGGTCTGCAGACATCTGTCCATCGGCCAATGCAATATATCGGAGAATGACGAAGTTCACCGACAAATCGCGAGTACACACTGGCCGACGGGCAGCAGATATATTGGCCAATCAATTGATCAGTTTCTACGTAAGTTTATAAAAAAATAAACCTTGATGACTAGGCCCCTAAATATTTTATTTGCAGGAAATGGAAGGTTTATATTTTATTTGGAAAAACATTGCTTTAAATATTATTATTTCATAGAGGTCTATTTATGATCAGCATTGATGATATGATTCCCCCTCATCCTGCTACTTCCCCTCTTCACTCTGTGAATTAACGTTTACAGTGATTGCTGTTATAAGGAATTATAAGGACCGAGAACCATATTAACTAGTTTCTGGATGTTGCTTTTTGAGCAAAAGCTGCCAAAAGACAGATGGTCTCAGGTCTTTGACCGTATACCCGCTTGTAATGATCACAGATGCCTTCTGCCATCTATAATGCTACAGGAGGGATTATTTCCAGTCTTGTCCACACACTGTGTATATATATGAAAGTCACAATTAAATTATATACACTGATCTGCTAAGCAGTGTTTCCAAAGACTGTTGTCTACCGCAGGTTTTCATGATCTCCTTGTATGTGAACAGGTGTACCAATTTCTGATTGCACCAACATTTGCCGTTCAAATCCTGAACAGCTTAGGAACTGGGAAAGGCATAGAGTGATCAGGGCATTAGTAGTTTTGAAGCGCACAAAATGACTGTTTTAGAAGAAATGTGCAAAAATTAAAAAAAAAAAATATATTTTGCAACCTGTTAAAAGTGCATAGTGATTCTTCATGTCTCAGTCTGTGCTGCAAACTTACAGTGCTTTATGTATAGGTTGGGCAATATGAATGTTTTCCAAATCATATCCATGCAACTGTGAAATTTGCTGCTTATGGTGGTTTTTATTAATTATTACCGTGTTAAGTAACTGGAGGGCTAACTTTATCCCTCTCTTATAAACAGATAAAAGCTTTCTAAATATTTTACAAATATTTTTCAACTGATGGTGCCACATGGCTTACGCTCTGTAATAAAGACTAGTGTTATCAGTGAATTGGTGTGAGTATTTCTTTCTGCTAAAAGTATGTTCTCTCTATACTAGTAGCATGGTATGTGGCTATGTATGCATCTCCAGGCCTTAAAGGACAAACAGAACCTTTTGGGGCTACTAATTCACAAAGTAGGTAGCTTATTGTAACATGATATTTGAGAGAGTGGTGATCATAGGATTTATTTCCTGTATACAGCAGGACTACCAGAATGCCCCATTATGGACATATCATCCACCCTCTTTGTGAAAAATGAGTGATAATGGAGAACTACTGTTTGGCACCAATCACAAATGTATTTTACATAATGTAAGTTACGCAATTTAAGCACATTTGTTAGTATGGTTTTAGGTCAGACACAAATGTTGTTTGTAACCCTTATATAATGCATCTTGACTGTGGTCTTAAGATCTGGGGGTGCCATAGGCAGACCCCTTAACTAAGAATAAGCCCCTCCAACCCTGCTAATTTCTACTTTGGTAGGCAGAAGGTGGGGGCGTCATCCTTGGTTTCTCAAGCTTGGTACACACTATAAGATTATATGTCCAATCTAGCTGGTTGAAACAAAAATTTGGTGATGTATGGGAGCAAATGACAATCGTCCATTTGTTCCAAAACATTGGAAAATGGACAAAAGACAGTCATTAGGACAAACTGGTTATATTAAACTGATTTAACCAATTTGTCTAAAAAACCCTTTAAAAAAAATAAAGTATAATAGTATATGAATCAAAACAATAAAAATAGATTCAGATAGAACAAATTCCAGAAAAATAAACTTCTGAGAGGAGGGGGGGATAAATATAAATAAATAGCTAAAAGTTCTGAAGCTACGCTATCTAGGGAAAGAAAAAAAGAAAAGGGGGAGAAAAAAAAGAATAACAAGAAAAAGCGTAAAAGAGGTTAACGCAGACCAGGAAGAGGTAGAGAGTGACATCGGAAACCATGGGATCCATATTTTGTGGTAGGAAGCCACAGGATCGTTTTGTAAACTTGAAATATATACCATAGAAGCTACAAAGTGGATACGAGCACGGAGGGAGCAGTTATGGTATTGTTTGAGACTTCCCATTATTGGCTATTAGTGACTTTGCCGCATTGCAGATATATACTATTAGCTTACACTGTGGTTCCCAGCCGACCGGATGGGATCATTTAAGAGCACCACTGGTGCCTCTTGTGGCATATTCAAACCAGTCACCATGGACATCAGGTTCCACACCTGGTCCCAATATTGGCTGATAATAGAGCAAGACCACCACGTGTAGCAAAACGTACTATCCTCTCCACATTGCCTCCAACAGGAACTGGATAATGATCGAAATATTGCCTGGAATTAGTATAGATTCATAATATTATTCTCGTATGGCAACACTATTGGAAGCTTTGGCATTTCGAGACCTAATGGTGGACCATTCCTTGCCATCAATCTGGATGGACAAGTCAGCTTCCCAAGCCAACTCATGGGGTTCCTGACCAGGTGACGCTGGATCCAAAGTAGAGTGATACAAAACAGATGTTCCCCTTGCGTCCAACTAAATAGACAAACGTTCAAACGGACAACAACCTTTGGGTTCGAGAGGCGGACTGAGAATTAAAAAAGCTAATAATCTGCAGCTACAGGTATTGGTAATGACACGAGGAAGGGATAGAGTGACAAGACTGTAGATCTGCAAACGTGATGGGAGCAAATTACCCTTCACGTGTCAGATTCTGTCAATCTGCAGTCCCCTCAAAATGGTTGCGCTACAACCTGGTGGGAATAGAGCATGATTCTATATTGGAGACATGGGTAAGGGTGAGGTGACAATTTGTGTGCCGTGCAAAGTTTATAATTTCTGAGATCCACCCATCTCTTGCATGCTGGGTCTGAGTTCCAAGATATGATGTGATTGAGTTGGACCGCATGGTAATGTGTTTGAAGTAATTGGAGACAGGCCTCCCGCATCTAGTGGTTTAGGCAAAATCGATCTATGAATGCAAGGTTTATGATCCATCCATATAAACCGGTTACAGAGGGATTGTATGGAGCCCAGAGCCGAAGCTCTGACTCTGATTGGGAGAGTTTGAAACAAATATAATCGAGGGAGGAGATTTAATTTCACCGCATTGATTCTACCAAACCAGGCTATGTATAGAGAATGCCAAATTGTGAGGTATTTTGTTAAAGATTGAAATATGGAAGCATAATCAGTTTGGTATCAAAGAGAATAAGAATTAAGCTAGGCACACACTATTCAGTTTTATCAGTCTATCTAACCAATGTGACGATCGACCATTTGCTCCCAAACACTGGAAAACAAGACAGAAATGGTTGTTCAAACGAATTCATTAAATCAAACAGATTTAACTAATTTTAATAATTGTTTTGGTTCCTAGATCGCTAGATCTAGGAGCCAATCTGATTGCCATCATTGTACTGGAGAAGAAGGGATACTGTGTCCAATTTGCAAAGGGTCAGTGTGTTATGTACAACAAAAGAGGGCCCTTATTTGCAAAAGCAACTCAGTGCCAACATCTGTATATCCTAGACAATATAGAATATTGTGCAATGGCAGCTTCTGTCTCCAAGCAGTCAATGAAACCAAGGCATAAGAGACTGGGTCACATAGGATACAACAATGAACAGAAGCTTCTAGATGACATGACACGAGGGTAAGCAAACATGTTATCCGTTAGCATCCAGAGCAAAAGCACCATTTGAATTAGAGCGTACAGATGGGTTTGGATAAATGAAGGGGAAGTCCATGAGTGGGAACCGCTACTTCGTGACACTCCTAAATGATGCTATGAGGATGACCCATGTCTATTACCTGAGAACCAGGAGAGAAGTTACAAGTAAAATTGTGGAGTACAAGAGTGTAGTAGAAACTCAGATTGGCCTGAAGATAAAAGTGCTTAATGGTGCGTACACACTGGGCGATAAAGTGGACGACTGAACGATAACGTTATCGTTCAGTCGTCCACTTTATCGTCCATTTTTAACCCCAAAAAGATGAACGATAACGGCGACGCATGTTCACGCGGGTCGTTCGTCATTATCGTTCATCGGGCTGACATGCAGGCCAACCTGACGATCTCGTCAGGTTGCTGCATGTCAGGGAATGGGGGAGAGAGCCCGGCGCTGAACGATATCGTTAATGGTATCGTTCAGCGGCTGTGCTCAATGTCATTAACGACATTGAGCACAGCCTGCCGGGGACAACACTACACTATATCGCTCAGGGAGCATATCGTGTAGTATGTACGCACCTTTAGTCTGATAATGGTTGAGAATATGAAAATAGAGATCTAGCTGTCTACCTCAACAGGGATGGCATACAACACAAACAGAACAATGGTTGACAGATCACAGACTATGCTAAGTGATGTAGGTCTGGACAAGAGATACGGGGCAGAAGCAGTCCAAACTGCAGTCTATTCCAATAATTGAGCACCTACAGTAGCAGTCAAAAGTAAGACACTATTGGAGGCGTGGTCTGGGAAAAGGTAAAGTGTGAGTCATCTACGTGTCTTTTGGTGCAAAGCATTTGCCCAAATCCAGGTCTGGTGCAACCCGCTCAGCAGATTCTGCACTGCAGGGAGGTGCCAGGCTGGGGAGGCGCTCTCCCTGCAGCTGCTGCTGAGCAACTTGTTACTGCTACTGTGCCAGCTGCTGCTGCGCCTGTCTCACTGTATGACAGGCAGCGGCAGCCTACTGTAGAGAAGCTCGGCCGAGCCTGAGCTCTTTACACAGTTCCAACCCCTGCTGATCGCAGGCCTGGCAGGGACCCAGATAACTGTAATGGTTACTTCCTATCTGAATGACTTCCGGCTCAGTGCGCATGCCTCCCTGTCTGCCACTGTCCCCGGGCTGGTACACATTTATGTGGTCCAGGGCCGCCGAGGCTACATCACTGCTCCACTTAAGTGCAGACACCACTGATGCTGAGCATGCATGTCACTGTGTGTGCCCGCAGCCCGACCTGTCACTCACGTCAGTGTCCATATACTTACTCCGCGTCCTATGCACTGCCGGGGAGAGAAATCTCCTGTCCCCGCCCCCTCACGATTACCCGCCCCTCTTGCTGTGCCTGGCATGTATTCATGACAAGAGCAAACAGCTTGAGGTCCCATCTCCCTGCCCCCTTCCATTCCCCGCCCCCTCCTGCTGTGACTGGAATATTTTCAGCAGCAACAATTTCCCAGTCCCCACCCCTTCCTGCTGTGCCTGGAATATTCTCAGCAGCACTGTGAGGTTCCAACTCCCCTCCCCTTCTGCTCCGCAAGGACTTTCCTTCTCCCTTGCACACAGCTTCCAGTGGGTGACGATCCAGGAAGTCAGAGCTTCCTACAGTGCAGCAAACACAGGTAAGTACCAAAGGATGGCTATCTATTCATGCTATGGGGTGAGGTGGGTTAGGAGGTGAAAATTATCAGGGGGCGGGGGTGAGGTGGGTTAGTAGGTGTAAATTATTGGGGGGTGAGGTGGGTTAGGAGGTGTAAATTATTGGGGGGTGAGGTGGGTTAGGAGGTGTAAATTATCAGAGAGGGTGAGGTTGGTTAGGAGGGGTATATTATGAGGGGGGTGAGTTGGGTTACGAGATGTAAATTATCAGGGGGGGGGTGTAGTCATTTTGGTAGGGGAGGTAGGTTTGGGGTGTAATGTAAATGTATTGTGTGTTATATACTATTTTTTGTGGGGGGGGGTTAGGTGGGTTGAGGGTGGTAGTATTGTATCTGGGTTAGTGCAGTAGCATTCTGTGCTGTGGGTTATATTAATAGTACAGACTGAATACTATGTTCTATATATATATATATATATATATATATATATATATATATATATAGGTAGTGTTGTCACGTGGGAGCTAATGAAGGGTTGCACTAATGTTTTATACTTCGCCAGATAGCAAACCTTTATTGATCTGAAGACTGCAAGAATCAGTTGTCCAGAAAAAGAGCAGATCAGTGGTTTGAAAAGCAAGCGGTAAGTGGTTGTAATACAGTATATGCACACAAACACACACACATATATATATATATATATATATATATATATATATATATATAATATTACACACAGGAGAGGGGAGTCCAGTCCAGTACCTTGGATCCCTGTGTCCTCATTGGGTTTTAAATCAAGTCAGCAATTACCGCATGTAAGCATACATTTCCTTTAATAAATCACAAGGATCAGGATGAGGCTGAAGTTGGCTTCTTATTCGGCCAGCTTCTTATTCATTTCTTATTCACTTCTTATTCAAGTTCCAGCTTCTTATTCAGAAAATGTTACATTAAAACATTTAAATAATGTTAGATCACTAAACTAACACTATGCAAACAAAGAATTGTGTCCCTCACACAGTTTACAATTATTATTTTCCTGGCACAATAAGGATTTTGTCATGAATAGGGCAGTAAACGGGCACAGGCTCCATAATTTGTCATTTTGAATAAGAAGCTGTAGTTGTGCAGGGGTTAACTAGCTTCGGTCATCAAATGTTACACTTGAAACCCACAGAGGGTGGTCTGGTACATATGACCCACTTGTCATTTGCCTTGACCAACAAAGATTTTGGCATGAATAGGGCAGTAAAGCGGGCACAGGCACCAGATTATCTCATTTTGAATAAGAAGCTGTAGTTGTGCAGGGGTTAACTAGCTTCGGTCATCAAATATTAAACTTGAAACCCAAAGAGGGTGGTCTGGTACATATGACCCACTTGTCATTTGCCGTGACCAACAAGGATTTTGGCATGAATAGGGCAGTAAAGCGGGCACAGGCACCAGATTATCTCATTTTGAATAAGAAGCTGTAGTTGTGCAGGGGTTAACTAGCTTCGGTCATCAAATGTTACACTTGAAACCCACAGAGGTGGTCTGGTACATATGACCCACTTGTCATTTGCCTTGACCAACAAGGATTTGGGCATGAATAGGGCAGTAAAGCGGGCACAGGCACCAGATTATCTCATTTTGAATAAGAAGCTGTAGTTGTGCAGGGGTTAACTAGCTTCGGTCATCAAATGTTACACTTGAAACCCACAGAGGGTGGTCAGGTACATATAACCCACTTGTCATTTGCCTTGACCAAGAAGGTTTTGGGCATGAATAGGGTAGTAAAGCGGGCACAGGCACCACATTTTGTTATTGTGACTAAGTAGCTATAGTTGTGCAAGGGGTAAATATCCTTGGTCAACAAATTTGACTCTTGGAACCCACAGAAGGAGGTCAGGTACACATGACCCACTTGCTATTTCCCTTGACCAAAAAGGATTTTGGCATAAATAATTTGGGCAATGGACAAATGATCTGGATCTCGGTACCTGCACATAACAAAACAACAGCCACCTACACGGCTTCACTATACTGACTTCTTTCTTTAGTGTTTACCACACACACTGGCATCAGAAGGGGGGTGCGGCCAGGGCCGGTTCTAGAAATTGTGGAGCTTAGGGCGAAAGTTCAAAGTTGCCAACTTTTTTTAGAAGACGTTCCTCTGCTTGCATTGAAAGCACACGCGCTTCCGGAAAGGGGCTGTGTCCTTGTGGATCACCCTCAATTCATCACACTGTGGGGCGTGCCCAGCACTTAGGAAGGTGCTGGGCTTCCCCTCAAGCTCTCCCCTCGTGGCGTCTGGTCCGAACGCCTATGGGAGAGATGTCTTGACATCATGACGTCCCTCCCATAGTGCTCTCTGCTGGAGCCGGAGCTCAGGAGTGAGCTTCGGTTCCACGGATCTATGGGAGAGACTTCATGACGTCAGGACGTCCCTCCCATAGTGCTCTATGCGGGAGCCGGAGCTCTGGAGTGAGCTTCGACTGCCGCTGCAGAGAGGGAGCCGGGTGCCCGCTGATAACAAATATCAACGTGGGGGGGACCGGCGCTGGGGTTTTTTTTTTTTTTTCTTATGGGATTTTTATTTTTGCCCTCCTGGGGAATCACTGGCTTCCTCTAGTTGCCGGCGCTCTGGGCGACTGCCCTGTTAGCCCGCCCCTAGAACCGCCACTGGGGGCGGGCCGCACTGGGTGACACCATCCGAAGGGTTTGACACCAAAATAGCAGATCTGTTCTGCTATTTTGGTGTCACCCCGTCGGATGGTGTCACTGTGATCAGTGGCGGGCTGAGCAGGGTGCCATGTGCCCCCCGGGCATTGCATAAGGGGGCACTGCTACAGGGGGCATTGCATAAGGGGCACTGCTACAGGGGGTGTTGAATAATGGACACTGCTACAGGGGGCATTGCATAAGGGATGCTGCTTCAGGGAGCATTGCATAAGGGGACCTGTTACTGATGGCCTGTAAAATGGGCACTGCTACAGGGAGGCAATCGGGAAGCCGACTGCCTAAATACCGGCAGCCGGCTTCCCGACTGTCTTATCCCGGCATGGGTGAAATGCCGGGCGTCTAGATATAGACGCCCGCATTTCCCCGACACCGGGAGACCGGCGCCCGGCATCACGATCGTAGTGATGCCGGGCGCCGCGAGCGGACAACCGCGGGGGGGAGGGTTAGGTTTAGGGCTCCCGGGGGGGACTTAGGGTTAGGCACCCCCCCGGGAGGGTTAGGGTCAGGCTAGGGGGAGGGAGGGTTAGGGTTAGGCACCCCCGGGGGGGACTTAGGGTTAGGCACCCCCCCGGGGGACTTAGGTTTAGGCAGCGGGGAAGGGGGTGGTTAGGGTTAGGCACTTGGGGGGGGAAGTTAGGGTTAGGCACCCCTTAGGGGGGTTAGGTTATTGGATACCTACCTATCCACGATCGGGATTTCCAGCGCGGTCAGGCTTCCGTTGCGTCTCACTCTGCTTCTGTCGGGCTGCCGGCCGACGGTATTTCATACCAATTCCCTGCTACAGGGGGAATTGCATAAGGGGCCCTGCTACAGAGGGTATTTCATAAGGGGCATTGCATAAGGAGCACTGCTATAGGGGACCTTGCATAAGGGGCACAACTACATGGGGACTACTATAGGGGGCACTGTATAAGGGGCACTAACTTGATACACACAGTTTACAGGTTATACGCTTTGTTACCAATACATACATAGAAACTGTGCAACCTGTCTTGAGCTGAGACAGACTGGCAAAAGTGGAGAGGAGGGTTGGTGAAGTAGATCTTTCAGGGTGGGATGTAATGGGTGCTATTGGGTGTATTATTTAATGTGACATAATGTGTTATAAAGGGCATTACTGTGGGGTATTGTGTTATAAGGGACATAATGTGTAAGGGGCATTACTGTGTGGCATGTGTTGTAAGGAGCATTACGATGTGGCATAATGTGTAATAGGGACATTACGGCGTGGCATAATTTAATATCAGGGCATTATTGTGTTTCATTATGTGTTATACGTGGCATTATTGTATGGCATAATGTGTAAGGGGCATTACTGTGTGGCATAATGTGTTATATGGGCATTAAGGTCTGGCATAATTTGTTAGAAGGACAGTACTTAGTGTGTCATAATGTGTAAGGGACATTACTGTATCATGAAACCACACACCTTAGGGTGTGTTTATTTTATGGGGAGGGAGGCGCTTGAAACTTTTTTTGGCAGGGGGGAGCAAAATTTATAGTTACGCCACTATGCATCTTCTCCTGTCAAACCCCTGGCAACAAACATGAGACCCCTGGCAACAAGCATGAGATTTTTTTTATTTCCACAATACTGTAATTGGCATAATGTTAAACCATCTTTGTACGGGCTACTACTCATGGGCCAGTGCTGTGGGCTCGCCCCCCGGTCTTAAGTCTGCCAGCCAGCCCCTGACTGTGATGCCAGGACGCGGAGAGAGGCAGGGAGAGACTGTGGGCTGCCCCAACAGCTGCAGGAGCACTGGGGAAGCCCACTGTGTGACGAGAACGGGAGGCGGTAACGCACCCAAGATTGGCTCACATAAGGGGTGTCGCTTCACGGGCGAGGTCGCGCCCCTTCCTGCGAAGCCACGCCCCTTTTGGGAGCGCATGCCTATGGCGTGCAGGAGGATTCAGAGCATCCACACCAGGTGACACCAAGGTAGGTGATGCCTCTGACCACACACACCAACTTGACTACTCATACATACATCAGCACCCTGCCAACAGCAATACAGGGTGGATGTAGTGCACTCCATATCACCATGCTACCCCTATGCTCCCCAACAATGCATCTACACCAATAATGCAATAATTGTTACAGGACAAGGGAATAATGCAGTTACAAAACATTACAATAATCACAAACAGGTACCTTACTACAGCCTACCTTTTAATGGAGGCCTGATTGTAGTAGCTGAGATGACGAGGTAACAAGGTTACAAACCATAATACATTCTTATCAAATCAGAACAGTACTACAGGGCTTAATCATCTTCTGCTGCCTCAGGCCTAGTGCCTGCCTTCTAGGGGATCAGTGACACTATGTAGGGCCTATTGCCCACCTAACAATGGGTTAATGATGTGGATCCCACATTAACCCTATAGGGCCTAATGCCCCTTATACCTTGTGGGACTAGTGCCCTCTCTGGCTCAGGCTTATTGTTCGCCTAACAAAGGCCGTCCCTGCTGATTAGGGCTTAACGCCCACAGTGGCCATGGGCCTAATGCCTGACAATTAAAATAGCATGCAATTGAATGAAAATACAATGCAATTAGATTTACCAGTCCAGTAGTCTTTGGCTGAACTAAGCCTAGTTCATCCACAATTACTGTGTGTTCTTCACCCGAGGTGGGTTGACTCCCACGATCTCAGTGCTTCCTGTAGTCTTCACCTTGAGCTGGCAAACTCCCACTGCCACAGCAGTCTTCACCCAGGTAGCAAGGTCCAGGGGCAGAACTATGGTATTTGGCGCCCAGGGCAAGATGAGAAGTTCGCACTTCGCTTATTTATGTGACCTGGGCCTATTGCCCAGGGTCAATTATAGCCTTAGGAGCACGGGCCTAATGCCCGCCTATTTGTGCCACAGGCTTAAGGCCTCATGACCCCTACGTGCCTACTGCCTAACAATCTGATGGTCTAGGGAGGGGTTAATGATGGTAAGGCCTCAAAGAGGGTCTACCTGTCCGGTGGGAGAGGATGCAGTGAGGATCTTCATTCGCTCTTTTACTTCCCAACCACTGCAGTTCTCATCGATCCTCAGTCACATTCTTCTGTCGCTGGCCCATTCTGGCCAGTAGCGGCGCTGCCAGAGCTCTTCTCTATTGAACCCAGTGTCTCCTAGCGTCTTCTGCAGCCGCTGGAGCTCTTCTCTTTTGAGCCCGGTGTCTTCTGGACTCTTCCACAGACGCTGGAGCTCTTCACCCATTTCCGCCAAATTGACTCTTCCTCCCAGAGACATCTGACGCTAGACGCCACAGGCGTAGACAGCCATGATGCGGCTTACAACGAATGGCTCACTGTGGCCAATTTCTATTGGCTGCCGGTGCATGCCGTGATTGTCAAATTTGTCACCACTGTGATTGGCTCAAATTCAAATTGTCACCCCTCTTCAATGGCCGGCGGTCAATGAGCTGCACTCAGCTAGCAGCCGGCGCCACATGTCAGCCGCTGCTGGGCCTTGACCGGCACTGAAAACAGACATACTGTCCCAGCATCGGACACTTATGTGACCTGCTGGGGATACATCTCACCGGACTGCAGGACTAAGGCGCTGGGATCAAGCATTTGGTCACAGCACTGGCAGCGGCTTAACTGGGGTATATGGGGCCCAGGACAAGTTTAAAAATGGACCCCCCCCCCTATGTGTGTGCGACAAAAAATGGGCATGGACACTTAAAAATGGGGAGTGTCAACATGACACACATCCCTATCTCGTCACTCTGAACATTCCTTTCCATTCCATATGCCCCTTAATGCAGTGCCCCTTATACAGTCCCCCCTATGCAGTGCCCCCAGTAGTGGTCCCTCTTATGCAGGCCCCCAGTAGTCCCCCTTATACAGTACCCCTAGTATACAATGTCCCCAGTAGTGATCCCTCTTATGCAGGCCCCTAGTAGTGCCCCTTATACAGTACCCCCAGTAGTGGTCCCCCTTATGCAGTCACCCATTAGTTCCCCTTATACGGTGCCCCCAGTAGTGATCCCCCATATGCAGTGCCCCTTACACAGTTCCCCCTGTTGTAGTCCTTCTTATGTAGCCCGCCATTAGTTCCCCTTATACGGTGCCCCCAGTAGTGGTCCCACTTATGCAGATCGCAGTAGTGGTCCCACTTATGCAGGCCCCCAGTAGTGATCCCCCTATCCAATAGTAGTCCCCAGTAGAGCGCCCCTGATGCAGTGCCCCCAATAGTAGTTACCTCCACACGTTATTAGTAGTCCCTAGTAGAGGTCACCTCCCCCCGTGATGCAGTACCCCCATTAGACAAACACACCAATAAAAAAAAAAAAAAAAAAACTTTAATCCCCGCTCCTGCTCACGCCGCCGTCCGCACCACCGCAGTCCTCCCGGGCTGGCGCACTCTGCATTATGGGAGAGACGTCATGACATCTCTCCCATAACCCACTACAGGAGCTGGAAGGCGGAGCTCATGAGTGAGCTCAAGCCCAGTTCTTGCAGTGGGCGCAGCAGCAGACAATGAGAGTCTGTCTGACTCTCATTGGCTGCTGTAAATGCACTGGCGGCTCTATGGGCTAGCCTGAGCCCGCCTCCCACCCTTCGCCTGGCGATATTAGGTAAGCGCTCAGGGGGAGAGAGGGGGAACGGCTGTGCAGCACAGGACAGTGCTGGGCGCAGGGAAGCCTAGCGCCGGTCCTGAGTAAATGCTGACCGCACTCAGGAGCTCATTCAGAGTCACTCACGAGCGCACAGCGCTCGCAAGCAGCTCGATGTTTGCGTATGCGCCGTGTCCAGCAGGTGCATGTGTGGGACCAGCTGAGCGACTGAAGGTCAGTCGCTACGGGGCTCACAACAAGACGGGACGGCTGTCTATGTTGATTGACAGCTTGCCCCATTTTTGTGGGCGGACAAACGCATGCGTTCCCTTAGGAACGTCTGGCGTTTTTAGGAGGGGTTACTGACATCACTAGTGATGTCAGTAGTGGACTTCCTGCTCTATTAGAGCAGGTTGTACACTCGGGCTTGCGGCAGCTAGACCCTACCCCGGTGTCTCGTCGCAAGCCCGATGGTCGTGATACTTATGACTGTCTCCAGCCCGCTCGCACAAGCTGTGGATGGTCAGCCACAGCTTTGAGAGCGGCCGGAGATTTAAAAAACAAACACCCACATGCAGAGCGAGCGGCCGCCAGCAGCGACCAACTCTGAATGAGCTCCTCACTGCGGTCGGCACTACACTGTTTAACTAGGATGGGCCAGTACTGTGGCCGGCGGTGCGGGGGCGTCACCGGCCGCGGCAGCCCTGCCCTAGTTACGCCACTGAGCACTGGACATCGCCCTGGACATCAGCTCCCCCCTCTGCCGTGCCTGTCAGATGGTGCCCAGGGCAAGGTGCCCCACACGCACCCCCTTATTACGCCACTGCTGGTGTACCAGCTTTCCGAGAGCTTCCAGAAACGTGCTGAATAGTCTGGGACTGGTTAATGTGATGGCAGGAGGGCACCACGCTAAGTGTGTCTCCCTGCTATAGCGTTACCCCTTTCTCCCTATAACCAGCCTAGTGCTGGATAACGTGATGGCAGGAGGACACCATGCTAAGTGTGTCTCCCTGCTATAGCGTTACCCCTTTCTCCCTATAACCAGCCTAGTGCTGGTTATCGGAAGAAAAGGTGAACCCCACACAGATTTTTTTCCTGTATTCCAATACCAGACCATGCTCAGAGGTGTGGGGTTTTTTACTAATTTAGGGAAAGACCCCAATTGTCAAATTTGTTGACCAAGGCTATTTAACCCTTGAAAAACTACAGGTAATTATTCAAAATTAAGAAATCTGGTGCAGGTACCCACATTACTGCCCTAGTTATGCCCAAATCCTTGCTGGTCAAGGCAAATGACAAGTGGGTCACATGTACCTGACCACCCTCTGTGGGTTTCAAGTGTAACATTTGATGACCGAAGCTAGTTAACCCCTGCACAACTACAGCTTCTTATTCAAAATTACAAATTATGGAGCCTGTGCCCGTTTACTGCCCTATTCATGCCCAAATCCTTGCTGGTCAAGGCAAATGACAAGTGGGTCACATGTACCTGACCACCCTCTGTGGGTTTCAAGTGTAACATTTGATGACCGAAGCTAGTTAACCCCTGCACAACTACAGCTTCTTATTCAAAATGAGATAATCTGGTGCCTGTGCCCGCTTTACTGCCCTATTCATGCCAAAATCCTTGTTGGTCAAGGCAAATGACAAGTGGGTCATATGTACCAGATCACCCTCTGTGGGTTTCAAGTGTAACATTTGATGACCAAAGCTAGTTAACCCCTTCACAACTACAGCTTCTTATTCAAAATGAGATAATCTGGTGCCTGTGCCCGCTTTACTGCCCTATTCATGCCAAAATCCTTGTTGGTCAAGGCAAATGACAAGTGGATCATATGTACCAGATCACCCTCTGTGGGTTTCAAGTGTAACATTTGATGACCGAAGCTAGTTAACCCCTGCACAACTACAGCTTTTTATTCAAAATTACAAATTCTGGAGCCTGTGCCCGCTTTACTGCCCTATTCATGCCAAAATCCTTGTTGGTCAAGTGAAATGGCAAGTGGGTTATATGTACCTGACCACCCTCTGTGGGTTTCAAGTGTAACATTTGATGACTGAAGCTAGTTAACCCCTGCACAACTACAGCTTCTTATTCAAAATGACAAAATATAGTGCCTGTGCCCGCTTTAATGCCCTTTTCATGCCCAAATCCTTATTGTGCCAGGAAAATAATAATTGTAGACTGTGTAAGGGACATAATTCTTTGTTTACATAGTGTTAGTTTAGTGATCTAACTTTATTTAAATATTTTAATGTAACATTTTCTGAATAAGAAGCTGGAAAATGAATAAGAAGTGAATAAGAAGCTGGAGCTTGAATAAGAAGTGAATAAGAAATGAATAAGAAGCTGGCTGAATAAGAAGCCAACTTCAGCCTCGTAGGATCAGGGTTGTAATTAGGGGTCTGTGAGTGGTGCCACCGCACAGAGAGCAGGGCTCTGTGTGCGGTACCGTTACAGGCAGTATTGCTGCAGCAGTGCCATCAGGAGCCTTTTTTGGTGGGTCCAGCTCGTGGGTTGAGTAAATGGGGAGGGGTGGGCCCTGCTTGTTTAGTTTGTACTGGGCCCCACAATTTCTGATGGCATTCCTGCTGTGGAAGGTGCCGTCTGGGCCATCGGCTGGAGCTGGTCCTCTCTGCTCCATCGGACATCCTACCTCTTGCTCTGCCTCCTGTTATCCATGCTGAGTGTTCTGATTTATTCCTGGCTCCAGTCCTATGCCTAGTCCCACCTCTTTTGCCCCGTCTATTTTTCCCTGCTGCCTTCTTCCCCGACTCCAGAGCCAGATTAAGTAAGGGAGCATAGCACCCAGGGTCCCCTTCTCTCAGCACCCCATCTCCCCCCCCCCCCCCTCCCGGCCATTGATAATTACAGCTGCAGCCATTCACAGTGCATCAGGAGTCAGACTGCAGTGCGTGTCAAGGGAGGCTAAAAGAGAAGTGAAGTTGGGGCAGAGGGCGAGGCTACATGGCACTCAGATAGTGCCAGGCCAGTAGCAGCATGAAAGAGAGGAGGGGGTGGAGGTGCTACTTTGCTACAGACATGGTATAGACAGTGAGTGCACTGTACCCTGCCTGGGAGGGAGGGAGGGGTTATGTGACTGTATATGTATTTATGTATCTCTGTGTATGCAGGGCCGGCGCAATGCGCTCAGCAGATCCTGAACTGCAGGGAGGCGCTCTCCCTGCAGCTGCTGCTGAGTTTGTTGTCGCTGGTGCCGGCTGCTGCTGCGCCTGGCACTGGCTAAGTGGTTCCTCACCCGCACGCAGGCTCGGACTGGGTGGAAACTCCGCCCCTTAATGTGAGGGGGCAGGACTTAGTGGGCCACAATGGGAGGGGTGTTGGGCGGGGGGTTGACACTGTCCAGCATATTATGGCTGTCAACTTCCCCCTAAGTTACCCAGCGGGTCACATGACTGCTGTCACAATCAGGTCTGGCCACTTCTGCAGCTGTCGCCTGTGAGACTGCCTCTCCTTCCTCCACTGCCCTAAACTCCGCCCCTACTCCTTTGAGAGTCTCCGTCCCTTTCCTTCTAACCTGTCTCTGTCCTCTATACTCCTCCCATAGTCCCTGTCCCATCCTCTCCTCTTTCTACCCGCAGCCAGCTTCTGGGTGTATCCTCAGAGTCCTCCGGAGGCTTCACTGTAGCACTGGCTTCTCAGGCGGCCAATCTGCGGCTGGAGGGGGAGGCTGCTGATTGGCCACCCGACATGCGGCAAGAAGCTCTAGTACAGAGGAGCCGAGCTGAGATGAGCAGGAGGAACCGAGGGGCAGAGCGATGCTGCAGCTGTATTACATGCTCTGGGAGATGGGAGCGAGGAGGCAGAGTATGTAATGTGCTTCTTTGCTGAAACTGCTGAACACCCGGCATAATGTCTGGCAGATGTTATGCCGGGTGTTCAACAGCTTCAGCACAGAGCCGCACGCCATGGCCAGTCTCTCAGTACCCAGACTCTGGCTGCACGCTGACAATGTGAAGTACAGTAATTCACATGGTCAGCGTTCAGCCAGAGTCTGCTTGCAGTCTCCTGCTTGGCTGTCATTCAGTTTGACAGCACACAGTGTGTGCTGTCAAACTTAATGACTGCCAAGCAGCAGACAGCCTCTTCATCAGCAGCACTGCCCCCGGACCACGGCCACATCCCTCTGATGAGCCAAATTGTTTTTCTTGAACCGGAGCTGCCTCCAGTTAAGCCCCGCCCCTCCATACATTTGGCCCCGCCCCCTTTTCAAACAGCCACGAATTGGGACAGTGCACTGGCCCTCCCCCTGAGTCCCCTCCTTCCTCCTCTCCTCCCCACCTGGCCTGGCTCTCTTCCCCTCCCCATCTGACCTGGCTCTCCTCCCCTACCCACCTCAACCTGGGTCCCCCCCCCCACCTGACCTGGCTCTCCCCATCCCCCCCCCCCTCCCACCTGATCTGGCTCTCCCCCCCCCTCACACCTGATCTGGCTCTCCCCCCCCCTCACACCTGATCTGGCTCTCCTCCCCTCCCCACCTGACCTGGCTTACCCCCCCACCCCCCCCACCTGACCTGGCTTACCCCCCCACCCCCCCCCCACCTGACCTGGCTTACCCCCCCACCCCCCCCCCCACCTGACCTGGCTTACCCCCCCACCCCCCCCCCCACCTGACCTGGCTCTCCTTCCCTCCCCACCTGACCTGGCTCTTCTCCCCTATCCACCTAACCTGGCTATCTGAATAAAGGCAGTCTCCAGTGCCAATGGTGTCCAGCCGAAGAGGAGAATTTGAAAAGGAGTGGAGAAAACAGAAGAAGCAAATAGTTGCAGAAAAAGGTAAGTGTTTTATTTTAAATGTTTATAATGTGTCTATTTTATAAGGTTATACGTGTATTCATTTAATAAATAATATTTTAAATGAAATATACACAGTGTATATTTAATTCAAAATATTAAATATAGTATTATTGATGCAGTCATATTCCTGACTGTGGGGATTCCGGTGGTCAGTATGCCGTCGCGGGAATCCCGACACTTATCAGAATACCGGAGGTAAGTACTGGGGTTAGGGGGAAAGTTAGGGCTAGGCACTAAGGGGAGGGTTAGGTTCAGGCTGCGAGGGGGGTGATAGATTAGGTTTAGGCACTAGGGGGATTAGGTGTAGGCTGTGGGGAGGGAGGGTTAGGGGCATGGCCGGCGCAACGTAATCAGCCGGCCCTGTGCCTCAGGGAGGCGGCAGCCTGGAGAGGCACCGCCACTGCCTACTCCATTTACTGGGTGCCCGCTGAGATTTTGTTAGCAGCGGGCACACAGCACCTCCTTCTCTGAAGCGGCAGCCAGAGGCTGGAGCTCACTCCTGAGCTCCGGCTCCCGCGGTGGGTGAAGGGAGATATGTCATGTCTCCCATATTGCCCAGCGTGAGGACCAAGGACAGAGTAGTTAGACAGTGGCGGCTGCATGAGCGGGGCTTCAGGTAAGTATAGTATTGTGTTGTGTGTGTCTGTGACTTTGTGTAAGGGGCACTTTGTAAGGGGCACTAATACTGGGGACACTGAGTAAGGGGCACGTAAACTAGGGGCACTGAGTAAGGGGTACTAATACTTGGGGGCTCTGCATAAAGGGGTACTACAGGGGGCATTGCATAGGGGACACTATAGGGAGCATTGCAAAAGGGGCACTATTACGATAGAGGGGCATTGCGAAAGGGGCACCACTACTACTGTGGCCATTGCAAAAGGGGCACTACTAATGTGGGCATTACATAAGGGGCACTACTTTGGGCATTGTGTATAAGGGGCACTACTGTGTGTCGTAACGGGAAAAAGGGACACTACTATATGGTGTAATGTGAATCAGGAGCTCTATGTGCGATGTAATGTGAATAAGATTGTGCTACTGTGTGGTTTAATTTGAATTGGGGATACTATTGTGTGACCACGCCCCCTTTATGTGAGACCATGGCCCTTTGTGCCCGCGATCGCCTACGGCACGCACTGTCCCTTTGTAGGAAACTGGAAGGAAGGGCGCAAATTTAATAGGGTGTTTGGCGCCCTCCTGCAAACTAACACTGGCCCTGACAGTACAGCTCAGGTGAGGCTGCTCTGTGTACTGTACTGTAGCAATGTGTGAGTGTATAGGGGGAGAGGGATGGCCTTTAGGTATAAGACACGCAGCAAGATGTTCAATAGTTCTCATAAACTGGGATCATTACCCCTGTGGGAGACTACCCTGATTAATCCCCTGCTCAGCTGCACCTGTCCTGAAACTCAATGTAAATGTGACCTCTTTATAGAGCAGGTGTCAGTGAGCTGTGCTTCTGCAGCAGAGCAGGAACCACAAGTCCCTGTACTCCCAACCGGCTTCCTTATTCCATGCCATCTTTGTTTTGTACTTAGGGAGGAAAGGAATGCTCCCAGAGTTACAAGAAATGGGTGTCGTGTCATGTTGACACGCCCATTTAGAGTGGCTACGCCCCTTGCGATGCCCATTTTTCCTGCGCCTTCGGCGCACACTTGTTTTAATTCTGACCCCTTCTGGATATTCCATACCCCCACTTCAAAATTCACACTTTGACCACTGGTGGGGGTAATAAGGGTATAGTAGTGGGAGCAGCTGCAGATGTGGTAATGTATTAATGTTTTCCATATAAACACACACACACACACGTGTACACACGTACACACACACACGTTCAGGTACTTTAACCACTTGCCTGGCATGATCACATCAGATGTGACCACACCAGGCTGGGCTTTCCCTGACATGGTCACATCTGATGGTGACAGGGGGCTACTGGGGGCAGAGTATGAATAGAACTCTAGACCTATGTATATGCTAGAAACCTTTTGTTTGTTTTATGGTACAGAACAGATCGTGTTGATTACAATGGAAGGGGTCTCTGATAAATGCTGGAGATGCTACCATGATACATAGCTGATACGCTCAACATAGGATTAAGCTGTGTATCTACTCAATGCGTAGCCTGGATAAGATTTCAAATCTACAATATGACTCTATGATCTCATTGTTTAAAAGCTTTCCCCAAAATATTGGTTAAATCGCATTAGAGGCCTTATACCGCTTAAATTAAGACAAAACTGTCTGGAGTGATAACTCAGCTAAGCCTCCACTGTGACTGGAGAAGCACAAATGTAATAATATTTGAAGGATGTGACTCAGGAATGCAGACCAAGTTAGCCTAGTTGGAGCTAGTTAACTGAACAAATCCTTACTACTGTATAAAAATGAAACTTATGTTTGTTACTTAATTACAGACAACCCTTTGAATCAATTGACTTGACAATTCACATAAGAATAGTTTACTGGCCGGGTTAGAACATAGGCTATTTGTTTTCCGATATCCTCCCACTTACACATGTTTTTCAGGTACTGACATACCAACTCCAACGTGTATACGCAGCAAGGAACCCACCGTGCAGTGCACATAATAGGGAGAATTGTAGTGCTGCCAGTCGTGCAGGCATTCAATTGTGACCCAGAAGAGCTCACATTTCATTCTACACATACAATTAAAGACATATACATACCAATTATGTGACATTCCAATGACTGCCATCCAAAAAAAGTTTACATTTGCACAATCAAATTAATACAGTAAGTTTGTATCAGATAGATACTAAGGTCAAGTAAAAAATATCAGAGATACTGAGCTTAAGTAAAATATATAAACAAATACGCAGGTTTCAGGCAATGTGCTGCACAGCAGTAAGTAAGTCTGAAATTGCTTACCACAGAACTTCAGAATGGAGTAGCTGTACTTACTATAAGCAACAAACATTGTGGATTTTACTATCTCAGCATGTGCAGCCATAATGTGTAGCAGTCTGCTACAATAAATGTCATGTCTACTGTTTGCTGTTAATTATAGATAGTATGCAGCCATAAATTAACGTGGAGAACGCTATTCATAAGAGCTGCCAGCCCTCCCAACACAGATCACTTGGAAGCTGCTCGACATTAGAAGGCAATCCTGATTCAGACCCGGTCGCAAGCACTGAGCGCTCGCAACCGGGTTGATGGTGGCCCAGAGCGCATGCGCACAACGGAGCCAGCTCCGTCGCGCGCATGCGTGAGACCCGGATAGCAACAGGCAATCTGTCACTCCGGGTCTTGTACCAAAGGGGGCGTGCTGTTGATGTTGAGTGACAGCACGCCCCCTTTGGTGGGCGGGGTGGGGGGGGGCTGCCCAAACGAAGGCATTCCCATGTAATGTCACATGGGAGATGTCACATGCCAAACTGAGGCGTTCACGAGTGATGTCAGTGGGAGAGCCGAAATCTCTCTGGGGCTTGCGGCAACGAGACCCTACCACAAGGGTCTCGTCGCAAGCCTGATAGTCGCGATGGTCTTGACCATCGCGACCATCTTCCTTGCCGCTCGCTATAGCTTTGGGTGGTCACCCACAGCTATGCGAGCGGCCAGGAGGCCGTTCTAAAAAAAAAATAGCCCGGCCCTGATTCAGAGCGAGCACTCTGTCAGAGCGTCCGGCTCTGAATCAGGGCCACAGTCCTGGTATTTTGAGCTCCTTAGCACTGCTGTCTGGTAGTTTTTATTTAATTTAAATGTCACTCAGATGTCCACATACAAAATCCCCTTTCAATTTTATTCTAATGAAGTTTGTTCACGGACCTGCCTGGGCAAAGCTGGGTACTACAGCTAGTAAACGAATAAAAATACTGGGTGCCTTGCTTATAAAAAAAGAGACCTCTCTGAAAGTGAACAGATGAAACTTTGATTAGCAACAGCTGTGACTGTGATATTGGACCATTTTCCTCAATAAAAACAGAGCACGTCTAAATTTTGTGTCTCATTTGTTTGATTTGGTTCTCTTTATCTACTTTTAGGACTTGTGTGAAAACCTGAGGTAGTTTTAGGCAAAATTTCAGCAGAAATATAAAAAATTCTAAAGGGTTCACAAACATTCAAGTACCACTGTACATCGCTTTGCTTATCTCAAAATATCTCCCTACCCAACCTCTCGCCTCTGCACAAGATCTGCCGCTCTCATTCTCATGCTTTGCCTGCTCCCATTCATGGTTACAGGACATTTTTTTTTTTTGGGGGGGGGGCTGCACCTACTTTGTGGAATGTCCTCCCACGCACAATATGACTTCCCTCTAGTCCCCAAGCCTTCAAGCGTTCCCTGAAAACTCACCTCTTTGGACAAGCTTATCAAATTCCAGAACCACCCACATAATCTCCATAAACTATACTACCCAATTACATCCCCTATATACAGTTTATACATAACATTCCTATGTGACTGGATCATACAGCCAGGGCTGGCCCGAGCCTAATTTTTTTGCTAAGCGGATATAGATTTTGGCACCCCCTGTTGAAATAATCCCGATTTTCCCCCGTGAGAAAAAGGCTATTTAATTGTACAGCCTTTCCCCACACAGCGGGGATTTTTCACGTAATTAGTCACGGGGGAAACCCTGTGGCTAATTGAATACCCCCCATAGGCTACCCATAAAGAAAAAAAAAACACATTAGCCCCCATGTGAAAATAATTATGCTTTTATGCTCGCAAAAAAAAACAGGCCCCACATGAAAATAATTAAACACACACATAGGCCCTCACATTAATATGTATGAAGTCCTTATACAGCATGTCCACCCTGGGTGCTAAGATACACTTATACCCAAAGATACATATTCAGGGACAGGGTAACAGCACTGGGTGACGGGGAGAGGGTGACATCAGTGGGTGACGGGGAGGGTGACATCAGTGGGTGAGGGTGACAGCAATGATTGATGAAAGGTAGAGGGTGACAGCAATTGGTGACAGGGAGAGGGTGAGAGCGACAGCAGTTGGTAACAGGAGAGGGTGACGACAGAGAGAGGGTGAGAGCGACAGCAGTTGGTAACAGGGAGAAGGTGACAGCAGTGGATGACAGGGAGAGGTAGACAGCAGTCGGTGTCAGGGAGAGGGTGACAGCAGTTGGTAACAGGGAGAAGGTGACAGCAGTCAGTGTCAGGGAGAGCAGTGTCAAACGCAGGATTTTGAAAGGGGGGTTTCCAATACTTGGTTACAAAACCAATGGCCAAAAACACATACAGGCAGCACTCCTCCTCAATAATCCAAGCTTGTTAATCCATTACTGTGCAACCTTTCAGATGCCTTGACAAAATATGTAATAAATACATTTGAAACGTGGCACAGAAATGGAAGCTTGGATTATTAAGTACCCGAGGAGTGCTGCCTGTATCTGATTGTATGGGACCGAGCTATGCTTAGATTTTAGGATTTGGACCCCGTCCGTTAAATATATAATATACAGTGGTCGAAGTGAAAATTTTGAAGTGGGGGTATAAATATATCAATGGGGCTTTGCTTAGGCAGGCCCAAACATTGAACCACCCTGATATTGCCATACCCCCACTTCAAAATAAGGACAGTGACCTGGGCCTAATGCCTAGGGTCACTTACCTAGAGCACAGGCTTTTTGCCTGCTTAACAAGCACCAAAGGCCTGAGGACTGACTGGGCCCACGGGCCTAGTGTCCAACAACCCCGGTGGTTTAGGGAGGATTAAATAAGTGAAAGTGGGCAAAGCCGCCTACCATGGTGCTGGGAGAGGCTGCAATGGGGAGATTCGTTTAGGTCTTTTCCTTCCACCACTGCAGCACTCTCCGGTCCTCAGCTTCTTGCCAGCAGCACCTTCTCTTCTGTGGCCAGCTCTTCCTACTTCTTTTCTTATCGAAGTCCTCTTTCCTCCCTCTCTGCTCCTCTTGCAGCAGCACACCTTTACTTACTGCAGCACACACCTCTCTTCACACCTCCCCTCACACCTCCCCTTCACACAGCACTCACTTCTCACACCTCCCCTTTCCACAGCACTCACTTCTCCTCACACCTCCCCTTTCCACAGCACTCACTTCTCACACCTCCCCTTTCCACAGCACCCACTTCTCCTCACACCTCCCCTTTCCACAGCACTCACTTCTCACACCTCCCCTTTCCACAGCACCCACTTTTCCTCACCTCCTCCCCACAGCACTCACCTCTCCTCACACCTCCCCTTCCCATAGCACTCACCTCTCCTCACACCTCCCCTCCCCACAGCACTCACATGACCACACTTCTCCTCACACCACTCACCTCACGCCACCCCTACCCTCAGCACTCGCCACAGCCCTTCGTTCCCCTTATCTATACACACACAGTCCCTCATCATCTGTAAACACAGACTCTCATTATATGTACACACACAGCCCCTCACCATAAGTACACACAGCCCCTCACCATCTGCATACACAGTACACACAGCCCCACACCATATGTACACACAGCCCCTCACCATATGTACACACAGCCCCTCACCATCTGCATACATGGTACACACAGCCCCACACCATCTGATTTGCATAGACAGCACCTTACATCTGATCTGCATATACACACGGCTGGACATCATCTGCATACAAAGTACCTGCCGGCGTAGCCCTTCACAATCTGATCTGCAAACAAACATCCCCTTCACTGGCATCTCTGCACACAGCCCCTTCACGTAGCCCCGCTCCTCAGCACTTGCTTTGCCGCAGCTGTGTTTGCTGGAGAGTGCACCATTTCCTTCAGGATCCCCGGTGGTACTTTAGAATACTGTGCCGGTATGCGCGGACTGACAGCCAATTAGGAGCGGGAACGTGGCGGCTCTTGATTGGCTGCCTGGACCAACAGCCAATTAGGAGCGGCCATGTGGCTGCTCCTGATTGGCTGCCGATCCGCGAGCCGTGATTGGCTCGCGTGACCGGCACTAGTGGCCAAATTAATTCTAATTTCTACTCCCAGTGCTGCCGGGTGCCTTACTAAGCTACGCGGCAGTAGATCGGCGGGCAGGGGGGGTTTCTAGGTACTCATAAACCCCCCCCCCCTGCGTGCGCGTATGGAGAGGGTGACAGCCAGTGGATGACTAATATACAAATCAGGCCACAGTATTTACATTTTCTTACCTGGGCCCGGAACTCTTCCTTGGACTTAACGGCGGGGCCGGTCATGAGATTGATCCCTCCGTCCATCCCAGCCATGCCTGTACTCAGGGCCGGTTCTAGACAATGTGGAGCTCAGGGCGGAAATTCCCAGTTGCCCCCCCCCTCCGCAAAAACGTCTTTGCAGATGTCGTTCCTCTGCGCAAGACGCTTTCAAAAAGGGGGACACATGTGTGGCATCATTTATTATAAAGTGCATTACATGTAATGCCCTTTATAATAAAGTATGCCACACATATTGCCCTTTATAATAAAGTATGCCATACATGTAATGCCCTTTATAATAAATGATGCCACACATGTAATGCCCTTTATAATAAATGTCACACATTTAATGCCCTTTATAATAAATGATGCCACACATGTAATGCCCTTTATAATAAAGTATGCCACACATATATTGCCCTTTATAATAAAGTATGCCACACATGTAATGCCCTTTATAATAAATGATGCTACACACATAGTGCCCTTTATAATAAATGATGCCATACATATAATGTCTCCTCCCCTCTCCTCAGCATTCACCGCCTCCTAATCTTCCCGTTCCCCCAGTGACTTACCTGCTGTGGGTCCCTCCAGGCAAAGGCTGCTCCTCCACGTCCCGGTCCTGCAGGCTGCTCCATGTCTACAGTTTTCTCCCCTGCGTCCCAGAATGCCAGGCGCGGCCGCAATGATGTCACGCGGTGCGCCGCACAGGCATTCTGGGAGACAGTGGGAGGGACTGAGAGGGAAGGAGGCAGTGGTCATCATAGCACCTCCGGATTAGCTGCGACCTGAACAGGCTGTACTGTCAACCACCGACAGTGTTCAGGCCGCGGCGCCGGCAGGCAGCGCGGTGGTAAACAGCTGCGGGACACCGGACATGGCGCCCTTACAGCTTGGCGCAGTACGCGGTTGTGTACTTCGCATAACGGCCCGGCCGTCCCTGCATACAGCCCATAAAGAATCTCTGCATTCTGGCTGGGACAATATGCAATAGGTAGCACCTATCCTTGTGCATCAATGCCTATTTCCCTATAGAATGTAAGCTTGCGAGCAGGGCCCTCCTACCTCTATATCTGTCTATTATTACCCAGTTTTGTTCTATTACTGTTTATTCCCAAATGTAAAGCACAACGGAATATGCTAGCGCTATCAAAATAACTGATAATAATACTGTGAACACCTTGGGAAATCATTATTACCCACAAAGGCTCCACTGCGCCTTACAAAGTACATAAGCATAAACAGTGCAAATAAAACAAGAAAAAATGCAAAAAACATTGCAGAACATGAGATATAAGCTACACAAACATTGCTGCATATGCAAGTCAAAAACCCACAAAAGCAGTGCTGGTTAACCCAAAGGTTCAATGTCATTATAGATTATTTTATGAGTGAGTGAGGGAAAAGCACATAAGGGAAGGGGCTCTGTTCATGAAAGCTTACAATCTAAAGGGGAATGTAGACAGACAGGGGTGCCACAGAGGTGACAGACAGTGAGCAAAGAGGATACAGCAGTGAGGAGAGAGAGGAGGTAGTCATTGGCTGAGCAAAGTGGGTGGGCAGGAGTGTGGATGAAGATGTAGGTGGGAGAGGATTTGTTGAGGGCTTTACAGGCGGCGACTTTGAATTGTGTTCTGAAGGGGAATAAAAATGCAAAAGCAGTAAGTTTGGCTTAAACTGTGAGCAGAGCATCAGTATTGAGTGGAAAGAGGTGGGAGTCTGGGAGGCCAAATAAGAGAGAAGGTTACAGTAGTCCAGTTTAGAGATGACTAGTCAGTGGATGAGGGTTTTCATTGTCTAATGGGTGAAAAATGGTCTGATAATGAAGATATTTTGAAGGTGAAAATGGCAAGATTAGGAGTGGAACTGTCACACATCAGGGTCCAGGTCCCTGTTATCAGGTTTAGCAGTGTCACCTTATTGTCATCTGTGTCCCCACTGGCCACCTGCGGCTTTCTTCAGACCTGTGGCCGGCGTTCCACTCCCGGCAGTTCCTGCTGTCCTGCATCATGGGCACCACCATCTTGTACAGTATCACATGATCCACTCTGACAAATCAGTCTCTAGCAACTCTGGTCACATGACTCATACAGACTATCAGCCCTCAGGATGCCCTATTTAAACCAGGAACTGCTGACAGCACATTGCCAGTACAACATCTTTCTCATAGGATCAGTACCTTGACTCCTGCTTCTGTTTTGCATCTCTGAATTGTATTTCCCATCCTCCCAAGTCCCCTCTCTTCCCTCTATTTCATTATCCATCAACACACCTGCTCTAGTAATTGTTTCACAGCATATCCCCAGTGCAATACAGCAAACCTGCCTCAGTGTGTTGTCCAGCACACCTGGTTCAATAATTGTTTCAAAGCATGTGTCTAGTGCAATACTGCAAACCTGTTTCTGTATTTGCTTCACAAAGCATGCTGCCTTAGTGCATTTCAGCACACCTGCTCCAATATTGGCTTCACAGGATTTTGTTCCAGCCTGTTCCAGTGTTCTGCAAAAGTATTGCTTCTTAGCAATCAGTCCTGATCCAGTATTGCAGTCTGCTTCAGGTGTGCTTCTGGTTCCAGTGTTTTACGCAGCCTGTTTCCATTGAGCAATAGCACCTAGTTCCAGTATCTCTAGCAGCCTGCTTCTATTGTGCTATAAGATCCAGTTCCAGTATCTCCTAAAACCTGTTCCAGTAGTGTTTCTGGCACCTGGGTCCAGTGTATTATTGCAGTCTGTATCTGATTGTCCAAAATATTCATACTATGGCAACTAATTTAAAAAAAAGAGCTGGGGCATCCAGGAGTATGTAGCAGAGAGACAGCTGGAGTCAAGAATGTGGAAAGAGGGGGGAAGACCAGGGGAGGGGAGGTAGATGTATCACCAGCTTAGAGATAATATTGGAGTACAAAATAGCTGATAAGATTACCTAAGGACACCAAATAGTAGTTTAACAGAGCAAGAGTGGCTTACTGACTTGTGAGGGTAGTTTCTGCAGAGTGGAGAGCATGAAAGCCAGACTCAAATGGGTCAAGCAGGACATGGGAGGAAAGAGAGGTGATAAGGCCGTTTTAGACAATCTGCTCTAGGATTTTGGAGGCAAAAGGAAGGAGAGAGATTATTAGGGTCAAGGGAAGGTTTTTTTAAAGAAAAGGAGAGACAGGTTGAAGAAATGGGCAAGATGGGAACAGGCAATGAGAAAGAGGGAGTAGAGGAGAAGGGATAGGCAGAATCAAGAGGAGAGATGAAAGGGGAGGATCGCATTAAGGCCATGACTTCAGCTTTTGAAACTGGGAAGAGGAAAGTCAGCGTTAGCAGGATGGAGATGGAAGATGGTAAGAAGGCTGGGTGGGAAAGAAGATGAGGCAAAGAGGGATTGGTGGCTGTCGATGTCCTCAATTTTGGATGTGAAGTCAGTGAAGATAGGAGGGCAAACAAACAAGGAGAGAGGGCAAAGGAGAGAGTTAAAGGCAGCAAAAGAAAGGACATAGGTTAGAGGACTGAGCAGAGGGTTTTGAACTCTTTGAAGAGGCATCACTGTTGGAGGAGAGCATAACATTGAAATGGAGGAAGTACGCGGGGAAGCGCAATGTCTTCCAGTGTCGCTCCATCCAAAAACACTATTGCAGGTATACAGATGTGTCCACATATATCTAGCCTCCATGCGTGTTCAACAGCCCTTTTCGTCTCGCCATGCCATGGCATGGCTCGGTAGTGCCGAGCGTCTTTTAGTGCAACTTTTTACCTTCCAATGTGTCTTATTTCCACAGCGATGAGAATAGTACACACAAGCAGCTTCTGCTGACTAAAATAATATGCGGCATACCTATATTCTGTGTACAACTGCGGGTGTATCTGCATGCGAAGTGCTACGTTATAGTGTCATAGTCGCTGAAAAGACAAAAAGATGCTTGGCTATACAGAGTCACAGAGCACTCACGCATTATGTGTAACGCAACTTGTAGCGCACGGAGGATAGATGTATGTGGACATATCTGTATGGTGCATTTGGAGTGCAAGGGCTGAGAAACAGATCTGCAAAGGTGAATAGTGACAGCTGGAGCAATAGCGTCCAGAGCAGAAGTAAAGTTGCTATTGTAGAAGGACATGGCTTGGTTAGGACAGGAGAGGTTGACAATGGGGGAGATAAGCGGGTTGAGCAGGGAGGTGAAGGAAATAGGTTCAGTTGCCTCAAGGATGTGCATGGTGATGGTAGCCGTGGGAGTAAGAAGTGGAGGAATGGGTTAAGGGAAAGAAGAGGATGGTCAGAGATTCGGACTCGGAGGGAGGGTTTTTAGGGTATGAATTGAAGGCAGCAGGGTGAAAAAATTACTCTCACTCCACCACGCCGACCTACAGGGTGTGGGATATAAGAGAATGAGATTTAAAAAAATAAATAAATCCTATTGAGATATCACTAAAGATTCCTATAGTGATCTGTGACCACGTACCTCACTGGCAACATTGCACCCCAGAATGCCATAGTGAGTATGCGGGTGTGTGGTTAATTGGCACCACAAAACTTGAATACATCACAGACATAACTAATTTGTGCTTGGAATAGAAAAGGACAGATCTATCAAAGCACAAACTTACATGATTGCTCTCAGACTAAACTCTACCCCTCCTATCACACAGACAGCACTATAGCAAGCAACGTAAGGTTAGAGACAAGACAAACACATGAACAAAGCAAATTATGGGGCATATCCAATTAGCAGCGGGATTTCACCAGCGGCTAATTGTCATGCAAGAGTCCCACGAAGCGGGGATTAGCTATTTAATTAAATAGCTATTTCCCTGCGTCATTAGGACGGGACTCCTGCGCGAGAACACACTGATTCTGCGAGAACTGCGGAATCAGTGTGTTTTACCCGCTTGCGCGATGCCTGCGAGGTAAAGGCCGACAGCGGGGACTCGCGCACGTGGAATCCCTGCTAATTGAATTCCCACCAGTGCACCAATTAGCCGAATTGGATATGCCCCTATGTATTCAATCATTTTAAGCTACAACAGTTTTTTTTTTTTGTTTTTTTTTGTTTTTTACTCTTTCTAGGAAACATGTTAATACTTGTAACTTAAGGTATACTTGAGAAAAAAAAAAAAAAGATTTTTCTCCTTTTTTCTTTTATTTTCACACTTTCATTCCAATCACATTCATGGGGAAAAGAGCATCTCATTGAATTCAACCCAAATTTCCTCTACGTTAAAGGTGGGTACACACTAGGACGATCCGCCATACTATCAGACGATTGGTAAGTTCAAACACACTTGCCAATTGTCAACCTGATGTGTCGTGCCTAATGTCACAACTGGGTGGACATTTACATGTGTCCGCCCAGTTGTGATGTCAGTCATCCACGGCCTTTGCAACAAGTGTACGGGCGGTCGGCTAACTGCCCGTACACACATCACGATGAGGAAATATATGTGCAGATATATCGGCCATTGATGTGCTGCACAGCCGACACAATATGTACACTCCCGCCAAAGCACACACAATATATCAATTGTTCAATTGAACGGTTGATATGTCAGCCAGTGTGTACCCAACATTACACTGGTGTCCCCTTTTGGATAATTTCCAGTGATTGGTTACTCTCCATTGTGAATAAACCATAACATTGTCAACAGTTTCCACACCAACTTAAATGTTACAATGAATTGTCCATCCTTAGGTAAGACAGGAACCCAGTTACTTCCGCATTTAATGGATTGCTTACACTGCATCCAGTGAAAGAGATTTTATTTCTCTCTGCACAAAGACATGTGCGCACAGTACTATCAGTGTCTGCACTCAGGACTTGGCACAACAGATAATCTAATCACACTTAAAATCGCTCACTAGCCATTTCATGGAGTGAGATACAAATATATTTTTCTCACCACAAACACCAACCTTTCTTTTCACATTCCGGGCAATCTTTCCTACTTTCTTATTTTCCTCTCTGTAAGAAGCCCAGAGAGGAGATGCAGGTGAGCGGAGAAGGGGGTGGGACCAGACTATCTGCATCATATGGTCCCACCCTCTCATGGTAAAATGCCGTAAATTCTGCATATTTAAATAGGGGGCAGGGCCAAATTACGCAATCCTCATAGAACCATGTCATTAGGCTTTGCCCCCTTCTCGTGGACGGCCGATCCCCAGGAATATTATAGCGGGATATGACAGGTATAACTAGCATATAGAAGCAGCCTGGAGCTTTAGGGTATCGCTGGGTGTTGTAGTTGCTGGGTGTCTGAGCGGTAAATGCAGCTATAGTGGTGGTGATATAGTGCACTTGTGTGTGTTTGTATATGGTCTGCACAACAAGAATGTTGGAGAACCTTGGAGTTACGTCTACTCGACATCAATACCAAGGAAAAGACATGCGGAGAAGCCTCGCATGCACAGTAGTGTATGTCAGGGGTTAGACCTCTTACTGAGCTTCGCCAGGACTTACAAACCGCCTGCTCAGCTTACCTGTCTACACTGAGGATGGAGGCAGTGCCAGAGTGCTCCTCATCTAACACCCTCCATTGCTCAAAACTGTGGCTCTAATCACATTACATAACGTGAGCATAATACACATTGACATCTTGACTGTAACGAGAAACATTGTGGGTTATGTAAACATAACAATATTCAACAAGAAAATGTCTGCAATTCCAGTATGTTTCAGTCCACACTCCTGAAATCAAACTTTTTTGAGCATGGAAAATCAGATTTGTGGTCAGCGTTTCACTGGATACATAAGATACTAACTAAAGCACCCTCTATTTGCTCCATGATAATGTGGTGTTTAGCTGTAATGTTGGTAGTCCTCTCTGAAATCAAATTACACTTAGGGCCTGTTTCAGAGATGTACGCAAAGCCAATATTTACACAGTTGAACGACTATCGGTAAACTGCGCATGCATCAAGGTACAGTACCGCCAGTGTTCACTGCAACTTTTTACCTGCAGCGTGATTAACAGCTAGGGGGCCGCTTGTGGGAGGTAACAGGTGTCACAACTGCTTTTAGGCTGTGATCCTTTACGCAATAAAAATGGCTCTCAGTATACACTGCCATTCTATGTAATCATAGGGTTACTCAGAAAGTTGATTATCGATGGACCTGTGATCAATGCTACGTCAGTTGTTTGGATTTGCAAAGCCATCAGTGGGCGTCTCAATACAAATGTCAGCGGCTGCGACATTCGCATACTTTGACACAGCTGCTGCATACAAAGATGCAGCAGCAGGGGCTTTAGCGTACATCACTGAATTAAGTCCTTAGTTCCAAAAGTAAGTGGTGCAATTGCAAGTTTCTTCTTTCCTAATTCTTAATTTGCAGTTGGGTACACAACACTTGATGCCCTCATACTTCATGGACACCTTGTTTGAATTTCAGGACCTATGGTAGACTTCAACTCTTGCCAATCATAACTTGGTTTAGAACCATGAAGTGTCTGAGGTACACAGCAAACAAGTCCAGCAAACTCCTCACTATACTTTCTTGGAGGTTTCCCCTTGTTGGTCCTATTGGAACTCCTGTTCCTTGAATGGTTGTCTACATGGTTGTTTACATTTCAGCTGCAGGCATATCCAGCAACACATGTCTCTGTGGCTGTCGATACTTTGGTTGACATTAGCTAAAGTAGTCTAATGAAACACAATATCCCATGATAGTGTGAGCTTCCTGTTCCCGGTAACCTTTGCTCTGTATACAGTATCCCAACATGATGCACTTGATGGATTTATGATCAAGTTTGTGGGGTTTTTTCTCTTTAGGTAAGCATAAACTGTACTCAAAAATACAAATACACGTAGGTGACTGATATTTGGCTGTTTGCCAGTCCATGCCTCTAATGGTGTCCTGTCTGTCACTGTAGGTGATCAATTTTTGAGGTAAATAGCTGTTTGTACTGCCTCAGCCCAAATATTCTCCAACAATAATGTTAGAGAGACTAATGTAAATGATGAGGATTTATCATCTGTTTTGAATAAGTTAGAATTCTGTATGATTAAAGAAAACAGTATTTGATGGGAGTTAGAGGGACTGGAACAATTCCAATTCGATCAACTCATCCCAAATGGGTTACAAATAAACTACCAGGCACTTGATCTCAAACATAAGTCTTTGGGATCTAAAATTGATGCTTCTTGATTCATGGCTGTTAGAGGAGAATTAAATCTTCTCACTGATCGGGCCAACCAGCCCCTGATTATGGCTTAATCAGTCCTATTTTGAAAAGGATAATAAAGCAGATAGCTGCTTGCCTCTAGACTGCGATCCAAATATCTCAAAACAATATCCTCTCTATTAGAACTTCAGAGGGCCGTATATCCCACAACCCTAAACATATTATGGAGGAATTTAGTAAGAAATTACTAAAATAACTAATATAAATCTTCTCAATGTACTACGCCATCTCATGTGTCCTCAATACAACAATTTCTTTCAAAATGTAATCTTCCTCGCCTATCTCCTGCAGCCTCTAAAGTTTTGAGTGATGACATCACAGAAGATGAAATAATGAAAACAATTAACAAATGAAGGCTGACAAGGTTCCATGCCAAGAGGGCCTTATAGCTGTCTATTGCAAAGTGTGTCCTAACATTCTCATCCCCCCACTTATTCAATAGCCCTAGAGGCAAGAATTATACACTGATATTAAGCTTTATTTCAAAATCTTAGAGACCTACTTAAATTCTGTGTTGCCCCAACATGTACATCATGATCAGGTAGTTTTTGTACCTGGGAGACAGGCCCAGATGGGCCGTCAGTCTTATTCATACTATTAATTCCCATAAGAACCCTGTTATTTTGCTTTTTCAGGACACAGAGAAGACATTTGACACGATTAGTTGCCCATTTATGTTTTGAAGCGGTCATCCAGTTTGGCTTTAAAGGACAGTTTCTCCAAGGTATACTGGCTTTATATTCCTATATTCCTCCCACTCTGCCAGTGTCACAGTGAATGGAGATGTTTCAGACCCCTTCTCTATAACTAATGGTACTCGGCAGGGGTGTTCTCTGTCACCCTTGATCTTTGCTTTGGTTATAGACTCCCTGGCTGCCAGCATCCATAAATCCCAGGACATTAAAGGGATCCAAATTGGTCTGGAGGACTACAAAATATCTTTATTTGCAGACAATGTCCTACTTACACTCTCCTCTCCTCATGTGTTCTTTCCGAACTTGTTCATTTTCCTCGCCCATTATGGTGCTATTTCCGGCTATAAGATCAACTATTTTAAGTTGGAGGCTCTCTCCTTTCATATATCACAGTCTCAATTAGATCTTCTCAAATCTAACTATAATTATGATACTTATGATTCTCTGAAAACTACCCTAGGATCCTGTCCTCTATATGGTTGGAACTGTTCAGGTGGCAATCTTAAAATTAATCTCCTACCACGGCTCCTATATGTATCTCAGACATTGCCAATATGCGTACTAGATACTGTTCGCTCCCAGCTTCACCAATTGTTTGGGCAGTATGTATGGAAGAAGAGATTTCCTAAACCAGTTTCCTAAATCTTTGGAGAGAGACTTTCAATGGCGGTAAATGATTCCCAGATGTTAAATTATATTATTTGGCTGTGCACCTCAGCCAGACTGTGGCATGGTTGGTTTGCCCCTACTGCCTCTTTGAGATGGGTAGAATTAGAGACAACTGCTTGTAAGCTTGCTTCTCTTCCCTCTATGTTGAGGATCCCTTCAAAACACCATCCATTGTCTGTCTCATCTCATCCAATAGTTAATGTGACCTGTAATACTTCTTATCAATGTATATGCACGTTTAAACTTCTCTCCAACCCTTCCCCTCTCACCCCTCTCTGGGACAATCAATTATTTACCCCTGGGCTCTCCGCAACCTTTTAGGCTTCTTTGCGTGCTAGGAGCACAAGATCTGTGATGGATGTTATGTACGGCAACATCTTCAGAAGTTTAGATGACTTGCAAAATAAGTTTTCATTACCAGACAAAGATGTCTTTACTTATCTCCAGCTATGACACTTTGTAACCTCCCTATACTGCTCAATAAGTCCCCAGTCATTGAGGAATATAGAAGAGAGGGGGCAAACCTGGTGTGCTGGCTGTGTTTTATAGATTACATAAAATTTTATATGGAAAGGGGGTGAATGCACTTTACGAGATTCTTTTCCAGATTTTAAATTCCAATAATTTGAATATCAAGCTAACTTTTAATAGTAGTAAGACAGATATAGTACTTTTGGATCTAACCATATATATTAAGGGGAATGTGGTTAGGATCCTGACAAGCGGGATGCCGTCTGTCGGAACCCCGGCACCGGAATGCCGATCGCCGAGACAACAACGGCTCCGAAATCCCGACATGACTCGGGATGCCGCAGTCTGGATCCTGGCAGACAGCATCCCGATCGTAAGGACACTGGGGAAAGGTGAGTATCAGCCGCTGGGGGGTGACTTAGGTTTAGGCGCCCCGGGGAGAGTTAGCGTCAGGCTGCGGGAGGGGGGGGTTAGATTCAGGCACCACCAGCGAGGTTAGGGTTAGGCACTTACCATGAGGGTTAGGGTGCGGGGTAGGGAGGCTTAGGGTTACGGGGTAAATAGGAAAGGGGAAAATTACTTACCGTTCCCCTATCAACATTTTAACCATCGGGATGCCACTGTCAGTGTACTGACAGCCGGCATCCCATCCATCGGTATTTCATACCAATTCCATATTAAGGATAGCCAGATATTCATAGAATACATAGAAATCACAAATGAACACCACAGAAGGTGGTTAGAAAATATAGCTTTGGGGCAATTTGAAAGGTCGAAAAGAAATTGAACAGAAGAGACTGTCCTGAATACTCATAGAGAGGACATGAGTACTAGGTTCCAAAAGAAGGGATATACAAGTAATCTAATTGAAAATGTAAAAGCAGAAATTAAAGAGATTGACAGGAAGGGTCTTCTGAAATAAAAATAACATATAAAAAAGACCAGTCCAATACTAAATACAAAAATTGGAGACTATTAAAAGAAGATCCAATCTTAACAAACCATCTACCGTTTATCTTCTTTCGTATACAAAGAGGCACCTTCTTGGAAAGAAAGATTAGTGACAAGTGTTTTGGTAGACACTAAACCAATAAGTAGCAGAACAAAAGGATTCCACCATTATGGAATGTGCCTGATGTGTCCCTCTACAGCGTCCACAGAGAACCCCAATAAAGTTACAGAATTAACATTATGGGAAAAGTTTATAAAATCAACATTTTATCACATGCCATTCTCGTAATGTTATATAATTTTTGGAAGATACTTGTGGTTTGATTTATGTAGATACATAAATGTCTCTCAGTGAACAGTCAGCTATTCAGCCACAGCTGAGAAATTAAATTCCTGAATGGTGGGTCTCACTGTTGCCTGGGAAATACCTTTGACTTGGCTCAGGAAGAAGAAACCAAAACATAAAGCAAGACCAGTGTCACAGAGTAAATGTCAAGAGGGCCACCTCCCACTGTCCCATTAGTAAACCAGTGAAGTAGACAGGGATATTGGCGAGGATGCTGCCAACTGTCATCTCTGACCTATGGACTCACCAAGTCCTCTCTCCCTTCTTCTCAGCTAGCTCTACACACCAATTCACAAGGGCATAATCACCATGTCTGATATACTTCCACTAAGCCATTTTTATGGGGTGATAATGGAACCAGCATTGCCCAAGGCTACACCTGCTGGGGAAGCAAAGGTTCCAGGAGTTAACTAGCTAGTGTAATCAACTAAAGAAGGCTGTTACAGAAGGGTCTCTGGCAGACCTGAACCCCAGACATTTCCCTGCCACTTGTCAGCTTTGGTTTTCTGTTAGGGAAGGAAGGAGATGGAAAGAAGCAAAAGGCATTGTATCCTTACTGAACCATCTCGCTTTTCTGAATGATTTTTGAGCGCATCCTATCTACTAGCCAGTGGAGACAAATCTTGGCTTTCGGAATGTGTCTCACCCATACTGTGTGAATAAGAGTACCCCAGGTGCACAAGCAGTTTACCCATTTTAATGCCGCTTGGCATCCAAAATGGCCACTTAAGTGCTTGGAGATTTTGTGTATGAACCCCTGGGCAAGAAAAAGCCTTTGAAACTGTGGGTGCAATAGCTGTGACTTATTTAGATCATCATGCTGCTGTAAGATTCACTTTTGTTGCCAGATCATGTGGCTCCACGGGTTGACAGATGAATTGATAAGCTCCAGACTCCTCCAGTGTTCGGTGGTTCCCTGGGTACTGCCATCTTGCCACAAACCTTTTTAGTGCAATTTAGGTTTATGGCTATGAATGCCACCATTTTGGAGTAGTCAACACTGCTGCAGTTCTTCTGAAAGCAATCCCCTGTTCTCAGTAGCCACTCATACTACTATTTAAAGTCCACAGTTTACTTCCACTTTGCCAGTTTCTTGTCTCTCTCTCCTTGAGTGAAGACCTCCTGGCTCCATTATTGCTTTCAGCCTACTTTGTGAATTACTGTGTACCAGTTCTGACCTGAATTTGGCTTCTTGAAATCTGCCTGCCATAGCCCTTTGGCTTAGATATCATTGTATCTTTGTAGCCTCTAGTATTTCACAACCAAGTCAGGGAACCAAGTGTGAATCAAAATGTGGTCCAGTACTGCATCTTTTCATCCAAGCTTCTATGGAACAATAAAGATCTAGTGTTACAAGCTACAGTCACGGCTCTCCTCCATCACGGGTCCCGGTCATTGCTAGGTGACTGGGACGCGGTGTCACACAAGCTGCATAATCTGGTGGTCCCAATGGTTGCTAGGCTATCAGGACTCTCTGCTATCGCAGTGCTTTCTGGTCCTGGCTTTGTTAACTGCTACGTGCAGCCCAGCAGCTGTAATTTATATGTTAATTAAAGTGTTGATTGGCTTTCAGTGCTGATAAAAGGCAGTCAGTTCCACACTTCCATGCCGGTGATATTTCTTCTTGGAGCCTTGTCATTCAGAACAGGGGCATATTTACAATGGATACAAGGTGCACGGTGCACACGGGCCACTGGGTCCATGCACCACACACCCTGCATCCCATTTATTATACTTCTCCATCGGCCCGGTGCTAGCTGCAGCACTGAAGAAATCACTGGGAAAATGGCCACCTGGTGGCTGCCTAAGAACCGGTGTGTGCATCTAACACCGAGGGAACAGCAGGTGGTTGTTATAGGTACTGACCCTCCATGAAGGGACTCTAGGGGTATTATGTAATAGTGCAGGTGTTTCACAACATCTAGTAGCAGTATTCTCACAGAGGTTAGAAGATTTGATTAAGGATAGGCTTGTGTCTGAGCGCTTCTGACAATCTTGGATGCACCTACATCTTCAGGCCAAGATCCTTTGAGAAAGGTAGTGTTACTAGTCCCAAAATTCATCTGTCACCTAGAATCCAAGCTTCAAACTCTTAACCTATGCAACTATGTTGTTCTTGTCTCACCCCAGAAATGGAGAATAGGATAGGATCAGTGGTGGATTTTACCTAGGGGCTGCAGCCCCACCAGTAAAATCCGTCACCTCAGTGAGCCAGTTGCAGTCTGTGACTGTACTGGCTACACTGCAACTGGCAATAGCTTCCTATTGGAAGCGCTATCTGCCAGTCACACACGTCAGGCAGCCCCAGGGGGGGTGTCTTCTCCTCCTGAGACTGCCAGACCGCGCTGCGATTAGCAGAGATCGGCTTCCAGTGGAAGCTGCTGCTCTGCCTTTCAGGCAGCCACACACAGCTTCTAGGGGCTGCAACTGATGCAGTCCCTAGAAGCCAGTGTTATGCACATGAGCGGCACCACCACCGCTTGTGCACATGTGCCGATCCCAGCACCTGCCAGATCTATTGCGCAGGTAATGGGACCCGGCCAAACCAGCAGCAGCGGCAGCCCCCCAAGTTAAGAGGGTAGAAGCCGTTGCAGTATAGAATGTTCAAGAACAAATTATGCCTCTATTGTGCATCATCCGACCAAATGCTAGCTATGTGCCCTGTTCACCCAGGAATTTACAGGTCCTAAATTGTTCCAGAGAGGATAATGTAGGAGCTCTGCAATACTCCCCAAAGTGTTCTAATATTGATGATTGTTGCATCACATTCCATTAGGAGTGTTTCAAGAGAGGAGGGGGCCCCTGTACAGTCTCTGTCCAGGGCCCCTCCTCTCTCTACGGCAGCCGGCTGCACACTGAGTGCAGTGCCGCACCGGTAGACTCCGGGCACAAGAGTGTGCCCAGCGTCCAAAGCACATGCTCAGGTCACCGGGAAAATTGTGCTGCAGCCGTTTTCCCAGTGTTTTTCCTATTGCGCATGCGCAAAACGCCGGGAAAATTCCAGTGGCGGCAATTTTTCAGGCAATTTTGACAGTGCTGATACCAGCGCCAAAACGGGACTCCAGCGGCGGAGTAGTATTAAAAATATGGGTGCACCCATTATAGAAACCCCCCCTAGTTTCCATATAGTATCCTGTAGGTTCAGTGACTTTTTTTTAAATGGGATGAAGTAAATAGTAAATATTTAAGGTCTACCTGGGTCAAATCGGGAACATCAGCTAGTTAGAGTTGAAGTCTTAGGTATACAGATTAAGACCCTCCTTTTAAAGTGTTTAAGGCAAAATATACTGTAGGTTGTGGTACCAGTGTGTCTAAAAATGCAAAGAAAATTCTGTAGTACAAATATCACTAGTGTCGCATGGATATGGTAGCTCTTTGTCTTCCTTGGGGCATTAACAAAAAACTGATGCCAATATGTTGGGTTATATGAAGAGGATGACCCTGAGTGGGCACCAGTTTTAAAAATGCCCAGGCTCTTCACACTATACTTAATACCTCATTGAATCCAGTGTTCCCAGGGATGAAGTAGAGATACGACACAACCAAATGCTTAGACAACTAGCCTGACCCCTTTCTGTATTATCATGGATAAAACACACATTCTAGAAGTTTAATTCATAGCAGCAGCTTCTCAACACTTGCTACAAGGAGCTGATGGCGGTTTCTGTTCAACCCCCCACCACCACACTAAGCGCCTGATTCAGACCCGGAGGCAACTTGCCGATGTTTGCAATTTGCACATGCGCGAACCAGTCACTGCGATTAGGAAGCATTCGCAGCCAGTACACAGACACTCCGCAAGCATGAGTGACAGGACATGCCGTTTGTGGGTGGTGACAAGGGGTGGTCGATGGTAACGGGCGGTGTGGTGGTGGTGTCGAAGCCGGATGGTTGGCTGAGACCTAAATTGTAACAATAATATCTCCACAACGCCATTTTGCGGAGCCTACATGATACCTCTGTGTACGGCGCTATACTATGATTATTAGCGTCGTGCATCTGCCACTGCCCCAGGTTAAAAGTCCTCATTATACAAATACTAACATTTATTAATACATATAAAATGAGCAACCCCACAAAGCACATTTCATAATGTACTTCACAAACACGTAGACGCACAACGCATACTAGCGTCTTTACTCAATATCCCTACACTAACACAGTGCTCACTTACACTAAAAGGTTCCTTAGCATTAATGTTAATAGAGGTTTACTTGTTATCAATTATGTTGTGAAATGTAGGTATTTGATATCTAGGGTTTAGTACATGATAAGCAGACTGTGTTTGGTGCCATTCTAAACCACTGTTTATTTGCAGATCTCCGGTTCAGCAAGGAGATTGCAACATGCGTCTGCAAGTCATGAATTATAGAGAGTTAGGTATTGAAATGTACTCTGTAATGTAATGTTTATTAGCCAGTTTAGACTTGTTCTTTGGCGGGAAAAGATACACAAAGAGCCGTTGGAGGGCTGAACTACCACTGTACAAACTGACCTATGAACCACATCGTAACAGAAGAACCAAGAGGAAGAACCAATGGGATTATGTCAACTCGTTCCTATTGTATTGCCTACTCTCTGTAAGCTTATATATTCAGACGCTCTATTTCCAGTAGTCAGTCATCTTATTCTTTCTTTTGACGGAGGCTTCACCTTTGATGCCGGGAAATCTGAATCCAGAGCACCTGCGTATGTATCGACTGTACTTTGTGATTGTATAACCTTTTGTGCTGATTGTATTATAGATCAAGGCATGTAACTGAATGCTTTTATGTGAATAATATCTTTTTGTGCTTTGGAACCACACTCAAAGTCTGGAAAGCAATTATTTCTTGTGCGACTTACAATGCTAAATAGCGACATTTAGGTATATAGATCATTAGGTATTCATAGTTGGGGGCTCGCAGTGAGTTCACGCTACCGGAATTTACATGGTAACACACGGTTATCGATCTCTCACCAAAGGGTGGACGGCGCCATATGCAGGAAAGGACATACTGTGTCCGAAAACCTGCTACCGCTTGATGTTGAGAGACCGATATCCATTATTGTGTGAGTTCAAGGAGCGCTGATCACAATCCAGGGACAAGGAAGGAAAAGTTTGTTTTCTCTCGTTGATAAATCTTTGTGTTAGGGGGTAAGTCGCACAATAGCGTATGCATATTTCCTGTATTTCTGCCATGTGTTCAACCAGTCATTGTATTTATAGCGTGATTGCTTGGTAAACCTCTGAATTACACTACTATATTGGGGAAAAGGTTTCATTTTTTTCTGCGCAGAAAAGGTGTGTGAAATTGAAACGTGTGATTGTAAAGTAGAGGCTACTGTCTGGTTAAGCCTAATTATAAAGTGGAGGCTACTGTCTGGTTAAGCCTAGGTTGAAGCTCAGTAGGTGCTTGACGGGGCCGTACAAAATTCTGGACCAGTGTACAAAGCAGGTACATTGTGGTTATCGAGGAACTAAGGGGTTTCTTGGTCTGACACCCATTAATCGCAAAGTCCATTGATCAGTTAGGTTCTTCGGGCAATGCGATCGAACCACATGGTTATATAAACTGTGATTGTGAAGTGGGTTGTTGTGGGAGTGAAACTGCTGGCAAGGTTAGGAGTTATTGAAACTTCTAGATGCTACCAGATGGGAGTAAACTCAAAGTAGGAAACGAGTGGTGAAGCTTGAGGTGAATTCATCACAAGTAAAATAATCTGCTAGGCGGTTATTTTACTCCTCGTTTATGCACACGGACCATATAGCTTATCGGGAAAGTGGTGCATAACGGGAAGAAGCGAGTGGCTGAAGCTTGGTTTGAAATCACCGCAGGTAGAATAATTTACAATAGGTGATTATTCTGCTCCAAGTTGTGCAAGCTGACTGTAACACCCTGCGGGCCGGCTGTGTATAACGGGAGGGAATGCGTGAACGTTGCTCACTGAAAATTGTTCACCAATCAAAATTCTCTAGAAATTGCTAAGCGTTTTCTCAGATGGGTGCGAGGCAAGCTCTGGAATTGGTCGATAATGTGCTGCTAGTGGAAGGGCCGGTTGGTCGGCCAGGTATGTCATGTTTAAAGAGTATGGTGCGTACGCTACGGCGTACTGTGACATATGGGTCAAGATGACCAAGAAATGTAGAACACCTTTTCCTAAGATTGGTAGCTTTGGAAGTTAGTAGCGCATGCGCACCACCACCGCCCTATGCGGATGGGGGTGAAGGTACAGTCGATCTCAAAAATCATAAAAATGGAATAAGTAACTTGTACCCTCTCCTAAGTAACTATAAGGAACATGTTTATGATGCAGATGATTAACCTGTTGTAATGTCAGCTCTTTCCCATGTTGCCCAAATGTTAAATGTACCATCACAGCAAGCACAGGTATCTGCCCCACTAGTACCAGAAATGGAGGTAGCCCCACCAGTGCAGGAAGTATTAACACCCTGCAATAGAGACTATTTGGTATCTGGTTTAATACATGATAAGTAAACCGTGTTTGATGTTGTACTGATCTGCACTTTCTCAACAGCTTTCAGTGTGAAGATCGCAACATGCATTCTCAACTTATGGACTGTAGAAAGTTAAAGCACCAAAATGTACTTTGTAAAATTAACAGCTTAGGTTTGCATGAGGCGGGAAAACAGAGACAAAAGGCTGTCGGAGGCTGGTCTGTGTCCATTTGAATCAACCTGTTAAATGTCCTGTAACAGAAGCACCGTGATGGAGAACCAATGGGATCACAACAAACCTCTCTATTGTATAGTCTATTTCTGTAAGGGTATATATATGTGTGTTCTAACCCCAGTCTTCATGCTGATGCTGCTGATAGAGGTTTCTTGTTGATGCTGGAATCTGGTCCCAGAGCGCGTGCGTATGTATAACTGTGCCTTGGGTCTGTATAATTTCTTTGCGCTAAATTGTATTTAGATCACAGCTTGTAACTATCTGTACTGTGTTTGGATAATATACCTTGTGCATTGGAAACACATTTTCTCAAAGTCTGAGGGTGTATATTTACTGTATGACTTCGTACGCAAATAGCGTCAATTTTAGAAGGTATAAGCAGGTTTTACAAGGTATAGGCAGGAGCGTATAGAGGTTTAAATTCAGTATCCTTAGTTGGGGGCTCTGTCACGCTGGGAGGCGGTTTTCTGGAAGCTGAGGCCAGAGGCTGCGGGAGGAAACGGAGGTGAGGGGCCTGAATGTACGACCTCCGCATCCACGGGTCTTGGTCATTGGCGAGACCTAGTCAAAGGTGCGGAATCTAACCCACGAGATGGTGTTCACCATTGACCCCACCAATCAGGATATGGGCTTGAGCTGCACCTCGTAAGCAGGTCGCGGTCCTTTGACTAGGTGACCAAAGCTTGCGGGAAAAAGGAGAAATGAACACTCGTGGCCCAAAGGGTCTGTGCCAGTAAGGGGCACGTAGGGACACTGTACTTGAGGTACAAGGAAGTGTGCACTGCGGACACACTCTACCGGGTTGCCGGTCAGAAAGAGTGCACCACGGTGCAATATTGTAACATGTAGGTAGAGACCACAGAGTCCAGTAACGAGGTGGGTAGAGGTACTGGAGCCAGCCAGAGATTATGACGCTGGAGAGGTGGGTACATAACTACACAGGCTGTGATGGTAAAGCACTGGTGAAATGGATAGTATACTGCACACAGGTGGCGGTGGTAATGCACTGTTGGAATAGAGGTAAACAGCACACAGGCGAGGTGATAATGTACTGACAATATAACTGCACACAGGCTGAGGTGGTAAAGCACTGATAAGATGAATGATACAGCTGCTCACAGGCTGAGATGGTAAAGCACTGATGAGATGAATGGAATAGCTGCACACAGGCTGAGGTGGTAAAGCACTGGTGAGATGGACGATATAGCTGTACACAGGAATAGATCACTGGAAGCAAGGGAACCTGGAACGAGAGACCACTAGTAACACTAGCAGCGACAATGGTTGTTCAGGCAACTACCTGATACACAGGAGCCGGAAATATAGCCCTGGAAGCCCACTGATTGGTCCACAACGTCAGCTGACCGGCCAGACTGTCAGGGGAGGAAAAGCAGTCAGAGCAGGAAGTGTCATGGCGGCGCCCATGACAGGGACTCCGATCCCCGTGCACCAGGCCGCCCAGGACACAGCATCAGGGAGAATGCTCAGCACCTCCCACGTCGTCGCACGAGCCGCCCAACTGCCCGGGAAGTCAGAGGAAGCCGGCGGGATGGCCGATCCCCGGCTGAACTCTGACAGGCTCGTAGAGTGAGGTCACTTACCTATTCACACGATAAACATATGGTTATCGATAACAAAGGGTGGAGTGTGGCCACACGCAGTTTACCTGCAACAACTTGATGCTGAGAAGTCGCTACCCATTACCGTGTGAAGTCAAGGTACGCTAACTAGAATCCAGGGACAAGAAAGGAAAAAGTTTGTTTTCCTTTGTTGATAGAATTTCACGCTAAAAAGGGTGCCACAGTATTGCGTACACGGCTGTGTCCCATTTGTGTGCGCGCAGTAGAGACGCACTTTTGCGTACACAGATAAGGGTAAGTCATACGGTTGTGTAGTAGTCTAGTAGCATTATTGTGTATGCGACTAGTCGCACAATAGTGTATACGTATTTCCAGTTGTGCTGCCACGTGTTTAAACAAAGCCATTGAGTTTACATTATCAACTGTTGCCAATAACTGGTTAACGTGTATTTTTCTGCGCAGGAAAAAAGTGTGGAACTGTGAGTATTTGTTTAGGGAGTAACACGGGACCTAAATATTAAGGGTATCGTAGGATCCTTAAGTGCTAGGTGCAGGAGTTGGCCTAGTAACCCGGTAGCAGCTTACCGTTTACTTTACACAAGGCAGGTGTATGGGTTGTTATTTTTGTTAGGGTTCGGCTCCCAGTGTGATTATAGTATTCAGTAATCAATGTGTATGATCTGTTAGGCTTATTTGAGCACTATAATTGAACCGCATAGTTTTGGGATAAACTATGATTGTGAACTGGTGAGAGAGTGGATGAAATCAACTGCCCCCTTGCAGTTGGAAAGTACTCAAAAAGGGATTGCTCAGTGGAAGCAGCCTTTCGTCCATAGGTGGTGTGGAGTGGAGGCATCTAGAGGTCTTCCATAGGGTTCGTGGATACACCCTTTTTCCAAGGCGTCTGCAGGTAAGTGAAAGTATCTTGACTGTCTTTCACCAGTTTAAATCTTTATTGAAAAACGTAGGAGTTGTCCCAGGATGGGAGCCACGCAAACGATAGAGATGTTAGACAATGATGTGCTGCTAATGGAAGCGCCGCTTGGATCGGCCCGTCGTATTATGCATACTAAGTACAGTGCTTATGCAATAAGGTATTGTGACGTATGGTTTAAGATAACGATGAAGAGTGTTAGGCCGTTTCCCAGAATTGGTAGTTTTGATAAAGATGTATTGGATAATGTTTGGGATCACATCAGCCTAATGCGTTCTTGAGTGAAAAAGGTAAAACATAATGAACGTTTAAAATTGTGGCAGCATGAAGGGGATGCGTGGCTTAAAAATGTGCAAGCGACGCAAACTAGCGTTGCGAACGCATTGCCAGAAAGTACACCCGCGGCGCTAAATTGCAATGCGTGCGAGCCGCAAAACGGCACGCACGTGCGGCAAGGTAGCGTTGCGGAAGGTCTTGCCAGTAGTTCACGCGCACCACCACCACCTTATTGAAAAACGTAGGAGTTGTCTCAGAATGGGAGCCACGCAAACAATAGAGATGTTAGACAATGATGTGCTGCTAATGGAAGCGCCGCTTGGATCGGCCCGTCGTATTATGCATACTAAGTATGGTACTTATGCAATAAGGTATTGTGATGTATGGTTTAAAATGACGATGGAGAGTGTTAGACCGTTTCCCAGAATTGGTAGTTTTGATAAAGATCTATTAGATAATGTCCGGGATCACATCAGTCTGATGCACTCCCGAGAGAAAAAGGTCAAATATTATCAATGTTTAAAGTTGTGGCAACATGAAGGGCATGCGTGGCTTAAAAGTGCGTAAGCGAAGCAAACTAGCGTTGCGAGCGCATTTCCAGACAATACATCCATGACGCTGAATTGCAATGCGGGCGAGCCGCAAAATGGAGCGCACATGCAGCAAGGTAGCGTTGCGGAAGGTATTGCCAGCAGTTCACGCGCACCACCCCCACCTTATGTGGATGGGGGTGCAGGTACAGTTATTGAAAAAACCCATAAAAATGTAACAAGCAATTTGTACCCTCTCTTAAGTAACCATAAGGAAAATGTTTATGATGTGGATAATGAGCCTATTGTCATGTCTGCCATTTCCCATGCTGTACACATGTTAGATGCTGCACCACGACAAGCACAAGTGGTGCCACCATCTCCATCAGTAACAGCACGGGAAGTGTTATCATCATCTGCACCCGTAGAGGAAGTTGTTAATACTATACATTGCAGCAACAGACTAAACCCCAGCCAGGTAATAAGGTCAAAGGTAGTAGCAGTGCGGCCGGTCTGCATCCCATCCGGACAATAACTGTTTTGAATGGGAATGCGGATGTGAACAGAGTAGTGCCCACAAGGGAAGTAGTAATGCATTGTCCTTGGAGAAGAGCGGAGCTAAATTCCATCATGAATGATTTCCCCGATCCCAAAAAGGAATTAGCCAAATGTCAAAGATTTTTGAGAAATTTGGGTAGTTCCCATGAGCCAACTAACAAAGATTGGCGAGTAATGTTAAGGGCTTGTCTTCCACGCAATATCGATGTGACAAAATTAATCACGGATTGTGTATTGGATGGAGACGTTCCCTTAACAGACCAAATTAATCAAGATAACATTTCCCGCATTGTAACTCAATTGGGTATATATTTTCCAGTAGTAGTTAACTGGAACAAAATCTTCACCATAAAACAGAAAGAGAGTGAATCTGCAGAAGATTATTGTGACCGGGATCTGCAGGCTATCACCCAGTACACTGGGTTAGAAGACATTAAAGATCGCACTCACCACAGGGGAATGATTGTCACTGTGCTCATGGATGGTCTTAAAGAGAACCTAAAGACCCGGGTTCAGACCTCACAGCCTGGCTGGCGGGGAGTCACAATAGATACCCTCATAGAATCCACCATAGAACACGACAAAAACATCTCTAAAAAGAGAGAGACCCAGAGCGAGAAACTAATGGCTGTCAGTATTCAAGCTCTAGAAGTAATGACGGTAATATCACAGCCAACAGACACACCTGCACCCACATCCACAACTACACCTGCACCTGAACAGTTACACGTCCTCACTAATCCCACACCACAGCAAACACAGCCCTACCCCACTTATCATACACAACCACAGGTCCCATACTACCCACAAACTCCATACCTCCCACAATATCCTTTTCCTCAATATCCTTACCCATACCCACCACCTTTCTCTCCTGCTCAACCCACACAACAATCCTTTCATCCACTTCCACGAAAGTGATATAATTGCAACCAGACAGGACATGTAAGTAAGAACTGTACGGCAAAAAGGGTAGGACCCTCAAACCAGGGAGTACCTGGATATCCCCATAAAGGATATACACAGGCACCAGCTCCAATTGTGGCCGTTAATGCTTTATTGGAGAGTGGGAGCCAACGCTAGTGGTCAGGTCATACCTGTAGTCTACAGATAGTCAAGTTAATGGGAAGTACTAGGGAAGAGCCAGTCATGATGGTTGATGTAGCTGGTACTAAATATCCTTCTCTTGTAGACACAGGGGCGACCAGGTCAGTGATAAAATCTCCCATTAATTTACAGGTAACCAACGAGACAGTGCCAGCAATGGGCGTAACAGTTAAAGTGCAACATTATCCTTTAACAAAATCCACAGAGGTTACTATTGGGCCGTTGCATACCAGGCATTCTTTCCTCCTGGCAGAAGCAGCTCCTAGTAACATACTAGGAAGAGATTTGTTATGTAAGATGGGATGGGTCATATATTGTATCCCTGATGGTGTATTTTTAGATATCCCAGAGAGAGTTGTGCACGAGGTGAGGGATATGTTGAACACTCCCCAAAGGGTAATGTATCACTCTACCAGTTTAAATGAAAATCCATCCCAGGTAGATCAAATGTTATCCCAAATTCCAGATTCACTTTGGACCAAGGATGGACAGGACACTGGATTAATGGCAAATGTAAGCCCCGTAATGGTAAATTTAAAAGGCGGTAACAGGCTCCAAAAATTCCCCAGTACCCACTAAAACAACAGGGAATTTTAGTTCGTACAGCTAGTGTAGCCAACGTCCCATCTTTCTGGTAAAGAAGAGTGGTGGGAGGGGTTATAGGCTGGTACAAGACCTTAGAGGTGTTAATAAGGTAGTAGAGAGCCAATTTCCCGTAGTGCCAAATCCAGCTGTCATTCTCATGCAGATCCCACCCAATGCAACCCATATCACTGTCATTGACCTCTGTTCTGCTTTCTTCTCTGTGCCTCTCCATCCTGACTGTCAGTACCTATTCGCTTTCACATACAGGGGTGTACAATACACATGGACACAATTGCCCCAAGGTTTCATAGACAGCCCCAGTATCTTCTCCCAGGCCTTGCACAACTGTTTACAATCTTTTCAACCTGCCAATGGGTCTGTTCTAATTCAATATGTGGACGATTTATTGCTATGTTCTGATTCATTTATGTCATGTTTAAATTATACTAAACTCTTGTTGCTTCACCTCTCGTATACAGAACAAAAGGTTGCTAAGGACAAACTACAGCCGTGCCAATCCAGAGTAAAATATTTGGGACACTGCCTAACTCAGGGGTTACGACATCTCACAAATGACAGAATCCAAGCCATACAGAACATGACACTGCCACAGAACCAACAGCAAATCCATACCTTCTTGGGAATGTGTGGATACTGTAGAATGTGGATCCCAGGTTTTAAAATTTTAGCCTTGCCATTACAGGACTTAGGGCCTGATTCAGAGCCGCTCGTAAGCGGCCGCTCGTTTGCTCTGAACAATGTTCGCACAACTGCGCATGCGTATGGGTCATAAAGCGCATGCGCAAAGCAGTCATTGCGGTCGGAAATCGTGCGCTCGCAAAACGGCGAGGGGCTGCTAATTTGATTGACAAAATGTACCATTTGTGGGTGGTAACGGGAAGGTGCTTGAAAACGGGGGAGTGGAGATCCGAACGCAAGGGTGCCTAACGGTCAAAAGGGCATTTAATGGGAGTGCATAAGTAGTAAAGGAGCGTCATCTACCACGTCACTTGGTTGTCTTTTAGCCTGAGCTGCTCGCAGTGATAGCGGTAAGAAAATCCTACCACAAGCACTGCAAGCAGTTCAGATGCCTTTTGATGTACCCGATTAATCTAATAAATACCGGAGATGACGTGTGATGCGAACGGCAAAGGGGCGTCTCTACAAAATAGCAAGTGCATTTTTCGTTCACCTGTTCAGACATAGAGGAGTCAACAAACCGCAAAGAGCGAGCACTCAATTTAAATAGCCGGCCCCTTTTTTGGAACGAGCGTCCACAAATAGTGTCCGGCTCTGAATCAGGCCCCTAGTCTCTTCCTCAAAGCCCGATCGTGTCATACACACAGAGGAATTAGAGCAGGCTTTCCTTAATCTTAAGGATAGTCTGACAAAAGCAGCTGCATTGGGAACACCTGATTATGAAAAACCTTTTGATTTGTATTGTACGGAAGCTGATGGTTGTGCTGCAGGTGTCCTCACACAAAAACATGGTGATGCCAGTAGGCCCGTAGCATACTACAGTGCCCAATTGGACACTGTGGCAAGATCACTCCCAACGTGTTTAAGAAGTGTGGCAGCAATGGCTCTATTGGTGAGTAAAAGTGAGGACGTAGTATTGGGCCATGATATGATTGTCTATACTCCCAACGCTGTATCTGCTCTGATGAACTCTGCCCAAACCAGATATGTTTCTTCAGCTAGGTTTACCAAATGGGAACTAGCTCTAATTGCACCTGCAAACATCACTGTTAAATGATGCAATACGCTGAATCCAGCAACGTATTTACCATATGTACAACATGATGTACAAAGGGTGGAAGGAAATGAGTTGCTGGCGGGAAGTGAGTTCAGCGGACATAATGATACACACGACTGTATGGAATATCTGAATCAGACCTTTACGGTACGACCTGACATACGTGACACACCTTTAGAGAATGTGAATGTGACATTTTACACGGACGGGAGTTGTCATAGACAAACAGACACAAGTGAATTATGTACAGGTTATGCTGTTGTAAATGACACAGACATCATAGAAGCTGAACCCCTTGGTCCTCATCACTCAGCCCAGGTGGCAGAGTTAGTAGCACTAAAAAGAGCGTGTGAACTGGCAGCAGGCAAATATGCTAACATTTACACTGACTCTAGGTATGCGTTCGGAGTGGTACACAATTTCGGACCTCTATGGCGTCTGAGAAATTTTACGACAGCAGCAGGCACACCAGTTGCACATTCCAGACATATAAAACAATTACTAAAAGCAATCCAACTGCCCAAAACTGTGGCAATAAGTAAGTGTAAAGCCCATACATGTGAGGATGATCCGGTGTCACTGGGCAACAACAGAGCAGATGAAGCTTCAAAATGGGCAACAGGGTTAAAAATGAACATAACAACGGAACAAATTATGTCTTTTCAAACAATTGATATGCTGAAATTAATTGAGATGCAAAATTTGTGTTCAATCCAGGAAAAGTCAGTCTGGAAGTCCAAGGGATGTGGGCAAGAGTTCTCCGGGCTCTGGAGGGACAGACAAGGTAAGCCATTAGCCCACAAGGCATATTACCCCAGCCCGGCTGAGGCAGCACATGGTCTGACTCATCTGGGAAAGCAAGGTATGTTTAAACATAAATGACCATTGAAGGGGGGAATAGGGGGATATACTTTGAGCACAGGATATAATATATTGGATATAATTAGTCAAAAGAATAATGAAAATCCACAATTATAAATATCAAACCCTAGTATAGGTGTCAAGCAAAAATATTGTAAAGTGTGGAGATGCTCCCCATGAGAGTATAGATAAACGTAGTATGGGGAAGAAGAAGAAAACTCTCTTGTTGGGGGCACTCAAATGTAAAGGTTGTAATAAGAATAATATATAAAAAATAACTTTTATTAGATATATTTTAACATACCAAAAACAAGTCTGAGCCTGTTACTTATTGGCATTACTGTTGGAATAACAGCTATAAATTATCACAAGCAGAACACGAACATACATAGAACATAAGACAACATATAATACAATACTTATCACAATTGTGTGAAGCTAAGTGAAATATTACAAATAGGTCTATAATTCTCTGTCTCATACAATATTGAGACCTATATAAAACATATACTAGTTCAATGACCTCATAATGTCGTCATAGCAAAATGGCTAATCAGAATTACGGCAGAAGCATACAATAAAATCTTCTAGAAAAGAATGTGATAATAACTATACAATATTCAATATAGGTTACGTGAGATATCACAGCACAATAACACTGAACAGTAATCAGAGAAATACAATGATAAGGGGGTCAGATGAAATAATAGCTGACCCTGCAAATATCAAAATGAATATAAGTAAATCACAGGTTGTAATGAGAGGCAGATCACACGTAGGTCGCCTGTGATGCCACCCAGGTACTTGTAGACAGTAAGGTTATAGGAAAAAGTAAAGCTACTCCTTTATGTGGAGTTTACAAAATAGCAGCTGCTGCATGCCATTGTATAACCATTGAATGGCATGTGAGCGTACTATAAAGGTATCCCAGGGTAGGGAATAAGTACAATGAGTATCTGCTGTTGGACTGCGTTAAAAAGAAGGTCCTGGTGTAAACATTGCAGGAACCTCTAATAGGCGCACCCCAATGAGAGTACTCATAGAGACAATAGTTATCGTAATGAATAACATAGCATAGGTTTGCGATCTGTGCTGCTGCCAGTCATATACCAAAGGTAGTGGTGAGTGGTGGGAAACCCAGATCGCATATGCAGTGATAGGAAGAAAGAGTATGAGTGTAGCTGCACTATGGCTAGTACAGGACAAGTGGAGCTCTGTTGCCCTAAAGGTATTGCAGGGTCACAAACTTGTCTCTGTTGAATAAAGCCACTCAGTGCGCTAAAGAAAGTGTAGTATGAAAAGTACCTGAGCGCTCACCTCCAGGGAGCCGGTGTGTAGTATAGAAAATCTGCCACTAGAAGAGCCTGTCAGTATGCTGCCATGACGAATCCCGCCTGTACACAGCCGGATTCGCGGGTCTGAGATGCGCGTTTCACTGTCGCTTCCTCAGTCAGATGCATGTGGACTGTGATACACAGGTGATCTTTAACCTTCGTTGTGACCAATGGGAGAGCAGGTGCTGTGTGTTGCAGATCTAAAAGCCTTTGGGCTAGAACATATTAGATTGGGCATAAGAGGTGGCAACCTGACAAAAATATTACTACAGAGGGAAAGCAACTGGACCTTTAGACTCAATACTGTGAGCCCTAATGGACTCAATGAAATGATCAACTACAGTATCTTTCTCTGAGAGGTCTTTTTTCATTAAAACTTATGTCATGTCTGACTAATTTTTATATGCAAGCAGCAATGGACGATCATTGGAAGCTTAACTCCAACACAGACATCATTTTAGTATTTTAGTGACCAATTCTTAAACTTGATATTTCACATATTTCTTAATATATATTTTTTTACATTTTTTTAGACTTTTTTCTCTCCCACCATCTCCACATACACTTATTCTCTATGTATAAATACATATCTCAGCATGATTATTGAATACTCATTACCCCACACTGTTTTCATTTGTCTTCTCATTTGTTTATCTTAGCCATGTTCTCATCACTTTGATGTTTCATCAATTTTATAACCTTAATTCCTGATCACTCTATACATCCAACATATCCTTTTGGTATTTACCTTATACTTCATGTCAACTTATGTCAAGGTATGTCTGCACACAATCTGTATTCACATTTGTATACACTATTTGTATACAGCCATAGTGCAGCTACACTCATACTCTTTCTTCCTATCACTGCATATGCGATCTGGGTTTCCCACCACTCACCACTACCTTTGGTATATGCAGGGCCGGATTAAGGGGGGGGCACTGGGGGCATGTACCCCCGGGCCCCCCTCTCGGAGAGGGCCCCCTGCCACCCACCACTGATCACACCGGTTCCCGCGATCCACAGCGCAGGCGCAGCCAGTGCTGTAGCAGCCGCTGTCTAAGACATTCATAACAGTCCCCACCGGAGCCGCAGAGCAGTGCTGAGTTGCTGGGCCGGCGGTGGACCAATGAGATGACAAGCTGCAGCCTGCGGCTCTCAGTGACTACATGGCGCGCAGGCTGCAGGGAAGAGGCCGGGACATTGAAGGAGGGGGCGGGCGCCGGGCACGCCACACACAAAGCCGCATATGGAGAGGGTAGAGTATAAAACCCCTTCCATTTTTGTATCGGTGACGTCAGTGGGGTACATTTACGGTCGGGGATCCAGCTCCTTCCATATGGGGACAGAGAGGGTGGAACATGCTGCGGTGCAGCTGAGAGCGGCTGTGGAAAAAAGTAAGGCAGTATTGAACATTTTTTTTTCTTTCTTACCAAATAAAATGTAATTAATTAAAGGCACTGTGTCCTATAGCTTTGCATGTGTATGTGTGTGTACAGATATATATATATATATATTTATATATATATATATATTGTGTGTGCGTGTATGTATATATATATGTGTGTGTGTGTGTGTGTATGTGTGTGTATATATATATATATATATATATATATATATATACAGTATATAATATATCTGATATAGCTAGAAGTGATATGCTTGTACTTTAACACAATAATTGGAGAAGGGGTTGTGAGTCCCTATGGCCAAGTCCCTATATTATTTTACCCCCTGGACGAGATAGTCTGAGATATCTGCCTGGATTATACAGGTTTTTTTGAGTGCTTATCACTGTTTCTATACCGAGATTGTGTATTTATCATCACTCTTTTGAAGCGCCCATTGGTTAACACCAATGGGTCATGTGCGCAGGGGTTTGCGTGCCGCGGATGGAAGGCATCGCTCTTCAGCATGCAGCAACCGCGCTGTGTTATACAATGCCTATGATGCGACAAAAGTGACATGGCTTCAGTTGGCTAAATGAGTTGGAGATGTAGGTTATCGGTAAGTCACGTTTATTTTTACACGTGAAGTTTGGCACTCTGGAAAAGAAACTGTATGCCGGAGTGCACTCCTACTTTAGTACAATAAAATAGGTACAGTATCCTGTAGAAAGAAAGAAGCATCACTCCACATACTTTTAAATTAGTGTAAATACCGATGTACCCTGAGGAAAAGACCCATAGAAGTCTTGAAATATCGGTAACTATTTAAACAGATTTTAACTATTTTAAAAGTCTGTGGAGTGAAGCTTTTTCCTTTCTACAGGATACCTATATGCTATATCTAATATTAATATTTACCACCGAATTGTACTGTAATTCTCTCTCTAGTGATTGATGACAAATTATTTTAATTTTAGACTCTAGGGCCCCCCTGTCTTAAGTGCCCCGGGCCCCCTAAAGCCTTAATCCACCTCTGGGTATATGACTGGCAGCAGCACAGATCGCAAACCTATGCTGTGTTATTTCATTACGATAACTATTGTCTCTATGAGTACTCTCATTGGGGTGCGCCTATTAGAGGTTCCTGCAATGTTTACACCAGGACCTTCTTTTTAACGCAGTCCAACAGCAGATACTCATTGTACTTATTCCCTACCCTGGGAGTACCTTTATAGTACGCTCACATGCCATTCAATGGCTATACAATGGCATGCAGCAGCTGCTATTTTGTAAACTCCACATAAAGGAGTAGCTTTACTTTTTCCTTTAACCTTACTGTCTACAAGTACCTGGGTGGCATCACAGGCGACCTACGTGTGATCTGCCTCTCATTACAACCTGTGATTTACTTATATTCATTTTGATATTTGCAGGGTCAGCTATTATTTCATCTGACCCCCTTATCATTGTATTTCTCTGATTACTGTTCAGTGCTATTGTGCTGTGATATCTCACGTAACCTATATTGAATATTGTATGGTTATTATCACATTCTTTTCTAGAAGATTTCCTTGTATGCTTCTGCCGTAATTCTGATTAGCCATTTTGCTATGACGACATTATGAGGTCATTGAACTAGTATATGTTTTATATAGGTCTCAATATTGTATGAGACAGAGAATTATAGACCTATTTGTAATATTTCACTTAGCTTCACACAATTGTGATAAGTATTGTATTATATGTTCTATGTATGTTCGTGTTCTGCTTGTGATAATTTATAGCTGTTATTCCAACAGTAATGCCAATAAGTAACAGGCTCAGACTTGTTTTTGGTATTTTAAAATATATCTAATAAAAGTTATTTTTTATATATTATTCTTATTATAACCTTTACATTCGAGTGCTCCCAACAAGAGAGTTTTCTTCTTCTTCCCCATACTAAAGCAAGGTATGTGCAAATTGGTGAGAGCATACTGGTGCGCACCAGGTTTTTCTTCACAAGCAGAAAAGATAACAATGTCCTGTCTGACCTGATTGAGGAAGATCATAGGGAAAGCAATACCTACTGAACCATCCCATATTCCACCGACTGACGGACCTTTCCAGGTAATACAAATTGATTTCATCCAATTACCACCCTGCAGGAATCTCAAGCATGTATTAGTGTGCACTGACGTGTTTTCCAATTGGGTTGAGGCCTACCCAGCGGCCACTAATACTGCTGCGTTTACTGCCAAGAAAATTGTTCAGGAGTTTGTATGCAGATATGGTATCCCTAAAATTATCGAGAGTGACAAGGGTACTCATTTCACAGGTGATGTTTTTCAAATTATGTAATGGGTATTAATAGTCGACTTCACACCCCTTACCGACCGCAGGCCAGCGCCAAGGTAGAGAGGATGAACAGGACTATTAAAAATAAGTTAAGTAAAATCATGGCAGAGACGGGACTTGGATGGCCAGAAGCATTACCGTTGGTCCTATATAGTATAAGGACCACTCCTAGACCCCCTCTAAATCTGTCCCCCATTTGAAACACTGTTTGGTAGACAACCTCATTTGATTATAAGTCCACAAGAAGACTTGAAGGGTGACAACAAGGTAACTGTAAGGTATCTTATATCAATGTTTAAAAGTTAAAGCAGAAACTGAAATTGTTGTCCCATGATATGCCTGAAACTAACTGTTATGATGTTGAACCTGGAGAATATGTTATGATCAGAAATTTCTTGCGTTCAGGTTGTTTGACTGATCGGTGGGAAGGCCCGTACCAGGTGTTGCTAACGAGTACCATATCCTTGAAGGTGGCTGAGAGAGATACCTGGGTCCATTCCACTAACTGCAAAAAGGTCAACCAACCGGTGGAGAAACAAGGCAGAGACAAGGCTGATAAGGTGGACCTGTCGATCGCGAGCTTGTTCCGGGAGGATTAAAAGGTTGAAGTGAGATACCTGAACTAAAAGAAATTTGCAGGTCTTTGTTGTGGCAATGGACTGGCCTGCTGTGTTCATTTTCATATTCTCTTACAGAGTTTTCACCATTCTGGTTGGTTCGGGAATGTCCGATTTCTGTGACGGGGGACCGATAGAGGAGATGGTAGCTGATGGCAGTGCTGATGGAGTGGAGTCAGGAGGAGGAGTGCTATGCCAATCAGGGGAGTGTCTGACCAATCTTAGTACTGTAATTGTTAAGAGAGCTGCTATTCCAGATACTCGGGGACGGTGTGAAGATTTATCGTCTGAAGATTCCTGTATTTGTGAGCTTTGTGGGTCCCTAGTTGATGAGAACTGCATCCAACGGTGCCAGCCTAAATATAACCCGTACTGGAGTGGGTATCCTTTAGAGGATTATCATAGCATGGTAGGCAAAGTATTAAACCAGACTGATTGCTGGGTGTGCTCACACGTGCCACAGGGTCAGCATAATGTAGGGTTGGTGCCATTTTCGCTGAATATTACAGAAATTTTAGAACTGCAAAAAGGGAAAACATTGGATGGAATATTCCTCTCATCCAAACCACCTCATTTCAAACTCTATCAATTCCAAGTAGATAGATCACTTTTGTGCTTAAACATAACCAACCCCAATAAATCAGGGAGTTGGGAAGTGACGGGGAATAATCAGACGATGACCTTCTCACTGAGAGCTGATAATGAGTCTATGAATCATGATCTGTTACGCTCAATTAGATCTAATGGGAGACATTTTAGGTATCGGTATACATTGAGTTCCACCAAAGAAATTATTGGTAAGGTACCAGATGTATATTGTGCTAAGATAATACAACCAGAAACTTGCATGTACCAGATGGAAGAACCTGAGATAGGATTATTTGCAAGGGAAATGTGTTTAATGATAATGATGCATACTATTCCTTATGTTCTCCCCGATAATATATATATATTATGTGTGGAAGAAAAGCGTATAAGTGGCTCTCCCCGAGTTCTGAAGGTTTGTGTTACCTGGGAAGAGTAGTCCCAGAGGTTATGACCCTCACACATGTTGAAATGCTTGGTATTCATAAAAACACACCATCACCATATCTTCACTTGCAGTATGAACACAGAGGCAAAAGAAATATGATACCTGGTGACATGCATAAAGCCACTCAGTTAATTAGTGAGACAACTGGCTTTCAAGTTTTAGTAGCACTGGATCCCACCAGGATCGCTCGGGGTACATTAAATTTTAGATATATTCAGGACCTTGCTAAATTGATAGATAATATCACCGAGATGTATGATGACACCTTCAGGTATACAGGTAGGGAATTGCAAGCGTACAAGAAAGAACTGGTGCAACACAGGCTAGTGTTAAATTATTTAACCGCTGTCACTGGAGGGTACTGCGTAACTTTGGCCAACCAATTTGGAGTGAAGTGTTGCACCTATGTCACCAATGATACTAGCGACCCCAAGGAGGTGATAGACTGGAAGATGGATGAAATTCTGCTGCTAAAATCGGAATTTCGGAAGAACCATAATGCTTCAGTGGCTGAAGTAGAGGAGAAGGTAGAGGAGTGGGTGTCATGGTTGAACCCAGCAAAGTGGTTCTCAGGTCTAGGGGAATGGGCCCAGGAAATGATCACAAGCATAGGTAAACTCCTGATCCTCATACTGGTTGTCATCATAGTAATTGGCATATGTGTCCGGTGTGTTCCTACTGTGGTGAAGCGTACAAAATGTAAAGATAAGGTAAAACGAAAGAACGAAATTATGATGGTGGTCAGTAATGACAATATGAATACTGAGGTAAATATAGAACTGAACTAGGTAACACCATCTTGTAATGTATTAATGTATTATATTTAGGCGTGCACGAAATGTATTATTAAAACGTTATTTTAAAAAAACATCTCAAATAATGTAAGTTCCTATTCCCCCTACAAGACTGCCTTTATAGGATTGATGCATCCCCACATCAATCTCATGATCTTCCAAGATCTGCGGTGTGCGTATAATAGTAGTCTTATGTCCCCTCCCAGAGACTCATTATTGATGTATTAAGAACCACCTTGTGCTATCCCATAATAACATTAAATAATATATATAAATGTAAGCCTAAATTAATATTTTTAAAACCAGAGTGTGATAGCATGTTGTTCGCTATCAAAGGGTGGACTGTTGAAGCTGGATAATTGGCTGAGACAAGATCAGCTTAAAATTAGATCGAAACGACGCCATCTTGCGTACGGCCACAAGACACCATCTTGAAAATGAGATCTGCGAGACGCCATTTTGCGAATGGCCGCTCAGCGCCATTTTAGCTAAACTCACACTTAAGTACATATGGCGATGCTATTATTAGCATCATGCGATCGCATATTTTACCACACCCCATACACACATTAATACACACAGTTTTGCTGTTAACATGTCGCACATTAGCGAATGCATAATACCCCGCATGCGAACGCTGTTAATTAGCTTCGTGCGCAAGCATCTGCCCCAAGTTAACTAGCATCTTTTCCCAAACCCCTAATACTTACACAATGCACACTCACAGAAAAGGTTCCATAGCTTCAAAGTATAAGATTCAAGTTTTATTCATTTAGCACTATTGCTGTGAAATAGAGACTATTTGGTATCTAAGGTTTAATACATGATAAGTAAACCGTGTTTGGTGTTGTACTGATCTGCACTTTCTCAACAGCTTTCCGGTATCATCGGTGTGAAGATCGCAACATGCATTCTTAACTTATGGACCGTAGAAAGTTAAAGCACCAAAATGTACTTTGTAAAATTAACAGCTTAGGTTTGCATGCGGCGGGAAAACGGAGACAAAAGGCTGTCAGAGGCTGGTCTGTGTCCATTTGAATTGACCTGTTAAATGTCCTGTAACAGAAGCACCGTGATGGAGAACCAATGGGATCACAACAAACCTTTCTATTGTATAGTCTATTTCTGTAAGAGTATATATATGTGAGTTCTAACCTCAGTCTTCAGTCTTCATGCTGATGCTGTTGATGGAGGTTTCTTGTTGATGCCGGAATCTGGTCCCAGAGCGCGTGCATATGTATAACTGTGCCTTGGGTCTGTATAATTTCTTTGCGCTAAATTGTATTTAGATCACAGCGTGTAATTATCTGTACTTTGCTTGGATAATATACCTTGTGCATTGGAAACACATTTTCTCAAAGTCTGAGGGTATTTATTTACTGTATGACTGCGTACGCAAATAGCGTCAATTTTAGAAGGTATAGGCAGGTTTTAGAAGGTATAGGCAGGAGTGTATAAAGGTTTAAATTCAGTATCCTTACCAGGGAACACCGACATGCCCACAGAAGGGGCACCCACAACAGTCAGGACAGTTCCAGCAAACAAAAAAAAAAAGTATTCCCCCAGCACTCAGAATTAAATCAGCAATAAGATTTGAAAAACTACATGGTGGTAGATAATTCAGAGATCTCAGTTGCATATATTTGCAAAGATATGGCTAAGCCTCAGGGCCGCGTCACTGTGTCTCTGATACCGGAGGTCCCTATCACTTGGTCAGAATCTGGGGTGCAGAACCCCAAAAAAGCCGGCGATAGCCAGCCACCCCAGCGAAGCACACCAGTGAGAGACTAAAGTGTTAATATAGGATTAAAGGAAAAACTATGTGTTAATAAGTGAAGGTGTAATTAAAAAGCTAAGAAAAAATATATATATATATACACAAAATATATTGGAAAGTGTAAAAGTGCTAAATAAAGTGTTAATGTGTGCCTCACCAGAGCAGCCCAGCCACACCAACCCCAAGGTGCACCGCACCCCAAACTCATCCCCAAAACTGATAACTATATCCAATTTGGGTAATAATTGCCCAATATAAGGCCACATGATAATGGCACATACAAATATACCTGAATTGAGAGCTAGCTTACCTTGGAGTCACCCCTAAGTCCTCCTAATGGCACTACAAGAACCAGCACGCCCTCCTAACGCTGGTCCCACCTATGCCTCTCAATACAGAAATACAAGTTGGAAGCTGCTCAATCACTTCAGTAATATCACTCAGGTGCATGTAAGGGAGGGGTTAGTCTATACAAGAAACAACAAAAAGTATTCCCCCAGCACTCAGAATGAAATCAGCAATAAGATTTGAAAAACTACATGGTGGTAGATAATTCAGAGATCTCAGTTGCATATATTTGCAAAGATATGGCTAAGCCTCCGGGCCGCGTCACGGCGTCTCTGATACCGGAGGTCCCTATCACTTGGTCAGGATCTGGGGTGCAGAACCCCAAAAAAGCCGGCGATAGCCAGCCGCCCCAGCGAAGCACACCAGTGAGAGACTAAAGTGTTAATATAGGATTAAAGGAAAAACTATGTGTTAATAAGTGAAGGTGTAATTAAAAAGCTAAGAAAAAATATATATATATACACAAAATATATTGGAAAGTGTAAAAGTGCTAAATAAAGTGTTAATGTGTGCCTCACCAGAGCAGCCCAGCCACACCAACCCCAAGGTGCACCGCACCCTAAACTCATCCCCAAAACTGATAACTATATCCAATTTGGGTAATAATTGCCCAATATAAGGCCACATGATAATGGCACATACAAATATACCTGAATTGAGAGGTAAGCTAGCTCTCAATTCAGATATATTTGTATGTGCCATTATCTACCACCATGTAGTTTTTCAAATCTTATTGCTGATTTCATTCTGAGTGCTGGGGGAATACTTTTTGTTGTTTCTTGTATAGACTAACCGCTCCCTGACATGCACCTGAGTGATATTACTGAAGTGATTGAGCAGCTTCCAACTTGTATTTCAGTTCCAGCAAACACCTGCTCCCATCGTGGCAGTAAATGCTTTACTGGAGGAAGACAGTCAGCTCTAGGGGTCAGGTCACACCTGTAGTCTAGAGCCAGTCAGGTTAACTGGGAGTACTAGGGAAGAACCTGTAATGGCGGTTGATGTAGCTGGTACTAAACATTCTCTTCTTGTAGACACAGGGTCGACCAGATCAGTGATAAAATCTCCATCTAATTTACAGGTGACCTGCAAGACAGTACCAGCAATGGGTGTAATGGGTAAAGTGCAACATTATCCTTTAACCAAATCTGCAGAGGTTACTATTGGTCCATTGCATACCAGGCATTTCTTTCTCCTGGCAGCAGTGGCCCCTACTAACCTACTGGGAAGGGATTTGTTATGTAAAATGGGATGTGTCATTTATTGTACCCCTGATGGTATATTTTTAGATAACCCAGAGAGAGTTGCGCACGAGGTGAGGGATATACTGGACACTCCCCAAAGGTTAATGTTTCACTCTACTGTTTTAGATAAAAATCCATCTCAGGTAGAGCAGATGTTATCTCAGATATCAGGGTCCCTCTGGACCAAAGATGGACAGGACACTGGTTTGATGGCAAATGTAGCTCCCGTAATGGTAAATCTAAAAAGTGGTGGGCAAGCTCCAAAAATTCCCCAGTACCTGTTAAAACCAGAAGTAGAGATAGGGGTTTATCCCATAATTAAGAGATTGCTCCAGCAGGGGATTTTAGTCCATATAGCTAGTGTAGCCAAGAGTCCCATCTTTCCTGTGAAGAGTGGTGGGAGGGGTTATAGGCTAGTACAGGACCTTAGAGGGGTTAATAAGGTAGTTGAGAGCCAATTCCCTGTAGTGCCGAATCCAGCTGTCATCCTTATGCAGATTCCACCATCCGCAACCCATTTTACTGTCATTGACCTCTGTTCTGCCTTCTTCTCTGTCCCTCTTCATTCTGACTGTCAGTGCCTATTTGCATTTACATACAGGGGGGTACAATACACATGGACATAATTGCCCCAGGGCTTCATAGACAGCCCCAGTATCTTCTCTCAGCCCTTACAGGACTGTTTACAATCTTTTCAACCTGCCAATAGATCTGTTCTAATACAATATGTAGATGATTTATTGTTGTGTTCTGATTCGTTTATGTCATGTTTAAATGATACTAAACTACTGTTGCTTCATCTCTCACAGACAGGACACAAAGTTGCTAAGGACAAATTACAGCCATGCCAGTCCAGGGTTAAATACTTGGGACACTGTCTAACCCAGGGCTTACGACATCTGACTACGGACAGAATCCAGGCCATACAGACCATGACACTGCCGCAAAACCAATAGCAAATCCGTACCTTCTTGGGAATGTGTGGATACTGCAGAATGTGGATCCCAGGTTTTTCTATTCTGTCTTTACCATTACAGGACTTTGGACCTCATTCAGAGCCGCTCGCAAAATGCGAGCGCTCGCTCTGAATGAGGACGGCCGAATCTCTAAAAAGAGCCAGCCTCCTGGCTGCTCGCTAAGCTGTGGGTGACCACCCACAGCTTTAGCAAGTGGCTAGGTTGATGGTCGCGATGGTCAAGACCATCGCGACCATCGGGGCTTGCGACAAGACCTTTGTGGTAGGGTCTTGTCTGCCACAAGCCCCAGAGAGCTTCCGGCTCTAATAGAGCTGGAAGCTCTCCCACTGACATCACTGGTGATGTCAGTGGGGCCGCCAACAAACGGCAGGCATTCGTTTTGGAACGCCTCCATTTGTGAAGCCACCCCCCACCACGCCAACAAAACGGGGCGAGCTGTCGATCACCATCGACAGCCGCCCCTTTTGTAGTGAGCCCCGGAGCGAGAGAATTTCTCTCTCGCTCCGGGGCTTGCGCACTTGCAGTGCGGCCGCTGCACTTGCACAGAGCCCAACATCGACCCGCTTGCGAGCGGGTCTGAATGAGACCCTTAGTCTCTTCCTCAAAGCCCGATCGTGTCGTACACACAGAGGAAACAGAGCAGGCATTCCTTAACCTTAAGGACAGTCTGACAAGAGCACCTGCATTGGGAATACCTGATTATGAAAAACCTTTTGATTTGTATTGTACGGAAGCTGACAGTTGCACAGCAGGTATGCTCACACAAAAACATGGTGATGCCAATAGATCCGTAGCATACTGCAGTGCACAATTGGACACTGTGGCAAGATCACTCCCAATGTGTTTAAGAAGTGTAGCAGCAACTGCTCTATTGGTCAGTAAGAGTGAGGATGTAGTATTAGGGCATGATATGATTGTCTATACTCCCCATGCTGTATCTGCTTTGCTAAACTCTGCCCAAACCAGACATGTCTCCTCAACTAGGTTCACAAAATGGGAACTAGCCTTAATAGTACCTGCAAACATCACCGTTAAATGGTGCAGTACGTTAAACCCAGCAATGTATTTATCATATGTGCCTCAGGATGCACAAAGAGTGGAGAGAAGTGAGTCGCTGGCGGAAGGTGAGTTCTGCAGGTATATTGATGCACATGATTGTATGGAATATTTGAATCAGACATTAACTGCAAGACCTGACATACGTGATACCCCTTTAGAAAATGTAGATGTGACATTTTTCACGGATGGGAGTTGTCATAGACAAACTGACACAGGAGAGTTATGTACAGGTTATGCTGTCGTAAATGACGAAGACATCATAGAAGCCGAACCCCTTGGTCCACCTCACTCGGCCCAAGTGGTGGAGCTGGTGGCACTAAGAAGAGCGTGTGAATTAGCAAAAGGCATATCTCCTAATATCTACACTGACTCTAGGTACACCTTTGGGGTAGTACATGATTTTGGTGCTCTATGGCGTCTAAGAAATTTTATGACAGCAGCAGGCACACCAGTCGTACATTCAAAACATATAAAAGGACTATTGACAGTGATTCAAATGCCTAAGCCAGTGGCCGTCATTAAGTGTAAAGCCCATGCATGTGAGGACGATCCGGTGTCACTGAGCAATAATAGGGCAGGTGAAGCTGCCAAATGGGCAGCAGGTTTAAAATGTAACATGCCAATTAACCAAATGATGAAGTTCCAAATGATTGATATGCAGAAATTAATTGAGATGCAAAATTTGTGTTCAATTCAAGAAAAGGCAGTCTGGAGATCCAAGGGATGTGGGCAAGAGTCCTCTGGACTCTGGAAGGATGGACAAGGTAAGCCAGTAGCACCCAAGGCATACTACCCAAGCTTGGCTGAGGTAATGCACAGTCTGATTCACCTGGGAAAGCAAGGTACGTGGAAGTTGGTCAGGGCGTATTGCTGTGCACCAGGTTTCTCATCCCAAGCTGAAAAGAGGGCAATGTCCTGCTTGACATGCTTGAGGAAGAATATTGGAAAAACAATACCAACCGAGCTATCCCACATTCCTCCGACAGACGGACCTTTTCAGGTAATACAAATTGATTTCATTGAAATTTATTTTATTTATTTATTAACAGTTTCTTATATAGCGCAGCATATTACGTTGCGCTTTACAATTGGAAACATTTATAGAACAAGGCAGGGTAATAGCAGACAGACATAGAGGTCAGAGGGCTCTGCTTGCAAGCTTACAATCTATAGGGAAATAGGCATTGATACACAAGGATAAGGATAGGTGCTATATATTGCAATTTGGTCCAGCCAGAATGCAGAGTTTCTTGGTGGGCTGCATGATCCAGTCACACAGGAATGTCAGCCAAATGTCAGGAGTATGTGAAAGACAGTGTGTGAGGTTATGAGTGAACTGTGAGAGGGGATGTAATAAGACATGGAAGCTATGAAGGTTACGTGGTCGGTTCTGGAATCTGATAAGCTTGCCTGAAGAGGTGAGTTTTCAGGGAACGCTTGAAGGATTGAAGCCTAGAGGTAAGTCTTATTGTGCATGGTAAGGCATTCCATAGAGTGGGTGCAGCCTGAAGAAAGTCCTGTAACCGTGAATGGGAGCAAGTAATGCGTGGGGATGAGAGACGCAGATCTTGTGCTGAGCGAAGAGGTCGGGTTGGGAGATATTTTGAGATGAGTAAAGAGATGTATGTTGGTGTGGTTTGGTTAATGGCCTTATGTGTAAGTAACAGTATTTTGTATTGAATACGGTAAAAAAACGGCAACCAATGGAGGGACTGACAGAGCGGGGCAGCAGACAATGAACGTTTGGCAAGGAAGATAAGCCTCGCAGCTGCATTCACAATGGATTGTAATGGCGATAGCCTGTTTTTGGGAAGACCAGTAAGGAGACTATTGCAATAGTTAATGCGGGAAATAATGAGTGCATGGATTAGAGTTTTTGCAGTGCCTTGTGTGAGATATGGTCGAATTTTGGATATGTTTTTTAGATGTATGTAACATGATTTTGACACAGATTGAATATGGGGAACAAAGAACAAAAGACAGTTCAGAGTCAAGGATGACACCAAGGCAGCAAGCTGGTGGGGTGGATTGTTGAGTTATCAACAGTGATAAAGTGATCAGGTTGGTAACTGTTGCTGGCCGGTGGAAATATAATTAATTTTGTTTTAGAAATATTAAGTTTCAATTTCCACCCTGCAGGAATCTCAAGTATGTATTAGTTTGTACAGATGTGTTTTCTAATTGGGTAGAGGCATATCCAGCTGCCACTAATACTGCTGCATTTACTGCTAAACAGGAATTTGTATGCAGGCACGGTATCCCTAGAATTATTGAAAGTGATAGCGGTACTCATTTTCACAGGTGATGTCTTCCAGAACATGTGTAAGTTGATGGGTATTAATAGTAGACTTCACACCCCTTACCAACTGCAAGCCAGCGCCAAGGTAGAGAGGATGAACAAACTAAGTAAAATCATGGCAGAAACTGGACTGGGGTGGCCAGAAGCATTAGTGCTCGTCCTTCATAGCATCAGGACAACTCCTAGACCCCCTCTTAATCTGTCCCCCTTTGAGATACTGTTTGGTAGACAACCTCATTTGATTATAAGTCCACAGGAAGATTTGAAGAGTAACAACGAGGTTACTAAAAGGTATCTTATAACAATGAGTAAACAGTTGAAGCAGCAACAGCAGGAACTGAAATTGTTGTCACCAGATATGCCAGAAACAACCTGTCATGATGTTGAACTTGGAGAATTTGTTATGTTCAGGTTGTCTGACAGATCAGTGGGAAGGTCCGTATCAAGTGTTGCTGACAAGTACGACATCTTTGAAAGTGGCAGAGAGAGATACCTGGATCCATATCACTCACTGCAGAAAGGTCAACCAACCGGTGGAGAGACAAGGCGGAGTCGAGGCAGATAACGTAGACCTGTTAATTGCGAGCCTGTTCTGGGAGGGTTAAGAGTTGCAGTGAGACACCTGAGCTAAATAAATTTGTAGATTACTGTTCCAGCAATGGAGTGGTGTGCTGGGGTTACGTTTGTGTCTTCTTCCAGAGTTTTCATCATCCTAGTTTTTTTTTGAATTTCTGGTTTCTGTGACGGAGGACAGATGACGGAGAGGGGAGCTGATGGTGATATCGATGGAGTGGAGTTAGGAGAAGGAGTGCTAAACCAATTGGGAGAGTATCTGACAAACCCAGTACAGTAATTGCTAAGAGATCTGTTAGCCTGGAAACTCGGAGACAGTGTGAAGGTTTATCGTCTGAGGAATATTGTATTTGTGAGTTTTGTGGGTCCCTAGTTGATGAGAGATGCACCCAATGGTGCCAACCTAAGTATAACCAGTATTGGGGTGGGTATCCTTTAGAGAATTATCATACCATGGTTGGCAAAGTTTTAAACCAGACTGACTGTTGGGTGTGCTCTCATGTGCCTCAGGGACTACATAATGTAGGGTTAGTGCCATTTCCATTAAATGTCTGTGAGGTTTTTGAATTGCAACAAGGGAAGATGCTGGATGGAAAAATTCTTATGTCCAAACCACCTAATTTTAAACTCCACCAGTACCAAGTAGATAGATCACTTTTGTGTTTAAACATCACCAACTTCAATAAACCAGGAAGTTGGGAGGTGACTGGGAATAACCAGACGATGACCTTCTCACTAAGAGCTGATAATGAACCTATAAATTTTGAACTTTTACGCACAATTAGGTTAGGTGGGAGACACTTCTGGTATCGATATACACTTAGTGACACCAAAGAAATGGTTGGTAGGGTACCAGAAGGGTACTGTGCCAGGGTTATACAACCAGAAACGTGTGTTAGTCAGATGGTAGTACCTGAGAGAAACATTTGCTAGGGAAATGTGTTTAATGATTATGATGCATTCTATTCCTTATGTTCTCCCCGATGATGTGTATTTTATATGTGGAAGGAAAGCGTATAAGTGGCTCTCTCCGAGTTCAGAAGGTTTATGTTACCTGGGAAGGGTACTCTCAGAGGTTATGACCCTTACACATGGTGAAATGCTTGGTATTTATAAAGACACACCATCACCATATCGTCACTCACAGTATGAACACAGAGACAAAAGAAACATGATAGCTGGTGATGTACATAAAGCCACACAGTTGATTAGTGAAACAACTGGCTTTCAAGTTTTGGTAGCATTGGATCCCACCAGGATCGCTCGGGGTACTCTAAATTTCAAATATATTCAAGATCTTGCTAAATTAATAGACAATATCACCGAGATGTATGATGACACATTCAGATATACAGGTAAGGAGTTACAAGCTTACAAGAAAGAACTTTTGCAACATAGACTAGTGCTAAATTATTTAACAGCTGTCACTGGAGGGTACTTTGTGACCTTAGCCACCCAATTTAGTGTAAAGTGTTGCACATACATCACAAATAACACTAATGACCCCAAGGAAGTGATAGACCGGAAAATGGATGAAATTCTGCAGCTGAAATGGGAATTTCGGAAGAACCATAATGCTTCAGTGGCTGAAGTAGAGGAAAAGGTAGAAGAGGGGTTCTCTTGGTTGAACCCTGTAAAATGGTTCTCCGGTCTAGGAGAGTGGGTACAGGAAATGGTTGCCAGTATAGGTAAACTCCTGATCCTCATATTGGTTGTCATCTTAATAATTGGCTTATGTGTCAGGTGTGTTCCTGCTGTGCTAAAATATGGAAAATGTAATGCTAAGGCAAACCATGAGAATGAAATCAAGATGGTGGTAAGCAATGATAGTATGAATACCAAGGTAAATGAAGAACTGTATAACAATCCTGAACTAGAATGTACCATCATATGATGTATAGATTTAGCCATGCATGAAATGTATTATTAAATGTTATCTTAAACATCCTAAATAATGTAAGTCCCTATCCCCTTCAAGACTTCCTTTATAGGTTAGGTGCATCCCTACATCTTTCCCATGATCTTCCTAGACCCGCGGTGTGCATATAAAGGTAGTTTTATGCCCCTCTCAGAGACACATTATTGATGGTTTAATGACCACATTGTGCCATCCCATAATATAACATTAATAATATTTCATAGTGTAAGCCTGAATAAACTTTAAGATTAGAGTATGATAGCGTATTGTTTGCTATCAAAGGGTGGACTGTCGAAGCCGGATGGTTGGCTGAGACCTAAATTGTAACAATAATATCTCCACGACGCCATTTTGTGTTGTCTGCATCATGCCATTTTGCGGCGCCTACATGATACCTCTGTGTACAGCGCTATATTATGATTATTAGCGTCGTGCGTCTGCCGCTGCCCAGGTTAAAAGTCCTCATTATACAAATACGTACATTTATTAATACATATAAAATGAGCAACCCCGCGTCTGCAAGTTATGAATTATAGAGAGTTAGGTATTGAAATGTACTCTGTAATGTAAATTAGCCAGTTTAGACTTGTTCTTCGGTGGAAAAAGATACACAAAGAGCCATTGGAGGGCTGAACTACCACTGTACAAACTGACCTATGAACTACATCGTAACAGAAGAACCAAGAGGAAGAACCAATGGGATTATGCCAACTCGTTCCTATTGTATTGCCTACTATCTGTAAGGGTATATATTCAGACGCTCTATTTCCAGTAGTCATCTTATTCTTTCTTTTGATGGAGGCTTCACTTTTGATGCCGGGAAATCTGGATCCATGGCGCCTGCGTATGTATCGACTGTACCTTGTGATTGTATAACCTTTCGCGCTAATTGTATTATAGATCAAGGCGTGTAACTGAATGCTTTTATGCCAATAATATCTTTTTGTGCTTTGGAACCACACTCAAAGTCTGGAAAGCAATTATTTCTTGTGCGACTTGCAACGCTAAATAGCGACATTTGGGTATAAAGATTATTAGGTATTCATAGTGGGAACGCAGGAGTGTTTGTGCATTGGAACGCCATTTCAGGGGCGTGCATAATTAAGATGCATCATCAGCATACACATCACATGGCTGAATTAAACACAGCAGCACTCCCAATGGCTTGCGGTAGGGTATGATCAGCCACAAGTGGTGCTTACGGGTCGGATGTTACCGATTGTTTCATACACTTCCTGGAGATGACGTATGTTACTAAGGGAAAGTGGGCATCTTGTGTCAGGCTGGTGGGCGTCTAAATAATACATACTGCGGTTGCACGGCCAGACATAGTGGGCGTGCTAGTGTCTTGCTAGCGATCGTGGGATTTGCATTATTTGGCTGTGGACAGCTGCGTGCGAATGGGTCTGAATAAGGCCCTAAGTGCACACATGGTTCAGTTGTCTCTAAGATGCTTCTCCAGAAATTGATGTTGAAACTACTTAACTGCTTTACATACAGCTCTCATTTCTGGTACCTTTATGTGGCATCTGTTTTTTTTTGTGACCAAGGGGCTATATTTATTAAGTGTTGACTTTGAATTTCAATTGTCACCAGTTCTTGCTGCTGACTCAAGAACTGTAAACTACTAAACTCATACCCACCAGACCCAAAAGAGGATCTAGTTGGCCAGTTTGGTATGTGCCTCAGACTGTTTGGCCCAGGCGAACACAAGGCTAGAAAAGTGAAGGGGTAATGTAACAACAAGAGGGGTTACTTTTCCCTCCCATACCTTATACCTCGTGTTTTAGGGTGTTAAGGGCCACACCAGCTTAAAAGAGAAAATGAGTGGCGCTGACCAATCCGCAGCTGTTAAAATAGGAGCTGTGGAACTCCCAAGATAAATGAACAACCAAAGAGAGAAACAGTGCTATGGGGATAACACAATCAAAATGATTCAAGGTGCGAATATTAATGATGTTGATGGTATTAATATTATTTATAGTAATGATTCTTCTAAGTGCGGCTTGATAGAAACAAATACGTAATAAACACAATGAGGGTAATTACATCCAAATCAGGTGAACGGTGTAGTAATTACAACAGTTTCTATATGTGCCTCCCACTTTTTAAGGGGCCAAAAGTAATGGGACAAACTAAACAATCCTAAATCTAACTTTCACTTTTTAATACTTTATGGCAAACCCTTTGCAGGCAATTACAGCCTGAAGTCTGGAACGCATAGACATCCCCAGACGCTGGGTTTCATCCCTGGTGATGCTCTGCCAGGCCTCTACTGCAAATGTCTTCAGATCCTGCTTGTTCTTGGGGCATTTTCCCTTCAGTTTTGTCTTCATCAAGTGAAATGCATGCTCAATCGGATTCAGGTGATGGGGATTGACTTGGCCATTGCATAACATTCCACTTTTTAGCCTTAAAAAACTCTTTGGTTGCTTTTGCAGTATGCTTCGGGTCATTGTCCATCTGCACTGTGAAGCGCCGTCCAATGAGCTCTGAAGCATTTGACTGAATATGAGCATATAATATTGCCCGAAACACTTCAGAATTCATTCTGCTGCTTTTGTCAGCAGTCATATCATCAATAAATACAAGGGAACCAGTTCCATTGGCAGCCATACATGCCCACGCCATGACACTACCACTACCATGCTTCACTGATGAGGTGGTATGTTTTGGATCATGAGCAGTTCCTTTCCTTCTCCATACTCTTCTCTTCCCATCACTCTGGTACAAGTTGATCTTTGTCTCATCTGTCCATAGGATGTTGTTCCAGAACTGTAATGTCTTTTTTAGATGTTGTTTGGCAAACTCTAATCTGGTCTTTGTTTTTGTGGCTCACCAATGGTTTACATCTTGTGGTGAACCCTCTATATTCACTCTTGTGAAGTCTTCTCTTGATTGTTGACTTTGACACATATACACCTACCTCCTGGAGAGTGTTCTTGATTTCGCCAACTGTTGTGAAGGGGTTTTTCTTCACCAGGGAAATAATTCTTCTGTCATCCACCACAGTTGGTTTCCGTGGTCTTCCGGGTCTTTTGGTGTTGCTGAGCTCTCCGATGCATTCTTTCTTTTTAAGAATGTTCCAAACAGTTGATTCGGCCACACCTAATGTTTTTGCTATCTCTCTGATGGGTTTATTTTGATTTTTCAGCCTAATGATGGCTTGCTTCACTGATAGTGACAGCTCTTTGGATCTCATATTGAAAGTCGACAGCAACTATTTCCAAAAATAAAATGTCACACCTAGAATCAACTCCAGACCTTTTACCTGCTTAATTGATAATGAAATAATGAGGGAATAGCCCACACCTGTCCATGAAATAGCTTTTGAGTTGATAGTCAGATTACTTTTGGCCCCTTAAAATGTGGGAGGCACATATAGAAACCGTTGTAATTCCTACACCGTTCACCTGATTTGGATGTAATTACCCTCAATTTAAATCTGAAAGTCTGCAGTTATAGCACATCTTGTTTGTTTCATTTCAAAGCTATTGTGGTGGTGAATAGAGGCCAAAATATGAAAATTCTGTCAATGTCCCAATATTTATGCACCTGACTGTAGGTGAATAAAACATGTATCATAGAATCTGTCCAAAAATTTAAAAATGTGCACACTGTAGCTGGGAAATCCCAAATACTGTTATCATATAAAAAGTCCTTTTGTGGAACTTACAGTAATAGATGTATAGATAAAATAGGACTGAAATTGTCCGGCGTATTATCCAGTCACTGTAAGATGTGTGTTACCCTTTATGATGATCTTCTTTAATTAGCAAGGTGTCCTCGCAAGTGTTCTGCTTGGCAGGAATTGTAGACCTCCAGTGCTAAACATCACAAATGTCGCTGGTCTGGAACATGAACAGTCACTTTGATAACTGGGAGATGGCGTCCCAATAAAAATATTCCAAATAGGTTCTACGCATTTCCGTGTGTTATTGCCCCACACCTTCCTCAGGAGCAAATTAACCCTCGCCTCCTTACAGACATTGCCTGATGCATTGACTAGTTCCATAACATGTGTACTGCTGGTACTGGCATGTATTGTACCTTGCTACTAGTATTGCTAGATGTAAGTATACAATGAGCATTTTTATATGGTTGTAATACTTACATCTAGCCAACATGCCCTGTAATTGTAACAGGGATATATTCTCACTTTCACTGGGTTTATAATGTAGTTATATTTGCTCATGCTATATCTAGCTATTCCATTAAGTGCATTAGGAAACTATCCACAGCTTATCAGTAAGGAGGGTGGGGATCTTTACATTGCGATTGTCATTCACAGCAGCAGGGCTCAGCATGGATACCTTATATGAAGGGTCCTCTTATCCACTGCTTCCTGAATGTTCAGCAGCCAATAAGCCCTAAACAACTGAAGGGTGTGTAACATTACAAATTACTCTGAAGAGTTAACTAGAGAAGGGACCCTTCAGGTTAGAGGTACCACTGATGCATGGGGCTGTGCACAAGGTTGCATCCTGCTCATACAAGAAGGGGGGACCCAGAGCACATGCCACATGTGCCCCCCTTCACCTAATAAATACACCGGACACAATAATATGGAATGCTCACATTAGACGTTAATATAGCGTTACATCACCACCTGCTTTAATGACAGCTCGGATATTCCAAGGAACGCTATCAATATGACTCATCGCATTGAGCCCATTCCATGCCCAATTGGTCCTTCAATGCATCCAAATTTGGAGGGTGTTTGTGTTTCTTCTTCACAACCCGTTCCAACATGTCCCAAATTTTTTAATAACATTGAGGTCTGGCGAATTGGAGGGACCACGTGAGATGTGGCACGTCAGTCTGGTGCCCTGCAAACCAATCCTGCACAATCCTAGCATGATGGACAGCCAATATCATCAGTGGATCCACGATACGGTCTTCGGCTTTCAGAAACTGGACAAATGGCAAAATCGCATGATCCAACAATGTCACATAGTCCATCGCTTCAATGCGATTGGACACCTTGACCGGACATCATTGGAATATAAGCAAAATATGGATTCATCAGACCATATGATGTGTCTCCTCTGTTCAATGGTCCAGTGACGATGTTTGGCCTATATCAGACGGTTTCTTTTGGATAGTTGTTAACCTGGGACGCACCCGGGCTATATGGCTGAAAATTTGTAACCCATGCAGTTCGCGCCGAAGTGTTCGTTCTGATACGGTTTGGCTGGGTCCGGCGTTGTACTGTTGGAGCAGTTCCTGACGTGTTTGGAACCAATTGGTGGTTGCTAGGCACCCTAAATGCCTGCGATCCCAATTTGTAGTGATTGACTTTCAGCCACTGTTCTGCTAAACACTCCTTCATTTTGTGCAGAAAAACTGCAGATTTTATTAACTTGTAACATATATTTGTTCAGCACAGGTCCTGCAAGGGTACAAAAGAAAAACACTAATCACTAACTCAAGAACAAAAAAAATAGTGAACTGCTGCAGGCACTCTCTATCGGAGAAAAACATCAGTATCTCTAATACATATATTTTTGTATGAAATACATAGTTCCAAGAGAAGACAGTGATAAAAATGAATATTGAGGGGTATGTGACTCTACCCGTTAGTATTGTACTCACAAGATCTGCGCTTGTATGTGTATGTTACACTGACAACTCAGATCAGGGACGTTATCATACAGCTTATTCATATAAACAAATTATTAGAAGCAAAAGTTGGCCTGAGCTGGTTACCACTATGGCTGGGTCACTAAGAGCATAGGTTGCCCCTGCAATAGCAGTAACCTGCACCATGCTATGCCAGTCTGAGCTTGTTACACTGTAACAGAGAGATCTGCAGCATGGGGCCCCCTGTAAATTTTGAACCCGACCTGATCTGCCAGGGGTTGAAGTTATTAGGGTTATTATTGCTTAAGAAATCTTGAATCGTGTTGATTAGACCGCCGAGTGCCGCACTTTGCCTTTTGTTGTTATATATATATAGCGCGCAAGTGCTATCTGTGCAAATGAGATGCATGACCTAATGCAAAAAAGAACTGTACCCTATTAAAGTAATTAGAGTAAAAAATGTACTTTATTTATAATACAATGAGAATGTGACACTATAACAGAGAGACATCAATTAAAACAAAGACAACAAAATCTGAATGAGGTAAATGCTGAAAACAAATAGGTATCTTATCTTGTTTTTAGTTGAAGAGGATTAAAGTATTTTACCTATAAAAGGGTACAGGTCTTTTTTGCATTAGGTCATCCATCTCATTTGCACAGATAGCACTTGCACTTTATAATATATATAATTTTTTTTTTTTCCCTTGTGTGGCACCTCTAGGCGCTCTGACCCAATTTCACTGTTTCCATATTACCTCTAAGGGGCTAACCACCTCTTATCTATTGGACTGAGCTGACACCCCGTTATAGCTGGAGGGTGCCTGTTATGTTTCATGAAATATTTTATGTTTTCCTGGCTTTCCTAATATTGACTAGGACCTTACACAGACATATATATATATATATATTTATTATACATACATACACACACAAAAATGGCGGCACTCAGAGACTTCCAACAAAGTGATGTATTAAAAAAAATGTTACACACCAACGTTTCGGGACCACAGCATCCCTTTGTCAAGGTAACTTCGGGATGTTGTGGTCCCGAAACGTTGGTGTCTAACATGTTTTTTTTTAATGCATCACTTTGTTGGAGTGTCACCATTTTTGTAGCTGCTTGTGGATATCATGCATGCGGAGGGCACCGGAGCTGCTGAGTACCTCTTAAAGTGAGTGCCGATCCAAACAGGAATTATATATAATTCAAGAATTTTTTTTTAACCGTAACATTATTGCTAATTGCTCATGCTATAGGTTTCACTACATAAACACCACCCAACTGTGGACTAGAAATTATTGGTGGCCTGCTGTGCGATTTTGCCCCTAAAGATTGCAATAAGCTCACTTTGTAGATTGGGCTTTCCTCCCTGATGCAGCTATAGGTTGATTATTTTACCAATGACATGTGACTTAATAGCCTGTTACAATCTGGTGTTACAAACAGAGTAATGTTACAGTAACTTTGGAGACAGAATACACAATGAGGAGCAGGTTACACCTTTTCTGCCAGTTATTATTTTGGTACAGTCTTTGCATTGTGCAATCACCATTCTGGGAACAAGCATAATAAAGTACAGAAGACTGATAATATTTAACCATTCTGTGCAGTAAATTAATGGGTGGATTAGATCAGAACACTGGCCCACCAGTAGCTGTGATTTCATAGAGAACCAATACACTAAAGGTACCAGACAAACTTCTAATCTGGCCATGAGGCACTTGTCTTGGAGGCAAATTAAACTGAAGACTTCAGACAATCTGGTTAGTGGCCTCTAAACAGTGTCCAAGGTCTGCTAAGAAAATTGAACCCCCAACCCCCCTGCTCATAATTAATTCCATAGGCAGATTCCTTTATCATCAAGCTAAGCATTTTTCCTATCTGTGGTGCAGTATCTTTCTTTCTTTCCTATTTTACTCAACTTGCCCACCATTGACTTGCCACCCAGGCATAGCGGGCCCCAAGACAAAGTTATTGAAAACTCTAAAAGCAGCATGATATCGCACATGTCCAGTGTAGTTTAGCATATGTTGCTAAAACAGAGAAGAACTTAGACCCACAATCTGTATTTGGATAAGTGTAAACCAATAGATTCCTGCAAGAGCCAGTAAAGGCTGCATCAGAAGCACACAAGACATCAAGGGACCCTAAAGAACTTTGTCGACACAGCTTTCCAGGTCTTCTATCTTTTGAGGTTGGGGAACAATTCATACATTGCATTCAAAATGTAATTATCAGTTTTGGATGGAAATATTTTTTAAAATGTAATACATAAAAGAACTTGCAGGCAACATACAGTAAAATATTATCCATGCAAATGCTGGTGCCCATTTTTAGAGCCAAAGCCTTTGTACTCCCTGTTATTTAGCGAATTCTCCTATACATGAGAATATACAGAAACAAAGATCTAGAGAAGACATTCAGCTCATCATTGAATCCAGCTACAACAATAAAAGAGGCTGAACACTTACAGATATAACTTAGTGCATTATGGTAGTGATCCAAACTGGGAATCCATAACCCCATTTCTATAGGTATTAAGTAAACGTTCATCCCTGTTATCTAGAACTATGTTGCTTCTATCCTGGAATGATTGTATTTTGCTGACAATGCACATTTTAAGGTCCTCATCTAGCAATGATCATTTCTTTAGCTTGCTAACTTAGCTTGTTATAATACAGTTTGCAGAGTAAACACTTATACGTAGAATTGCTTAACTGGAGGAGTGAGAAACTGCTATGAGCCCATCTCAATCTTTCCATAAAAAATAGCCACACTTGCATTTAATAAAATATAAAGCTGCTAAAATAAAATAAAAAGTTATACAGCACTCATTCTCTCTTTATTAAATTACATATTTTAAGAAGACACAAACAATATCTGGACCATTTATTTTCACCCATTACCAAGACTATTTCTTGAGAAAAAGAAACACTAAATGATCAAAAGAAGTTGTCAAAATGCAAAAAGTATACAAGAGCACAGTTTTTAAATTATGTTTAGGAGACTGTAAAATAAGCATATAATACACTTCTAGATGCCACAAGAATTATGGTTAGCGTGAGAGACTGGATAGCCTAACATCTCCTGTTACAATGGCCTTAAAGAGCTACAGGCGCATATTTCAACTAAAATGATAAATAGAAGGATATGCTTGTTAGAAAATAGAAAGGCGATTGCATATATGCCAGTTAATATCCAAGCACACATGTGCTATAGGATTTATGGATCTGGGCGGTAGAGATCTGCTCCCAATAAGTCACAAAAGTGCATTCAATATTTCTTTCAAATGAAGTAGAAAAGGATGTAGTGACTGTAGCAACTGTTAAAATATGAAATCCAAGTTCTTGAGTTTTTGTTCTGCTCCACAAAAGTAACTTTGTTGAATAAATGCAAAGCAGGAAGGACAAGAAATCCCACTGGAAAAAAGACGAGTTGAATTTGTTGACTTCAGCCTTTTGAACAGACTGTGCTCTTATGAAGCAGGGATTTGTGGCAGTCCAAATTCATCCACTAACACACCATCCTGTGAAGAACAACAAGAGTTAGCATAGGCTGGACTACAATCACCAGTCCACAGATTAGCATTAAATTGGTATCACTGGAAACACAAAGTAAATTTACATTTACAGAGAAAGGCAGCCATGCTTATAAATGCCTTAACAATGGGAATAAAGACATTACACTCTTTTATATCAGTCTAAACACAGGAAGCATGTCTTTAAGTCATGGTGCACTCCTATGTAGGTGGACGACTGTATTCCATGGGCTAGACTCCCTTACACAACACCCCCCCCCCCCCGCCCTGTATTTATTCTTTATTAAGACAATTAAATAAAAACTAGTCTACAAAGTACCTTATTTTTAGAGTCACTGGGAATTCCTTCAGGAATTGATGGAGCAGAGGCTGCTTCGTCCAAGTATGAGCTGTCATCATCGGCCAAGAATTCATCTCCCAATGCATCAAGCTCTGTAATTAGGGAAACAGGCAGGAAAGAATGAAAATTGGACCCCCTCACTTACATATTCACAGCCAACTGATATGTAACAATAAATGGTCACTCTAAAATTAAGAGTTATGGTAGACTTACCCTTGTTAACTCTATTTCTTCGAAGTCCATAGTGTCCACAGGGATACCATGGGGTGTGTGTGGTTGGAGTGATCCGGGCACCAAACAGTCAAAGCTTTAGCTCCCAGGATGCACTGGTCCACATACAGTGAGGTGCATAAATATTGGGACATTGACAGAATTTTCATATTTTGGCCTCTATTCACCACCACAATGGCTTTGAAATGAAACAAACAAGATGTGCTTTAACTGCAGACTTTCAGATTTAATTTGAGGGTAATTACATCAGGTGAACGGTGTAGGAATTACAACGGTTTCTATATGTGCCTCCCACTTTTTAAGGGGCCAAAAGTAATGGGACAAACTAAACAATCCTAAATCTAACTTTCACTTTTTAATACTTTGTTGCAAATCCTTTGCAGGCAATTACAGTCTGAAGTCTGGAACGCATAGACATCACCAGACGCTGGGTTTCATCCCTGGTGATGCTCTGCCAGGCCTCTACTGCAAATGTCTTCAGTTCCTGCTTGTTCTTGGGGCATTTTCCCTTCAGTTTTGTCTTCATCAAGTGAAATGCATGCTCAATCGGATTCAGGTCAGGGGATTGACTTGGCCATTGCATAACATTCCACTTTTTAGCCTTAAAAAACTCTTTGGTTGCTTTTGCAGTATGCTTCAGGTCATTGTCCATCTGCACTGTGAAGCGCCGTCCAATGAGCTCTGAAGCATTTGACTGAATATGAGCATATAATATTGCCCGAAACACTTCAGAATTCATTCTGCTGCTTTTGTCAGCAGTCACATCATCAATAAATACAAGGGAACCAGTTCCACTGGTAGCCATACATGCCCACGCCATGACACTACCACCACCATGCTTCACTGATGAGGTGGTATGTTTTGGATCATGAGCAGTTCCTTTCTTTCTCCATGCTCTTCTCTTCCCATCACTCTGGTACAAGTTGATCATGGTCTCATCTGTCCATAGGATGTTGTTCCAGAACTGTAATGGCTTTTTTAGATGCTGTTTGGCAAACTCTAATCTGGTCTTCCTGTTTTTGTGGCTCACCAATGGTTTACATCTTGTGGTGAACCCTCTATATTCACTCTTGTGAAGTCTTCTCTTGATTGTTGACTTTGACACATATACACCTACCTCCTGGAGAGTGTTCTTGATTTGGCTAACTGTTGTGAAGGGGTTTTTCTTCACCAGGGAAATAATTCTTCTGTCATCCACCAAAGTTGTTTTCCGTGGTCTTCTGGGTCTTTTGGTGTTGCTGAGCTCTCCGGTGCGTTCTTTCTTTTTAAGAATGTTCCAAACAGTTGATTTGGCCACACCTAATGTTTTTGCTATCTCTCTGATAGGTTAGTTTTGATTTTTCAGCCTAATGATGGCTTACTTCACTGATAGTGACAGCTCTTTGGATCTCATATTGAGAGTCGACAGCAACTGATTCCAAATGCAAATGTCACACCTAGAATCAACTCCAGACCTTTTACCTGCTTAATTGATAATGAAATAACGAGGGAATAGCCCACACCTGTCCATGAAATAGCTTTTGAGTTGATAGTCCCATTACTTTTGGCCCCATTAGAAAGTGGGAGGCACATATAGACACCGTTGTAATTCCTACACCGTTCACCTGATTTGGATGTAATTACCCTCAAATTAAATCTGAAACTCTGCAGTTAAAGCACATCTTGTTTGTTTCATTTCAAAGCCATTGTGGTGGTGAATAGAGGCCAAAATATGAAAATTCTGTCAATGTCCCAATATTTATGCACCTAACTGTATACCACATATCCACATATACCCCGCCCCCAACCACAGGCAGACAGGTTTGTAAACAAACCCAAGACAGGAGTAGGAAAGAGGAGAAGGAAGAACATTACACTCAAGAAACACTCTCCCAGAAGATGAAGGAATCAGTGTTCAAGAGGAAAAATACCCAATGAGGCAAGGTGCGTCAGGGTGGGCACCCTGTGGACTTCGAAGAATAGAGTTAAGAAAGGTAAGTCGGCCATAACTCTTAATTTCTTCTTCTGGGTCCATAGGGATCCACAAGGATACCATGGGGATGTCCCAAAACAGTTTTCCCTAAGGGTGGACGCTCCTGAGCAGAAAGGAGAATCTGACACCCAAAAGGAAGCATCCTGAGAGGCAAAGGTATCATAGGCGTAGAACATGAGAAAGGTGTGGACGGAAAACCACATGGCCGCTTTGCACAATTGTTCAGCAGAAGAGCCACATCGAACCGCCCACGAGGGTCCCACAGACCGAGTAGAATGTGCTGTAACCCTGTTTGGAACAGGAAGATCAGCTTGCGTGTAGGCCTGAGAGATTGTCATACAGAGTCACCAAGCCAGAGTCTGGGCCTGATTCAAGACCATCGCGACCATCGGGCTTGCGACGAGACCCTTGTGGTAGGGTCTCGTTCATCGCAAGCCCAAGAGAGCTTTCGGCTCTAACAGAGCCGGAAGCTCTCCACTGGCATCACTCGTGATGTCAGTGGGGCTGCCCCCAAACAGCAACGCGTCCATTTGGGCAGCCACCCCCCCCCCCCCGGCCCGCCCACCAAAGGGGGCGAGCTGTTACTCAACATCGACAGCTCGCCCCCTTTGGTGCGAGACCCGGAGTGATGGATTGCCTGTAGTTAGCCGGGTCTCGTGCATGCGCGCGATGGAGCCGGCTCCGTCGTACGCTTGCGCTGTGGGGCACTATCGACCCGGTTGCGAGCACTCAGTGCTTGCGACCGGGTCTGAATCAGGCCCTCTGTTTGTTAGCTGGCCAGCCTCGCTTATGAAAGCCATACAACACAAAGAGAGAATCTGATTTCCTAAAGGAATTAGTACAATCCACATAGATCCGAAGAAGACGAACTACATCCAAGGAGGCTTCACCTGCAGAAAGATCCGAAGACTGGAAGGCCGGAACCACAATCTCTTCATTCAAATGGAACCGGGATACCACAGTCTGAGTATAGAGGACAGCTTTGTCCGAATGAAAGATCAAAAATGGGGAGAGACAGGAAGCGCTGCCAAATCAGATACCCTACGGGCAGAGGAGATAGCGAGGAGAAAGAGCATCTTCGCTGTCAGCCACTTGAGGTCTACTGGGTCCAGAGGTTCAAATGGAGGAGCCTGTAGAGCCCGGAGAATAAAGGACAATAGCCGGCCTAGTAAAATGCAGAAAGAGAGTAGACAGACTTGAGACCAGTTTTCTATCAGTGGCATCCTTAAGGGAGAATGTAGACTGTAAAGGCAGCATAGAGCTTCTGACTAAGCGTGCCACATGCGAATCAACAGTAGAAGGGACTTCCCACTTAGTACACTCACTAGTAGAAAGAGGGTAAAAAGACGCTAGTCTTTTAGGGACCTGGAACAGATTGCCAGGAGTACCCCAAGGTTCCCCCATCAGCTCAGTGGGCTGGTCTGATTAAGGGAATTCAGCATTAACCACCTTTTGATATATAAACATCTGGGTTTTAGGCTTTGGGGCCGGTTAATCATCCGCTATATTCAAAAATCGATTTAACAGTCCTCACTAAAGAGGGGACATCCATTGTTGAATGTCGGTTCTCCTCACCCGAGAGTGACCCGGAGAGAGGACCTGGTGCATCATCTGCCTCCTCAGATGATGTGTCAGAATCCGAAAGCTGGGTGGACTGAGAGGATGATACAGTGCGCCTTGGCGGCTAACGGTCTGTCCGTCTGTAACATTTACTGATGGGTGGCAGACGTTTGAGCCATATTCTGGAAGGAGTGGGCATAAACATTCATCCAAGGAGGATGCATAGGGGGTACCAACATAGTAGGCTGTAATAGCTGTCGGTACCCCATGGTGGGAGATATCGTGGGGGCTGATAAGCGGTCCACTAGCTGCGTCATAACCTGGGATAAGGAGGACACTCAAGGTGGCTCCTGGACAGGGGCTGGTACGGTGGGCTGGAGAGGGTGTATATAACAAATAGCACAGACCGTCCTACACGGAATCCTGAGGGACAAGCCCGCTGAACAGGATCTGCAATTATCCAGCACAGGTGCCGCAGGCTCTTGTTTATCCCTGCCTTTGGACATATTAATAACTAGCCAGCAGCACACAATCTGTGTAAAGCTAGTAATGCAATGTGACACCCTTCATAAATACAAGTAAATGTGAAGTAGTAATGAACCCCTACACAACTGGTAGTGGAGGGTTTAGAAAGACAAGTCAATCTGGCTCTGGGGAGAGGTATACAGGGAGACTGGACCCAGAATCTCCTGAGACCCGCAGCTTCAGAAAAGCCCTGAGTAATGGCTGCTGAGCATCACATATAGGGAGGAGGGTGAGGAGGAGCAGCTCAGAGGCGGGAAACCTCTTGTGAGGGATCGCGTTCGGGGCTGGTAGAGGGGCTGCTGTGGGAGAGCTTACCTCCCCACTGCTGTATTAACCGCCGGGTGTCGCTGTCCTCAATATGGTCCCCGACGCCAGACTTAATTGCCACGGTGCTCTATTGGGGGTGCGAATGAACCAGACGCCCCAATACAGCGTCCTCCGGCTTGTCTCCATAACCGGAGGTAAGGACCGCTCGCGGGGAGTCGCCTTACCTGTCTTCCCAGTTTTTCCGGCTGCAGCCCTGAGATCCAGTGGAGTGGATAGCAAGGCCCCGCTGGCACCAGCCTTAATCACCGGACCACTCACTGGTGTTGCGGCACCGGTGGGGGTAGTTGGGGCAGTAGCACAGGCACCCAACAGGACACCTCGCTGCTTGCTCTGAAAGAAAAAAGTAAACAAACTCTTAAAAATAAAGCTTGGGGCTGTCTAAGCAGTCCTCCTGTCTAAAGCTGCAACCAGTCCTGCCGGCACCAAACGTAAAATTGTGTGGCTGGGGTATATGTGGAGGAGGGAATGGGATTGAAATGCCAGCGGCTGGTTCAAATCCCAACAGCAGAAGCCCGACGGGATCAAGAACCCGACATGGGCAGGTAAGTACCCAAACATCCCCTGTCCCCCGCTAAAGCTCCCTCCCAAGTGCCTAACCCTAACCTCCAGAGGGGAGCCTAAACCTAACACCCCCTCCCTGCACCCTAATCCTAACCTCCTCCCGGGGGTGCCTGACCTAATCTCCACCCCCCCCCACCAAACCTAACCCCACTAAGGGCCCTACTCCTAACCCCCCCCCCATGGCTAACGCTAAGAGCACCCTGGACTTACCTTCATTCAGACTGGCGTCCTCTGCCGGCGTCAGGATTAACATAGGTGATGTTATTTTGACGCCTATGTTAACTCCCTTGCCGGAATTGAGACCGGCGGCCGCATAATTACATCCCGTGGAGGAGGACCGGTGCATCCTTGGAGCTAAAGCTTTGACTGTTTGGTGCCCGGATCACTCCAACCACAAACACCCCATGGTATTCCAGTTAAAAATTTAGAGATCACCCAGCAGCTGCACAGGTGTATTCATTACTCACTGACACAGGTGGAGCTATTTATATCACTTGTGATTCTGTGAGGAGACCTGGAAAACATGTACTGTTTGGAGTCCTGAGGATCGAGTTTGAGAACCTGTGCTCTATAAGGAGGCTTGGAAGTAACTTGTTTGCAGGATTAAAGCATTAGTTTATCTGCTTGTCCCAGCTTACCAGCTTCAAGGTCATCCTCATCAATTTCAGGTGTGCCATAGCTGCGGCTCAGTGATTCTTGGATTTCATTTGCATTCTCCATCATATCTTCCAACTGATCTTGTAAATCCTGTAAACAACATATTGTCTTTACTTGTATTTCAAACCATTATAAAAAAAAAAAAAAAAAACACTACAAAATTTGCTTTTAGAAGCTTAAAAGGGACCCAATGACAAACAGTGTGTTAAATGTGAAAGCGCAATGCTCATACACATTTGTAAGAGGAAAGCCGTGTGATGTCCTCACATCATCATGCAGTGTAGGCTGCACAGTCAACCTGAATCAGTCCTCCAAGGCTTTGCATAGCTAACAGAACCATGTAATATTACCAGAGTAGTAATTACTGTAATAGTTACTATTAGATCCATTATACATTAGAGCTGCAAGTGCTGGAAATAGAGAAGACATCCTGTCACTCCTTAACCCTTTCTCTCCTGAGTATCTGCCCAACCTTGTGCTGAGCCTACTTCCTCAGGTTTTAGGTTGTTCACTTTCAAACATCAAAATCAGTAATGTTTTATGCAAATTATACCTTCTTAAGGCTACATTTTCAGAAAATACTGTATACTCCTTACTCCATCTGTCATGGCAATTAAAATATACCTAAAATTGCCAATTTTTCTTAATTGGATTTGTAGGAAACTGAAGCAAACATGTTTGTTTTTTTCGAATAGGGCAGCACGGATGGTGTGATGGTTAGCATTACTGCCTCACAGCACTGCGGTCTAGGGTTTGATTCCCACCACGGCCCTAACTGTGTGGGGATTGTATAATCTCCCCGGGCTTACATGGGTTTCCTCTAGGTACTCCAGTTTCCTCCAACAATACTGGTAGGCTAATTGGCTCCAAATAAAAATGAACCCTAGTGTGTATGTGTGTGTGCATGTGGTAGGAAATATAGATTGTAAGCTTCACTGGGGCAGGAACTCAAGTAAATGGCTAAATATTCTGTGTAAAGCGCTGCGGAATGTGTGTGTGCGCTATATAAGCAACTGGTAATAATGAATAAATAAAAAATCACCACCAATAAATAGCCTGTGAATCTTAGTTCCACATTAATACAAAACATTAAAAAAAAATATTCTACACAGGTTTTTGCAATAAAATCTTCACTTGAAATGTTTTTTTCTTCTTTTTGCTAATTTTCATGGTCTTTAATGAAACACAGAAGTATGTAGAAACATGGTAGTCTAACATGTCTTACTATTTTGAAAAGTAGAAAAATGACAGCTACAACAAATGTGGGGCCCCGGTTTATTATTTAACACAGCATATGGGGTTTATTGTCTGGCAAGCACCCTGATCACCAGACAATAATCTTCCAGGGGGCACAGTTCGAATGAGGGAACAATCCTCTTTCAAACAAGGGTAATTTCAGGCTGTGTTGGGTATGTTGCTTTTTCATGGGAGGTGAAAGTGCAAATATGCATTCTTAGCTACATCCTCTCACTAGTTAGAAGCAATTATAGTGTTGTCTTTAACTTTCAGAGTCAGATACAGGAAGTGGACAGGATTCCTACTGGATGTGTGGGTAAATAAAAGATTAAAGGCATTAGAGTTCACGAAAGTGACAACAAAGAAAAGTGCTGTGTTATAGTCCCCTTTCCAAATAATAAAAAAGGTAATCTATGTAATGGCCATAGTAGACCAGAGTAGAAACGTGACACCCCGCACGGGCTAGGCCACGCCCCCAGAGTTGTCCAGTTTCGGGGGCTTGTTAAGTGCTCATGGCTACGACGCCCCAGTTATCGCCATGCTGGGGGCTTGTTAAGTGCTCCAGGAGCTGCTGGAAAGCTCTCAGTCTCTCCAGCCATGGGTATTAACGGACGACACGCGTCATCCATTGCCGCTGCAAGCCACTCGGTGACACCGCCTGAGGGGGTGACACCAAAATAGCAGAGTAGCTCTGCGGTTTGAGTAACACCCCTTCAGATGGTGTCATCAGGTGCTGCCTGCATCCCCCTAATGACGCCACGGGACCAGAGACAGTTTGCAAAGACATTAGTTGCTCATTTGGTCCGCAATCTCCACACAGAATGTACACCTGGTGCATACAAATTCATTCCTCTTTAGTAGTATTAATTAGTTTAAATACTGTGTTTGGGATTTGCTTGAATCCTCTGAATTTATGTTACCTATTACAAATGGTTATATTTTGTTTTTAGAACTCTAGTATTTATGATTGTATGCGGTTAGTACTATGAAAGGGTGCGACATGCAGATTTATACTGATTAACTGCAATAATGTGCTATATAATTATTATATTCTAATGGTTCACAACCTTATAGATATATTTTTTTAATCTCAATTGGTTTATTCAACCAGAATTGAATAGGGAGGACTTTCCCATCTAAATAACTTTCACATCTAAATAATTACATTTAGGTATGTTTAAAACTAAAACTTTTCCAGAAAAAAAAAAAACGGACAAAGGCAATGGGCAACAAAACTACAAAAAAATTTTGTCATGAATGTGCAAACTATCTACAGTCGCACTTAGGTCATACAGAATTTTAATGAGTATTCCTTCAATATAACAAACAGAAAACAGCTTAAATTCTAAGGTTATTATTACATTTGAAATAGTATTTTCTATATTTTCATAAGTGTTACCTCAATTTGATCAATCTTGACTTGCTTGTATGCTTTTTTCATTTCCTTCGCTCCTATTTTCATTGCATCCACCTGAATTTGTCAAAATTCCCCCCAAAAATTAAATAAATTAAGATATTCCTTATAATTTCTTTAAACTCAGTGGCGTAGGAAAGGGAAGACAAATCAGTTTGAAGAGATTAAGTAAAGCATGCTGGGTGATGTACATGTATAAAGAAATGTGTAGAGGACAGGCATCGTCATCTTCATTCTGCAATCTACAGACACATTTTGTAATTAGAAAACGCTTTGCCATAGAGTGCAATAAGTGTTACCTCATTTTTAAGTCTGTACTGTCATGCTTTATAATCTATCTAGATATGAGATAGTCAATCGACTTCTACAAACAATATTGGAGGGTGGCACAGTAGGGTGAAACACCTTATCGAATATCAAAGAGAAAATGTTCCCACAATATGCCTAAAACCCCCCATAAATATAGGAATTAAATGTGGAATGAAATGATCACACAAATGAGACTACTTACATCAAGCAGCACTGTGACCAGCAATGATGAACACCTGCAGTCACAGCTACGTATGGCTGAAGGGGAGAGGGTGAAATCACAAGGATGTGGGCAAAAGTGCTGGACTCACATGAATCAGACACTATTGAAGATGCCATTTAATGAAGACATGCACAGATAAATGCATGCTTCGTATCCAAATAGCACCTGCAGGTTATACGTGTCCATTAGATGACATCTCCTCAAACATCCAGAGCACGCAATTCCAGCACTACTATACCGGTGTCCAACTTCATGCAACTTCAGTGTCTCCCTCTTGGCCGTACATAGAAGACTGCAGACTAGTCTGATCCCAAACTGCCAGAGAGGGCTATGCACCACAGACAATATCTTGAATGGATAAATGAATCAAGTGTTCACATGAGATTGCAAATGACATTGTTAGATATTTGGCCAGAAAACTGGTGATGTATGAAGATAGTATTCTCTTGTTAATATAAAAATCGGTGAGCAAAGAGTGTAAGTGGGTCCATTACATTTACCATACACTACAACGGTGCCAATGAACTCAACATAAACAGTATAAATAATTTTGTTTTTCTACAGACTCTGAATATCTAATACCAATCTTTTCCTTCTCAGTGGAAAAGTGATAATATGAAAGTCACGGCTCTAGAGCACTGTGTATGTGTATAAAACAGTGATGTGCCAATGTGTAATTCATTTACCAAGTACATTAATAGCATACCGTTGTTTTCGTATCTTTTAATGTTTGGATGGTATAATTGGCTTGTTCCATGTTGAAGGATTGCTGGTTTAGATTATCTCTCTGCTGTTCATACCTGAAATAAAAATATTCACACATTCAGGATATGTTTATGAAATAATGAGAGATATGGTAAGAACTTACCCGTGTTATCTCTCTTTCTACGAAGTCCATAGGGTCCACAGGGTTGACCTTGGGGTATAGGTTGGGAACCAAATCCGGGCACCACACAGTTAAAGCTATAAGCTCCCAGGATGCACTGGGTCCACTCTCCCTATAACCCCGCCCACAAGCCAGAGGCACCTCAGCTTGTAAGTAGCCAACGGCCGGGGAAGAGGAAAGAAAGAAGACTGGAACACTCAAGAACCATACTCACAGAGAAGGAGACGAGACACCGGCGAACAGTAACACAGCCCATGTGAAGCCAGGTGCGTCAGGGCGGGTGCCCTGTGGACCCTATGGACTTTGAAGAAAGAGATAACAAGGGTAAGTTCTTACCATATCTCTCAATTTATTCTTCAGGGTCCATAGGGGTCCACAGGGTTGACCTTGGGGATGTCCCAAAGCAGTCCTTATAAGGGTGGGGACGCTCCTGTGATGAGAGGAGAATCCGTCGCCCAAAGAAAGCATCCTGAGAGGCAAAAGAATCCAATGTATAGATCCTTAGAAAGGTGTGGACAGAAGACCACGTGGCCATCTTGCAAGGCAGAACAGCCGAGGCGCCACAGAGAGCCGCCCACGAGGGACCCACAGCCCGAGTAGAATAAGCATCAACAGAAACAGAAAGGCCTTCCTATGTGCAGGCCTCTGAGATAGACATACGAAGCCATCTAGCCAATGTCTATTTATCGGCCAGCCCTCTTTTCCTGTGAAATCCATAGACTACAAATAAGGAGTCCGATTTCCTGAAGAAACTTGAACAGACCACGAAAATACGGAGAGGCCGGACCACAGTCAATTAAGCCACTCCAGCCGAGTGGACTGGAGACTGAAATGTTGGTACAATAAGTTCCTGAATAATATGGAACTTAAAAAAACCTTCAGGAAGAAACACAGGGCGTGCGACTCACAACCCTGTCTTGGTGAAATATCCAGAAGAGGGAGCCACATGATAACGCTCCCAATTCCGCCACTCTCCTGGCAGATGTAAACGCCATAAGAAAAAGAGTCCAAGTCATAAATCACGTATGGGCCGTCAAAACTAGTGGTTCAAATGGAAGCCACAGGATGACACGAAGAACCACTGCCAAATCCCAAGGAGCCCCTAGGGGGGGGGGATAAAGGGAGGTAGAATTTAGAAAACACCTTGTAGGAGGGTATGGATACCCGAGAGTGGAGCAATTCCACATTCAAACTGACAGTGCAGAGACCCGCACTTTCAGGAAGGCCAGGCGGAGGGAAACCCAAGCCAGCTGGAAGGAATGCCAGAACTTCTGGAAATCCTAAACACCTGAGGATCGTAACTACAGGTACGATAACATAAGAATTATGTATACGACATTCTGTGGTATAGCCCAGCAAAAGCTGGCCTACACGTTCTAAACATCCGGATGATGACAGAGCCAGAGAAGCATTAGGACCACAGTAGGGACGCAGTCAAAGCCAAACGATCCAGGTCCAGAGAAAGGCAAGTACCAGTAGACAACAGGTCCGGATATTGAAACAGCAGGAACGGAGTGTCAATGGGGAGACTCCGAAACTGTAAATACCAGTGACATCTGGGGCAATCTGGAGCCACCAGCAGGAAAGTACCTCCGTCTCGATTGACACTTACGAAGACCTTGAGAAAGAAGGGAGACAGGTATACAAAGTGGAAGGTCCCCTTTACTGACAACGTGTCACCGAAGGCTGGTTCAGTACCTCTAGTTCTGGACCCTAACCATCTCTGGGAGGCCCCCTCTGGTCACTAGGAGTTGAAAACTCTCTTGGAGAAGAGACCAGGACCCGGAATGCACGTCGTGACGGCTGAGGAAGTCCGCTTCCCAATGGAGAACTCCCAGAATGAACACTGCAGAGAAGGCCAGGAGGAGACCCTTGGACTATGTCAGAATGTGTGACATTCCTGTCATTGCTGCCCAACTACGAGTGTCTACTAGATGTAAGCCACCATTGTGACATTATCGGACTTAACCTTTATAGGTTTACCGTGAAGTATGTGTTAGGCCAGAACAAGGGCCTAAGACAGCTTAAAGTTCCAAGAAGTTCGTTGGCAGGGCGGAATTGCCAGACGTCCAACTGCCACGAAAGGAGTGCGGACTGGTCACTGCGCCCAAGAGACTGGCGTCCATTGTAAGTATTACCCTAGATGAGATGGCCATAGATAGATAGAGACAGACGCACCTCCGGAGAGAGCATCATCGTCTGAACCGTGATCCGATGGAGAAACCTGTTCCATCTGGAGAAGATCAGTTTGTGCAAAGGTCTGCAATGGAACTGAGCATATTCCACACTTCCGAAGGTAGACACCCTGGATTCCAGAACCCACATTACAGAGTGTAATGACACTAGTCGAATGTGGAGACATCTGCGCTCTCGTAGATGAAGAGTGGAGATTTCGTCTGACGTCAGAAGGATTCTCCGATTCTGAGAATCCAGCAGGGCTCCCAGATGAATCATACCCTGTGAGGGATGCAGGGAGGACTTTTTCCCCGTTGATTAACAATTTGTACTTGTGAAGGAAAGCAATGGTTAACTTGAAATGGCTTCAAAGTACCTCGGTGATCCTGCTAAGAGCAGAAGGCCGTCCAGATACTGGAGCAGTCGGATACACTGAACAGATGGGCTGTCATAAAATCCATAAAACTGGTAAACCCCGGTGGAACTGTGGACAGTCCAAAGGGCAGAGCCCGAAAATTATAAAAGCAAACCTGAGCTAACGTTGATGAGAGGGCTCTATAGGTACCCGTAGGTACGTCTCCTGAATATTCAGCGATACCATAAAGTCCCCAGGTTCCAAATCTCGGATGATGGAGCGTAGGGGTTTCCTCCTGAGCCCAGGCACCGTTAGGAACTGGTTCAGGGACTTGAGACAGAGGATAGGCCTATGAAGACCATTCGGCCACTGCACCAGAAAGAAAGTAGAAGTAACCCGTCCCTCGCTGAGATAGTGGGGCTAGCATAAATAGCTCAGCTTACCGCAAGGACTGTATAGCTTTCTGGATTTCTAAGGCCCTGTTCGGGTCTGAAGAAGGGCCTGTGTAACATGTGAGGAGGCCGCCTGAGCAATGAGAGGGCGTACCCGGGAGAGACTACAACTCCTACCCAAGCATCCGTGGTGACTTGACCAGCACTGGGCGAACTGAAAAAGTCGGTATCTCACTCTGGAATCCCCCAGATGTAGACCTGTCCCGTCAGGCTGAAGGTTTATCCCTAGGTTTAGAAGCAGGGTGTCTGGATGTATAGGACTGCTCGGTACCGGGTATGGCAGCCCTTGTGGAGGCCGATAGCCTAGGAAAAAACAGGCCTTTAGGCTGACCTTGAGGACAAAAAGACTTAACAGATTTAAGGGTCTATTTACTAAGCAGTGTTAGGGGACAGAGTGAAAAGTTGTAAGGTGCCAGCCAATCAGCTCCCAACTGTCATTTTTCAAACACAGCCTGTGAGATGGCAGTTAGGAGCTGATTGGCTGGCACCTTATCACTTTTCACTCTGTCTCCTAACACTGCTTAGTAAATAGACCCCTTAGTCCGAGGCCTTGTAGTGGGAGTAGCTGATGGCGGAAATCTTGCAGTTGCAGTGATACTGCCAATGTTGCTCCAATCTTGTCAAGGTCAGGACGAAACAAGATCTTCCCAATATATGGTATCTGCACCTCCGCTTTCCAAGTGCGCAGCCATAGGGTATGGCGGCGGATACAGTCGCAGCCGAAACCCTGAAGGTTAGGAGACTGGCATCCAATGTAGTTACTCCCACATATGAAAACTGCATATTTTATGTGAGTGACAAAAGACATTTGATCCCTAGAAGTGTTGGAGGGAAAAAGCTTTACAAATGCATCAGCCCAGTATGCAATAGTATTAGCCAACCATGCGATAGCCATGGTAGGACGGGCAACAGCCCCTGAAAGAGAGTATATTGATTTCAGGCAAAGTTACCACCTACAGATCCGTAGAATCCGTCTGGGCAGGAATGGGAGGCGTAGTAACACTCGTAATCAGGCGAGTAACATGAAAATCCACCCCAGGAGGTGATTTCTCTTACTTGTGATGACCCTCAGGGAATGGGAAACATGAGGCCCAATGCTTTTGTGATACCCCTTATCTGGCGATAACCAGACTCCCGCCATGAGATCCACCCACTGGTCAGAGACGGGGAACACACCCGAAGACACGTAAAGGCTTAAACGGAGGGTGTTTGATTTAGGTGCAGGTTGAACATTCTCTATAACTAGGATGGTCCTGACTGCCAGCACCAAAGCAGGGATAATAATAATAATACTTGATTTAGGCTCCCCCTCGTGTGAGAGGGAAGGAGCCTGATACATCATGCAGATTACCCTATGTTAGACGGCAGAGCAAACTGGGAAGTAACCACAGGGCGTTTATTATGCCATTTTGTGTTTCGTAGAAACGACATCCACCCAGGGTGGCTGTCGTGGTAATCCCTGCAAGGGGAGTGACAGACTGTTGTGGTACCAGAGGAAATTTCACGCATTGTGAAAAACCCCGGTATGGAGCGATAGTCTGTGTCACAGGAGTAAACCGCAAGAAACTGCGAGATACCCTGAGATGAAAGGGCAGTATGTTGAAGTAACCCCAAGTGAGTTACTACAATGGGGGCCGCCAGGCGATCCGCAATGGAGGGCAGGATCCTGATAAACAAACCGCCCAAGGGGGTCGTGTAAGGGGCCCGGCACCAGATGGCGCAGCATACATAACCCTTTCTGAGTCAAATCCTCCGCACTAATACCTGCAGTCCATGACTTGCAGGATAGCAAAAATGGGTGGAGTATCGTGCTCTGACTAACCATCTTCGCGGAAATATTAAGCAGCGCTATACTGGTCCTGACTGACGCTAAGATTAGCTGCAGGGACCCATTGTCAGCGTATGCAACACACAGTTCCACCTAAAATATGGCAACATGCAGCACGCAACAGTATGTGACAAACCTCACAAATATTGGCAAGTATATATATATGTGAGGTCTCAGAAACACCCTAGGTACACCTGTATTAGGGCAGATTGTAAAGATAAGGGATAGATATACACTGACAGGTGAGAGAAAAAGCACAGACAGTCAGCACTAGCATAAGTCACATACAATGCAGAAATATATATATACATAAACATTACATATAATATACTGCAAATGGCACTACAATCAACTGCCCAGATTCAGTGTCTGGGAAGGCTATAGCGCTGTGTACACTCACCCAAACGGTGAGGTACACAGGGGGACAGGACCAACTGCTGTCCTAGGAGTTCTTTGCTGCACCACAGAAATAAAATGGCCGCCTGGAGACCTCAGAGAAAGCAGCTCAGCGGCGCCAGACTATAGACGCGCTGAGCTGAGGGTAGGAGCCGCTACAAGGGCTATTAACCCCCGGGACGCCGGCTCCCTGTGCCGATCTTGAAGTCCCTGGTGGTCTAGTGGACACGCGGGGTATGGGGGGGGGGAGGTATGGACCCTGAAGAAGAAATAGCTCATTGCTGTAGGCTTATTAAAGGGAAGTCTAGAAAATGTGACATTGTAAATATTTATACATTTGAACCAATTCTCAAAATGCATTTTGTATTCTTTATGGAAGGGTGTCACGAGTAGGTTTCAATGTATGAACAGTATGTATGTATCTATCTACAGATAAGTGCAGTTGTGAGTGTGGTGTTCACAGAGGAGACCACCTTCAGTAAACTTGTTGTCATTATTATTAACAATAAACGAGTACAGGAACACAAGCCACTACATGAAACATAGTGTATGTGTACCCACTGTTCCCCTTATAGTACCTGTATTCAATACTCCCCTATTGGGAATCATTCAACTATGGTCTCTCTCTTTAAGTAGTCATTGGGGTTGAGTCAATTAGAAGTGAATCACATGCAGCAGTGAGTAAATGCAGCTATATACATTATATTACTGTATGCTGTAACAATGGCAACTCACCTCTCTTATCTAATGCTGGCCATACACGCTACAATTATCGGGGCGATCCGCCTGATATCGGCGGATCGCTCCGATAATTGTAGCGTGTGGGGGGGGCGACCGAGGGTTAAATATTGCTCGGTCGGGCATGCCGGATTGTCCAGCATGCCCGTCCGATGCGATATTTCCCGGTAAACTGTTGGCCGCATTGGGCAGTGTATGCCCAGCCACGGCCGACAGACAGACATTTCCTGTGTTCCTTCCTACGGAAGGAACAGGGAAATGTCTCCTCCCCCGGGGGCGGAGCGCGGATGTCGGGCTGATACACTGAGAGAAATTTCAGAGTGTATGCCGGCGACTTCTGTGGCTGGCAGCCGGCCAGATAAAATGTCTGTCGGTCTGACAGGCATTTTATCTGGCCGTGTATGCCCAGGATAATTGAATTGATCCCCATATTTCTTAAGTTAAATAGAAACCAATGTACTAAAAAATTGCTGTGTTGTTTTGGGTTTTTTTAAATATAAAAATATTATGAATGCACCTTCTAGCACCCCACATAGGGCATGATTCAGAGTATGCTATTCCAGTGTTCACGCAGTTAAGCTATTACCAGGGGTTGGGTACGGGATCCCGGCGGTGAGAATCCCACCGCCAGCATCCCGACTGAGCTGGAATACAGACACTGGTTGGTAATAAGCCTAACCCAAAACCTACTCCTAAATCTAACCCCCCCCGCAGCCTAAACATAACCCCCACGGCCTAACCGTAACCCCCATCCTTCCCTGCAGCCTAACCCTCCCCCCTAAGCCCAATACTTACCATCGGGCTGTCAGCGCCGGGATTCTGACTGGTGTCACAATGCGGAACTGCAGGGATTGAATTGCGAATCCAGAGAGGATTCAATTGCGAGTGACCGACAGGAAACAAATGTTTTGTGGGAGGTAACGGGGAGTGACAGCTAAACTGAGGCCATTTTTGGGGTGTGTTTTTGACTGTGTCTGCGTTCTTTTATGCAGATAACATGGCTCCAGTATCTCACATAAGGCGGCAATGTTTGCCTGAACTTTGTCAGATGCTGTCTAGGTATACACAAAACAAATATATCCCTCAAATTGGCGCAAGGTAGGTATACAATAAGGTCCTTACATCAAACAAAGGAATTTCCTTTTAAAATTTCTTATGCGTTTCCTTTCTCCAGCGTGAAGATGAGGATTTTTCAGCCAATAGGGGTCCAGATTTTCTCCTCCCAAACGTGTACCTCAATCATTCAGAGAGATAACAGAGAGACATAGAGCCATATTCAATTAGAGGCAAAGTTTTCGCCTGTCCGACTGTTCGCTTCATTCGCCTGTTTCAGAGGCGAATTTATTCCGTGCTCGTCCCCGCTTTTCGCCTAATTCAATTGCAAAACAGGCGACCACGGAAACAGGCGAATACGGAACAGGTGAAAAGTATTGAAAGAATTGGGGAAATCAGTCTGTACCCCAGAAAAAGATGCACTAACATAGGGAATCAGTATAGATGTGTACTAATAGCCCTAATAAAGCTGTTTTGTGTACTTAAGTTGTGTAAATTGCTTGCTATTAGCGTTTTTGTAAAAGTGGTGAAGAATGGCATAAAGCTGTAGTTTTTGGTGAAAATAAGAATTCCTGTCAAATTTGGGATGCTTGAAAATGGGTGCAGCATGTTTTTATGTCTCTAAAGTGAACTTTTAAAAAACGTGAAAAATCCACCTGCTGCATGCACCTGCAATACCAAAAACACCTGACCCATACTTGTCAGAAGTCTTTTTCGCTACTTTTAATGTTTATCCCCCCACTTTTTAAATTTACACCCCAAAAATGATATGTCTTTTTTGGGGTGTTTTGGGGTTTTAGTTTCTGTTTTTTTGCGTATGTGTCCTTTGGGGGGCTGTCACAAGGTGTCTGAGTTGTTTCCCCACGTTTGCACCCCAAAATAAAGATTTTGCATTTCTTTTCACCAGCTATTGATTGAAGAATCATTTTTGGAGAATTGTTTCCACTTAGGCGAAATTGTCCTGGAATTGAATTTGGCGAATTTTTTTTTAGGCGAATTTTTCACAAAAAAACAGGCGAATATGGCTTTTCGCCTCTAATTGAATTCCCCTCATAGTGCAATATTGCCAGAAAAAATTTGCAAACCTCCAGCCTCTAATCGATTTGGGAAATCCATCTGACGGAAGAGCAACCCAAGGCCCCTGTATTTACCCTTTGTGGTGATTGCTTTTTATCTTTATTTCTATGTGAGTACAATGTGTTAGTGCAATATTGCCAGAAAAGGGACAACATTTATTATGTCTCTCTGTTCTCTCTCTGAATGATTGAGGTACACATTTGGGAGGAGAAAATCTGAACCCCTATTGGCTGAAAAATCCTCATCTTAACGCTGGAGAAGGGAAACGCATAAGAAGTTTTTAAAGGATATTCCTTTGTTTGATGTAAGGACCTTATTGTATACCTACCTTGCACCAATTTGAGGGATCTATTTGTTTTGTGTATATCGATGTTTAGAGGATTTGTGGAGAGTCTTCTTTTCCCTCCAATGCTGCATGGTTTAGATTGTGCAGTCAGAAATATATTGTTATTTTGTACAGATGCTGCCTAGGTGTACGCAGTTGTGGACAGCTACATAGGCTCAGGCGGGCATCTCAGTACAAGTATCTGTGGCTGTTACATTTGCATAATTTTGCACATCCACAGCTGCTAATTTCACAGCTGCAGCAGCAATGGTCTACACATCTGAATCAGGCCCATAATTGTGCATGTTTTAAGCCCAACCTAATTAATGCATGAGGATTTGAGAAGGCAGTAAGGACTGTCAGGACAGAACACAGGGAATACAGTATGCATGTGGCATTATAATAACACACTACGGGGATTATTTAACAAACTCTGATTACTGGCAGTTTTTAAATTGGTAACCTTATTGTAAGGCAAAACATGCCAGGATTTGTCCTTAATAAAAATGCCCTTTTATAAATGTATGGCAAAACCGACCGCTGTTATGACAAAATGTAAAGAGAGGCAACTTTGGGCATGTAGGAGTTTCCTGCTAGGAAATGGAGCAAACTAAGGTTAAGATTGTTCACTGAAATGTGATAAGGCCAGAGGTAGTTCTAGCCAAATCAACCCCTAGACTGATCTTACTTACATTCTTTTCTGCTTCAGCACTCGCATGGCTTTTTGCTTGACCATATTCTGAAAAACAACAAGTTTTAATTACAAGGACAAATGCTCACATTGATTAATACCCAACTAAACACAAAATTAATTTTGAACAAACACAATGCTTTACTATAGACCTTTCAATTTGTATTAGGTATGGAATCTGTATGTAATGCCAGCGCTGGATCATATACCGACAGCGGCAGGCCGACGAGTCGGAATCCCGACTGCAGCAGGTAAGTACTCTAAGCCACCCCTTCCCCTACTCTAATCCTCCCTTAGTGGTGCCTAACCCTAACCTCCCCCCGTTAGTGCCTAAACCTAACCTCCCTGCACCCTAAATCTAACCCTCCCAGGAAGGGGGGTGCCTAACCCTAACCCCCTCTAGTGGTGCCTAACCCCCACTTTCCCTACCCTAAGGCTCCCGGAGGGGGGGGGGTGCCTAACCCTAAGTCCCCCCGGGGGCCCCTAAAGCTAACCCTCCCGCGCGGCTACACGCTAAGACACCCGGCTTACCTTTGTTCAGTAAGCCGGGTGTCGGGATTTAGACGCCTATCTTTAGGCCCATGTCAGGATGTGGGTGTCGGGATAGCGCCACCGGTATCCTGACCGCATCCCTTAGGTATTAGTGGTTACATCGCAAATACGACCAAACATAAAAATGAGCTACTAAAGTATCAAAGACCCATCAAACAATCCTAGGGATCAATTCAATTTGGAGCGATGCCCGTGACTTAGTGCACTCCCATGCTGCACTTATAGTAGACCCTAAATTGTCTAAGGGTGTAAACTAAAATATGTGATCTAGGGTGCTGCTGCCGGCAATCCAATGCTGTTGGAATGGCACACTGCGGGCCTTGCCTGTAAATCACCCCTAACTGAACTGACGCCATAAAGTAAAAATTATTCATTTACACATGCCCAAAACACAAAGACTGTGGAACATTGTTCTGCTGAGTGTGAATGACACTAGATCAATTGTTAATGTTTGCTAAAAATTGTAATAGAAATTCAGACGCTTTTAAACTAAATTTAGCTTGTTTCTGGTTAACTTTACATGTAAAGCCCAAAAGAACAGATAGATACATAAGACCTAGGGGGAGATTTATCAAATCTTGGAGAGAGATAAAGCACCAACCAATCAGCTTCTGTAATATTTCTAGCACATCCTGTAAAATGACAGAGGGCAATTCATTAGTTTTTTTAGGGGGTTGCTCTAATTAATGGGCGCCTGACAGAGCAATTTCATTGTTGCTACGATCAGGCGTGACTGCCCGCGGGAGCCCATCACTTTTTGCACGTCGCACCCAATGTACTGGTTTTCAGTAGCATCCCTCCCCTCTGTATCACTTGGTGAGGGGATAGATTCAGTCTACTCAGCGGAGCCGCGTGCTGCAAACAGGAGGTGTGGTCGCAGGGGCGTGGCAACACGGGAAGGGGTTGGCCTCACGGCCCGAACCCCCATGGTTATTACTGGGGAAGGGGGGTGCTGGAGGGGCGGACTGTCCTGTTTGTAGTGCCGGCTCCCTCACAGTGTGAGGAGCAGAGTGCTGCACTTAATACTACAGTGAAGCACCCGACTCCTGTCACTGCGGGTAAGTCTGCAGCTTGGTGTTACCCCTCGGCAGGTGAGACCCGCACCCACCTTGTGACGCCACTGCTGGGTTTAGCTGTATAAAGTGGCAAAACCAGTCTAAAGTCCTAGTTTGAGGGCCAAAAATGTCAAGCATCCAAATACGGACTTTTCACGGATTTCTGCTTGCCCCCACAGGAGGGTGCGAACAGGATCCGTGTCCGTCGGCAGCATCAATTGAATAGAGCGATGGGAGCTGCAACCACGCTAAAACAATTGAATCATCCTCTTAGAAGCTGATTGGTTGGTACTTCATCTCTCTCCAAGATTTGATACATCTACCCCTTCCAAATGACATTACTATCTAATGAATGAGTTCACACTTGTCAATGGTCACATGACTTCAGCATACAAATGTTTACTGAGCACCAAACCTGTGGCACTCCCCACTCACTCAGCAATATGGTATGTTTACAGTCACCTGACTGGTTGTCAGAAACAATATAAAAAAAAGAAAATTCCTGTTTGTGTTACTACATTGAAACTTTTACAGTATCACAAGGTTACATCAGTTTTCACACCAGACTAAAAACTCCACTGTAATGAGAGATGTCACAGTAGTAGGGTGTAAAGTGAATACATGCATGTTTATTTAAAGTGCCATTGTTACAAGCATTACTGGCAGTCTGAGGATGAGATCTGCTACTGCATGCATTTCGGTAACCACAGCCAACTCTAGAAGAGCAGAGGGTCATTAGAAGGAAAGAAAATCTGTAATTAACCACAAGTTTCAACCAGGTAAGTAATAAGGGCAGCTTGATTCTAAAGGAATAATGACTTAAAGTATTTGTTTCCTGTCCTTTACAACAATTTGCAATATCACCTAAATATTTTAGGTATGAATACTGTTAATTGCAAGTGTTGAAATCAAATCACTCTACACTTCCTGATCACCACTGTGGCATTCCAATACATAATCTATATGTACAGACCCCCAACTTAATTATATAACATTTAGCCTGGTGGAGTGAATTTCAAAAAACACAAGCAATGCTAAATGCAACAATGCTCCACAATTATGTAAAGATGACAAGGTGGCAAACAGCAGGTTGTCCCTCACCAACAGTCACCATTCATCCTTAAGCATTAGATTTAAGGTAGAGTGTTTGCAGAGTTTACATGTTCTCCTTATATTTGTGTGGGTTTATGCTAAGTGCTCTCGTTTACTCCCAAACTCTAAAGCCGGATTCCTGTACTCGGTCCTCAAGGCACTTACTTGTAGGTTATTTGGCTTTAGACAAAGGCAACCCGAGTGTAGGTCCATCTGGTAGGGAATATAGATTCCCAATTCCACTGGGGCATATAGAACGTGAATTTTCAATTATTCTTTGTACATTACTGCTTAATACATAGACATCATGGGCATATTTAGAATGAGTGCAGGGCTATGGTGCACACGGGCCCATCCTCTCTTGAACTGGTCGATAGGCGTTCTATAAATGACTTTAAATAAATTTGCTTAAAAGGTGACATTTGATTTGTTTTACGATAATATTGGCCCCAAAAGAAAGCGATATGATGAGCAAATACCAGGGCTAGGTAATATAATGAAGAATTCAAGTGTCAGCAGAATTTTTTAAAGGAGTCAAGGAAAATTTGCATTTGCTGATAGAAAAATAAAATGACTCCTAAAATGATGCACCAGCAGCAATTCATTAGCTGGTTCCTGGGATGTGTCCAGCTTAGTTACTGGTCCACCTTGAAAAAAGGTATGATGTGTCACCATCACAAGATCCCAATAGTAATGCTAACAAGGGAAATACTTTCAGCGTCCAACAGCACTTATATTTATGACTGCAAATTGAAAATATCAACTGTCCCTATACTCACATCTATTCATACACTGAAATGTGTTAATCTTGTACACTTACCTCTTGGGTAAGGAGGCAGACATGTAGTACAAACCACACCCAAATGACTTACCGGTAATTGGCTGACTGGCCAGCATAGACAATATTTGAAAGAAATAGAAAAGAAATAAGCAAGTGCTTAAACCTGTCGTCTTTTACACAGTACACCCTGCATGCCAATATAAATGCACATTGTTACTCAGTATGCAGGTGTTCACCATGGGGCCAGGGGGTGGTAATTAGAAATGGCAGCATTTTATTCAGCTTTGTGCCCTCTACTTCCCACATATACAATACAGTAAAACACTGGGTCTGCAGAACCATTAGGTGAGCTTAAGTGGCTGCCTACGGCACTAATGATTGGAGGAAGCTAAGTAAAGTCACGCATTCAGTGCTCTTAATGCACTCGTGGCATCTCCAGATGGAAAGCTGGAGTGAAGAAGCAGCTGTGTGCTGAGTGTGTGTGACCTCCAGGTCACTATTACACTGGCGTTGGCCAATATGTCATAATCAAATACAGCATGTCCAGTCCTGATAGGAGAAGAAACCGTCCCCACCCTCTCCCTGCTATGGTAAGCAGCTGGAGTGGGTGTGCACTGAGTGGGGAAGTTGTTGCTCCGGATGTGAAGGAGACGCTGGTTAAGGGCTACCCATGGGCTAGTGCTTGGCCTGGTTATATGTGTGACAGCAGTGGGAAATGAAAAGTGGTGAAAAAGGGATTCATCAACCAAAGACAAGTTGGTTTGGAAAATCTACAGGATCATCATCTGCTGGATACAGAGTTCAACGGTCATTGCTGTTGCCATCCTTTACCTCCTCCAGCACTTGCCGTCACAACAGTTACTTCACCCTGGGTTCTGGACTACTCCAAGCAGGCAGATAGCTGCAACAATGCCCATGCAGCCCGAGAGCCAAAGTGTCTTCCAGCTGATTGTGTTCATGTTCCATCTCTCCACCTTCCACTGTCTCTCCTCATCGCCAGCAGCTGTACACAAATGCCAATTGCTGCTTTAATATTGGTGGTGGATTACACCTCCTCCTTATAGAGCAGCTACACACAATTTCCGCTTCCTGATGTACCAAATAATTCCCTCACCTGTTACATTAGTAGCTCATTACTCTTCTGTTTCATATAACTGAATGCAAGTTATCTGTATGACGATCCTCTTAATGTACATCTGCTTAATATGTTGGAACTTTATAAACAAAAGAATATTCTCTACATAACATGTTAGAAAACAATAACATATAACAGTAGATTAATGGGCTATGGAGATCAATGCTCTTCAATTAAGTCAGCTGCCTGGGTATCATCCTAAACTTCTTCCAAAGTCATTCCCTCTCCCAATCCTGTAGCTTCCACTTTGGCAAGATCTCCAGGATCTGACCCTCTCAGATAACGCTCATTAATACTTTCTTCTCCCAGCAGGAATGGGATATAATCATTTTGTAACCTTGGAACACACGCTCTTTACTGTACTAACTGTTATTCACAATTACTGGGGTTCATCCAATTGGGTCACAACAACATAAAAAGACCAGCCAATCGCAGGCACTAAGACTTTCAAGAGAACAGAGAAATCTTGGTCACTCCCCTCCACCTCCCTGTGAGTCTTTGTACCAATGAGGTTCTCAGGACCCTTAAGAGACATTAGAAAAGCTTATTTTCTGCTACAGCTGGTAGGAGCATATCTGTAACCATCTTTAAATGGGACTTATTTTTATCTAGGCATAAATTATTATAGTACATGTGAATATAATTAGCCTATTAAAAAGGAACCTTATATTTTAAAATAGGGGCCACGCTATATTGATGTCCTTTCACCACGTTTCTACTACATGAATTGAGTGATGTATGAGAGAAGCTAGACTTGAGATACGCTTAAACCTCAGTGGGATTCTAGTAACAAAACATCCACCCTTTGCTGTACTGATTCAATATCAGGAAAGTCTGCTTATTCCTCTATTTGTAGTGGCAATTCTGAAATCCACCCTATTCTCAAGGCACAAAGGGTGCTCATTTGTGATTGTGATATATGCACTGTGTGGTATATTTATTATTTATCTGCATAGTCCACTGAACAATTTTGAATGAGAAAAGGATTGAATGGTGAAAATCTGCAGTGCTGTATGCAAAACCTATATTGTATTAATTCTGCTCTGCTTTGTTTGTGTTATTAGGTGTACCTGCTATAGAATAGTGCGCCAGTATTGGTCAATAAATCTAAATTAACTGTACATAGCTGAATAAAGTAAGGGCATCTCTTGTACACCAGGACCAGATATGGTTCCGATTAGACAAGCATCATACAACACTAGGCGAGCAATTGATTTTAAACATCAGAAAACACAAGATCCCTACTTTAATGGTTGCCTTAGACACAGATATGGCAGTTGAATGAGTTGGATGGTTTTCCATGTGTTGCATATTAGCGACAATGGGAAGGAGGTGCTCCGTCCTCCAGAGTGTAGCAGCACTCTATTAACCAGACAGCCTCAGTCGTTGCCAATGGTTTTAAGTTCCCCATCCTTTCCCAAACACAACGGTAGCAGATAGGGCCTTCCTCAGACCAACCCAATAAACCTAAATCCTAAATCTTAACCTTTCCTTCAAAAACCTGGCTACTTACAAGCTAATTATAATTTCAAGTAGCAATCCCAACCACTCGTTGCTGTAAATGTTCCCCCTTTATTAGAGATGATAAAGTTAGACCAATATGTGGAATAATTTGCTAATCTCATGCGTAGGGAAAATAACTACTTTTGTTTCATACACTTCTGCTTAAAGTTCCAGCTAACAACGACAAACTCTTTAAACAACTGGCTACTAAACTCAATAAGGAGGACTTGGAGTTTCCAAATTACTTAAATACTACAAGGGGGACTAATTTTACCTAGTGTGTCATGCCACAACACCTGGGTAAACATGGAGGCTGATGTGGCCAATTATCTTCATCAATTCCTATAGACTCAGACAAGCTAGTGTACCAACCACATTAGCATTCTCTCTATAACTGCACACTTATGATCTAGTTTCTGATTCATGGCATAAAACCAGTTGTGGAATAATGAATTTCCCCATCATTTGCGGACATTCAGTCACAACTTCTTATCCAGACTTCTTGAAGCTATCATTACTTACAACTTATGCATTTTAGAATATGTTCATCCCAAACCCCTTCCACTTTCCCCTCATATCTTTCTGTAGACAGCAAACCTCCTCCAAGGTCTCTCTACCTTTTATAGCTTGATCTTAAATATAAGCAGCCACATAAGGATTTGCAGGATTTGCATGAGCTCAGCTCGGAGGAGCCTCTGTGGTCATGCGTGCACAGTGTATCACGTTGGTGGCACGGTTCTAAAATCTCTCCCATCTGGGAGAATGCACAATACGTCTTAACTTGAACTACCAATGTACACTTGACGGACTCACTTTCCCACTTGATTTTACAGTGCTTAATTCCAGACATTTCTACACCTACTCAGAGACTGGTAACACATAGCCCTGCTCAGTGCCACCAAATCCTAAATTAGATGGTCATGGAACAATAGTGAACCACCCTCCCTACCTTCTATTACTATTCACAATACAACATGCAGTGATTTATAACTTCCTCCCTTTATAACTCTCCTCTTTCTCCCCAAAAACCTAATTCTTTTGTGCTCACAATTTTATAGTTCACACTGTTCTGAAATACATTGTTACTGAATTTTAAAAAAAATTATTACCTAGAGAACTTGATCTCCTTTTGAAACCACATTGTACGCTTCAAGTCACAGATGTAATTGGAATCTTCCCCCTCTCATTCTTCCTTTTTTAAAAACTTTTTAGAAACCACTAAAATATTATATCAGATCTGAGTGCCGCTGTCTCTGATTTCTGTGTGTGGGCCAGAGTGGCACCTACGGAAGGCACCTGTGAATGTGCGTGTATTTATGGCAGTGCCGCCAGAATTTGGACATATATATATATATAATGTAACTGTAGATTTAAAACAGCAATAATGTTTGCCTTTTAAATTATCACTTTAAATGTATAGGCTAACTCACCAGTATAGTACCCGGCATGCAACTCACAGGCTATTACATAAGGGCCCATATTGTAAGCTCTCACTGTAGGGCCCTCTTTCCTCTTGTTTTCCTGCCTATCAATGTCAGACAAGGTCTGCATGGTCTTGTTCTCCTCCTAGCACAACTCAAGTCCTATTTGTTGCGGTCATGTTCCTGGGCACAGGCTTGCTTCATGCCGGTGTGCTCCATACTTGTCCCTGCCTCCCCTCGCTTTTTTTTTTCCCCCTGCTTTTCAGTGTATACAAGGGCTGATTGAAAAGTAATGAGACTGCCTCTGTTTTTCTGTCCCATAGGTAGATGTGGCAACACTATGCTGGTTATTATGAAGCTCAGACATCGATGTGTCTGAACCTGCGGTTGGACTGTCGTAGTCTTCTTTGTTTGGTCACAGTGAGTGGAAGATCTTTGTACGTTTCGTCATGGCGGATGAGGAAGACGTGTCTGACATTACGTCAGAGATGTGTGATTGAATTTTGTGTTAAACTTGGAAAAAGCGGAAATGAAACTCATGAAATGTTACGGCAAGCATACGGCGGATAAACAATTAGCCGTGCTGAAGTATTTCAGTGGTGGCAGCACTTCAAAGAGGGTAATAGGTGAGTGACTGACGAAGCGCGTTCTGTGCCAAGGTTAAGTTTAGGCATTAGGGGGTAGGTTAGGTTCGGGCACCAAGGTTGAAGGTTATAATACCTACTTACACGTGTCGGTATCCTAACCCTGTCAGGATGCTGGCGTTGGGATTTCGACTGCTGGGATCCCGAGCGCCGGCATCCCGTACCCATCACGTTAATAGTCTATTTTTATCAAGTAACAAAATGCAAAGTGAATGAACAGAAGAGAAATCTAAATCAAATCAATATTTGGTGTGACCACCTTTTTTGCCTTCAAAACAGCATCAATTCTTCTAGGTACACTTGCACACAGGTTTTTAAGGAACTAGACAGGGAGGTTGTTCCAAACATCTTAGAGAACTAACCACAGATCTTCTGTGGATGTAGGCTTGCTCAAATCCTTCTGTCTGTTTATGTAATCCCAAACAGACTCAATGATGTTGAGATCAGGGCTCTGTGGGGGGAATATCATCACTTCCAGGACTCCTGGTTTTTCTTTACGCTGAAGATAGTTCTTAATGACACTGGTTGTATGTTAGGGTCATTGTCCTGCTGCAGAATAAATTTAGAGCCAGCAAGACGCCTCCCTGGTGGTATTGCATGATGGAAAAGTAACTGGAAAAGTACTGTTTGTTCAGCCCTCGCATTGAGACATGACCATAACTAAAATCTATCAAAAGAGCTGATTAACAGAGTTGTGTCTGCAGCCACAAATGATGGATACGGTGATCGGCATTAACCAGTAGGGATATCGTTAGAACAATCCGTACATATGTAGAAGGGTAATTCCAAATAGCAGCCGGATACGTGTTAAATCCAATGATGAATGGAGCATAGCACACGAGTGTGTGCACAAGTAAAGTGAGACCTTATTGATTACGAATAATTCTGCAGTTAGAGATTGTTAATATAGAAAAAGTAAATGGTTAGATACTGTAATATTTAAGAGTTAGCACTCACAGACCGCAGAGCATTATGGTGGTGGGGTGCAACCCTAAAACAAGGATTACAGTTCAGGAGTGTGAAATGAAAGCAGAGTGGCTGATCAGACATTCCTAGCTGGTGTTCCGATTCTGCCCTTCTGTCGGTCGAAACAAGTGGAGCTGGCCAAGGGTGGTCACACCATGGATGATGAACAATCTGTTGCTGCGGCTGTTGCCAGTTGTCTGTGCAGACAGAGAGGGCAGCTTGAGCTGCTGACAGCTGTTGGTCCCACACCGGTGTTAGGATGGAGCTCCAGGGAATAACTATCCAGCTGCTACCCAGCTTGTGGTTTTTATCTTCTGATGAATTTCCCGATGTAAGGGCCTAATTCACTACGGATTGCTATTGTGATTGCAGCAGCCATAAATCGCACGCAGGTCTGCTGCGAAAATATGCTGATTGCAAATTGCAATGCTGTAGCACTGCTAGCATAGAGATGCCCACTGCCTCTCACTCCCACATCCGTAATACCTTGCAAACCTCCATAAACATCGGTAACATCGAGTACCATTGGACCCTCATGCAGAATTACAGCAGCCCTGACCTGACCTAATCTCGTAGCATGCAAGTACTCAAGCTGTGTATACAATCGCACTGGCTAACTTATGCAGTCCCATACAATGACATTCAAACAGAAAGGCATGCCTGCATTTCTCAGACCACCTACCGTCACCACCCCCAAACTCTCACTGCCTGTCAATTACTCTGCAATGGCTCTGCGTGGTCTGCTTGATCGCAGTGTAGCCTTCACGTACTGCGATGCATGCACAGTACACAACAATCGGCCAACTGCGAGCGCTGCTGCAGTTGTGATCCTTTCACATTTATCATCTACAACCCACCCGCACTGCTTCTTGCCGCAGCACACCAGTCTGCAGCTCCCGGATAGAGAAAACTTGGCTATTCAAGTCCCAGTGGAGCTTACAATATATGTTCCCTACCACAGAAACACATATACAGTAGGGTTAATTTTGTCGGGAGTCAATTATCCTACCAGTATATTTTTGCATTGTGGGAGGAAACCGGAGTACACAAAGGAAACCCACGCAAGCACAGGGAGAATATACAAACTCCACACAGTTAGAGCCACAGTTACACCGATTGTCTCGCCCATATGACATATGTGAGACCTAAAATGAAGTGTACCTATAGGTTATGTGGAATCAGTGTGTGACGACAGTTCGTGTGTGCTGACAGCAGCCTATAAATGTGAAACTTAGCTTGGAATGAGACATAAAAAGCAATAAAATGACAAAGAAATATTGGAAAATCCTAATCTTAAACACTTTTAAAACTATTCATTTTTTTTTTGTACTCCACTTATTATTGTTAATTATACAACACCACTAATATACTCAGAGCAGTACAGATAATATATGACATTCATTCATAATTCAAATCACTCCATGTTAAGCAGTATTAAAATCTCTCTATGAAAAAACAAGAGTGGTTATCATTGCACTTAGTAGAATTTTAACGCAGACTTTCAGGGTCAAGTTCACATTATAATTACATGAAAGTTTAAAATTGAGAAAGCATTGCTAGAAAAATGTCCTTATGATGAAAAATATAAAATAAGTTACTACCTTGGAGGGACCTTCCCTCATTTTCTTCATCTGGTCCTTGTATTTCACTAGTTCTGCATCAAGACGTGAAATTTTCTTGTCAATTGACTCTGCCCTGCCGTCGACCTAGGAAGGGAAGTGGAACTAATGTTGGTTTTCTTCAGCAAAACTCAGTGGTTATGTTATTTATTTTTTTAACACAATTATACACTTAGTGATCAAGTGTTGTGCATTTTGGAAAACACCTTTTTAAATAAACCTCTCTCCTCGGAGTACAAAATAGTCACGTGGGGACTCTCGTTGGTGAGCCAAGTGCAAGCAACATCACACGGAAAACTGCCACTGTTTCAGCTAATCAGTTTGAACCATCAATGCATTGATGCCACCAGTCAGAGTGGTTGATAGAGATATATATATGTAAATTCTATATATCTAGATCATTACTTCTCTAGCTCTCCATCTATAGTAAGTACAGAGAGAATAATAGAATAGGGGTGCACAATGGTGATAGTACATTATTCCCATTTATAAAATACATATACATACAAAACACTGGATAAAAGCATAGCACCACAATCTCCATTCTGCATGCGGTGGGCTCAGTAGCCTACTCATTTACTGGTGCTTCCACGCCTCTGTTTTGTTCCATGTGTCACTTCCGGATTCCACTGATCCATTTTATAAAATTAATGGAATATAAAAGTATAGATCTTTATTTCAAAACTTTATTTTATTATTACATTGTGTGACAAGACTTTTAAATCCAATAACTTAAAACTAAAAATCCAATAATTTAAAATTAGGAGCTAGTATAACAGATGTGTCCTGTATTATAAACACAATCATTTACTTATATACAAGACTAGCGTCCTGCCCCGGCATCGCACGGGAGCAACTTAATCTTGTCACAGCCCCTTGCATCTCATAACAACCTACGACATGTCACCACAGTCCCCTGCATCTCATATCAACCTATGCCATGTCACCACAGTCCCCTGCATTCCGCCACAGCCCCATGCACCTCATAACAACCTACGCCATGTCACCACAGTCACCTGCATCTCATAACAACCTACACCATGTCACCAGTCCCGAATCTAACCACAGCCCCCTGAATTTCACAACAGCCTCCTGCTTCTTATTCCCACCCCCTACATCGCACAACAGCCTCCTGTTTCTCACTACTGCCCCCTGCATTTCACCACAGCATCCTATATTTCACCACAGTCCCTTGCATCTCAGCACAGACCCGTTTCTCACTCCTTCTTACCACAGGCCTCTGCATCTCACCACAACTCACTCCTGCCCCCTGCATCTCACCAGTGTTACCACAACCTCCACTGCTGCTGTCCTGCAGCTGGTTTGGGCCCGGCAACTGGGATGTGCTGGGAAGGGCACGAGGAATATGGATGAGAGATTTGTATTGCAGCTACTGAAAGCATTATCAGCAGCTTGTTGCTGGGGCACCTGCGCATATTTCCACAGCCTCCATGCGCACCCCTTCCCTGCTGCCGAATATGGTAATGAGCAATGTCCCCTTTGCACAATGTTTCCTATATATTTCCTGGGCTTCTTGTAGAGTTTCCTTGCCGTGGTGCCCCTGTCCGAGAACAGCGCTGACTTACATGGGAGGTGCCTCCTGTTCAGGATCAACGTAGGGATGGAATCCGATGGTTACTAACCATCAATGTTTTTGTTCCAATGGTAGTGTTTGTACCATTTGATGGTGGTGGTCTGATGTTTTCACCATCAAATGGAAAACATTCAATGGTGTTCCAATGGTTGTTTGTGTTTATTAAATTCCTTATAGCTATGCCTCCCTGGGCTCCTTCCTGGCTTTGACTGAATTAGGGCATCTTCATGGGTTTGTTGGACGCTCTCACTCTCTGTCTGCCTCAGACGTGATCCTGCTCACTCCCTGGTTCCCTCCCTTCTCTAGGCTGCTGCTAAGCAACAGGGTACATTGCTATTTCTATTTGGCTCTCACTTTGCTGTTTCAGCACCATGGGCAGTTACTCTGCTTCAGCTAGGTGTAAGATTATTTTTCCCCTCACTAAAATAGTCACTGCTCGGCTCCCTCTTGTCACAGATGAATGGATCATACACCCAAAACTTCCTTGACAAATGCTGTATAGAATAGTGAAAACCCCATCAAAATCCATCCAAAGGTTCAAGAGATTAGCCCAAACGAACACACAGACGAGAGAGAGAAAAAAAAAAAAATATATATATATATATATATATACATACATATATACATATATATACACACACACACACACACACACACACACACACATATATATATATATATATACACACACACATAAGATTACGATCAGTGAGCCATGAATGAATGGGGGTATACTGCCTCCCAGTAGTGGTAATGATACTGGAGAGTTGAGAGCTGTACCTAGACCAGGGGTAGACAACTTCTGCCACTCAAACTGTTGTGTTAATACCCATCCCAGCATGTTGTTAGGGTATGCTAAAGCTGTGCCAGGACATGAAGGGATGTGTAGTTTCACAGGTTGCATACTCTGGATCCAGGGCCGGCCGGCCCGTTATGCCAGGTACGCAGTCGCGTACGGCGCTAAGTTATAAGGGCAGCAGAGTCCCGCCACTGTCCCCCAAAGATGCCGGAAATTAATTACAATGAGTCACACTGACTCCTTTTATGCCGCTGCGCAGCTAGCCACAGCCGCTGCCTGAACGGCTGTGGCTGGCTGCGCAGCGGCATAAGAGGAGTCAATGTGACTCATTGTAATTCACACTGGCCCTGGCCCACACGTTCATTAATGACAGGCCAGGGACGGCCGGAGGGAGAGGAATGGCCACTCTCATCTCCTCCCATCAGCTCCTCCCCTCCAGAGTGACTCAGCTTACAGGAGTCTTTGCCCGGCTGGAGGGGGAGGAGGGGCCTCGCTCTCCCCTCTCCTTAGCTCCTCCCCTCCATCCCCAGCTTCCTCTTCTCTCTTGCTACTGCTTGGACGCATCTGACGTCACGATCTCCGTCCCCGGCGTTTAGTGAGTACTCCAGGGTTAGGAAGGGGAAGAGCTATCCACGCGCTGCAGTTCTGGCCCCAGGTAAGTCAATTTAATTTAATTACTTTCTATTTGTCATGCAATGGCTGTCACCTAATGCTGTCATCCTCTCCCTGTCACCCTCTCCCTGTCACCTAATGCTATCACCCTCTCCGTCACCTAATGCTATCACCCTCTCCCTGTCGTCACCCTCTCCCTGTCACCTAATGCTATCACCCTCTCCCTGTCACCTAATGCTGTCACCCTCTCCGTCACCTAATGCTGTCACCCTCTCCCTGTCACCTAATGCTATCACCCTTTCCCTGTCACCTAATGCTATCACCCTCTCCCTGTCGTCACCCTCTCGCTGTCACCCTCTCCCTGTCACCTAATGCTGTCACTCTCTCCCTGTCACCTAATGCTGTCACCCTCTCCCTGTCACCTAATGCTGTCACCCTCTCCCTATCGTCACCCTGTCCGTCACCCTCTCCGTCACCTAATGCTGTCACCCTCTCCCTGTCGTCACCCTCTCCCTGTCACCTAATGCTATCACCCTCTCCCTGTCGTCACCCTCTCCCTGTCGTCACCCTCTCCCTGTCACCTAATGCTATCACCCTCTCCCTGTCGTCACCCTCTCCGTCACCTAATGCTATCACCCTCTCCCTGTCGTCACCCTCTCCCTGTCACCTAATGCTATCACCCTCTCCCTGTCACCTAATGCTGTCACCCTCTCCCTGTCGTCACCCTCTCCCTGTCACCTAATGCTATCACCCTCTCCCTGTCGTCACCCTCTCCCTGTCACCTAATGCTATCACCCTCTCCCTGTCACCCTCTCCCTGTCACCTAATGCTGTCACCCTCTCCCTGTCACCTAATGCTATCACCCTCTCCCTGTCGTCACCCTCTCACCTAATGCTGTCACCCTCTCCCTGTCGTCACCCTCTCCCTGTCACCTAATGCTATCACCCTCTCCCTGTCGCCTAACGCTATCACCCTCTCCCTGTCACCTAATGCTGTCACCTAATGCTATCACCCTCTCCCTGTCACCTAATGCTATCACCCTCTCCCTGTCGTCACCCTCTCCCTGTCACCTAATGCTATCACCCTCTCCCTGTCCCTGTCATCACCCTCTCCCTGTCACCTAATGCTATCACCCTCTCCCTGTCACCTAATGCTATCACCCTCTCCCTGTCGTCACCCTCTCCCTGTCACCTAATGCTGTCACCCTCTCCCTGTCGTCACCCTCTCCCTGTCACCTAATGCTGTCACCCAATGCTATCACCCTCTCCCTGTCACCTAATGCTGTCACCCTCTCCCTGTCACCTAATGCCGTCACCCTCTCCCTGTCACCTAATGCTGTCACCCTGGGGGCACTGCATAGGGGGGGAACCTCCACTGGGGGCACAACAATGGGGGGACTACTACAAGAGGGGGGACTACTACTAGGGCCACTACAAGGGGCACTATATAAAGGGCAATACTGGGGGTACTGCATAGGGGGGGGGAACTACAACTGGGGCCACTGTTAAAAGGGCACTGCATAAGGGGTACCACTATTGGGGGCACTGCATGGGGGGGTACTACTGGGGGCACTATATAAGGGACACTGCATAGGGGGGACCACTACCGGGGGCACTGTAAAAGGGGCACTGCATAGGGGGGCGCCAAAAAATATACTCGCTTACCAAAAAATTTGGGCTAGGGCCGGCCCTGTCTGGATCTACACTATGTAGCTGGTGGGAGACAGTAACTGTGTATGTAGGTGGGATGTAGTCATAATCCCAGCGTGCGGGATGCCGGCACCGGAATCCCAACACCCATCAGATCCCGGCGGTAAAGTATTGGTTTTAGGTTTAGGGGAAGGATACCTATCGAAAGTATGTTATATTTAAAAAATAACCTGTTCTGTAAACTATTATGTACATCAGAAGTCACCTCGGACTCACTGCAAAAATGAGAAATTAGGTCTGGACAGTGTAGCAGTGTAGGCATGGCGGCGTTACACATATGTATGTTGTTTACGTGTGTAGCGTTTTAAACCCTGCTTTATAAACCAATGGTACAGGGTCTGTGCATTCCGGAATAGAATATGCAGATGAGATAATCAGACCAGCAGGAACACACAATGTAGTGGTTCAACAATAAAATCGGGATCGTCAGGTGACCTGAGAGCAGCAGGAGTCACGGTCACAAGACCAAAAGACAGGTCATCATCATCAGGAAGCGGCGGCTCTGTGCACACGGTAACCCTGGCAGGGCAGCCGCCGGGAGAACCGGACTATCAGGAAGGGCGACTATCCCGTGACAGCCACTGCTGCCGGTGAGCAGCATGTACCTAACCCCGGGAGCAGTCAGTGCTCCTAGTATTGCTGTGGTGACAGCGGGGTCTCTGGGAGTGACATTGGCAGCCCTGCCGCTGCTGTGCTCGCTACGGATGGGGGTCGGTCTACAGGCGGCGTCATTCCCCCGCTCCCCTATTGTGTCTGTGCGGCCACTTACACTCCCGATACAGTCCGTCAGGCTCGGCGGGGGCCCTTTCGGCTTAGACTTCCCAAAGATCCTGTTCATGTTGTTTGTGCCCGGTTGAGAGACAGAAAACCTGCTGTGCCTGTGCCGTACTACCCAGCCGCCCGGAGATCATATGACTCCAACCCCGGAAACAGGAACGAAACTCAGCGACTAGCGCCGGCCCCGTGACGTCATACCGCTCACTGCCCGGCCTCCCTCTACGTCACACCTTTGCCTGCCCCCGCCTGTGGGCCTCCTAATCAGCACTAGAGAGACAATAGAGTATTATGTGGGATATGTATAAAAGCTTGGCGAGAGATAATGTGGATGGTGATTAAGTTCCAACAAATCAGCTTCTGTCACTTTACCGGCTGTGTTTTAAAAATGCCAATTAGGAGCTGATTGGTTGGTAGTTTTTCTCTCTCTCCACGCTTTAATATGGTTGTGTGTATATCCCTTCAGTGAGTGTGCTGGATGTTACATGAAGTGAGGGCGGAAGTGCCGGTCCATGCCCCGACAGCGCCGTTATTTTGTCTCCACTATAATATATGGCCACCAATAGTAGCAATGTGTATGCTCGCGGGCCTGCTTTGCTCTCAACGCTTAGGGCACGGTGACTCGCTTTGCTCACCACAGGTTACTATTCCCACTCTATGGGCCTGATTCAGCACGGATCGCAATTGTAATCGCAGCTACATAATCGCACACAGTGCCGCTGCGAAAACATGCTGTCTGCCACTGCCCAGCCTGCATAGACACCCAGTACTGCTTTCTCACGTCCGTAATACCTCGCAGTCGAGCGTATACATTGGTAACATCGAAGAACATCGGCCCGTCACGCACACTTACAGCAGGTCTGACCCATCACACAAATTGCAAGTCTCATCGCACACAATAAGTACTCAAGCTGCGTAGGCAATCGCAGTGGCTAATTTATGCACGCCGCTCACAACGGTGTTCAGGCAGGCACGCCTGCATTTTCTGCAACCGCTTCCCCGTCACCACCCCCAAACGCTCACGGTCTGTCACTCACTCTGCAATGGATTCCTGTCTGCGTGCATAATCACTGTGCGATCGCTGCGCATGTGAATTTCATGCGCAGTGCGCAATAATCGTCCGATTTGCGTACACAGTTACAACTGCGATCTGTGCTGAATCTGTCCACGTGGATAGTAACTGATGACGTCAGGTTACATCTACTGAATGGGATATATCCACAACCGCTTTTATACATCTTCTATGTGTCATATTTCTCTTCTTTATTACAGGCTAGGGATGGCCATCGGTACCACTCCCATCGATGGTTACCATTGATGGGTGTTTTAGCTGGAACCATCGATTGTTAGCGTTATTCACCTCCGCTGTTGGGATTTCCTCCTTTCGGCCTCACGTTGTCTGGATTTGAAACGGCAGCTAAATAGCCGCCGGCTTTATAATCCCATTCCTATGTAACCATGACGTGCCTATTGCTAACATAGACCTACTTCTCATGTACAAAATGAATTATAAAAGTGAAAATAAGTGTTCCCAGAGTTGCTAATTGCACCTCTTTTCCAAGGACAATAAGAATTGTTTATGAAAATATTGGTAATTGATAATTTATCCTTGTATTAAATGTATATTTCCCTATAGATTGTATAAGGTCCTCTAACATTTATTGCCCTGTAGATTGCGAGCAGGGCCCTCTTACCTCTTTGTCTGTTATTGCCCTGTTATTGTTCTTTTACTGTTTTGTTCCCAATTTTGAGGTGCAATGGAATATGCTGGCGCTATATAAATGACTATTAATAGGCTTACCATACTATTCCTTTAAACCGGAACACTTAGCTGATTAAAACCGGGTGAAATGTAGGCTTGACGCCAGCCAGCCACAGAATCTGTGTAATTCATGAGTGTCCCGGTTTAAAGGGATAGTATGGTAAGCCTATTAATAAGTAAAGAAATAATTATTTGTGAATATAAGTATTGTTCTTTCTGGCCTCAGTTGGCCCGGCGACAGAAGCTGGGGCCCAGGGGCTCAGCTGTACTGGGCCCACAGATAAATGTAACTCTAACCTCTACCTGCGCCGTTACAATGATGATCAGCAGGGTGCAGGTATGTTCAGGGTCCGCTTGGGAAGACACTGTGTCTTGAACGTCTGGCACTGTCGTTGGCTGGTGCAATAGTTATTTTTTTATTTATTGTGTAACGATTCTGCCTTTGAACCTCTATACACCCCCTGCCTATACCTTCTGATATCCTGCCTATAAACCTCTAAGGATGACGCTGTTTTGCGTACGCAGTTATACAGTAAATAAAGACTCCAGACCTAGAACCTGTGGTTCCAAAGCACAAAGTATTATTCAAGTAAAAGTACAGTCAGTTATACGCTAGTTATAAGTACAATTTAGCGCAAAGGAATTATACAGACCCAAGTACAGTTATACGTACGCAGCGCTCTGGACCAGATGTGGGCATCAGCAAGAAACCCCTCGTCAATCAGCATTCAGCATGAAGACTAGAAACCCAGGGTCAGAGCACACATATTTATACCCCCCCAGAAATAGACAACACAATAGAGAAGTTTGTTGCTAATACCATTGGTCCTAAAGGAGAGGGCATATGTTACAAGGCATTTAACAGGTTGGTTCAAATAGACACAGTCCAGCCTCTAACAACTGGTGGTCTCTGGTTTCCCGCCTCATGCAAATCCTAACAGTTGGTCATATAATGTACATTTTGTTGCTTGAAGTCTCTGCGGTCCATAAGTTGAGAATGCATGTTGCGATCTCTACATCGATGTTACCGGAATACTGTTGAGAGAGTACGCATCAGTACAATACCAAACATGGCCTATTTATCACGTATAAAACAGTTACAAAATAATCTTTATTTCATAGCAATTATAGTAAATGTGCATACTTGAATCTTATATCTTAAAGCTTATGGAACTTTGTATGTGGATATGTAATGAGTGAGTATGTGGGGTTTGATGTAAAGATGCTAGTTAACTTGGGGCAGATGTGTGTGCATGAAGCTAATATTCTACGTTTTCATACAGGATCTTATGCATTCGCTAATATGCGACTAGTTAACTGCGCAATTGTGCGTATTAATGTGTGTATGAGAAATGGTGTAAGATGCAATCGCATGATGCTAATAGTAATATCGCCACATGTACTAAAGTGTGAGTTTATCTAAAATGGCGCTTGGGCGGCCATTCGCAAAATGGCGTCTTGCGATTTCATTTCCAAGATGGTGTCTTGCAGCCAGTCACAAGATGGCGTCGCTGCGATTCAATTTTAAACTGATCTTGTCTCAGCCAATAATCCAGTTTCGACATCCAGCTTCCTTTGATAGCGAACAACATGCTATCACAATCTGATTTTAAAATATAATCTTTAGGCTTACCTTTATATACTATTTAGTGTTATTATGGGATGGCACAAGGTGGTTCTTAATCCATCAATAATGTGTCTCTGAGTGGGGACATAAAACTACTATTATACGCACACTGCGGATCTTGGAAGATCATGTGAAAGGTGTGGGGATACACCAGTCCTATAAAGGCAGTCTTGAAGGGGAAATTTGAGACTTTACATTATCTGAGGTGTTTTAAAATAACATTTCAATAATACATTCTATGCATGTCTAAATATAATACATTAAATGATGGTATTTCCTAGTTCAGGGTTGTAATGCAGTCCTGTATTTACCTCAGTATTCATACTGACCACCATCATAATTTCGTTCTTTCGTTTTACTCTATTTTTACATTTTCCACACTTAAACACAATAGGAACACACCGTACACATATGCCAATTATTATGATGACAATCAGTATAAGGATTAAGAATTTGCCTATACTGGCGATCACTTCCTGGACCCATTCCCCTAGACCTGAGAACCATTTCACTGGGTTCAGCCATGAAACCCATCCTTCTATCTTCTCCCCTACTTCAGCCACTGAAGCATTATGGTTCTTACGAAACTCCCATTTTAGCTGCAGAATTTCATCCATCTTTCGGTCTATCACCTCCTTGGGGTCGCTGGTATCATTGGTGACATAGGTGCAACATTTTACTTCAAATTGGGTGGCCAAAGTTATGCAGTACCCTCCAGTAACAGCAGTTAAATAATTTAACACTAGCCTGTGTTGCACCAGTTCTTTCTTGTACGCTTGCAATTCTCTCCCTGTAACCTGAATGTGTCATCGTACATCTCGGTGATATTATCTATCAATTTAGCAAGTTCCTGAATATATCTAAAGTTTAATGTACCCCGAGCGATCCTGGTGGGATCCAATGCAACTAAAACTTGAAAGCCAGTTGTCTCACTAATTAACTGAGTGGCTTTGTGCACGTCACCAGGTATCATATTTCGTTTGCCTCTGTGTTCATATTGTGTGTGAAGATATTGTGACGGTGTGTTTTTATGTATACCAAGCATTTCAACATGTGTGAGGGTCATAACTTCTGGGACTACTCTTCCCGGGTAGCACAAACCTTCGGAACTCGGGTAGAGCCACTTATACGCTTTTCTTTCACATATAAAATATACATTATTAGGGAGAACATAAGGAATGGTATGCATCATTATCATTAAGCACATTTCCATTGTAAACAATCCTATTTCTGGGTCTTCCATCTGGTACATGCAAGTCTCTGGCTGTATTATTTTAGCACAATAACCATCTGGCACCTTACCAATAATTTCTTTGGTGGATCTCAATGCATACCGGTACCTAAAATGTCTCCCACAAGATTTAATTGAGCGTAACAGATCATGGTTTATGGACTCATTATCAGCTCTTTGTGAGAAGGTCATCGTCTGTTTATTCCCTGTCACTTCCCAACTCCCGGGTTTATTGGGGTTGGTTATGTTTAAACACAAAAGTGATCTATCTACTTGGAATTGATAGAGATTGAAATGAGGTGGTTTGGATGCCAATGTTTTTCCTTTTTGTAATTCTAAAATTTCCGTGATATTCAGCGGAAATGGCACCAACCCTACATTATGCTGTCCCTGTGGCACATGTGAACACACCCAGCAATCAGTTTGATTTAACACTTTGCCTACCATGCTATGATAATCCTCTAAAGGATACCCACCCCAGTACGGGTTATATTTAGGCTGGCACCGTTGGATACAGTTCTCATCAACTAGGGACCCACAAAGCTCACAAATACAGGAATCTTCAGACGATAAACCTCCACACTGTCCCCAAGTATCCGGAATAATAGCTCTCTTAACAATAACAGTACTAAGATTGGTCAGACACTGCCTTGATTGGCACTGCACTCCTTCTGACTCCACTCCATCAGCACTGCCATCAACTCCCCTCTCCACAATCGGTCCCCCTTCACAGAAACCGGACATTCCCGAACCGACCAGGATGGTAAGAGAACATGAAAATGAACACAGCAGGCCCGTCCATTGCCACAACAAGACCTGCAGATTTCTTTTAGTTCAGGTATCTCACTATGACCTTTTCAATCCTCCCGGAAAAGTTCGCGAGCGACAGGTCCACGCTATCAGCCTTGTCTCCGACTTGTTTCTCCACCAGTTGATTGACCTTTTTGCAGTGAGTGGAATTGACCCAGGTATCTCTCTCAGCCACCTTCAAAGATATAGTACTTGTCAGCAGCACCTGGTATGGACCTTCCCACCGATCAGTCAAACAACCTGAATGCAAGAAATTTCTGATCATAACATATTCTCCTGGTTCAACATCATGACAGTTAGTTTCATGCATATCATTGGACAACAATTTCAGTTTCTGCTGGTGTTGTTTCAACTGCTTACTCATTGATATAAGATACTTTACAGTTACCTCGTTGTTACCCTTCAATTCTTCCTGTGGGCTTATAATCAAATGATGTTGTCTATCGTACAGGATTTCAAATGGGGACAGATTTAGAGGGGGTCTAGGAGTGGTCCTTATACTATGTAGGACCAAAGGTAACGCTTCTAGCCATCCTAGTCCAGTCTCTGCCATGATTTTACTCAACTTATTTTTAATAGTCCCGTTCATCCTCTCTACCTTGGCACTGGCTTGCGGTCGGTAGGGGGTGTGAAGTCGACTATTAATACCCATCAGCTTACACATATTTTGAAAAACATCACCTGTGAAATGATGAGTACCCCTGTCATTCTCAATGATTTTAGGGATACCGTATCTGCATACAAATTCCTGAACTATTTTCTTGGCAGTAAACGCAGCAGTATTAGTGGCCGCTGGGTAGGCCTCAATCCAATTAGAAAATACATCAGTGCACACTAATACATACTTAAGATTCCTGCAGGGTGGTAATTGGATGAAATCAATTTGTATCACCTGGAAAGGTCCATCAGTTGGTGGAATGTGGGATGGTTCGGTAGGGATCGCTTTCCCTATGTTCTTCCTCAAGCAGGTCAGACAGGACATTATCTTTTTTGCTTGTGAAGAAAAACCTGGTGAGCACCAGTATGCTCTCACCAACTTGCACATACCTTGCTTTCCCAGATGAGTCAGACCGTGTGCTGCCTCAGCCATGCTGGGGTAATATGCCTTGGGGGCTACTGGCTTACCTTGTCCGTCCCTCCAGAGCCCGGAGGACTCTTGCCCACATCCTTTGGACTTCCAAATGGACTTTTTCTGAATTGAACACAAATTTTCCATCTCAATTAATTTCAGCATATCAATTGTTTGGAAAGACATAATTTTTTCAGTGGGAGAAAACATTTTTAACCCTGCTGCCCATTTTGCAGCTTCATCGGCTCTGTTGTTGCCTAGTGACACCGGGTCATCCTCACATGTATGGGCTTTACACTTGATTACTGCCACCGCTTTGGGCAGTTGGATTGCTTCTAAAAGATGTTTTATGTGTCGGGAATATGCAACTGGTGTGCCTGCTGTCATAAAATTTCTCAGACGCCATAGAGCCCCGAAATCGTGCACCACCCTGAAAGCATACCTCGAGTCAGTGTAAATGTTAGCAGATTTGCCTGCTGCCAGTTCACACGCTCTAGTTAGTGCTACTAACTCTGCCACCTGGGTTGAGTGAGGAGGACCAAGAGGTTTAGCTTCTATGATGTCTGTGTCATTTACAACAGCATAACCTGTACATAATTCACCTGTGTCTGCTTGTCTATGACAACTCCCATCTGTGTAAAAAGTCACATCTACATTCTCTAAAGGTGTGTCGTATATGTCAGGTCTAGCAGTAAAGGTCTTATTCAGATATTCCATACAATCGTGTGTATCACAACAACTCGTCTACTTCCACCCTTTGTACATCATGTTGTACATATGGTAGATACGTTGCTGGATTCAGCGTGCTGCAACGTTTAACAGTGATGTTTGCAGGTGCGATTACAGCTAGTTCCCATTTGGTAAACCTAGCCGAAGAGAAGTGTCTGGTTTGAGCAGAGTTCAGCAGAGCAGATACAGCGTGGGGAGTGTATACAATCATATCATGACCCAATACTACGTCCTCACTTTTACTCACCAATAGAGCGGTAGCTGCTACACTTCTCAAATAGGTGGGGAGTGATCTCACCACACTGTCCAATTGGGCACTGTAGTATGCTACGGGCCTACTGGCATCACCATGTTTTTGTGTAAGGACACCTGCAGCACAACCATCGGCTTCCGTACAATACAAATCAAAAGGTTTTTCATAATCAGGTATTCGCAATGCAGGTGCTTTTGTCAGACTATCCTTAAGATTAAGGAAAGCCTGCTCTGATTCCTCTGTGTGTATGACACGATCGGGCTTTGAGGAAGAGATTAAGTCCTGTAAAGGCAAGGCCAAAATAGAAAAACCTGGGATCCACATTCTACAGTATCCACACATTCCCAAGAAGGTATGAATTTGCTGTTGATTCTGCGGCAGTGTCATGTTCTGTATGGCCTGGATTCTATCAATTGTGAGATGTCTTAACCCCTGGGTTAGGCAGTGTCCCAAATATTTTACTCTGGATTGGCACGGCTGTAGTTTGTCCTTAGCCACCTTGTGTTCTGTATGCGAGAGATGAAACAACAATAGTTTAGTATCATTCAAACACGACATAAACGAATCAGAACATAGCAATAAATCGTTCACATATTGAATTAGAACAGATCCATTGGCAGGTTGAAAAGATTGTAAACAGTCGTGCAATGCCTGGGAAAAGATACTGGGGCTGTCTATGAAACCTTGGGGAAACCGTGTCCATGTATATTGCACACCTCTGAATGTAAATGTGAATAGATACTGACAGTCAGGGTAGAGAGGCACAGAGAAGAAAGCAGAACAGAGGTCAATGACAGTGAAATGGGTGGCATTTGGTGGGATCTGCATCAGGATGACAGCTGGATTTGGCACTACGGGGAATTGGCTCTCTACGACCTTATTAACACCTCTAAGGTCTTGTACCAGCCTATAACCCCTCCCACCACTCTTTTTCATCGGGAAGATGGGACTGTTGGCTACACTAGCTGTACGGACCAAAATTCCCTGTTGCAATAATCGTTCAACCCTAATTCTACCTCCTGTTTTAGTGGGTACTGGGGAATTTTGGAGCTTGCCTACCGCTTTTTAAATTTACCATTACGGGGCTTACGTTTGCCATTAATCCAGTGTCCTGTCCATCCTTAGTCTAAAGGGAATCTGGAATTTGGGACAACATTTGATCTATCTGGGATAGATTTTCATTTAAACTGGTAGAGTGATACATTATCCTTTGGGGAGTGTCCAACATATCCCGCACCTTGTGCGCAACTCTCTCGGGGATATCTAAAAATACACCATCAGGGGTGCAATATATAATACATCCCATCTTACATAACAAGTCTCTGCCCAGCAGGTTAGTAGGAGCCGCAGCAGCCAAAAGAATGCCTGGTATGCAACGGCCCAATAGTAACCTCTGTGGACTTTGTTAAAGGATAATGTTCCACTTTACCTGTTTCACCCATTGTTGGTACTGTCTCGTTGGTCACCTGGAAATTAACTGGAGATTTTATCACTGACCTGGTCGCCCCTGTGTCTACAAGAAAAGGATATTCAGTACCAGCTACATCAACCATCATGACCGCTTCTTCCCTAGTACTTCCCGTTAACCTGGCTATCTGTAGACTACAGGTATGACCTGACCCCTAGCATTGGCTACCATTCTCCAATAAAGCATTTACAGCCACAATTGGAGCTGGTGCCTGCTGGGCATTTGCTGTTCTCTGTGCATATCCCTTATGGGGATATCCAGGTACTCTCTGGTTTGGGGGTCCTACCCTTTTTACTCTGCAGTTTTTAATTAAATGTCCTGGCTGGTTACAATTAAAACATATTCGTGGATCGGATGAAGACACGGGTTGTTGTGAGGTCTGAGCAGGGGGAAAAGGTGGTGGATATGGGTAGAGATATGGAGGATAAGGGTATTGTGGGGGATATGAAGTTTGTGAGTAGTGTGGGACCTGTGGTTGTGTAGGGTTAGTAGAACAGAGCTGTGTTTGCTGTTGCGTGGGATTAGTGAGGGCATATAACTGTTCAGGTGTGTGTGTAGATGTAAGTGTGTCTGTTGGCTGTGATGTTACCGTCATTCCTTCTAGAGCTTGAATACTGACAGCCATTAGTTTTTCGCTCTGGGTCTCTCTCTTCTTTGAGATGTTCTTATCATGTTCTATGGTAGATTCAATGAGTGTATCTATTGTGACTCCCCTCCAGCCAGGTTGTGAGGTCTGAACCCGAGTCTTTAAGTTTTCCTTAAGACCGTCCATGAGTACCGTGACTATCATTCCCCTGTGGTGAGTGCTATCTTTAATATCTTCTATCCCAGTGTACTGGGTGATAGCCTGCAGAGCCCGGTCGCAATACTCTTCTGCAGATTCACTCTCCTTTTGCTTTATGGTGAAAATTTTGTTCCAGTTAACTACTACCGGAAAATATATACCCAATTGAGTTACAATGCGGGAAATGTTACCTTGGTTTACTTGGTCTGTTAAGGGAACGTCACCATCCAATACACAATCCGTGATAAATTTTGTCACGTCGGTATTACGTGGTAGACAGGCCCTTAACACCACACGCCAATCTTTATTAGTTGGCTCATGAGAACTACCCAAATTCCTCAAAATTTTTTGATATTTGGTAAGTTCATTTTTGGGATCAGGGAAATCATTTATGATGGAATTTAGTTCTGCTCTTGTCCAAGGACAATGAATTACCACTTCCCTCATGGGCACTACACCGTTCGCATCTGCATTTCCATTCGGAACAGTTATTGTCCGAAAGGGATGCAGACCGGTAGCGCTGCTACCTTTGACCTTGTTACCTGGCTGGGGGTTTAATCTGTTGCTGCTACGTATGGTATTAACAACTTCCTCTACTTGTGCAGAGGGTGTTAGCACTTCCCTTGCTGTTACCGATGGAGATTGCGGCACCACTCGTGATTGTTGTGGCGTAGCATCTATCATTTGTACAGCATGGGAAATGGCAGACATTACAATAGGCTCATCATCCACATCATGAACATTTTCTTTATAGTTGCTTAAGAGAGGGTACAAATTGCTTGTTACATTTTTATGGGTATTTTTGATAACTGTACTTGCACCTCCATCCACATAAGGTGGGGGTGGTGCGCGTGAACTGCTGGCAATACCTTCCGCAACGCTACCTTGCTGCATGTGCGCTCCATTTTGCGGCTCGCCCGCATTGCAATTCAGCGTCGTGGATGTATTGTCTGGAAATGCGCTCGCAACGCTAGTTTGCTTCGCTTGCGCACTTTTAAGCCACGCATGCCCTTCATGTTGCCACAACTTTAAACATTCATAATATTTGACCTTTTTCTCTCGGGAGTGCATCAGACTGATGTGATCCCGGACATTATCTAATAGATCTTTATCAAAACTACCAATTCTGGGAAACGGTCTAACACTCTCCATCGTCATTTTAAACCATACATCACAATACCTTATTGCATAAGTACCGTACTTAGTATGCATAATACGACGGGCCGATCCAAGCGGCGCTTCCATTAGCAGCACATCATTGTCTAACATCTCTATTGTTTGCGTGGCTCCCATTCTGAGACAACTCCTACGTTTTTCAATAAAGATTTAAACTGGTGAAAGACAGTCAAGATACTTTCACATAACTGCGAACGTCTTGGAAAAAAGGCGTATTCGCAAACCTTATGGAGGACTTCTAGACGCTTCCACTCACCTACAGAAGTAAAGGCCGCTTCCGCTCAGCAATCCCTTTTTGACTACCTTTCAACTGCTAGGGGGCAGCAAAGTACCCTTTGTGTTTCAGTTGATTTCGTCCACCAGCTCACAATCACAATCTAGCCAAGATTATGCGGTTCAATTATAGTGTTCAAATAAGCCTAACAGATCACACACATTAAACAAATAGAATGGTAGGAGAAACTATAGGCGCTTCTAAGCAAGCTGCAGCCCATTCAATAAAGATCTTCCCTAAAGATCTAAGCAAATATCCAATGTACAAAAAAAAAAAATTGAAAAAACAGCGCTGCTTGCTATGTCACACTATAACACTGATAAGGAAGATTAAAATACTTATCCGTATTAATTGAACTTATTTTCCCCTCCTATGATGTTCCTTTCCTCTTCTACCAAATGCTCCGGAAAAACATTCTCAGGAGGAGACAGCCGCACTGTGACAAACTGAGGCACTAATGCAGCGATCCCCGTGAGAAGGTCACTTTTCGGCCTGGAAGGTGACCTTCTCACAGAGATCTCTGCATGTGGTGTACACATCTGAGGTAGGTGTTGGAGTTTTGTATATCTATTGTGTGCATTTTTGGGATATGGACCCTTACCACCTCCACACCATTAGTGCCTCAGTTTGTCACAGTGCGGCTGTCTCCCCCTGAGAATGTTTTTTATATTTATACCCATGCAGTCATCTGTTTGACATAATTTTATACTATTAAAACTTTATTCTATGATTATAACTGCATCACTATCTATTCCTTATGGATTAATCGAAGAATGAAAGATATCCCAGGTGTTGAAGGTTGTTTAAAACCTGGAATGAAAGATACCTTTATGTGTGGAAAACCACTAGAAGCTTTGTGAGTACTGGTACGCTTTCTGCTTTCAAGCTCTCCCTGGGTTAAAGATACCTTTATATATTTTGGATCGCTTTATACAAGCGTAAGTCTAGGTGTGTTCAATGGACCTGGATTAAAGGGAATTGGTATGAAATACCGTCAGCCGCATGGCCGGCGGTTCGATTCCCGTCAGCGGCAGCCCGACAGAAGCAGAGTGCGACGCAGCGGAAGCCCGACAGCGCTGGAAATCCCGATCGTGGATAGGTAAGTATCCACTAACCTAACCCCCCTAACCCTCCTTAGGGGTGCCTAACCCTAACTTCCCCCCCAAGTGCGTAACCCTAATCCCCCCTCTAAGTGCCTAACTCTAACCACCCCCTTCCCCGCTGCCTAAACCTAAGTCCCCCCCGGGGGTGCCTAACCCTCCCTCCCCCTAGCCTAACCCTCCCGGGGGGGTGCCTAACCCTAAGTCCCCCCCGGGAGCCCTAAACCTAACCCCCCCGCGGCTGTCCACTCGCGGCGCCCGGCATCAGTACGATCGTGATGCCGGGCGCCGGTCTCCCAGCGTTGGGGAAATGCGGGCGTCTATATCTAGACGCCCGGCATTTCACCCATGCCGGGATAAGACAGTTGGGAAGCCGGCTGCCGGTATTTAGGCAGTCGGCTTCCCGATTGCCTCCCGGATTAAAGATACCATTATAGGAGCCTACCCATCTCTGATTCAGTGAGTTGGGGTACGCCTCATCTTTATATTTTCAATACCTTATGCCAGTGGTATTGTAGGTGTGTGTTCACAACTGTTGGATAATTAAAGATACCATTATAGGAGCATACCCATCTCTGATCCAGAATGATCTCATTCTGTATTCCATTATTGTTTCAGAGTGAGTTTTATGTATACTATCACTCAACCTAAATACCATACACTGACACCATATATACCCCCCTTTTCTGCATGTCTACGGAGCATTTGGTAGAAGAGGAAAGGAACATCATAGGAGGGGCAAATAAGTTCAATCAATACGGATAAGTATTTCATCTTCCTTATCAGTGTTATAGTGTGACATAGCAAGCAGCGCTGTTATTTCAATTTTTTTTTGTACATTAGATCACACACATTGATTACTGAACGCTATAATCATGCTGGGGGCCGAACCCTAACAAAAATAACAAACCATACACCTGCTTTGTGAAAAATAAACAGTAAGCTGCTACCGAGTCACTAGGCCAACTCCTGCGCCTAGCACTTAAGGGTCCTACGATACCCTTAACATTTAGGTCCCGTGTTACACCCTAAACAAACACTCACAGTTACACTTTTTTCCTGCGCAGAAAAAATTAGTTATGGTAAGAACTTACCCTTGTTATCTCTATTTCTACGAAGTCCATAGGGTTCCACAGGATACCTTGGGGTATAGGTGTGACATCAGTCATCGGGCACCATACAGTTAAGCTTTCAGCCTCCCAGGATGCACTAGGGTCCCCCTCCTATACCCCGCCCCCGAGCCAAGGCACCTCAGTTAGTTACCAAGCCATAGGCCAGAGGAGGAGAAGGAAGAGAGAGAAAAAAGATCTGGACACACACAAGAATCACATTCTCACCAGAGGGAGACGGAAAAACCGGTGACCAGAGCAAAGCCCATCTGCAGCACAGGTGCGACAGGGCGGGAGTCCTGTGGAACCCTATGGACTTCGTAGAAATAGAGATAACAAGGGTAAGTTCTTACCATATCTCATATTTTCTACTTCAGGGTCCATAGGGTATCCACAGGATACCTTGGGGATGTCCCAAAGCAGTATCCTTTAAGGGTGGGGACGCTCCTGTGCAGAAAGGAGAATCCGCCGCCCGAAGGAAGCATCCTGAGAGGCGAAGGTGTCAAACCTGTAATACCTCACGAAGGTATGGACAGAGGACCACGTAGCAGCCTTGCAGATCTGGACTGCAGAGGCACCACGTCGAGCTGCCCACGAAGGACCCACAGACCTAGTGGAATGAGCCTTCACAGAAGGAGGAACCGGCAGGCCTTCATGAAGATAAGCTTCAGAAATAGCCATACGGATCCAGGCCGCCAAAGTTTGCTTTGAAGCAGGCCAACCCTTTTTACGGAAGCCATAGAGGACAAACAAGGCGTCCGACTTCCTAAACGAAGAAGTGCGGTCAACATAAGTCCTTAAGGCCCGCACGACATCCAAAGAGGCCTCACCCACTGACAGACCAGGTGAGTTAAAGGCCGGAACAACGATTTCCTCGTTAACATGAAACTGGGAAACAACTTTGGGAAGAAACTCGGGCCGAGTGCGGAGCACTGCCCTGTTCCCATGAAAAACCAAGAAAGGGGGTTTACAAGAAAGAGCCCCTAAATCAGAAACACGTCTGGCCGAAGCAATAGCCAGAAGGAAACAGTCTTAGCTGTTAGCCATTTAAGATCCACTGAGCCCAGTGGTTCAAACGGCGGTCCCTGGAGAGCTCTCAGGACCACAGCCAAATCCCAAGGCGCCACAGGTGGAACAAAGGGCAGCTGAATGCGGAGAATACCTTGCATAAAGGTGCGCACATCCGGGATTGTAGCAATCCTACGGTGAAACCAGACAGGGCCGAAACCTGTACCTTCAAAGAAGCAAGGTGAAGCCCATGATCTACTCCCGCTTGTAGGAAGGCGAGTATCCGAGACAGACGAAATTCCCGCGGAGCATAACCTCTCGGTCGACACCACTGGAAGAACGTATGCCACACGCAATGGTATATCCTCGCGGAAGATGGCTTCCGAGCTCGTAACATGGTACGTACCACAGAGCTGGAAAACCCCGTGGACCTCAGCAGGGCTGTCTCAACAGCCACGCCGCCAAAGACAGCTGAGTCAGGTCCGGGTGAAGACAAGGACCCTGTGACAGAAGGTCCGGTCGTAGCGGCAACCGCAGAGGACTGTCCACGGACAGACCCTGAAGGTCTGAGAACCAGTGCCGTCTGGGCCACGCGGGAGCTATCAACAGGAGCGTCCCTCCTTCCTGTTTGAATTTCCGGATTACCCGTGGAAGAAGGGAGACCGGAGGGAACAGGTATGCGAACCGGATCGTCCACCGGACGGACAGAGCGTCCACTAGAGATGCCCCTTCGTCTCTTGTGCGAGACCCGTACACCGGCAACTTGTTGTTGTGCCGGGACGCCATGAGGTCGATCTCTGGAAGACCACATCTGTCCATCTGTCAGCAGTTGAAAAACGTTCGGGTGCAGGGACCATTCCCCTGGATGAACGTCCTGGCGACTTAGAAAGTCCACCTCCCAATTGAGCACTCCCGGGATGAAGACCGCTGATATGGCCGGAAGATTGCGCTCCGCCCATACCAGGATCCGAGAGACCTCCACGAGAGCCGCCCGACTTCGGGTTCCTCCTTGCCTGTTTATGTAGGCCACGGTGGTAGCGTTGTCTGACTGGACCTGTACCGGACGACCCTGGAGAACCCGATGTGCCTGCTGGAGAGCATTGAAGACCGCACAGAGTTCCAAGATATTGATTGGAAACTCCGCTTCTGTCGGCGTCCACCTGCCCTGGAACAAGTGTGGACCCGAAACTGCTCCCCAGCCCCGAAGACTGGCGTCCGTTGTCAACAGGACCCAATTTGGAACCCAGAACGGACGTTCCTTGCTGAGATGGGTCGTCTGTAACCACCAGGCAAGGGACAGGCGAACCTCCGGGGTGAGCACAATCGTCTGGGACTTCAGAGACTGAGGCAGCCCGTTCCACTTGGACAGGATCAGGTGCTGCAGAGGTCTGGAGTGAAACTGGGCATATTCCACCATGTCGAACACCGACACCATGGAGCCCAGTAACCTCATCGCCGAGTGTATAGACACCCGGCGGCTGTGCAGACAACTGCGCACCCTCGACTGTAAAGCAGAGATCATTTCCCCCGTCATGAAGATCCTTTGCTGTTCCGAGTCCAATAAGGCTCCGAGGTGCAGAATCCGCCGAGACGGGATTAGAGTGGACTTCTGCCAGTTGATTAGCCAGCCGTGCCATTGCAGTAGCGCAATGGTCAGGTCCAAGTGGCGTAGAAGGAGCTCTGGAGATCATGCCACCAATAAAAGGTCGTCCAAGTATGGCAACATGCGGACTCCCTGCAGCCGCAGAGAAGCCGCCATGACCACCATCACCTTGGTGAACACACGTGGTGCTGTCGCCAGGCCAAAAGGTAACGCCCGAAACTGGAAGTGGTCGCTGCGGATTGCAAACCTGAGGAACTGTTGATGGCGCAAAAGAATAGGGACATGCAGGTAAGCGTCCTGTATGTCTAATGACACCATGTAGTCCCCAGGTTCCAGCGCCAGAATGATGGACCGTAGGGTCTCCATCCGAAACTTCGGAACCCGCAAAGACTTGTTGAGAGCCTTGAGGTTGAGAATCGGACGATACAACCCATTGGGTTTCTGTAACAAAAAAAGATTTGAATAGAAACCCTGGCCCCTCTGGGAGAATGGAACACGTACTATAACTCCAGCATGGAGCATAGTGTGCAATACCTTCCGCAGCTCCGTAGCCTTGTTCCGGTCTGATGGTAGACCCGTGGTGAAGAATCGAGCCGGGGGTCTGTGCAGGAAAGAGAGGGCGTACCCGTGGGAGACCACCTCGAGAACCCAAGTGGCTGTCGTAGTGACCGACCAACACTGGGTGAACTGCAGCAGGCGGCCTCCCACTTTGGGATCCCCCAAAGGGAGGCCCGTACCGTCAGGCCGCAGGCTTGTCATCTGGCTTAGGGGCCGGACGTCTGGTACTCCATGCCTGCTTCCGGGGCTTGGCCGATTTCTTAGGGCCAGCCTGTCGAGGAAAAGACTGTGGTTTGGGCCTGCCCTGGGCCCTATAAGACCGAAAGGATGATGGTCCAGAACCAGAAGGAGCAGCGGCAGACGGGAGACAAGCCGATTTGGCTGCCGCCAGCGTGGCCACAATCTTGTCCAGATCCGGACCGAAGAGAACTTCTACAGTAAATGGCAACGCCTCCAAACCCTTTTTGGAATCTGCGTCCGCCTTCCAGGATCGCAGCCACAAGGTGCGACGAGCAGCCACCATTGCTGAAGAAATTATAGACACCAGAGTACTAATATCTAAGGCCGCCTCGTTGAAATAAGTGGCCGAATCACGGAGATTACCAATCAACTCCGCCTGTTCGGCCGGACAGTCGGAATCAAAAGACGCCTCTAATGAATCCGCCCAGCGCTCCATCGCTCTGGCAACCCAGCAAATGGCCATAGCTGGCCGTGCTGCCCCCCCCCGCAAGGGAATAAGCGGACTTCAGGCAGATCTCCACCTTGCAGTCCGTAGCATCCTTAAGGGAGGACATGGATGGCATCGGCAATGTGGCACTACGGACAAGACGGGTCACGTGAGAATCCACCTGTGGAGGGGATTTCCACTTTGCAAAATAATTATCCGCGAACGGATAAGTCACTGCCAGGCGCCTCTGCGGCTGGTATCTTTTGCCAGGCTGTTTCCACGCCTCCTCTAAATGGTCCACTAACTGACCCGAAAGACTGTGGCATCGCCCTTCACATCTTTAAAAAAGGCATACTTGGATTTAGCCGCTGGGGGAACTTCGTCCTCAATCACCAAGGCTGTGCAGACTGACCGAATAAGTCCAGGAATATATACCTTGGACTTAGCGTCAGCGTCCTTAGTATGGAGAGGTTCCTGATCGTAAGGATCCAGAATCTCCCCATCATCAGACGTCCCCTCATCATCCTCATAAGGAGCCAACAGAGACGCCACCGGCCGGTTATGTGGCCGCATCACAGACTCCCCTTGCAACACATCCGACAAGTGCTGTACAGAACTCGTCAGGGAGTTAACCCACGCCGGCTCCTGAAAAACTGGGAGCGGGGAAATAGGAAGACTGGGGTACCACCAATTGTCGTGGGAAACCCTGCATGGGTGACAACACCACTGACTGCTGGGACAAACCCATCGGCGGAAACGCGGGCTGCGGAGCTAACTGGCCCACTAAGGTTGTAAGCGCCTGAGCGAAACAAGCCCAGGGCGGCTCCTGTACCGGTGCTGTAACCGTAATAGGCCGCGCCATAGACAAACACTGCCGGCAGAGGCCCTCCGCACTACCCTCCCCCTCCGCTAACGGTACTTTACACGTAGCACACTGTAGTCGGAGAGGAAAATCACTTTCAGACATGATGGCACCAAGTATGTGACCCCTCTCACCAATTATATATTAAATAGGCGAGAGACCACCCTGCAGCACTGCACCGCAAGGGCTTAGCAGAAAGGACAGGGACAGTAATAAAGCTGACAGCTAGAAGAAAAGTTACAGGCAGCAGCGCTAGCACAGTCACATACAATGCAAAGAAAAATCAATTCCTGCACTAACAGCGCTGATCACTCAACTACGCAGACACAGGGCCTGGTAGGACACAGCGCAGCATACACAGACCTGACCCAAATCGGAGGAGACGTATGCGGGGGAACCCAGACCACGATACTTCCATCCAGCGCTTCCAGCAGCGTTCACCATGCGTTGGAAAGATGGCCGCCGAGGAGCAGAGAGGAGGCTGGCCTGGGGAAGGAGCGCTGCTACAGGACCAGTCGGCAGTGTGCAGAGAGGGCTGTGTGCAGCGGGGGAGGCGCCGGCTGTGAGACAGGGAAGGCGCGCTCCCCTGGCATGCATTTAACCCCCGGGACGCCACAGCGCTACCGCTCTGCTGCGGTCCGCTGTCCCAGGGGGTAGTGGAAGCGCAGGTTCAATACCTGGCTCCACGCTGCAGCCAGTCCCCAGGGAGCCCCCTGCCTGGGGACTCTGGACCATGTGACAGCGGGGACCCTCTGCGGGACCCCGCTGCTTACCTGCTGTCCCCCTTGAATCCGGCCATGGTCCGGAACATCTGGGGTCACCGCTAGCTGTGACCCCAGATGCTCACCAGCATCCCTGGATCGGTACCGGCGTTCTGGTACCGGCGGGGGTGTAGGGAAGACAACATGGACGTCAGGAATGACTGTCCATGCTGTTCATCCAGATGTGCAGCCACAGCTGCATGAAGAAAAAGCTTCAAGGGCTCTTCTAGCCCCCACTCCAACAGGTGCACCCGACTCCGGCCGGGCACCAAACTAAACTGAGGTGCCTTGGCTCGGGGGCGGGGTATAGGAGGGGGACCCTAATGCATCCTGGGAGGCTGAAAGCTTAACTCTATGGTGCCCGATGACTGACGTCACACCTATACCCCAAGGTATCCTGTGGATACCCTATGGACCCTGAAGTAGAAATACACGTTAACCCAGATATTTAGCAACAATTGATAATGTAAACTCAATGGCTTTGTTTAAACACATGGCAGCAAAACCGGAAGTACGTATACGCTATTGTGCGACCAGTCGCATACACAATAATACGTCTACCACACAACCGTATGACAACCTTTAGCTGCGTACACAAAAGTGCGTCTTTACTGTGCGCAAAACTGCGACTCAGCCGCGTGTTCGGCTGTTAGGTTCTATCAACAAAGGAAAACAAACTTTTTCCTCTCTTGTCCCTGGATTCTAGTCAGCGTCCCTGGTTCACACGAAAACGGGTGGCGATTTCTCAGCACCGAGCGGTTGCAGGTAAACCCTGCATGTGGCCACTCCACCCTTTGGTGGGATATCGATAACCGTATGTGCCGCTGTGAGTGGGTAAGTGACTTCACTACGAGCCCCCAACTAACGATTCTGCTTTGAACCTCTATACACCCCTGCCTATACCTTCTGATATCCTGCCTATAAACCTCTAAGGATGACGCTATTTTGCGTACGCAGTTATACAGTAAAGACTCCAGACCTAGAACCTGTGGTTCCAAAGCACAAAGTATTATTCAAGTAAAAGTAACGTCAGTTACACGCTAGTTATAAGTACAATTTAGTGCAAAGGAATTATACAGACCCAAGTACAGTTATACGTACGCAGCGCTCTGGACCAGATGTGGGCATCAGCAAGAAACCCCTCGTCAATCAGCATTCAGCCCGAAGACTAGAAATCCAGGGTCAGAGCACACATATTTATACCCCCCCAGAAATAGACAACACAATAGAGAAGTTTGTTGCTAATATCATTGGTCCTAAAGGAGAGGGCATATGTTACAAGGCATCTAACAGGTTGGTTCAAATAGACACAGTCCAACCTCTAACAACTGGTGGTCTCTGGTTTCCCGCCTCATGCAAATCCTAACAGTTGGTCATATAATGTACATTTTGTTGCTTGAAGTCTCTGCAGTCCATAAGTTGAGAATGCATGTTGCGATCTCTACATCGATGTTACCGGAATACTGTTGAGAGAGTACGCATCAGTACAATACCAAACATGGCTTATTTATCACATATAAAACCTTAGTTACAAAATAATCTTTATTTCATAGCAATTATAGTAAATGTGCATACTTGAATCTTATACCTTAAAGCTTATGGAACCTTGTATGTGGATATGTAATGAGTATGTGGGGTTTGATGTAAAGATGCTAGTTAACTTGGGGCAGATGCGTGTGCATGAAGCTAATATTCTGCGTTTTCATACAGGATCTTATGCATTCGCTAATATGCGACTAGTTAACTGGGCAATTGTGCGTATTAATGTGTGTATGAGAAATGGTGTAAGATGCAATCGCATGATGCTAATAGTAATATCGCCACATGTACTAAAGTGTGAGTTTATCTAAAATGGCGCTTGGGCGACCATTCGCAAAATGGCGTCTTGCGATTTCATTTCCAAGATGGCGTCTTGCGGCCAGTCACAAGATGGTGTTGCTGCGATTCAATTTTAAACTGATCTCGTCTCAGCCAATAATCCAGCTTCGACATGTGGCACACGTTATGTCATAACGTCACACAGCGTTGCACCACCGATAGGCAGAGCAGAGGAGCTGCAGCTGGAAGAGGTGCAGCCATAGGACATAGAAGTAAGTCAAGTGTCTGTGGGCTCGAGCCAGAGTGATGTGGGGGCTAGAGCTGGACAGACAGAAGGGGGCTGGGGCTATAGATACTGTGGGGCTGGAGAGAGAGAAGGGGGGATGAGGCTGAAGAGAAATGGGAGAAGTGGCTGGATATTATCCACAACTGGCAGGATTAGAAGGAAAAGGCTTGGGGACAGTAATCTTCATTCTAAAGAAGCATTACAGATACAAATGTACAAATGGTACTAAATTAGCAAATTCAGTTTCATATAAAATTGTTTGATCAAGGAAGTTCACATTTTGCCCTGCACCAAAACTTCTGTTATTATGTGGTTAAACCTCTCCTAAATGACGATGACCTTGGTTATATTCCTATGCATGGTCATAATTACCATAGGTGCAAGGGGTTCAGCTGCTATGGGGCCCAGAGCTGAGGGGGGCCCATCTTCCTTGTCAAAGTTACATGTGTTATATACATTTTTCACCATTGGGTGCTACATAGGGGAACCCTTACAAACTCCTGAAATTAGAGTATTCGGGGAAATGGTATCTGTAGAGTTTGATAAGTTACGTATTAAAATTCAACATAAACCTATCCTTGGCGACAATCTCAAAAGGGATGAAAGAAGAGCATTAAAGGAGATACAAACATGGGATAAGGTAGTGATAAGCCATCCGAATCCGATAACGGTGGGAATGTGGTTATGTGGCCCAAAACCAAATACATGAAGGAAGCATTGAGACAGTTGCAAGGTACATCTTGCTACCAGAAACTTCTGTTTAATCCCTCAGATAACTATCTCTTTTTCTATATCAGAATGATTGAAAAGGCTGTTAAAGGAGGTATTATTTCAAAACAAGAACTAGATTATCTAACAGTAAAAATCACAACATTCTATATGCTACCTAAAGTGCCTAAAAATAAGGATGAACCTGCCAGGAAACCGATTGCATCAGGGATAGGAGAACTCTCGAAACAAGCAAGTAAATTTGTGGACCTACATCTGAGAGAGTTCGTCACCAGCCTCCCTTTATATGGACACGATACAATAAATAACAGTGTCACGAACACAAATATTCAGCCTCCTGGGATGCGAAGAAGATATCACCGTCCTCTATCAATATTCCAAATATGTTACACCCTTGGATTGGCGCTCTTTATGTTCTTATGCTAATCTCAGAAAAAATTATGAGAACAAAAAGGAAACAATCATAGTGTAGTAACTTAAAAAAGGATTGTTGATTCACCGTGAGGGATTATTCATATCGGAAATAGGTGTTAATAGAACAGTCCCATCCACGTGATACTTAGAGCACACCTCTTAATGCCCCTTCGGGTATTAAGGTTACCTTCTAATTTTCCTCACACAAAGAGGAATCACCAGCATATGTTTCAAAACAACTCCTTTATTACAGCTCCCGCATGAGGTTTCCAGGTAATATTTCATGTACCAAAACAGAAAACATAAAAGTACATAGCATAATACTGCTTCAGACTAGTTTATTAAGAATGTGTCGTACAGGATTTATTGTCAATAAATCTCTTATAAGAACTATTAATAATATGGAATGTGAGAGCACTGTTCCCAAGTGGAAGATCTTAAACACTTTCTATCTTTATACACAATTATCATTTTAATACTTTGCTGCTATCTGGAAACTTATTTTAAGTGATAATATCAATAAAAGTTATGTTTTAGTTTAATACATCAATACATTGGACAAATAATATATGTATGTTAATAGGGGATTAGTGCACTACGGAAGAAAACTGCTTTCTTTTCTCTTTTTGTTCTTAAGGTAACCTTAATACCTGAAGGGGCATTAAGAGGTAAGTATCACGTGGATGGGACTGTTCTATTAAGTATTTTGGATGTGAATAATCCCTCACATATGGTGGATCAATAATCCTTTTTAAATTGCTACAGTATGTTTGTTTCCTTTTTGTTCTCATCATTTTTTTGAGGTAAACATAAGAACATAAAGAGCGCCAATCCTATAGAGTGACATATTTGGAATGTACACGATGCATCAGATGTCCTGCGCAAATTGACTGATATAAAGATTGATGAGAACCACATACTTGCCACCCTGGATGTAGAAGCCTTGTATACCAGCATTAGCCACAAGGATTGCATATCAGCGGTTGAAAACAACCTTAAGAAAGGATTAATGACATTGATATATTTCTACTTGAGCTTTTGGAATTAATTCTGTACAGAAATTATTTTTTTGGACCAATTTTATCTTCAAGTCCGTGGCACGGCAATGGGTGCACCTTTTGGAAAGAGTCGCTCGCAAGCCATAAAGAGATCATATGCATGTGGTACATGTCCTCCTCTAGCCTTTTCCATGGTATCAGGTACATTTATACTGCATCTTCCTACCTGCACTTTCATCAGTTAGTGAGGATTTACTCACCAAGAGCAGCTCCTATCCACAGCTGAAACTAGATGCAGCTTTAACTCCTGCATATACACTAGGGTCTCTCATTGATCATATAATGTCTATCTGACATGTTCAAAAGCAGAACCTCTTTGTGTTTTAGGAAGGTTCCTCTATCCTTTTCATATACTTAAATATTTATTGGTTGGAACATTTGTTTATATGAAACATGGAAGATACAAATTATTTGAGCTGAGACATAATTGTGTCATCATTATTTATAAATGCTTATTGTAACAAATATTCTCACCAGAGGTATCTCAGAGAATTAATGTGATATATAGGAATTGTCCTTCTATTTTGCCATTATACAAATAAAATAATTGTACTGCAATAGAAAGATAGGAACCTTCCCACTGGAGCTATCGCCAATAATCTCTATGTTAAAAGGGCCATTCTGTAAAGTTAATCAATGTCCTCCAAATCGTCTTGCAATGAACAGTCACTAAATATCCTCTATCAAATTGGACACTCCCGTTCTCTTCTTTTATACTGGTTTAATAAGTGCAGATTGGTTGCTCCTTATAGGATAGCCCAAAGAAAAATAACATGCATATAGTGTAATATGTTTTTAATGTAGATAAATAAGTTTACTGTAATCACGTAAAATACAAAAAGAATACATAAAATTTACAAACATGTAAGAGCACACCCCAGGTTTGGTGCATAACCCTGGCGGTAGTGAATAAAAACAACTACCGAGTAACAGTGAGAACTGGCAAAAGTCAGTTCTAAGCACTTTGTGTCTCTGACACCAAATGAAGGAGCTCCCTCCTTCAAATGTGTCACACAGGGGGGTCGGGTATTTCTCCTAATCATGGCCGCTGTCAATACACCATCCCCTGCCGCAGACGTGTTTCAACCTGCAGAGGGTCTTTTTCAAGGCAGATGTCAAGGACCCAAGGACTCCTTCATTTGGTGTCAATTGATATCTGCTTCCTTTGGTAGGGGAAGGTAACAAAACCCTTATGCTGCTGTGTTGCAGTTACTCAGTAGCTATTTCATTCAGTCCAGCTTTCACAGCTTCTGCACAGGGAGAAGGACTGTTTTGGCTCCAGAATAGGTTGATAAATGTGGTGCACTGAGATTTGAACTTAAGCAATGAAGTACTGCATTTATGTACAGTTCCTCTATTTTCAGGGCTGGCCCATGTCTAACTTTTTAAAGCACTATGGGGCCTATTTATCAAGGCGGTTTTTCACAAATAAATCTCCTGCAAAAAAACAAAACTATCGTGGCAGATCGCAGTCCCCAACATTATTAGTAGGGACTACTATCTGACACCTATGTACTAGGGATGTGCAGGCTCGGATAGGTTCGAGTTTGCCCATTGAGTTCGGATTTTTCCCTCCAAAAAAACGGAACTCAGAAAGAGGCAAAACGTCATCTTGCATGGACGAACATCGTCATTCCTGGACTTTTGTCACAGTGGTGAATAATACAGCAGTGAATACTACAGAATACAATAGTACAGTAAGCCCTGACAGGCGGGCCAATCACATACAGTACTGCAGTGTAAACAGTGTCTTTAATACAGTATACAATACTGTAGTAATTCTGCACGGCGGGCTATTTTAATAAAATACTGCCCATGCGATTATTGGAATTTCGGCAGTGATGTGCGGCACTCACACAGTGATGGCATGTCTTAGAAGTTAGTAGTGGGATTTTAGCAGCGCTGTATGAAATCACTGAACCACAAATCTCAGCCCAGAAAGAGGTCTCCTTGGATTACAAACTGCGCATTTTCTGAAGCACACTTGCAGCAATGTCGGCACTGCTGTGCCACTAGGGGTTTGTACAACATGTCGCTTATCGGTACACATCAGTAAGTGCAGGTCACTGTGGCACTGTAGACAGTGGTGTGCAGTGCTCACACAGTGATGGTATGCCTTGGAAATTAGTAGTGGGTCCTGAGCAGCGGTGTATAAAACCATCACTGAACTACAAATCTCAGCACAGGAAGCGGTATCTTTGAATTACAAACTGACTGTGCGTTTTCTGTAGCAATCCTGCGGCAATGTCAGCACTACTGTTTAATTTAAGTCAGTTACTATACCCAGGAAAGTTTATTATGGCTTTTAGTATTTTTTTTTAATTACTATTATTTCTTTATTATTATGAGTTAATTGAGTTGTTTCTTATAATTACTTAATGATCTGAATACTAAACCTATATGGAAGCCATTACTATATGGATAAAAATTAAATTTGACTTTGTAGGACTCCTTTGCAGTTAACCCTGCACTGTGTTTAGCCTGATGAGCCAATAAGTATACTATTCTTAACACCTGTGTTTAATGAAGAACCTAAAGGTTGGTTTTTAATTGGCTATTGGCAGTATAAAAGTTGGCTTGTTGGACAGTAAATTTATTCCCTCTGAAGAAACCATCAGTTTGCGGATACTGCCATTGAGGAGCTGCTTCATTATTCACCACCATGGAAAAGCTATTGGTCTCCTGCAGAACTGCCCTCCCTGTCTGCCATATTGATGGTGAGCTGCAACTTTGGATCAGCCATAACATCTATTCATGGCTGGGGATTACTGAGCTCTTACTGGCAGCGATATCTATCCTGACTGCTGCAGTAAGAGGGAGGTGTATAGTGTACCACGACGAAATCCTCCAAACATATTTGGAGCCTCCGGCCAGGGAGTCTTTTTCCTTCTGCTGCTGCTGCTATCAATGGCAGTGCTATCTAGCTGCAGTAAGAGGGGGATGTGTGGCGCTTTCTGGACCAGCTGAAGCTAGGCATCCTCCTGTTTCGAGGCTGTGGAGCTTCATTTCATCTGCCGTAACAGCTAAATTGACCAATGGGAACTCTATTGTAGCCATTTGACACCAACAACTTACATACAGACTGGAATTTAGTTTGGTCAGTTTGCCTCTCAAGCTCTTTTGTGACTTTTTTATTTGGTTCATTACCAGGATCCAGATAAATATTATATATATATTACTATTTACTACATCTAATATTGGAGCAAATTAAGGATCATAAACTTGAAACCTCAATATTGTTTGTAAATTATCCACTTTTTTTTTAGTCACTAACTGCAATGATGACTAATATACATCACATCCTCTATATTTTGATACTTTGTATGTTTTCATAGTTATTTTTATGTTATTGATTGTAAAGTTTATTTATACTGTGTAATGAGTATTAGTTAATACTGTTTTATTTAATATGTCTTCTAATTCTAATTAGCTCCTATTAGTGGTTTGTCTTAATCACCTAACTTTTCAATAACAGTGAAACCCGCAGCATGGAGTCTCCATATGATGTCACCAAGACCTAGCCTGTTTCACACTGGGCCTAAATTTCCTAAGGAATCGGGCCGACAAAAAAAAATGCCCTTGGGCCCACACTATAGAAGAAAAAAGCCCCATACTGAAAGCACTAGGGCTCTTCCCAAAAAACCCTGCTAGTTCGTGTGGGGTAATAATGTTTTAATTGATACCTCTGTATCTTTTTGATGATTCACTACAGATCCCAACAAACCTTGGCATCCCTATTTGGCTATACTTATAAAATGAAAAGTGCCAGCATACCTATGGCTGCCAGAGTATGTAGCCACAGAACTACTAAGTTCCTTTCATGAAACATGTGAAATTTCTTATTGATATTGCACTGCCATATTCTATAACTTTACATCACTTGCGTATTGAAGTAAAGGGCACACAAGTCGACTTAATCTGCTGGCCCATGGAGATTTCAAAGGGAGGAGGCACTGGGGCCATGGTGCAATGAATTGCTACAGCTGTACAATGCATTCTGCAGCCACTATGATGCAATTTGTGTCAGCACACTCCCGAGAATCCAAGAGAGCACCCTGAATCTCTCAGACATTCTGGACAGGGGTTGCTGAGACAGGGGTGAAGAGGATACTGATTACCTGGGCCCAGGCTTGTCTCGGGGGTGGCCAGGCCAGCCACGGAGATCTTGTAGGAGCAAGCCACCGTGAAGCACAGTATTTTAAGACATTTTAAGTGCTTGTGGCCACACCTCCTCTAGCACACGTGCCTGCTGTATGCCCATCCACTAGACGATAAATTGAGCAATTGAACAATATCGTTATCGTTCAATAATCATTTGCACATTGGTTAAAAAAAATTCTAAAACGACCAGTTCCCGCTGGTCGTTTAGACATCTATCATCAGGCAAACATGCTGGACAAACTGACGATAACGTCAGGTTGAGCATGTTTGCAGATTGATAAGCCTGTACTGAACGACTGCTCGTTCAGTGCAGGCTCATCACAGACTGACAAACGACTGCACGATTACAATGTCATAATCGTGCAGTCGTTTTCATGTCTGCTAGTGGATGGGCAGCTTAAGTCTTAGCGGCCCTGAATCCTCGAAAGAAGGAAAGTATGGGGACAGATATGGAGGAATGTGTGTGCAAAAGTGTTTAGGGCAGTGGTTCCCAAACTGGGTGCCACAGGGCACTTGCAAGGATACCATGGTTGGTGGTTCAGGACCAAATCAAATGTATGGTCTACATGATAGGCAAAACCAGAGCTGATGGCTGTCAATCATAAAATATTTGGACAAACAGAATTGCAACCCTGTCCACCACATAACTGATTGGAAGGATGAAATGTTATCACAAATTACTTATTTATGTAGCATTTCTCTGTAAGAATCTTTTTGCCTAGAGTTGCTGTGAAAACAATGCTGAGACTCAAGGGAGCCGTCAATTAAAAAAGTTTGGGAACCACCGGGTAAGGGGATATGTGAGAAACAGGCGCCTTTTCATTACAAAGTTTATTTACAACAACCGTGTGGAAGGTACAGACATATTGTTGGTACATACACAAAATGTTAACTTGGTATCTGCGTTATAGTGAATTAGCATTCCTTAGTGTCTCCCGACTCCTGCAGGGTGCCATGGTCGCTGGTAGAGACGGTGCCATCTTCCCGGCTGTGCCCTATATCACCTGTGTTACCGGCTCCATCCTCCTCAGCAGCCTGCAATCGGGAACGTCACTTCCGGTGGCAGCGGGATGTGATATCTGGGAGACAGCGGCGGCTCAGTGCGCAGGCGCCGGCTTCAGGCTGGAGACGGAGAGCGGTGGTGAAGCGTGGAGCGCACTAAAACCAGTAATGGATCGTTGGCATCAGTGCCTGCGAACTCTCCAGTTTATATTAATGACATTAAGAAGATAACATACTAACCTATACCCAGGGGCATATTCCAATGACATATATATGTAATGTAAACATAACCTAAATAAACTGTACTTTTAAGATAATATGAAAGCAGTGAGTGTTTGTAGCTATGGCTTATTATTACCATTATACTCAGAAGAAAATGATGATCAGCCTTTATAGGTACATTTACTCAGTTATAGTTTGCATATGTCACAATGGCACATGATGATGATTGGCAAGGCACAGTTAAATAATTTTTACAATTTTGCGATAATACAGCACCAGAAAATAGATAATTGCTTACCAGTTTACATAATGGGCCCCATCCATCTGCAATGGATTGCAGCGATCCCGGGATGCTACAATCCAGCATTGCGGGATCGGATTGCCAATTTGATGACCACAATCAAAATATCGCGATCGTCAAATCGCTGACATTTAATATGGCAAATGTCGATGGTGGGAGGTCGGCGTTAATGTATGGCCACCTTTAGAGGTTTATTTATAATATAGATAAAAATACCTAAATCTGGCATAGCAGGTTTTTTCACCTAATACCCCTTTCACACATATGCCAAAAACCTGTTTTTTTTCTTGTGCACGCACATCGACCCGGGTCTCAGCTATGTCTGAGCAGAAACTACTTGGGTCGTAGTCACGGGTCTGCAACCCTGCAATCCACCAGGGTTATTGGGCACGATTCTATTCTATGCGATGTGAATAGCGCCGGAAGTGAGCTCCAGCAGCTATTCAATACACCGCGCTGCCAAGTCCGACTATAGGATTTCTTCTCGCAACCGCCCGGGGATGAGAGCAGAAATCCGACAAAAGTCCCGGCGCGAGGCTGTTTTCTGCCCTTAGCGCCGGGAAAACAGCATCGCGCCGGGAAGTTAGGACGGGGAATGCCCGTTCTCACGCCTAAAAACCCTGTTTAAGGCGCGAGAACGAGCCTTCCCCGACCTAACATCGCGATGGATTGAATAGCTCCGGGAACTATCTCCCGGCGCTATTTACATCGCGCTCAATTGAATCGAGCCCATTGACTTGCAATCCAGGTCAGTGCCCAGGTTTATGTCTGAAAGGCATAACCTGGGTCTTGATCTGGGTCAGGCCTAAAATACTTGATTGGCGGGCACAGTAGCTGTCATCTCCAGGCGTCCACTGTTAGATGGATAACTGGAGAATTCGGGTCCGTTGTGAAGGGTGACGACCAGGGAATAACCCGGGACCATCACCCAGGTGTGGAAGGGGCTAAGTACTGAAACTCCGGCTTCAGCCCGTGTTCAGTGCCTAGTTAAACCCAGGATTTTTTCTGAAAGGGGTATAATCTGGGCATTCTCCCTACTTAACTAGCTTTGCAAGATGCAATGGCCATTGTCGAGTGGTGACGATTGTGGGCATCAGGGACTCTCCTGTCAAGGATAGCAGCCGTATCTGTACCATCGACTGTCCCCAAATGCAGGGAGATAGCAGATGCAAAAAATAAAGCATTTTTTTCATATTTAATGTATATTATAGTGTCGTTTTTTTAAACTTTTATTTTAAAATGTCTTTATTTTTAAAAAATCTGCACCTGGTAGAGCGTGCTTCAGTTGCAGTGTGCATATGTGTGACAAAGCATGCTGGTTACATGGATGCTTAGAATGGCCGTGACTGGCGAGCAATGCGTAAGTAACTGCTTACTGATGCTGATCAGAATCACTAGCAATGTTTTTATTTTTCAATTAATAGCACCAAATGTTTTTTATCATAGCTGCAATGACTGATATAAATAGATACGGCTTCCTAGCTTCCAACTTTTAATTCTACACTGGTGTCATTTCTCTGTAAATTTAATGAAAATAATAATATAGGATTGTTCAGTAATTTGTCTCTATATAAACAACTGTTAATAAAGAAAGGCTCCTTTAAAATTCTTTGCAAATGAAATCATTTCTCAATTTATTTTTGCATTATACGTCTAGGAATTTTTTAATCATATTATATAATGTGATAGCCCCAAGAGAGCATAAGGAATGGAAAAATGGCCAATGTAACATTTGTACAAGGTAAGTGACATTTGAATTTGAAAATCTACTTCTGTTAAGACACTTTTTCTATACTAAGTGCAATTGTGCAAGTTTGAAAACAATTGTACATTCCACGCAGAGATATATATAGACTTTTCTTTTGGGTGGAGGAGGGGGGTTAACAATAATTTTTGACTTCTAGTCAGACCTGACTTCACTCCTTAGCAGTCCTGAGTCCTGAAGGCCCTGCACCCTACTATACTAAGGAGTCAATTCAATTAGATGTGAGTTTGCAAAAGCAAACTTGCATCACGAAACTCGCATATGAGGGTGGATCCAAAATCGGTGTCCTGACCACGAATAACAGAGAAATTCAAGTTCAAATGGCATTTATTTTTCAACATAATCTCTATTTACTTCAATACACTTCTCCCATCAATGCTCCAACCTCTGATTCCGTTCAGGAAAAAGTTTGGTGATTGGTCCTCAAACCAGTCCTGTACAGCAGTCATTACATTGTCATCAGATGCAAAAGTCTTCCCACTAATGTGTTCCTTGAGCATGAGTGTATATTTCAGTAGGCTCTATTTTCTTCATTTGCAGATATTTAATGACGGCTCGAATTTCAGTTTTTTCCATTTTTCAACTTTGAGTGACATTGTTCAGTTTATTATTTAATATCTGCAAAAATAAAAGAAAAATTGTGCTGTAATTTTCCACAGTGTTCTACTAAGATCTCTAGTACATACAATACCAATACGGGGCGACATCTATTACTACATCAGGACACAGACTTTTGGATCCACCCTCGTACATCGCAGCAATGCGCACACCCAGAAATGAGACATCCAATTAGAAATGGCAATTCACGGGACTTGCTGAGAGATTGTGCGCCTTTTCTGCAATAAATAGCCTGTCAAAGGTTCATGAAAGAGTGGGGAAATCATCCTGAACCCTAAAAAAGTGTCAAATAAAGCTGGGCACACACATCAGCGATGTGCCGGCCCAGCGGCCTGGTAATGTGATGTGACGATATTTCGCATCTATGTATCCACACTGAACGATCTGCCGTATGATAACACAATATATCGTTACATCAGAGTTTCCCAAACTCCTACATTACAGTCCAGGTTTTAAGGATATTCATGCTTGAGCACAGGTGAATTAATTAGTACCTCAGTCAATTTGATTTAACCATCTGGGCTGAAGTATGGAAATCCTTAAAACCTAGACTGTAATTACAGAGTTTGGGAACCTCTGCATTACATACTTCATGTGACAGCACCTTGTTGCCTGTGGCATCTTCCCATCTGACGTGCAGCATATCAGATGGGAAGATGCGACCACCAAATTCATCAAACGATGAATTGGGTGGATTTGGAGGTACTTACACACTATACGATGGTTGTTGCGATCCATCACGGATCGCAAAATCTTCAATATATTGAATAGTGTATACCCAATTAAGATAGCAGGACCATATAGATGGCTATTAATGACCATAATGAAAGTACTTGAAGTTCTTAAAAGGTGTCAAATGACTGATTTTTGCTTTTTTTTATTAATGGTGGAAAATGACAGCTAGCAAGTGTGTTTCAGCAAATGAAAGTCTTTACAGCATTTTGGGGTGCAGAAAAATATATGTAAAGTGATTTTTCAGTGTTTTATACAAGTTTTAAGAAGTTTGAAAAAACACATTCAGCTCCCAACTTCAAGTTCAAAATCCCCTCTGCCATCAATACAACACCTCTACATACATGTTCCACATCATTTACACCTCCATATACCCGTTCCACATAATTAAACCCATTATTGAGCTCACAGATTGTTGGGGTTCAAAGCTGAATTAGGGGTGGGAGAGTCAGCGTGTATCTCTTTGGAGTGTGAAATCTCATCCGGCCTCCTAATTAACTGAAACCATGCGCAGCCTGTGGCTATATTTGTTTAAAATCAGAGTTAGGGCCTGATTCAGACCCACTCGCGAGCGGCTGTCCGCTCGCAAGTGGGTCGATGGTCTGCACTGAGCATGCGCACGACGGAGGGAGCTCCGTCGTGCGCATGCGCCAGACACGACGAGCGAAGGACTTTCCTTCGCTCGTTGTGTCCGATCAAAGGGGGCGTGCTGTCAATGTTGATTGACAGCACGCCCCCTTTGGTGGGCGTGCCTCCCTGACGGGGGCGTTCCCACGGGAACGCCTCCCGTCAGAAGCCGGCCCACTGACATCACTAGTGATGTCAGTGGGAGTGATTTTGGCTCTGATAGAGCCAAAATCACTCCGGAGCTTGCGGTTGAAAACCTCAACCGCAGGCTCTGGCTCGCAATTTCGATGGTCGCGATGGTCACGACCATCGCGGCCATCAAAATGCACGCTCGTATAGCCTGTGGGTGGTGACCCACAGCTATACGAGCGTCCAGGAGGACGCTCCATGAAAATGGAGCCCGGCCCTCATTCAGAGCGTGCGCTCTGCTCAGAGCGTACGGCTCTGAATGAGGGCCTTAGTGCCAGAGACTGGAAGGGGGAGGAGGGTTGCGGAAGCAAATGCAAGTTTCTAAAGGGAGGGTTCTAAATGTTTCAGTATAGAGGGATTGTGCCATACTTGCCTACCTTTTAAATCTCCTCCCCGGGAGAACCCGGGGAGGAGAAGCAGCTGGGTCCCGACGGGGGCGGGGCCAAACGATTCACGACATTAAGCCCCGCCCCCTCCGTGGCAAATTGCCGCGATTTGCGCATATTTAAATAAGGGGTGGGGCTAAATGACGCGATTCATGAAGAATCGTGTCTTTAAGCCCCGCCCTGTACACAGGGACCCGCGATTGCCGCGGAAGTTCTCCCCATTCTGCCCACTTCATTAGGAAGTGGGCAGAATGCGGGAGAAGTGCCTACCCTTCCGGGGGTGCGGGGGGTTACCCGAAAAATCGGGAGCCTCCCGCGAAAACCGGGAGGGTAGGCAGGTATGGATTGTGCAATTCATGTACTTCGAGCCGTATTCAATTTGATTCGCACCCGCGATACTTTTTCGACTCCCGGACTTTCCGCCTACTTCGCCTGTTTTGCATGCGGAAAAGTATCGTGCGCGTGCCCGTTCTCAATTTTAAAGTAGGTGAAAACGGGACCTGGCGAAACTGAAACAAACGGAAAGTCCTGTCAGATTTGGGGAAATCAGCCTGACACCCCCCAAAAGATGCTCTGACATGGGGGTTAGCTATGGTTACCCCCGATTTGGCTTGCTGAAGGTATTTGGTGTTTTTAAACGGGCTCAATAGCTGCTAAATAGCGTTTTTGTATAAGTGGTGCAGAATAGTATTCCGGAGTTTTTTTTCCCAGAAAATAACATTCCAGCAAATTTGGGGTACTTGAAAATGGGGGCCAGCATATTTTAAAGTTGCTAAAGTTAAGTTTAAAAAATCCACCTGCCGCAAGCACCTGCAATGGAAAAAACACCTGGGGCATACTTGGGGACCCCCCTGGAGTCTAGTTCGCTAGTTTTTAACTTTGTCCCCCAACTTTTTTTTTTTTTTACCCCAAATTGAAAGTGTTTTTTTGGGGTGTTCTTAAGTCTTTTTTTTAAATTTTTGACGCAGTTTACCTTTAGGGGACTGTCTTAAGGCTGCACGGGGGTTCCTGCAAAGTTGTACCCCAAAACCCCAATTCTGCACTTTTTTCCGCCTGCTATTCATAGGCGAAACTTTTTCGCCTATTACATTACATTGACTTTCTGCCTAGGCGGAAAGTCTTTGAAATTGAATACGTCGATACTTTTCCGCCTGGCGAAATGACGTCATCGGCGAAACTTTTTTGCCGATTCTGGCTTTTCGCTCCAAAATGAATACGGGCCTTAGACTGAACCAGGCACCTGTTTTGTGACTGCAGCAGCATCCTTAGCTATACCTATCAGTTTACGGTGAACCAGAAAAGTCAATGAGGCAATGATCGACTAATATTTATGAGACACTGAAGTAGGACTTGATTTCATTAGGCACTGGTTTCAAGTAAATTCATACAGTATGCCTTATTCTAATGGATGTTCAGAATAGTAGAGGTTCATTTGGAGAATCTAATTCACTATTTTAATTGATTGAATAGGTAGTATGTATAAACTATCTCAGCTGGGGTTTAGTATCTAGCAATATACTCTCAGTTTTCTCTAAATATTCTGCAAGTCATTTTGCTTAAGAACAAAAGATAGCACTCATATACAGTACATGAAGAGTTTGTCGACTTTTGTACAGTAATGATTCATCTTTGAAGTAACAAGGTTATAAATCCATTGTAGTATACTCAGAGCACAATGTATTTTCAGTCAGAGTTCTCTCCATCACCTCCTGTCTGTGGCAGTCCTGTCTCACACTGGGCTCTATTTATTAACATTATTTTTACTAAAATAAAGTGAAAAAGGGTGTTTTCACACCCTTTTTACATTATTTTAGTTTAACATAAATTTACTAAAGGGCAATTGGAGTAAAATTCAAAAAATTCTACTCCAAACTCTAATTACCACATATTTTTAGTAAGTAGATCTCATTTCCCATAATTGTAATGGCAAATGTGATTTGGCCAAAGCTACTAAAGATAAATTGTGAAAAAATACCGGGGGAAGCCCTGTGATGGGTAGCCGGCCCCAGTGATCAGTTGTGTGGTCTAGACCGCAAGCTGATCACTGCAAAAAAAAATAACACCTGCATCCAGGGTTATGTTATCGGTGATGTCCTCCCCCGGGGCTCCGGTCAGCTGGTCTTCCGGCACCAGCACTGTGACCCTGGTCAGCTGCTGCATAGAGCAGCTGACTGGGGTCACAGTGCAGGATGGGAGACCAGCTGACCGGAGCCCCGGAGAGAAGATACCACTGATCACTGGAGGTAAATGACAGAGTGGGGGGTCACAGGGGAAGAGGGGATCACGCGAGGGGGGGGTGGAGTGTTAAGCGAGCCGGTCGTCGCATGCGCGGCACCTGCTCACTGTATATTTTTGCAAAAAATACAGTGATAGGGCTGCGGAGGAGTTTCGCAGGGACAGAGCTTTATCGCAAGCTCTGTCCCTGCAGGGTATTTTTGATAGATCCCTGCGAATTTAGGCAAAAATATCACACTACAATCTGCATTTCAAATGCGTATTGTAGTAAATAGAGCCCACTGTGACTCAGCTAATGCTGGGGAGTCATCCTCAAATCCACCAGGGGCGGATCTAGACTTTTCTTTTAGGCGGGACAGTTAAATGGCTAAACTTGACTTCACCCCTCCTCCTTTCAAGTCTTAACTCCCACCTTTTATAGAAACGACTCCTCCCCTTTCCAGTTCTGACTACTGTAGGCCCTCCACCCTTCTTCACTATGTATCACGAAAAATTTATATATTTTAGGATAGAAGTCAATTAAGTCTGCTCTTTGCTTTATTTTATCTAAAATACTATATATCAATACAATCACAATAAGGTTCCTCCACTGATTAAATGCATGATAAGCATTTTAGTAGATGCTAAAATAGAGGTATTTTTAGAGGGAATCTTACAGGATTAAAAAGAAATGAAAATCCAAATGAAAGCCAGGTTCTTTAAATAATTGTTAAGCACCTTTGATGAGGTTCCATCAGAAGCCTTCCCACAATTCGATAAACGGCCTCTCTTGGTGGACAGTAAAAGAACACAGCTAATTTGATTGATTGTGTAAAGTTAGATCTCCTTATCTGGTCATCCTTTCATTCAAGTAGGTAGTGACTCCAGTCTGCTTGTTGTTAGTGGTTTGAGCTACTGGGAATTGTCAGTTAAATCTATCAGAATGCTCACTGTATGGTGATTTATATATAGGATCAGACAGGATGTAGTCAGCAGTCGGGATCCCGGCTCCGGAATACCGGCTGATGGCATGCCGAAGGTAAGTATCGGGTGGTTAGGGTTAGGCATTAGGGGGAGGGTTAGGAACTAAGGGGGGGAGGGGTAGGCTAGGTTCAGGCACTAAGGGGGGGATGTTAGGCACCAAAGAGGGAGCATAAGGGTTAGGTTAGGGAGAGAGAGAGGGTTAACAACAAGTGTCGGTATGTTAACCCTGTCGGCATCCCGGCATCGGCATTCTGACCGCTGGGATCCCCACTGTCGGCATTACATACCTAACCCGGATCAAACATATCTTTTCTGTGCAGTTTTAGCTCTGATGCTAGGAGCAAATGATTGGAGGTAACTGTGTTACTGACTGCTCCCATAAAACTGAGCAAGCAGCAAAGCTTTGGGGAGGGGAGGAATTGGGGCATCTAATACTATAAATTTAGTCATGTCAGGCCTCCTTTTCATAGGAGCCAACCTTTCACCCGCCATGAGTGACAGATTAGGGATGGCCATATGAATGTGATGGTTGGCAACCATCAATGTGTTATTTATAATGCCGATGGTTTGTCATTTTGAATGTCTAATGGCTATGGTTGCCACCAGTGATGGCTCCAGTGGTAGGGCTGCAGAGAAGTTCAAAATTCAAATAGGGGAACCACACCAACTGTCACCCCAGACGCTGCCAAACATCGCTGGCTGGCACTCACTGGCACTTGGTGTGGCTACAATATTTGAAGTTTGGACTGTGCTGCAGCCCCACCTCTGGAGCCACCACTGGTTGCCACCATGACTTGCTCCCATTCCAATGGGTTTTATCTATGTTTTGGCCAATGTTTTCTCATGTAGTTAAGTGGCAGTGCTTATTTGCTTTTGATATTTGCAATATCACTCATTTGCGCATGCTTATGAATGGACCATTGATGGTTAACCTATCCAATGGTTTACAAATAAAGGCATGCTGGGATGCCACAACAATTCCATGGTGCCCTTTTAATGTGCTTCCTTCTGACAGATTTCATGGACAGATACGAGTAGTGGCTTCAACAGCACTCACACGTCCAAGGTTCCTATGCTCCTTTCACCACAAAGGTGATAATTTATGTACAGTTGTGTAAATATTCAATCTGAGTAACAAAATTTAATGTTTCAGAAATATTTATGTCAAAGGGTATCACATGGTAATATATTTACTGCTTGGTATCTCTATTATATGGATAGTTATTTCTCCTTATCTTTATAGCACAATGCATATAGCAGTTAACCTCCACTGTCTGAAGAATAAAGAATTATCAGCTATCTCAATAAAAAGTTTTATTCGTAAAAAAACACCATAGTACAACTGTGTGCGAAGACACATCAGAAAAACATTGCGACCATAGCGAAGACCATCGGACACCCTAAAGTTTCTCAGTGTTCACCTCAACTAACCTGCTGAGGCCAGTGACTCTGCGTCTGTGGACAGTCACTAGTTTCAGCATGCCCCCAAAACGCGGTGACACACCTGCGCTTTAAAAGCCCCTCCCCGTTCCCAAACAGCTGCAGATTGTCAATCAACCGTCATCTACTGCCGCACTGCGACTTATGCAGGACCAGATCTACACATGCATAGTGCAGCCCATGCGCACATCAAAAACAATTGGCCAATTTCGACTGAATCGAAATAACGTCCACTTCTGAATCTGTCCGAGAGTGGGATAGGAGACAGTAATCTAATCTATATTATTTTATTAACATTTACTTTACAGTTGGAAGACCTTCCTACACTATCTTTTAATTTCACACCGTCAATGCATGTTAATATCACTATGTTAAGTATGTGTACACACACGTATGTATACATACAGTGTATATAATATATATATACATATATATATAAGAAATATTTATACATTTTTGTAAAGTAAAAGATAAAGCTGTGTACTTATGAACATGAAATAGATACTCCAATACTACATTTTGTAAATTGCATTATGGTGCAATGGTCCCCGTGCCCTAATACTTATATAGGGGAATTCAATATGGAGCGAAAACTCAGTTTTTTGCGTTAATATCGCACCTATGACGTCATTATCGCAGGTTTTAGTTTTACACTGTATTCAATTTCAAAGACTTTTCGCAGGTTCGAAAAGTCTTTGAAAAAAAACGGGGATAACTTTTCACCACTGAATAGGTGGCGAAAAAAAGTGCAGAATTGGGGTTTAGGGGTGCAGGCTTAAAAAAAAATAGCCTGCACCCCTGGGAATGACATTTAAAAAATAACTGTAAAAAAAAAAGTAAAAAATAAAAATAGGGACACCCCAAAAAATTATTTAAAAAATTGGGGTAAAAAAAAAAAAGGGAAAAAATTGTTTAACAATAGGGAAATAGGTTCAGGGCTATACTGCAAGTATGCGGCAGGTGTTTTCTAGAACAGGTGCACAAATGCAGAATTTTTAAAAACTTACTTTAGGGACATCAAAATATGCTAGTACCCATTTTCATGTACCCCAAATTTGATGGGACCACTTAAAAAAACGAAAATAATCACCTAAGTGCTCTTCTGCAACACTTCTTCAATGTCGGGAAAAAAACACCTGCTGCGGCTATTTAAATCCCCGACTTTCATTTACAGGCTAAAACGGGGGTACCCATAGTGATCCCCCATGTTTTTACAACTTTAGGGGGGTCCTACAATTTTTTTAAGGAAAATTTCGTAACTTTACGCTAATCCCACTTTGCAGGCTCCCGTTTTCGTTAGTTTCATATTGAATACGGGGATAAGTGGGTGCGCGCCCGATACTTTATCCCAGGTAAAAGCTCCGATATGAAACGTAAACTTCGACAGCGAAGTTTACGTTTCATATTGAATTCCCCTCATAGATGTGGTGAGGATGCTCTCTGTTAGATGCAGCATCAGTACGTCCCCTCCAGGTTATCCAGTCCAGTTCTTACACATTGCGGGCTGCTGGCAGCTTTGGGAGGAAGGCCTTTTGCATGCACTCAGGTTGAAGAGCCTCAATGGCAGGGATATGATCTGGCTCTGGAGGAAGGGCTACGACTGGGTGTCCTTTGTTCTCAGAAGTACATTAGCAAAAATAATTTAAAAAAAAGACGAAAGATAGATAGGAAAAACAAGCAGTGGCGGAAGGAAGAGCAGCTATACAGCACACAGCAGTCTCTGGCTGGGCAATATCACTACTGGGTGCAGCTTTGCCTCTTTGTCCAGGCAGCAGCTCTTACTCACTGCTTCCATCCAAGTGCAAGCAAACGCTCCGGGACGCGGAGGAAGCTCTCAGGCTCGCCCTAATGCTTGGTAGGAATAATACTGTGTGTGGGCTGCATATACATCTCTGCAGTTTCCTAATGAATTGTTTACTGCTGCCTCTGTCCCTTCCCTCCGCCCCCTCCCGGGCATTCTCCTCCCACTCTCCCTCTTTTCTTTTTTTCCTCTTTTTTCTTGTATGATATTGCCCCCTCCTCACTCAGTTTTCCCATTCCCATCCATTCATTCCTAGTAGGCATGTGATTAAAGTTCACACGAGTAAGGGGAGGTAAATTAGGATGGGGTGTTAAAATAATTTGCTGAAGTGCAGTATGTCTGGAGAAGCCTACGGTATGGTGGTGACAGTGTAAGCCGTTAGTAAGCACATGCACCTTATCTTCAGTTCATGTGCATCATTGTGAATGTATTAATTAATTCCTAGTTTTATTTGTGTACATATTAGCGCATCGCTGTGATTGCCATGGTAACCTGATCCATATCAGACAGGCATCATTTAGCTGCTTTTGTGAGGCCTGTCCGATTTTAGTTTATTATTTGTTGAATTGCAATTACCTTATTTGCCAAATGTTTCTGCCCAATGTATTTGTTTATATATGTACTGGTAATGTTTTGCTGTATGTATATTTGACTTTGTATTTATAAAATATTAGCAAAAATGTCATAAGTCATCAAAGTTATGCATTTTACTAGTGTTTTTATGCAAGTTAAATGCATTCAGGTCAATATAGTAAAATCTTAAATTAATCACCACATGTAAAACATGTTTGCAGTTGACTTGGGGTCTCATGATCACAAATGTTTGCTCACAAATGTTTGAACTTGCAAATTAAACACCAATTAACACTAGGGGGTTCAAGACTTAAATAATTTGGGTGTCATCTAGTTAAAATTCTTCAGAGTGTTATTGTTAATACAAATTTTCCTACACAGGAGAGTTGATGTTTACAAAAATTTTTTCAATGGCTTGGGTGCTGCATACATAATTTGTACTCACAGGAGATTTAGGGCTCAGAGATGTATGCAGTGCGATATTTACGCAGATCGAGCCATTGCACATGCATGTAAGCCGCACTGTGCACACGCAGTGACTGTTCTGCAATTACACTCGCAAAGAGGATCCATTCGCAAACTAATACCTATTTTCCACCAAAATCCAGGGTCTAACCTGGATTTTTGGACATGGTTCCAACCCAGGTCAGACCCAGTTTACACTGCACCTTCAATCCGGGTTATTCCTGGGTCAGCCCTGCTAAATTTGTGAGGTCATAAAAAATGGGAGGTGACTTCTCCACAGCCACCAATCAGCTCATTTTAGGCATGACCCAGGTCGGATAACCCGGTCGGGCCATTTACACTGCACCATTACCCAGGTCCATCCCGGGTCCAACCCTTGTAGCTACCTGGGTTGGATTCCCAGGTCACTTGACCCGGGTTATCCTTTTCCACTGAGCTGCTACCCAGAAATAACCTGGGTTATTGCAGCAGTGGAAAAGGTATAAATGACAGGTAATCAGCATTTAGGGGAGGTAATGGGGGTGGCTAGGCAAACGCAGGCGTGTCTGACTGTTTAAACGGCGTTTCATGGGCTTGCATAAGTTAGCTATTGTGATCTCCTTCGCAGCATGAGAGTTTTCTGCATGTCAGGAGAGACGCAGTTTTTGAGACAGGTCAGACTTTCTGCATTGCTGCCCGATATGCGTTGTTGTTACCGACGTTTACACTTGTGCGTGACAACGTTTGGATATGAGACGGCAGCAGTGGGCATCCCTATGCTCGGATAAGCTTTGGACCCAGCAATTTTTTGCAGCTGCATTCCGTGCGATATCACAGATGCGGTTGCATTAGCGTACATCTCCGAATCAGACCCTTATGGTGCGTACAGACTGGACGATCGACAACAATATCGTTGTTCGATCTCCCGGGTGTGCTGGACGTCGATATCGATCATCCAGCACACCACCAATGCACCAACGACTATAGCGATCAACGATCGCGGGTCCCTATAGTAACCTGGTCGATATCAACCAGGTTCGCATGCATGCACAGGCAATTATCGATATCGACCATGCGTATCCGCGTATCGCACCCAAAAAATGCACGATATTAACAATATGATTGATATCGTTATCGTTCATATCGTCCATTTTAATCGTACCGTGTGTACGCACCATTAGACAGTTCAGTCTGAACATTCAGAAACTATTGTCATAGGGAGAAAGGACCATTTTTCTGTAGCTCATAAACAGTTTGCCCATGGTTAATGGTTAAAAGTCAACTCATCTGAATTTAAAAGCCACTGAAAATTCAACCTCTGGTATATGTACATAACAGCAATCCAAAGGATATTTCAGTATAATAAACATATCACATTTATTAATTAAATTATATTGCAAAAGACACATAAAAGCATATCATTTTTTTTCCTTTTTCATAATAGCATTATTGTCAGTGTGCAATATGTGAAATGTCAGCAAAGTCTCCTGTAGTGCAAAAAAAGACTAAAGAACTTAGAACAAGTGAAATGCGTACCTTTTTTTTTTTGTGTCTGATAGAGTTGCAGAAACTACTAGTGATGCTCATTCATGAAGCTGCAAAACAATGTCTTAAGTGCAAATTACATTCAAGATGGTTGCAAAAGTTTGCACACCATGTTAACAAATATTGTCCTAGGTTAGTGTGTTTGTATGGAAGAGAAGTTAAGCAGGGGTGGAAAACTGCATCTATGGGCCCTATACCAAAGTTTGGAGGAGGGCCCATGATGCTGCAGCCCCTGCTTTGATCTTCTGATCATACATGGTCTTAAGGGGCCTACACACTTGCCGTTTTTTTATTTTTTTTATTTTACATGATTTGCCCGATTCCGACGAAACGTGACAAGTCGTGTAAAATATGCCGATGCGCGTACCCGCTGGTAATTTGACAATCGCAATCACGATGCACTGGAATAGTTAGGAGGCACGATAGATCGTTTGTCACATTGGACAGTTTTTTTTAACACCAAATCGTACTCACGACTGCCGGGGAACTGCTGGGGAGAGTTCAAGGGGAAAGCGGACACATCGTCGGATCGTGAGCACATCGCCAAGTGTGTAGGCACCATAACTCCTCTCATGCACTATCCCTACATATGCTCATATCAGGACTCCTTCTTCTCATCTGATTGTGCATGGCCCCACAAACATTCTCAGAAGAACTGGAGACTCCTGGGAGGTGGACTGGCATTGCTGGGGACCGTTACCTTTGGTGTTCATAGTTTCCACACCCACACCAATGTTAATAGTTCTTTCACTGTCCTTAGAGGAATTTGCATTGGCCTATACTTACACCTTGAAATCCATATCCACCTTATATGGGAATTTATTATTTTTTTCCAAGAAAGCCCCGATGTCACCCCACTCTTCGGATTAATTGAGGATGTAATTCAGGTGTTGCTTAACTGTATTTTAGTAGAAACCAAAAAAAGATAAAATGAATGAAGTAGGCATCCTAAAATGATAGAAGTCAGGTTTTTGAGCAATGTTCTTTTCTCACATTTTCTCAGTTACTTTCCACTATATTGTAAGACTGCATTTTACCTACAGACGTAATGCAATGCTCATGATGAATACAGTGTTTGATAGAAGGATTAGTGGTATTATTTAAGTTTCGATGCAAATAAAATTAAAAATAAGCAATAGACTATAATTGTAAGTGCAGGGCTGCACAAGTCCCGAGCGCCAGATATCCATTGTGCTCATATTATTACTGTCTGCATGTCATTTGCTTGAAATCATTGATATTAATAAATTTACTATCTACTGGCTCCTAAATTATCCTTGTGGCCTGTTTAACTTTTTTCAAAAACCTCCATGAGTTGGAATAAAACAAATAAATTAATAATAAAATATACGATTGTGGTTAAAACCAATGTAACGTCCCCTGTGACAGTGGGTGGAGTGATGCAATGCTCAGTGGCGCCCATTTATCATTCGATATGTGTGGCTATATCCCCGAAAACATCCGTTTTCGGGGGTTAACCACAAATATTAAGTTTCCCCCGGATATATGAAGGAGGGATCCCTATATTCCTGCCTGCAGCCGCATCCCCCATAGGTTTCAATGGTAGATGCGATGCTGCCAGATTTACCAACATATTGGCCCCCGCAGCTAACGCCATCTGAACATGGCATTTGCTGCTGTAACCTATGGGCTGCACTGCGCATAATTAGCCGGCGGAGGGTAACTTTGGAACTCTTGACACATTGGGTTCAGCCATGATATTGAACTTATTTAGTTTAGATGTCTTTAAGTGATTGCTGTATTTTTTTTGTAAATTGTTTTTATTGTAGTCTTAACATGTAAGCATGTTAATATAATGTTATAAATAGGGTTTTAATGGAAACAGTACATACCATGTTGTAAGGCAAAAATATTGGGAGAGTTAAAGTACATTAATGAAAGTTTCACTTACATTGGTAATCGTAAGCAATCACCCAAAAGCCAAATTTTTTTCTTTGAAAAAAAAAAAAATAAGAAGAAGAAAAATAGTATACACAGACCCACAATATTTAAATACAGTCAGGTGCATAAATATTAGGACATTGACAGAATTTTCATATTTTGGCCTCTATTCACCACCACAATGGCTTTGAAATGAAACAAACAAGATGTGCTTTAACTGCAGACTTTCAGATTTAATTTGAGGGTAATTACATCCAAATCAGGTGAACGGTGTAGGAATTACAACGGTTTCTATATGTGCCTCCCACTTTTTAAGGAGCCAAAAGTAATCTGACTATCAACTCAAAAGCTATTTCATGGACAGGTGTGGGCTATTCCCTCGTTATTTCATTATCAATTAAGCAGGTAAAAGGTCTGGAGTTGATTCTAGGTGTGACATTTGCATTTGGAATCAGTTGCTCTCGACTCTCAATATGAGATCCAAAGAGCTGTCACTATCAGTGAAGCAAGCCATCATTAGGCTGAAAAATCAAAACAAACCCATCAGAGAGATAGAATAAACATTAGGTGTAGCCAAATCAACTGTTTGGAACATTCTTAAAAAGAAAGAATGCACCAGAGAGCTCAGCAACACCAAAAGACCCGGAAGACCACGGAAAACAACTGTGGTGGATGACAGAAGAATTATTTCCCTGGTGAAGAAAAACCCCTTCACAACAGTTGGCCAAATCAAGAATAGTCTCCAGGAGGTAGGTGTATATGTGTCAAAGTCAACAATGAAGAGAAGACTTTACAAGAGTGAATATAGAGGGTTCACCACAAGATGTAAACCACTGGTGAGCCACAAAAACAGGAAGACCAGATTAGAGTTTGCCAAACAACATCTAAAAAAGCCATTACAGTTATGGAACAACATCCTATGGACAGATGAGACAAAGATCAACTTGTACCAGAGTGATGGGAAGAGAAGAGTATGGAGAAGGAAAGGAACTGCTCATGATCCCAAACATACCACTTCATCAATGAAGCATGGTGGTGGTAGTGTCATGGCGTGGGCATGTATGGCAGCCAATGGAACTGGTTCCCTTGTATTTATTGATGATGTGACTGCTGACAAAAGCAGAATGAATTCTCAAGTGTTTCGGGCAATATTATATGCTCATATGCAGTCAACTGCTTCAGAACTCATTGGACGGCGCTTCACAGTGCAGATGGACAATGACCCGAAGCATACTGCAAAAGCAACCAAAGAGTTTTTTAAGGCTAAAAAGTGGAATGTTATCTAATGGCCAAGGCAATCCCCTGACCTAAATCTGATTGAGCATGCATTTCACTTAATGAAGACAAAACTGAAGGGAAAATGGCCCAAGAACAAGCAGGAACTGAAGACATTTGAAGTAGAGGCCTGGCAGAGCATCACCAGGGATCAAACCCAGCGTCTGGTGATGTCTATGCGTTCCAGACTTCATGCTGTAATTGTCTGCAAAGGATTTGCAACAAAGTATTAAAAAGTGAAAGTTAGATTTAGGATTATTTAGTTTGTCCCATTACTTTTGGCCCTTTAAAAAGTGGGAGGCACATATAGAAACCTTTGTAATTCCTACACCGTTCACCTGAATTGGATATAATTACCCTCAAATTAAATCTGAAAGTCTGCAGTTAAAGCACATCTTGTTTGTTTCATTTCAAAGCCATTGTGGTGGTGAATAGAGGCCAAAATATGAAAATTCTGTCACTGTCCCAATATTTATGCACCTGACTGTATATTGGGCCTGATCCAGAGCCGCTCGCTCTGACTCAGAGCGTTTTTTTTTTCCCTCAAGGTCGCTCGCAAAGCTGTGGGTGACCACCCACAGCTTGTGCGAGCGGCCTGGTGTCCACCGAGATTATCGCGACCATCAGGCTTGCGACGAGACCCCGTGGTAAGGTCTCGGCTCCCGCAAGCCTGAGTGGACTTCCTGCTCTAATAGATGTCTAGTGATGTCAGTAGGGCCGCCCACAAACGCCAGGCGTTCCTAAGGGAATGCCTGCGTTTGTACAGCCACCCCCCCCCTGCCTACAAAACGGGCGAGCTATCACTCAACACTGACAGCCGCCCCGTCTTTTAGCGAGCCCCGGAGCGACTGAACTTCAGTCGCTCGCCGGGGCTCACGCATGCGCACGCGGCACATGCACAGACCAGAAACATGAATGAGGCCCTTTGTCTCTTGAAGATTTATGTTTAGGTGTCAAAGTTGATTGATAGTTGCTTGAAAGTTAGAGCAAATCGACTCACCGGAGTGACAGCGTAGAACGTCTCTTAAGCTGCTTTTGATCCAATAACTGGCATGTCGATAATTCACAGTGTGGCTCCAATAAAAAATATAGTGCAAGACACACTTTTGTTAATAACAGATGCACAAGTAGTATAGATCACCAGTCTTGTATAAAAGTATTTCTCTTGTGGATTGAATTTTTGGGAAAGAGCTACCTGAAGAAGGAGCTCAGTGAGTGATAGGGTGGAATTGGATCACAATACTGTATGGCAACTGGATGCTATTTGGGTGAGTATCCATCTTGGCCAGATAAGAAGGTGGAATCGCTTGCTAGCAGTTGAGGGTAGCAAGCCATCAACAACTGATGTTCTTTCTTTGTCTCTTAGTAACAGAGGGCTTCCCCAACAAGGCCGAGAGACTCCAGTGTGGGTTGTAGGGCCGTAACTAGGGTGGTGTGACATGTGCCATTGCACCACAGGGGGCGCTGTTTGGGCCATTAAATTTTCTGTTTATAATCATTCTCACTTGTAGCTTTCTCTTAATTGATTCTGGCTTCTGACTGCCCCTATCTCCTCCCTGGCCGACTCCACCTCCATCTGGAAACCTCCCCAAGCACCTCCAATCACATCCTCCTTTATTTAAAACACACATTTCAAAATACTGTTATACCCAGGACTCAAACTCATCACCTCTGCATAATGGGTTTGGTATGAAATACCGTCAGTTGGGATGCCAGCTGTCAAAATACCAACAGCGGCTTCCCGAGGCTCAGGATCCTCACAGGGCCCGTAAGTATGCTAACCCTCCCCCCTTCTCCCACTAACCCTCTGTTACTGCATCCTAAACCCCCCCCCCTGCACCCTAACTTTCCCCGTTCCCCATGCATTTACCTAACCCTCCCCCGTGGTGCCTGAACGTAACCCTTCCCACTTAGTGCCTAACCCCCCCACCCCCAGTGGTGTATAAAACTAACCTCCCCCTCGTGCAGCCTAACCCCCCTCCCCAACGGCTAACACCTAACCTGGCCCGCTATACTTACATTCGGCTGTCGGTATTCCGGCGTCGGCATCTGAACTAGCATCAGCATTTCGGCGCAGGTGTATTGTCCCAGGTCGGGATTCCAGCGCTGGGCATTTCATCAGCCGGGATCCCGTTTTTTAGATGTGCATCTTATGTCCCTATTTGAAAAATTAAAGAGGGGGGGGGGGGGCGCACCAATGCTTTTTCTGGCCCAGGGCACCAAAAAGTCTAGTTACAGCTCTGGTGGGTTGAGCGGACTTGTGGGAAGGGACTCAACTGAGCATGAGACAGATCAAAAGTAAGTCACCCAGGCATTTGGTGTCTGTAGTTGCAGCCTCCCAGTTAATACTGGCATTGCGGTATCTGCTCATTTGTTTGAACGTCTCATTTTTGAGCTGCGCCAGACCCAAGAGCAATTTTTATGTTTTTCTCTTAAAAGTGGGTGATGCTTCACGTTCTTCTGCCTCTTAGTTCACCTTCCTTCACCAGCAGCAACAGAAGATTTTCAAAGTCACTTGATATTGCTAGGTGCTACTGCCTCCTGAGCTGATATTTCCTTGCTAATCAGATGACCTGATTGCTCATCAAATCCAGTCGTGGGGCTGGTCTCTATATCAAGAATGATGAAGAGAAAAATACACCTAGTAATATCAGACATTTCCTTTTTATCCAGATGTTCTTATTTTTCATCATATCTCTTATATGGCGCTGCATACAACTTGTGATGTGTGAAGTCTCATATGGATGTTCATGTGTGAATAGCACCCCAGGGTTGCATGTGACAAGTTCTTTATCCAGATGTTCTGATTCTTCATCATATGTGAACATCATCACAAGGTCATAAGTGATGGGTTTTTTATCTGCATGTTCCGATTCTTAATCATATCACTTTTTGGTGCATGTTTTTTTGTCATCAATGCCAGGAATTTTCTTCTCCAAATCTGACATTGGCAATTTTGCTTTCTCGCTACTTTTGGTACTCTGATAATAATTCCGACAAATTGGGAAAAAAAAAGTTTAACATTTTCTTAACTAAAATAAAATATATCTTCTCTGGAAGAGCTGGAACTGCATAGATTATTGAAAACAAAAGAACGGGACTTTATGTTCTGCTCCTATGCATTACCCAAAGACTGTCCGTAACTATATTTATATGTATGAGCAAGTTACACAAGACTCACTTTGATGAAATTTAAGAGAGAAAACACTGCATATTGGCGATTCTTATATGTGCAGCAAGCCAAGATAAATTCACTGACATGGAACAGAACCCACATGTCACAAATACACCTGTGTAAATATTCCCATAACTCAGTATAGCATTACCAATTCATAGAGGAAAGTAATACCAGGTTCACCAGAAGAGAGAAAAGTTATGGTACTGACTTATTTCCCATGCAAGTCAGACAGTGATAATTCTGTTATTATTTTATTCTTCTATTTCTTATTGATATTTTGCAGAGATTATACTTACAAATTATCACTCCAAGTTAATTTGCAAATTGATTTAGATTTTAAAAATAGTAAACATTTTAATGTGCACATTATTTCAATTAAATGTAAGTATGACTGTACAAGAATTTTGTTTGGTAATGTAAAACCTAATGTCTTACTACTCTGTGAATTCCATATTTTGTTGTTTCATTGTTCTCCTAAAAAGGTATTAACCAAGTTACTGACTTGTGGTGAATAGATAAATGTGCCTGCTAGTAGAAATCTGGTGCAGTACATGCTTTCACCTTTTTCTACTTAATTGTAGATGGCAACTTTGTTGGACAAATGTAATTGCTTTTTTATTTGCACATTGCATTTTATTTTGCTAGTCTGATGTCAGTCTTGCAGCCGACACTTTATTCAGATTTCTCAACTCCTCAGGAGGGTGCAAGAAGAAATACCGGTAATTTAGTAAACGCTGAATTAAATAGCTCCGGGACCAACTTCCCGGCGCTATTCAACTCCCGCTGTATTGAATAGCCCCATAGTGGTTGTCAAGATGACGATCCTCCCCATGCTGCTTTATCTTTGGCAGATCCTTCCAATATCTATCCTGTTCAAAAGTCTTAGGTACCTTCAAAGAGCCCTTATGGACTTAATTTAGGCTGGTAAGAAACTGAGGATCAGAAAGGGTTCTTCAGAAAGCTTACTCTGAAGAAGGGCTAGAGATTTCTGACCTGTCTAAATATTACTATGCCACAAATTCAGCCCAATGCATTTTGCAGCACTCTTCACCTCAACATAGACTATGGACCACTATCGACGCCCTCAAGTTATATTCTCTGTATAGTCTACTGTGGATGCTCTCGCATCACCGACCCACAGTTCCCTACGATAAGATTTAAGATATCTATTTGGGATTCCTGCTCCCACATAAACAACCTTTGCTCTCCACGCCCTCTATTGGTACCATTGTGTAGCAACCCTAATTTCCCCCCAGAATTGCACAATAAGACTCTTCATAACTGTATGAAATTTAATTTTTCCATTAGACATTGCACCGGTGCACTTGTATCCAAAGCTTGCTCTCATTTCTCTCTTGTGCGAGGAGTCTTATTTTTCAGTATTTGCAGCTTCATAATTTCTAGAACTTGTTTTGAAACCATAATTTGCCCCAACAGAGCTCCCTGCTGGAATCATTGTACAGACACACCCGTGATTCAAAAGGCCTGATCTCTACAATATAAGGGGGGCGTTCAATTCTCTGCGTGGGGATGTAGCTCCAGGGTTAAGTACCTTGAGCAACTCAATTGACTGCATCGCGTGTGGCACTTAAGTCGGTATACATAGTTTAATGCAACTAATGCCCAGGGATTAGTTGCAGTAGACTGCATTTTCCGTCTTAAATGCTGGAGCGATACTGTTACCGTAAGCTGTAGCCTACGACTAACACCAAAGCACTAGTTAGCGTGGATTTCTGCTCCCACCGCAGTAGGGTGCGAGCTGAAATCCGCTAGTCGCGGGATTACAGTGCTTGCAATTGAAAAGCTTTGGGCACTTAACTCGGGTGCTACATCCTCACACAGAGAGTTGAATTCCCCCATAGATTGTCGCTCTCTCATTGCCAACCTCTTAAGGAATCTAATGAACTAGCGTGGGAGAGACTCTGGAACCTGACTTTATTTCAAATACCTGGTTCCCCTCTGTATTCTCTGCTTTCCATATCCATACCATATGTCCCCCACAAAAATTTATACTGAATGCATCTAAAGGGGGAATCCAATTATCTGCAGGGTTTGCCATGCAGGGAAAAGCTCTGAGTTTCATGCCTGTAGCTATTCAATAAAATTGCCCTTTTCTGGCATGGTAAACCCTGGTTTAATGCGTGCTAACCCACTGATTCTGCATTAAATGTGGAATCAATGGGTTCCCCGTCCGTTAAACTCCATCAGGATGTTTTTTATCACTGACTTATCCTCGCAGCCCCCGTAGCTGCGAGGAAAAGTCCACTGCTGGATCTTCACGCGGGGTAAACTCCGCTAATTGAATCAGCCAGCACAGGTAATTAAATGTCAGAGAGCTACTCATTGGAAGTTGTTAGATTATCTCAGTTATTTAGTCTCTGTAATATCATATGGAGTGTATTTCGTATGGAGCGCATCACAGCGAGTTTACATGACTCTCCAGAGAACCTTGTGCAAGTGTGGACACCATATGGAATTTAGAGGTTGAATCCCCTTACACACTATCTGATTGCTCCTCATAGTTGGCTCCTTCCCTACTTTCATTGAAAAAACAGCAACATCACCTTTCCCCTGTAAAAGTGATAAACCGCTTTTCAAAACCCAAAATATACTGTATGGATAGTTTGCATGACATTCCCTTTTTACTAAACCATAATAGTTTCTGTGTTAAACTAATTCTCCAGTATGCTTACCTTTCCATCTCCGTACATCTAAACAACAGAAGGTTACAGTTGGAAAGTACTATTATACCAGTGATCTGCCATGTTATTTTACTTCTCAAACACACCTTATACATTGTCTATTGGAACAAAAGTAGTCACCATACCTTTGCATCTGCATGGAGTCCAGTGAATCTATGCATGGACGATTTGTTAATATAAAAAATTATACACCACAGGGACATAACCTTATATTTCATAATAAAACTGGCCTTTACCATAAACAGTCATAATAGCTCAGTCAGCAGAGCAACAGCCTCTATGAGGCAATATCCCTAAGGGATCAATCAAATTAGCCACGAAGGGTGCAAGTTGCTGTTGCCACAGCGTTAACTCCAGCAACGGCACCTCATTTCACACCCCTCGGAGCCCTCTCCCAGCCTGAGCGAGTCTGGGCTGCCGTAAAGTGCAGCTGTTGCCGTGATGACTCGCACCCACAAGTACATTGTAGCTAATTGGATTGACTCCATAGTTTGAATCCTGATAAAGCACCCCTCCTCCAGTACATGCTTTGAGTACTGAGAATATGGGGAGTAAAACAGAGTTTGGCTCTGACTTTCTTGTAAAAACCCACAATTTCTCTCTATGAGTTAGCAGCTCTAACTCGGACAATGATAGCTATCTCTTCGACTTTCTGCCACAGAAGGAGGCTTACCGAATATACCCTCCAATTAGCTGGATGGGAATTTTACCTCACACTCTGATATACCCTCAACTTCAATGGATTGTGACTGCAAAGCAGGTATTGACACTAATTAGTACAGGAACTCACAAGTTCTCAAGTTTCTTACAAACCTGTCACTGCTAGTCAGGCATGATTTACCTGTCCTCCAATGTTATATGGGAGATTTCCAATTGGGATTCTCTGCCAATTACAAATGACAGGCCTGTGTTAAACCCTCCTTTGATTTTAGCGATAACATCAGATGTGTCTCCCAACACATACCATACGAGTAGAATGGTCAGAGGAAGAAAACAGCCTTCATATAAATACTTTAGAACCGAGAGCTGAGAAAATAACTTTTCAATCTCTTTAATCTCCTGAGACACACAATGCTCTAGTTCTTCTCTGGACAATATGGCAGCTATGTCCTACATAAATAGAATGAGGGAAAACTCCTAATGTTCCTTTTAAATGGAAACTTTGGACATTTGGCAGGAGATCATAGAAAGGAACATCATTCTAAAAGCAATAGACCTACCTGGATATATTAACTAACTAGCAGATTCCTTTTCCGTTTTTTGACTACCTTGACTTCCTCATTAGATATTATGTCTATTTCTAAGGCACTGGCTTCCCTCGTAGCTTTAGCATTTCTCATAGTCATGGTTTCTTAACCCCCAGAAGCGTACCAAATTATTCTCATGGGTCATACCAACACATCTCCTAGGTAGTATGAGATATACAGCTGTAATAGATAATAAAGAACCAAACCTTTACATTGTCTCATGTTTATCTACTTACCCTGCTCTCACCCCTCTTGTTAGAATATACAGCAATTCTACATTACCTGTAGAAAACCTTGCTATACAGCTAAACTCTTTACCCTTACATAATATATTGTTTGTTACATGATAGAGGCTGGTATTGATATTTCTCAGTTTATGTGGGTCAGGTATTTTGGGGGATGTATGAATGGGACAGGTGTTTTAAACATTGCAGGTGGCTGCACCAGTGTATTTTAAAAAAATTTTTTAACTGCCCTAAAATTACACAAAAATATACTTGGACCGATTTTAATGTACCCCTAATTTACCTGCAGCATTTATTTTGGCCAAAACTGGCTTTCTATTATTTTTTCACTGTTACAGAAATGCATATAACAGCTATTTCACACAATTTAAAAACCTCAACCCTTTGATTTTGGCCACTAATATACTTCATTACCATACCTTAGTTTACCTTTTTTGGGGTACAGGCACATTTCCCCATTTACAGCTGCACTTTTCTCCGTTAATGCCAAGGATTTTTTTCTGGAGAATGCTGCATCGCGTCCTTTGCAATAGGATCGTGTGAAAACCGGCAGACGTGATACAGATGAAAAGTGACACATTCAGGCAAACAGTGCGATTGCAAAAACGTAACATTTTTACGTCTAATTTGATACGGCCCTTCGTCTGTTGTCTTTTCTTACAATCACTTAGGCCCTTTTAGGGACTAGTAAAGAACTACATTTTCTTTGTTCCTTTACTTTCAAAACAAGCATTTATTTACAATATTGTTTTGTTAACTTTTACTGCCAAACAAAACGAATACAGTGTCACAGTGCGCTGAAGTACAAAGATAACTTACCGGATCTTGGCTTGCCAGTTATCATAAATCGTGGCTGGCTGCTTTCTCCTTGGCGGTCGCACCCCCTAGTGGTTGACAGTCACGGGTCGTTCTTGACATTGGCTATTCCTGTGACCTGATTCCATTTTATCCCAGTAACTGCGATTGGTGATTTCTGGTTATGACCTTGGCAATTCTGGGACCTGTTTGTCTGCTCCCTGGTACCGTGCTTGACCACCTGATTCTGGTCCGGTCTGCCGGCTTCTTCTCTGCACGCTCCAGCATCTAGTTAGGTTCAAGCTCCCGTATCAACCAGCCCTCTACTTGGAAACCCAGACAGGGAGCCACGATCTGCGTGCCGGGTGCAGCTAAGCCCAAACCTCCTTTTATTGGGCCCTGGTGAAAACCACCGGTTCTGGGATTTTGCAAGTTCCTTAGTATGGGTCAGCATCTGCAATATCCTACCTCCGGAATTTGTGACATACAGATGGAAAAGCCAATTCAAACACGGTCATATGTAATAGGGTGAGAGTTTAGAAAATATACTGGTAGGTTAATTGGGTCCCAACAACAATTAACCCTAGTGTGTGTGTGTGTGTGTGTGTGTGTGTGTGTGTATATATATGTATGTGTGTATGCGAGCATGTGGTAGGGAATATAGATTGTAAGCTCCACTGGGGCAGGGACTGATGTGAATGGACAAATATTCTCTGTAAAACGCTGCGGAATATGTGTGCGCTATATAAATAACTGGTAATAAATAAATGAAAAAAAAATGAGAGAGTTTATCAGTAAACTCTCACATTGGTTGAGTTTTATCTTCAAAATGGGAAAACATCTGGATTAGAGTTTAAATCATGAGAGTTTTTTTGGTCTAAAAACATGGGAGTTTGCATGTTCTTGGACTTTATTACATTTGCTGAGTTAAAAAAGTGTGAGCGTATACTGCTAAACTCTCACATTTTCTATACTCTCACCCTATTACATTTGGCCACAGACTTTATTCCACAGGTGTGTACATTTATTGTTGTTTCAACTACATTTATAAGGAAGTTGTTCTAACTTCCATTTCTTGTTGTGCTTCTAAATATGCAGAACAAGTATCACCTGAGTCAATAACTAGGTGTTCTAGTTATTAGGATTGCTTGAAAATCAGTCAATGAGCAGTAGCCCCACCCAACTGCAAGTGTGCATGTGACCTGTGCACAAACTAGCTTGCTGGGCAGGTTCAGCTTCACTGTTGAACTGGGTACCGACCCGACCCACGGTGCAACGAACAACATATCGTGCCATCCGCACACACCGCACGTTGTGGTGAACAACCAAACAACATGTCGTTCACCAGCTGCATCAAGTAGCATGGGATTGTTAATCAAATTGCCAGAGGAGCTGCATGCATGCTCAGATCTTTATGTACACAAGTACCGAAAGTTGTCCCCACCTAAAGAAGAAAGTTGTCCCCTCGCGGGCTCGGTGGCTCGCTACAAGGTTATATTCCCCCTCTATGTCCACTTGGATGGTAGGGAATGACACTGGACACTGGCTTATGATGTCAGGGTCCTCTCTGTGAAGGGGATTTAGAAATTACCATGATTGATATTAGTGAGTGTAGGACACTTGGGTTCTCTCTGCAATGAGTCCATAAAGTACACAAGTACCCAATCCTATTCCCTAGAAAAAGAAAGTTTGCAGATCTTAGATTCCTGCAAGCTACAGTTGTTTTCATGTCAGCACTTTTTTACTATTTCTGTTAATTTGGGGAGGGCAAGATATAATTTCAATTTGGTGCCCCTAAATTGCTGAATGTCTGTGTAAAGTAGGGCTTTAGGCCTGGGCATGAGTGCAGGGCGTGCTATAACTGCAGCTGCTCACCGCGAGAATGCGGCTGCCGCGCCAGCTCGGGGCTAGTGGTTCAAACAATTAGCTAACGGCCACCTTACATCGGAGCTAATTATCTCAAACAATTGAATCGCCCCCATAGAGTGGAGATGGGAGACAAATATACAATAAAGTGCATTTTGTTAATGACACACAATATCATCCCCTCATTAAATAATCCTTCCTCAAAGTTCCATTCAACAAAATGATCCAATTTATAATAATTAGCTCCCTCATCACCAGCATTAATGCTGGGTACACACTGTAGGATATATTGTTTGTATACCCTACACACAATATATTATTCAGTGCATCTGGCCGTGTGTACACACAATGTATCTGTGAATGACGTTGTTCACAGATATATCGCATTGGCCATGCAGCATGGCAGACGTGATATATCTTGCAGATATAATGTGCGTATCTGTCTGTGTGTATGGGCAACTGATTGACCAGTTATACTGGCCGCAGGAACTAACTACAATCACATCACAACTGGGCAGGCAAATCTTCTCCAGACATATTAAGCGGACGATTGGTAAGTATGGTCCGTATTCAATTAGCCAGGCAAAAACGTATCCCCGTATTCAATTCCAAAGACTTTTCGCCGGTGTGAAAAGTCTGCGCCTCGTAACCAGTGGAAAATATTCGCCTCTGAATGCAGGCGGAAAAAAGTGCAGAATTGGGGGTTTGGGGTGCAAAGTCGGGGGAACACCCCTGCAGCCTTGGGACAGCCCCCCAAAGGTAAACTGCGTCAAAAATGTTTAAAAAATACTTTAGATCACCCCAAAAAAGTACTTTCGTTTTGGGGGCGAAAAAGTCCAAAGTTGGGGGATAAACTTAAAAACTAGCGAAATAGACTCGAGGGGGTCCCCCCAAGTATGCCCCAGGTGGTTTTTTTTATTGCAGGTGCTCGCTGATGGTGAATTTTTTAAGTTTTTTAAAACCTCACTTTAGCGATTTTTAACCATGCTTGCACCCATTTTCATGTACCTCAAATTTGCTGGGGCTACTTATTTAAAAAAACAACTGCTAAATGCTATTCTTTACCACTTGTGCAAAGACGCTAATTAGCAGCTATTGAGAGCATTTAAGCACCCTAAATACCTTCAGCAGGTCTATTATCCCGCCCCACTCCCTGCGGCTGCCAATGTGTGTGTATGGGTGGTCTGCAGACATATCTGTCCATCGGCTAGGCAGCACAGCCAATGCGATATGTTGGCGAATGCCGACGTTCACCGACATATCGCGGGTACACATTAGTCGACGGACAGCAGATATATTGGCCGATCAATTGATCGGCCAATGTATCTGTCAGTGTGTACCCAGCTTTAAAACCCCTAAGCTGTTCTACCTGATTAACACTCCTTTACACAGTTCACACAAAATGTACCTGTGTGTGTGTGTGTGTATGGGTTTTTTTTTTTCATGTTCCAACAACTCCCTAGATCTCATAGCACCATTACTGTATGATCACTGGATCATACAGACAACAAGCAAGATATGCAATATGTACCACTTAATCTCCTGTATCAATCTCCTATGTAACTCTCTGTCTGTTAATGCCCAGTCTCATTTTTATTACTGTATTCCCAATTGTAAAGCGTAAAGTAATATGCTAGCGCTATATAAATAAGTGTTTATAAATAAGTACATTTTATAGTTTAACTGTATCTTAAAGAGTGATGTAGCAGATGGAGGAATTTACAGCTAAAATGCCCCTATAGTGAACAATGCAGTGTATAAAGTCATGTATTTTAATATTTGCAGTTTGGCAGTTAAATTACTACCTTGTGTTCCCTTTTTTTATTTTTTAATAACCCCCCTCTCCACTCAAGTATTTGAAAATGTACACACTAGAACCCCCAGTGTTTGCAGGATAGTTACTGTGGCAGCTCACAGATTACTTTGCTTTTCATGTCTGTTCTCAGGGTGTTTAAGAGAAGCTGACAGGACAAAGATGAACATTTACATCAGACTTCACCAAGGGCTCCAGCAGTGTCAGAGGGATTTCATTTGTGTTCTAATGGTTGGGATGGTGATTTAGAAATGTTACCCTTACTGCCTGCATTCCTTATGGTCCCGACGGGTCGACATATCGTATCTGTGGTATACAACAGAAAGATGTAATGAAGGACGGAACAATCCCCCTTACAACCTACTCTTGCTATTGTTGCTATTTTGCCGAGTAAACATACTTGTTGCAGTTGTGCTTACATCTATTGTTGTTTGAGTATGATTGCCAATATCCTGCATACTTCATATGTGTAAACTAACATTTTTTACTTTTCTTTGTTTTAAGATGTTTGCATTACCGTGGAAAATGCAAAACAACGAAGTGTTGAAACCAGCTAAGTACTTCTCTGAGCTGGAGAAGAATGTCCTGTTGGCCCTGGTGGAAAAGTACAAGTATGTGCTGGAGTGTAAGAAAAGTGACGCTCGAACTATTGCTCTAAAGCAGCGCACATGGCAAGCGCTAGCCCATGAGTACAATTCTCAACCTAGTGTATCCCTACGGGATTTCAAACAACTAAAAAAATGCTGGGAGAATATCAAGGCAAGGACCAGAAAGATAATGGCCCACGAAAGAAGGGAAAAAGTGATGCGTTGTGGGCTTGCTTCCAATAGCCTAAAAGAAAAGGTGGCAAGTATGATTCCAGAGCAGATCTACTATGTACAGACTCCATCTGAGGAGGACACTCCATACAATCATGACTCTTCCAATCCAGGTAATCAGTGGCAGACATGACCATAAAGGGCGCACAGGGGAATACAGTAATAGAGGTACATGAAGAGGTGTGGCCAGGCAGTGGATGGCTTGTGGCCAACTACAATCTCCAGATCTCCCTTCTTTTGTTTACATATAAATATGTCCTAATTCCTTATGGATACTGCCATGTCTGAGAAATGGTCAACTGATTTAGGTTGAGTCACTATATATTGAAGCAGTAGTGCTCAGTCTTGCCTTATCTGATATCCCTAGTGCTATTTTCTTGGGACAACACATGTTGGCTTCCAATAGAATAAAGTGCATGTTTGGCAATAAAATCAAAATAACAGATTATATGATTAGGATAAATATAAAATCCTGACCCACAGGCTGCTTTCTGTCTTAGAGCATTTGTTTCAATAATTTGAGAAAATAGTTTCATTGTCTTGAAGATACAAGCATGGTATGATAAGGTATGATTTCTGCCAGTTCTTAATGAATCGTCTTTGCAGATGTACTTCTAATACAAATGCCTATTTTAATTAAAAGTATTAAAGTCTACTATAAGCAAGTCATAGCAGACTTCATAGAGAAATTATGACTAAAGGGGAGATTTATCAAAGCTTGGAGCGAGATAAAGTGGAGATAAATAAAATACCAACCAATTAGCTTCTAACTGTCATTTTACAGGCTGTGCTAGAAAAATGACAGTCAGAAGCTGATTGGCCATGTCTAGGGCCAGTAATGCACAATTCTAGGCCAATATGTTTAATAAATCAGTACTATTTATTGTCACAATTTAATATTAGAGGACTATGTAAAGAAATATAAGATGCCTGACAGCTTTGTTGCAAGACAAGTAAAAATGAGAAAAATAAGGAGCACTGATAACCAACATTAATTTCAATTATTTTCAAAAACACAATGTAACAGATAAGACAAATATAAAAAAATGGATTAAAATATCACAAGTGGGCCTTATTTACGAAACTGTGGCTTTTGTAAACCAGCACTTCCCGGTTGGAGGTGAAGATTTAAAATGTCCCGGCGTGCTTTAAACTGACTGCGGGTGCTGTTTTAAGTGTTCACCTCCAACCCACCGGGAAGCATTAGCTTACAAAAGCCACTGCTTCGTAAATAAAAATCCCAGTATATCTATCTCCCACCAGTGGATGAAACATTCATATAGTCCAGTAATTGACTACCGACTGCTAATATATCGAGAATATAAAGCCTATGGACTTTATTTACGAAGCAGCGGCTTTTATAAGTTGCTGCTTCCCGTTGGGTTGCAAGTGAAAACTTAAAATGACACCCACCGTTAGTTTAAGGCACGCCGGGCTTTACACTGACTGCAGGTGCCGTGTTAAATTTTCACCAGGAAGCTGCTTCGTGTATAAAGCCCCATGTATCCAAACTGACCCAGTAAATGTTGCTACTATTGTTTTAGCCATGAGTGTTGGTGGATGTTGGAACCTTTGGATGTATAAAGTTGCTCATGGATGTACAGGTTAGGATACATTTGTACTTTTGTTAATTATGCAGGAGCTTACTATGGAGTATGGTAATCTAAATACCTAATATGAGTGTATTGACTACAAGTAACCTGTAACTATAATTGGAGAACATTTATTTGATGAATTACTATTATTCTATTATAACTAACAAACTACTAACAATTATTTGTAGTGATGGCTTCTGTACATATATACACTATATGTGATCTAGCATAGGGGTAGGCACCGCAGCTGCTGTGGAACCAAGCATACCAGCATATTCTGCTACACTTTTGCTGTTCGTGTATGCTAAAATAGTGACAGGGCATGCTATATATGCTGGGATGTGTAGTTTCACAGCAGCTGTAGTGCCATGCGTTGACTACCCTTGTTCTAGCAGTTTGTGACTACCCTTACTAAACTCATACACTATTCAAAATTAGGGCCTGATTCAGAGCCGGACACTCTGACCAGAGCGCTCGCTCTGAATCAGGGCCCTCCTACCTAAACTTGGAGCGGCCTCCTGGCCGCTCGCATAGCTGTGGGTGACCATCGCGACCATCGGGCTTGCGACGAGACCCTGCGGTAGGGTCTCGGTGACCGCAAGCCCTGAAGTGATTTTGGCTCTATAAACAAAAGGAAAAGAGAAAAGGACTCTTTGTGGGGGCACACTATAGGTACCGAGATAAGGCTAATATAGCCAGATAAAAATTAACTTTTAATGAAAATATGTTGAAAAGGAGCAATTATAACAAATTTGTGACCTACAACAAAAAACATGTAGTAAACTGGAGACTGTAGTCTCTCAGTATAAACATACAACTACACAACAAAAAACATATAATATGTTGGAGACTATCGTCTCTTGAACATTAATTAGTGGAGATATACTCCTCCTGGAATTGACAAAAAGCCAGGCGAGATAACTGAGAATTCAATAGAAATAAATGTAGTGCTGATTCAGCAATATGATACAACGCCAGTAAAACACAGACCAGGCATTTAGAAATGATAAATGTGGTACATCTGTTTCATATTCATTAATCGGTACTAATGCCTGCATGCACTTGATCAATTAGCAGAAAGACTGTATATTAGACAACCCAGTGCTGATGTCTAAATTACCAATAAAGTGATTGCCCAGAGAATCAAGAGGTAACTAATGTAACACATATCTAAAATATAATACAGTACCATCTGGTGACATAATGGCCATTTAACATATCGCCAGCATCACATTAGAAAACACATGTATGACACTTATTGGTCTAAGATATGTTCACACTGCTGCAGTAAAAATGTCAAAAAGGTAAACTGATAGGGTTTGTGGCCGTCTGCCCTGATGCGCCTGGCAGTGCAGGGGGTGTACGCCACTTACCTGATCAGTCTGCAGTCCAGTGATACAGTCTGTGCTAGTGTCAGTTGCACGAGTGCATGCCGCTTTGCCTGGGGAAGAAGCCGGCGTCACGTGTGCGCATCACGTGACCCGGAAGTAGGACGCGCGTTTCGCCGTCGTCAGGCTTGCTCACAAACTCCACCCTGATTTCTCAGTGCTTGATGCACCTTAATAATAGCTGAGATCAGCCAATCACATTGTCCCTACGCTGATTGACTGGTTTAAGAGCCAGTGCCTGTAAGTAATTTTGTGATCCAATAATATGGAGTCAAAATAAGACAGACACATGGATTGACCAATAAGAGGGCTCAAAAAAACGGCAATGCAGAAATTCAATAATTATAAGGTTTAATACCTAAACAATATACTGCTCCGGAAAATGCTGCTACTGAGAAGGGGTGATAGAAAAATAATTTTTATATATATATATATATATATATATATATATATAGATAGTGAAATTGTGCATAGCAAAGTTATAATTAGTAAGTTATATGTCAGTATTAAGTCCTAAATATTTAACCCTGTGGATGCCTTGTGTTAATACTAATGAGATGTCACAATGGGAAAATGAATGGGAAATGACTAAAACACTCACTAAACAAGTAGAGTATCATCAAACAAGTAGAGTATCATCATAGTACTAAGGAAAAATATATATATTGAGGAAGAAAGTGAGATAATAAGCAACCACCTGTCATAATGCTACAAATAGCAGCTGCTACACATCATTATATCATATAGTGAATGATGTGTGAGCGTACTCATAAGAACATACAGGGGTTGGAATCAAGAAGTACAGCATCTACTGTTGCATTATATCAGCTGAGGGGTACCTGTTGCTAAGCATTGCAGGCGCCTCTCCTGAAAGTCTGCAATGAGAGTACCTTGAAAAAGAAAGTATAAAATTGGTAGATAATTAGTAAATAAGAAAAGAGAATGCAGATGAAAATACATCAGTATAATAATGTCAGGGACCCAGGTATCCACTATTCATTTCCGATGGAATTGATGATTAGAGAGAGCTGGGAACCTGTATACCGGTATGAAGAAAGAAAGACCATATTGCTAACTTGGCAACTGTATTTGGCACTAAACTCTGTTACATCAGTATTGCAGAGTGAAAAATACCATATATACATGTCACCATGCTACATATTAGAATTAAAAGAAAAAAGGTGATGCTGGTGAAAAATAAAAGTTAAAAAGTGTGAATCAAACTAATGATTATGTGATTGGAAATAATTGTGCAAATATAAGGTCAGCCCACTGATTCTACGATGGGTCATATTAATTACTAAGTGAATATAACTATGATGGGTGATATTAGTGTGGGTGTCTAAGTGTATCAATCTTAAGTGTGGTGATAATGGGTGAAAAATATTAAATGGTTTATAGCTTAGTAATTCATTCCTAAATAAAGAAGAAATTCTTGTATAATTTTTTCTTGTTGGTGATAATTAAAAAAATATTAAACAGTTATTAAAACATCCGGTGGGTAAAAAAACACCAAAATTGATGTATTCATTCATACCGGCAGGAGCAACAGCTCCCAATCTGAATGTCCATTCACTTTCTTTTCTAAGCAGGACATTAGTAATGTCCCCTCCACGTATACCTAGTTTTATTTTTTCAAGTCCGCAGACTTTCAGATCATGATAGGATTTATTATGATGATAGTAGAAATGTCAAGCTACTGTGGTAATTTGCTTCATTCTCTGTAAATCTCTGGCTGCATTGCGTATTGTACCAATATGTTCTAATATTCGTTGTTTTAATGGCCGAGTAGTCATGCCCACATATTTTTTGTCACATGTACACATGATACAATATATGACTCCTTCAGTCTTACAATTTATATAATCATGAGTCTTGACATCCTTGTTGAACCTATCTTTAATCCTGTCAGTTTTCAGAATATGATTGCAAATTTTGCATGTACCACAGGGAAAAGTGCCCGATACAATCGATTTTTTAGGTGTAGATCTCAAAAAGTGACTGTGGACTAATTTATCTCTGAGATTTTTCGACCGTCTCCACCCATGGCAACTCTTTCTTCCAACACTTCTGCTAAATCCATATCAGCTAGTAGAATAGGCCAATATTTTTGAATTGCCCCTTGTAATTCCTTCCACTCTTTGCGGAAGTTGACAATGAATCTTTATTTTGCCAGTCTTATTCTTTTTCATTTTGTCATGAAAAATCAGATCCTGTCTTTTGGTATGTTGTATGCCCCTTTGGGCTTTCTTAATGGCTGTATTGCTATAGCCTCTATCACGTAGTCTTTGTGAAAGATCGAGGCTTTTTTTCTTTTAATTCTAATATGTAGCATGGTGACATGTATATATGGTATTTTTCACTCTGCAATACTGATGTAACAGAGTTTAGTGCCAAATACAGTTGCCAAGTTTGCAATATGGTCTTTCTTTCTTCATACCGGTATACAGGTTCCCAGCGCTCTCTAATCATCAATTCCATCGGAAATTAATAGTGGATACCTGGGTCCCTGACATTATTATACTGATGTATTTTCATCTCCATTCTCTTTTCTTATTTACTAATTATCTACCAATTTTATACTTTCTTTTTCAAGGTACTCTCATTGCAGACTTTCAGGAGAGGCGCCTGCAATGCTTAACAACAGGTACCCCTCAGCTGATACAATGCAACAGTAGATGCTGTACTTCTTGATTCCAACCCCTGTATGTTCTTATGAGTACGCTCACGCATCATTCACTATATGATATAATGATGTGTAGCAGCTGCTATTTGTAGCATTATGACAGGTGGTTGCTTATTATCTCACTTTCTTCCTCAATATATATATTTTTCCTTAGTACTATGATGATACTCTACTTGTTTGATGATACTCTACTTGTTTAGTGAGAATTTTGTCATTTCCCATTCATTTTCCCATTGTGACATCTCATTAGTATTAACACAAGGCATCCACAGGGTTGAATATTTAGGACTTAATACTGACATATAACTTACTAATTATAACTTTGCTATGCACAATTTGACTATATATATATATATATATATATAAATTATTTTTCTATCACCCCTTCTCAGTAGCAGCATTTTCCGGAGCAGTATATTGTTTAGGTATTAAACCTTATAATTATTGAATTTCTGCATTGCCGTTTTTTGAGCCCTCTTATTGGTCAATCCATGTGTCTGTCTTATTTTGACTCCATATTATTGGATCACAAAATTACTTACAGGCACTGGCTCTTAAACCAGTCAATCAGCGTAGGGACAATGTGATTGGCTGATCTCAGCTATTATTAAGGTGCATCAAGCACTGAGAAATCAGTGTGGAGTTTGTGAGCAAGCCTGACGACGGCGAAACGCGCGTCCTACTTCCGGGTCACGTGATGCGCACACGTGACGCCGGCTTCTTCCCCAGGCACAGCGGCATGCACTCGTGCAACTGACACTAGCACAGACTGTATCACTGGACTGCAGACTGATCAGGTAAGTGGCGTACACCCCCTGCACTGCCAGGCGCATCAGGGCAGACGGCCACAAACCCTATCAGTTTACCTTTTTGACATTTTTACTGCAGCAGTGTGAACATATCATAGACCAATAAGTGTCATACATGTGATTTCTAATGTGATGCTGGCGATATGTTAAATGGCCATTTTATGGCCATTAAATGGCCACCAGATGGTACTGTATTATATTTTAGATATGTGTTACATTAGTTACCTCTTGATTCTCTGGCCAATCACTTTATTGGTAATTTAGACATCAGCACTGGGTTGTCTAATATACAGTCTTTCTGCTAATTGATCAAGTGCATGCAGGCATTAGTACCGATTAATGAATATGAAACAGATGTACCACATTTATCATTTCTAAATGCCTGGTCTGTGTTTTACTGGCGTTGTATCATATTGCTGAATCAGCACTACATTTATTTCTATTGAATTCTCAGTTATCTCGCCTGGCTTTTTGTCAATTCCAGGAGGAGTATATCTCCACTAATTAATGTTCAAGAGACGATAGTCTCCAACATATTATATGTTTTTTGTTGTGTAGTTGTATGTTTATACTGAGAGACTACAGTCTCCAGTTTACTACATGTTTTTTGTTGTATGTCACAAATTTGTTATAATTGCTCCTTTTTAACATATTTTCATTAAAAGTTAATTTTTATCCGGCTATATTAGCCTTATCTCGGTACCTATAGTGTGCCCCCACAAAGAGTCCTTTTCTCTTTTCCTTTTGTTTATATATCATATACTGACTCTGGGGAGCACCAGGGACTAACCTATATTGATCTTTTAGACTGAGGTCTTATGATCATCTGTTAGGGAATATACATATTAAATGAGAATAAAAAATATATATTTGTTCCTTTAATAGGTCAATTTCGAGAATAAATATCATAGATTAAATTATTAGCCACTCCTTCCAGTGCGGTTTTCCTTTCCTTGTTCTAGTGATTTTGGCTCTATCAGAGCCAAAATCACTCCCACTGACATCACTAGTGATGTCAGTGGGGCTGGACCCAGACGGTAGGCGTTCCCATGGCGACGCCTCCGTCTGGCAGCCACGCCCCGACACGCCCACCAAAGGGGGCGTGCTGTCAATCAACATCGACAGCACGCCCCCTTTGGTGCGAGACCCGGAGCGACGGCTTCCCCGTCGCTAGCCGGGTTTCGCACATGCGCACGACGGAGCAGCTCTCCGTCATGCGCACTAGGGCACCATCGACCCGCTTGCGAGCTCTCAGCGCTCGCAAGCGGGTCTGAATCAGGCCCTTAGTCTGCTGCATAATTTCTGTGCATGAGACTGACACTCACTGACACAAATGATAATGTGGACTCTGGCGCAACCTTCTAAAACAACAGGACCTGATAGGGTAAGGTGGGATCTATGGTGAAATGGACAAGTTCACCCAAAATTCAAGTTCACTAAAAATGGAACAAAAAAAATGTCCTTCTTTAGTTTTCAAACAACACCAAAATCCAACTGATAAATCCCTCGTAGGTCACATGTAAAAAAAGGGAGAGAAAAATTGCAATATAGCGTGATACAATTTAATCACATAAAAAATCACATGTAAAAACATAAATCCTTCACCAACATATGGGAAGCGTACCAGAGATGGCTGTGTATAATGCACACCTATTCACATTTGAATAAATCCCAAAATTTCCCGGGAAGAACCTGGAATTGTGGCTCCTAGGTGTGTATCTCGCCAAGATGGAAGTCCTCTGGTGCTGGGTCCCTGTCACCAGCGCGTTTCAACTCCTTGTTGGAGTCTTTTTCAAGGTGTGTTTGGTTGGTGCTCAAACAGTCTTTAAATACCCCTCACATACCTCTGATAGGTGAACAGAGGAGGAGGAGCTAACTGATTACATAAGTTATAACATTAAAAACAACATATAATGTATTTTCCAAAGATTCAAATGTATCATCCATATAGGTTTATCAACAATAAATGGGTAATATATAATATAAAAAGTGTTTCCCTCCTGGAACGCATATTCCTAACAGCGGGACGTCACTTCCTGTTTACCCTTTTCCGGAAATCATGTCCTGAAAATTAACATCAGATACTTCTTAAAAATCATGCTGTATTAAATAACCGGTTGCTGCAATCCTCATAGCCGGAGATCGCGCTCACTCACCTCCTAACTTTACACGCAGATCTGAACAAAGTCAGGCAGAGTGTAGCACGCTTTCGATCTGGAGGCGTGGAACGCATAGTTACCCCGTGTCCGGAAGTCGCACTCGCGGACCTCTTCCTACGGCAAGGGGATACAACCAAGTCAGGCAGAGTGTGGCACGCTTCTGATCTAGAGGCGTGGAACGCATAAATACCATGTGTCCGGAAGTAGCATTCGCGGACCTCTTCCTATGACATGGGGATATACCGGAAACCTGATAGTGTATTCCACACTTCTAATAATGAGGCGTGGAACGCATCATTTCTCAATGTCCGGCTGTCATTCTCACGTATTTCCTCTTATGACATGGGGATAATAATGAACGCCTTAAGTACCCCTTATATTAAGATATGGAACGTATATACATGGGTGTACCAAAATTGACATAGCAATGGAAGGGTTAAACAAGTTACTGCACTTCCGATGTAAACAAATACATATAAATACAATAAAAATATAAAAGTAGAATAAAAATCGTTAAAAGACTAAGGACCTCATTCAGAGTCGGTCGTTGCGGCCGCACGGTCATAAGGGAAAAGGGACCGGATATGCAAATGATGCACTCGCAAGTTGCGTCCTTAAGATCGGATCGTTAGCTGGCCGACCAAGGGGAGGATGCGGCCATAAGACAAAAAATACGCCCCCTTCTCGTACGCATTACACGTCATCTCCGGCCATATAAGGATTAATCGAGACCATCGGTAACCATCGGAGCTGGTCGTAGAGCTTAAGGTTGACCATACCCTCTCTTAAGCACTACGATCAGGTCAGTGTACAAACCACCCATGTCACGTGTGCCATGACACTACTTTGTTAATTATGCACTCCACATAAAACGCCGTTCGCATAATTAGGCACGCCTGCGTTCGGATCTCCACTCCCCCGTTTTCAAGCACCTTCCCCTGTTACCACCCACAAACGCCTCATTCTGTCACTCAAACTACCGACCTGGCTGTGTTCAAGGAGAGAGAAATTTCTGATCGTAGCAGCTACTTTGCGCACGCGCATTGCGATCTTTACGCATGCGCAGTTTAGCGAACATCGGTGGCGTACGACCGTGCGACCGCAACGACCGACTCTGAATTAGGTCCTAAAACCTTTATAGAAACCATTTAAGTTCAAAATCAATATTCAAACCCTTAGGTGCTAAAGTGCCCAGTTCATAAATGGTTTTCATTTCTGATTGTGCCAATGACATATCTATATCTCTTTTCCTCCAATGTCCCTCAATTTGTTTAATACCTATAACTAATTTCAAATCTTTGATGGAACATTGGTGGAATTCTTTCAAAATGTTTAGAAAGTGAATGATTCTCATATCCCTTTTTTATATTTCTAATATGTTCGGTCCATCTCACTCTCAAAGGTCTAGATGTACGGCCTACATATTGAAGGCCGCAACTACACTCTAATAAATATAAACAGTTTTTATTATTGCACGTAATGAAATCCCGGATTGTATGTTCTGAATTCCTTGACTTGGCTATATATTTTTCTACTTTACTGGGTTGATTTTGGTGGTTTCTACACATGATGCATACTCCACATCTATGAAATCCTTTTGTCTTTATTCTTCCTTCTCTTTTCTTAGGTATAGCTCCATTCACTAACTTATTCTTTAAGTTCGGAGCTCGTCTGTAAATGAATTAGGGATTTTTTTTAATGACCGACTTAAGTATAGGGTCTTCTGCTAGGAGGTGCCAATGTTTTCTTATTATTTTCTCCACTTTTTTATGTTGTCCATTGAAGGTCGTAATAAAGGGAAGAATAATTTCTTTCTTTATCTTTTCTTTCTTAATTAAAAGATCATCCCTATTGACAATGGTCATTTCTTCTATTGTCGGATCAATATCTTCAGTTTTGTCCTTTAGCTATAATTTTTTGTTTAAAAACTCTCGCCTGTTCTTTAAATACTTGAACATCGGTACAGTTAAATCTAATGCGTCTAATTTGCCCTTTTGGAATATTATTTAACCATAGGGGATGGTGATTGCTGTCAATACTGATGTAGGAATTACTATCAGCGGGCTTACAATAATTTTTAGTGTGTAAATTGCCATCTTGTATGTATAAAATCAGATACATACAAGATTTGCATATGCAGGGGCAAATCGAGTTCCCATGGCTGTACCCCTGCGCTGTTGATAAAATTTCTCATTGTAACAGAAAAAAATATTCTCTAAAATGAATTTAATCCCTTCACAGATAAAATTGATTTTACACATTGGTATTTCACTTCTCATGAGAAAATATTTAACAGCCTCTATCCCATGTACATGGTCAATAATCATATATAGCGAGCTGACATCTGCTATGACCAATATATAACCACTATTGTTGATAAACCTATATGGATGATACATTTGAATCTTTGGAAAATACATTATATGTTGTTTTTAATGTTATAACTTATGTAATAAGTTAGCTCCTCCTCATCTGTTCACCTTTCAGAGGTATGTGAGGGGTATTTAAAGACTGTTTGAACACCAACCAAACACACCTTGATAAAGGCTCCAACAAGGAGTTGAAACGCGTTGGTGACAGGGACCCAGCACCAGAGGACTTCCATCTTGGCGAGATACACACCTAGGAGCCACAATTCCAGGTTCTTCCCGGGAAATTTTGGGATTGATTTATTCAAATGTGAATAGGTGTGCATTATACACCGCCATCTCTGGTACGCTTCCCATATGTTGGTGAAGGATTTATGTTTTTCCATGTGATTTATTGTATTACGCTATATTGCAATTTTTCTCTCCCTTTTTTTACATGTGACCTACGAGGGATTTATCAGTTGGATTTTGGTGTTGTTTGAAAACTGAAGAAGGACATTTTTTTCCATTTTTAGTGAACTTGAATTTTGAGTGAACTTGTCCATTTCACCATAGATCCCACCTTAGCATATTTGGTCCTGTTATTTTAGAAGGTTGCGCCAGAGTCCACATTGTCATTTGTGTTTATTGTTGTAGAGGTGTTGTATGACCACCTCAGTGGATTGAAGTGCAGCATCCATTCATTGAGGCTCAGGTTCCAAACTGTTATTTTTATTTTTACACTCACTGACAGTCTGCTGCTGCTGCTCTGCGTGCGGGATTGCAAACCCTTACTGCACATGCGCAGAACGAGTCTTACGTTGGCGTAGAGCGGTTACAATCGGAGATGTGCGATAACCATCTGGTTAGCCTACATCTCTGAATTAGCCCCAATATACAGTATAAAAATAGCACCAGCAAGTAGGTGACACAAAGAACGTTTTATTTACATTGCAATAAATGCACAGTAAGTGTGGCCCTCTACAAATAGCATTCTCAAAGTGGAACTATATAAACAACCCCACACAAATTAATCCGTTTTAATACATGTGAAGTTGGTGTTCTATATACTGACTTACATCCGTACTGTTCTGCTGTGTGGATAATTAATTTACATTTGTGTGTATTATATATTATAAAAACCATCACGTTTTAAGCTGTGATAGCGTTCAGAGGTGGCGAGCTGTGATAGCGTTCAGAGGCCCCAGGCTGTGATAGCGCACAGAGGCCCTGATTCAGAGCCGGACGCTCTGACAGAGCGCTCGCTTTGAATCAGGGCCGGCCTTTTTAGAGCTGCCTCCTGGCCGCTCGCATAGCTGTGGGTAACCACCCACAGCTATAGCGAGCGACCAGGAAGATGGTCGCGATGGTCAAGACCATCGCGACCATCGGGCATGTGATGAGACCCTTGTGGTAGGGTTTCATTGCCGCAAGCCTCTTTTGGTACGAGACCGGAGCGACGGTTTTCCCGTCGCTACCCGGGTCTCGCGCATGTGCATGACGGAGCCGGCTCCGTCGCGCGTATGCGCACTGGGCCACCATCGACCCGCTTGCGAGCGCATAGCGCTCGCGAGCAGGTCTGAATCAGGCCCAGAGGTTTCGCGCTGTGATAGCGCACAGAGGTGCCAAGCTGTGATTATAAAAAAAAAAAAAAGAGAGATAGACAGACTTACATGTGATAGCGTTCAGAGGCCCCAGCTGTGATAGTGCACAGAGGTTCTGCGCTGTGATAGTGTACCTAGGCGCTGGGTTGTGATAGCGCACAGAGGTTCTGCGCTGTGATTAAAACAAGAAAGAGAGACAGACTTACATAAAGTACTACAAGGCAAGCTGCAGAGAGTGAGGAGAATCTTCTGAGTAACAGTTGTTGAGTAACTGCATATAAGCTGAGAGGTGTAGTAGGTATTACCGCCGGTCGACTGCGGAAGCCCGGCAGAGGTGAAGATCCCGACTGCTAATTAGGAAAGTATCGCTAACCTTATTCCCTACCCTAACCCTTCTTTAGGGGTGCCAAATCCTAACCTCCCCCCCCAAGTGCCTAACCCTAATCCCCCCCCTTCCCCTAGCTTAAACCTAACCCTCCCGGGGGTGTGCCTAACCCTAAGCCCTAAAACCTAACCCCCCCGTGCCCGGCTTACCTTCGTTCGGTATACCGGGCGTTGGGCTCCCGGCGTAGGTCTAATGACAGGCGTCGGGATTTCGCCGCCTGTCATTAGTACCTTGCCGGGATTAGACGGTCGGGAAGCCGGCGGTCAGCATTTAGATCGTCGGCTTCCTGACTACATCCCAAGCTTACTGTATTCCCAGTACCTGTAAATGTGAAGACCAGGGAGGGCCTGATAAGAGAAGGGGAATATGTCTGGAATGCCAGGCAATAGTAAGGAGATGTATATAATTTAATTGTCATAACCCAAATACTGTGCCGGAGTGTAGAAGGAGATGTAGATATTTTGCATTTCTTCTTCAGGGTCCATAGGCTCCACAGGGAGACCTTGCGGTGTAGGTGGTGGATCTGGAATCCGGGCACCACGCAGTTAAGGCTTTCAGCTCCCAGGAGTCATCGGGCCACTCTCCCTGTACCCCGCCCCCGAGCCAGAGACACCTCGGTTTTGTTGGTTCCTGGCCGGAGTCGGTCACCATTACGCAGGGGGCTGCTTAGGCAGCCCTTAAGCTTTTTATTTTATGATTTCTTTACTTTTACTACTTAGAGTGCGCAGCAGCAGACTGTCCGTGGGATGTCTGCGGTGCTGCTCCGTCACCCCTCCGGTGCTGCGACGCCAGTACAGATCTGGGGATCTCGCCAGGCATCCCGGGGTCAGTGCTAGCCAAGGCTCCATAGGAGGACCCAGACTGCAGCCGGTTGCTAAGGGGACAGGTAAGGCGGGTCACCACAGTCATACCTCCGGTCTCAGGGGACAGACTGGAAGTGCCGAGTGTGGACGCAGGCTCCAGGCACCGCAATCAACTAGACCACCAAGGGAACCAGTATCCTGGTGGGTAAATAATCGGCAAGGGGATGTCAGCTTCCCCGTTAAAGTGGCCCCTCCCCTCAGCTCAGGGCGCCATTCCACTGAGATCTCGCTTCCCTGAGCTGCTCTCCTCCTCCGACCACAACCCCTCTGAGGTCTCCTGCAGCTATTTTCTCTAAGGCACAGCCACAGCTCCCATGGATATGCAGGATCCGGTCCCCCTACATAGCCCTCCCTGGAGTCTGCGTATGTTGCACTATAGCCTACCAGACACTGAGTCTGTGTAGTTGATTGTAGTGGCAGTTTGCAGTTATATGTTTTTTCTGTATTATATGTGACTGATGCTAGCGCTGCCTGTCTGTTTTATATCCTACGGTCAGCATATATCTTTACCCTTTTTTTCAGGTGTATTCAGGGGTTTGTCACATACAGTTGGTCATTGCACTGTGCCATATTTGGACTGCGTGCTACTGTAGCTTATCCAAGCATCACACAGGACCAGTATATTGCGTTCCTACTAGTATCCTACATACACGGTGATTGCATTATACCCAGTGCCATATTGTGTGCCATATTACTCTGCAGCTATGTCTAGCAAAGGCAAGAGTAACATACAGGCATCTGCACCCATACTGCTATCATGCAATTTATGTGCTGCAGGCTAAAGTGAGGAGGATTTGATACAAGATGGCCCATCAGACAACCCAGCGCCTGTACAAGAGCCCCCCTGGGCTTCATTTTCTCAGGTTCTGGCCACTATTGCGGACCACCTGGTGGTTTCAGCTGTCGTTCCCCCTATGGGGTTATCACAGCAGACCGTAATTCCCCCTTTGGGGTGGCCACAACAGGTTCAGGCAATACAGGTACTCCCTGTGCCCCCACCATGGGTAGACATACTCTATAACTCTGTGCAGAGTCTAATGGCTACATCTAATGCCTTTCAAACCATGTTGCAAGGTGAGAAGCCCTTACCCAGTAAGCCCTCTAAGCGTCCTGTGTTATCATCACATTCCACACAACTCTCAGATTCTGAATTATCATCTGAGGAGGCAGTAGATGCTGATCTCTCTAACCATGACTCCCCTCTGGAGGATGATGAGAGTTGGTCAAAAATTAATATTCCTGCCTTGGTACGAGCTGTCAGATCCATCTTATTAATAGAAGATGACGAGCCAGTCCCTAAATCCAAGCACCCTCTGTGTAAATGACAGAAAGTGGCTTCAGCAGAATCCCTCTATTGGATCAACTAGCTAAACACATGGCTGCAGCCTGGCAATTGCCTGGTAAGAGGTTTCAACTACAAAAACGTCTGACCTCTTGTTACCTTTTTCCTGTGGCTCATTGTGCAAAATGGGAAACACCCCCTGCGGTGGATTCACATGTTACGTGTTTAATTAAAAGCGCTAGATTGCCTATTCCTACAGTTATTTTTTTTAAGGATCCTATGGATAGGAAAGTGGAAGCTTGCCTTTAATCGATATACTCTCTTTCAGGGGCTGTTGCCCGTCCACATGGCTATTGCATGGGTGGCTAAAGCTATAGAGAGCTGGGCTGACGCACTTGAAGACTCTTTCTCCCTCAGCTGCTTCTAGGGTTCAGATGTCTTTTGTTGCTCACATTCGAGATGCAGCTTCCTATATTGGAGAAGCGACATTGACTTGGAGTGCGCAGTTGTTTCTACAGTCTCCTAACCTCCTGAGTTTCGGCCGCTGTTGTGTCTGACCGCCGTACCCTGTGGCTACGCTCATGGAAGGCAGATGCGGATTCCAAGGAAGGCCTATAAGGGTTACCCTACAATGGGGACATCTTGTTTGGCCCAGACCTTGACAAGATTGCAATCACATTGGCAGCACAAAAACTGCATTTCTGCCTTCAGTAACTACTTTTTGTAGGCCTCGTACTACATCAATTAATTCCTTTCGTCCTCAGGTAAAGCCTAAAGGTCAGTCCTTTCCTAGGCAGTTGGCTTCCACTAGGGCCGCCAAACCCAGGACCAAGCAGACCTGGAACACCAGAGCCCTGCTTCCAAACCCGAGGATAAACTCTCAGCCTGACTGGACGGGCCTCCCTCTGGGATATCCCAGAGTGGGAGGCCGACTTCTTCAGTTCGCCCAGTGCTGGTGTCAAACAACCACGGATGCTTGGGTAGGAGAAGTGGTCTCTCACGGGTACGCCCTCTCATTTCTCAGACTGCTTCCCCACCAGTTTTTTTTCACAGGCTCTCCTTCAGAGACTAACAGGGCCTTACAAAGCCAGAAAGCCATACAGTCCTTGCTGCAAGCAGGGGTAATTGTGCCAATCCCCACTATCTCAGCGAGGGACTGGTTATTATTCGCACTTTCTGGTTCAGAAGCCGAATGGGTCTCTTCGGCCTATCCTCATCCTCAAATCCTGACACAAATCCTCAGGGTACCCAGGTTCAGGATGGAAACCCTACGCTCCTTCATCCTAGCTATGGAGCCTGGGGACTTCATGGTATCTCTGGATATTCAGGACGCGTACCTACATGTACCTATAGCACCCTCACATCAGCGATATCTCTGGTTTGCTATACTACAGCAACACTTTAAATTTCAGGCTCTGCCCTTTGGACTATCCACAGCTCCACGGGGGTTTACCAAAATTATGGCTATCAGGGAGGCCCATCTACGTGGTCAGGGTGTCCAACTGTTACCATATCTGGACGACCTCCTGCTCCTAGCAGGATCCCCAGAAGTGCTTCACCGCCATCTGCAGTTAACCATTGCCTTCCTGCACAAGCACGGATGGTTAATCAACTGAAAAAAGTCCTCCCTGAATCCCTCACAGAGAATGATTCATCTGGGAGGCTTGCTGGATTCTGAGGATCAGATAATCTTTCTGAACAAGATCTCCACACTTCAACTACGAGTGCGCAGATGTCTCCACAGTCGCCGAGTGTCGATCCACTCAGCAATGCAGGTTCTGGGATCCATGGTGTCCGCCTTCGACATGGTGAAATATGCTCAGTTCTATTCCAGGCCTTTGGAAAGGCTGATCCTCTCCAGGTGGAACGGGTTACCCCATCGGATCATAGCTTAGACGATGGTGCTCTCTCCAGAGGTGCGTTGGTTTCTATCTTGGTGGCTACAGACATCTCATCTAACCAAGGGTCACCCCTTTTGGATCCCGGACTGGTTAATTCTAACAATGGACGCCAGTCTCCGTGGCTGCGGTGCAGTGACCGGTCCGCACTGCTTTCAGGACCGTTGGACATCGGTCGAATCAACCCTTCCAGTCGATATAATGGAACATCGAGCTGTCTACAGGGCCTCTACCTGGCCCAGCACATACTTCATAGAAAACCTGTACAGGTTTAGTCCAACAATGCCACAACAGTGGCTTACATCAACCATCAAGGAAGAAGTGTCCCACATTCTGACATGGGCCGAGGGTCACATCCCGGCCATTTCGCCAGTATTCTCAATTGAGAAGCAGACTTCCTCATCCATGACGACGTGCATCCCGGGGAATGGTCGCTTCACCGAGAGGTGTTTCAACTTCGACACAATCACACACTGCCTGTGTACGGGTGCAGGCAAACTTTGTAGACGCATTGTTAGTGTAGTGGACCTTCCAGTTTGCGTACCTCTTCCCTCCAGTCTCCCTTCTTCCTCGAGTTCTGCGGAAGTTCAAACAAGACGGAGTCACTATACTGCTGGTGGCTCCAGCTTAGCCCAGATGTCATTGGTACTTCGGAGTCTCTCCATTGACACTCCATTCCTGCTACCTCAATGACTGGACCTGTCTCAAGGTCCTTGCCTTTACCCGGATCAGGGTCGTCTGTCTTTGACGACGTGGCTCTTGGGACATCCCTCCAGAGGTGTAAAGGTTTCTCTAGCGCTGTAGTCAAAACTGTGCTCAGAGCGAGTAAGCCAGCCTTTGCTTGGATCTACCACAGAGTGTGGTAGACCTATTTCCAGTGGTGTCGTCAGGTGTTTAGGATTTCCAGAGTCCTGGCCTTCCTTCAAGCTGGATTGGATCTTGGTCTCCGCCTGGCCTCACTGAAAGTGCATGTCTCTGCTCTGTCAGTATGGTTCCAGCTGCCGGATATCCACACCCTCCTCCAGGGTGTCCTCCGGATTCATCCTCCCTTTGTTCCCCCAGTGGCTCCTTGGGATTTGGCAGTAGTTCTTTGGGCCCTCCAGGGTCCTCCATTTGAACCCCTAGATTCGGTGGAACTCAAGTGGTTTACAGCAAAGACTCTTTTTCTTCTGGCTATAGCGTCTGCCATAAGAGTGTCAGATTTAGGGGCGTTCTCCTGTCACTTCTCATTTCTGATATTTCACCAGGACAGGGCTGTGCTTCGGACTCTCCCTGGCTTCATTCCTAAAGTTTTTTTTCTAGTTTCCACATTAATGAGGAAATTATAGTCCCGGCCTTTCAATCACCGGACCTCTCGGCAGATGAGGCCTCTTTGGATGTGGTCCGCGCCCCTAGGATATATGGGGACCCTTCGGAAATTGGATCCCTTATTTGTGCTCTATGAATTTCACAAGAAAGGATGGCCAGCCAATAAACAAACATTGGCTAGATGGCTTCATATGTCTATCTTGCAGGCTTACTCGCAGGCAGGCCTTCCTGTTCCGGCTTCTGTTACTGCTCATTCTACTCGGTCTGTGGGTCCCTCATGGGCAGCTCGCCGTGGCACCTCGGCTGTTCAGCTTTGAAAGGCGGCCACGTGGTCTTCTGTCCAGACATTTCTAAGGTTCTATGACTTTGATACCCTCGCCTCTCAGGATGCTTTCTTTGGGCGCCGAATTCTCCTCTCAGCACAGGAGCGTCCCCACCCTGAAAAGGACTGCTTTGGGTCTCCCTGTGAAACCTATGGACCCTGAAGAGAGAAAATGAGAGTTATGGTAAGAACTTACCTTTGTTAATTCACTTTCTTCGAAGTCCATAGGGTCCACAGGGCACCCGCCCTGACGCACCTGACTTCAGATGGGTTTTTGTTTCTGGTCACCATTTTCCGTCTCCTTCTGTGTGAGCGTGTGATTCTTGTGTGTACCAGTCTTCCTTCTCTCTTTTAGCCTCCTCCGTCCTTTTGCTTGTCACAAACTGAGGTGCCTCTGGCTCGGGGGCGAGGTATAGGGAGAGTAGCCTGGTGCATCCTGGGAGGTGAAAGCTATAACTGCGTGGTGCCCGGATTCCAGATACACCACCTACACCCCAAGGTCTCCCTGTGGACCCTATGGACTTCGAAGAAAGAGGTTTAAAAAAGGTAAGTTCTTATCATAACTCTCATTTTTATCATTTTGCAATTAAGTGATGTGCTGGAGGAGCTATTTAATAAAGAGAACATATTTTTGGAATATAGATGGTCTGTTGCCCAACTGTTTGTTTTTTCTCTGTAAAGCCCCCATATAACATCACCTGTGTCCACAAAAGAAAAAACTTTGCTGTAAAGCCTACATAAGCAGGGAGCCCTAGTTACTATTTGCCCACACTCATCAGTGAGAAGGTGAGTGGTCTTACTCATGCACCACATAGCAGCGGCACAGTGAGGAGGTTACACAATAACGTACATACACGATGAGAGGCTGGATCTTTCATTCTCTACCTCCCCATTTTCAGCAATAATAATTTGCTCTTATGTGGTTGCCAGAATACAGCCCTCTCTGTCCTGTCACAGAATTGTAATGTTGCAATGTTGGATACATTCTGCACATTCCACAAGAACTAGTCCTCATACCGTATCCTAAATACACCTCACTTTTGAAGAAGTGAAGACCATAAGGTTGTCCGACTGCTATGGATTTTTATACAAACATATGTGAGACTGGAATCCTATATTTCATGTATTGTGTATGTATTGGAGCCCAGGGAAGGATATCCACTGTTTGTGTTATATGATGCATTTCCATGTAGATGTTTGGTGACATCCAGACTCCTCTATTCTAAGCAGTTTCAGGTTCGCTGATTCATACCTCTTAACATTTTAATGCTGGGTAAAGGGAATCCTTGTGTGTGACCAAAAAGGGGACGTGACCTTGGGCCATGCCCATTGGTATGTGTCATTTTGGGCACGCCCCCATTGCTCGTCACAGTGGGGGTGAGCGCAGCACTCTGGCAGCTGCTGGGCTGCTCCCAGCCTCGCCTGGAACTAAATGGATTCTGTGCACATGCGGGACACTGTGGCCAGCGGGTGGAACAGTACCTGAAAAGCATGACTGTCCTGCTGAAATCGGGATGGTGGAGAGGTATGGCTGACTCCATTCACCTGTGACGATCAGTTAAACAAAATTGTTAATGCTTCGCAATGATGAATGAAAGAGGAGTCTATCAGTCGCCCCAAAATGCAGGCATAATTTGCATTGACTAAAAAAGCCTCAGTTACATTTATATGTAAAAATGCTGTGTGTTTCAACATACATGCAGATCAACATAAGCAACATTTGCACATGTTTTATGTCAGGCATACAGTCAGGTGCATAAATATTGGGACATTGACAGAATTTTCATATTTTGTCCTCTATTCACCACAACAATGGCTTTGAAATGAAACAAACATAATGTGCTTTAACTGCAGACTTTCAGATTTAATTTGAGGGTAATTACATCCAAATCAGGTGAACGGTGTAGGAATTACAACGGTTTCTATATGTGCCTCCCACTTTTTAAGGGGCCAAAAGTAATGGGACAAACTAAACAATCCTAAATCTAACTTTCACTTTTTAATACTTTGTTGCAAATCCTTTGCAGGCAATTACAGCCTGAAGTCTGGAACGCATAGACATCACCAGATGCTGGGTTTAATCCCTGGTGATGCTCTGCCAGGCCTCTACTGCAAATGTTTTCAGTTTCTGCTTGTTCTTGGGGCATTTTCCCTTCAGTTTTGTCTTCATTAAGTGAAATGCATGCTCAATCGGATTCAGGTCAGGGAATTGACTTGGCCATTGCATAACTCCACTTTTTAGCCTTAAAAAACTCTTTGGTTGCTTTTGCAGTATGCGCCGTCCAATGAGTTCTGAAGCATTTGACTGCATATGAGCATATAATATTGCCCGAAACACTTCAGAATTCATTCTGCTGCTTTTGTCAGCAGTCACATCATCAATAAATACAAGGTAACCAGTTCCATTGGCAGCCATACATGCCCACCCCATGACACTACCACCACCATGCTTAACTGATGAGGTGGTATGTTTGGGATCATGAGCAGTTCCTTTCCTTCTCCATACTCTTCTCTTCCCATCACTCTGGTACAAGTTGATCTTTGTCTCATCTGTCCATAGGATGTTGTTCCAGAACTGTAATGGCTTTTTTAGATGTTGTTTGGCAAACTCTAATCTGGTCTTCCTGTTTTTGTGGCTCACCAATGGTTTACATCTTGTGGTGAACCCTCTATATTCACTCTTGTTAAGTCTTCTCTTCATTGTTGACTTTGACACATATACACCTACCTCCTGGAGAGTGTTCTTGATTTGGCCAACTGTTGTGAAGGGGTTTTTCTTCACCAGGGAAATAATTCTTCGGTCATCTACCACAGTTGTTTTCCGTGGTCTTCCGGATCTTTTGGTGTTGCTGAGCTCTCCGGTGCGTTCTTTCTTTTTAAGAATGTTCCAAACAGTTGATTTGGCCACACCTAATGTTTTTGCTATATCTCTGATGGATTTGTTTTGATTTTTCAGCCTAATGATGGCTTGCTTCACTGATAGTGACAGCTCTTTGGATCTCATATTGAGAGTCGACAGCAACTGATTCCAAATGCAAATGTCACACCTAGAATCAACTCCAGACCTTTTACCTGCTTAATTGATAATGAAATAACGAGGGAATAGCCCACACCTGTCCATGAAAAAGTTTTGAGTTGATAGTCCCATTACTTTTGGCCCCTTAAAAAGTGGGAGGCACATATATAAACCGTTGTAATTCCTACACCGTTCACCTGATTTGGATGTAATTACCCTCAAATTAAATCTGAAAGTCTGTAGTTAAAGCACATCTTGTTTGTTTCATTTCAAAGCCATTGTGGTGGTGAATAGAGGCCAAAATATGAAAATTCTGTCAATGTCCCAATATTTATGCACCTGACTGTATGTTAAATGTCTATTGACCTTTGTTTTGTTTGCAATATATACATCTTCTATTATTATTATTATCATTTATTTATATGGCGCCACAAATGTTCCGCAGCACCTTACAAAGCACATAAACAAGTTGTAGACAAGCGACTTACAGAACAATACAATACAGGACCAGGACATGGATCATATATATTGCTACATTAGCGACCATAACACCCAGATAAGCAACAGAGCATAAGCAACCAAGTGTTAGATGCCCTAGTGGTGAGTAAGAAGTAGATGAAACTAAAGTAGGGAGAAGTACAAGAGGGTAGAGGGCCCTGCTCATAAGAGCTTACATTCTAAAAAATTATATTATGCATCAATAAAACTTCTAATAGATCAGAAACCTCTCCCCGTCATGCATATGAAAGGGTAAAAAAAACACCTTTAAAAAAAAAAAAAAAACATGTAAAAAGCTTATTTACCCAAGCTGGCGACTACCATCATTAGCCCCTATGTGCACCTGCCCTTTACCATCCGCCAATAAGAATTTCAGCTGTTTATGTATCTGTCTCCAGGACTGCATGTGTTTGCAATTGCACAAACATGTCTTTACTTTGCTCCACCTACTCTAGACTGCCCCTTCCCTCCTTGGTCCAACCTCTCTAGACACAGGGTGTAGGGATGGACATCGGAAGCCCACCATCATATGATGGCAGTGCTTCCACCATTGAACCTTTCGATGCAATGGTAACTAACCATCACATCAAAAGCATTCAATGATAAAAACTATTCATATGAATAGTAAAGGGGCGGGGTTAGGGGTGGAGCTCGGACACGAAGCAACAAAAAACACAGCTTAGGCAGGCAGAGCTGACTGAGGATGGGGAGGAGAATGAGAAACACTGGCACTGCCATGCTGCTGCTGTGGGCACTTTAAGTAACAAGAAAGTGAAGTGTAAAAACATGTATAAAATATACTTATAACACAATGAAAACTAACCTCTTACAGCACCAGCAGAGAAATTACTCTCCATCTCTGCTGTGTAAACGTTATTAGCTGTCACTCTGTGAGTATCTGTGAGTGACTGCTGCTGCAGGGCCAGGGCTGCACACTGATTGGCTCTCACTGTCTCAGAGAGCCAATCAGAGCTAGCAGAGGGGGGGGGGGGGGGGAGGGGAGGGACTGAGGGCCAGGTCTGAGGCAGTGAGAGACAGCCTCCAACGATCCCAGCAGCATGAGCCAGAAAGGTTATTAGAGGCAGAGACACAGCACACAGCAGCCATGGGAGGCATAGCTTTTAATAGTTATAGAAAAGAAGCCACCATTGCAACACCATTGAATGATTACCATTCGATGGTAGCAAACATCGGAAAGCTGCCATCGAATGGTAAAACACTATCATCAAAATAAAAACATAGATGGTTGGCAAACATCGACCATCGATGTCCATCCCTACAGGTAGGCCAAATGCCAGTCATGCCAATTCACATAGGCAAATATACATGTGCACAGATTTTGGGGCACGAGCAGAGCGATGTCATGCATGATACACTACGCTAATTAGAATAGTACTGATCAACTTTCAGACCCTGTGTTTCTGTGAAAAACATCCAGACTGTCACCCCAATTGTCTAGTTGGTAATTGAAGTCTACACTAGCAGTATTGGTAGCCTTAAATATTAACAAACATGCTTGTCTATCATGCTCCAAATACTGTATATAATACAGTAGGATTATAGAGAGAACAGTACTAATGTCTAATATCTCAGAGCTCCACATCACTGGTTTTGCATTTATGTGTAGAACCTGCATGTACACAGTCTAGTAATGTACATTGCTTTATGGATGCTTTCTTTATGAATTTTAATGTAAGAGCACCTTTTTTATTTTTAAAAAAAAATGTGATTTTTCTTTTTATACCTTAGAAATGGACTGCAAGAAAGTTAATCTGTTAGATCTGGAACTGCTTATTGATGAACAGGGCAAAATCCAGACCAAACCATATAACAAAGCACCTGAAACTGATTCATTGTGTGGTGAGGGCTCACCTTCCAGTTCTGTAGAAAAAGGTAATATGACACACAAGCAGCAATCATATTAACATTAAGTAGACATGTTATAACGGGTTGGGTATGGAATCCCGGCAGTCTGGATGCCGCCGGTCAGAATACCGACAGCGGCATCCTGACACCATTAGGTAAGTATCTTACCCTACCCCTAACCCTCCCCAGTGCCTGAACCTAACCTCCGCATTCCCCTAGTGCCTAAACCTAACCTCCCCACATCCTAAACCTAACCCTCCCCCCTTAATGCCTAGACCTAACCCTCCCCCTAGTGCCTAACCCTAAACCTAACCTCCTCCTAACCCATGATACTTACCTTCAGGATGCTGGTGGTCGGGATTCCGGCTCAGGTATTTTGACTACATCCCGTTATAACCACACAAAACTAAGCTAATGTTTTAAAATAATCAAATAGGAATTTTCTTGCATGACAGTGTCTTATAAACAAAGTTTAATAACGGCTCAGTTTTTTTATTACCTCTCCAAAGCACAGGCGCCTTGGGCATTTCTCTTTTGTACTAGGGTGGTGCTGGATCTGTCTCCCCTTTTCAGCACATACTTGGACTATTGGCACCAAGAGAAAAGGCTATTAGTAAAGAGGAGACAGATTCAAATGTAAAAAGTAATAATTTAAGGATCAAATGGCGAACATGATGTACAAGTAATAATGTAAGGATTACTTTAATTCAGGTTTAATCTCAACATGGTCCTTAGTATTTCTAAAGCTGCACAACGATTGAGTTAATGAACGATTTTAGTAAACGATTTTCTACCTTGAAAAAATGAACTAAAATCGTTTACTAAAGTTGTTCATTTACTATGTTCATTTAAATGTAATGAACGATTTATATGAACTACAAACGATTTTTGCATATTAACTTGATGAAAATCGTTGAGTTGACAAGTCTGACTGAACTACAAACTACAAATGTGAACGCGCATGAACAATAATCGTTCATCGTTTGACTCAGAAAGTGAACGATTTTTTCAAACGATTAGCTTTAAACGATATTGCTAAATGATAATCGTTCAAAAAATCGTTGTGTGTGTATGCACCTTATGTTTTGCTTTTGTTTCCAGTCAACAGAATGAATAACTTTTTTTTATTTCTAAAATATTTACTAATATGTGAGAAATATATAATTTAACCCTTTCGTTGCTGAGGGTTTTCTCACCCCATTTTCCAATGTTATTTTTCGATGTTCGCACTTGGCAAATTTGAAAATATTGCTGATTTTTTTTTTTATGCTGTTCAAATGATACCTTTTTTTTTTTTTTAATCTCGTGTATTTTCAAAAAAAAATACCACTAGTCTTTTTTTCTAATTCAAAAACGTCAAGTCAAATTGAACTAAAGTGGCCAAAAAAGTTTATTTTTATTGAAATTTTGAACTAAGAGCAAGGGGGGGATTAACACAACACTATGCCCATACTTAATGGTTCTTGTTTTGGTATTAATCCACCTTTCCAAAACGGCAAAATGCAGGCTTCTACAAATAGGTGGACACAAAAAAAAAAAAAAATCTGCATTGTTTTGTTTTTTATCTATTTTTGTCCATCTAAATTTAAACTCTTTGGGGTAAATTTACGAATTGATTGCTGTAGATTTGCTGTTTTTTTTTGTTTTTACGATTCAGGTGTGATTTTGCAAATCGGGGATTTACTAAAGCCAAAATTTCACCAAAATTAAGGATGTACATTGAAGCCCACCATCATATGATGGCTGGGCTTCCACCATCAAAACTGTCAATGTGATGGTATTTAACCATTGTGTCAAAAGAATTCGCTAGAAAAAATATTTGTATGATTAGCACATGCGCAAAATAGCCCGCATGCACAATAGCATCTCGCGGCCGTTCCAGATGTTCAACAGCTGAATTCAGCTGTATTTTAACATCGGATGGCCATCGCTTCCACACAATTCAATGTTGGCTACCATCAGAAAGCCGCCATCGAATGGTGAAAACACAACCAACATTAATGGTTGTGAAATATCTGAAGCCGATGTCCATCCCTAACCCAAATCACACTAAACACACCACATCGACACAATGCACCATCGGATCAAACCCTTAACATTGACACACATACAAATCACGGATTTACTAAGAATCGAGTTTTTCAAATCGTATCTCCAATCGCAATTACAATCGTATTGGTCTTATTTCGTTTGAACTCCAAATCCATCAGTTGTGAATTGTATCGGATTCAGGAGAATTGCTGTATTTGCGAGTTCAAGCGAAAAAAACCAATACAATTCAAATCGCATACACCAAAAATCGCTGAGGATCAGCATAAAAAAACTAAAAACAGTCGAACACGATTATTAGTAAATTCGAATCGTAAAACATTCCGGAGATGACTAGTGATTTCAAATCGACACGATTCTTAGTACATTTACACCTTACTATGTGTAGGAATAATATAATAATATAGCCCAACAAGGCCTAGACTACCTACCGCATTAAATGAGGGGTCTAATTTTTATTTGACACAACATGGGAGAGATCTGGGCTTTAGAACCTTCCCTATCTGTGGAAAATTATGTGTGTGTATCAGTATAAAAAGTATTTTTGCACATAGCGCTGGGTAATATTGTCACAGTAACTTCTAAGGAAGACCCATAATTTGAAAGAGGAGACATGTGGGTGCTCCCACATTTATGGGTGTAATTATGGGTGTGATGGGGCAGTAGTGCCCCTCTGCCAAATATGTGGAAAACATCTGTTTTCTGTAGTGTAGGCTAATATTGTCTGGTGATGACCGAATAATAGCTACTAGTGGGCCACATATTTTGAAAGTAGGGATTTCTCTTGTTCTAATATGGGTACAGCCATGGTTGCAGGTATCAGTTTGGGGGTGATGGAGCACATAATGGCCCCCCCCCCCCCATATACGGAAAACATGCATTTTTTTTGTAGCACAGGTTAACATTGTCCAGTGATCACCAAACAATAAGTACTAAGGGGCCCCATCATTGGAAGAGGCAGCCCTCAGGGGATTGATCTCTGCTTATCAATGTGATTACCAGACATCAAGTTTTATGGCAGCACACAGTTTGAAAGAGGGAACTCCCCTATTTGAAACAAGGGTACCCTCATCTCCCTAACTTCTATGGTGGGGGGAGGTACTTAAGATCCCTTTTCCCACCATTTTCATACCCATTGCAGGGATTTTTCACTGGTCGTCTGGACTGTTGGGGGGCTAGGTACTTGTTTGGGGGTGGGGGCACTCTAGCCATTGCTGTAGAAGATGAGTGGGACTCGTTCTCTGAACTCTGGGTGTATATGAAAGGAACGGGCCCCACTCATCCTCCGCATTGAAGGAGTTAAAGATGACCTTTTACGGGTCTTTTGTTTGTTTGTACACAAGTGAATATTATTTTTAGAATATAGTTGAAGAGGTAATAGTGAAGATACCTGTTAGATAACATACCACAGACTACCCATACTCCACATTAACGGTATACAGAATAAAGCTGGAAATATGCATTAGATGCTAAATGAAGAGTAAAGAATAAATTTAGACTTGATGCTTTATAATCATGTTAAAGTTATATTGCCAACACGGTTAAAATGCTTTAAATAACATTACAACTGTGTTTGATCGAATTGCATAGCTGTCCACCACACATATGTATCCCAAGCAACAAAACAGACTAGGTAGGATATATATGTTAATGCAAGTGTGCTTAAAATGCTTTAAATAACATGTCTACCTTGTCGACATTCTGTCAACGTATTATACCGGACCCATTAAGACATAAGTAACAATCGTCAAATCCTAAAATTTGATAAATGGAATTTTATGTGACAATTAACCCAGGGCAAATTTTACTTTGTCATTACTGTATTTATTCATCAGAAATAAGCCAACATGAAGAAGCCATGTGTGAAAAAGTAAGTGCACCCTTTCGTAAAGGAAAGTAACCTGAGTCAGGTTCTGTTAATTGAGTGCAATTCAGTATTTTTAGAGAATTCAGGTTTGTGTTAACACTGAGGAGAAAAGACTCAATAAAATCATGATTCTAAACTGCATAGTGAGAACACTTTAACCAATGAAGATTGTTGGCAGTTATCCCAGAAGTGGACATCACTACAGATTCACCTAAAGATCAGACTGTATAATGCTTAGAGAATGGCTTATAAGAACATATAAGAAGTAGCTTTTAAGAACGTATAAGCTAAATCCAGGAATCTGCAGGCCTGTATCGATATAGTAAATGTTCAGGTTCATGATGACTCGGAAAAAAATACTGAACCTACACTGAAGTGGCAAAAATCAAGGGAGAGCAGTATGTAAAGGAAATGGTAGGTGGTGCCACTGTAGTGTAACATCTTGGAATTGCCCAGACCTCCATCAGTTTTAATATGACATCTTGTGAATCCATTTGAACACTAGCCAGACTGCTTATGGAAAGGTGACATGAATTATTGGAGTTTGAATGGGGTATGATAGTGGGTGCCCGATGGGGGGGACATTCCATTTCGAAAGTTGTGCGGACATTCAACATTCCTTGATCTACAGTGTCACGTGTACCAGGAATACCTACTGGAAGGCATTACCACCCACCATGGATAGCGCAGGCGCCGACCACAGGTGCTTATTGATCATGACCAGAGGCATCTGGCCAAAATTGTCAGTGACAACAGACATGCGACACTGGCTCAAATTACATTCACAATCAATGCAGGAGGTTCCAGACACATATACAATAGGTCAGTGCAGCATTCTTTAGCTTCCATGGGATATGGTAGCAGAAGACCCACTAGAGTGCCCCTGTTAACACAGTGACACCGGACACAGCACCTCACCTTTGCTTGTGACGTCATTGGATCCTGGAGGACTGGCAACGTGGCGTGTCATGGTTCCAGTTGTTTCAGGCTGATGCTAGAGTTTGGTTGTGGTGCAAACCCCATGAGGCCATAGACCCCAGTTGTCGACAAGGGACTGTGCAGGCTAGTGGGTGTTGCAATAATGGTATGGGGTATGTTCATGTGGCATGGATTGGGTCTGCTGGTCCATCTAAACACATCATTGCCTGGTAACTGCTATGTTGCATTGCTTGATGACCATTTGCAGCCCTTCCTAGACTTCATGTACCCCCACAACTATGGAATATCCCAGCAGGATAATGCACCATTCTATCTATCCCAGGTTGTCCATAATTGGTTCAAGTAGCATTCTGGAGAGTTCTAATGAATGGTGTGGCCACCATGTTCACCCGACATGAACCCAATCGAGCATTTATGGGACGTGGTGGAGAGGTCTATTTGCACCCAAGATCCTGTACCTACAAATATAATCAGAGAGCTGTGGAAAGCTATGCAGACGGCATGGGTCATAATCTCCCCAGAGGTCTTCTGTCCACTTGTGGAATCGATGCCACGTCAAGTTGCTGCACTTCGCCAGGTTAGAGGGGGTCCTACATGATACTAGGTACCTATCCCATGACTTTTGGCACTGCAGTGTATATGTAGCTTTCATGGAAGTGTAACTTGTGAATAATGTCCTCCTGGTTAGATGAGATCAAAGTAGAGTTGTTTGATATCTAGGTCTTCATGCACAGTGCAATATTTGGTGAATACCAAATGCATTATAGCACTACAAGTGATATTTTGGGGATGATCATTGAGTCGGGAACTCCTCTTTAGAGGAAAATGTGAGTGAGGTCATCTGTCCAGCAAATGAAGCTTTGCCGAAACTGCATCTACAATTGACTGGCTGCAAAAGAATATAGTCAAGGTTTTGGAATGACCACATCAAAATCCAGATCATAACCCTGCTAAGCTACAAATGCTCTTGAACATTAATGAACTTAAGCAGTGTTATAAGGAGGACTGGGACAAAACTTGTCAAACAAAATGTAAGAGATTGAAAGACTCATACAGAAATTGATTACATCATGTTATTGCTGCTAAAGGTGGGTTGAAAAGCTACTGAATCATGGGGTGTACGTTTTCACATGTGACTTCCCCATGTGTACTTTTATTTGTTAACTAAATAATGACGTTGTAACATGAGGTGAAATGTATCAAATTTTAAGACTTGGTAAGGACTAAAAATATACAAATGTTTTAAAAACATGGATTTGAGACAGGTGATTTTTTTTTGGTCTCAATATAGAAATTTTCATACAAATTCCATGGTAATTGTGGCCAATGTATGGGAACTTTAATGCAGTGCACACATTTGGGGTATGCGTGTATGTATCCGGAAGTTCTTGCTGTCTAGTTTAATTTTGTTTGTTTTATTTAGTCAGCCCTTCATTGTAAATCTCTCTACAGCTTTCCATAAAGGAGACTTGGAAATTCTCATTGATGAACAGGGCAAGATCCAGACAGAGCCAATGAGGAATATGTCCGTCACAGACTCTGTATGTGTGGAGAGATCTTCCCCCAACAGTGTAAAAAAAGGTGACAGAGTTAATATTACTTTAACAGTAGCAGAATAAGAAAAAAATATTATGTGATATATTTATAATAAGCAGCGGTTTCCTTACTTTGTTATTTATTATAATCTTGGTAAAATTTGCTAAATATTTGTTAAATAATCTGCATACTGGAATTTATTTCTGTACAAATCAGATGCACAGGTATGGAATACAGAGTATTTACTAGGATTATGATTGGCACATAATGCCCCATGACAGAATTGTAGTAAGTTTAAGGTAGCATTTGGCTAGTTTTAAAAATGTATATTGCTGGTATAAGGGACAAGTTTCTTTCCAACTGAACAGAAGTTTTTGGCAATCTCTAAGCTCCAAAAAAGTTCCACAAACTTTACCGCTATGTAAATTATATACCTAATATGTGTTAATGGTGATTAAATATCCTGAAGTTTACTAGGAAAGGCGATGACTGAAGGTTTGGAGCACATTTAGTAGCAGAGCGACTTTCTCAACTTTTTTTTTTTTTTTTTACCTTGGAGGAACCCTTGAAATAATTTTCCTGTCACTGGAAATCCCTTGCATAAAAGATAATTTACATAAAGATTGCAAATTTATATAGGTGATGACGGATCTGTGCACCCCCGGGGGGAGGTCAGGGTTAGGCACCCCCCCCCCAGGAGACTTAGGTTTAGGCAGGACGGAAGGGGGGTTAGGTTTAGGCACTTTGGGGGGGTTAGGGTTAGACACCCCTACGGGAGGGCTAGAGGGGGTTAGGTTAGTTTATGCTTATCTTTAGCGCAGTCGGGATCTTCACCTCTGCCGGGCTTCCGTAGTTGGGATTTGAACCATGCAGCCGGCGGTAAATAATACCGATCCCCTGCACGACACCCATCATATGCACACACACAGTAGCCCCCACCAGTAGATGAGGAGACCCCTATCACTGTAATATATGGCAGGTAACTTGATACACAGGTACTGGAGTAACATGGCAGCTCCCTAGTGTTATTACTGATTGGACAGGCAAGGTCCTTACTGTAAGGAAGCGATGAGGCATCCATCACAATGAATATACCCCCTAGAGTTACTGGGCAATAAACTGATTTATCTGTATATTTGCATTTAATATCATAGATGGTGCCATATTAATTGTTTGGCTAATGTAAAATAAAGTATCAGTCTTCAACCTTAATGATCCCTGTGTCAAATGATCATGGAACACTATACACTACTTGTCTGTATGTATCTCTTATCGTTGGGAGTACCATTTTTGTTGTTGTAAGGAAATAAAAAAAAAACTCCACATAATCTGTATACGTTTAATACCACAAATGATTGACTTTATTTTTCAAAAAATTTTTTTTATCCTAGAATCCTTTGTCATCCCAGACAGAGACATGTACACAGAAAAGTCTTTAGTTAACATGCAGAAGTGTCAAGGTAATCTGCCATCACCCTCCTGTTCGTCCACCAGAATAACTGCTAACAGGACCTACAGGAACAAACCTTCCCAGAATGGCATTCTAACTAAGATGCATGAGGAGGAGCATCACCAGCAGATGTCTATCCTCCAGCTCCAATTAATCCAGATGAATGAGGTGCACGTGGCTAAAGTGCAACAGATAGAGCGCGAGTGTGAAATGGCTGAGGTTGAACACCGGATAAAGATGGAGATCTTGAACAAAAAGAAAATGTACTGGGAGAGGAAATTGCAAACAATCACAAAGGAGTGGCCAGTAGCATCATTCAACAGACCTTTTCCAAACTCGCCATGAATTTTAACTTGGCACTGATAACAAGATACTTGGAAAGCACCGGCAGAGCGCTGTAAACGTCTCTGCCAACACTATAAACAATCAGTAGGCCCAAACACTGGCAACAGTTTCTGTGTAGGAAAATTAGTTACAGACTAATAAAAAATGGAAAAAAAAAAGATTAAAAAAAAGGAAGAAAAAACGGTTTAGTATATGAAAGGGGCTGGTATTGGAAGCAATGTGTTTTGTCTTTTAGTAGTAATAAAAAAACAAAATGCATCCGGTCTACTTCCTGTGTCAGCATAAGCTGTATACACCGGTCTTTCTTCCCACAAACTGTAACATTTTTCATTTTATTTTTGTTTTCACATTTTTTTTTCTTGCAACACTTATTTTACTGACATGATGTTCACTTTTTAGTATTATTTTTAAGTATATTGTCCCCACGTTGGCTTTCTGGATTTGTTTGGTATATTTTTGGGTAATATATGGATAAGCTGTATCCATTTATAAATCTATGGGATTGCGTGATGATTTGCTACCAAAAGACCACATTTATTCTGGAAGAGATCAAACCAATCCTTAGTAGGAGTGTTATTAAACTATTGAATATGAAGAGTGACATAGAATATTTTCATTTCAACAATTCATAACCATGTTTACATAATCCTCCATTGTAGTGATTCTGAGGTTTTCCAGGTATTGAAGAGGCCAAAGGTACAAAAACCATTGTGTCTTATTTATATCACATAACCGAACTGATAAATCAGGGTTGCAATGAAACTTCATTAGAGCGGTCTGTAAAGCACAAAGGCAGATGAGCAATGGGCTCTCCTGAGGTTACACTAAGCTTACAACTATTCCTTACTCATCTGTTAGAAAATATGTTTGTGTGATTGACATTAGATAAATGTGTTGTAAAACAGTGGTCTGGCTTTCATTTTCTACACACTTTAGTATATCAACACTAAGGCAATCATATAGTGATGTAAGTGGCCACATACATCCTAAATAAGGAGAGATGGCATTTCTTCCAAATACTGACATAAGGAAACATGCTGTATGGTAAATATTAAAAGTAATGGTAAAAATAGAAATTGTGATTATGGGATAAAAAAAAGCCAAATACAGATGTAGACTGTTCTGTGGAGAAAAATTTGGTTTGTTTAGTGTGTAAAAAGTGTAGTCGGTCCCCAGTTTAGAGTTAACTGTATTGCTCAAATAAAAATATTAAGTCCTAAATTGTAAGTGAAAATAAAGTAATTTCAGATGTTTTTGATTTTTAGACTAAGACATTTTTCATCTGATGTGTTGTGTGTTTGTGCATGGCTGAGAAGCAAAGTAATAGATTTCTGCTAGATAATAAAATAGGGAATATGCATGTAATTACGTGATATGTTGGTGTTGGTATCAACCAATGCTGCAAGCACAACACATCTGGGGGACCCTGCTACCTTGGAGGAGTGGGCACATCTTCCAACATGTTAGAAACTAATCTCTTCCCTTCTACATCTCAAACATCTGAAACTGCCAAACTACTCAGCTAACAATTTTTCAATTATTTTACTTTAATATTCATTGTTTTTGCGCATAACACGCTACCTCTTTCTAGGAGTGGTTTTCGCACAGCTGCATGTTAAAGGCTCCCATGTGTCTCAGTAAATTTTTGGAGACTGAGACACAATCCAGGTACCACTGCTAGACGGGCTCGCTGATGATCCACTGTTGTTATTAGGCTGGCCATCTTTCCGTTGAGATTGTCACGGCACAGGGTTCTCCAAGGGTGCCGAGCCCGGGAAGGCAGTCCTGTCCATTTTTTTTAATTTATACCTGTGGTGTCCCCGTCAGCCATTTAATTCAGGGTTGCTTGCAAATCACCATGTTATGATGCCAGACTGTGGATGGGCAGAACTTCCTCCAATCAGACTTTCTGACTTCACAGCCAGTAACTTTAGGCAGCCAATGCAATATTGGTGCTCTGCACAGGGGGCTTACAGAACACTGTTTTCAGCCTCTTTCTAGATATAGGGGTCTATGTATCAAGTTGTGTTTTACATCAAATTATGCAGAAACTGTAGTTTCTGCATAATTTTATATATTGTTCCTATGTACTAATGGCACAATGCAAGAGATTTCAAAGAAATCTCCGGCAAATTGCTAATTAGCACTTCAGAGCACAGTCCCCATTATTATCAATGAAGACTACAATGATTCGATCTCTCTCTCGCAGCCCCCGGCCGGCTCCAGAAGATGACACTGCGGTTGCACACAGAGGGCCTGATTCAGAGCCGCTCGTTCGCTCCGAGCGATGTTCGCACATCTGCGCATGTGTATAGGTCGTAATGCGCATGCGCCAACCAGTCATTGCGGTCGGAAATCGAGCGCTCGCAAAATAGCGAGTGCCTGCTAATTTGAGTGACAGGATGAGGCGTTTGTGGGTGGTAACAGGGGAAGGTGCTTGAAAACAGGGAGTGGTGATCCAAACGCAGGCGTGCCAAACGGTCAAAACGGGCATTTTAAGGGTGTGCATAATTAACAAAGCAGCGTCATCGACCACGTCACTTGGTTGTTTCTTAGCCTGAACTGTTCGCATGATTGCGGTAGGAAAATCCTACCACAAGCACTGCGAGCAGTTCAGATGCCTTTCGATGTACTCTATTAATCAAATAAATAGCGGAGATGACGTAGGATGCGAGCAGCTCAATTTAAATAGCCGGCCCCTTTTTCTGAACGAGCGAGCGCAAATAGCGTCCGGTTCTGAATCAGGCCCAGTGTCCGCTTCTCACAGAGAAGTCTATCACTTCTGTGAAAGACTTCTACAGTTTGCCGGTGATATAATTTGCAGAGCCAGCGGTTACCGCAACCGCTGCCCCTGCAATATGGATAGATAATCGCGGCTGGTCCATGATTATTAGTACATAGACCCCAAAATCAGTTAATTTAATTGAAATCGTTTCTAGGCTGGTTGTCTGTGTGTGTTTGTGTGTTTTACTGAGGGTTTTTTTTTCTCTGTCATTACTGTCATTTTCATTACTTTATTGCTATTCGTTTACATACAATATAGTTGTTCTGCTAATAGCTACAGCTAAGTTTTGGTTTTTGGTAAGCTGCTATACTGTTAAAGATCTACAGAATATCATTTAATTGAATTAATCTCTTCTGTGTACTTACATTTCTGTATTACATGTTACAGATATACTGTCTGCTTCTCAAACTCTATCCTCAAGACATGTTTTCAGAGGTCACCTGTGGATCTTTAAAAAGTGAAAGGTGATAACATGTGAACTGCTAGCGGTCCAGAGGCCCAGAGTTGAGAAACACTACTCTAATGTTAGTGTTACCACTAACCTTAAGCAGCCTGGTGATGGCTGTCCGTCAAGTGCTGATTTTTCAGGATCAGCCCAATCCTAAGGAAGATTCAGGAGTTTCTAGAATGCAAGAAGAACATTCCTATTGTTTCGTTCCATTTCACATCTCACCAAATTTCTGGAGAAAGTGTGGCAAAAACCAGATAGACACCTTCAGGTCCCCAGACATTTTCCATTATCATAGCCTTTTTTCTGATAATTATTTGGACAATTGGGAAACACCACCAAAAGGGCATGCACCATTAGCTCAATTGTCCAAATCTACTGTTATTTCCAGTGAAGTGTGTCTTAAATATAGGGCAGTTAGGAGATGTAATGGAATGCTAAACTGTACATTTTCAACTTCAGGAGCCACGCTCAGACCAGTCTTGGTGGCTGCTTGGAAATATTTGGTGTTCCTAGAACATTACCCTTATTATATCACAGAAAATAGGCTTTATCTTATTTAGATGATGTATTAATGGATACAGCACTTTGCTTTTCCAGAATTTCAGTTCTGTCTGTTACCTCTAGATAAACACTGTGGTTAAAATGTTGGAAAGATAGTCCCATGGTGGACTTGGTACAGTCACTGTACGTTTTTGGACACAAGTGGGCATTATGCTAATTGTTACCACTATCACTCAAATTAACTGTTTTTAGGTATGGGAGTGGTTAAGGGGGTTAGAAAACTTCTATTGGCTAGATCAGCCGCAGTAAAAAAAAAAAATTATATGGCAGTTGTGAATACAAAACTCCCCTTCCCCCTCGCTCTTTTTTGTTCTTGATAAGCATTTCCAGGTCTTCAGGATAGATTGATTGGATGCCTCCTTGCATAAAGAGAGGCTCACTCTGTTTTTCTTTTTTTTTTTGAGACCTGGGAGAGTTTCATTGATACCCTTCCCGGTTAGACAATAACTTTTGAAATGTTTTTGAAGTACATTATGGTACGATTCCAGCATATGTGCTCAAGACCCTCTGATTTGGCTATCGACTGACTCCTCCACTGCTAAATGCTATCTTGTGTATTATGGCCATGGTTATTTTGTGCATCTGGTTTGGGGCAACTTGGGTTGCGGACCCTCCTTCTTTCCCTCCTCTCTTTATTTTTTCTTTATTCAGGATTACCATCTTCCTTTTTTATTGTTATCTTTTTTAATGATTTCTTATTGATCTTATGCTACCTCATATATTTAATTACTGTCATACTAGTCTCATGTATTTTAAATTGTTTACACTTTTTATTGTACTAACTGTATAACATTGAATGTGTATGCCATTGATGATTTCATGCTTCAATAAAGAAAAAGTTGTTTGAATAAAAAATTTGGGAGGCTGGCACAGTCTAAAAGGCTCTAGAGGCACTACCTTTATTGGTTTGGTTCTTTTTGGACCAGGATTAAATACTTATTTCAAAATTTGGTGGAAGACTATGTTGGTCACAAAATGTATCCAGGAGAGTGGTCGCTACACCCAAAGTATGTCAACAACTAGTAGATCATTGGGATCAACTGGAAATTGATTTCTCTGCATCCAGGCTAAATTACAAGTTTTCCAATTACAGAGGCAAAAGCCACTGTAGTAGATGCCGTGACAATAAGTTGAATTTATCATTTAGTATATTTCTTTCTTCCACTTCCCTTAATTCCAAAAGTACTGAAAAAGATAACTATATACAGAGTACCAGGAATTCTATTAGCTACATATTGGCCTCAGAGTTCGTGGTTCAGACACCTTTTATCAATGACGCATAGTCCTCCTTGGCATTTTCCAAATGATCCAGCCCTTCATAGTCAGGGTTCATTCTGTCATCTAGACCAAGTATAGCTGAATTTAATGTCATGGCTGTTGAGGCCATGATCCTCAAGTCAGAAGGCATTTCTGGAGAGATCATACAAATGATGATCAAGGCTAGTGAGACTATATCATAAAATAATTATAGAATTTGGAGAATATACATTTCTTGGTGCAATAGAATACAAATACATACCGCTAAATTTAACTTGCTTATGTTACTGTTGTTTGTACTGATTCCTGGTCTGGGATTAGGTTCGCTGAGGATTCAGGTTTCAGTAATTTCAGATTACTTCTAGAAAACATTACAGACTTTCCTTCAGGGTGTTCTCCATGTAACACCACATATTCTACCTGTTCCATAGTGAGATCTAAACCTGGTGCTTTCAGCATTACAAAAGTCTCCATTTGAAACTTTTATCTTTGGTGGAATTAAAATATCTCACTTGGAAGGTGGTACTTTTTTAGTCATTTCTTCCGCGAGAGAGGTTTACCATGTTTAATCTTTCATCAGGATTGTGCTATATTGCATACAAGGCCGCCTTTTCTTCCCAAGGTGGTTTCTGGTTCCCATATCAATCAGAATATAGTTATACCGGTACTGCCTCATGATAAGGATCTTTCTAGTGAAGTTTTTCCTTTCTCTTTTGAACATGGTTTGCACTTTGCAGCATTGAAACAGTTGGTAGCCAGCTGGATCTTGTCTCATCAGGCATATATTTTGCAGGGAGTATTGGTTCCTGAATGCCTGGTTGTGGGCTGCCTGGTTGTGCTTCTGTGGAACAGCTGTGCAGGGGAGCTACCTAGTAATTTGCTCATACTTTCCCTAAGTTCTATAACTTCAATGTTTTTATTAACAAGACACCAGCTTTGGCCGTAAAGTTCTATGTGTTGTTGATGCTAAATGTCCCTCCCCTTTGTGACTGCTTTGGGAAATCCCCAAGGTAGCAGTGTCCCCCAGATAGAATGAAAGAAAAATAGCATTGTTGGTGCTCATCAGTAAATCTCTTTCTCTTTTCCCATTTTTCTGTTTTATATGTTGGTTTTCTCTTCTGGTTGAGTGCTGCTTTAGTTGAATATGGTTTTCTTCTCTCTACTGGGTTTAGTTTTCAACTGAGTAGTTAATGGCTGTTTCAGGAGGTTATTATGTAGAAGAGAAAAGTTTTATTTCACGTTAGGTTTGAAGATCTGCTAACTCCTTCAATGGAACTCTCTACACTTCAAGATCAGTGTCTCCAGGTAGATTCAGATTTAATGACAAGTACCAGAAACCCTGTCTTCTTCTCTGTGTGTCCTTCTTATATCATACAAACCTGAACATTTGTGTAATTGATGCACCATTACATTGCATCTGTTTGATGTTTGGTTTACATGTAAACTCTGATCAGTTTAAACAAGTTACTTATATCTTTTATGAGTAACAATGGTTTAGGCAGTTTTACTTACACGTGACTGCAGACACCAAGCGTGTGGTTGGGCATCACTGGTTCCCAGCAATTGTCAGATTAATAAAAGTTTATCTAACAGAAGTGAATAATTCATTATTGTCCTGTTGCAGCTCATTGATAATACTGGTGATGATGGAACAAGCAGGAACCAAATTGCGGTTCACATTCATGCAACCATTGCGGCAGCCTTCAAATGTACTGTTGTTTATTGGCTGACTTCCATCAGGTATTTCAGACCAGAAGGTGTTAAGTGTGTGAATAGAATTCATTTTTTGGCTCCTTAGGGCTTCATTTATTAATCAGCGGTTCTGAAGCGGCGGTATCATTTAGAAACTGCCATCAATTGACGGCGGTTTCTATGTCTATTTGACATTTACTAATGGTCAGTTTTGACATCTAAACTGAAATGTTGATCCACGCAGCTTCTAAATGACAACCCACCGTGGCGTGTTCCATTTGGCAGTGGTTTCTGTTCTATTTCGCTGTGGTTTCTATTGAAAGCACTGCAGATTAAAATAACTTCCATGCATATTTATTAAATGGTGCTTTTATAGAAAGCACCATTCTGTTAACATCATAGAAACAGACAGCTAGCTACTTTCACTTTGGGGGTTTGTAAGGAGTGTAAGTGGAGAAGTAGAAAGTTATAGGAAAGCATAAGGAAAAATAAAGTGACTGCTAATTGTGGTGTTTTTTTTTTTTTTTTAATCAATTTTCTTGTTCTGTATTTGTCTGTCTATTTCAGGTGTTTTTCATATACAGTGCATCCGGAAAGTATTCACAGCACTTCACTTTTTCCATATTTTGTTATGTTACAGCCTTATTCCAAAATGGAATAAATTAATTTTTGTCCTCAAAATTCTACACACAATACCCCACAATGACAACGTGTAAAAAGTTTTTTGAGATTTTTTCAAATTTAATTAAAAAAAACAAAGTAAGAAATCACATGTACATAAGTATTCACAGCCTTTACTATGAAGCTCAAAATTGAGCTCAGGTGCATCCTGTTTCCACTAATCATTCTTGAGACCGCTTAATTGGAGTCCACCCATCCCTAAATGGAAGAAGTTCGGAAACCACCAGACTCTTCCTAGAGTTAGGTGGCCGTCTAAACTGAGCGATCGGGGGAGAAGGGTCCTAGTCAGGGAGGTGACCAAGAACCCGATGGTCACTCTGTCAGAGCTACAGCATTCCTCTGTGGAGAGAGGAGAACCTTCAAGAAGGACAACCATCTCTGCAGCAATCCACCAATCAGGCATGTATGGTAGAATGGCCAGACGGAAGCCACCCCTTAGTAAAAAGCACATGGCAGCCCGCCTGGAGTTTGCCAAAATGCACCCGAAGGATTCTCAGACCATGAGAAACAAAATTCTTTCGTCTGATGAGACAAAGATTGAACTCTTTGGTGTACATGCCAGGCGTTATGTTTGGAGGAACCAGGCACCGCTTATCACCAGGTCAAAACCCTTCTTACAGTGAAGCATGGTGGTGGCAGTATCATGCTGTGGGGATTTTTTTCAGTGGCAGGAACTGGGAGACTAGTTAGGATAAAGGGAAAGATGAATGCAGAAATGTACAGAGACCTCCTGAATGAAAACCTGCTCCAGAGCACTCTTGACCCCATACTGGGGCGACGGTTCATTTTTTAGCAGGACAATGAACCTAAGCACACAGCCAAGATATAAAAGGAGTAGCTTCAGGGGGCATGGCCTGACTAGCAATTGGAGAGGCTGTGTTTCTCTGGAGCTCCCCAGAAAGCTGCCTCAAACCACCCCATTACTGCTGCCCCGGCTGTCCCAGTGGTTCCCCTCACACCTCTTGACCTCCTACTACCCCTCTGAACTCTTTCCTGTGCTTCAGGAGTGTTAACCGGCTCCAGCAGCATCGCGGCCTACTCCTCCAGAAGCCGGGGGCTCAATTTTGGAGCCCCGCAGGTCGGCGGCGCCGCGACTAGCTCCAACCACCAGCGCTACCTTCCGGTCCTTTTCCTGGACTCCCCTGGCGGCGCGGGGATATGTGGAGGGGTGATTTATAGCCCGGAGGTCCCCTATCAGCAACCGCGGCCGGAGCCGCAAATCGCGGGTGGCCGCCATTTTGAAAACAGCCCTGGAGACTGGCCTGCATTTCAGACCACACCAGTCTGCTCACAGCCTCTCCTGATCACCTTTTCCCTGCTGTGCTGCCTCCCTCCTGTCGGATCAGCTTCTCTGCCCTGCAGCGTGTGGGCCCCCAGGTGACTCACCTTCCTTGCTGGACCCTTCCTCCACTGTAATCCTCTCCCCTTCTGTGTTAATCACCTTGGATTGACAATCCTTACAACACTGGCAGACCCTTTTACAACCTGGGGTCCACCAACTACATCAACGTGCACAGTGTTTTAACATCAAGGGTCTCCCCCACCCCGGTTACATTGCTTGGTTACCTGCTACTACTGCTACTAATCAGAAGGGTGAGTGTATTCACAATAAACTGAACATTTGATTATATAAAAAGGGATTTTATGGGGGACGTGGCTTGGCGGGCAAGCTGAGCAGATATGGATAAGTGCAGATTCTGATTTGTCCACACTTTATATCACACAGACTGCACCTCTTCTTATAAAATCCGCACCTGCTAGAGGTCCCTAAACTTTTTCATTCTCCGACACCTTTGGCTGGGCTGAAAAGTAGCTCTGAAGCGAGCACGCACATCTGACTCCAGCAGAGCATCGCTGGCGCCTATAAACCGATTTATGATACTGAAATAAATGTGTTTACAACTTGAAGCAATGACCCCCTAAGAGTGTTGGAGCAGTGCCCTCCTGTGGTTCTTTTCTAGACAAAGGCCGCACAATTACACTTTGGGCATATCTGCAGACGTCCACCATCTCGGGTCCTCTGTTGCTGATCAACCAGGCCCACAGAGTCCTTTCAGTCACCATACCTACCCCTAACTACTTCCCCCCTCACCGCCATTATGAACAGGTCAAATACTAATACCAGAAAACGTGTGGGTGGTGATATTTCCCTAAAGGTGACAAGTCATCGGCGGCTGCCGACCCTCCTTCCCCCAGTCCTCCCCATATAGAGGGAGAGGATACACCTTCTTCAGCTCTATCCACAAAAGAAGACATTATGGCACTGCGATCCCTTATTACAGATTTTAAGGAATCTCTAGAGTCCAAGTTGGATAAAGCAGTTTCCTCGATCAAATCAGACCTATCCTCACTTTCTACAAGAACCTCTAAATTAGAATCACGCCAAGACACTCTTCAAAAATTCCAAAATGAGGCTCATAGGGACATTGATCACATTGTCCAGGATCTCGCTGATCTCCGTACCAAGAATGAGGATCTGGAGAATCGAGAAAGACGAAACAATCTCCGCATACGAAACATTCCAGAATCTGTGTCTCGGGATAACTTAGAGACATCTCCATAACCTGTTCTCCTCCATTCTCCCTGACTTAACCCCTGATCAGCTGCCCCTTGAAAGAGCCCATCGAGCCCTGTGCCCTAAACCGAGAGAAGGTGAACCCCTAAGAGATGTAGTCATACGCTTCCAAAGCTTTAAGGACAAAGAAAAAGTCTTGGCCCCGACACGTGGAAAACCCCATATTCTCTATGACAACATCAAATTACAATTCTTCCAAGATCTAGCCCCCATTACAAAATTGAAACGAAGAGAACTTCAAGATTTAATGAGAGCACTAAGAGCACGGGGGCTTTTCTACTGTATGCTTTCTCTCCCCCCCCCCCCCCTCTGACAACTCACATTGACATCTCTTCAATCGTCACTAGGTCTTCATTTACCTTTACTACACAACCACAAATGGAGGGCCAAGGCTCTCTGACACCCTCATTACTTTCCTCTATACATACTCAGCACTCTTCAGTACATACAATTATTTGTTTACTAACCTATCTTAATTAGTTACCTAAAGGTAGTTCGAATTCCCCTCCCTACTACCTTCCTGGACTACTTAGTCCCACTCTCCGAGTGTGTTTTCCCCTGCTGGACACGGGGAATTCCCATCCGGTTCTCTCCCCCTTGTCTTCCACACTTTTAACCCCTCTCCATTTCTCATTTTTTTATTTTTATTTTTCTATTCCCCCTCTGTTTTTCTTTTCTTTTTCCTTCTACCTCTCAACGAATCAGGAATCTTCCACCTACATTATCCACATTGAGTATTACACTCCAGCCAAATGTCGCTAACTTTTGCCTCCCTTAACTCCAAGGGCTTAAACACTCCTCAGAAGTGCTCATCGCTCTTCGAACTATCCGAGATCTCAAGGCTGGGATTATTCTGATCCAGGAAACCCACTTTAAAACGCAGTCACATCCCTCACTACATACTAAAAGTTTCCCCACCGCATACTACTCTTCTAGTCGGTCTAAACACAATGGAGTAGCGATACTGATTAATTGCAAAATCCCCTTCTCTTTACACACAGTACATACAGACAGACGGGAGGTATATTATTTTGACAGGCAAATTAGGCAGTTTAGAATGCACGATTGCTAATATATATGCTCCCAACTCAGATCAATCATCATTCTTCAAGTCTGTTTTCTCTAAAATAAACAAATATAGGATACGTAGCCTCATTGTTGGAGGAGACTTCAACGCAGTCCTTAGCCACGAGCTTGATAAAGGTCCTACCCCTACCAGAACACGACCCTGCCCAGCAACTCACGCTCTAAACAACCACCTCCGTGAATCGGGTCTATTTGATACATGGCGGGCCCTCAATCCCTCATCCAAGGATTTTACTTTTTTCTCGATATCCCACCAGTCCTACTCGAGAATAGATCTTATTTTATGTAGTACATCAGCCAGTGAACACCTTGTTGACTCCTCTATTTTGTCTAACACTTGGTCAGACCACTCCATCGTCACCACGTCCTTCGATTTTTTTGATGTTCCACCCTCACGACCCTCGTGGCATTTAAATGAAACTCTGCTTACCATTCTAAAATTTCAGGAAAAGGTGAAGTCCGCTCTTGAGGATTATTTTTCTTTAAACAATGATCCTACTTGCACCCCTTTGGAATGGGAAGCGCATAAAGCTGTTATTCGTGGGCATATCATTAATTATGCTTCCTTTAGAAATAAAGAACGTAGGTCCCAAATAAAATCCCTGACCGCAGAGGTTCAACGTCTTGAAACCGCTCATAAATGTACTCCCACTAATACACTATATGCCCAACTGACCTCCTCCAGGACTGCCCTTAATGCCCTTAATGCTGAAAAGACTGAACAGGCCCTACAGTGGCTCAACCAAAAATTCTATGAAAAGAGCAACAAAGCTGATTCCCTATTGGTCAATAGATTGAAGGCTCGGAAGGCCAGGACTGCTATCCCAGCATTAAATGACGACCGCGGCACCAGCCACTATAGTCCATCCACCATCAATTCTTTATTTAAAAATTATTACGAACGCCTTTACAATCTCCCCCCAACAAATGACACTAACGTTGACACCTCAACCGCGGACTATTTGGCCTCTTGTAATCTCCCCCGAATCGATACCGCCACCTCTTCCGCGCTAAACGACCCTATCTCTGCAGAAGAAATTGTTTCAGCTCTCAAAACACAAAAGTCTTCGAAGGCGTCCGGTCCCGATGGACTTCCAATGTCCTATTATAACACTTTTCAAACTTCCTTGATACCTCACCTTACTGTGGCTTTCAACTGTATTTTAGAAGGTTCCTCATTCCACCCGCACACGACTAGAGCTACCATAACCGTCATCCCGAAGCCTAATAAGGACCCCTTTTAGTGACTAATTATCGTCCCATCTCACTACTTAATACTGATCTAAAGCTCTTTGCTAAGGTAATTGCAAATAGACTCAACCCCCTCCTTCCCTCATTAATCCATCCCGACCAGGTGGGCTTTGTCCCGTCCAGACAAGCATTAGACAATACTAGACGCACAATCGATCTAGTTCACTATATTAATACTCACAAACTCCCCTCTCTGGTGCTTGCTCTCGACGCGGAGAAAGCCTTTGACAGGGTCTCCTGGCCTTTTCTTTTCCAAACATTGCGCCAATTCGGATTCCGAGGACAGTTTTTACAAGCCATCCAAGCCCTCTACTCCAATCCCTCCGCTACGGTCTCAGCAGGAGGCCTGCTCTCTGACTCCTTCTCAATAACAAATGGGACCAGACAGGGATGCCCTTTATCGCCACTCATATTTGCCCTTATTATTGAACCACTCGCCTCTCATGTACGGGCCAATCCCGATATTACTGGGGTCAAGGTTAAACATTCTCAATATACCCTATCTCTATTCGCAGACGATATACTTTTTACGCTAACAAAACCACTCCCCTCTCTTCCCAATCTGTTTCGAGAACTCTCCATGTATGGCTCCCTGTCTGGTTACAAAGTTAATCATGCCAAATCCGAAGCCCTTCCTATACATCTACCCGGCAATATGAAGTCATTATTGCAATCAAATTTTAATTTCATATGGAAAAAAGATTCCCTCAAATATCTAGGAGTATTCATTACTAAATCCTACGAATCTCTATATAAAGCCAACTACCCCCCCCCTCATCAGCTCAATCCAGAGAGACCTACAACAATGGCAAACACACTTTCTATCCTGGGTAGGTCGTATCAACGCCGTGAAAATGAACATTCTCCCCAAACTATTATACCTATTCCAAACTCTCCCTATTCCTATTCCCTCCCACACTCTCAACACACTTCAAACCGCACTCTGTAAATTCATCTGGAACTACCGAAAACCCTGAATCCGTCGAGACATACTCACTAAGCGTTCCTGGGACGGAGGCTTGGGATTACCCTCACTGCACCACAGCTATAATGCAACCTGATTAAGTCAGTTGGCCGCCTGGCACTCAACCCGCCATGTTAAGAGATGGATTGATCTGGAGAGCGATTTAGTGGATGTACACTCAGTCTCTTATCTACCCTGGATGCCCCGTAAACATAGACCTAGATCCGCTCTTCTATTCCCCACTATAGCACTGACACTTAATAACCTGGACTCCCTTAATAAAAAACTGGATCTTTCTCCACACCCTTCCCCTCTAATCCCCATTTGGAACAACCCTGCATTCCCCCCTGGTCTATCTCAAACAGTGGCTTCCCCCTGGATTTCAGCAGGCATTACTAGGCTTCACCATATAGTTGAAGTATCCTCACCTAGATCTTTCTCGGACATTCAAGACAAACATAAAATTCCCAATAAACTTCACTATCAATATTTACAAATCCGCCACTTTGCTAGCTCGAATCCCTCCACTCGCTCCCCTCCTAACCCCACACCTATAGAGAGACTATGCATGTATAGACCTAATGACAAAGGAGCTATCTCACACCTATATCACCTCATACTGTCGTTGAAGCCTCCTCCGCTCGAAACACACGAGCAGGCTTGGGAATCAGATCTTGGCCTTTCTCTCAGGGAAGAAGCATGGGACACTATACGCTTGACTATTTCTAAATGCTCCATCAGTGTGGCCACACGTGAGAACTCATACAAGGTATACACCAGATGGTACTTAGTGCCAGAAAGTCTACATCAGATCTACCCCAACACCTCTAATCTCTGTTGGAGAGGTTGCGGTCAACTCGGAACTTATTTTCATACGTGGTGGTCATGCCCCCTGATTGTCCCATTCTGGAACATGGTCCGTACCCTACTTTCCCAAATTGTTACCATTCCGATCTCTCTTACCCCAGCTACTCTTCTACTTTGCGCTCCGATCGATTCCATCCCCAACACTACAAATAAACTAATCCTTCATATTTCCTGCGCAGCCAAATTTCAAATCGCTCGTAATTGGAAAGTTCAACACACTCCCAGCCGCCAGGAGTTAATGAACAGAATTTGTTTTATAGCAAATATGGAATATATCACCAGTCTACAAAACAATGCTGTTCGGAAATTTCATACAGTATGGAATCCCTGGTAACCTCTCAAAATTCACCTCTCCCAGGCCTTGGTTAGTTTTGAATTATATGAATAGTGTATTCATATAATTATATATGAATATATATAATTATATAATTAATTATATAATTATATATGAATAAACTATTTACTTATGTGGCTTATTCTCTTACACTTCTCCCCCCATTTTTTTGTGTTCTGTTCCCTCCCTCCACCTCATAAATTCATCCTCATCCTACCCTCTACAAATTCCTTTTCTACTCCACCATACTCACATTATAAATGGTTTTTGATTGTTAATTACTCATATATTCTGTGGCAAATGTCGTTACCTGTCTATTGTTGTTATACTATTGAATAATTTTGTCCAACACGTCATCTGTACAAATTACTGTGCCACCATTTATATTCAATAAACGAATACAAAAAAAAAAGGAGTAGCTTCAGGACAACTCTGAATGTCCTTGAGTGGCCCAGTCAGAGCCCGGACTTGAATCCGATTGAACATCTCTAGAGAGATCTGAAAATGGCTGTGCACCAATGCTTCCCAGCCAACCTGATGGAGCTTGAGAGGTGCTGCAAAGAGGAATGGTGAAACTGCCCAAAGATAGGTGTGCCAAGCTTGTGGCATCATATTCAAAAAGGCTTGAGGCTGTAATTGCTGCCAAAGGTGCAACAGCAAAGTATTGAGCAAAGGCTGTGAATACTTGTGTACATGTGATTTCTTAGTTTTTGTTTTTTTTTTAATAAAATTTGCAAAAATCTCAAAAAACTTTTTACACGTTGTCATTTTGAGGACAAAAATGTATTTATTCCATTTTGGAATAAGGCTGTAACATAACAAAATGTGGAAAAAGTGAAGCGCTGTGTTTTTTTGTTTTTGTTTGTGTATTTAAAGACCAGTCATGTCTGGTGAGAGACATCATAATTTTCCATAGTCCAATTGGATGATAATCCTGTCAATATCAATTAATTTACCTGTTGTTTCAGCAAACACACCTCTCTAAGGCTATTTATTTCTTTTAGTGTGTTTGCCAATGGTTTTATTGATAGATCAGGGGTTTCTATTCTATTCATTCTATGGTGTAAAACATTGATGGTGGTTTGATATTCAATTCTGTTCTATTCTAAAGTGTGCTTTGACAAGGTTTTCGGCAGTTTTGGCCATAGTAAATCTGCGGGTAGTAAATTTTGCTCTCAGTCTATGGGGTAAATTTACTAAGAATCGTGTCTGGTCGAGTTTTGCCATTTTGAAACTCGATTTGCCTCGCTGAAACTCGGGTGATTTTAGGCTTCTGAAACACTCAAACTTTCCAAGAATCGTGTTTTGAGAGAGTGTGTTTTACGATCTACACTATCGTTCAAAAGTTTGGGGCCACTTAGAAATTTCCTTATTTTTGAAAGAAAAGCACTGTTTTTTTAATGAAGATAACATTAAATTAATCAGAAATAAACTCTATACATTGTTAATGTGGTAAATGACTATGCTAGCTGCAAACGTCTGGTTTTTAAAGGAATATCTACATAGGTGTATAGAGGCCCATTTTCAGCAACCATCACTCCAGTGTTCTAATGGTACATTGTGTTTGCTAAGCGCGTTAGAAGACTAATGAATGATTAGAAAACCCTTCAAAACCCTTGTGCAATTATGTTAGCACAGCTGAAAACGGGTTTGCTCGTTAGAGAAGCTATAAAACTGGCCTTCCTTTGAGCTAGTTGAGTATCTGGAGCATCACATTTGTGGGTTCGATTATACTCTCCAAATGGCCAGAAAATGAGAACTTTCATGTGAAACTCGACAGTCTATTCTTATTCTTAAAAATGTAGGCTTTTCCATGTGAGAAATTGCCAAGAAATTGAACATTTCCTACAACGGTGTGTACTACTCCCTTCAGAGAACAGCACAAACAGGCTCTAACCAGAGTAGAAAGAGAAGTGGGAGGCCCCGGTGCACCACTGTGCAAGAAGACAAGTACATTAGAGTCTCTAGTATGAGAAATAGACGCCTCACAAGTCCTCAACTGGCATCTTCATTAAATGGTACCCGGAATATGCCAGTGTCAATGTCTACAGTGAAGAGGCGACTCCAGGATGCTGGCCTTCTAGAATGGCAAAGAAAAAGCCATATCTGAGACTGGCCAATAAAAGGAAAAGATTAACATGGGCAAAAGAACACAGACATTGGACAGAGGAAGATTGGAAAAAAGTGTTATGGACAGAAAAATCGAAGTTTGAGGTGTTTGGATCACACAGAATAACATTTGTGAGATGCAGAACAAGTGAAAAGATGCTGGAAGAGTGCCTGATGCCATCTGTCAAGCATGGTGGTAGTAATGTGATGGTCTGGGGCTTCTTTGATGCTTGGTAAAGTGGGAGATTTGTACAAGGTAAAAGGGATTTTGAGTAAGGAAGGCTATCACTCCATTTTGCAATGCCATGCCATACCCTGTGGACAGCGCTTTATTGGAGCCAATTTCCACCTCCAACAGGACAATGGCCCAAAGCACACCTCCAAATTATGCACAAACTATTTTGGGAAGAAGCAGGCAGCTGGTATTCTGTCTGTGATGGAGTGGCCAGCGCAGTCACCAGATCTTAACCCCATTGAGGTGCTGTGGGAGCAGCTTGACAGTATGGTACGCAAGAAGTGCCCATCAAGCCAATCCAACTTGGGGGAGGTGCTTCAGGAAGCGTGGGGTGACATTTCTTCAGATTGCCTCAACAAAATTAACAGCTAGAATGCCAAAGGTCTGCAATGCTGTAATTGCTGCAAAAGGAGCATTCTTTGGCAAAAGCAAAGTTTGAAGGACAAAATTATTATTTCAAATAAAAATCATTATCTCTAAACTTGCCAATGTCTTGACTATATGTTCTATTAATTTTGCATCTCATTTGATAAATAAAAGTTTTAATGTAAAACACAAAATTGTCTGGGTGACCCCAAACTTTTGAACGGTAGTGTATGTTATCGAGTTTTCTCATCTGAGTTTGCAGTGTCTGACCGCCGTTAAACACTCCTGAACAAGCAGCCAGCGCATATCAGTGAGATATGTGAAGGCTGCTTGTGTCTTTTTGAAGTGAATAAAGGGTTAATTTTTTTTAAAAAATGACAGTGTCTCCCATCCCCCCCAAAGAGCATAACCAGTCCTGGGCACCTCAGCGCAGGGCTGCCATCAGAAATTATGGGGCCCGGGACTGATATGTAGGCAGGGCCCCTGGGCCCCCTTCCCATGCTACTGCTAAGTCTCGTGAGTCATGACTTACCTTATTTTCTTGAAGAATGCTCCTACCTTCTGGCTTCTCCAGGTCTGGCTAGCGCTGCTCCTCGCACACCGCGGCTCCTCCTCCTTCCAGCGGCGTGTCAAAGAAAATAAAAAATTATTTTATTGAACAAGAGCAGGGGCAAACGCAGGATTTTCAGGGGGATATATAATATATATTAAACAATTACCAATTATGCGCTAAGACAGCCACAACAGTATAATAATTTATCCAATAATATATTGGTATATTCCAAGCAGCAATCCTCAAATTAGTCTCCAGAGGTCAGAAAATGACATAAATAAAAAGATAACCTGAGGAGCGCTTAATAATCACAATTTCAATCCCCTTTGGTGATACAATATTGATATAGATATAGATTATGAATCAATGGAAGGTGACATTTGACACACAAACCACTTTAATCATTCTAAAATACTTTATTAGAATTCAAAAATACATAAAACTTTTCTTATTAACATGTAACCTGTTATCCCAACTATAAGGAACAGGATTATTGAACAAATCTTTGTCAATTGTGACGATTGCGATCAGGGGTTCTGTGGCATCTTTGACTTGCTTGTCTCAAAGTGTGTAAGAAACCACCCTTTTAAAGACAGCTAATACTGGTTGATTCGTTAGACAGCTCCTGAGTATTTTTAAATCCTTAGGAACATATATTGTTTGTTCTATGCTTCAGACTTAAATTCTGGTCTCCCAGGTTTGGATTTTGATAGAAACCACCTATTAGATGTTAATGAGGTGTATAATCCACACTGAGAACAAAAATATCCTCCTTAATTACTTGCTCGTGTGCAAATCCCAGACTTTTCTAACGCTTCTTTAACAGAAGAATAGTCTCCACCTTTGTGAATCTGGAAGTGATTATATATATATATATATATATATATATATATATAATCCAGCGTAAGACCGGCACTCCAAAAAGACAAAAGATATCTGGGTGCCCTCCCTGGGATAGTAGCAGCCTCCAAGAATAGTGACAACAATTGAAGAATGCTCCTACCTTCTGGCTTCTCCAGGTCTGGCTGGCGCTGCTCCTCGCACACCGCGGCTCCTCCTCCTTCCAGCGGCGTGTCAAAGAAAATAAAAAATTATTTTATTGAACAAGAGCAGGGGCAAACGCGGCACTCCTCGGCTTTTCCAAAGGATCACCAAAACAAGTGGCATAATGATTCCAACGTTTCAAATGTTTTCATTACATTTTTGATGAAAAATGTAATTAAAACATTTGAAACGTTGGAATCATTATGCCACTTGTTTTGGTGATCCTTTGAAAAAACCGAGGAGTGCCGCCCGCTTTGTTGTCACTCTCTCTCTCTCTCTCTATCTATATATATATATAATATATATATATAATAAATATATTATTATATATAGTATCCAACTGGATTGCACTCCCAATCAGCAATCCAAAGTCCTGGGTGCCCTCCGTGAGAAAACAAAGTCCTGCACATATACACCAAATCTGCGGCACGCTGGTATACAAATGAGCAGGATAATGTTCCAACGTTTCGATGCTCTATTGCATCTTTGTCAAGGTGTACCTTGACAAAGATGCAATAAAGCATCGAAATGTTGGAACATTATGCTGCTCATTCATTTTATTTATACCGGAGTGCCGCCGATTTGGTGTGTGTATATATATATATATAATGTGTGTGTGTGTGTTTATTAAACACACACATATTATAAGAGCACGGTCGTGCCCTTATATTAAGGCTGAATAGAAAAAAACGGAAATCTCCATAGAGAATTCCAAAGGGGGGGCAGGGTGTTTAACGGGATACACCTAAAAAGCTATTGGAGGTACCAGGCTGAAATTTGGCACAGTTGGGTAGAACTGTCGCTTGGTGCTATGTGCAAATTTCAGGGCAAAAAAAAAATTTGTATTTGGGAGTAATCTAAAGCTCCAACTGTCACTTTTTTCTGACATCTTCAATTAGGTCCACTTTTCTGCTGTTCTCTATGGGGGATTTTTGGGAAGGCATAATTCAGAGTAGGGGCGAATTTAGACTTGGGATTTGTTTTATTAGGTAGCTATTGTTCCAGAATAGGGCCTTTTGGGGTTCAGATAATTGAGAAAGTTACAGTCTTTAAACGGTTACCTCACAAATTCGCCATTATACAGATAGGAAGTTTCAATTCCTTGCACAGCCTCAGTAGGAGCCTTCAGTAGGTGTACTCACTGTGGCTTCATTTGGGTGAACCAAGATGGCTGAACTCTGCAGGGGCCGGGACCAGGGGGAAGGAAGCTGGCGTTTGCTGCGGCCGGGATGTGGGCATTAGCTGCGTCCGGGAACTGGAGACGGTAGCGGGCATTAGCGGCAGCAGTGCGGGCGATGTTGTAGCAGGCGTTAGGACCTAGGGGATGTAGCAGCACACATATGGTATGCCATCACACCCTGTGGTTAACTGCAGATTCAGCACTCACAGAATGATATTGCTGTCACTCACAAATTGGTGGAGCTGCTAATTCACAGAATTGTGTGCTCATTGGAATACACACATGCTCTTCCCTGCTCTACATTTAGCCGCCACTGGCAGCTGCGGCTACTGACAGTTTCCACGTGGGGTCTCCAGGCAATAGCCTGGTAGCGATGTATGTGGTCACATATACATCACTACTATGAATATCCAATAGTCGCTAAACAGAAATAATTGCTTTCCAGACTTATATTGTGGTTCCAAAGCATAAAAGTTCTTATTGCAATAAAAAGAAAGTTACACGCTTTGATCTAACACAATTAGCGCAAAAGACAATTAAATACAAAGGTACAGCCGGTACTTACGCGTGTGCACTGGATGCAGTAATCAGCTATCAAACCTGATATCTGTCAAAAGGGCATGACTGAGTACTGGCTCAAGTACACAAGTTATGTACCTTACAGGTCACAGGTAAAACAATAGAGACTAGCAAACATGATTTCATTCGTTCTTGCTCTTTGTCATTCTGGTACGATGCAGGTCATAGGTCAGTTCATATGGTGTCATTAGGTGTCCCAGCTCCTCAGAAGTTGGTTTGTGTGGTTTTCCCGCTGAAGAACTGGTTTAACTGGCTATCAGACACTACATACAGAGAATTACATTCTATCCACTAATTCCCTATAATTCATAACTTGCGGACACATGATGCGATCTCCTTGCCGATAGAACAGGAGATCTGTGAATAAACAGGGATTTAGAATGGTACCAAACATGACTTGTCTACTATCTTCTATACCTTAAATATCATATAAGTACATTCTGCAACATAATTAATAGCTAACAAAACCTTATTATGCTTAATGCTAGGGAACCTTTTTATAAGTGCGTGCATGTGTGAGAGTGAGATAATTGTGTAATTTCGCTAGTATGCGTTATGCGTGTAGTATTTTATATGTATTAGCTAATATGTGTTGTGCGTATGAGTATGTGTACAATGCAAATATGGGTTGTGCTGGTGTGTATGTTTACACCGATAATGTGCGTTGTGCATGTATGTATGTTTTGTATTCGCTGTTGTGCGTATCCGCACCCGCATGCAGTAGCATGTCGGACTCCCGCTATCAAGAGTCGCACAATAGCATCGCTAGATATTAATTTGTAAGATTTGGTCTCAGCCAATCATCCGACTTCGACACTACAGTCCATTCTGGACTTAGGTGAGTATAGGATTTTTTTGATTTTTTTTTACAGGTAACCCATTGGATTTCTACTTGGAGAAGGGGACTAAACATCTGGCAGCACGTACGGATGTGTGAGTGTGGTAGGTATGTAATACATCTTTACTATGGTGTGTGTGTCTTGTGTTTTTTTAACAATTTTTTTGTACAGTGGGGGTACGTGTGCCAGCCGCCTGCTGGCACTTGTAGTTCCACAAGTGCCAAAGGGCTGACACCTGTATTTCCACTGTAACAAAAAAAATGTTTAATTCTATATTCAACACTATTACCCCAGCACCCACCGCCCAGGGGTGCGGGGAAGAGCCCGAGGCTTCTGCTTAAGCCTCGGGTGCTCGGGAGGGGGAACCCCTTTATTGGGGGGTCCCCACCACCCCTGAGATCCCCAGCTTAGACTGACCAGCTTGGAGTGATAATGCTTTGGGCGAGGGGACCCGGTGAAAGGGTCCATTGGCTGTGGAATTACAGAATTACACCCCAGCTGGATTTGAGTCCAGCGCTGGATTTAAAAATAGGGGAACCCTACACATTTTCCCCCCTATTTCTAAAACCAGGACTGGCTCAGGAGCCCAGTGCTGGTTTCTAAAATACGGGGTAACCCTACTCGTCCCCCGTCCCCGTCCCCCCCCCCCGTATTTTTAGGAACCAGGACTGGGCTGAGGCACCTGGGGCTGATTATGCTTTTTGTTTGGGAGGGGGGTCTCTTTACGTAATTTTTTTTTAAATTAACCCTTAAAACAATTTATAGATGCAAAAAAAATACACAGATCACACTGATCTGTGTATTTTTCAGCAAAACACGCACCTCAGGAGGTGGACTATTTGAAACTTCTATTTAGGTCTGAGTTTACTACAATTACACCTGTAAACACAATTCTTGGTAAGTTCCCGAGTTATATACTTTTCAGTGAAAGTACTTTCAAGTAATCAATTATTTCAAGCCAACTTTCCCTGCATTCTGGACCATCTTAAATTGGACCTTCAGGCGTGGTCAGGCAATTGATATTTTGGATAGGCAGAATTAACACATTAAAGATGACCGTACTTCCTATTCCAAACTTTACCGATTTATGGCCCTGATTCAGAACCGGTCGCTCTGACAGAGCGCTCGCTCTGAATCAGGGCCGGTCTTTTTTTTTTTTTTTTAGAACGGCCTCCTGGCCGCTCGCATAGCTGTGGGTGACCACCCACAGGTATGGCGAGCGGCCAGGAAGATCGTCGCGATGGTCAAGACCATCGCGACCATCAGGCTTGCGACGAGACCCTTGTGGTAGGGTCTCGTTGCCGCAAGCCCCAGAGAGCTTTCGGACTACCATTAGGGGGCCGCCCCCAGATGGTAGGCGTTCTCATGGGAACGCCTCTGTCTGGGCAGCCACCCCCCGGCCCGCCCACCAAAGGGGGCATGCTGTCACTCAACATCGACAGCACGCCCCCTTTGGTGCGAGACCCGGAGCGACTGCTTGCCTCTCGCTATCTGGGTCTCGCGCATGCGCATGACGGAGCCAGCTCCATTGTGCGCATGCGCTCTGGGCCACCATCGACCCGGTTGCGAGTGCTCAGCGCTTGCGACCGGGTATGAATCAGGCCCTATATTCCGCCCTATATTTTCAAATTCTTACAATTCCAATCTTCCCATTTCGTCTGGCCACACAGATGCCCACGGATTAAACTATCACTTCTTCAGCGCTCTTCCCGAGATAGCGGTTTGGATATCCCTAATTTTTGTAAATATTATGCGGCACAGCTTTCTCACTGTGTGCAGCGGTGTGCTTCTGATGCAGGGAAGGTCTTGGTTGATGTTGAGGCTGAGGAGCTGGGTTTGTAGACTCTTTCCTCCTTCTTGCGGCTCCCCAGGACTCTTCGTCCCCATGCGTCATCTTTCACTCTGTAATTTCCCGCTCACTAACTGTTTGGGACTTCGTCAATAGATGGTTTAAATTAGCCCTGGGCTCTTCCCCCCCTTATTCCACTGTTTCATAATCTTGAATGACCCCCTGGCATGTGTAAATCATTTTTCAGCTATTGGCGGGCAGGGAAAATTCTGTTCCTAAATGATCTCACTGACTATGTTACTTTCCCACAAGTTTCCGATATACAGAAGAAAGCAGCCATCCCTTCTAGGGAATTTTTAAAACTAACAATTTGCCATTTTCACTCCAAGATCAAATCAGAGTTAATAGGAAGGCCCTTATCGTCCTTCGAGTCTATATGCTGGAGATGATCCTCAACTAGAGGCTTAATTTCCAGGATATATGCTCTGCTCAATTAGGAAGTAACTTAAACACGGGTCACTCATGAGCTGGCATGGAAATCGTATCTGGGAATTAATCTAGAACACGGGGAGTGGTCAGAAATTTGGGACAATGCTACTTTTATACCGTATTATGTACCTTCTCGGCTGAATGCCATGTTTCCTGACACTTCGGACAGGTGTTGGAGGGGATGCTCTGAGGAAGGCACCTTCTTACACATATGGTGGGCTTGCCCACGGATCACGGCAACATGGCGAGAAATAAATCCTCTCGCACCTGTTCTACACAACCATACCTTTTGACCCTAAATTTTTTCTTCTTCCTCTAAACCTTTCTAGGCATCAAAATAAGCCGTTCCGTCATTTTGCCTCGGCTGTGACATGCCAAATAGCTGCAGACTGGAAACAGTCTACACCACCACCTATGCAATCTATCTTGTCACGGATTTGGTATGTTACAAAATGGAATATATGTCTAGTATAATAAGTCATTAATCAAAGTCATTTGATAAGATTTGGGGCCATTGGTAGGCCACCCAAATATTTTGTCCCCGTTTCGCATTTGAATCCCTGACGTGGTTGATTTTTTTTCCTACCGATTTTCTTTTTCCTTCCTTTTATGTTCCTTTTTCTTATTTGCCTTTCTCTTCTTTTCTCTCCTTGTAGTTAATTTAGTCGTCACTATTGAGAAAAGCGCTCTCATTCTTAATTTTTCCTTCGGAGGAGTGGAATTGGGAATATACAAACCTCATTAAGGAATCCAAAAGTGGAAATAGAAAAATTGTGTAAGAGTCTATCATATCATAGGAACTTGGTGGAACGTGCTTATGCGCCACTGTGGAACACTATATTTTGTAAATTCTTGGTAGGATACATCTATTAAAGATGATTTCCTTCCCTAAACTTTTATATCCATTGCAAATGTTACCCATCGTGTTGTGTTGACAGCGGCGAATGAAACATTTTTGTACAAAACTTTCCGAGATTTTATATGGAACTCTAACCGCCCTCGGATTGGCTTATTGAAGCTTCAACAAACTCAAGAAAATGGAGGGGTTAATTTGCCCAATCTCAAACCATATAGTCATGCTGCAATTTTGCGATAAGTGAGGGACTGGTTATACATGACCGATCTATATACTGATTCTCTTCTGGATCAGTCATTTCTACCCGGTCAACACTTACTAGCTTTTCTTCATTCTCATAAATAGGAATTGACTGACGATATTGTCCGCAATCCTTTGTTGAAGACTACATGAAGCGTGTGGCACTATACACGAAAACAGTGGAATCTCAATTGTCATCATTCCTTTTTTCTGCCGTTCCTCCTTAACCCTGAATTTCAAAACGGCTGTGCATCCATGCCTTTCAAACTTGGAAGTGTATGGGCATCTTGTGGGTTCATGCATTGGTTGATATTGAGGCTTGCTGGCCTTTACGAATAGCTGAAATCTTTACTAATTATAAGATGCCGATGCCTCATATATTGGCGGTACACCAAGCGCAACACTATGTGAGCTCGGTGACTAGGGTCTTATCACCATCATTTTGGTCCAATTCTTTAGATCTTTTGTTGGCTCGACCCATGGGGGAAGGTGGGATCATTTCACTGCATTATAAAATTCTCCATGCCCCAATGGAACATTAAAGGATCACAATGGGACTCTCTTCTAGGAGAGCGATATTCTCATATTCCTATGGATAATATATTACGATCATTATATTATTCTCAATCTGTGCTCTCATCAAGCATGTATAGGGAGATGTTTTAGAACATCTATCTTAATGGGTATCTTTCCCCCAACTGCAGGTTGGTGATGGTTATGTCAGACACTAGTGATTGTTCTAAGTGTGGAGCGGCTAATGCAACTTTTGACACTGTATGTTGGAATGCCCCTTAATACGACAATTTTGGACATCTGTTAATAGATTTGCTTCCTCTTATCTAGTTAGTTATCTCCCATTGTCGGCAGAGTGGACAATATTAGACATTTTGCCCCTGAAATGTCCCCACACCAAATTACAGCAAGAAATTGTTGCTGATAATTTCGGTGGTAGCCCGCAAGAGTATACTTCAAATGTGGACCAGCCCACAGCCCCCATCGGTCTCTTTATTTAGAAATAAATAATTTTGCACCTTTCAGATGGATTGACTGGAAAGGTATACAATCGGGAAACCGGCTGCCTTAATACCGGCAGCCGGCTTCCCGACTGTCATATACCGGCGAGGGTGAAATGCCAGGTGTCTAGATGTAGACGCCTGACATTTCTCCGAAGCCGGGAAACCGGCGCCTGGCATCCCGATCGAAGGGATGCTGGGAGCCGCAAGCAGACAGCCGCGGGGGGGAGGGTTAGGTTCAGGGCACCTGGGGGGGACTTAGGGTTAGGCACCCCCCTGGGAGGGTTAGGGTTAGGCTAGGGGGAGGGAGGGTTATGGTTAGGCACCCCCAGGGGGGGAATTAGGGTTAGGCAACCCCCCCGGGGGACTTAGGTTTAGGCAGCGGGGAAGGGGGGGTTAAGGGTTAGGCACTTGGGGGGAGGTTAGGGTTAGGCACCCTAAGGAGGGTTAGGGTTAGTTAGGTTACACAATATTTACCTTAGCGACGTTCAGGATTTCCAGCGCTGTCGGGCTTCCGCTGCCGGGCTCTGCTCATCTGTCGGCCAGGCGCTGCCTGGCTGACAGATTCCGCTGGAAACCATCCATAAAGTCGTCAAAACAGGCTCCTTTTTTCAATTGTGGGAGGGTTTTATAGATATCCTGCACCTTAAACGTCAAGTATACAACTGCTTCCGATTTACCTCTTTGTATGAGATGCGCATTTTACTAGATGACCCTCTGATTTCTTTATCTTCTCCAAATTAATGTATATCAATATATATATATATATTTTTTTTTTTGTGGGGTAGGAGGGGAGATGGGGGGACTACCAACCATGTCTGGGTGGGGACTATATAATGTATTTTGCTTTATATATATTTTTGTTATATTTTGGAGCTATGAGGTTCCTTTATTGGATTGTTTTTATGTTAGCTACATGATATCACTGTAATATGATTACCAACTAACTTTTCAGAAGTAATATACTGTGTTTTTGCTCTGATGAATAAAAAAAAATGCCTAAACACACCTGAGATTGCAATTTCGACCAAACACAATTTTTAGTAAATTGACCCCTATATATCCTCTTCCATTTTAGTTTCATTTTGTGGCTATTTGTGATTACGTTACCCCTTTAAACTAGATTTGTTTAGACTTGTTAGCAATTAGTTTATGGAAGAATATGGTTTATTTCTTGTTCAGCAATTAACTACTGGAAATTAGTTTACTTAAAAAATAAAAAAAAAACATTTAATAGTTGCCGTTTGAGAAGAGTGTACAGTAGGTATGTGAGATCTAAAAACGTATCCAGAATGTTTAGAAAATCAATGGAAACCCCCCTCCCCCTCCCTCCCAAAAAAACCCAACAACAACAAATAACTGCTACTTTTGGGAAAGGGTCACAGACTTGTTGGGAGAGTAATGGTGAAAACCATGTGAAATGTGATGGGTGATTTTAAGGCATTAGTATATTTTAGGCACTAGGCTCAAAATGACAGAAATAAAACCCCCTATAGGGAGAAGCATCAGTCTCAGTGATTCCAGAAAATATTTCCTAGGCCTGAGTGATACATTATGGATAAAACAATCCTGTTATTTTCTTTTAGCGTGGTATTTATTAAAGAATAATATTTCTAACTTTGATATTATTTTTAGATATTGTCAACAAGCCTTAATTTAAAATACATACAGTAATATAAAACAAGAATTATTTATTACTCCAAGGCCAATATTTAGAGGTCACACATTGGATTTTATTAGTTTTTGTACCTGCCACTGACTAGTTGTTTACACGACCAAAGTGTTATACACTTTGCACATTCAATGTATGATTTCATAATTTGTTAGTGTTCTCCCCAGGCTGTTTGGTTCTGGCGCATCTCCCAGCAGAAACAGCCTGCCGTCCGGCACTCCCTCCAGTCCTAATGTGCCGCATCCCATGTCGCCCGGTCACCCTCAACGTGTCCCTGTTGACACGGACACAGATGCCAGTTGTGATGCCGAGCTGCCAGCCAGTTATCACCAGTGGGACCCGCGCCCTTCGTGGGATGAAGTCTCTGCAGTCAATCAGGACAGCCACACAGAGCTCTGAAGTCTGGATGGCCGCAGCAGTGTCTCATAATAAACGAGGGCAGGTAGAGACGGATTTAGGAGGGAGGAGGGGGCGAGTACACCCTGGCCAGCAGTGTCTCATAATAAAGGAGGGCAGGTAGAGACGGATTTAGGAGGGAGGAGGGGGCGAGTACACCCTGGCCAGCAGTGTGTCTGAGATTGGATCTTTGTTACTGATGTGATTCGAAGTGGTGTGCTACTGCTGAATGGAGAGAGACCGTGAGTCATTAGTGCGGCTGCAGAGCAAAATGATTGGCAGACTGGTATTAAACTGAAAAGTTGATAAAGTTTTATGTGTATATAACCTTTCTGTGTTGGAAGTGTCCTGTGAGTGCTGCTCCTCTATGTCTGCTACATACGTTGTCTCCCTCAGAAGGCACCCAGTCATGCTGTTATTCAACTAGGGAGTGAGTACCATCCTTTTTTCATTATCTATCTTGATTTTTATATGTGATGGGAAAGGGAGCAACTGTCTAATTTTTTTTTGTTTTCCGTAAAATATGGGGGGGAGGGGGCACTAGTCCCATACTTCGGAGATACACCCCTGGCTCTCAGTGCGGCTATAAGGACACGTTAGTGAGGGTTCTGGACGACGGAACGTGGCGCATTGGAGAGGGAGTGAGTGCCAGGCAGTAGGTTGTATGGGGATGCGCCGTATTGGAGCCAGGGAGAGTGCCCCAAGTTTAAATCATTATAAGGTCAGGACTTTTATTATTGCGAATGCCCCCACCCGGCTACTTCTTGATGCCACCCGGCTGGAAAAAATTTCTTGGGAGAACACTGCATGTGGTAGTTAACAGATTTTTTTTAAAACAACTTTATTGAAACATGCCACAAGATCGTATACAAATCACCAGACAGAAAAAAACAAAGGAGGGTAACAAATTAAGATGATAGTTCTATTAACACAACACCTTGACAAAGATGCCAGAATAGCATTGAAAAGCATAGGTGAACTTTCTGCCAAGATTCCTTTATTGTTACAGAGATTTGACTTCAAAAGGACACACCAATTTACTCAGCCACCTTTATTTATGGATGTCTTCATGGAACATTTCACTATGCCTACAGGCATACATCCATCTGCCGCTTCATCAATAGTCAGCTAATCCACCTGCTGACCAACACATGCGATCATTTTCCTGTTTCAGGATACCGCACACCAGTGCTCCACTCCCCCTGAATCCACCAGGGTTTTCTGTTAGATGAGCTTCACTCTATACCTCACAGGAACCTGCCACTGCTGCAGACGCTACATGGAGATCCAGGCTCCCGTTACAAGGTCTGAGGCCCGCTAGTGACACCATGAACTCCGCTGTTCTAAACAGAGGACACTGCATAACAGCTTTATACTCCCCCTGATTCCAACGGGGGCTGTTGCAGGACGAGGAGCCCAGTGTCCCTAATCAGGACAATTGCAGCAGGTATAGAAGATTCACGGAGATCCAGGCTTCCTTCAATAAGGTTTGAGCCTTCATAGTGACACCGTGATCTCTATACAATTTCCTATATAAGGACTCTGGCTGTCAGCGATACTTAACATCTTTCCAGGACTTTATTTTTTCAACATTCCATTTGGCTGGCAAGTATATATCTATACATTTTGAACTTGTTCATAATACACTAGAACTAATTGAAGACTCTGTGTGAGTCACAGTTCAAACTCTGCAACAATTTTTGCTTTAATGTTCATTTTATATTATATGCAATACTAGAGGCATAAGAACTTATGTTCTGATACATTTTAATAATAAACATTGTTTAAAATTATCGAACCAGTTACATTGTTTACACAACCCGACTTTCCAGCTGCTTTTTCTCTATTAACGCAACACGACTTGAAATACATTTAACAAATATAATCAATATAATATGCAAAAAAGCCTGTCTGTCTGTTTATTTTTTTCTCCATATTACATCCAGAGATTTGGACCTAGCCCTACCAAATTTAGCATTGTGGTGTAGTTTGACCAAGATTATTTTATTTTTTTGCCTAGGTTTGAACTTTGTCAGGGCCACACATTGTCACACAATCCCTAAAAATGGGGACACTCTTAAGCTGGGTACATACTAGACAATATCTTCAGCAATTTGTCCAATTCCGACACTTCAGAACGACAAATCGTTCAAATCGTCTAATGTGTGCCCGCTATCACGATGCGTGCTCCCGCGGGTTGTCTGTCGCATCCTCAGATCTTTTATACATGCAAAAAGATCTGAGGATGTCACTAGCAATGCCATGCTGCCGATTGCAGCATGGCCCCCCCTACCCCTCCGCCGTCGCTGCCGGCATCGACAAGTGTGTATGCACTTGCTGATGCCGGCACCTTCACCGATCCGTCGGGAATAATGTCATAGCTAGGTACACATCGTCTAATATGTACCCAGCTTAACATTACATAGATTCAAGAGCTGACTCCAGTGGAAATTGGCAGTCTTCCAAAAACCTGTGTCAAGCTACAAATGTATCCTTTTACTCTCGCAGGCTGACCAAACTTTATGGGGCATGTTCAATTGGGTGCGAGGTTAAAACCTTGCGCCCAATTTAGAAATACCGCGGGTATGCGCACTCCCGATACCCACGGTATACAATTCCAAAAATACGGGTTGCAGGGTTTTCAGCTGTGAAAACCCCGGGCCGCGTAATTTTGCAAAAAAACAAACAAACTTGGGGTTCTCCAGTCATCTCCGCGGCACCCAGTGGTCTCCTCTCTCTTCTTACTGAAGAGGGGGCTGCTGGAGTCCCAGGGGGTGATGGGAGAGGCAAGGGCTGCTGGGAGATGTATTTCTCCCAGCGCCCATTACAAGGGGCCACACTAACATTGCGGGGGCACACTGACAGTGGGACACACACACACTCATACATACACCACACACACTGACATAGTCACCGCTGCTGCTGCTAAAGAGCCGGCTCCCGACGCTGGATGAAGAAGGCAGCGCTGCAGGTAATTAAGTATTAATTAAGCTAATTGGATACTATCAATTGCTTAATTAGTCCTCAGGGGGGGTGTGCAAGTCCCGGTGATTTTTCCTAAAATCATCGATTTTAGGAAAAATCATGCTTGCTCAGGAGGTGCGAGAATAAAAAACTTCTGGCGCGTGTTTTTTTTTTAAAAAAACCCGCACCTGTAGGAAAAACCTCGCAGGTGTGGGTTTTTTGCGATTCTCGCACCCTATTGAATATGCCCCTATGACTCATGAAAGTTCATAATAAATCCAGAGTTAGTTATTTTTAAAGTGACCATATATATTATTCAGCCCTCCTGTGTTTGCATGCAAGGGCATAACTAGAACTTTGGGGGCCACATAGCACGATCTTAAAAGGGCCCACCAGAGGTAAAAAAGAAAACAAAAAAACATACATTTGCCCCCCACCAGAGCCCATTTAGGTTATGCCACACAGAGCCCATTCAGGTTATGCCACACAATAGTAGTACCCATTACACATGCGGCACAGTAATGTCCCTTACACATTATGCCCCCTCAGCAACTCACCTCCCTGTGTCCCTCCAGCAGCCTCTTGCCTCCCCATGTGTTCCATCAGCAGCCAGCAGGTGTGGATTTGGTGCCGGAACACCAGCTAACGACAGGCGTACCGGCAGGCACCTGCAGACATGAACAGACAGCACCAGGGCAATTTGATCTGGTGCTGGTCGCAATCCAATTAGAGCTTGCAGACCGCAAGCCAATCAGGAGCCACCACTACTGACTGATGGTCCGCGAGCTGATTGCTTCGCCACCGGCGGCGCAGTCTCTCCAAGTCTGTCTGCCGGTGCGCCAGCTATAATCAGCTGCCGTGCTGGCACCGAATCAAAACTGCTGACACCAGGGCCCCCTTCGGCAGCCCTGACTGGATCGGCTCACCTTGTGTGTGTGACTGGGTGCAGGGGGAGCGGCGGGCCACAGTGGCAGCTCGGGCACCAAAGCAGCCGCAACCCTTGCATCCACAGTAGGTACGCCACTATTTGCATGCATGTAATCAAACAGTGAGGTCTTTTTCAGGCTCAATGGAATGGTGTTATATGCAAGGACAATGTAAACAAAGAAAGGCTGCAAAAAGATCAAAGGGTCATTTTCATATATACGAGTCTCGTACCAATGAGTGTTTGTAAAGCAAAGCACAAGTTGCTCCTTAATGCGTGGAGATAATATAGAAGTAACACTTCCCAAGTAAGGAAAAACATCTGAGAGCTAGAATCTGTTTGCAAAGAGGCTGCAACTCAGTCCATCCTAAAGATATGATACAATTTCTACCTAAACAGTGACAAAGGATCCAAATTATCCTGGTCTAAAGAATACTTTTCAGTGCAGCAGCTTAAATTGGCAGTAATAATTTACAGATTGGAAATGACACTCTGACCCCCGACAGAGGCGTATACTAAAGTTGGACCAGGACGGTGTCAGGAAATCATTAGGAATCAGTGGTAAACCTCCAGATCTGAACCCAAAAAATTTTGATCAGGGACAACACAACAGACAGTAATGCATATCTGCTCTCGGGACAAAAGACGTGTAATGTCTGAAAGGGGTAGAGCATTTTAATAAGGTTATCCTGGCAAAATTATAACGATTTCAACATTTCCGTCTATGTATCTCAGCATTAATTGTAGATATCAATTTGGTAATATTACAAAAATATAGCTGGGATTTGTTTTTAGGGATAAGTATCCCCAAATTGGGGATGGAAACTGGTGCCCACCTTAGAGGTAAGTTGGAAACCCATCTACGTAGGTCTTGTAGTTCAGGATGAATACACAGAGCTGAAGATTAGTAAAAACTGACTTTATAGCAGAACACCAATCTCAGTAATTTTAGACATTAATGGGGCGAAGGAGACTTCAGGATTGGAGATGAAAATTTAAAAAATAAGCAAAAGCAGATAGCCTCACCTCTTCAGGGTGATATAGTAATACAGAAAGTGGACATCCTGGCCGTGAGTCACTACCAAAACCATTCATCAATAAAGAGGTAGAGTAGTGTAAAGAAAACGGACCAATGAAAACTGCACCATATCCTTTCTGACAAAGGATAACATACATATACAGCCAGGAGACTGCGTCGAAAGCCTTACTTGTATCCAAACAACATTCAACTGGAGTGAGAATTGGAAGCCGATGACGATATTGCCGCATATACACATCATATAGTGTGTATGCGGCGATATAGTCATCGGTGGGCCCATCGGGGGTGCCGGCATTGGCAAGTGTATACACACTTGCGGATGCCGACCAGTGGCGGATGACGGTGGGGATTTAGGGAGTGGGGCCATGCTGCATTCAGCAGCATGGCATCGCTCACGATATCCCCAGATTGGGCTACTTGTACAGCCGACTGGGGATATCGTAAACGGCCATCGGGAGAGTGCATTGCTGGCCGTGTTTAGCATACACACTGGCCAATAGTGTGAACGATAACAATATCGTTATCATTCAAAATATCGCCAAGTGTGTATGCGGCTTTACTGTCACTATTGCTAATTGAATGCCCCAAACTGAGTGACGGCCCTTTACGAAACCCAGTTGATAGTCTGTAAATAACAAAGAGTATGTTGTAGGTGACAAGCCATTATTTTGGCAATCAATTTACAGTAAAGATTTAAGAGGGTTATAGGACGATAACACCCAATCTCTCCTACACAAGTTGATGGCCTCTTTTAATGTTAGGGGTATCAAGGTCAGCTTGAATTGCCAGGTGAGAAGGAAGGGCGAGATGGAAACAGTTGAATAGAGCCAGACTTTTGACTTGGATAATGATAAGGAATCAGTATGTAATGCTGCCGAATGTATTGCCAGTGGACAAAATACAGACGCTGGAAGCCCGAACCATTAGGATCCTGACTGGGGCTGGTAAGTACCCTAACACTCCCTTAGTGGTGCCTAACCCTAACCCCCCCCTGCACTCTAAACCTAACCATCTCGGGGGGTGCCTAACCCTTACCTGCCCCCCCCAGTGGCTCCTAACCCTAATCCCCCTTCCCCTAACCTAACCCTCACCCCCCCCTCACACGGCTAACAGCTTACAGTCCCCGCTTACCTTCATTCAGGATGCCGGGTGTTGGGCTTCCGGCGTCCGCCATTCTGGACGTCGGAAAATAAACTGCATCCCAACAATAAACTTCAAATTATTTATACGATTCCTATTCCCAAGGTCATAGAGTTTGTCAAGAAAGGTGATTTTGATGTCATATGGAGCCGGGTCTGTTCCGTGTAAGCCCCTATAAATCTAGACTTTGAATGGTCTCTCTTGGTTGGGCTGTCAGCCCACTTAAAGCCCCTTAAAAATATAATTATGGGGGGCGTGGCCTGACATCTGAGTGAAGAGGACATGTTTCAGATCAGCTCCTCTGAAACCCCACTAAAAAGGCACAAATACCCGCTGTGCTAGTGGACTCGGGGGGCTCCATCGGTTGCCCTGAGCCTCCGCATGCTCTGCTGAGCCCCGCTGGCTGTTTCTGGAGCGACCTCCGGCTCCGGCGTCATTGCGGCCTACCGCACCTCCTGAGGCCGGGGACTGGATTTTGAGGTCTCGCGGATTCAGCAGAATCACCGCGCCGCCGCCGGACATCTCCACGGCCTCCCTGACCCTCTGCTGGGCTCTGCTGGGGACGTGGGGACAGGCGGTGGATTAATTTAGACCCCCAAGGGCCGGAAAACGCCCACGGTCGGAGCCACATCTCGCGGGGGGCCGCCATCTTGAAAGCGGACTCCGGGACTCACCTGCACCCAGGACCAGGCCAGACTTAGGGGTGAGTGCCTTAGATGTTATCAGCATGGCATCTGGCTCTCCCCTAGTTGAATAAGATCCATGGGCCTGCGCTGAGGAGTGCAAACTCCTGGACAACTCACCCATACTGCTGAGCCTCCTTTATATACAGCAGTTCCCCTCCATTATGTGCTGGTCACACTGGTTAGAAGGCTTCCCTTTGTAACCTGAGGAAAAACCTCAACTTGGGTCAGAAGTTCCCATAAATTTATCTTTGACAAAACTCCATAAGGAACTTTCCTGTGTGGCTTTTTTCCTGCTGGGGTCTCCCTCTCAGGTGGACACTGAAACTTGTAGTAACACAGCCTGGCTACTTTTCTCTGAGGATGCTGTAGTTATAAGCTGCATTTGTAATGTTGTTTGCTCTGACATAATCTATCACCGGATACCACATCACCTCCGGCCACATTAGACAGTTGTCTATCTCAAATCAAAAGAGTGAGTACAGTCATCATATACTAAAAACGTAATTATATAAAGAAAGTTACTGCGCAATCTGGTGGGCGGTCCTATTTGAGTGACTGCTGGCTCACGCAGTCTATATTAAAACAACTGCCTTATTCACATGAGACGAGTGGTAAAAAAGTGGACGTTTATTACTAGCCTTTCCGTGGGGGTCCTGGTGAGAAGCAGTGGGCTGTCATCCTTTCCACACACTCCCAGAACACCAGAATCAGAGCCCAATAACAAGGGCAACAGACATTTACATCGATTGACTGTACCCATTTTCGTCATAGTCCTTACTGTTAACAGTCAGATAGCGATATGGATCGACATGTGGTCAAAACACCTAGAGGTCCTAGGGGACATCAGACGGGAAAGGGCAGGGGACGAGAGGCTCCTTCGGCCACCTCCCCATCCTCTCCGACTTCTCAAAATGCTAGCCCGGGAAGTAGTCCTAGGGACCGGGAGTCAGATGCTGGAACCAACGGTATTGCTGGCCCTCTCACAACGCATGAGATTCCCAACATCTTAGCTTCATTATTGGATCAAAAATTAGCCCCATTGAAAGACTCTTTAGACTCAGCCTTAACACAATTGACGCAATATGATCAGCGTATCTCAGAGGCGGAACAAAGAATTTCAGACCTGGAGGATGAGCTTGTTGTACTTAAAGCTGATTTATCAACCCAAGAAAAGGCAGCAGTCTCCATGCAAGATAAGTTGGAAGATCTTGAAAATTGAAACAGGAGGAACAACGTGCGCATAATTGGTCTCCCTGAGACCATCAAAAATGCTGAGTTGATGGCACTTGTTTCTGAATGGTTGCCTCGTGAATTAAAGACTGTCCCTGACAAGGGAATGCTGATGGTGGAACGGGTCCATCGTATTGGTCCAGACAGTCAAAATACCACAAACAGACCACGACCTGTCATTATGAGAGTGTTGAATTATGCTGACAAAGCTCGACTAATGGAAGCATACAGAAAACAATCAGATCTAAGATATCAGGGAGCTAAGATACTCCTGTTCCAGGACTTCTCTTATATGGTTGCAACAAAGAGAAAGGAATACGCTCCCATCTGCAAAAGTTTATTTGAAAGGGGACAACATTTCGCCTTATTATATCCAGCCAAGTTGAGAATTTCATATGAAGGAAAAACTTATTTCTTTGAAACACCACAAGCTGCAAAGAACTTTGTGGACTCACTTCCATCTAGCGCTTCACCGCAGAGTTATGATTGACGGGACACAGATGCTTCACTATGTTCCAAGATTTCCCTATGAGTGAATTACATTCAGGTTCTATATGCTAAATGTTTTTTCTATTCGTTTGTTGATAATTGCATTTAATTATTTTATTAATATGGTACAGTTTTTTACGATTTACTATACTCAAGTGGTAATACTATTATTGTTATGGTGTTCTGGGTGGCCACAATGTGGACCATTAGAAAATCCCTTGCTAATTTCTCTTCTAGTTTATCAACAGTTTTTATATCAAGAAAAAATTTTGGGCAACATAATCTTATTGTGTCTACAATGGTCTCATGACACCTATATAGGTATTACAATTCCCTTTTCTAAACGTTTTTTATTTCTTTGTTATATGAGGCGATTATTCCAATCGCACCATTGGGTTCCTAAAAATTCACAAATATGTTATTTGTTACTTACATGGTTATATACGGAGATATATTTTCTCTTTATTATATTTTTCATGACATGGTTCCTCGAAATGTATATTCTCTTACCCTGATACCTGCTCGCTGGGACTGGTGGGGGTGGCGCGAGTATTAAGATTATTTATCGTTCAGAACCTAGAGTAGGAATAGGTTGATATGGTTATAAAATCTTCAGACTCCACAAGGGTTAAGTCAGTACTTAAATTAATTTCGTGGATGTGGAGGGATTAAATACACCTGTCAAGAGACGTAAGGTCCTTAAACATTTAAAAAGTATGAAACCGGATGTGGCATTTTTGCAAGAATCGCATTGGAATTCAAGAGACCCCAATAAACTAAGAGACACATGGATAGGTGATTATAGAGCCGCCTCCTTCACGTCCAAACGTAGAGGATTTTTTAATTATTTTTCGCAAAAATATCCCATATACTATTAAAGACACATTGATAGATCCTGAGGGTAGATATCTCTTTGTAAAGATATCACTACATGATTCAATCTATACTTTGGTTACTATATACGCTCCTACTGGCCCAAATAAAGTATTTTTCACAAATTTATATATTAGATTGAATGGCTGGATGGAAGGTGAACTGATTATAGGAGGTGACTTTAATTGTGTAATATCTCAAGGTTTGGATAGATCCAACATTTCAGGTAGAAATAGAGAGGCTTTGGTGTCCCCTATACAGTTGCTAGTAGATTCACTACAACAATGCGACCCATGGAGATATCAAAATCCCGTATCTCATGAATATACTTTTTATTCACATCCACATCACACTTTTTCACGAATAGATTTTTGGTTAATATCTCGCTCTTTATATCAAAGGATAGAGTCTTCAGGGATAACACCCATAGCAGTCTCAGATCATGCTCCGATATGGTTCACTCTTTCATTACAATCCCCTATTTATACTTCATATAATTGGAGATTCCCGGCGTATTTAAGTAAATCAACTGATTTCCGTACCCATTTAGAAGGAGCTTTTTGTAATTATGCAAATGATAATATTGAACATTTGGAGGATATTAACTTATTTTGGGCTGTCTCGAAGCCAGTGCTTCGAGGACAGATTATGGAGTATGTGACCAGGAGACGTAAGCTGCTAGCTTCTAAATTGGATACATCTAACAAACACCTGACTAAAACATATGACGCACTCATTTTGAACGAGACACCTGAGAATAGGCAGAGATATGTGGAAGCTAAAAATGAATACGATCTTTTGTGTGAAGAACGTGCCCAATATTCACATAATATTCAACGTAACAAATATTTTAGAGGATGCAAAAAATCAGGTAGATTATTAGCAAATTTAGCCAAAACTCACAATACATCTTCACATATTCTTCAACTACAGAATAATTTGGGTACTTGTGTTACGGGTTTAGCCGATATTTCAGAACAGTTTCAACAATATTATAAACAATTATACACGCCCCCCCCCCCCCCCCCCAACTCTCCTGAGTTAGCTACAAGGTTTTTGAGGGAGGCAGGTTTACCATTATTAACGGAGGAGGAAAGAGAATCGAATCTTTGGTAGAACCAGTATCGGAGACAGAATTGCTACCGTTAATTAAAACATTAACTAAAGGTAAGACCCCAGGACCTGATGGCTTTGGAGCAGAGTATTATCAGACTCTTTCCACCCAATTAATGCCGCATTTGTTGTCCTTATTTAATGCTATTATTGGAGGGAAACCACCACCAACTGGCTTTAATGAAGCCAGAATTATAGTATTGCCAAAACCTGGAAAAGACCCCACATTAGTTCAGTCCTACAGACCCATCTCATTATTAAACCAGGATTTAAAATTGTTCACTAAGTTACTAGCTCAGAGACTTCAAAATATTCTTCCTAGAATACTCCACCCAGCACAAAATGGATTTGTTAAAGGACGTACATCTATACATAATGTACGAATGTTGATAGCAGCTTTGACACGATCTAAACAAATAAATAATAGAGAGACTATAATAGTTAGTTGTGATGCCGATAAGGCGTTTGATCGCGTCTCCTGGTCGCAAATATCACGTATCTTACACCTGCAGCAATTTGGTACTGGTTTTATTAAGATTACTTTATACACGTCCCACTGCTTTCCTGACAATTAATGGATGGAATTCTTCTCCTTTTTATTTATCAAGAGGCACACGCCAGGGATGTCCTTTATCCCCATTGCTTTTTTGATCTTGCTTTAGATTCTTTAATACGCACATTTATTAAAAATGATCTATGGACAGGAGTCTTGCTAGGGAATTCTATGATTAAGGTGTCAGCTTTTGCAGATGATCTTCTTTTATATTTTAGTGAACCAAAGAAGGCTTTTCCCTCATTATTGAGAATATTAAAAGATTTTCATGATATCTCAGGTTTTCTGGTGAATTTTAGCAAAACTGAAGCTTTGGCACTGTATGCGGAGGCCAGATTGGCATGGGGAGATCAATTTCCCTTTCGCTGGGCCCAGGGTCATCTAACATATTTAGGGCTAAAATTTCCAAATAAGATAGAAAATATATATACAGCTAATATTACATCTTCTATTCAACAGATGCTACAAGATTTTGAACGATGGAAACATCTGCCTTTATCTTTTCTAGGCAGATGCCAGTTATATAAAATGATCTCCTTCCCCAGATTATTATACCCACTCCAGATGCTTCCTTTTCTTTTAGCAAAAAATTATGTTAAACTAATTAATGGAGCATTATCCAAATTAATTTGGGCTAGCAAACGACCCAGAATTTCGCTATTAAAGCTACAACAACCATTATCACTGGGTGGGGTAAATTTACCATGCGCACAGGATTATGTCATCGCAGCCAATTATAGATATGCCCTAGATTGGATAGGGAATAGCAGTTATTTTGCATATAAGGAATTAGATCAGGCTTTCAGCCATGAGTGTAATTTGGTCAACTTATTACATACTCCGCCCTCACAAGTTGCTCCAGATATTAAATGCAATCCTCTGCTAAATACTCCTTGTTCTGCTTGGCGATTATTGAGGAAACGACTTCATCTTTCACACACTGAGTCTTTGTTTAAAACTATTTTTTCTGATGTCACTCTACAAGATGATATATCTGCAAAGACTTTTAGGGACTGGAATCTTCGGGGACTTAGCTTGATCTACCAATTTTTAGATGAAGACTGTTCCACAATATTGTCTTTGTCTGTACTTAAGGAGCGTTATCCTAATATTAATTTTCCAGTATTTGCATATTTTCAAGTAAGAAGCTATATTTTGAAAAAATTGTCGCATCTTTATCAATTGAATAGAGTCAATGTTCTAGACGCTGTAGTGAGGAGCAGGATGGGAGATCCATGATCTACTTCATTGCTTTATGATTATGTACGAAGACGATTGGATCTTGCTAAAGTGGATACAGGCTTAGCCAAATGGAAAGATACATTTCCGGAATTAAAGCTCCAGTGCATCATTACGTCCTGTACTACACTAAATAAGCAGTTAGTTTCATCTTCATATGCTGAGATGCACTATAAAATATTGCATAGAGCGTATTACACACCAAAACTTAGACATTTAACAGGAATATCAGACAACTCTAATTGTTTTAAATGCTCAGCTCCCAATGCTGACATAGTTCATTGCTTGTGGTCGTGTGAGATTGTTCAGATATTTTGGAAAGAAGTACAATCCTATATAAATAATATATTACATATTTCCTTTGAGATATCAATGTCATGGGCATTATGGAACCATTATTCTAATGAAACCCAACCAAGACTAACAAAAGGAAAATGTTTATTATTAGCCAGAGTGGCGGGAACAGCAAAAAAAACTATCTTGTCACAGTGGATTGATCCTAATTCCATTCCTTTAACGCTTATGCTACCAAGACTGATATATCTCTATCAGATGGACTGGGTAGAAAGTTCACTTGATATTGAAAATAATGCAAAAAACTTCTTTGAAATATGGCTCCCCTATATCAATAATTTATCTCCATCTAGCAAAGAAAATATACGCAAGGTGGCAGTTATGATCACATGGTATAATACGGAGATACTTGAGAAAGGTCATCCACCATTCTGAGGGTAAACCATGTTATGCATAATCAACTAGGTTGTATGGGAATATTTATACAAGACTATCATTAAATGGTTCATGCTTTGTTTTATATACTAATCCTTTAAGATGCTGACTATGGAGTGGAGATTGCTTCTTTCTTTCTATCATTATATGACACATGTTTTTGATTTTTCTACATTACCATGTTATGGAAATGTTGCAATTGTATGTTATATTGAGAAATATGCTCTCTGTCAAATTTTGTGTAATAATAATAATAATAAATATATTATTAAAGAAAGGTGATTTTATGGGCTTGATGTTTATTCTGAAGGGTTATAAGAGAGTGTCCTCCGCATCACTGACTCTGTTCCAACAATTTTCTTCCAGAGGTGTATGCATTTTATTTATTCAAATTTAGTCAATAGCATTTTGGAAATGTGCTATCTTTTATCTAATAAGGGCATCATGTGAGTGATGAGCTTTTTGGACACCAGAAAACACTCTTACAGAAGATGTGGGAATATGTGACCAAAAGAAATTCACCCAATAGACCTCGAAGAAAAGGAGTTATCTAGGTAAGTCTACTATAACTCTACATTTCTTCTTCGGGGTCCATAGGGATCCACAGGGATACCATGGGGATGTCCAAAAGCAGTTCCCCTAGGGTGGGGGATGCTCCTGAGCAGAAAGGAGAACTCATTGCCCAAAGGAAACATCCTGGGAGGCAAAAGTATCAATGGCATAAAACCTAAGAAAAGTGTGGACAGAAGACCACACGGCAGCCTTGCACAATTGTTCAGCAGAGGCACCACAACTGAATGCGCACGATGGCCCTACAGAGTAGGATATGCAGTTATAATGCTTGGGACAGGAAGATCAGCCTGTGTGTACACCTGAGAGATGCGTAGCCATCTTGCCAGAGTCTGCTTATTAGCTGGCCATCCTCGTTTGTGAAAACCATATAATACAAAATGAGAATCTGATTTTCTAACAGAATTTGTACGCTCCACATAAATGCAGAGAGCATGAACTACATCCAGGGAGGCTTAACCTACAGAAAGGTCTGGAGCCTGAAAAGCTGGAACAACAATTTCTTAATTTACATGAAAACGGGACACTACCATAGGAATGTAACCCTCCCTTGTACGAAGAACAGCTTTATCCTAGTGATAAATAAAAAATGAGGATCTGAGTTTTATGGCAATCCAAACCGTGAAAAATAACTGGAGGGGGGGAGATTTTGACTACCACATCAACAAACTTGAACTGGAATGGATGTACAAGTTGCAAACATTCCATCCTAAAGGTCTCAACAGAGATAATGAAATTAAATCCATTATTTGCAAAAAATACATTTAGGACCGTATGTAGGTTAGTCAGTGTGGTAAAACTATACCACAATCGGATTGTGGCAAACCGACAATCCCATCAGGAGAAAAACCGACACTAAGAAACACCCTCCTAGTTATTAACTGCAAACAATACAGATGAGATCTAGTTATTAGCTCTTTATAATGAGCTTTTATAAGTTGCACCAACAATAGTTATACATATTCGAATAGTTCCTGGATCTGACCAGACTATTTCATTATTATCATTTAATATGTCTTATGTAACATAATTATTAATTAATTTTTTGTACCATCGATCTATAACAGGGATCCCTGTGTCCATTAAACATTAAGGTGGTCTATATTTATATATTCTTTTTAGAAGTTTCTCACAATTATTTAAGGCTGTCAAATACACCCTTTATCTAGTTAGGACAAAGCAGAATTTGTCTGTGGTATACACATCCATGGTAACAATCACCATGACAACCACAGACCTATCAAGTAAGACGATGACATCACCAGACCTGCCAATCACAGGGAGCGGGACTGTATAAAAGACCCAACAGCGACATGTTAGTGCTATACTATACTCCCAGAGGAAGACCAATAGGTCGAAACGCGTTGGTGACAGAACATTCAGAACTTATCCAGAACTTATCCCCTCATTTTGAGTGCCCCGAGACCTGTATCCACCTGTACACAGAACATCTCATCGCGAGAACGCCGTTGCTTGGCAACCACAGTAAGCGCGCCAACGCACCCACACAGCCGACAGGAAGATCCACAAGGCAGAGAGCTGAGAGCACATCCGGGTAAGTATCCTCTGTTTGAGAGGCGTGTACGTGGCCCCCGGCTCCCCAGAGCTAGGACCGCTGTTCACTCACCCCCTCTCTTTACCTGCTGGTATACTCAGACACCCGCATGGACCTAACTCTGGGAACAGGGATAGTGTCCGTGTATGCATAGTCCAGAGCACCACAGTGCAGAGCGATCCCCGTTGCCAGCCTAAGCCAGCCACCACCGTACCATCGCAGCATCACCCCGGGCTGCATACACCATCAACAAACAAGATGCTTGAACGCTCCATTGAGGTATCTCGAATTTGGGAATAGCGGGACGCCGCTATTTCTCATTCTCTTAGTTCATAGACATTTAATACATCCACACTAATAGAGGTGTAATACAAGTATCAGGTTGGCACATGACGTTAACCCCTTCTATTGTTACTATATCATAAGACCAACGGGCGATCTCTCATATTGGGTTTGCACGGACTACCACAAGGCGTACAGCAGGGTACACAGTGGTATTTGCACCTACCATATTGTCAATTATAAAAACAATCTAAAAACAACCTGCGCCCTCAAGGACTGCAGCTCAGGCCACACTCGGGAGCACCATCCCTTCAAAATATAGCAGAAATACAACAATATGAGTGGTCCAAAGAGCGCTGTCCCTCATAGGTCACGTCTTCTCCTATTCTTTCATGGATAATGCAATGATCTCAAAACAGGGAGACAGAATAATACACGATTATACTCCAAATGATAATGTTAAAGACTACTCACCTAAACTAGGTGAGATGCGTTCATATAAAGGTATCTTTTTGAAGTGTTTTACTCTGGTCATAGACAAACACACCAATTTTCATCGCTTATTCCCCACTGGGAATACACTCACCTGAAATCAGGTATAGGCATTCACAAAAAGGTATCTTTTTATTCCCCTTAGGAGAGTTCTATCCTTGACCCAGATGACTTTATAATAACAACTAAAAGATGATGCAACTCCAAAGGAATAAAGTTTCACTTTTTAATCCAAGAATATAAAAAGGTTGTGTCTATCCTTAGATAATATACAGCCAAAAAATGTACAAAAATCATTTAAAAATACAGTCACAGATGGGTTCCACGGTGAAAAAGGAAACAATTACCAGCTAAACAGGAGCCACTCTTATCCGGAATAGTGTGGAATCCTGATGAGATGCACTGGATGTATAAAGTGCAAAGGTAAGTTCCAGTACCACCATAGATAACCCCTAAATCCACCACCAGTGCATTTCACCTACCATATTGTATTGATTCGCAGTTGCTATTGATATATATATATATATATATATATATATATATATATATATATATATATATTGTTGCACTTTACTGCATGTATTTTCTGAGTTAAAGTAAATTATTATATCTATATTCATTGTGTCCAGCATCACTTCCTACACATTGTATATGTTTGGTCAGGTAGAGCTCTTGGCTACATTTACTACAATACATTTATTATATCCCTAGCCCTCCTAGTTCTAAGAAGATATAAGTTGTACGCAGCACTTGAACCCTTTTTTGTACCTTTAACGGATGAAGTCAGACATCCACTAGTGCAGCAGCACACAAATTAGTAAGCCCGTACCATTTACACTGAGTGCGCAGGTCCACTGCAAAACCACTATATCCTTGAAGGTGTTCCATTTCACTCAGACATGACTAAAGCCACTATCACGGTCCTCCCAAAACCTAACAAAGATCCTTTGTCCGTATCCAATTATTGTCCTATTTCATTGATCAACACTGACTCAAAAATTTTGCAAAAGTACTCGCAAACAGACTGAATCAACTTCTCCCTACCCTGGTCCACCCTAATCAGGTGAGCTTTGTCCCATCTAGACAAGCACTCGATAACACCAGACGCACGATTAACATTATTGCCCTTGATGCGGAGAAGGCCTTTGATAGGGTATTCTGGCCATTCATGTTTCAGACCCTATGCCATTTTGGATTCCGGGGTAAATTCTTCAAGGCTATTAAAGCCCTCTACCTTAATCCCTCCACCACAGTATTGGCTGGAGGTTTACTTTCTGACCCATTCCCAATCACTAACGGCACCAGACAGGGTTGCCCCTCATATTTGCTCTTGTAATTGAGCCACTTGCTAATCGAAAACGGGCTAAACCCGACATAGCCGGCATAGAGGTTAAACAGTCCCATTATACCCTATCCCTATTTGCAGATTATATACTCCATACACTAACAAAACCTCCTATATTCCTTCCCAACCTTTTTTGTGAACTCTCTTGCTACAGTGATTTTTTCAGGTTATAAAGTTAACCATACCAAATATGAAGCTCTTCCTCTCCATCTGCCTGGGAACATGAAGACGCTTCTACAATTGAATTTTGATTTTTCTTTGGAGGAGAGATTCATTGAAATATCTTGGGGTTCTCATCACAAAATCCTACAGCTCCCTTTACAAATCCAACTAGCTCCACTGACAAGGATCTACAGTAATGGCGCTCATACTTCCTCTCATGGATACGTCACATCAATGCCGTGAAAATGAACATCCTCCCCAAACTACTATATCTTTTTCAGACACTCCTAGTGCCCACACACTTTGACAAAAAAGTGGTCCACACAATAAGGATCACCCTGGAGATCGTACAAGCGTTGGAAAACTCTGTTTGACCCCATAGAAATATCTGGAGTTTTCATGGGAAACCGGTAACCTAGGGGTCCCACTGCTCACTGCTCACTGCTAACGTTCTGGGTATGTTAAGTTTTTTTTATATATCCCCCAAGGGAAGGTAATTATGTTATTTGTTGTATATAAATGATTAATACACCTATATAATTATGCTGATTTGTTATGCTTACTCTATCTGTTGACAAATGCTTATATATATATATATATATATATATATATATATATTGTTGTGTGAATAAATTCTGAATTTAATACTGATGTGCATGAGGAATTCTTTCATCTTTATAGAAGCTGAAGAAATAGTAATTCACACTTTTATATATACTTTTTTTGCCATTTCATTTGGTCCTAAGTTGAATAGGACCCAGGGCAGAAAACCAACCGCTAAGATCTTCAGCACCCGGGGGTACCTTACTCCCTAATTTGTATTCCTTTACACACTTTAAATTCTCTTCAATCTACACTTTGCAAATGTATCTGGAATAAGACAAACACAAACCCGATGATATATTCTGTTGAAGCTGGATAATTGGCTGAGACAAGATCAGCTTAAAATTAGATCATAAAGACGCCATTTTAGAAAATGAGATCGCAAGACGCCATTTTGCGAATGGCCACCCAAGCGCCATTTTAGGTAAACTCACACTTAAGTACATGTGGCGATATTACTATTAGCATCATGCGATTGCATCTTTCACCATTTCTCATACACACATTAATACGCACAATTGCGCTGTTAGCTTGTCGCATGTTAGCGAATGCATAAGATCCTGTATGAAAACGCTGTTTATTAGCTTCATGCGCACGCATCTGCCCCAAGTTAACTAGCGTCTTTACATCAAACCCCAAATACTTACACAGTACATATTTACATAAAAGGTCTCATAAGCTTTAAAGTATAAGATTCAAGTTTGTTAATTTATTATAATTGCTGTGAAATAAAGGTTATTTGGTAGCTAAGGTTTAATACATGATAAGTAAGTCATGTTTGATATTATACTGGTCTGCACTCTTTCAACAGCATTTTGATATCGTCAGTGTGAAGATCGCAACATGCACTCTCAACTTATGGTCCGCAGAGACTTAAAGCACCGAAATGTACATTATATGACCAACTGTTAGGATGTGCATGAATAGGAAAGCAGAGACAACCAGTTGTTAGAGGCTGGACTGTGTCTATTTGAATCAACCTGTTAAATGCTCTGCAACAGATGCATCCTCCTTGGGAACCAATGGCATCAGCGACAAGCCTCTCTATTGTGTTGTCTGTTTCTGTGAGAGTATAAACGTGTGTGTTGTGACTCCAGTCTGAGTCTTCTTGCTGAATGCTGATAGACGGGGGTTTCTTGCTGAAGCCTACATCTGGCCCAGAGCGCTGCATATGTATAACTGTACTTGGGTCTGTATAATTATTTGCGCTAAATTGTACTTTGATCATAGCATGTAACTGACTGTACTTTTACTTGAAATATCACTTTGTGCTTTGAAACCACAGGTAAAAGGTCTGGAGACTTTATTTACTATATGACTGCGTACACAAAATAGCATCATCCTTAGAGGTTTATAGGCAGGATATTAGAAGGTATAGGCAGGAGTGTATAGAGGTTCTAATTCAATATCCTTAGTTGGGGGCTCATAGTGAAGTCACTTACCTACTCACACGATACATACGGTTATCGATATCTCACCAAAGGGTGGAATGGCCACATGCAGGGTTTACCTGCAACCGCTCGGTGCTGAGAAATCGCTACCCGTTTTCATGTGAGCCAGGGACGCTGACTAGAATCCAGGGACAAGAGAGGAAAAAGTTTGTTTTCCTTTGTTGATAGAACCTTATGTTTAGAGGGCTGCCGCAGTATTGAGCACAAGGCTGAGTCGCAGTTTTGCACACAGTCAAGACGCACTTTTGTGTACGCAGCTAAAGGTTGTCATGCGGTTGTGTGCTAGTCACATTATTGTGTATGCGACTGGTCGCACAATAGTGTATACGTACTTCCGGTTGTGCTGCCACGTGTTTAAACAAAGCCGTTGAGGTTTACATTTTTCAATTGTTATCAATATCTGGGTTAACATGTATTTTTCTGCGCAGGAAAAAGGGGGTGACAGTGAGTATTTGTTGGTAGGGGTAACTTGTTCCATAAAGTTAGAGGTACCGTATGACCTTTAAGGGCTAAGTGCTAGCCGCTCGGTAAGCAGCTTACCGTTCTATGCACAGTAGCAGGTGTACATGTTGTCTTTGTTGTATGAGGTGCGTGGAAGTAGCCGAATTAAACTTCCATAGGTGTGGAAGTTGCCTTCTTAAATCTTATCCAGGTGTGTGGAGTAGCCTTCTTCAAATCTTCACAGGAGTGTGGGCGCTGCCGTTTAAATCGTCCACAGGTAAGTGAAAGTATCTTGACTGTCTTGCACTAGTTTAAATCTTTATTGAAAAACGTAGGAGTTGTCTCAGAATGGGAGCCATGCAAACAATAGAGATGTTAGACAATGATGTGCTGCTAATGGAAGCGCTGCTTGGATCGGCCCATTGTATTATGCATACTAAGTACGGTACTTATGCGATAAGGTATTGTGATGAATGGTTTAAAATGACGATGAAGAGTGTTAGACCGTTTCCCAGAATTGGTAGTTTTGATAAAGATGTACTAGATAATGTCCGGGATCTGATGCGCTCCCGAGAAAAAAAGGTCAAATATTATGAATGGTTAAAGTTGTGGCAGCATGAAGGGGATGCATGGCTTAAAAATGCGCAAGCGACGCAAACTAGCGTTGCGAGCGCATTGCCAGAGAATACATCCGCAACGCTAAATTGCAATGCGGGCGAGAGGCAAAATGGCGCGCACGTGCAGCAAGGTAACGGTGTGGAAAGTATTGCCAGCAGTTCACACGCACCACCTCCACCTTATGTGGATGGAGGTGCAAGTACAGTTATCAAAAATACCCATAAAAATGTAACAAGCAATTTGTACCCTCTCTTAAGCTACCATAAAGAAAATGTTCATGATGTGGATGATGAGCCTATTGTAATGTCTGCCATTTCCCATGCTGTACAGATGATAGATGCTGCACCACGACAATCACGAGTGGTGCCGCCATCTCCATCGGTAACAGCAAAGGAAGTGCTAACACCCTCTGCACTCGTAGAGGAAGTTGTTAATACCATACGTAGCAGCAACAGATTAAACCCCCCAGCCAGGTAACTAGGTCAAAGGTAGCAGCGTTGCCGGTCTGCATCCCATTCGGACAATCACTGTTCCGAATGGAAATGCAGATGCGAACGGTGTAGTGCCCACGAGGGAAGTGGTAATGCATTGTCCTTGGACAAGAGCAGAACTAAATTCAATCATAAATTATTTCCCCGATCCCAAAAAGGAACTAGCCAAATGTCAAAGATTTTTGAGGAATTTGGGTAGTTCTTATGAGCCAACTAATAAAGATTGGCGTGTGGTGTTAAGGGCCTGTCTACCACGCAATACCGATGTGACAAAATTTATCACGGATTGTGTATTGGATGGTGACGTTCCCTTAACAGACCAAGTAAACCAAGGTAACATTTCCCGCATTGTAACTCAATTGGGTATATATTTTCTGGTTGTAGTTAACTGGAACAAAATTTTCACTATAAAGCAAAAAGAGAGTGAATCTGCAGAAGAGTATTGCGACCGGGCTCTGCAGGCTATCACCCAGTACACTGGGATACAAGATATTAAAGATAGCACTCACCACAGGGGAATGATAGTCACGGTACTCATGGATGGTCTTAAAGAAAACTTAAAGACTCGGGTTCAGACCTCACAACCTGGCTGGAGGGGAGTCACAATAGATACCCTCATAGAATCTGCCATAGAACATGATAAGAACATCTCAAAGAAAAGAGAGACCCAGAGCGAAAAACTAATGGCTGTCAGTATCCAAGCTCTGGAAGGAATGACGGTAACATCACAGCCAACAGACACACTTGCATCTACACACATACTTACACGTGAACAGTTATATGCCCTCACTAATCCCATGCAACAGCAAACACAGCTCTATTCCACTAACCCTACACAACCACAGGTCCCATACTACTCACAAACTTCATACCCCCCACAATACCCTTATCCTCCATATCCCTACCCATATCCATCACCTTTTCCCCCTGCTCAAACCTCACAACAACCCGTGTCTTCATCCGATCCATGACCATGTTTTAATTGTAACCAGCCAAGACATGTAAGTAGAAACTGCAGAGCAAAAAGAGTAGGACCCCCAAATCAGGGAAAACCTGCATATCCCCATAAGGGATATGCACAGAGACCAACAAATATCCAACAGGCACCAGCTCCAATAGTAGCCGTTAATGCTTTATTGGAGAATGGAAGCCAACGCTAGGGGTCAGGTCATACCTGTAGTCTACAGATAGTCAGGTTAACAGGAAGTACTAGGGAATAACCGGTCATGATGGTTGATGTAGCTGGTACTAAATATCCTTTTCTTGTAGACACAGGGGCGACCAGGTCAGCGATAAAATCTCCCATTAATTTACAGGTGACCAACGAGACAGTACCAACAATGGGTGTAATAGGTAAAGTGGAACATTATCCTTTAACAAAATCCACAGGGGTTACTATCGGGCTGCTGTATACCAGGCATTCTTTCCTTCTGGCTGCTGCGACTCCTACTAACCTGCTGGGTAGAGATTTGTTATGTAAGATGGGATGTGTCATATATTGCACCCCTGATGGTGTATTTCTAGATATCCCAGAAAGACTTGCGCACGAGGTGCGGGATATGTTAGACACTCCCCAAAGGATAATGTATCACTCTACCAGTTTAAATGAAAATCCATCTCAGGTAGATGAAATGTTGTCCCAAATTCCAGATTCCCTTTGGACTAAGGATGGACAGGACACTAGATTAATGGCAAACGTAAGCCCCGTAATAGTAAATTTAAAAGGCGGTAGGCAAGCTTCAAAAATTCCCCAGTACCCACTAAAACAGGAGGTAGAATTCGGGGTTTTTCCAATAACTGAGAAATTATTACAACAGGGAATTTTAATTCGTACAGCTAGTGTAGCCAACAGTCCCATCTTTCTGGTGAAGAAGAGTGGTGGGAGGGGTTATAGGCTGGTACAGGACCTTAGAGGTGTTAATAAGGTAGTAGCGATCCAATTCACCGTAGTTCCAAATCCAGCTGTCATTCTTATGCAGATCCCTCCAAAATCAACCCATTTCACTGTCATTGACCTCTGTTCTGCTTTCTTCTCTGTGCCTCTCCACCCTGACTGTCAGTATTTATTCGCATTTACATACAGAGGTGTACAATATACATGGACATGGTTGCCCCAAGGTTTCACAGACAGCCCCAGTATCTTGTCCCAGGCCTTGCACGACTGTTTACAATCTTTTCAACCTGCCAATGGATCTGTTCTAATTCAATATGTGGACGATTTATTGCTATGTTCTGATTCGTTTATGTCATGTTTGAATGATACTAAACTTTTGTTGCTTCATCTCTCGCATACAGGACACAAGGTTGCTAAGGACAAACTACAGCCGTGCCAATCCAGAGTAAAATATTTGGGACACTGCCTAACCCAGGGGTTATGACATCTCACAAATGATAGACTCCAGGCCATACAGAACATGACACTGCCGCAGAATCAACAGCAAATTCATACCTTCTTGGGAATGTGTGGATACTGTAGAATGTGGATCCCAGGTTTTTCAATTTTGGCCTTGCAAAGACTTAGGGCCTGATTCAGAGCCGCTCGTAAGCGGCCGCTCATTCGTTCCGAGCGATGTTTGCACAACTGCGCATGCGTACGGATCGTAATACGCATGCGCAAACCAGTCAGTGCGGCCGGAAATCGTTTGTTCGCTAAATAGCGAATGCCTGCTATTTTGAGTGACAGGAGGAGGCATATGTGGGTGGTAACAGGGGAAGGTGCTTGAAAACGGGGAGTGGAGATCAGAACGCAGGCGTGCTTAAAGGTCAAAACGGGCGTTTTAAGGGTGTGCATAATTAATACAGCAGCGTCATTGACCACATCACTTGGTTATTTTATAGTCAGAACTGCTCGCAAGATTGCGGTAGGAAAAACCAGCCACAAGAATAGCGAGCAGTTCATACGCTGGTCGATGTACTCGATTAATCTAATAAATAGCGGACATGACGTAGGATGCGAGCGGCCAGGGGGCGTATTTTTCCAAAAGACGCCCGCATGTTTTGTTCGCTCGTTCAGACCTAGAGGTGTGAACAGACCGCAAAGAGCGAATGGTTCATTTGAATAGCCACCCCTTTTTTCTGAACGAGCGAGCGCAAATAGCGTCCGGCTCTGAATCAGGCCCTTAGTCTCTTCCTCAGAGCCCGATCATGTCATACACACAGAGGAATCAGAGCAGGCTTTCCTTAATCTTAAGGATAGTCTGACAAAAGCACCTGCATTGCGAATACCTGATTATGAAAAACCTTTTGATTTGTATTGTACGGAAGCCGATGGTTGTGCTGCAGGTGTCCTCACACAAAAACATGGTGATGCCAGTAGGCCTGTAACATACTACAGTGCCCAATTGAACACTGTGGCAAGATCACTCCCCACCTGTTTGAGAAGTGTGGCAGCTACCGCTCTATTTGTGAGTAAAAGTGAGGACGTAGTATTGAGTCATGATATGATTGTCTATACTCCCCATGAGGTATCTGCTCTGCTGAACTCTGCCCAAACCAGACACGTCTCTTCAGCTAGGTTTACCAAATGGGAACTAGCTCTAATCGCACCTGCAAACATCACTGTTAAACGTTGCAGCACGCTGAACCCAGCAACGTATTTACCATATGTACAACATGATGTACAAAGGGTGGAAGGAGACGAGTTGCTGGTGGGAGGTGAGTTCAGCGGATATAATGATGCACACGATTGTATGGAATATCTGAATCAGACCTTTACTGCCTTTACTGCTAGACCTGACATACATGACACACCTTTAGAGAATGTAGATGTAACTTTTTACATGGATGGAGTTGTCATAGACAAACAGACACAGGTGAATTATGTACAGGTTATGCTGTTGTAAATGACACAGACATCAAAGAAGCTAAACCTCTTGGTCCTCCTCACTCAGCCCAGGTGACAGAGTTAGTAGCCTGGCAGCAGGCAAGTCTGCTAACATTTACACTGACACGAGGTACGCGTTCGGGGTGGTGCACGATTTCGGGGCTCTATGGCGTCTGAGAAATTTTATGACAGCAGCAGGCACACCAGTTGCACATTCCCGACACAGAACACATCTTTTAGAAGCAATCCAACTGCCCAAAGCGGTGGCAGTGATTAAGTGTAAAGCCCATACATGTGAGGATGATCCGGTGTCACAAAGCAACAACAGAGCCGATGAAGCTGCAAAATGGGCAGCAGGGTTAAAAATGTTTTCTCCAACTGAACAAATTATGTCTTTTCAAACAATTGACATGCTGAAATTAATTGAGATGCAAAATGTGTGTTCAACTCAGGAAAAGTCCATCTGGAAATCCAAGGGATGTGGGCAAGAGTCCTCCGGGCTCTGGAGGGACGGACAAGGTAAGCCAGTAGCCCCCAAAGCATATTACCCCAGCCTGGCTGAGGCAGCACAAGGTCTGACTCATCTGGGAAAGCAAGGTATGTGCAAATTGGTAAGAGCATACTGGTGTGCACCAGGTTTTTCTTCACAAGCAGAAAAGAGAGCAATGTCCTGTCTGACCTGCTTGAGGAAGAATATAGGGAAAGCGATCCCTACCGAACTGTCCCACATTCCACCGACTGATGGACCTTTCCAGGTGATACAAATTGATTTCATCCAATTACCACCCTGTAGGAATCTCAAGTATGTATTGGTGTGCACGGACGTATTTTCTAATTGGGTTGAGGCCTACCCAGCGGCCACTAATACTGCTGCGTTTACTGCCAAGAAAATAGTTCAGGAATTTGTATGCAGATACGGTGTCCCTAAAATCATCGAGAGTGACAGGTGTACTCATTTCACAGGTGATGTTTTTCAAAATATGTGTAAGCTGATGGGTATTAATAGCCGACTTCACACCCCCTACCGACCGCAAGCCAGCGCCAAGGTAGAAAGGATGAACGGGACTATTAAAAATAAGTTAAGTAAAATCATGGCAGGGACTGGACTAGGATGGCCAGAAGCGTTACCGTTGGTCCTGCATAGCATAAGGACCACTCCTAGACCCCCTCTAAATCTGTCCCCATTTGAAATACTGTTCGGTAGACAAGTCCACAGGAAGACTTGATAGGTAACAACGAGGTAACTGTAAGGTATCTTATATCAATGAGTAAGCAATTAAAACAGCAACAGCAGAAACTGAAATTGTCCCATGATATGACTGAAACTAACTGTCATGATGTTGAACCAGGAGAATATGTTATGATCAGAAATTTCTTGCGTTCAGGTTGTTTAACTGATCGGTGGGAAGGTCCGTACCAGGTGCTGCTGACAAGTACTACATCTTTGAAGGTGGCTGAGAGAGATACCTGGGTCCATTCTACTCATTGCAAAAAGGTCAATCAACCGGTGGAGAAACAAGTCAGAGACAAGGCTGATAACGTGGACCTGTCTATCGCGAGCTTGTTCCGAGAGGATTGAAAAGGTTGCAGTGAGATACCTGAACTAAAAGAAATTTGCAGGTCTTTGTTTTTGCAATGGACTGGCCTGCTGTGTTAATTTTCATATTCTTTTCCAGAGTTTTCACCATTTTGATTGGCTCGGGGATATCCGGTTTCTGTGATGGGGGACCAATTGAGGAGATGGGAGCTGATGGCAGTGCTGATGGAATGGAGTCAGGAGAAGTGCAATGCCAATCAGAGGAGTGTCTGACCAATCTCAGTACTGTTATTATTAAGAGAGCTATAATTCCGGATATTCGGGGACGGTGTTTATCATCTGAAGATTCCAGTATTTGTGAGCTTTGTGGGTCCCTAGTTGATGAGAACTGTATGCAACGGTGCCACCCTAAATATAACCCGTATTGGGGTGAGTATCCTTTAGAGGATTATCATAGCATGGTAGGCAAAATATTAAAATCAAACTGATTGCTGGGTGTGTTCACATGTGCCACAGGGACAGCATAATGTAGGGTTGGTGCCATTTCCACCGAATATCACGGAAATTTTAGAATTGCAAAAAGGGAAAACATTGGATGGAAAATTCCTCTCATCCAAACCACCTCATTTTAAACTCTATCAATTCCAAGTCTTTTGTGTTTAAACATAACCAACCCCAATAAACCCGGGAGTTGGGAAGTGACAGGGAATAATCAGATGATGACCTTCTCACATAGAGCTGATAATGAGTCCATAAACCATGATCTGCTACGCTCAATTAAATCTAGTGGGAAACATTTTATGTACCGGTATACATTGAGTTCCACCAAAGAAATTATTGGTAAGGTACCAGATGGTTATTGTGCTAAAATAATACAACCAGAGACTTGCATGTACCAGATGGAAGACCCTGAGATAGGATTGTTTCCAAGGGAAATGTGTTTAATGATAATGATGCATACCAGAAGTTATGACCCTCACACATGTTGAAATGCTCGGTATCCATAAAAACACACCATCACCATATCTTCACATGCAGTATGAACACAGAGGCAAACGAAATATGATACCTGGTGATGTGCATAAAGCCACTCAGTTAATTTGTGCGACAACTGGCTTTCAAGTTTTAGTCGCACTGGATCCCACCAGGATCGCTCGGGGTACATTAAATTTTAGATATATTCAGGAACTTGCTAAATTGATAGATAATATCACCGAGATGTATGATGACACATTCAGGTATACAGGGAGAGAATTGCAACCATGCAAGAAAGAACTGGTGCAACACAGGCTAGTGTTAAATTATTTAACTGCCGTTACTGGAGGGTACTGCATAACTTTGGCCACCCGATTTGGAGTAAAATGTTGCACCTATGTCACCAATGATACCAGCGACCCCAAGGAGGTGATAGACCGGAAGATGGATGAAATTCTGCAGCAAAAACGGGAGTTTCATAAGAACCATAATGCTTCAGTGGCTGAAGTAGGGGAGAAGATAGAAGGATGGGTTTCATGGCTGAACCCAGTGAAATGGTTCTCAGGTCTAGGGGAATGGGTCCAGGAAGTAATCACCAGCATAGGCAAATTCTTTATCCTTATACGGATTGTCATCATAATAATTGGCATATGTGTCCGGTGTGTTCCTATTGTGTTGAAGTGTGGAAAATGTAAAAATAGAGTAAAACGAAATAACAAAATTATGATGGTGGTCAGTAATGGCAATATGAATACTGAGGTAAATATAGAACTGCATTACAACCCTGAACTAGGAAATACCATCATTTAATGTATTATATTTAGACATGCATAGAATGTATTATTGAAATGTTATTTTTAAAACACCTCAGATAATGTAAAGTCTCAAATTCCCCTTCAAGACTGCCTTTATTGGAATGGTGTATCCCCACACCTTTCACATGATCTTCCAAGATCCGCGGTGTGCGTATAATAGTAGTTTTATATCCACACTCAGAGACACATTATTGATGGATTAAGAACCACCTTGTGCCATCCCATAATAACACTAAATAATATATAAATGTAAGCCTAAATTAATTTTTAAAATCAGATTGTGATAGCATGTTGTTCGCTATCAAAGGGTGGACTGTCGAAGCTGGATAATTGGCTGAGACAAGATCAGCTTAAAATTAGATCGTAAAGACGCCATCTTGCAACTGGCCGCAAGACGCCATTTTGCGAATGGCCGCCCAAGCGCCATTTTAGGTAAACTCACACTTAAGTACATATGGCAATATTACTATTAGCATCATGCGATTGCATCTTTCACCATTTCTCATACACACATTAATACGCACAATTGCGCTGTTAGCTTGTCGCATATTAGCGAATGCATAAGATCCTGTATGAAAATGCTGTTTATTAGCCTCATGCGCACGCATCTGCTCCAAGTTAACTAGCGTTTTTATATCAAACCCCAAATACTTACACAGTACATATTCACATAAAAGGTTTCATAAGCTTTAAAGTATAAGATTCAAGTTTGTTCATTTATTACAATTGCTGTGAAATAAAGGTTATTTAGTAGCTCAGGTTTAACACATGATAAGTATGCCGTGCTTGATATTATACTGGTCTGCACTCTTTCAACAGCATTTTGATATCGTCAGTGTGAAGATCGCAACATGCACTCTCAACTTATGGTCCGCAGAGACTTAAAGCACCGAAATGTACATTATATGACCAACTGTTAGGATGTGCATGAATAGGAAAGCAGAGACAACCAGTTGTTAGAGGCTGGACTATGTCTATTTGAATCAACCTGTTAAATGCTCTGCAACAGATGCATCCTCCTTGGGAACCAATGGCATCAGCGACAAGCCTCTCTATTGTGTTGTCTGTTTCTGTGAGAGTATAAACGTGTGTGTTGTGACCCCAGTCTGAGTCTTCTTGCTGAATGCTGATAGACGGGGGTTTCTTGCTGAAGCCTACATCTGGCCCAGAGCGCTGCGTATGTATAACTGTACTTGGGTCTGTATAATTCTTTGCGCTAAATTGTACTTAGATCATAGCGTGTAACTGACTGTACTTTTACTTGAAATATCACTTTGTGCTTTGGAACCACAGGTAAAAGGTCTGGAGTCTTTATTTACTATATGACTGCATACGCAAAATAGCGTCATCCTTAGAGGTTTATAGGCAGGATATTAGAAGGTATAGGCAGGATATTAGAATGTATAGGCAGGAGTGTATAGAGGTTCTAATTCAATATCCTTAATTCTCGCCAAACGCACATGGGATGGGGGTTTGGGCTACCCATCCTTCACCGATATTTCAGTGCCTCCCGATTGAGTCAAATGATCGCCTGGCACTCTCTCTGTCACATTAAATGCTGGGTTGACCAAAAAAGCAACTTGGTAGATGCATAGTGGATCTCTCATTTACCATGGTTACCTCGTAAACACAGACCCAAATCTGCTTCGTTAGTTCCTACTATCTCTGACACTTAGCAACTGGAACTCTTAATAAAAAATGTCATCTCTCCTTGCATCTGTCCCCCCTAACTCCCATTTGGAATAATCCTGCATTCCCAGCAGGCCTCTCCCCTATTATGGCTCATCCCTGGATTTCAGTCGGAATCACCAGACTCCATCATATCTCTGGGAATATTGCCTCCATGTCTTTTGCCGATATCCAAGAAAAATACAGGACCCCCAACTCACTCCACTATCAATACTTACAGATTCGCCACTTCACCACTCCTACTCTTTCTTCATCCCTCCCTTAGAAAGATTCTGTATCTACAGGCCCAACGATAAAGGGGCCATTTCACAGCTATACAATTCAATTCTTGCATTGGAGTCTCCCCCACTTGAGGCACATGAACAGGCTTGGGAATCAGATCTGTGCCTTTCCCTTGGGGACAACGTTTGGGATACTATATGTACGGCCATTTCAAAATGTACCATTAGCTTGGCCAATCGAGAGAATTCTTACAAAGTATATACCAGATGGTACCTAGTACCTGAATGCCTCCATTAAATTTACCCGAACACATCGAATTAATGTTGGGGATGTAGTGATGAACATTTTTTTTCATATCTGTTGGACATGTCCGTTCTCTACTGTCCCAACTTATTGACACCCCAACTTCTTTCTCCGCCACCAATCTACTACATTGTGATCCGAGCAACCAGGTTTTCAATACATCCAATAAGCTGATCCTCCACATATCTTGCGCAGCGAAGTATCAAATAGCCCGAAACTGGAAAGTATTGCACATTCCCAGCCACCTGGAATTCTTAAACAGGTTTATGATTTATATTGAAAATGGAGTATATCACCAGTTTACAGAATAAACTGTACGGAAATTCCAATCTATTTGGAATCCATAGTACTCCCATAATAATGTTCCTCTTCCAGGGCTCAGCTAACTCCCTTCAGGACATTTCTCCCTCCTCCATCATTTTTTCTTTCTCCCCTTGACTCATTTCCCCGCTTCTCCCTATCTCCTATTCCCCTGATAACTCTTCTCTCTAATCACTATTGTTACTGGTTACCTTCTTTGACCCGTTATGGTCACCATGATTAAGGTTGTTTTTACTCTCTTGTATGGGTCTACTATTATTAATTAATTATTATATGCTCTATTTTTTTTGTTTGACTATCCATTTGTTCTTTCAGAACCACTGCGTACTACTATTTACTACTGTATTACATGTCTATTATGGGGTATTTTCTACTGTACCCAATAAAAGAGTATTCAAAAAAAAAGACACTAGTCTTTTTGGAATCTGGAACAGTCTACCTGGAGTGTTCCATGCTAACACCCATAAGCTCAGTGAGCTGTTCAGCCTAAATCACCTTGTGGTGTCTGAACACCAGGTTTATTGGGCTTTAAGAGCCGGTACTTCATCTTCTATAATGACAATTGAATTAACTGCCCCAGCTAGAGAGGAACATCCACTGATGAATGATGCTCAACCTCAGAGATAGGCCCAGAGGGAGAAAATTGTGTATCCTCTGCATCCTCAAATGATATATCAGAAATGAAAGCAGAGTGGACTAAAATGATGGTGCAGCCCATCTATATGCTTAGACGGCTGATGCCATATTTGCCTGTAACAACTGCAAATAGGTAGATGCTAAAAACCAGATTCTGAACTGAGTGGATATACCCCTCCATCCAGGAAGGATGTATGGGAAGAGGAAACATAACAGGCTGTAATCACTGTGGGTAATCCAAAGTGGGAGGCAGTGTGGGGGCTGATAAGTGGTCCGCTAACTGTGTCATAACTTAAGACCAGGAGGACATTCAAGATGACCCCTGAACAGGTGCTGGCAAGGTGGACTGTTGTGGTGTATAACAATCAAACAACAGTCCATCCTGTATGAAATCCTGAGAGGCCAACTGCACAGGATTTACATGAAACCAGCACAGGGACAAGTGTCTCATGTTTACCCTTCTCCTGAGACATGGGAAATACTTGCAAGTAACCTACACCCAGTGTAGGGTTAACAATTCAATGTGACCAATTTTTACAGTTAAAAATAAATGTGAAATACTCTCTAACCCCTATACACCAGGAAGTTGGGGGTTAGGAAAAACAAAAAACTTTTTTTTTCAGCAGAGTTAGCATAAGTCACATAAAATGCATATATTTGCAAAAGGGCATTAAAATCAACTACCTAAACACATAAGTTTGGTAGGATCTACATGCATATAAATATATTTGCAAATGGGCACTAAATTGCAATCATAATGGTAGGATATAAGTGCAATGCATACAAATATACTTACAAGTCGGCACCGAATCAACTTATACAAACACAAAAGTTGGTAGGATTCCAGTGCTATATACTATGCAGCTGAGCGTCTCCAATTAATTAGAAGAGAGGGGGATGGCAGCTCAGTCTTCACAAGTAAATGTGAAGTACAATTTAACTCCTACACATCCTGGTAGTTGAGGGTCAAATGGAGCAATAGCAGTGATAGTTATAACTGACAGTCATAAATAAAGCCTGCCTGAACTCCTGTTTCCCTTTATGCTTAGCATATACATATACGTATAAAAGTAACAATGCAATTTGACCACCTTCAAAAATACAGAATTAAGGTATAACATACCTCAAATAATTATTTTTCTTCGGGGTCCATAGGGTTGCATCCAATGCACCAAACAGCAAAGCTTTGGCGCTCACAGCATGCACTGGTCCTCCTCCCTATATACCCCATCCCCAGCCACAGGCATTCAGTTTGTAACCAAGCCTAAAGGCAAGAGATGGAGAGTGGAGAAGGAAGAAACATTGCACAAGAAACACTCAACATACAAAGAGGGGATCTGTGAAAAAAGGCTGAAGAACAGATCCCAACTGAGGACAGGTGCGTCAGGGTGGGTGCCCTGTGGACCTCGAAGAAAAATAATTATCCAAGGTATGCTATACCATAATTTCTCTATTTCTTGTTCAGGTTCCATAGGGTCCACAGGATCTACCTTGGGGACGTCCTAAAGCAGTTCCCTTAAGGGTGGGGATGCTCCTGAGCAGAGATGAGAATCTGCCTCCCAAACATATCAAAAGCATATAGAAGGTGATATCTGCCAACAATTGCGCTACAAAGGCTGCTAAAGGGTAAATCTCCTTGGTGTTATCCTCACCAAAATTACATTAACACAAACAAAAATCCGGAGAATACCACTCTGCGCTCACCCAAGATATAGAATTTACTTATCTTCAATATGAAGTCCTGATCTTGGGACCTCAAATCCTTTTTATAATGGACACTTTATATGATAGGTGTGGGATGTATGTTCCAATGTTGATGAATATGTGGGAACATAAAACATAGAAAACAATCTAGTGCAGACGTATAAGAATTCACTTGAGTACACAATAATTCACATATAGGGGTGTATCTGATCTACCCCAAATTAATACATATATAGTCCATTCAGGTATATGCTCTCCATATGTCCATATTAAAATGGAAAAAAAGGCACATTTAAAAACCAGAGAGACAAAATTTCCAAAAAAATAAAAGTGTTTTAATTGGATATATCCAAATGAAGGAGTTCCAAATAACTTTAAAAATACAACAATGCTTCACAGCTGAAATATCCACAAAAGGTGAAGATGGCTTCCTACCAGAATACAGTGGTTTTTTGTGCGTATAAGAGTGATCTCACTGCCCGCAGTAATGCACCCAAATCTTCGATGGAAATGGCACCGTCCTCCTCTGGTCTGGTCAGGATAGCTGTTCAACACCAATACCGCCAACGCGTTTCGATCAGTACTCTGATCTTCCTCAAGGCTTGGATGTTTGCCACTCTTCCCATGGGTATTTATACCCAGTGGGATAAAATGCACCTAATTGCTGGGAGGAGCCATCCTCACTTACAAAATACACATGTTTACAAATATTGCATAAAAAACTCTCTAACATAAAAAATATCTTCCTGAACAAATGACCATGCCATCGTTTCTTTAATAACATAAAAAACATAGATTTTATAGTCTTTATTTGTAAATAAAGTTATATACATAAATTTCCGGCTAATACTTCCAAATGTCAACATATCGATTTGCCAAATTTTAAGAAAGAGAGATATCTGGTTATTTCAAAAAGCAATAATTGTTGTATTGTTCATCTAAGGTTTTTAAAATAATTGGGTAGGTAACTGTGAAGTGCATGTAACAGGAATAGTACCGGAATAACATCCGGGTTAGAGTTCAATGCACAACACTATTTTTTGTCCCCTATTAATAAATCTATGGAAGGGGAACCCTGGTATGGAAACATCGCGGGGACATCTTTCTCGGCCCGCCCAGATGCGGGACCGGAAGATGATGTCCGTCACGTTACGGATGTGCAGCCGAAGTCCCCCATTGAGGCAGTGCCAGGGGGGAACTCTGGTGTAGAAGCATCGCGGGGACGCATTTTGTGTCCGAACCGGATGCAGATGCGGGACCGGATGGTGATGCCCTTGGGGCAACGCAGGCTACACGGAGGTATAGGATCAGATTAATGGCAGGAGGAACCATTATGGTTAAGTTTTGTGGGGACATATTTATTGGCCGAACCGGAAGTAATAGCCGGAAATTTATGTATATAACTTTATTTACAAATAAAGACTATAAAATCTATGTTTTTTATGTTATTAAAGAAACGATGGCATTGTCATTTGTTCAGGAAGATATTTTTTATGTTAGAGAGTTTTTTATGCAATATTTGTAAACATGTGTATTTTGTAAGTGAGGATGGCTCCTCCCAGCAATTAGGTGCATTTTATCCCACTGGGTATAAATACCCATGGGAAGAGTGGCAAACATCCAAGCCTTGAGGAAGATCAGAGTACTGATCGAAACGCGTTGGCAGTATTGGTGTTGAACAGCTATCCTGACCAGACCAGAGGAGGACGGTGCCATTTCCATCGAAGATTTGGGTGCATTACTGCGGGCAGTGAGATCACTCTTATACGCACAAAAAACCACTGTATTCTGGTAGGAAGCCATCTTCACCTTTTGTGGATATTTCAGCTGTGAAGCATTGTTGTATTTTTAAAGTTATTTGGAACTCCTTCATTTGGATATATCCAATTAAAACACTTATTTTTTTGGAAATTTTGTCTCTTTGGTTTTTAAATGTGCCTTTTTTTCCATTTTAATATGGACATATGGAGAGCATATACCTGAATGGACTATATATGTATTAATTTGGGGTAGATCATATACACCCCTATATGTGAATTATTGTGTACTCAAGTGAATTCTTATACGTCTGCACTAGATTGTTTTCTATGTTTTATGTTCCCACATATTCATCAACATTGGAACATACATCCCACACCTATCATATAAAGTGTCCATTATAAAAAGGATTTGAGGTCCCAAGATCAGGACTTCATATTGAAGATAAGTAAATTCTATATCTTGGGTGAGCGCAGAGTGGTATTCTCCGGATTTTTGTTTGTGTTAATATCAAAAGCATAGAATTTGATAAACGTATTAACGGAAGACCAAGTGGCTGCCTTGCACAGCTGTTCAGCCGAGGCGCTATGTCTTACCACCCACGATGGTCCAACAAACCAAGTGGAATGTACTGTCACCTTGTTAGGAACAGGGAGACCAGCCTGTGTATAGGACGTGAGAAATAGTCATACAAAGTCAGTGAGCCAACGTTTGTTTGTTTGCTGGCCAACCTCGTTTGTGAAATCCATATAACACAAAAAGAGATTCTAATTTAATGATGGAATTGGTCTGATCTACGTCAATACGAAGTTCTCGAACCACATCCAAGGAAGCTTCACCTGTAGATACTGTATGAATAGGCTAAGTTATGTATAATAATAATTATTGAAAATGTTCTTTTAAACATCATAGATATAATGTAGTCTCACTTCCCCCAAACTTCCTTTATAGGTTCGATGAGATCCCACATCCTACCAATGATCCCCTATAGATCCACAGATGTAGATATAGATCCAAAATTCTGTCAATGTCCCAATATTTATGCACCTGACTGTAGGTCTGAAGACTTGAAGGCCGGGACTACAGTTTCCTCATTTATATGGAAATGGGAAACAACCTTTGGGAGGTATCCCACCTTGGTACGGAGGACTGCTCTATTTGGATGAAAGATCAAATATGGAGAACGACATGACAATGCTGCCAAGTCGGAAACTCTGTGAGCTAAAGAGATAGCGAGAAGAAAAAGTGTCTTTGCAGACAGCCATCTCAAGGCCATCTTATCCAAGGGTTCAAAAGGATGCAACTGCAGTGCCCTGAGAACCAAAGACAAATCCCACGGTGCCACCGGTGGGAGAAATGGAGGTTGCAGCCGCAAAATGCCCTGTAAAAATGTTCTAACATCTGGCAGAGGAGCAATCTTGCGCTGAATTCAAACTGTCAAAGCCGAAACTTGGACTCTCAAGTAGCAAGGCGAAGACCAAAGTCTAACCCCGCCTGAAGAAAACCTAGTATTCTCGATACCTTGAAAACCTTAGGGTCATATTTTCTGTGGGAACAGCAAAGAATAAATGAACGCCAAATTCTGTGATGGATGCCAGCAGAAGCAGGCTTCCTTGCTCTCAGCATCGTCTGAATCACAAAAGCAGAAAAACCCCTGGCATTTAAGACGGACAACTCAAGAGCCATGCAATCAAAGCCAGGCGAGGTAAATCCTGGTAAAGACAGTGACCCTGCATTATCAAATCCTGTCTTAGAGGCAGTGGAAGTGGACTGTCTACAGATAGACATGTCAGATCCGAGAACCAATGCCTCCTGGGCCAGGCAGGGGCTATTAGTATCATCCTGCCTCCCTCCTGCTTGAACTTTCTGATGACTCTTGAGAGAAGGGAGAGGAAACAGGTATGCCAACCTGAAGTTCCATCTCACCACCAGAGCATCCACTAAGGCATCTGAGGGGTCCCTTGTTCTGGACCCATACCTGGGGACATTGTAGTTGTGACGTGATGCCATGAGATCTATGTCCGGTAATCTCCACCTGTCCACCAGTAGTTGAAACACTTCCAGATGAAAAGCCCATTCTCCGACGTGTATGTCCTGGTAACTTAAGAAGTCTGCCTCCCAGTTGAGAACATCTGGGATGAATATTGCTGAGATTGCTGGAAGATGGCCCTCTGTCCACAGCAGAATCTTTGCCACTTCCCTCATGGCTGCCAGACTTTGTGTGCCTCCTTGATGATTTATATAGGCCACTGCTATCGCATTGTTGGACTGATGAAGGGAAAGGAATGAAAACTCTTTTTGTTGGGGGCACAAACTTATCAAAAATATATATAAAAAACAGTCTTTAATGTTATCAATAGAAAATATGACAATACATGGACGTTACACACACATAACATAACTCACGTTTCTGAGTCATATATAAATTACTCAAGCATATAGACAGACAAATGACAGTCTGACCGAAAGCAGATGCACTATAAGAGAATTAACTACTGTCGTTTATATGTACTCTCATCAAATTCTCCTCTGCACGATGATTAGAAGCAATGAGATTTGAAAGCAGATGCATGACTTTATTTATTCTCTCTTTTCACAATACCTGCTACTCATCTATATTTTTTATCACTGTTATAACTGCCACCAAGGAGGGGAACACTCATTAAGATCATTTGATGCTATTTAGCAGATGAATTAACAGCAGTATCTCATTCCGAGATCTGAGCAGTTCTTTTAACCATACTATTTCTTTTGTCATTTTTTGACACTTATACCTCCATATATTATAGGGAATTTGCAGTTTAGAAGATTATGCCTGAATAAATACTCTCTATATATGTTCGCCCTTCATTACGGTGTCTTTACAGAGTTTGGACACTGAGATATTACTGGATGGAATCCATTTTGACATATCAAAGTTTTGAAGATTATTTTACATCCAAAAACATGTGATTTATGTTGTGTGTGTAACGTCCATGTATTGTCGTATTTTTTCTATTGATAACATTAAAGACTGTTTTTTATATATCATTTTTGATAAGTTTGTACCCCCAACAAAAAGAGTTTTCTTTCCTTTCCCTTCATTGATACTATATCTTACTCTAGGGGAGCACCGCCAACTTTATTTGTTGATGGCATTTCTGATTATATAATTATTTCTTCTGAATGTAATCATTTTTTGCTGTCTTGTCATACAACTTCAGACATTGGCTGTATACAATTGTTTCCAAACTTATGCGGAGACACTTCTCCCCTTTTTTGACTTCCAGCATTGTTGGACTGAACCTGGACAGGCCTACCTTGAAGAAGGTCCTACGCCAGATTGAGTGCTTTGTACACCGCTCGAACCTCCAATATATTTATTGGTAGGTGACTTTCCTGGTCTGTCCACCTTCCTTGAAAAGGTGTGATTACCCGTCACTGCTCCCCATCCTCGCAGACTTGGGTACATGGCGAGGAGTACCCATTTCGGGATCCATAACGGACGATCCTTTTCTAAATGAGTCGTCTCCAGCCACCAAGCATGGGAGAGCCGAACCTCTGGTGAGATGCAAATCATTTGATGCTTTATCTGATGATACTGACCATCCCACTGGGCCAGGATCTACAGCTGTAGGGACCTGGAGTGGAACTGGGCATAAACCACCATGTCAAATCAGGCTACCATGGAGCCCAGTATCTGCATAGCCAGGTGAACTGACACTGTTTGCTTGCAAAGTAGATTGTGCACATGAGACTGTAGTGCTACAATCTTGTCCTCTGGTAGAAGAATCCTCTGTCCCAGAGAGTCCAGCAGTGCCCCCAAGTGCACAATCTACTGAGTTGGAGAAAGAAAATACTTTTTCCAATTAATTACCCAGCCATACTCCTGTAAGCAGACTATGGTCATCCGAAGATGACATTGTAACAGATTGTGCCAATATCAGGAGGTTGTCTAGATATGGCAGTATCCTGACTCCTTGTCGTCTGAGATGAGCCATCATGACGGCCATTATCTTGGTAAATACTCGAGGGGCTGTGGCCAGACCGAAGAGTAGAGCCTGAAATTGGCAATGTTGCTGATATACCATGACCTGAGAAAGGTCTGGTGGGATCCTGCAATCTGTACATGCAGATATGCATCCTGTATGTCCAGTGAGACCATGAAGTCTTCAGGCTCCATTGCCTGCATAATTGACCATAGAGTTTATGGAATTTGGGCACCTTGATGAAACTGTTGAGACATTTCAGATTCAGGATAGTGTGGTGTGACCCATTGGGTTTTCGAGTAAAAAATAAATTTGAATAATAACCCCTTCCCTGTTGCATCACAGGAACGGGGACTATGACTCCTGACTACCTATAGACTCCCAGTAGGCCGAAGCTCTGATCAGGTCTGCAGGAAGGTTTGTAGCAAGGGGGATGCCTTAGGAATGTGATGGTAGAACCCTGAGAGACCAGCTCTCGCACCCAGGCATCTGTAGTTGTTTGCTGCCAGGCCTGGGAGGCCTGCCCCATCAGACAGTAGGCTTATTGTCTGACTTGGAAGCCGGGCATTTAGTTGCTCAAGATTTTTTGGGCTGTGGTTTCCTGTAGGACTGACTCTGTCTGGTCGAGGTCTGTTTCCTTGTACTACCCTGTGGACGAAAGGACCGAGAAGACGACTGCCTCCTAGAGGTAGACGTAGAAGGCAATTCAGCAGACTTCGGTGTTGCCAAAGAAGTCATTATGTCATCCAACACTGGTCCAAACTGTACCTTCCCTGCAAGAGGCAAATATTCCAGAGCCTTCTTAGACCCTGCATCCGCCATCCAGGTCTTTAGCCAAAGGGTTCTTTGGGCTGCAATAGAGTCAGCCAAGACCCAAGAAGCCAGGATGCCTGTGTCAATTCCCACTTCCCCGATATACATAGCTGCGTCCCGCATCTGGCCAAGAAGTGACTGCTGCTCCCTGGTTGGATCAACTATAGTATCCTCCAGGGATTTTGTCCAATCCCCCATAGCCTTGGCTACCCAAGCTACAGCCGTAGCTGGCCTGGTAATAGCTCCAGATAGTGAAAACATTGATTTCAAGTGATTATCAAGTTTTTTTTTTATCTGTAACCTCTTTTAAAGAGGATGCTGCAGGAATGGGTAACGTAGCGCTCCTGATTAATCTTGGCACTTGAGCATCTATTGTTGGGGGAACTTCCCATTTATTACACATTCCTGGTGGAAATGAGTATGGGTACAGAGAGGTTATATTCCTTCTGGCATGAAAATGCTTACTAGGAGTATCCCATGCTTCAGACATGAGATTCGACAGCTGCAAAGACTGACGCAAATAATCCTTAGTCACCGCCTGACGCCTAAAGATAAGCATCTGAGATGCCAGAGACAGCTCCTCTTGCTCCATAATGAGGACAGATCTGACCACACTTACTAGAGAGGGAACATCCACAAGGGACTGATGGTCTTCTTTCACTGAGACAGACCCAGAGCTCTGAGTATCAGAATCTGATGAGGAGGTCAAGTCAGACTCCTGAGGAAACACATAACGAGACACTCTTTTATGCCCCTGCTTTTTTACTACAACTGGTCTATTCACCTACGGAGAGGTTGAATACGGCAGTATACTCGGACTAGAGTGAGCAGCAGAATTAACAGGAATTCATGGGGGGCATACACAGAGGATGATACACATGCTGTGAAGTACCCCATAGCATGAGGCACTGCAGCAGCCGGAGCCTGTACCTCCGTGGTTTTGCCTATTAAATAGGACAAAACCTCAGGCGTATATTAGATAGCTGTTTGCAACAGTTATTACATAATCCATACTGGTTAACATCCTGGTCAGACAGGCCTGCAGAACAGGACTTACAGGATATACAGTAAGCACTGGAGGGCTCTCATCCTCACCTTTACCTTGAGACATGACAATGTATAAATGGTATAAGGTATACAGTATATGCAATGTGACTTTGTATCAATGAAACACCCCACACACCTTCAGAGGGATGTGGAGAAACACAGTGATATATGTACCTGGCAGTTTTGAAAAAATAGGCAGTGTCCACACAGCAGCTAGCATACAGTCACATACAAAGCAAAAATACACACATTTGCTAAAGCAATATGGATTCTCAATCATCTGACCAGCCCCAGAGGGGTAATGGTAGGATATAGCGTGTGCTATATTGCCAAACCCAGGGGAGAGGTATATAGAAAGACAGAGCAAACCTCTGAGACCAATCGCTCCAGCAGTGCATGGACAAACGCTAAACTGCGAGGTGGTCAATTATAGCAAGCCAGACGCGGGAATCTGTAGATGGAAGTTTGCGTCTGAGGGGAGGAGTGGCCGGGGGAGCACCCATCTCCCCTAGGCTGCGATTTTGATGGCCGGGTACGCTGACCTCACGACAGCAAGAAATTGACTAGTGCATCTAAGCACCAGTCCCCGGCGACAGATATGGCCCCGGCCATCATAGTGAGGACACATTGTATGAGCCCTTCACCCGCAGCCACCTCCGATGCGTCTCAATACCGGAGGCGGTGGACTACTTTGCACACGATTCCGAGAGAAATTGCTTACCTGCCATCTCCGTGACCAGACTGCAGTCCCGGACTTTAGCGAAAGCCGCTAACCAAACCACACTGAGGCCTGCCGAGATCCTTGGGGCATATAGCAGTCCTGATGTTTAGATATCGGTGGAGGTAGGAGGAGTTGCGGTGCAAGCATCTTTCACAGCACCTGGGACCGCTAAACTCAGTAAAAAAAAAAAACTTAAGGTAAAACATAAAAGGATAAAGCCTAGGACTGCCTAGCAATCCCGCTGTCATAACAGGTGCGTCTTGCCGCGCACCAAACAAAAAAACTGAATGCCTGTGGCTGGGGTATATAGGGAGGACCAGTGCATGCTGGGAGCTCCAAAGCTTTGCTGTTCGGTGCATTGGAACAGAAATTAAAGACAGTGTCAACAGAGCAGCTAGCAAACAGTCACATACAATGCATTTGTAATATAATTACAATCGGCTATAAATCAACTACAGCAACACAAAGGAATGGTAAGACATCGAGCACCGTATACCTCAACCAAGGGAGAGGTATACAAGGAGACTGACCCAGAACCTCCTGAGACCAACAGCTACAGGGCGCACAGAGCGTGGACCGTGAGTGTCTTACACATGTAGGGTAGGTGGAGCAACCCAGACATGCAAAACCCTTCTTAGGGGCAGCATCTGGGTCAGGAGAGTGGCTGCCGAGGGAGCGCCTACCTCCCCTGAGCTGCATTAACCAACCGGGTACGCTGGCCTCGTGGAAGCAGATAGGCATCTGCTGCTGACCCCCGGCATTAGATGATTGGGCCCCGGCAGGTGTGGTAAGGATGCGGACAATCCCTGGTCCTTACGGTAATGACTTCTGGTGCATCTGACACCAAAAGCAAGGACTGCCGTTTGCAATTTCCCGTAAGCGAAGAATCGCCTTATCTGACATCTCCGAGCATCCAGTGCAGTCCAGGTCACAGCATCACTGCTAGCTAAGCTCAGCCACGACCTGCCAAAATCACCAGCACAATTACTGAAGTGTCGGCCCGGCGGAGGTAGATGGAGTCGCGGTACGTGCATCTTAATACAGACGCTTGGTACTGCCAACTCAAAAATCTTACAATAAAACCTAAAATAAAATCTTAGGGCTGACTGAGCAGTCCCATTACAAAACTGCATCTGAATCCTGCAACACCAAACAAAACTGAATTCCTATGGCTAGGGGCGGGGTATATATGGAGGAGGACCAAGGGCATTCTGGGAGCCAAAGCTTTAACTATTTGGTGCCTGGTCTTCCAGCCATAATATACCCCATGGTATCCCTATGGATCACGAAGAAATAATATCTCAACAAATGCACATTGTATCAATACCTCAGACATTCACAATGATCATAAAATTAGTTTTAGTGTCAACACCTACACGCATGTTCAAGTCCCGCTTTGTTGAACTTATAGCACCTTGTCTTTCCGCATTCCATATTATTTTGTCCGGTGTGTTTAAGATATGGCCCACTGTTTCTAAACTCTGTTGGCGTTTTGCCACTCTGACGGTACCATTTACCATGTTTTTTTTAGGATTGCCCCATCTTGCGTTCTTCTTGGATCGGGGGAGTTTCCTCTTATACAAGATGCCCTAGGTCTCACCTTATCCCCAGACCCCTCTCCCCAGACCCCTCTTTAGCCCTTCCACATTGGTACACCACTACTGTTCCGTTATGTACTTGGTCACATTTTAGTTTCTGCTAGGGCTATCATAGCTTAACATTGGAAATCTTTCCCCCCCCCCCTACTCCTCCACGTCCATTTGCTAAGGTTATAGCAAAAACACAATTTAATTTTGAAATGGTGATGAGAGGCTTCCTATTTCCATGGCCTACCTCTTCCCCTATAGTGAAATGGTATCCATTGCATTTGCATGGCACAGATGGAAAGGGTGCACCCCATGCAGAACCTATCCCTACAGAGTCCTACTCCCCCATTTAACCTTAATGAACCTCCAATGGTGGATTTGGATGCTTGATTTATTCACCTATTAACTACAGATTTGATGTTCGCTTGATGGCTGTAGATGACCTGTTACCCTTCCCTTTATTTGTTCCCCATTTCCTTCCTCTTGTTATTCCCTTTTCTTTTTTTTTGTATTCCTATAATTGTTTGCATATAATGAATAAAAAAAATATTGATGAAAGAAAAAAGAAGGAACAAGAGAGACGGTGAAGTAATGTGAAAAGTGGATAGCAGGGTGCTGGGAAGAAAATGGGGGAGCAGCAAAGTGGACAAACAATGGAGAGACACAGCGAGCTGCCAGCCACAAATGATCCAGCATCAGGTCCGGGCACCACAGGCATCAACTGACATTCCACCAGACTCAGTAGCATGGGTAACACCATGGAAACACACACAGATGGGTGTTTTCAAAGAAATCATAGTTATCAGCACATACACCACCAGCCCTATCCTTTGCAGAAAAGATCACTCTGAAATCAGATTTTTGCAAAGTCTGCAATTACATAAAATTACAATAAAAAAAAAAACCTGGTATATTTCATACTGTGCTGCAAGTAGATTTCACTTTCAGCTCCTTATGACAATACAAGTCAGGATATCATGTGAAACAAAGGAAATAAAATAGTGTAAACCTCTAATAGCTGTATACAAAGTCCCCTTGTGACAGAAGAAACAAAAAAGTGATTATGCTTTGAGAAAGGTACAATTAGGTATGGAAAAACAAGTGTTGCGGAGTTACAAGGATGCACTACTCAGGACTTTACCTGATGTGTGGAGCAACCTTTGGAGGCTGTCTGGAACCCTTACAGGATTTTATATACACTCATCCCTGCTAGGCTTTGGTATTAAGTACACCTAAGAACTTAAGAAACTTTATATTTAGAAAGCAAGATCTTAATGAGAGAATCAATTGGCCGAGATAAGTCACTTTTCCAGAAAAACAGCTTATCGTGCTATCCTATTAGCTGCGACTTCTTGCGGGTACGAATTCTCCATACAATTTGCTGCGAAAAGTTTTCACCACCTCCTGAGTATGTGAAAAGTTGTGCAAAACCTAAGGACTTGGTTCAGAATCACTGGGACACCATCCTTAATTATCAACAAATACACATTTTATAGACAAGTCAAAGGTGCACAAAGAGAAAATCCAAATGGCAGAGAATGAAATTATAAAAAAAAAAAAGAATTCAAGAGGGATGAAAGAAGTGTCCACTGACCCCTTACCGAATAAAATGAATTTTAATATTCCACAATCAACTAATTTAGGGTAACAGAGTATGAATAAAAACAAATGGAACATCATGAGAAAAGATAGAAGGAACTGGGAAGAAGATCGTTTTCATGATACAAGAGTATCTAGAAGTTTCAGATAATTTGATAATAGAAGATACAACCAAAGATCTTTTCAAATAAAAAAACATAAATAGATCAGTCCATTATAAAGATGACAGAGGAAGCCCTGAAAATTATGAAAGAAGTATGAATAGAAGGAGCCCTATGTTTAAATCACAAAATAAGTTTTTCCACTAGAACTGGAAGATCCCTCCAGTCCTTTTTTAGAGAAGGGCAGGGGTTTTCTGGGTCGGTGGTAGCTGAAAAACTTAAGAGGGTCCAGGGGTGGGAAAAAGAAAAACATTAACAAGTAAAAGAAAATAAACAGAAAATTAAAAAAACAACATAAGGTAACAATAAATGAACAGGAAAAAATAGAAAAAAAAAATAAAGATTTTCAACTTAAGTGATCATATTCCTTTGAAGGATGAAATTTATTTCCTTGAAAAAGGATTAAAGTTTGCACCATCGAAGAAAATTGAACAATTTGACACTTATGTTGACTTAGAGAAGTTTTTAAGAAAGCGGACTCTTAACATTTTCATAAATTAAAAAATAATGAAAATGAACAGGAAATGGGAAATACAGGGACACCTTTTAAACCTAAATCTGTTTTTTCCCCAAGCTACCTAAAAGGGAACTTTTTAGAAACCTTTGGAGCCTTAGTGAAGGAGGATTTGACAAAATTGAATACAGAAAAGATTAAATATAACCTTACGTTTAAAGAACGAAAAGCACTTAAGGATTTAAAACTTAGGGAAGATCTGATTGTGAAACCTGCTGATAAGGGGGTGGGGGGGTTGTAATATGGAAAAAAAAAAAAAAAAAGACTATGAAAAAGAGATTTATCGCCAACTAGAAGACTTAAACACATAAGAAACTAAGGGGGGGGGGATCAGACTAAAAAAATGTTGATTGAATTTAAAAATATTGTTGAAACCTATGTTAGGAAGTAACCATATCAGAAAAAGGGAAATTCATAATCAATGAGTCCCCTGTGATACCAACGATCTATGTACTTCCGAAAGTACAAAAAAATCCGATTGCAACCCCTGGAAGGCCGATAGTCTCCAGCAAAAATTTGGTAACATCGAATTTATCGGAATTTATAGATCATTATCTTCAGCCATTAGTGCTTAATAACCCCTCGCATCTTAAAGATACTGGCGATGCAATTAGATTGTTGGAAACTATTAAATAGGAGACAAATTATTTACTGATTACAGCAGAAGTATGTTCATTATACACCATTATTAATCACAGTCAGGGGATTGAGGCTACAAAGTCTGCCCTCTCAGTCAAATTTGGCATGTGATGTGCAGGAATTTTTAGTGGATGAAATTACTTTTATCCTTTTTAAAAACTATTTTATTTTCAAGGACGATTTTTATTTACAGAAGAGGGCAATGCGATGGGCACTCTGTTCGCTCCAAGCTATGCAAACCTGTTTATGGGTGCATGGGAGGAAGATACTATATGGAATAACCACCCATTGGTGCGAACCTGGTGTACTGGCAGAGATACATTGATGATGTCCTTTTTTATCTGGCGGGGTGACCAAATTTTATTGGAAAGTTTTTTCATTATCTTAATAACTCTAAGAATATTGTATTTCATTTACCAGCAGTAAAGATAGTGTTGACTTTTTGGATATTAGTATATATGTGGAAGAAAGAAAACTTAAAACATTTACTAAACCCACGGACTCTAAAGCCTATATTAATAAGAAAAGTTGTCCCTATAATAATTGGCTAGATACAATCCCTTTGGGCCAATTTAAAAGACTGAAATGGAACCGTACAAATCAGAATGTCTTCCTCAATCAGGCCCTAGAATTGAAGAAAACTTTTGAATCCTCAGGATACAAAAAGGCACATGTGGATAATGCTTTAAAGAAAGTAATACCTATAGATCGGAAGGAACTTGTTAAGGGTAGAAAAGAAGAAAGATCGAAGGACGATGAGGGCAGATTCCAATGGGCTTTTGTGACTAACTTTTCATCACAACATAGAGGTGTAGAAAGAATATTGAAGAATCATTGGAAAAAGGGACCCCATTATTGGGAAGGATTTACCAGAGGTTCCGGTGTGTATATATAGAAAAGCTCCTAACCTTAGGTCAAACCTTGTTAAAAGTTTGTCCTTCGTCACCAAAAACATTTATAAACAAATCAACCGGTTTCTATCAATGCGGTTGTTGTAAAGACTGTAAAAATATTAAAAATAATTTTGGTAAAAAAAATTACAGGAATTGCTATTAACGGAAAAAAATGTACTATAAGGGATTTTAATGTGGGATGTTCTACATTGGGAGAGCCAGCAGACCCCTTAAAATAAGGATAGGGAAACACCTTGGCAACATCAAAAAGGGTTTAGAAATAGACGCTTTATTATTATATTTTAAAGAGAACCATCAGTGTGATTATATTAATATTAAAAACTTTTATGGTTTAAAAAGAGTAAAAGGCAATAATAGGATGAAAGAAACATCAGTAAAATTAGCCAAAACGGAAATGAAAATGATTTTTGACTTTGGGACCCTGCACCCTAAGGGGTTAGATAAGGACTTTGAAGTAAAATGTTTTTTATAAATATTTTTTTAGATTGGTCACCTTCATATATTTAATTTTTTGTTACTATGGTTTTTTTTTTAAATCATGTAATTTTTATTAGAAAATGTTAAACATATAAACAGAACAAAAACAGATAAAAATATAAGTGTTGCCAATAAAAAAAAGGAAAGTACAGTGGTACAATTAAATACCAAAATATATAATCAAAGCAGTATCAGCAGTAAACCGAACCTGAGATCACAAATATGACATATAAACAGCTCGCGTATGGAAGTAAAATAAAATAATCGAACAATAAGGAAGCAAACAAAACAAAGAACGGGGCAAAAACAAAAAAGGGAAAGAAAAGGGAGAATAGAAGAGGATAGATTACACGGAAGGATCCCCAATTGGTCTACAAAGGCCCAAGAAAGAAAAAAAGAGCCCATCTATCCAATAATTTGTGAAATTTAGAAAGGGCTTTACGACTACTATAAACATACCGTTCATGATCAATGGTATCATTAACAAGTGCCCTCCATTTGTGTATATCAGGAGGATCTGGAGCACACCAAGAACGTGCAATAATTACTTTGGCTAAAGTGGATAAGCCTAAAACATAACGATAAATATTTGCATTAAACAATTCCTCAATATCCAATGCGAATAAACAAAGTTTTGCCTCTAAGGGAGGTAATGAGGGTAAAGTAAACTGCATATCAGGCCATACTAAGTTCCAAAAATCATTAACCCTAGGGAAATCCCATAACAAATGCCAAAAATCACAACCAAGAGCATGACATTTGGGGCAATTAGTTGGAACATTAGTATCAATACGTGCAATAGAAACAGGGGACCGGTAAGACCTGTGCAAAATAAAATAATGGATTTGTTGGAAACGAACACAAGGGGAAGTATATCTTATAGAGCCCAACAACTGAGACCATTGTTCATCCTGAAGAGAACCAAATCTAATTCCCATTTATTCCTAAGGGGGAGAAGGGCATCTGGCAAATTACGAGAGGTAAGATCACTATAAAGACAGGAGACTGTCTTATGAAGAGGTAATTTGATAAGTGCAAGTTTAGGAAGAGAAGGTGATAATAAAGCAGGGTCAGATCCAAACTGGGAGTGCAGGGCATGACGAAGTTGAAGGTATCTATAAAATGCCGTACAAGGAAGGCCAAACTCCATGCGCAAATGATCAAAGGAGTGAAGCACCCCATTATGAAACAAATGGCCAAGGGTTTTGATACCATATGAAATCCAGAAGTACTCAGATCCCAGCACTCCCAGCTCAGAAAAACCACCATTATACCACAGGGGAACCTCTGGATCCACACCCTCATCCCCAAAAAATCCCTGAGCAAAATGCCAAACCAGTGAAGCCTGTCGAAGTAAGGGGGGAGATCTACCTGGAAATTTTACAGAGAACAAAATTTGTAAAGGAGCTAAAGGGGAGCCTGCTTGCCCACTAAGAAATCCTGCCAAAGCGGTATCAGTACCAGCAGATAACCAGGGCACCAATTGTGACAGCTGTGAAGCTATATAATAAATACGTAAATTAGAAAGGGCCAGCCCACCTGAAGATTTAGATCTACAAAGTGTACGGAGAGCAATCCGTGGTCTCTTATCCCCCAACACAAAAGAAGATAAAATAGAATAAATGAGAAAAAACTTTTTTGGGAATATATACAGAAGAATGCTATAAAACATACAAGTATTTAGGTTGAATGGACATATTAAATAAATTAATACGACCTGTCACTGTAAGCGGAAATTTCTACCACACATGAATCTTTTGTTTAAAAGCTGAGGTAATGGGCATCACATTTAATTCTACATAGTCAGCAGGGTTAGGTGAAATGGAGACACAGAAATACCGAAAGGAGAGAGTCCATTGTAAAGGGCAGGAGAGAGAGACAAGGAGCCATTCAAAGGAAAATTATTATATTTGGACCAATTAATCAGCAACCCCAAAAAACCCCCGAAATCCTTAATAACGTCCATGAAACGATCCAAAGCTGAGCCCGTATCTGCCAGAAACAGGAGCATATCGTCCGCATAAAGAGCTATTTTGTCAATTACATTGCCCACTTGCATGCCCGGAATAGTGGAATCTGAGCGAATGAGACACGCCAGGGCTCGATAGCCAGTGCAAACAATGCAGGGGATAAAGACCACGTCCTAGTTGAAAAGAAGAGGAGACACAACCATTCACCGTCACTCTGGCTGCCGGTGAAGAGTACAAAAGACGGAACCAGCCAATAAAACGAGGACCAAAACCAAACTTAGACAAGACCTCCCATAAATACTCCCATTCCACAGAATCGAAGGCCTTGGCTGCATCTAAGGAGATCACCACCACTTCAGAGGTATCCCCATAGGACATTTGCACATGGTAAAATAATCGCCTAATATTTTGAGTAGTAGATTTACCAGGCATGAAGCCGGTCTGGTCAGGGTGTATAATAGAAGTAATAACAGAATTAAGACGAATAACCAGCAGTTTAGGCAATATTTTAATGTCAGTGGTAAGGAGGGAAATAGGTCTATAAGAGTCTGGATAGAGGGAGTCCTTCCCAGGTTTTGGGAGCACTACAACCAAGGCCTCCGACATGGATGGTGGGAGACAACCAGCATTCAAAAAAGCATCAAAAGTCTCAATGAAACGCGGAATGAAAAAGTTTTTACATTTCTGATACACCTCTATCGGGACACCATCATCTCCGGGAGCTTTACAGTGTGGAAAGGAGGAGACAGCAACCTCCAATTCTTCCTCTGTAAAAGGAGCATCTAATAAATTCACTACCTCAATTTCAAGACGGGGCAGATGGACTGCCTCTAAATAGGCACAAAGCTGGGAGGGAGAATATGATACCTTAGTAGCATAAAGAGAGGAGTAATATTGCAAAAATACATCTGTTATAGAAGGAGCAGAGGTATGCAAAGTAGACTAATCATGGATACCAGAGACCATTCTGGAAGAACCATCCTCTTTTGCCAAAAAGGCTAAATAACTCCCCCAACATCCGCCTGTGAATATTGCCTATGACACGAAAACAACAGTTTGCGCTTGGATTTATCACACAGGTGATCCGACCACTCCCGCTGGGCACGAAGCATATTCTCCCTGTCTGAGATCACTCTGGACAAGGGGTACCGGGCCTCAGCATCCCTATAAGCAGTTTCCAGAAACGTTTCCCGCTGCTTATGATATAAATTTAATGTTAGCAATACGCTTAATAAAGGTGCCCCCTAAAAAAGCCTTAAAGGATTCCCAAAGGAGAGAAACCTCAGTACCTGCATTATCTTCAAAATAGGACACCCAAGCAGCCTCCAACTCAGAGCCAGCACCCATCAGGTCCAGCCAGAATGGGTTAAGCTTCCAAAAATGGGCACCCTCTGAAAGGAAGGCACCAACAGTAATACACAACGGAGAGTGGTCGGAGACACCCCTCGACAAGTAATCAACTGCGGAAACTCTGGGAACCAAAATAGGTGAAAGAAAAACCATATCAATACGGGAAAAAGTATGATAAGTAGAGGACTGACAGGAGAAAGTACAGAGACAGCAGGATAACGGACACGCCAGACATCTAACCAGCCCAATTCAGCAATCAATTTAGAAAAGGGAGACGGGGAAGGAGGTAGGGAAGAAATGGATTCTCGCCAACGGTCCAGGGATGGATCCATTACGTTGTTAAAATCACCCAAGCAAATAACAGGGGTAGAGGGAGAAAGTGCAATAAAGGCAGCAGCCTTATCCAAAACATTAGAATATGGTGGGGGGGATATAGACAACAAGTATATGCACAAACAGAGAATTAACAAATGCTTTCAGGAAAACATATCTACCCATGGGATCAATTTGAACTGTATTAAGACTGAAATGAAGACGCTTGTGAACCAGGAGACCTCTAGAATTATGAGAGAAAGTGTAATGGTACATCCATCCTACCCAGGGCTTTTTCAAAGCCAAAATACGGCTACCAAAGAGATGAGTCTCCTGAAGACAAACAATATCCACATTCAATTTTTTAAGCTGTGACAGAACTAAGGCTCTTTTATCCTTATCACTAAGGCCCTGAACATTCCAGGTGAGCAAACGAATGCCCTAAGAATTATCCCCAGCAGCCATAATAATAATAAATCACAGAGGAGAGCAAAAAGGATAAAAAAAAAAACAGACAGAAAGACAATAAAGATACCCCCATACGCAAGCAATACACAGGTCGGCACATATACCATCATATCAGAATAGCAAAAAAAATGGCAACACATATAAAATAATTCAAATAAAAACAATATAAGAAAAATAAACTAACCCACATCCAAAACCCACCCTGCATACCCTACCAAACTTAAGGTATACCTAATCCCGAAAATAGAAAGAGAAATTCCCTAAATTAACAAACAGATTAAAATAAGAAAACTAACTTGCGTATCTAGGACTGGTAGACAAAGCTTTTGCTAGCAAGGCCCTCCAAATAGTTAGAGGAGCAGTTGCCCCTCAAAACAAACTAGAGTCCACTAAACTGTCCCAACTTCCCCCCCATTACCAGAGAACAAATGAAAAAATCACGACAAAACAGCAGATGGACCAGAATATACAATAAAATACATTAAATGATCAAACAAAATAGGGGGAGCACTTAAAACAGGGAAAACCAGTAACGGACTCACGAAACCCCCAAATCGGCATCAGGAAACAGCAAGGAGTCCAAGGCAAAAAAGTCAACGTGGAGGCCGCGGACGTCCAGCCAGCCAGGCCTCAGCATCTGCAGGTGTATTGAAAAAATGAGTAGTGCCATCAGCCACCACACGAAGACGGGATGGAAAAGCATGGAATATTGAAGTTGGTGCTCCCATAGCTTGCGTTTAATAGGCATAGAATTATAAGAGGAGAAAGAGGGCCAGGGGTTGTATTCTCATGTGCTCACAAAAGTACAGTAAAATTGAACTTTTATTGGTATAAATGTAAAATACTCCCAATATTTGGGAAATGAACAGTGAAATATATGGATAAAGCAATAAAAAATTATTACAAACAATAAAAATGAGGTTAAAAAGCAAAATCCACTAATGAGTCTCCACTGATCTGAACAACTGTCACTGGCTGATATCAACATCTCGTAACTCGTCATAGAGTATGTAAAATTCACTTGTTGACACTGATCATTATTCCATAACTCAGAAAAAATCCTCCAGTATATGATTAGTGCCCGCACAGGCAACCATCAAATAGAGGAAAATTAACAATGAATTAAATCTAGTTATCAAGATGATATATTCCAAATTTATAGACACATTTTTAACATTTGTGATTGAATATAATGAATACTCATTTAGTCATAGGTGCTTTAAATTATTTCCAAATTATTTTTCTATTGGACTGCCTGAAATCCACTGCAGTAATAGTTACATACATTTATTAATTATATGGGGTACTTTCCCCTATGTTTAATAATAGTAGTATGTTAATAACTATAGATAGTTCTTAATTCACAGTAGGTATTTTCACTATGATAGAGCTACAAAGCGCAGATTATTTCTTCGAAGGCGTCCCTCCAAATCGGATAGCTTGGAACGACAGGCAGCCACTTCAGTGGAGAGGGCCGCAATCTGCCCAGGTATTCTAGCTGTAAGATCCTCCACAGCAGATATATGATGTTCAGCCTCCCTAACCCGTATTTTCTGAAGATCATGATGGATCAAGGCGATATCAATCTGTACTTCACCTATCTTGTCAGTGACCCTCTTTTCCGACTCCGCAATAGCGTGTAAGATATGTGAAAGCTGAGAGTCACTTGCAGAATCAGACGCAGTAGCCGGAGTAGGTGGCGGAATGTCAGGAGGGTCGACAAGCGGAGGAGCAGTGGTATGGGCAAAGCGTTCAACTTAGAGGCCGCCCCAGAGGAATGGCCGGTTTTCCCCATCATACCACAAAGGGATCACCAGAGGATACTGGGAAGTAGAATATTAATGCAGGCAGAAAGTCCAGGAAATATAGAGAGATCCAATTACAGCCCAGCAATAAATCATGAAATACAGGCAGCACAGGAGGAGTCCAGACAGATGAATTACAGGTCCCAGCCAGTCACCCGCAAATATTAATCACAGGAATCAGCGTGTGAGCAATAATATGAATATAAAACAGGCACCACTGCAGGGAGATCAGGCAGCAGGAAGGGAGGGGTGAGAAATTTAACACCACTTAGCCGTTTAGAGAATCACTGTACTTTACTTTAAAACTAGCAGCAGCACTGTTACCAAATTCAAGATGGCAGCCGTCACTGTGCAACACCCGGAGCCAGCACCACAGCCTGAGTCAGAGGGAGATCCGGCCAGCAGTCCACCCAGCAGAGGAGCAGTATCTTGCCCCCAGAGGATCACCAGAGCCAAGAGGGAGAGAAGACCCGCAGTCAGCAGCCACCGGGCAGCGTCAGCCGTCCTTGTGACCAGCAGAGGAGACCGCCAGATAGCAGCGCCCTCTTCCAGCCACTCGTGAGCGCCGGAGGGAGAGGAGAGATGGCCCAACACCGACCCAGGGGCAGCAGCACACACTCACCCACAATGTAGGCGAGTATAAAGCCTGGGGCACCGCTCCTGCAGGATATTTCAGGGAGAGCACACAGGTTTGCTTCCCACTACATGCCGCTCCAAGCCACGCCCATGTTATTATGATGTTTAATTAAGTTATTTGGCCCTCCACTTACATCTTGTTTTTCGAGTTCTAGAAAATGAAACAATCCACACCAATATGGCCCCCATGTTTATAAGAGAATCTCCTAGAAAATGCAAAAACGCATCAGTGTGGTGCTTTAGTGGAACCTACATTCTGGGTGGACCTGCCTTCCCATTTGGGATGAACATAGAGGTGATAGCTGGGGACGCCTGGATAACTGTACTTTATATGCCTTCTAGTCTATTATTGTATAATAGACCACAACATCTGGTAGGAGTCCATCATTATTGCTGCTTCCTGCATCTTTGCACATGATTTTATATGTTTTGCTTTAAATTAAAAATGTTAATATACTATTAGAGGCTCTCTTCCCCTTCATTCACACTTGGGGAAGTGTTTTTTCTCTACATCCACTATAGAAATCGTGGAGGAACTATGGAAAAAAGGCTCCAAAGTGGGTTGATATCCCTCTCCTGACATTGCATCTTTAGTCTACCTAACCAGTAGACAACATTGGGTAGGAGTCCAGCTTGATATATACTAAAATTAATTGTCAAGACGGTGTTGCACTATCATTTTTTTCTTCTCTTTTATGTATTGAGAGATAATGAGTTGAAAATTTCTCTCTCCACTAGTATGAACCTGAGGAACATCTTCCTTAAAAGGAAAGTAATCAAGTTAGTGCTCAGCTGTTACTTATTGTGAACTTTGTTTTATACCATCCTTAATTACCAATTAGGCAAAACATTTTTTAAAGAATGTTTGTACCTTGCCACGTTTGCAGAAGACACCCAACTTTTTGGAGTTCAGGAAGAGGTGGGCACCCTCCCGCAATCTGTCCACTTGCTATTGAAATGGGCAGGACAGGGAGCATAATTATGCAATTCTCAGCGAATAATGACATCATAGCCTAACCCCTGTACTTTATGCCGCGGGTTGTGGCATGGCAACGCATTGCTGTGGGCAGGGCAAAAGTGACGAGATTCTCCCCCTATAACAGTAAATTAATCCTCTGTACGAAGCATGGTTGAAGGGTATAAGGAAAGAGTCGTAACAACAAGCTTAACAAGTAAGCACAAAATGTCTATGTCACAAGACCAACATTAAATGCAAAACTGTTGTCCTATGACTGTATGTAGCTTTTTAATGTAAATTTTGTTGAGATCACAGAATACATCAAAGACCAAGACAAATTAAAAAAACTTGAGACGTAGGCAAAACAAATATCAGGTCTATAAAAAACAAACAGACAATTATGTAATCAATTTTATATTATAACTAGAAAGAGAAAAGAAAAAAAGAAAATAAATACCTCTCTCTGATGTGGGTCCTAAGGACAGAAACATAAAAAAATACTATATATAGGTGGCTATTACAAGGCAAAAGGGGTAGGAGCATTTTGGGAGGCTAGCCACGGGTTCCATATTTTGTGAATGGTTTAGAAGAGCGATTGATAATACTAATCAAATAGTGTTCCAGCTGGGCTGTTTTAGTGGAGTGCATTTCCTGCCTAATTTCTAAAGGGCAGAATGTGTCCTGTCCCTCTTGGCGGTGCCATGCTAAAACAGCCTGCAGGTTCTATCCCCACCTGCGGGCCGCAGTGTCCTGTGAGTGAGGAAAATAGCAGTGCAGCGGTCACCTCCGGTGTGCCCGGCATCTATTCACAGGAGCACTTGGGGGCAGCCCAGCATGTCTGTAAGTGCCAGGCATGCACACAAGAGTAACAAAAAGGGGACGTGTCTTGAAGACAATCCCCTTTTCTCGTGGCCACAACCCCTTTTCTAGCGTGCGGGTGTGCCGCTTTTCTAGGTCCGACACTCTGCCTGGCGCCGGACCTAGAATGAACATTAGTCATATATTCCATTTGGTAAACATACCATACTGTGGATAAAATAGATTGCATAGATGGGGGGCAGATTGTTTCCAGTCTACCACCAACTGGCAGGTCGTAGCAGAGACTATGTGACGCATTCATTATTTTGACGCCTAGTCAACGTGGGGAGATCTAGAGAAAGTAGAAAATATTTAGGATCATAGGGAATGAAAATGTTAAGTAAATGTGTGATAAGACTAATAACTTCCCTCCAAAGAGGTACTACCTTTGGACAGGACCACCATATATGAAAAAAGAGCCCTTTTTTTTACATACTTTCCAGCATCTATCTGATGTATTGGGATATATTCTGTGCAGTCGAGAAGGCACATAATACCATCTGTATAGTAGTTTATAGGTATTCTCTTTCATTCTGATGCAAATAGAGCAAGAGGTAGCATTATCCCAGACTCCAGACCACTCTTCGTCATCTAACGTAGCACCCAGATCCACCTCCCAGGCCCTTTCCTGGGAATCATGTTGAGAAGACTCCTCAACAAGCAACGTATACAAAAGGGAGATCAAGCCTTTGGTCAAGGTGCTTCTCATATATAAAGCCTCAAAGGTTGAAAGGGGTCTACCAAACAGAAATTGTTTCACTTCAGAGTGAAAATGTCAGAGCTGTAAACATTGGGAAAAAAATCCTAGAGGGAAGAACTATCTCTTCCTGAATTTGAGAGAATTGAGCAAAATCTACAACTCTAGTGATATAGTTTAGATCAAAAATACGTTTCTTTCCAGGCAAAATGAATTATTGTTCTTACCTGGGGCAAATCGGGATTATGGAAAATCGGAATGGCAGGTGAAGGACTAGGGGCCAATTTAAATTTCCTGTTGGTGTAGTCCCATATAGATAAAAAGCGGGTAACAATTGGGTACAAGGCATCAATTTTGGTGCGGGGATACCCCCGAAGTCAAAGGAGGGAGGAAACCGTAATTAAACTCAGTTCAATAGTCTCAATAGTAGACCAGACCTTTGTATGTACCTCTTTATGTGTGTGTATATGTGTGTGTGTGTGTGTGTGTGTATGTATGTGTGTGTGTGTGTGTGTACACATACATCCAGCTGAGTAATCTTCTTTGGCTACTACATTAGTATCAGAAAGGTGGAAGGTTGTAATAAACATTCTTGATTAACTATTTAGTAAATTCAATATAAATGACACATTCCCAATTTTAGTTATATATTGTTTTAATGTAAATTGAATATTTTAGGGAAAAAGAACAAAAATGAAAACAAACAAACCACTTTTATTTGCAAAAATAAGTATTTACAGTAAAACCAATGCTTCTGTAAAATAACCCAAACATAATGAGTTTAGAGACCGTTAAAACAAAACATTTTACTTTTGTGTAAAGAAAGTACATCTGATGAAATACCAAGAAACACAGGTAATTAGAAGCCAACATCAAAACAGAACTCAAACTCTGTTTTATAAAGAAAGATTCTGCTTAGATATAGAACATACAAATCAAATTTTAATAATAGAATAAGACAAAAACATTAATTTAAGTTTTGTATCTATCATAGATCCTTAATTTCTTATGGCCCGTTTAGTCAGTATGCCACCTTTGGTGTAACCCTACTGGCATTATAGCATAACATTTTGTTCAACAAGCAATCAATTTAAGTGATCTCCTTTTTCAATGCTGTTTTTGCTAATGACATATTCCAAAATTACAAATTTACACAGCTATAGAAGATCTGCTAACAGTAACTTACATAAATCAATAGTGTATGCTACAAAAGAGCATACCGTCAATTCTGCCCACTTAATAAAAAAAAAAAAAGATGAATTGTCCACATGAAAAATAATCTTTCATTTCTGAAAGATGCTCCTAAATTGTAAATATAAAAGTCTAGTACATGATTTGATTTGTTTTAACTTTTAATGTAATTCAATATATGTTTCAACTTAACAAGAAGCAGTAGGCCATAAATTAGGAAAAACATGGGGCTCTGCTAGTATTTAATATCTGTAAACACTCATCCATTTTACTACAACAATGTCTAGTTGCTTAACAAATATTTTAAACATATTGTGTGTATTAATGTGGTTGCAGTTGTGGTGGTTTTATTGTTGTTCAATCAATCTAAATTAACCTAAGTCCTTACATGCCCAAAGCATCTTGTTATTTTCAGAGACAACTGGAGTTGGATTTAATTTCCACATCTGATAACGCAAGCCTAAATTGAAGTCATTGTAACAAACACATACTCCTTTATTTGGAACAAAATTACCAAATACTTCTAAAACAAAAGCAATAATGGTCATATTTTTATAACATTGGACACAGATAGGAGCCATGTAAAATAACACATTATCTTACAAAACATTTGGAAGGTCATGGATCAGTGTGTTGCACCAGTTTCACTCAGCTCTTTTGCAAATATTTCAAGATTCAGTTCTAAAAAGCAAAAAGGTAGTCTTACATTTTAGGAATACATACAAATAATTCTGTTAACATCATAAAGCAGTGTCTCTCATCTCTAAATGTACATTTACATCAGTCAAAAATATATTTTATACATTTTTTTAGGCCTATCTTGTTTTCTAGCACATAAAAAACCTCACAAACAAAACACCAACAAATGATGCTGATTAACTAGGCTGCCACTGATAAATACAATATACTCCATGTCAGAATTCTTTCTTTACTTTTGCAAACCACTTTTTCGCTCTCCTAAATTAACGTGCATTTCCATCAAAGTCTAGGCTGGACAAGTAATTAATTGGGCAGCTTTCAAAAAGTAATAGGATGCGAACTAGTTAAAAAATTTTTAAATAATGATAGATGTATATATCTATCTAAAAAATAAAACATACATACAAGACATGGAGTACATTGGTGTAACTACCATAGGTGCAGCTGCTATGGGGCTCAGAGCCGAAAGGGACCCATCTTTCTTACATGTATTATATAAATTTTTCACCATTGAGTGGTACATAGGGAATCTTACAAACTTTAGGTATTGGGCCTTCAAATACCTAGTTACGCCCCTGATGGAGTATCTATACATAGTATAAAATAAAGTCCCTAGTAGGCATCTGTCTGTTTGTTCAGGCTAATCTCGAGAACCACTGGATGCATTTTTGAGCATTTGTCGAGAAAGGTTTAGGTTTATGAAACATTAATGTACAGTATGACAAAGAGGAGCTGAGCAGTGACTATTTTATAGTGAAGCAAGTCAATGAAAAAATGGACGTCTGAGTGCTTTCTTAGCTTACATTTTGTAAACCGTTAAAGATATAGCACAACGATGGACTTTATTTTATACCATGCCAGGGTTGGAAAAAAAAAGTTGTTTTTTTTTTTAAAAAAAAACACCACCCTGGTTTTTGGGTTTAAACCAGTTATTTTGCATTAATGTTTAAATGAAAAAAAAAAAAAAAAAGAATCTTGCTATATATTAGAAACCTTGTTCAATCACGTTTTAATGCTTTCTAACATTAACATTAGGATTTGATATGATTTGACATCTTTCAATAAAACCAATTTTAGACTACACAGAATTAAAACATGCAAAAGCACTTTTCAGAGAAATACACAAACACAAAAAAAGGAGTTAAGCATTAGAACTGGAAATGTCACAGGCATTAAACATTTGAATAAAAATACTAGTTTAGAGGCCTTTTCAGTTCCCAGTCTGTTTCGTAGCTTCGAATGAACTAAACCGAAAGAAGAAAAAATTCTTTCTACACTAGCTGCAGATGCTTCAGTAGTCAGAAGTTGTTAAATAATGGAAAATACATTGCGGTTAACTTTTTTTTGCTCCCAGTTTCGCGTCCTTTGAAATTGAATACGGGGATTATCGGGAACGTGTGCAATACTTTTCCGCCTGGAAAACAGGCGAAAAGTCCTGCAGGAGAAAAGTCTGGACTTCTCGCCTCAAATTGAATATGGGCCTTAGTCATTTTTTCTAGCACTCACCTCAATAGGACTGAAGGTTTTGAATTGAAATACAAAGGTAAACATGAAGATTAAACCATGAGGTATTTCTCTGTATATTGCCTGTTTTATGTGTTGATGTCTACTCTCAAGATAGAAAATGTTAGCTGTGTTTTTTTTTCCTGCCCTATGGGAATGATGGGAGAGAAGTCTTAGCTTGATGCAAGGCAGATTTAGCACCTCTCTTATCTGGTTCATACTCCATATTTCTTTGTAGTGTGTGTGTGATTTACTGCATTGGTTCAGCTTACTCATATAAAGACCTCAAGCAACAAGAATGTGGAATAGTATCAGTCACCGTGTTGTGCTTGTAGTCACAGCATAATAATAATAAAATAAAAAAAAACACTTTTTTTAAAAAAAAAACAAACAAACATTTTGGTTTAAAACAGCCTACCCTGTACGTATTAGCTGATTTCTCCCCAAAAAATTGATGTAAGCTGTTAACAAATCCAAAATCTAAGTTTTTCTCTTTTTTTTACTGTTCCTATTTCAATTATGTGAAAAACGATTCTTTACTTTCAAACGAGTCTAGCTCCTGGTAAGAGTTTGGCATGACAATAAATAAAGCCCAGGGACAGACACTTAACAAGGCTGGAGTTGACCTAAGTAGAGTGTTTTTCTCATGGACAACTTTACATGGCCTTTTTAGCGTGTCACGTCAAAACTAAATCTTTTCGTGTTGACGTCAGGAGGGAAAATGACTTCTGACAACTACAAGGCAACCTTATAAGACCTCGGTCAAGAGAGACTATAACTATACCCATAAATTCAAAATTGCTAGTATTTAAATATTTTGTCTTAATACCTGAAAATAAATAATTACGTAAACCATGAAGAAGAAGAGTGCATACCTTGAAGTGCTGGGTAAAACGGTGAGAGGGTCCTCAGAGTACTTATAATACTGTCTGTATCTTTTCCTTTAAAAAGCTGAAGTACTTCTGGACTAAGGTGTCTTCCAGGATCTTGTGACTTGCTTGATGGCAATGTACTATTTGAGGCAGATGAAGGTGAATCCTGTGAATTGGATTCTTGATTCAATGCACTTGTAGGTTCTATATCAGTATTCATATTAGACAAATGATCATGACTAATTTCAAAGTCTGCATTCTGATGGGATTTAGCTAGATCGTCTTGAAGATCAGTGGTCACGGATACTCTGTAAACCGGACTACATTTACCATCCTGCTGGTCTGGATCAGTAGCCATCAGATAATCATTTGATGCCTCGGTCATAGTTACATTAACTAAATGTGAAGATGTCGAACATGGGGATTCTTGCTCTTCATGCTCTAGATCATCGATTTTATCTTCACACTCACTGTGTGAAGTGTTACCTTTGGGAAGTGAACTTTTAAGTGATAAAAAAGGTGAACTGGCTGTACCAAGTTGACTGGTGCCAGAGAACAAAGTGAATGTGGACAGTACATCTAGAGAAGCTCTCCTGGTCTTTTCTTTCTTTTCAACATCGCTTATTTCTTCATTTTTAAATGATTGTGATGTTGTACCCCAAGAGAATTTGGAATGGGTCTTGTCAGGATGATGTTCTGTAAAAAGAGTCTTCCATTTTGCAATATCTGAAACACAATGCATAGGTTATATATTAACATACAATTATCTAAATTGAGAACAAAACAAAGTGATACCTAAACAAAATCATATTGCAGGTAACAGTGGTGGGATGGGAGCATGCCACATAAGCTCACATTTGTCATTCTATTCATCATCACTATAGATGTGCAGCCGTTATGAAGGTCTATCTTTTTAAAAAAGCAATACACATGCTGTTATAAGACAATCATTTCAATAGCTCATTAGCAGCCATTCTTGGTATGTGAAGCAGGTGCTTTTAAAAACATGATCCACATTAATCTGGCGCATAGAGAAATAGTGGTGCTACCAATAGCAAAAACATACCATTTTTTTCTCTGGACAAGATCTAAAATAAATCTATGGTCTACAAAACCTTTTATCTTTGCACCACTTTTCAAATTGTGGATTTCTTGCCATTCGGTGAAGAAATATAACAGGTAAGAGGAGTCAGTAGTTTACAAAAGATGGCTCCACCATAAAATTAAACACATACAGGTTTGCTACAATCATGTCCATGATACTAAGCTACAAATAAAACCAAGACAGATAATTTATGCCTATAACAACTACACCATTGTTGTAACAACTGATAGTGGAAAAATCATGTTTAAGTATACCAAATGCTATAATCAATACAAATTGATACAAAGATAGGAAAAAAATAGAACAATGACCCATTTGTGGGTACTGTGCAAGGTGCTTTACACTTACTAGTAATATTCTGCCTGAAAGTTTTTAAACGGCTCTCATCAGAAACAACCCATCTGACTTTTGTAGTATTAGTTGTTGCTTCAGTTGCCTCATTTAAATCATCACTGGAGATTACGGCTGGTTCGGTGTCTGACGAAGCAGCAAAGAGTATGTGCTGCTCTTGTTGCAATCCTGATGTATTTGGCTTGTTCTCTGTACCTTCTAAATTAAACAAAGATTAAGATTTACAATATGGATAAACACAAGTCCATCTCACTCAACATTTTCTACTTTTTGGGGCAGATGCTATTAGCCACATGTTAAGTCACATATTCCGTTCTCCCAGGTAAAGTGTCTGGAGCTGTTAAATTACACACCCATGATCAACCCATGAGTAGCATTTACTACGTATAAGCGTTCACTACTATCCCTGGGATGGTGGTGGGTGTGTGATTGAATGGCTTCGGGCACTTTACCCAAGAAAAAAAGACCATGCAAAGTAATGTGAGGCTATGTGAATCTGCCCATTTCAGTTGCTCCAGATGTAGAAAAACAAAATGTTGCAGTCTTGTACTATTCTATTCTGTAGTGAGAAATAGATACATATAATAACCTAAGTTAACAAAAAAACATCATCTTACTTACTATGCTAACTATATGATCCTTAATAAAAGAAATAGTGGCAAGAGCCCCAAAACATAATGGTACCCATTTGGTGGACACCTTTGTCACTTTTCGACAATTAAACAAGAAAAGGTACTTGAGTAATTGAATAAATGTGATTGCTAGGATTTTATAAAAATGAGAAATGTATTTAATAGAAATATCCATATATCACAAACACTAATAACTAAAAAGCCAGTGGCAGCAAGGGTTGGAGTGATGGCGCTGAATAAGTGGTCAATTTCTTTTTATACAATTAACAGATATCTGCTTGGGCATTATACTGTATCCCCCCCAAGCTAATTCATCAGCATAATGCTTACAGACAATGTCGGCACTGGGCATACAAAAGGAAAGCATTACATAATAACAATCTTCCTGATACAAGTGTGTGTGAGGCGTATGATAATGGTTCTCTTTTATTAGATACAGTGTATGCTAGGACATTGATGAGTTCTGAATTGATGTATAAGGCAAATTTTCTTTTTATATCTGCAATAAGCATTATCAATTAAATGAAAAATGTATGGTCTTTATACAATATTCTGTACAGAGCAAACTAGTAATATCATGCACATCTATGATATCATGAGGGTCCTGAGTCCAAGTAAATTAGAGCAGGACATAATAATTTAATACATTTAGCTCTTTAATGAACTGACCATCACGAAGTAAACACTTGTAGAATAAAGAATTTGCATGCAGCCAATTCCAACAGTAGGCACATAATTAACTGGGAGATTTAAAATCGGACAACCAGACCGTTGCAGGAGTGTTTAAAGCAGTTTTTAGCTTCAAACGCTGTAAAACATACTATCCAATCTGACTGATAATTGGATAGTTTGTGTGTATCCGGCTTTACATTACAGTTGCTTGTGGAAGGAATACTCACACTGAAGGATTCCCTTCAGTGTGATCTGATCTTGCTGCACAATCAGCTTGTCACCAGCAAAGTAGACCCCTCACTAAGAAACTGGACCAATGGTTGCCATGTAACCTTCATAGTAGGAAGAATGGACACAGGGACAGAGCATCCCAAAACAGCAGATGAGATCTGCGCTTAGCGACTTCATCCTATCGGTAAGATATCATCTTGTCAGCAGGACACTACTAACATACAAAATTATTGTGCCAGAAACACTGAAGGCTGCTTTTAGCATCCTGGGAAACATACGCCGCAATTCAATTCAAAGAGATGCTGAATAGCCCTGGAGGGAGCTCCCGAAGCTATTAAATTCAGCCCGATGTTTAGTCCGACTAAAAGATTTCTTCTCGCACCCACCCGAGTGTGCGAGGAGAAATCCGACTAAAGTGCTGGCTGTGCGGCTGGCATTTTAGTTGGAGAATGCTTGCTCGCGACTAAACACCTAGGTTAAGCCGCAAGACCTGGCATTCTACGACTTAACATCGCGCTGAATTGAATAGCTACCTCCCGGGTCTATTTAGCATGGCTTTGAATTGAATCGCGACTATATACAGCACCGATTCAAAGAGCTTGTATAGTACTGCACATTGCCTATTACCAATACTTGGAACATTACCAGTATAAGTTAATGATACTGCATATACCCCAGAATTTTCATATTTTGGCCTTTATTCGCCACCACAATGGCTTTGAAATGAAACAAACACGATGTGCTTTAACTGCAGACTTTCAGATTTAATTTGAGGGTAATTACATCCAAATCAGGTGAACGGTGTATGAATTACAATGGTTTCTATATGTGCCTCCCACTTTTTAAGGGGCCAAAAGTAATGGGACTATCAACTCAAAAGCTATTTCATGGACAGGTGTGGGCTATTCCCTCATTATTTCATTATCAATTAAGCAGGTAAAAGGTCTGGAGTTGATTCTAGGTGTGACATTTGCATTTGGTATCAGCTGCTGTCGACTCTCAATATGAGATCCAAAGAGCTGTCACTACCAGTGAAGCAAGCCATCATTAGGCTGAAAAATCAAAACAAACCCATCAGAGAGATAGCAAAAACATTAGGTGTGGCCAAATCAACTGTTTGGAACATTCTTAAAAAGAAAGAACGCATCGGAGAGCTCAGCAACACCAAAACACCCGGAAGACCACGGAAAACAACTGTGGTGGATGACAGAAGAATTATTTCCCTGGTGAAAAAAAAACCCTTCACAACAGTTGGCCAAATCAAGAACACTCTCCAGGAGGTAGGTGTATATGTGTCAAAGTCAACAATCAAGAGAAGACTTCACAAGAGTGAATATAGAGGGTTCACCACAAGATGTAACCATTGGTGAGCCACAAAAACAGGAAGACCAGATTAGAGTTTGCCAAACAACATCTAAAAAAGTCATTACAGTTCTGGAACAACATCCTATGGACAGATGAGACAAAGATCAACTTGTACCAGAGTGATGAGAAGAGTATGGAGAAGGAAAGGAACTGCTCATGATCCAAAACATACCACCTCATCAATGAAGCATGGTGATGGTAGTGTCATGGCTTGGGCATGTATGGCTGCCAATGGAACTGGTTCCCTTGTATTTATTGATGATGTGACTGCTGACAAAAGCAGCAAAATGAATTCTGAAGTATTTCGGGCAATATTATATGCTCATATTCAGTCAAATGCTTCAGAACTCATTGGACGGCGCTTCACAGTGCAGATGGACAATGACCCGAAGCATACTGCAAAAGCAACCAAAGAGTTTTGTAAGGCTAAAAAGTGGAATGCTATTTAATGGCCAAGTCAATCCCCTGACCTGAATCCGATTGAGCATGCATTTCACTTGATGAAGACAAAACTGAAGGGAAAATGCCCCAAGAACAAGCAGGAACTGAAGACATTTGCAGTAGAGGCCTGGCAGAGCATCACCAGGGATGAAACCCAGCATCTGGTGATGTCTATGCGTTCCAGACTTCAGGCTGTAATTGCCTGCAAAGGATTTGCAACAAAGTATTAAAAAGTGAAATTTAGATTTAGGATTGTTTAGTTTGTCCCATTACTTTTGGCCCCTTAAAAAGTGGGAGGCACATATAGAAACCGTTGTAATTCCTACACCGTTCACCTGATTTGGATGTAATTACCCTCAAATTAAATCTGAAAGTCTGCAGTTAAAGCACATCTTGTTTGTTTCATTTCAAAGCCATTGTGGTGGTGAATAGAGGCCAAAATATGAAAATTCTGTCAATGTCCCATTATTTATGCACCTGACTGTGTATGTGTGTGTGTGTGTGTGTGTGTGTGTGTGTGTGTGTGTGTATATATCTTCAATCTACACTTTGCAAATTTATCTGGATTAAAAAAAAAACGCGAATCCGATTATGTATTCTCGCCATGGCGTAAGCACCTACTAAGCAGGGATTTTAAAAAAAACGAAAAGTGGTAAAATGTTTCCTCTCAACCAAGGTGATTGTGCTGTGGGAGTGTAAAGGCACACATCCACTAGCAGACCTCAAAACGACTGCACGATTACGACATTGTAATCGTGCAGTTGTTGGTCAGTCAGTGCAGGCACATCAATCATCCCCTAACATGCTCAAACTGACGTTATCGTCAGGATGTTCAACATGTTTGGCCGATGATGGATGTCTAAAACGACCAGCGGAAGCGCGCTTCGCTGGTCATTTTAGACATTTTAATGAATGATTTGCAAACGATTAATAAACGATAACATTATTGTTCAATCGCTCAATTTAATCGTGTAGTGGGTGTGCCTTAAGCTCGTTTACTAGGTCGAGTGGCGGCTTCAGAAGTGTTGCTGCAGCACAGTTTAATATTCAAATAGGAGAGCCACACCAACTGCCAGTCATGTTTGGCAGCATTTGAGGTGACAGTTTGTGTGGATCCCCCATTTGAATATTGGACTATGCTGCAGCCAAACCTCTGGAGTCGCCACTGCTAAGGACTTAACACTGTGACTAGGCTTTTTCCATTTGGACACTTCACTTGCTTTGTATTTTAGTTTTCTCGAACATGGCAATTGAGTTTTTAAATGTTAAAAGGGGAGATGGTGCCTCACACCATTGTCCCCATCACAGAAGACGGAGCCTGCCTGTTCCGGGCCCTCTCCTATCTCATGCATGGCACTCAGCTAATGGCTAGGGAGGTGCGTGAAATAATTGTGGACAACTGGGAGGAGTTCTCCATCATGTCCCATGACAGCATGGGGGACAACTACACCAGCTACGGTGAGTGCCTCCTTGAAATATCCCAACCCTTTACTTATGGTGGTTTATGCGAACCTGAGGCGACTGGACAACTGTTCCGAATAAGTCTTTGAGGTTTACCGCACTTAGGGGTCCACTTATCAATGAGTTTTATCATACACGTTTTAAAACTCATTGCATATGACATATGGTGCTCAAGCCAATCAGCTCCCAACTGTCATTTCTAAAACAGATGCCAGGAGCTGATTGGCTGGAGCACAATTATCATACGCAAAGAGTTTTAAAACTCATTGCGTATGACAAAACTTATTGATAAATGGGCCCGTGTCTTGATACTAGCACGCTCCTTTACATCATAAAATATAAACGAAGCATATAAATGAAGATGGTATGAAAGACATGAAAATATCTAAAAGGCCTACCCAGATTAAACCAGGTACATACATACATACATATATATATATATATACACACACACACACACACACATATATACACACAGTGCACCCAGAAGGTATTCACAGCCTCACTTTTTCCACATTGTTATATCACAGCCTTATTCCAAAATGGAATAAATTAATTTTTGTCCTCAAAATTCTACACACAATAGCCCATAAGGACAACGTGTAAAAAATCTTTGAGATTTTTGCTAATTTGATTAAAAAAATAAAAATAAGAAATCACATGTACATAAGTATTCACAGCCTTTGCTCAATACTTTGTTGATGCACCTTTGGCAGAAATTACAGCCTCAAGTCTTTTTGAATATGATGCCACAAGCTTGGCACACCTATCTTTGGGCAGTTTCACCCATTCCTCTTTGCAGTACCTCTCAAGCTCCATCAGGTTGGATGGGAAGCGTCGGTGCACAGTCATTTTCAGATCTCTTCAGAGATGTTCAATCAGATTCAAGTCTTGGCTCTGGCTGAGTGACTCAAGGACATTCACAGAGTTGTCCTGAAGCCACTCCTTTGATATCTTGGCTGCGTGCTTAGGGTCGTTGTCCTGCTAAAAGATGAACCGTCGCCCCAGTCTGAGGTCAAGAGCGCTCTGGAGCAGGTTTTCATCCAGGATGTCTCTGTACATGGTTGCATTCATCTTTTCCTCTATCCTGACTAGTCTCCCAGTTCCTGCCGCTGAAAAACATCCCCACAGCATGATGCTGCCACCACCATTCTTCACTGTAGGGATGGTATTGGCCTGGTGATGAGCGGTGCCTGGTTTCATTCAAACATAACACCTAGCATTCACACCAAATAGTTCAATCTTTGCCTCATCAGACCAGAGAATTTTGTTTCTCATGGTCTGAGAGCCCTTCAGGTGCATTTTGGCAAACTCCAGGCGGGCTGCCATGTGCTTTTTACTAAGGAGTGGCTTCCGTCTGCCCACTCTACCATACAGGCCTGGTTGGTGGATTGCTGCAGAGATGGTTGTCCTTCTTGAAGGTTCTTCTCTCTCCACAGAGGAATGCTGTAGCTCTGACAGAGTGACCATCGGGTTCTTGGTCACCTCCCTGACTAGGGCCCTTCTACCCCGATCGCTCAGTTTAGACGGCTGGCCAACTCTAGGAAGAGGCCTGGTGGTTCCGAACTTCTTCCATTTACAGATGATGGAGGCCACTGTGCTCATTGGGACCTTCAAAGCAGCGGATCATTTTCTGTACCCTTCCCCAGATTTGTGCCTCGAGACAATCCTGTTTGAGGTCTACAGACAATTCCTTGGACTTCATGCTTGGTTTGTGCTCTGACATGCACTGTCAAGTGTGGGACCTTATATAGACAGGTGCATGCCTTTCAAAATCATGTCCAATCAACTGAATTTACCACAGGTGGACTCCAATTAAGCTGTAGGAACATCTCAAGGATGATTAGTGGAAACAGGATGCACCTGAGCTCAATTTTGAGCTTCATGGTAAAGGCTGTGAATACTTATGTACATGTGATTTCTTAGTTTATTTTGTTTTTATTAAATTTGCAAAAATCTCAAAACAACTTTTTACACATTGTCATTACGGGGTAATTGTGTGTAGAATTTTGAGGACAAAAATGAATTTATTCCATTTTGGAATAAGGCTGTAACATAATAAAAGGTGGAAAAAGTGAAGCGCTGTGAATACTTTCCGGATGCACTGAACACACACACACACACACACACACACACACACACACGGTCAACCGGAGATGGTGCTGATGAGCAGCAGATTCTGTGGGACAGGAGAGATCCATCCACGCAGAGTAGAAAGGGAGTGTGGGAACATGCCTAGATGCTACCCCTTGGCACAGAGCCCAGGTGGGGCTGGAGCAGTCAGACAGTCCAGGGGGACAGCAGTCAGAGTGAAACAGGCCGGGTGGCTAGGGTCAGACCTGAAGGATGCAGGGAGATCCCTAAACCCTCTGACAGGATCCGTTTGAGGCAGTGGCAGCCAGCTAAGCCAGGCCAGAGCCTGTGTTACACAGCAGGAAGCAGGGCTGAGACTGAAATTTTGAGTGGGCCAGAAGGCCAGTCCAGACCTGCATGTGACTTTGAATTTACAGATTAGCTGTGTTCTATTAGTAAGGGCTCAAGAAGTGAGTTAGCTGCCCTGAATGGGGACTAGGCATTTGTTATTTTTGTTTCTGACACCCATTTACCGAGTTAATTACCCCACAATATCACTATATCCATCTATAAGAAAGGAGAGCGCACTCGTTAAGAAAGTCACATATAAATCTTTACTCAAATATAATGCTCGCGTACATCAAAGTTTAAAACTGCAAATATCACTCGAAGGTCCTTTCCAGTCATTCAGTTAGTAGCCACAACTGCCGACAGTATCCTCGGAGCGCCACTGTCTCTGAATGGAACAGGTGCCATCACAATGCCTCACGCTCTCTGCCACTCTTAACGCATTTCATCACAGGCTCCCCCTGACAAAACGCGTTGGGCGTGGCAGAGAGCGTGAGGCGTTGTGACGTCACCTGTTCAATCCAGAGACAGTGGCGCTCCGAGGATATTGTCGGCAGTTGTAGCTGGACGGACCTCCGAGCGATATGTGCAGTTTTAAACTTTGATGTACGTGAGCATTGTTTCAGTAAAGATGTGAGGCACCTTTATATGTCGTCACTTTTTAAGCCTGGTGAGTGCCCCACTTTTTTGTATTAGTCAATTGGAGGAGTTTTTTTGGACTCTGTGTGGTGGACAACCAAGCTGCTGCTTTTGGACTGTTTGATGTAAGCATGCGGCTCTTTCTTTGTTGTGCTGCAGCTCGCAACAGCCCCCACAGTGGCTTGGGGGCACGGGGGCTGTTGCTACACCACTGCAATTGTGAACGCTGGCCTCTGAAGCGATCAGAGGCTAAAGAAGCCTCTGATCGTTTCAGAGTCCAGCGTTCTCAGTGATGCAGTGCGTGGGTGATGTCCCAACATCATCCGTGATGTGAGGAGCCTGTGTCCCAGTTTGATAAAGCAGTCAGCGGGAGTGACAGCGGGAGCATTGCCCAGCGTGAAGTCAGATAAGTACTGGGGGCATTGCCTAAGGGGCACAACTACAGGGGGCACTGCATAAGGGGCAGTAGTACGGGGGTGTGACATAAGGTCATGCCCCTGCAAATATCATACCAAAAGGCGTGCACACAAAAATGGTGCATGGCCTTGTGATAGCTAGGCCACACCCCATTTTTGCACGCACGTGGCTCAAACTTGACCACATATATTTTTTGGCTCTTTGTCTCTGACTGGTTGGCCACTCCTGCACTATAGCATATTTTATATGTATATAAAAATGCTACACATTATGTTTTTGTTTTTTTTTCTACTGTAGACTAAAGAAAATGACCTCTTGCTGCATGTAAATACGTCATATTAGATTATAATAGATTGGTTGGCATGGGTTGACCTTTGTGTAATGCTGTTAAGCTCCAATGTGTTATAATTATTACTACCAGAAATCACCTATGGAAAAATTAAATTTGGGCAATATATCTGTGGAGGCATCTCTTGCTCTCTTTCTTGTCCCAGAGTCTCCTTTGGCAGACCATTTAACTGAACGGTACACTCCTGCTTCATTAGAAGAAAAAGTGCTTGAAGATTGAATGGACTTCTTTGCATCCCACAGAAATTTCATATCCCTGCTCTTGTGATCTAAAAGAAAGCAAGTAGAACTGTAGTAAGCTCAAGTACATGAACATACAAATCATTCATCACAGATAATTTTAGTAAATAATGGTTAATAAGCTCACTAATGGAAATTATATGTATCTTATTTTGCTAGCTAAAATGAGTGTTTTTCAACATTAAGTTTTGTTGTGAAATGAAAACTATATTTTTTTTACTTTAACGATTTGTACTCAACCATCTTTTATGGAAGCAGAATTTAAAAAGGATAAAACACTTTTAAAACTAATACTGTATGTATATATATATATATATATATATATATATATATACACACATACATACACATACATACATACACACACACACATACATACATATATATATATATATATAAGTCTGCACAAGTCTAGGTCTAACAGGTAAAACATTTATCTTTGAAATCAAATAGTGTTTGCATATATGATAAATAAAAATAGCTAGTGTTTGAAAGTGTAACTATAGATCTCCAAATACCTGAATATCCACTCTCCTTGCTTTCAAGATATTTATCCCGTTTGTATGTGGATGGATAATCCTACAACAAAAAGTAGCGTATGAAAAAGTAGTGTATGAAAACAAAACAAGAACAAACAGAAGAAAAGCCTAGATAATTGATTATTTTTTTATTATATGGGCATTAATCTTAATATCAAATAGAGAAGTAGTTTATAAGATTGTTAGAAAACCCTTGTATGGGCCCAAGAATGTTACAAATGTCTAATATCAGGATGACAAATTAGTTCACATTTAGTCAAATTTATGCAGCACTAACAAAAAAAAAAAAAAAAAAAAGTTAAAATTCAACTAGTCTCTTAATTTTCTACAATTGTACAACTATATAAAATATGAAACACAGTTTCCAGATAAAAAAATCCAACAAGACTGCATGCAACCAGCATCAGGGTTATGGGTGCCCAAGGCTTATTGGCTGCAACACAGTGGTGGGCGATGTCAGACTCAAGGGCAGAATAGAGCCCTCCCCCATTATAAAAGCAGAGGCAAGGTTGCCGGCGTGAACTGTCACCGGTTTATTATGAAGAGAGCAGACTGCCGGGGTGCATGTTCAGCCGCTGTGTGTTTGTTTATGGATCTGCAGGGCAGTATCTGGGCTGGCTACAATCTATCCAGCCAGCAAGTGGGCAGTATCTAGGCCAGCTGTAATTTTGTCCAGCCACCAAGTGAGGCAGTTTCTAGGCTGTTATTAAAAATGTGTGTCCAACCACTAAATCTGCATAATCTGGGCCACTGTTTAAAATTATGTGTGTGTCCAACTAGCAGGTGGAAAACAAATGACCACATACCACAAATTGCACTTTGTAAAGAATAATGTAAGAATGGCTTGACATTTTAGCTTCACAAATAAGATGTGAAATAGTAAGCAGATTCTAATATACAGTACATTAAATAGGTTTGTCAACTTATAAAAAAAGATTAGTATTAGCTTTATATCAACATGTAAAATCATTGACGGCAAAGCTGAAAACTATAACAATTATTAAAACACTTGCTAATATAGGGATGAAAAAATCTAACTTGGTGGGCCAGAATCATATAGAAGGCTGTTAGTGGGCACAAGGAAAGTACTGGATGTTTTTGTGTCAAATGGCTCATTTGTGCAATTTTAAAGAAAATAAGCAAAATTACAAATTACTGAAATAAAAAATGAATAGACAGGTAGGAAAAAAAAAAGGTGAGAATTTGTGGAATTTTGAGGCCACAAATGTAAAAAAATAAATAAAATAAAAAAATGCAATACGAAGACTTTTGGAGGATGGCCCGATATCAAGAAGAGCAGCAAAGAAGCCACTTCTCTCCAGCAAAAACATCAGGGACAGACTGATTTTCTTCAAAAGGTACAGGGACTGGACTGCAGTAAAGTTATTTTCTCTGATGAATCCCCTGTCAGATTGTTGGGGCATCTGGAAAAACACTTGTCCAGAGAACGAAAGTTGAGTGCTACCATCAGTCCTGTGTTTTGCCAACAGTAAAGCATCCTGAGACCATTAATGTGTGGGGTTGCTTCTTAGCCAAGGGAGTGGACTCACTCACAATTTTGCCTAAGAACACAGCCATGAATAAAGAATGGTACCAATACATCCTCCAAAAGCAACTTCTCCCAACCATCCAAGAACAGTTTGGTGACGAACAATGCCTTTTCCAGCATGATGGAGCACCTTGCCATAAGGCAAAAGTCATAACTAAGTGGCTCGGGGAACAAAACATTGAAATTTTGGGAAACTTCCCAGACCTTAATCCCATTGAGAACTTGTGGTCAATCCTCAAGAGGTGGGTGGACGAACAAAAACCCACAAATTCTGACAAACTCCAAGCATTGATTAGGCAAGAATGGGCAGCCATCAGTCAGTATGTGGCCCAGAAGTTGATTGACAACATGCCAGGGCGAGTTACAGAGGTCTTGAGAAAGAATGGTCAACACTGCAAATATTGACTCTTTGCATAAACTTAATGTAATTGTCAATAAAATCCTTTGACACTTATGAAATGCTTGTAATTTTACTTCAGTTTACCATAGTAACATCTGACAAAAAGGTCTAAAAACACTGAAGCAGCAAACTTTATGAAAATCAATACTTGTGTTATTCTCAAAATTTTTGCCCATGGCTGTACATCTTTCTGGTGAATGGTCAGCCCTTTCTATAATTGTCCTGATGCAAACGCTACTAAGACTAATATCTATGGTAAATACATAGACACAGTTATTAACCACCTAGAAGAAAGATTTCCAGATATGCTAATTATATCCTGATTTTCAAGACTTTTCAAAACAGAGAGCTTGTGAGATCACATTAATCTAAAAATGGAAGTCCTGCATGCTTAAACTATGAAGATAGTAATACTAGAACAGGCAGTTAGTTCTACAATAATGTAGATTCAAAACAAATAATGCATACATTCTCAAAAACCAAGATCAAAAAGTGTGGGGAAAATAAATAAAAAACACGTACACGTCTTGATTTAGTTTTCCGACAGTAAACATTTACTGCCGCATCCAATTCAGCTACAAAATCCTTTGCCAGTGCTGCCTCTTCTGAGGATACAATCACAAATGTTTCCTGTAGGTGGAAAAAGAAATTACAGCCTTCTTAAGAAGCTTCCTTAACATACCGTAATAATAAAGTATTTAGCCAAAATTCTGAGAACCATCTTCATATATTATAAAGGGACTCATTAGTGGGGAATTAAATTCTTCGGAATCAACCCGATGTACCATTACGAAATGACACACAGCATCCGCTAATATCGAAAGGAGCGAAAACCTGCAATGTTGGCACTACTGTTACTGGCATATATGGCCGGCAAATCGCACAGAATTGCATTCCTCTCGTTGTCTTCCACTTTCCGCAACAAGTTTGTGTAAATTACTTAATATCCAGTGTTCAATTCATAATTCATCATTTATACTGTACAAATATTGTATGTGTTTGTATATATTTACAATAGCTCACATTTCAAAATTAAATCCCTTCAAAATATTAAAAAGGTGTTGAAACGCTTTTTAACTTACCATATATTTTAAGATGTCCTCTCTCTGAGCTTCAAATATCTGTCAAAAAAAATTTCAAACATTACCACAGCACTGTTTTCATTAAAACATTATATAGCTTTCATAACTTTTAATATTGTTTGCTTCTTCTATTTATTGAAGTAATGAAGAAATCATTAAAACTATGAAATCTAGGTCAGTCATTTTTTTAGCGAAGAGCATCATACAGTATACTAGCCATATCTATGGAAATTTTAACAAAGCCAAAGATTTCTTGCCAACTAATCTGACAGACACATATTTGAGTCCTTCCCACATCTACAGCATGAGTTCAGCAATAAGGGTACTCTACTTCCCTAGTTACCTCATAATGTTCACTCTTTGGTAAACATAAGTATATCAAATTGTAACACCCAATACAAAAGTAAAGCAATGGAATCAGCCTGCCAAATTGGAGATTTTTCTGGACCCAATTATCTTCCTGAATAACAGAGCAATCTTAAGCTACTAAAGTAGTAAGACAATAATCCTACCTTATTGTTGTCCTCCAATCTAAACAAAAAATAAAAAAAAAGTTAGAAGTTACTACTTAATTTTTAACCCCCAAAAATTGTATGTGTTATAAATAAAGGGCCCGATTCAAGCAGATTTGTAATTCCATCCTTGCTAACATGCAAATGCAGCAGGTGGTGTCTGACAACTCCTGCTGCATCTGCGATTCCAGCACTGCGCAGCCTGGGACCATAATTCGCGATGTTGGACGGCATCGGCCAGCTGAGTATGCCTCAGCTTACGCAGGCTAGCCGCCACCTGAGGCCAGGAGACCCTTGCACTTCCGGAAAACTGGGCAACACGCAACACCCCCCCCCCAACCCCTGCAAAAGCCTCTGCCAGAGAATCAGGAAGAGGCATAGCAGGGGCTGAGAGTGGACCCTTCCTGCACGTGTAGGATGGATCCTGCGCAGGCTCATGATAACTGGAAATCTGCATCCAACAATAGTTTAGTGTCCCCTGCTGAATCAGACCCAAAGTTAGAAACAGAGTTGCACAAACTTCAGGCATATTGGACAGCATAAAATAAAAAAGTTAGCAAAATATTTTCAAATGTGAAGTGCAGTTTTATACTTGTATGCAGGCGAGCCTGGATTGTCCTTTACAAGAAGCAGGGAATTTATAAAAAAAAAAAAAAAAAATACATATACATACCACACACACACACACACACACATATATATGCGCGCAAAAGAGCCCGGCACTCGTATCCTTTTGCTGCAACTTGTCTGGTGCCAGTCCTAAATAAGTATATGTCTGTAGAGTACTGGACGGCACTCTGGAACATGTTTAAGCATCCAGAGTACCGTCCAGTGCTCTGCATTAGCTGGTTGCCCACACAGGGTGAAGTAAATAAAGTATATTGATGGTGTAGCACTCCAAGCTTTTTTGAAAAAAAGGAAAGACGGAAAGAACCTTCAAGGAAAGAATGGCGGGACATCGATCAGCTATCAGATTGGCACTTAACTCCGGGCATAGTGACCAGCCTGTAGCCCACCACTTCCTTAGAACCCCACATTCCCTATCTAGCCTTAAATATCGTATGATTGACCACGTACCCCTGTCCATCAGAGGTGGTAATAGACCTCTGCAACTTTTGAGGTGTGAATCAAGATGGATTCATCGTTTAGGACTTCAGCCCCAAAAGGATTAAATGAACAAATTGGTTTTAATTTATTTTAGTCCTTTTTCTCTTCAGTACCTTATATATATTTTTCTTGATTTATTGACCCTTTTTGGTTTTCTATTTTTGATTAGCTCATTTCATATATATCAATTTAAATATAAATGATATTATATTCATAAGTTAGTACTCTTTTTATAAAAAAAATGTTTTGCATTGTATCAGTCAATTTTTCTTTTCTTTTTTTCTTTCTATCCATGTAATTGTTTATCAATTTATTTCTCAGATTTATATGTTTATTGCAGCTACATTCGTTTTTCATTAAGCTCTTTAGTTTTTAATATTCATTTTCAATGTAGTCCTTTTCACAGTAATGTTTCATCAACTGTATTCATTGTTTATTACAGTTGTCATGACAACGAAGAGTCAGCGCTGTTGCGCCGAGCGTGATGACGTCATCATTGGTGCGCCGCTGTCCAGTCGGGTGTGCGGTCCCGCTCTGGCAGCGTCTTCACTGGGTGTTGGGGTATTTAAGGTAAGACACTTTTCTATATTATTTATGTCCTGAGGAAAATGCCGCGTTATTAAAAAGGCATTGAAACGTTGACCATCACCGCTGCCATTTGAGTGACGTTTTTTCAAAAAAAGCTTGGAGTGCCACACCACCAATATACTATATATATATATCTATCTATCTATCCATCCATCTATATATATATATATATATACACACACACACACAAAAATAGGTACCGGCGCCAACTTTGATAAGAATACTGTTAAAAGGTGAATACGATTGTGCAAAATTGTGTACGCTACGTTCTCTCTATATGTCAAGGGTGTCAGCTGGACCAAATATAATAGGGCATTTAGAATTGCCCCAAAGTGCAGTATGTGTAAGTGTACAAGGTCTTTAGCGACTGACGTAGATAATACAGACCAATATGTTATCAATGTGCTACATAAATCATATAAAAGCATATGGGTAAAAATAACAATTTATTATATATGATATATAAACAATTATGGACTGCTGAGCCTGTGCGTGTTTTCAAGAAGCTCTAGCAATGACCTTTAGGTCTGTGCAGGTGCAATAGGTGTATTTTACGAAGTGCAAAGTGTTAATAAATAATTAAAACTGTCCTTAACATGGGTTCAATAAATAAAATACATGAGTCAGATATATTAAAAGCACAGGAGACTATAAATAAAAAATGTGTCAGAGCCTTCAATAGATGTTCTAAAAACTTTAAAAACACTCTAAAATACAAAGTATATGAAGGTTCTCTGAAATTCATAATGTGCTTATCTTTAGTAGTTCATGAGGCAAGAGGCAGTAGGGACTTCATGAAGGGGTGAAGTCCCTAGTGGATGAAACGCGTTGAATAGCTGCCTCTTGCAAGAAACTGGATACCTATTGGAGATATATATATTTATATTTCAAAGTGATACTTCACCCTAAATATCAAGTTAGGTTATGCAAGGTTCTCAAAAAACCGTTTAGATTTGTTTTTGCAAATAGTCAAGATACAGATGCCATTTATAGAATCAAGAAAGGAAAACTAATGTTAAGTACTGGGCCCTTGTTGGACTCGGTTTGTTTTCTGCATTGCTAATCCTATATTGCTAGTCTTTCACTTAGAGAGTAATTATTTTAAAATTAGGTTTATTGAGGGACTATTACCAAACAATTTTAACCAGTGGAGTTACTATTACTTAAACGCACATCTTCAGTATCTTTGCGTTTTCCCTTGAATTACAGTCAGGTGCATAAATATTGGGACATTGACAGAATTTTCATATTTTGTCCTCTATTCACCACCACAATGGCTTTGAAATGAAACAAACAAGATGTGCTTTAACTGCAGACTTTCAGATTTAATTTGAGGGTAATTTACATCCAAATCAGGTGAACGTTGTAGGAATTACAATGGTTTCTATATGTGCCTCCCACTTTTTAAGGGGCCAAAAGTAATGGGACAAACTAAACAATCCTAAATCTAACTTTCACTTTTTAATACTTTGTTGCAAATCCTTTGCAGGCAATTACAGCCTGAAGTCTGGAATGCATAGACATCACCAGACGCTGGGTTTCATCCCTGGTGATGCTCTGCCAGGCCTCTACTGCAAATGTCTTCAGTTCCTGCTTGTTCTTGAGGCATTTTCCCTTCAGTTTTGTCTTCATCAAGTGAAATGCATGCTCAATCGGATTCAGGTCAGGGGATTGACTTGGCCATTGCATAACATTCCACTTTTTAGCCTTACAAAACTCTTTGGTTGCTTTTGCAGTATGCTCCGAGTCATTGTCCATCTGCACTGTGAAGCGCCGTCCAATCAGTTCTGAAGCATTTGACTGCATATGAGCATATAATATTGCCCGAAACACTTCAGAATTCATTCTGCTGCTTTTGTCAGCAGTACCATCATCAATAAATACAAGGGAACCAGTTCCATTGGCAGCCATACATGCCCACGCCATGACACTACCACCACCATGCTTCACTGATGAGGTGGTATGTTTTGGATCAAGAGCAGTTCCTTTCCTTCCCCATACTCTTCTCTTCCCATCACTCTGGTACAAGTTGATCTTTGTCTCATCTGTCCATAGGATGTTGTTCCAGAACTGTAATGGCTTTTTTAGATGTTGTTTGGCAAACTCTAATCTGGTCTTCGGTCTTCCTGTTTTTGTGGCTCACCAATGATTTACATCTTGTGGTGAACCCTCTATATTCACTCTTGTGAAGTCTTCTCTTGATTGTTGACTTTGACAAATATACACCTACCTCCTGGAGAGTATTCTTGATTTGGCCAAATGTTGTGAAGGGGTTTTTTCTTCACCAGGGAAATAATTCTTCTGTCATCCACCACAGTTGTTTTCCGTGGTCTTCCGGGTCTTTTGGTGTTGCTGAGCTCTCCGGTGCATTCTTTTTAAGAATGTTCCAAACAGTTGATTAGGCCACACCTAATGTTTTTGCTATCTCTCTGATGGGTTTGTTTTGATTTTTCAGCCTAATGATGGCTTGCTTCACTGATAGTGACAGCTCTTTGGATCTCATATTGAAAGTTGACAGCAACTGATTCCAAATGCAAATGTCACACCTAGAATAAACTCCAGACCTTTTACCTGCTTAATTGATAATGAAATAACGAGGGAATAGCCCACACCTGTCCATGAAATAGCTTTTGAGTTGATAGTCCCATTACTTTTGGCCCCTTAAAAGGTGGGAGGCACATATAGAAACCGTTGTAATTCCTACACCGTTCACCTGATTTGGATGTAATTACCCTCAAATTAAATCTGAAAGTCTGCAGTTAAAGCACATATTGTTTGTTTCACTTCAAAGCCAATGTGGTGGTGAATAGTGGCCAAAATATTAAAATTCTGTCAATGTCCCAATATTTATGCACCTGACTGTATGTGTGTGTATTTATGAATATATCTATATATATATATCTATATATCTATATATATATATATATATATATATACACACACATACACACACATATATATATATACAGTACCAGTCAAAAGTTTGGAAATAACACACATGGAATTGTTTTGAAAACAAAAAAAAAAAAGTGTTAAACAAATCAAAATATGTTTTATATTTTAGATTCTTCAAAGTAGCCCACTTTTGCTTGGATGACAGCTTTGCACACACTTGGCATTCTCTCAATCAGCTTCATGGAGGTAGTCTCCTGGAATGGTTTTGAATTAACAAATGTGCCTTGTCAAGAGTCAATCTGTGGAATTACTTGCCTTCTTAATGTGTTTGAGACCATCAGTTGTGTTGTGCAGAGGTAGGGATAGTACACAGTAGACACCACTATTTGACTACTGCTGTAATCCATATTATGGCACCAACCACTCAACTCAGTAAAGAGAAACGACAGTCCATCATTATTTTAAGACATGAATGTCAGTCGATATGGAAAATTTCAAGAATTTTGAATGTATCCTCTAATGCAGTTGCAAAAACCATCAAACGCTATGATGAAACTGGCTCTCATGAGGACCGCCCCAGGAAAGGAAGACCAAGAGTTACCTCTGCTGCAGAGGATAAGTTCATTAGAGTTACCAGCCTCAGAAACCGCTACTTAACAGCACCTCAGATTAGAGACCACATAAAGTCTTCACAGAGTTCAAGTAGCAGACAAATCTCAACATCAACTGTTCAGAAGAGACTGCGTGAATCAGGCCTTCATGGTCGTATTGCTGCGTAGACGCCACTACTGAGAATGAACAAGAAGAGGAGAATTGTTTGGGACAAGAAACACAAGGAATGGACATTAGACCAGTGGAAATCTGCACTTTGGTTTGATGAGTCCAAATTTTAGATTTTTGGTTCCAACCGTCGTGTCTTTGTGAGATGCAGAGGTGGTGAGCGGATGGTTTCTGCATGTGTGGTTCCCACTGTGAAGCATGGAGGAGGAGTTATGATGGTGTGGGGGTGCTCTGCTGGTGACAGTGTTGGCGATTTATTCAAAATTCAAGGCACACTTAACCAGCATGGCTACCACAGCATTCTGCAGCGCCATGCCATCCCATCTAGTTTGCACTTACTGGAACCATCACTTGTTTTTCAACAAGACAATGACCCCAAACACACCTACAGGCTATATAAGGGCTACTTGACCAAAATGGAAAGTGATGGAGTGCTGCGTCAGAAGACCTGACCTCCACAACCACCCGACCTAAACCCAACTGAGCTGGTTTGGGATGAGTTGGACCGCAGAGTGAAGGAAAAGTAGCCAACAAGTGCTCAGCACCTCTGGGAACTCCTTCAAGACTGTTGGAAAACCATTCCAGGAGACTACCTCATGAAGCTGATTGAGAGCATGCCAAGACTGTGCAAAGCTGTCATCCAAGTAAAAGGGGGCTACTTTGAGGAATCTAAAATATATTTTGATTTAACACTTTTTTGTTGACAACATAATTCCATGTGTTCTTTCATAGTTTTAATGTCTTCACTATTAATCTACTATATACCATCCACATTCAGATTTGTATTTGCAAATAGTCAAGATACAGATGCCATTTATAGAATCTGGCTAAGCCTTATTTAATATCAAGCATCATTGTGCACCTAGCTGAGTAAAGGGAAAGTAGCTCAGATTTCACCATTTGCAAGGAGGGGGGATTTAGAAAAAGCCATTTCCTCAATATAGCTTGATTGGCTAAAATAATCATTACTGAGAGAAAGGGGATATTAGTGGCAGGTATAAGCGTGGGAGACAAGAAATCAAAATTCACTAACTGGAAAGCCTTCCAGGAGAATGGAACCATCACTTCCTTTAGTTGTGTAATAAAGTGTTGGGAGTGAATACCAAAATTTATTGATCTTGGGGCGCTGTCAAACATTATGAATAAAAGTTTCAGACCCTACATGACATTTTAGGCAGTGGCTTGATTTTTCTGTTACAATATGTCGTCTTTGGGGTTGTGAAATATAGACAGTTAAGATATTAACATGGATTTCCTGCAGCTTGGCTGAGCCTACAAACTGCATAGATTTCAAGATGTGTTCTGGCAAGTCAAATCCCGGGAAATCATGGGTCCAGGCTGCCCAAACTTGGGATCATAATCTCTCAATATTAGTAGGTAACATTTCATAATACAGGAATCTCAATTTAAAACTTGTGGGTAGTACAAAGTGTTAAAACAGAAATGAAGGGGACACTGGTTCAAGATATCCAAGAGGTTCTGGGGTATAATTTACTGAATGCGTAGTGACTAGTCTGCAGATATAAGAAAAACAGTTGACGTGACCGAATGACCTCACTCCGCCAGGCGATTACAGATTTTTGTCACAGATAGGCCACTCTCTTTATTCTGAGTAACCAGAGTGGGCTTTCTTCACTACTCCTAGGGTTTACTAACACCATAAGTTACCACCCTGTTACCAAATCCTCCCACTGTGCAGTAGGGCTGGTATCTCGCTGCCACCACCAGGCTCCTATCCCGGAACCTGTAATGGTCTACTTCTGGGTTTGTGTGGACATGCAAAACCTCCGACTGGTCTCTTACCATGGACCAGTCTGCACTGAGTAAGCTGACAGAGTTTCAGCTTGGAAACAATGGACTCATTTCAAGTCAGCAGGAAAATAGAATAGCATTTTGCTCTTTTCTGGTGGTCACATAATGCAAGCAGATGCAGGCATCTTGAAGAAAGTAGATGATTATTGCTCAAAAGAACATGTCTTAACAAAGACCGTTACTCAACAGCATACAATATGTTACAGAAGTTTACTTCTCTAAAGATGGTTAGATAACATAGTCTTTCAGGGCTTGCAGGCACTCTTTTTACCCAGTTCTAACACACAATACCACAACTACATGACTCCCACAAATGTACAGGAAATGCTTAAAAAAAATAAATAATAAAAAAAAATAAAATAAGAATTATGGTATAACATACCTTTGTTAACTTTTTCTTCAAGGTCCATAGGGTCCACAGGAATTACCTTGGGGTATGTGGTTGGAGTGATCCAGGCACCAAACAGTTACAAGCTTTAGCTTCCAGGATGCACTGGGTCCTCCTCCATATATACCCTGCCCCTGGTTACAGGCATTCTATTCCAAGCCAGGAGAAGGAAAGAGGAGAAGGAAGGACAATTGTACAACAGAAACACTAAGAAGAGGGAATCATTGCAATACAAAAGAAAAAGATTACCCAATAACACCAGTTGCGTTAGGGGGGCTGTCCTGTGGACCTTGAAGAAAAAACGCCAACAAAAGGTATGTTATACCATAACTCTTATTTTCTTCTTCAGGGTCCACAGGAATAACCTTGGGGATGTCCCAAAGCAGTTCCCTTAAGGGTGGGGACGCTCCTGTCTAGTAGAAAGGAGAATCCGACGCCCAAAGGAAGCATCCGGAGAGAAAAATGTATCAAATGCGTAAAATTTTAGGAAAGTGTGGACAGAAGACCACGTGGCTGCCTTACACAATTGTTCAGCAGAGGCACCACAACGAAATGCCCATGATGGTCTCACAGATCGAGTAGAATGTGCTGTCACTGTGTTTGGAAGAGAGAGATCAGCTTGTGTGTGAGAAGCCACCTATCCAGAGTGTTAGCTGGCCGGCCTTACTTATGACAGCAATACAACACAAAGAGAGAATATGATTTCTTAATGGAGTTGGTGCAATCCACATAGATACGTAGGGCGCTTACAACATCCAGAGAAGCTTCACCTACTGAGAGGCCTGAAGACTGGAAGGCTGGAACTAAATTTCTTAATTTACATAAAAGCGAGATACAACCTTAGGAAGGTAACCCGCCCTGGTACGAAGAACAGCTCTATCCTGATGAAAATTCAAAAAGATAGAGCGACAAGAAAGGGCTGCCGAACCAGAGACCCTGCGGGCAGAGGAGATAGCAAGAAGAAAAACTGTCTTTTCTGTCAACCACTTAAGGTCTACCGATTTCAGGGGTTCGAATGGGGGAGCCTGTAGAGCCCTGAAAACCAAAGACAAATCCCACTGAGCTACCGGAGGGACAAAGGGAGGCTGAACCCTCAGAACACACTGAAAAAATGTCCTAACATCAGGCAGAGGGGCAATCCTTAGCTGAAACTAGAGTGCAGAGTGCAGATGCCTGAACCCTCAGGGTGGCCAGGCAGAGACCCCGGTCTAACTCAGCCTGGAGAAAAACAAGCCCTCGGGAGACCCTAAAAACTTCAGGATCATATTTTCTATGCTTACACCATTGAAAATACGAGTGCCAAATCCTGTAATAGATGCGGGCAGAGGAAGGCTTCTGTGCCCTAAGCACAGTCTAATTTACAGAATTAGTAAAACCCTTGGCTCTTAAGATGAAAGATTCAAGAGCCATGCTGTCAAAGACAGATGGGGAAGGTCCGGATGCAGGCAGGGACCCTGCGTCAACAGGTCTGGCCTTAGAGGTGGAGGCCATGGAGTGTCTATGGAGAGACTCTGAAGGTCGTTGAACCAATGGTGTGTGGGCCAAGCAGGGGCAATCACTATTACTGTTCTACCCCACTGCTTGAATTTCCTGATGACCCTTGGGAGGGAGAACAGAGGAAAAGGATATACTAGCCTAAAGTTCCACTGCTAGAGCGTCCACCAAATCGGCTGAGGGATCCCTGGTTCTGGATCTGTACCTGGGAACCTTGTGGTTGTGGCCTGAGGCCATGAGGTCTACCTCTGGTAGTCCCCATCTGTCCACAAGATTCTGAAATACATCTGGATGAAGAGCCCACTCCCCAGCGTGTATATGATGCCAATTTAGGAAGTCTGCTTCCCAGTTGAGGACTCCTGGTATGAATACTGCCAAGACTGCTGGAAGATGACATTCTGCCCAGACGAGAATGTTTGTCACTTCTGCCATGGCTGCCCGACTATGCGTGCCTCCCTGATGGTTGAGGTAGGCTACTCCCCGTTCCACCCAGAGAGGATCAGCTGTTGCAGTGGTCTAGAGTGGAACTGAGCATATTCCACCATATCGAATGTGGACACCATGGATCCCAGAACTTGCATTGCTGAGTGGACAGATACTGACTGATTGCGGAGAAATCTGCGAATGCGCAATTGAAGGGCCACGATCTTGTCTTCTGGCAGAAATATCCTTTGTGCCAGAGAATCCAGGCGTGCACCTAAATGCACCATCTGTTGCACTGGAAACAGCAATTACTTTTTCCAATTTATAATCCAGCCGTGTCTGTGTAGACAGGCAATAGTCAGTCTGAGATGATGCTGCAATACCTCTGGAAATTGTGCCAATAATCAAGAGAACGTCCAAGTATGGCAGTACCCTCACTCCCTGACGCCTGAGGTAGGCCGTCAATACTGCCATTAGCTTGGTAAACACCCGTGGGGCTGTTGACAGACCAAAAGGCAGCACCTGAAATTGCATAGGATTTTCTACAAAACCGCAATCCACAGAAACCTTTGGTGGGAAGGTGTAATTGGTACATTCAGATATGTGTCCTGAATGTCCAAAGACACCATAACAATTGACCGAAGGGTTTCCACATGGAACTTGGGGCCTGATTCAGACCCACTCGCGAGCGGCTGTACGCTCGCAAGTGGGTCGATGGTCTGCACTGAGCATGCGCACGACGGAGGGAGCTCCGTCGTGCGCATGCGCCAGACACGACGAGCGAAGGACTTTCCTTCGCTCGTTGTGTCCGATCAAAGGGGGCGTGCTGTCAATGTTGAATGACAGCACGCCCCCTTTGGTGGGCGTGCCGGGGGCGTGCCTCCCTGACGGGGGCGTTCCCACGGGAACGCCTCCCGTCAGAAGCCGGCCCACTGACATCACTAGTGATGTCAGTGGGAGTGATTTTGGCTCTGATAGAGCCAAAATCACTCCGGAGCTTGCGGTTGAAAACCTCAACCGCAGGCTCCGGCTCGCAATTTCGATGGTCGCGATGGTCACGACCATCGCGGCCATCAAAATGCACGCTCGTATAGCCTGTGGGTGGTGACCCACAGCTATACGAGCGTCCAGGAGGACGCTCCATGAAAAAGGAGCCCGGCCCTCATGCAGAGCGTGCGCTCTGCTCAGAGCGTACGGCTCTGAATGAGGGCCTTGGGCAACTGGATAAATGTATTGAGACCTTTCAAATTCAAAGTAGGCCGGTGGGATACATTGGGTTTTTGGATCAAAAATAGGTTGGAATAATAACCCCTTCTTTGTTGATCCACTGGAACCCTGATTATTACCCCTGAATCCAGCAGGGAACGAATGGCCTGCTGGAGGGCCAATGCCATTGCAGACTCTGCCGGAGGAAAATATACAAATATGAATTTAGACTGCGCGGGATGAGTTGTGCAGGATAACCTTTGTGGGGGAATTCTCCAGAAAGTAAGGGCGTACCCTTGAGACCACCTCCCGAACCCAGGCATCTGTTATGGTGAGATGCCAGGATTCCCAGGGGGAGGCCGGCCCCATCAGGCCATGGGTTTATCGTCTGAATTCAAAGCCGAACTTCTGTTTGCCCATGATCTTTTAGTTTACAGTCTCTTATGAGAACTGGCTCTAGAGGAAGACTGACCTTTCACTTTTCCCTGTGGCAGAAAAGCTCGAAAGGACGACTGCCTAGGTCTAGGGGTAGTCGTTGAAGGCAGACCAGCTGCCTTGGAGGCTGCCAACATAGCAACAATTTTATCCAATTCTGTGCCAAACAGAATGCCTCCCGTAAAGGGCAGGGATTCCAAAGCCTGGACCCTGCATCTGCTTTCCAGTCCCTTAACCATAGAGCCCTGTGAGCAACAACTGAGACAACTGATACCTTAGAAGTCAGAATACTGGCGTCTAATGCTGCTTCTCCCAGGTACAAGGCTGCCTCCTTGATATAGGAGATAATTGTCAGTTGTTCTCTGGAAGCTTCTGGAAGAGTGTTTTCCAGTACCCCTGTCCATTCTTCAATGGCCTTAGAGACCCAGGCTGTGGCCGGGCGGGTAACAACACTGACAGAGAAAAAAACGCCTTGAGACAGGCTTCAAGTCTTCTATCTTTGGAATCCTTAAGGGAAGATGCAGATGGAATGGGCAATGTAGCGCTCCTGACCAAGTGCCACATGAGCATCGACCGTCGGCGTAACTTCCCACCTAGCGCATTTGTCCGGTGGGAGGGGGTGTAAAGCTGTAACCTTTTTGTAACGTGTAATAGTCTATCTGGAGAACTCCATGCTTCCCCATAAATTTAGAGAGATGCCCAGATTTTGTATTACTGTTGGTGAAGACTTCACTAATAGGCACATCTGCAAACACTGCGGCAGAAGGTAATAATCTTGGTGTGTACAGCGAGAGGAAGTGAATTTTATATTGTTCTCCAAAGGGACTATAGAATATAACAGTGGCTCTCAAACTCGGTGCTCAGGACCCCCGCGTTTTCCAGGTCACCCAGCAGGTGCACAGGTGTACTCATTACTCACTGACATATATTAAAAGATGCACAGGTGGAAATAATTATTTCACTTGTGATTCTGTGAGGAGACCTGGAAAACGTGCACTGTTTGGGGTCCTGAGGACAGAGTTTGGGAACCTGTGGACCATAACTAGGACTCTTCTATTTTAAATAAATTGGGAAGCCCATCCTGTGCATATTGTGACAGCAGCTTCTCTGATAATGAAACGGAGGGATCAGCCTCATACCCCAACAGCAGCAGTAGCATAGCCGAAGCTTGGGAAGCTAGTAACACTGCTCTCGCTCTATGTAGATGCTGTAAACTGCTATTTAGTGCACTTTTTCTTCAGGACTCAGATACAGACACTGGAATCACACATTTAGTCAGGATAAAATCAGACCACAACTTTCCTCAATATTTATGACCCGGGCCAGACTTTCCTAATAATCTGAACAAGTTAGATATATGCGCCATATTTTAAAAGTGCCTAGTTAATGTTATTGTCATTTTGTGAACCCACTAACGTATAGAAATGCTGATCTGAATTTGAAGTAACAATATAGAAAAATACTATGTCTGGAGAAAATAAGGCGCTACTTAGGACACTTGCGGCGCTCAAGTAATCTATAGTTTACACCCTTAAAACCAAATAACATTTAAAGAAAAAGATATGCACTAATTTTCATAATATATGGGAAGACAAGAATATGGAAAACATAGTGTAACCTGACACACAATTTAGTGGTAAACCTCCACCTTGCATCAGTAGTATATCTTTATTGTGTGTGTGCCCAACTTTTGTTGGCATTTTGAAGTGTTTGTGTAATCTGACACACACAATTTCACATAGTTTTCCCTATTCTTGTCTTCCCATATCGGTCTTTTGCTTGACTGGGAAGATCATACCGTTTACATCCTACAGGAAAGGAAAGTATATTTCCTCTATTACTTACTCTGCAGTATACAACATACCGTCCTATCTCTCAGCTACCTTGCCCCTCCAAGCTACTGGAGAGACTTTCCTACACTCGCCTCACACACTTTCTTAACACCCACAACTTATTAGACCCACTTCAGTCTGGCTTTCGTTCCCAACACTCCACAGACACAGCACTGACTAAGGTAGTAAATGATCTGGTCACTGCCAAGGCTAAAGGCCATTATTCACTTCTAATTCTTCTAGATCTCTCTGCTGCCTTTGACACTGTTGACCACTCTCTCCTCATACAAACACTACAATCCCTAGGTCTTCAAGACACAGCCCTTTCTTGGTTCTCATCCTACCTATCTAATCGCTCCTACACTGTTCGCTTCTCTGATTCTACCTCCACTTCGCTACCTCTATCAGTGGGAGTACCACAAGGCTCAGTATTAGGTCCTCTGCTTTTCTCAATCTATACCAACCTCTCTTGGCAAGCTAATTAGCTTTTTTGGTTTTCAGTATCATCTGTATGCGGACGATTCTCAAATTTACTTATCCTCCCCAGATTTGTCACCATCCACGCTGGTCCGTGTCACTGACTGTCTCTCTTGCATTTCATCTTGGATGTCATCTCTCCACCTCAAACTTAATATATCCAAAACAGAATTAATTATATTTCCACCAGCCAATTGTAGTTACCAACCTGATATCTCTATCACTGTTGACAACTCGACAATTAACCCCACCCCACAAGATCGCTGCCTAGGTGTCATCCTTGACTCTGAACTGTCTTTTGTTCCCCACATTCAATATGTCTCCAAATCCTGTTACATACATCTAAAAAACATATCCAAAATTCGACCATATCTCACGCAAGACACTGCAAAAACTCTAATACATGCACTCATTATTTCCCGCATTGATTATTGCAATAGTCTGCTTATTGGTCTTCCCAAAAACAGGCTCTCCCCACTACAATCCATTTTGAATGCAGCTGCGAGGTTGACCTTTCTCACCAAACGTTCAGTGTCTGCTGATCCACTCTGTCAGTCCCTCCATTGGCTGCCGGTCTTCTACCGTATTCAATTTAAAATACTTACACTCACGCATAAAGCTATTAACCAAACCACACCAACATACATCTCTTCACTTATCTCAAAATATCTTACAACCCGACATCTCCGCTCTGCACAAGATCTGCGTCTCTCATCCCCGCGCATTACTTGTTCACATGCACGGTTACGGGACTTTTTTCGGGCTGCACCAACCCTGTGGAATGCCTTACCACGCACAATAAGACTTTCCACTAGTTTCCAAACATTCAAGCGTTCTCTAAAAACTCACTTCTTCAGACAAGCTTATCAGATTCCAGAACCGCCCACATAACCTTTTATAGCTTCCATATCTAACTCTCTTCTTATAGTAAACACCCATCACATCTTCTCCTTCTTCAATTTTACTTCCTTCTAACCCTAGGCCAACTTTCCAGTGTGATGGGATCATACAGCCCACCAAGAACATCTGCAATCGGGCTGGACCAATTTGCAATATATAGCACCTATCCTTGTGTATCAACACCTATTTCCCTACAGATTGTAAGCTTATGAGCAGGGCCCTCTTACCCTTATGTATGTGTCTTACGTATGTCATGTATGTATGTCTTTTACAACCCAGTAAAATGTTAATGTTGATTTCAATTGTAAAGCGCAATGGAATTTGCTGCGCTATATAAGAAACTGTTAAATAAATAAATAACACATTCCATGGTATCTATATATTTTTCTTTAAATGAAAAAACAATATAGATAAGTCAAATTTAATTTGTATGTAAAATCTCCTTAATTAAAGGTTAATTTACTGGCTTGGGAGGTGGTATTTATAATAATATAATAAAAGGGAGATTACAGAATAGATACATCTGTAATAGAAAGCAATGTAGCTATGTCAAATTCAATGCTTGTACTCTGGTATAATAGATGTCAGTTATGTTTTGGATTTAATGAGTTTTATTGGTATTGTACTGTGTATATAATTTCTATCTATCTATCTCATAGCCTACATTGATGCAATTGGAGTTTAAGAAAACCTTGTAGTGTATGAGAACAGTGTCAGTTAAGGAGCTGGGGAATTGGAGTACTTGCCTCTCTGCCACAAAGTGAAAGAAATCTGTAAACATCCAATGACCTTACGCAATGCGCCAACCAACGTTTGATCTTGCAAAGGTAGAAAAAGCCTCTAATCAACTTTTGGGGTGTTATACTTGCTTGTAATTTATTCTCCCTCTGTGTTACCATATCATAACAGGATAATGTTAGCAAAGAGAAAACATTTCGAAAATAAATGTAACTACAAATATCAGACGGGTCCAATTTCCTATATAGAGAATACATTTTTTTATAGAGCTTTGTATTTTTAGCTCTATGTATATATATTATATATCTATAAGTAAAATTTGGGTCATGCATTATTACATTTGTGACATTTAACCGCCAGCTAGTTAAATCTAGCTTATATATATATATATATATATATATATATATATATATATATATATTATTATTTTATATATATGTTACAGGCCATATGTCTCCTGTAAAAATTATTGCAACACTTGATGACAAAACTGGTCAATGTTTACACCTGCTGTTCTCACCAAGTGCTGTAACAAATAATCTGAGAAAAGCCAGTACATAATTTTCATGGAAAATATATGGGAGTTGCGTTTCCTCTTTTGCGAGGGTGAAAAGGAAAGTGGTAGAATAGGTGGGGGAAAAAAATAAAAAATCACAGTAGATGCTGCCAGGTATTGGGGTGCTCTCATGTCCATCCCAAGTAGACAATACAAATGTAATGAATCCTAGCAAAATGCAATAATAAAATAAAGTGCAGAGATCTACAGGATTTCCAAACTTCACAAGGATGTGGAAATTTTACCTGGGCTAGAGATTTATATTTTTTGGATATTAAACATTATGAGGGTGCTTCCTATAAACGGTAATGAAAACCTCTAAAGTTTCCTTATTCTCAAAAAAAGGGTGGAACATGAAGGTACTCTTGTAGTCAGTGATATAAGCTAAATTGTATAAACAGAGGACAGACTACTCTTTCCAAACCTCTACAGAATATTAAAAACGCCTATTTCCTGAGTTACTCAGGAAGATTTTTAATCAGTTCCATAGCTATTAAATAAAATCATAGGGATGAAAAAAAAAAAAAATCTTAAAATGGCTCATTTCATTCCCATTAGCAGTCTCACTACTGCTGAGTTAACATCTGATTTAGAAGTTTTAAGTTACCATGGAAGTATGTGGTTTCTGAACCAACGTCAAAATTCTGGAGATATTTGTCTACAGCATGAGCATGAGTGGCCAGAAATAAGAGCTACTTCATGTAACAATTCAAAACACTCAAGCACCCCATAAAAAGCAGCAGACACAGCAGATAGCTCTCCTGTAAGCATGTGGGATGCCAGGTTTGGCTATAAAATGAAAGAATACCACTTTAAAACAGTGACTTTCTGTTTAGAACTCCCTGATTCCATTAAAGTGCAAACTTTTCACTCAGCAACCTTTCAATGAGAATTCATTCCCTGGGTGCTGAAATCCAGCACCTAATTCTGTAAGAGTTTAGGGAAAATTGACTTTATGGTAGCAGAGAAGTCACAGCACCTGGTAAATTTCGTACATTATGGCCCAGAGGAGACACTTTAGAGCCTTTATAAAATGTATATGCTGTGAAATTATTAAAAACAATTCTATCAACTTGTCTAACAATTTTAACACCTGTAATTAAATTTGTTACTCAAGAAAGGAAAACTAATGTTAAGAAGGTTCTCAAAAACCGTTTAGATTTGTATTTGCAAATAGTCAAGATACAGATGCCATTTATAGAATCAAGAAAGGAAAACTAATGTTAAGAACTGGGCCCTTGTTGGACTCGGTTTGTTTTCTGTGTTGCTAATCTTATATTGCTGGTCTTCCACTTATAGAGAGTTATTTTAAAATTAGGTTTATTGAGGGACTATTACCAAGCAATTTTAACCAGTGGAATCACTGTATTACTTAAACACACATCTTCAGCATCTTTCCGTTTTCCCTTGAATAATGTATATATATATGTAGTATAAAATACAGTCATTGTTAAATTATTGACAGGCAACATTGATAGTCTCAGAATGTCGATGTGTGAAATGTCTGCATTGTCAAAATGTTGACACTAGGATTAGGCTGCGGGACGAGAGTGTTAGGCACTAGAGGGAAGATTAGGGGTAGGAATTAGTGGGGAGAATACTTACCAGAATGCAGATCCATCAGATGGAAGTGACACTCACATGATCACCGGTATGAAGAAGACGCCAATGCACTTGTCAGGAGCAGGTGACTGCTGGGCCACCAGGGACAATATGTCAACATTATGCGTGTCGACATATCACACCACACCCACTGTGACCGCCTAACTGCTTCTACCTTGTTGTTACCTATGTACTGTGCCAGCTTGTTCTTGACTAGGTCTTCATTACACTTATATTTTTGCTTGGTTTACTACGCTCCTATTCTGGATGTACCAATTCTGTGAGGTATTAATATCTTCGTTTTTGAAGCTCAACTGTGCAACTTGAACATTTTAAGTCACTTTGGGGTCGATTCAACTAGGTCCAATATGCCGTTCATCACATTACAGAACTTCACATGCAGTGCCCCCCTACATAGCCTATTTCTGATTGCTCACATACAGGTGTTCACAGAAATCGATGATGTAGGCAAGATTTAGAGGGTACCATATATGACTGTTATATATTTGCTTCCCTACATTGTGGTACATTGTGCCAATAGGTTGCAGGTAACTGAACGGACCCCCTTTGAAGGGGTTGGGTACGGGTTCCCAGCAGTCAGAAACCCGACCTAATTAGGTAAGTTTTCTAACCCTCCCCCTAACCCACATATCCCACAGCCTAACCCTCCCCTCTAGTGCCTAACCTAATATACTTACAGTTGGAATGCCGGCGGTCGGGAATTTGGCAATGGGATTTCGACTGCCGTCAGTATTTTGGCGCCGGTATTCTGAGTGCCGGCATCCCGACCGCCGGGATGGTTACTACATCCCCTTTGAAGTGCTATAGCAAAAATGTAAGATGAAAGTTTGCAAAATAATATGAAACAGAGCAAGTGGACACTAAATGACTTGAACTCAACATGGTATGGGCAAGATTTAGGATTTAAATTTACTGGTACTCTATGCTGTGAATTTATCTTATTTCGCAAAACAAACACAAATACATATCTATATAAAAACTTACTTTTGCTTCCTCTTGATGTATTTCCAAAAATCTGAGACATGAAAAGAAAACAAAATTAGTTTTTATTAAATTAAATGTTAAATAAGTTTTATATACATTCTAAATAATTTTAAAAAGTACTAATTCATTCATTTTATAAAATTGTCATTTTAGGTATTGCACGGTTTCTAAAAAATTATATTTTTAAATAAAATTGTGTTGAATAAGTTTTAAAAAGATGTTGTAGACATTAGGGGGCCGATTCAATTCAGCACGCTGTGAATATCTCCAGGAAGTTGGTCCCGAAGCTGTTCAATTCAGCGCTCTGTTAAGCAGACTAAAGGATTTCTTCTCGCACCCTCCTGAGAAATGCGATTCAAGAGCCGGCCACGCGGCACTTTAGTAGGAGAAAGCCGGTTCTCGCGACTAAACACCCAGGTTAAGACGCAAGAAACGTCATTCTATGTGTTAAGTCGTTACAGTTGGACTAAACAGCAAGCTGAATTGAATAGCTCAGGGACTAACTTCCCAGAGATGTTCATAGCACACTGAATTGAACCGACCCAAATACAGCAAAAGAAAAAAAAAAAAAAGCAAAATGACAATTTGAAACATTTTTAAAAAAATTATTAGTTAGGTGGTTAGGGAATATATTTATAAAAACACATTTCTATGTAAGCTGACAGGCAAACACAATGTTAGAATTGTGTCTAATTTAAATAGGTTTCCTAACACATCGTATTGTTTAGATCGGTCCTCAACCTAAAAAAAAAAAGCAGGCGCACAGTGAAAGCTTCAGAAAATCAATACTAAACAAAGATGACTATGGGCCTGATTCTGCAGCAATCGCAGATGTGAGTCCAGATGGAACGCAGTTGCTAAAATATGCAAATTCCACATTCTTGGATGCAGAGAAGCTTAGTCTTATGTACATTTTTACAGTTTTCATTGTGTAGTGTTTAACAAATGTCATTATATTAAAATAAAATACTATGCCAGTGGTTCCCAAACTGGGTGCCATGGATTGGTGGTCCAGGATCAATTATTCATGGTCCATGTGACAGGCAAACTGAACACAAGGATGACATATGCACAATTCACTTAATTTTTAGAATTTCTCAATAAGAAATTTGGCTTCGGGGTGCCATGAAAACAATGCTGATACTCTAGGGCGCAGTGATTCACAAAAGTTTGGGAACCACTGTACTACGCTATGGAGATATGTCGCTTTATATTCACATAATCCACCTGGCCGTTCTTAGTAGATAAAAACATATGATGAAGTAAATTATATCCATCAGATAAGCTAAAGAATTTATTTCTAGTACGAGTTTATACACTTGAACAGCACGATGTCACTAGGATATAAAACTCTACACTATTTGCAAATAGAGATATAGAAGTTGCAGTATTACACTAGATTGGTTTTCATCCCTTCCTTGGAAACACTGCATTATATCACAACAAAACAGTTTCATATCTGTGATTATCCAGCAAGCGAAAAATTTAAAGACAGAAGACAAAATCTACAGCACTTGATTGGCGTATTTCCGGTACGCATTTAAACTATACAGATAAAGGTTGCACCACGGTTTATGAAAATATATTACTCTATTAGGCGCTTGTTCTCGCTAGCCCTTTCCAGATTACTACACTGACCAACCTGTCGGTTTGCTGAAGTATATACCTTCCACCACTTACTAGTGATTGGGGAAGTGTTCTAAATAAATGAGATTGAACTCTTCTATGAGAAATCACATTGCATGGTCTGCCTCTTAAATGATTTAAGTGTATAGGTGTAGCTCAATAAGTATCCGGATGTGCGGTGCATAGGTAGAAAAGAAGCAATCTGACTGTCTGGTTGTGAACTGTAATCTCCGACTAAAGTTCTTGTGAAATTTCAGGGCACAGAACCGTATATAGGCAGCATTGCACACCAAAGTAGTCCGCTTGTTCCCTTCCTTCAAGAAACTCGATATGGAACTTAACATATGCCACTGGAGAGCCATGATCCTCTTCGACTGCAAGACGGCTCTGTGACAGCAGGACTGTTCTGACCAACTGCGAGCTGCTTTTGGGGAGGAATAACCATCCCAAACAAAACAGCCACAAAAGCAGATGGTGTCTGTTTTGTGGCCAAAACTGGTCAAGTAGCTATCATACTACTGGTGCAGCAACGCACCATCACTGGGGACTGGTACGCCAACCAATGCCTGCCGCAAGTGCTAGAAGCCATTTCCAGGCGCCGTCCAAGGACTCGTGCTCGTGGTGCCCTTCTCCATCACAACAATGCACCTACCCACAAGTCTGGGAAAGAACTTACATTCGCCGCCTGGTGAAAAGATGCCGTGTGTAGAGGGTAATAAACCCTAGCACAAGAAAGATGAACACATAAAGGGCTTTGCTCTATATACCCCAGTGATGTCAGAGCCTCAGGTGTTGTGGCAGTCTGTGGACCTAGATCCAAATCAGGCAAATTCAATGATGAATTGGCATTAGTTGGTTCCAAAAAAACAAAAAACAAACAATTTTGTGGTAGGATGTTAACAGTGCACCATAGATGGATATGTGCACATTCAGAGGGTCAAGTAATTGCACAAATGCAATAGATTACTACACACAAAAAAAATGTAATCAAAAATTATTTACAATTCATTCCAAAACAAACAATTCACACACACATAAAATTGACGTTGAAATAAGAAAAATAGTTTGTACAGCACAAAGGCGGGTATCCACTACTAGATATACAAACGAGAGCACGATTACGACATTGCAATCGTGCTCTCGTTTGTATATCTAGTGATGTGCCTAGATTGAACGTTCACCCGTTCAGTCCAGGCACATACTGGATCGTCAGGTTGACCAGCATGTACGGGCGATGATAGATGTCTGAAGTGACCAGCGTGCACGGGCATCGCTGGTTGCTTCCAACCAAAACATGCCCGATGCATGCACGATTTGCAAGTGATTGCACGATAACGACGTCGTTATCGTGCAATCGCTTGCTAAAATTGCCTAGTGGATACCCCCTTAAGAGTCTCGAACATGTAACCATGTAATATTGTTTTGTACAATTCTGTGGTCATTCACACTTACATATGTTCATTTATATATCAGTAACCAAATATTTGCTTTTGCACATTTTTAAGAGTAGGCTCCCTTTTTCCACCCTATGCCTTTGATAACGCCAGTTAAATTGTTAATGGACGTTAACGCACACAATCTGTGAAAAGGTCATGGATTTGTGCGTTAACAGGGCCGCAGCACTCATTAACCACTTTATCAGGGATTTTTTTTTTTCACTGCCTGTGCAGGGCGAAAAAAAATCCCCAATAAGTGTTGCCAGCGGCCTCACTTCGGGGTTAAATTGAAGTCTCCCCTAAATATTTAAATCTCCAGCATGGCTGATTCCTAATTATTTTATATTTTTCTGATTAGGCGGGCAGCACGCCTGTCAAAAGGAAGCGCTTACATTTGTGACTCCATTGTCTAAACCAGAAAACAATTATCTATTATAAGATTCATCTCCTGTTTGATTCCATTAGGAATGCTGAAGTAGTGTTTTTATGGAATTATTACTAATTTGACAGTAGTTTTTAGATTAGTTTGAACACGACAAATGGAAAATGAGATTGTTGTTGTAGAAATTAGTTTAATTAGGCTGACAGGGATTCACTGTTCAACTCATGAGGAAGTGGCTAGATGCCGTGAAACGCTTTGCAACTTAAGTGAGATTTTCACCTTTAATTTTAGGTATATCTATTAATGTGTCTTATTTTATCATGTGATACTGCTTTAAATTGACAACACTGACAGAGGTGTGAGGGGGTCAGAACTTACACCAATTACAATCCAACATGAATACATACCATCTTTATAAACAGTGCTGCAGCTGCTTTGAACCTAGTTGGGAGAAAAAAAAATAAACAATATATTTACTAGTGAAAAACTATGCGCAGGCCTCATGTAGTATACACAAAGCGTACTAGATCATATAGCTAAGGTAGATTGAAGGTGATGAGGTTTTTTTAACTGGAGTATATTATTTGATTTTTAAAAGTTACACCCACATAAGAAATACAGTAATCAATATATCAGGGAGACAAGGTCAATGTACAATAATAGAAAGATTAACAGCGCACTCTGAAAGAAGGACATGCTAACACAAATGTGACAGGCCAGATAGAACCAAGATGCATTAAATAAAGCAGAAACAAGCGACTCAATGACATTTAGTAACAACACAGCGCATAGCTTGTAGGTAATACACAGCACATAAATATATCAAAACCCCACACAGGTTAATAGAAGTGAAGTGGGTACCTAAAGGCAACATACAGGCCCACGCAATCAGGAAATATTATGTAGCAGTGGGACGAATATGAACCCACTCAGGTTATGAGTGTAGGTTTCACTTTGGGATGGGGTATTTAACACCAGGTTTTCCTTTAAGTAATCATCTACAACATGTTTAACACACCAACTGTTGAGGATTACTGGTAAATCTAATATGTGGTCACATCAAGATACTCTAAAGGTGGCCATACACGGCACGATATACGTGCCGAATCGACGGATCGGCACGATATAGGTGCTATATCGTGCCGTGTATGGGCACGATATAATACCAGATATTGTGCTGCGCGCTCCTGCGGGATCATAAATCGCATCCCCAGATCTTCCCGCAGGTTCATATGATCTGGGATGCGATGTACGATCCCATTCAGATGGTGGAAGGGGGAGCCGGCATATCGTGCGGTCAGTGGGGACCACGCGATTGTCAGCGGGGACAGCACGATCAGTCTGCCGACGGATCGGCAGTCGCCCTACACGGTGCATCGCACAGTGTATGGCCACCAATAAAGATGCTGATCCAGGTTCCTCCTTTTCAGCGCTCCTCCACGCATTTTCTCCTTCCTCTCACCCTCTTAAGCAACCCATACACAGTGCGATAAATCAGCCGATCTGACAGATTGGTACGATTTGGCTGCTATATCGCACAATGTATTGGCATGATATTGGACAGAGCGCACACCCGTGGGATTGTACATCGTACCCCCAGATCTTACTGCAGGTTCAGTCAATCTGGGGATGCGATGTGCAATCCCATGCAGCGCTATGTGGGTGGGGAGGGGTAGACGACATGGGCGGTCGAGTTGTCGGACACCCTGACGCGTCGCACGGTACATATTGTACCGTGTATGGCCTGTGCATCCATGTTCCTTTTCCTTCCTTTTATACATATTTGGTTTTGGGCAATATTGTGATGTTATCGGTTGAATTCCAGGAGTGTCTTTGTTAACATCATGAGGTATATGTGATGAGTAATTATATGAAATGAGAAGTGTTTGGAAACTGTAGCTGTGTTATGCAGTATCACTCTGGAAGTAACATTACTGACAGATGTGGGAGGGGTCAAAGGTCACTAACTGTAACTCACATTATAAAAAAACAGTTGGTTTAAAAAAAATTTAGAAAAAAAAAAAATTATGGAGTGTGGAGTAGTTGCACAAAGCAACCAATCAGCTTCTGTCACTTAATGAGATGACAGAAGTTGGTTGGTCGTTTAGGCAACTTCTCCACTTTTGCTCTCCAAAGGGTAGATATACTAAAGCTTCTAGAAAATTAAACGTGATTATGTTGCCACAGAACACCTCAATTTGTCTGTTTTAGAAGCTTTAGTAAATCTACCCCCAAGGCTTGATGCATCTCCCCCTGGTGTGTATAGCAAGTATATAAGCTAAATAAGCCTGTTTATTTGTGAGGAGTTATGGGGCCTATTTATATAAAAACTGAAACCCACATTCACCATTAAAGGTTAGTCTGCGCGTAAGCCTGTGAGATAGTCATGCGAATCAATCTGGCCAGAGTCTGTTTGTTAGTTGGCCATCCCCCCTTATGGAATCCTTATAAGATGAAGAGGCAGTCTGATTTCCTGATGGAACTAGTGCGGTCCACGTACATCTTTAGAGCACTGACCACATCCAAAGAGGCCTCACCTGCCGAGAGGTCTGGTGATTGAAAGGCCGGAACCACAATTTTCTCATTAATGTGGAAATGAGAAACCACTTTGGGAATGAAGCCCGGGCGCATTCTAAGAACAGCCCTGTCCTGATGAAAGATTAAAAAGGAGGAGAGACATGAAAGAGCCAATAAATTCGATGCCCTACGGGCAAATGCTATGGCCAGAAGAAACAGTCTTCGCAGTGAGCCACTTGACAGCCACTAATTGCAAGGGTTCGAATGCAGGTTCCTGAAGTGCGTGGAGAACCACTGACAATTCCCACGGAGTCACAAAGGGAGGTTGAATACATAAAACACCCTGCAGGAAGGTGTGAACATATGGTAGAGAAGAAATTCTGCGCTGGAACCAGATGGACAGAGCAGAGACATACACTTTTAGAGATGCTAGGCGGAGTCCAATATCCAATCCAGTCTGAAGAAACGCAAGTATTCTAGAAACTTAAAAATCTGAGGGTCATTGTTTCTAGGGGCACACCACTCGAAATATGTATGCCATACCCGGTAATAAATCTTGGCAGAGGCCGGTTTACAAGCTCTGATCATGGTCTGGATCACAGAGCTAGAAAATCCCTTAGACCTTAGGAGGGATATCTCATGGGCCAAGCCGTTAAAGACAGGTGGGCCAGGTCTGGATGTAGACAGGGACACTGAGGTAACAGGTCTGGTCGTAGAGGAAGTTGAAGAGGAATGTCTTTGGAGAGACTTTAAAAGGAAGGAATACCAATGCAGTCTGGGCCAAGCCAGAGCTACCAACAGGACTGTGCCCCCTTCCTGGTTGAATTTCCGAAGAAATCGAAGAAGGGATATTGGAGGGAAGAGGTACGCCAACTGGAATGTCCACCTCACAGATAATACGTCGACAAAGGCCGCATTGGGATCCCTTGTACTGGCTCCATACACTGGAAGTTTGTGGTTGTGGATATCATGGCCTCAAGACACATTTGGCAGACCCAATTTTTCCACCAGAAGCTGAAAGACTTCTGGATGTAGAGACCACTCTCCTACATGCACGTCGTGACGGCTGAGGAAATCCACTTACCAATTGAGAATTGCGGGGATTAGCACTGCAGAGATGGCTTTTGGTCCATGTGAGAATGCGGGACATTTCTGCCATTGCTGCCAAACTTCGAGTGCCTCCAAGGTGATTGAGGTAGGCCACTGCCGTGGCGTTGTTGAACTGTACTTGTACTGGCCTGCTCTGAAGAATATCCTGACCCAGAGTGAGCTCTGCAGATGGCTCGGAATTCTAGGACGTTGATTGACAAGACCGCCACGGCTGGAGTTCAGCTTCCTGGAAGGAGTGCTGGCCAGCCACCGCACCCCACCAGCGGAGGCTTGCGTCCATGGTTAGGAGTTCCCACTTCAGGATCCAAAAGGGGCATCCCTTGTTCAAGTGGGATGTTTGTAGCCACCAGGCTAGGGACAGGCGAACCTCCGGGGAAAGACTCATCTGAGATCTGAGCAGATGAGGCAGCCAGTTCCACCTGAAGATCAGGTGTTGTAGGGGCCTGGAGTGAAACTGAGCGAACTCCACCATGTCGAAGGTGGACATCATGGATCCCAGGGCCTGCACTGCAGAGTGAATTGACACTTGGCGACTGTGTAGTAGTCCACGCACCTGGTGCTGTAATACAGGGATATTTTCTGTCGTTAGGAAGATTCTCTGAGCCTGAGTGTCGAAAAGGGCTCCCAGATGTACCATTCTTTGAGAAGGTTACAAGGAAGACTTTTTCCAGTTGATAAACCAACCGTGCGTTTGTAGAAAGGCAATGGTTACCTGTAGTTGGCAGTGAAGAATTTCTGGGGAGCTGGCCAACGGAAAAGTCTGATCCCTTTACGATGAAGATAGGCTGCCATAACTGTTAAAAGGCCAAAAGGCAGAGCCTGAAATTGTTAATGTTGCTGTAGTATAGCAAACCGAAGATAGGTACATGTAGGTTAGCGTCCTGAATGTCCAGAGACACCATAAAGTACCCACGCTCTATAGCCAGGATAATAGAGCGGAGGGTTTCCATACGAAACCTGGGAACCCTGAAACTTGTTCAGAGACTTGAGGTTGAGGATAGGCCGATGAGCCCCGTTGGGCTTCAGAACTAAGAAAAAGGGAAGAATAATAGCCCTTCCCTCGCTGTGCAGAGGGGACCGGAATTATTACTCCTGAGAGCAGTAAGGACTGAATAGCCTTTTGGAGCAGCAGGGCCTTGCGTGGGAACGATGGAGGGCCTGTGCAAAAGAACTGCTGGGGAGGGGGGGGGGGGGGGCGCCTCAGGAAGGATAGGGCATATTCGTGGGAGACCACTTCTCTTACCCAGGCATCTGATGCGGTCTTACGCCAGAAGAGGCCCGCCCGGTCAGGCTGAAGGCTTGTCCTCAGATTTGGTAGGTGGACGTCTAGTAGTCCAGGTCTGTTTGGTTCTAGGCTTGGAAGCCTTAGTTGATGCTTGATACCTTGAAAAGGACTGACCTATAGCTTCTCCTTGAAGACGAAAGGATGACATCCGAGGCTTCAAGATGTACAGAGGGCAGGAACGCCGTCTTGGAAGCTGCCAAGGTAGTCACAATTTTGTCCAATTCTGGACCAAACAGATTATCCCCTGAATAAGGCAGAGACGCCAAAGCCTTTTTAGAGTCCGCATCTGCCTTCCATGAGCAGAGCCAAACAATACAGTGGGCTACTACAGAAGTGGCAGGTGCCTTGGAGGCCAGGAGAGCTGTATCCATGGCTGCTTCAACCAAATAGGATGCTGCATCTCTAATGTAAGATATGTAGAACAGCTGTTCCCTCGAAGCATCAGAGGGAAATGTCTCTCTAGGGCCTCTGCCCAACTCTCAATGGCCTTAGACACCCAGGCCGTAGTCCTAGCAGGACAAGTAATAGCTCCTGTAAGAGTATATAGATTGTAGACAAGCTTCCATCCTTCTATCTGTAGTCTCCTTCAAGAAGGCTGCAGTATGGATAGGTAAGGTAGCATATTTGACCAGACATGTCACGTGGGATTCCACTGCTAGGGGAACTTCCCATTTAGTTCAATCAGTAGCGGGAAGAGGGTAAAAGGAACAACCGCTTAGGCAGCTGAAATCTTTTACTGTGCATATTCCATGCCTCACTCATATGATCAGATAGCTGATCCGAGTAAGGAAATTCTGGTAAAATTACCTTTCATCGTTTAAAGGATGGCTGCTTTGCCATAGGAGCAGGTTCTGTCCCTTCTATTTGAAGAATAGATTTTACAGCTCTTAAAAGTGCAGGTATATTTACTTTAGAGAGGGGTTCCTCGTCTCCCGAAGAGAAGTCAGAGTGAGAGAGGTCTGCATCTTCTGTTTCCCCAGAAGTTAAATCAGAATCTGATAGCTGGGTGGACTGGGAAGATAACACATTACGCTTAGTAGGTTTACTAGGTAAGGGTCTCTTCTTTTGCAGCATTTGCTGAAAAGCTATAGCGGTATCCACCGCACTCTGCACTGAAGTAGAGAGTAGGTCTACCCATGGGGGAGGCAAAGGATTTGCAGGGAGTAGCTGCTGTGGCCACCCCGTAGGGGGAACTACCACAGGGACAGTTAGATGGTCCACAACTTTTGCCAGCACCTGTGAAAAAGTATCCCAGGGTGGGTCCTGAGGTGAGGACATCGGGGCTGATGGGCCTGGGGCAGTATAATACGATGCACAAAGACCATCCTGAATGAGGTCCTCAGAAGTTAAGCCTGCTGAGCAGGACTTACAAGACACCAGAGTGGGAGGAGCAGGCTGCTTGTCAGTATTGCTTCTACCAGTCATAGCTGCAAAAATAATGTAACACACAATATGACACAGTGCAATGTGCAAGCCAGCTGTATGTGTAATATGGCATAGTGTAGTGCGCAATATCGATATATAGTATGAGATAGCCCTCACAAATATATGGAGATGTGAGGTACAATGAACCCCCTATACCTTTAGTATGCCAGGGTTATAGTAGAAGAAAGGGAAAGGTATAAGCTGACAGACATATGAAAAAGAAAACAGACAGCAGCGCTAGCATAAGTCGCATACAATGCAGAATATACAATATAACTACAGTGGGCACTAAAATCAACTAACAGACCGCAGTGGCTGGTAGGCTATAGAGCTATATAACCTGGCCCTTGGGAGAGGTATTCAGGGAGACTGGACCCAGCGTTCTCGGAGACCTGAATGCAGAAAATGGCTGCCGTGAGTCTTAGAGGGGGCGGAGGGTGAGGGAGGAGCAGCAAGACTGCAGTGGAATGGCACACTGAGCTGTGGGAGGGGCCGCAGGGAGAGCGCCTTCTCCCCTATGCTGACTTTAACCACTGGGTCCCCTGGCCTTACACATGCCCTGCGCCAGTGTTTGGAATGCCCTGGTGGGTCTAGTGGAGTCCAGAACGAAACGTTGGCCACATCAGCGACTCCGGTCTGTCTCCTAAGACCGCAGGTAAGACTGCGCATACACGTGGGTCCCCAAGAGCGGGGATCCGCCTTACCTGCCCCTTGAGTCCCGACTACAGTCTGGGGTCCGGGGAGCCTCGCTAGCTAGGTGCCCCTCAAAACCCCTCCGAGTGTACATAGCCGAGGGCTGGTGTCACGGCAGCAGTGCAGATGTCCAAAGGACTGTCTCGTGTTGCTGCTCATTAGTAGAATAAATTAAACTAAAATTGGGTTGGGTTGCTTAATTGCAGCCCCATAAAAACGGTGATCCAGCTCCTGTCAAACACCAACAAAACCGAGTTGCTCTCAGGCTGTGGGCGGAGTATAAGGGGAAGGACCGGAGCAACTTGTGATTGAAAAGCTTTACTGTTGGTGTCCGGTCCTCCAAATCCCACCTACACCCCATTGTCTCCCTGTGGAACCCTATGGGGGGAATTCAATTCAGCGCGATGATTAATAGCCACAGGACGGAGCTCCCGCAGCTATTAAATTGAATGCGCTGTGTGCCTTGTCAGGAAGCAGGTAAGTCAGAGAATGCCGGTTCTCACGAATTAACCTGGGTGTTAAGGTGCGGTAACCGGCATTCTCCAACTAAAGTGCCAGGCGTGCGGCTGTTAGCGCTGCGCTAAACCGGCAAACAGCTGCGTGCCTGGCACTTTTGTCGGATTTCTCCTCGCATTCCCAGGGGGGTGCGAGAAGAAATCCTTTGCCCATCCAAACAGAGCGTTGTACTGAATAGCTGCGGGAGCTCTCTCCTGCAGCTATTCTACATCTCACTGAATTGAATTCCCCCCTATGGACTCTGAAGAAGAAATATCAGATTAAGAATGACCGATTGCTTCCTACAATCTAATATGGGAAACTACACTAAATATTCTTTGATTTAAATCGCTTAATAATAAAATGTTGCCCCAGTTTTTTTTCTGTTACATTCATTTGGACCACTCTATTGAAGGCACATCAATTGCCACCCACAGTGTTTGATCTTCTAACAATTCATGTAAACACAGTAGTCTGCAAAATGTACAGTAACCAAAATAAAACATAATACAAATACAGTTTTCATCTTCATTTTCCATTAGATACGTACCAGCTATTATCTTCCATCTATGCAATATTGTAGCATGGATGGTATAATTGGTTAGCATTACTGCCTAACAGTATTGAGGTTGTGGGTTCGATTGCCATTATGGCCCTGTGTGGAGTTTGTATATTCTCCCTGTGTTTGCGTGGGTTACCTTCTGCATGCTCCGGTTTCCTCCCACACTCCAAAAATATAATGGTAGTTTAATTAGTTCCCCCCCCCCCCCCAAAAAAAAAAAATACCCCTAGTGTGTGTGTGTGAGAGCATGTGGTAGGGAATATATATTGTAAGCTACAATGGGGTAGGAAAAGAAGTGTAGCGCTGGTAGACATAAAATTTATTAGATCACAAGGTTAAGCTAAACAATGTATATACACATAAAAAATAGACAATGGGTCTCTCCAACTGTAAATGGATGTTTCAGGAAAACCTGCTAGATTCTCGCTGACTTCCCATCGCAAGGTTAGACGATCCCACCATGACCACCAGTTGGTTAACACTTGGCGACTCCAGCACCAGAGGGACAGGGACTACACTTTTTACTCCAGACCCCATGATGTATACTCCAGACTAGATTATTTTCTGCTCCCACAGGGATTTTTTACATTTGATTAATTCCACTACCATAGGTCTTATTACGTGGTCTGACCACGCCCCCATTTCTCTGACCCTTGAGACTTCATGCCCCTATTCAAAGCAATGTGTGTGGCATCTTAATGAACAAATTCTAGCTGACCCACAATTTTATTCTCAATTGGTTGAGGCAATTAATGATTACTTCTCCTTTAATGAGACACCTGAAGTCTCCGAGGTCAGTGTGGGAGGCTCATAAATGTGTTTTACGGGGGAAACTTGTCCAACTGGGGGCCTGATTCAGACCCGCTCGCAAGCGTGTCGATGTTGGCCCAGTGCGCATGCGCGAGATCCGGATAGCGACGGGCAAGCCGTCACTCCGGGTCTCGTACCAAAGGGGGCGTGCTGTCGATGTTGAGTGACAGCACGACCCCTTTGGTGGGCGTGGCTGCCCAGAAGGAGGCGTTCCCATGGTAACTGTATGTATGGCACTATGATCTATGATTAGCCGCCGTGATGGAACAGGACCAAGTGTATAAACAGTTGGGTCCACTGTCTCACTTTGGGTGAATAATCAGCTGAGTAATCTCCGTTTGGAACTCCCGTGGCAAGCAGCAGAGCTCAGTGGGTTAGCTCAGAGACCAGTAGCCGCGATAACACTGTTTCGGCAGCAAAGTGTCACAGCTCAACTCCTCCAAAGTGCCGTTGGTAATCGAAATACCCGTGGATGTAGTCAGCCGCAGACAATGCGTCTTAGGTTTAGCAGCAAAACTCAAAAGGAGCCCATGCGCCATACATACAGATCACTGAGGGAAGAGTCCCAGGAGACTTAAACGGAGACTGCATTTAAGGAAGCAGTTTCAGGCTGAGGTGAGCCACTGGACCAAAGTGGGAATTACACCACGGCACCCTCAAATTAATCCACACACTCCAACAATCCCCACCTTCACTCCCCTGTGTCACACAGACAGCGCATTACTGGAATATTTTTAATTCAATTATATTGGACATTGCAGACCCTTTTCATCTGCGTGATACATTAATTCTTTTTATTCAGCATTTTTTACTATCTGGACTGATACATGTCAGAAATGTTACATTGAAGAAACATCGCTATCACCCCGTTTGTTTTAGTAGCTTGTATATCGATACATTACACTCATTAGGCTTATTGTCTATTTTTTGTGTGTATATTCATTGTTTAGCTTAACCTTGCGATCTAATAAATATTTTATTTGTCTACCAGCGCTACACTTCTTTTTCTACATTGTAGTTTTCCTTAGTGGGTTGCAGTTTCCACTTAGTGTAGCAGCTCAGTAGTCAATTTAGTCCTCACACAGACTACATTGTGCACCTGTCTTCTATTTACAATGGGGTAGGGACTGATATGAATGGCTGAATGTCATCTGTAAAGCGGTGCGGAATATATGCACACTATATATATGGGATGTAGTCATAATCTCGGCTGTCGAGATGCCTGCGCTCAGAATGTCAACGCCAGAATCCCAACACCAGTGATAATCCCGTTGTCGGCATCCCGCCGGTAAGCAGTGGGTTTAGGCACTAGGGGGTGGGTTAGGTTTAGGCTGCGGGGGGGAGGTTAAATTTAGGCACTGGGGGGAGGATTAAGTTTAGGCAGCGGGGAGAGAGGGCTAGTTATGTACAGGGAGAGGGGGATGGTTAGGATACTGTTGGGATGTCAGTAATGCCAGCGTCGGGATTCTGACCGCCGAGATCCCGAGCTACTGCAACCTGTACCCAACTCCTATAAATAACTAATAATATTGTAAAATAATCATTTTTAATCTAAAAACAGTTTCACTGGTAATACATTTATAATACACTCCATATATAATGCATGTACTATACATTGTCCAAAAAGATCAATATCACAGGACTTACACTGAAGTCAAGTTGCTCTCTCTCTAGAAGTTCAATTTCCGCTGCATATTCTCGAACGATGTTGTATTTGGCCTTAAATGGTAGACCTTTTGAATATAAAGGAAACAGATGGCTGTAGGTGCCACTCTGAAAAACAAATATATTACCAGTCAAAGTCATTGTCGATCTTGAATGCAACACTTGCAAAGTATTTTGCATGGCCGTTTGTGCAGTGTGAAACCAATGGGTGCATACACACGTAAAGATTTTCTGTCCAACCATCCAACTAGTTGATTGGATGAAATGAAAATCTGGTAACATACGAAAGCAAATGACAATCAGCAATTTGCTCCCAAATGCCGGAAAAGGTATGCAGTCGGGGAGCTGGCGGACCTAATCCCAACAGCCGGCTTCCCGACTGCTTTATCTCGGCGAGGGTTAAATGACAGGCGTCTAAATCTAGACGCCTGTCATTTTACCGACGCTGGGAGACCGGCATCCCGATCGAAGTGATGCCGGGGCCGAGCGCGGACAGCTGCGGGGGAGGAGGGTTAGGTTTAGGGCTCCCGGGGGGGGACTTAGGGTTAGGCACCCCCCTGGGAGGTTAGGATTAGGCTAGGGGAAGGGGGGGTTAGGGTTAGGTACCCCTCCCCCGGGGTACTTAGGTTTAGGCGGCGGGGAAGGGTGGGTTAGGTTTAGGCACTTGGGGGGGGAGGTTAGGGTTAGGGGGTAAGAAATAGGTTAGTAAGTACTTACCGTCGACGATCGGGATTTCCACCTCTGCCGGGATGCTGCTGTCGGGATTCCAACCGCTGGGCAGGGGTCTGGCGGTAAATCATACAGATTCCGCCGGAAAATGGACAAAAACTGTTGTTTGAACAAATTGTTTTGATCAAACATTTAACAAACTTGTCTGACCGACCATTTTTATCTGTTTTCTGGTATTTAGGAGCAAATTGCTGATCATCAGTTACTCCCATACCTTACCAGATTTTCATTCCAACCAATCAACTACAGAAAATCTTTACGTGTGTACCCAGCCATAGATGTGCGTTTCTTGTAGAATTATAATCATACTACAGAACATGATCTAGATCAAGTGTTATCAAGACTGCTGACAATGTGGACAGCTGGATTTTTATTTCCACTTCCCTTTCCTAAAATATGGTCTATTGGCATTTCATTAGATTTTATTGGTTTCAAAAAGTGGAAAAATGGCCAGTTACATCATTTATACATATTCAAGCATTTACATCCCCAAACCAGCAATTTCAAAGGGTGTGCAGACTTTTTATATTAGGCTTCAAGGTTACATATGGGTAACTGAAATTTAGGGTGTGAAAAAACGAATGTCTACAAAATACCATTCCTAAATGTTCCCATTCTTCCGAGAACGTTTAAATATTGCCATGACTGCAAAATACACAAACAGATGAAAATCAATAAATAGAAACAAATAATATCCACATACTTATTAGTATCCCGCCAAAATATATTTAGAGCTCACTCCTATTAGGTACAAATTTGCAAATGCGTGTTTGCTTCATGAAACTCACATCGCATGACTGTGCGCACCCGAGACACGCAAGAGAAGTCGAGACAAAATGCGACCTGGGAGAAGCGCATGAAAAAGTCAGGAAACCATCCCGAGCCCAAAAAAGTGAGATTACAGGACCCCCTTTTCATCACTCTTTGAGAGCGTGCCCAGCACTTACGCTGCCCCCAAGCTCTCCCCTCTGTGAATAGATGACGTCCGCATGCGCATGGCATCTATTCACCAGTGTATATCACTGCACCACAATTTTTCCCAACCGCAGGACACTGCGGTCCGCGGGTGGGGACGGCACCCAGCATGCTGTTTTAGCGTGGCGACGCCATAAAGGGCAGAGTACATTCTGCCCATTTGAAATCTGGCAGGACGCGGCGCCCCACTAAAACAGCCCCGCAGAAACGCTACACCTCCACATACCTGTCCCATATAATTTACACTTCCACATACCTGTCCTACATCATTTAACCCATTATTAAGGTTTTTAGAGAAATTCACCTCAAATTGACACGTCTTTATTGGCCAAATTATCTTCAAGTGCATGATTAGTCATTGGGAGGGGTGTACAAGAGGTTCTGTACTGCATCCTGACATTTTTTACCTTAGAATAAAGATTTTCCCTACTTTGGGGTGCGCAGAAAACCCCCCCGCAAATTTCCTCTGCAATCAGATTCCAAAGCATTTATTTTTCAAATGTAATTCCCAGTGTGAGTTCGACATGAGAATGGCTTGCAGGACCCAACTTGCGCCTAATTGGAATGAGCCCTTAGAGCAGGGATGGGGAACCTCAGGCCCGGGGGCCGTATTAGGCCCCCAGAATAAATTGGTCTGGCCCTCAGAGCTTTTTTCCGCGAGCCTCATCTGCTTAGCAGGATGCCTAGAATGGCGCCCTGCAGCCAGAATTTATGGAGCAGTGCCGCCTGAAGCGTCCTTAGGATGCTTCAAACAGTCACACAGCTGTGCTTACATCTCTCCGGAGCATCATCAGGATGCTCCAGGCACTGCAGTAATCTCCGGCAATTGTTGCCCCGCCCCTATGTGACATCACAGAGGGGGAGTGGCCTGCACCAGGCCAGCGAATAGTGTTATATATATCAAAATGGCCCTCGGCAGAAGAAAGGTTCCCCACCCCTGCCTTAGAGTATAAGACAGTGTAAAGTTTGCTTAACGGGTACTGGGGCCAGGTGAGTAAATGCTGGAATGAAACAAGCGTAGAAATGATTGTACTTGCCATACAACCTAACGTCTTTTTGTTTAATCTTTGTTTACAGTGTACCAAAAATATCAAAATTAACCCGATGGCAGGGGTTTAAAGAGATTTTATTTTTTACATTAAGAAATAAGCTGCATACACAGACAAACGATTTAGTAAATGAACGATTTTGGTAAACTATTTTCGTTCATTTTTTCAAGGGAAAAATGAACGAAATTCCTTTACTAAAATCGTTCATTTACTAAATGTAATGAACAAATTTTTTTGAACTACAAATGGTTTTTGCATATTCCCTTACTGAAAATCGTTGTGTTGGTCAGTCAGGCTGAACTACAAACGTGAATCGCGCATGACCAATAATCGTTCATCGTTTTAACTCAGAAAGTGAGCAATTTTTACAACGACTGAACAACATCGTTATCGATAATCGTTCAAAAAATCGTTGTGTGTATGCACCTATAAGCATTAAATCCATATTTTGTAAGTTAGCATGAAAGGCTAAACCCTATCCAAAGAATAAGTATCCACAGAACAAAAGAAGAAATATACACAGTAGAAACGGAGGGACAGGGTAATTAAGCACACAAACTAAGAAAAATATTGGCACTTTGTGTTCTGCTCTCCGACCTCGGGTGGTGTCTTGGTATAGGGATTGATATTCTTTAAGCCTGCAGCAGACGCAGTGGGTTGTATTGTGCAGAGCACAGTGGGATTACAATTTATGTACTGCATCAGACCAGAATTCTATTTACTTACATTTGTAGTAAAGAATACAAACATTAACTCTAGTAATTCTTACAGCATTAATGAATAATCATATTATAACATGAACTAAGACCGTGTGACTAGTACAGGCTCAGTAAAGATTTGCAGGGAGGCACCACTCCCTCCCTGATAACTGTAGAAGTAGGGTCTGTGGTGCACAGTTATCTTGCAGATATATGCTGGAGAAGTGGAGCTTTCCAAATTGCTGAGGAATAAGTGACTAGAGATAGATGCGAGAACACAGTAAAGAGATATAGGGAAGGGGGGATGGTGACAGACAGATAAGGAATAGCACAAAGGAGAGGGACGCAGAGAGGAGGGGGAAAAAGGAGGAAAGACATGGAAAGGGGAGGGGGTTCGAGGTAGGGGAAAAAAAACCAGCAATGCCTGGTCCATAATTCTAGTTATGTTACGAAAGAGGAAAAACATGACAAGTTCCTTCTGGCTTTTCTTGTTAAGACATGATAAAAATATTTAGTTAGTCTTCTCAATGTATGGAGGGACAGAGGAAAAGGAATTGCTGCACTTATATTAAATCCTTTCCGCATAGTCCATTTTTTTGCACTGAAAGCCACAGAATCAAATTTGGGATATTACAGGAGAACCTGCTGGAGAAATCTATGTGGACTTGCACATTTGAAGCAATTTATTTATATTATTCAACAGTGTAATACATAGCTTTTGCTACATAAAATTATTCACAAATTTGGCATTACTTGCTCAGTAACCCAATGATCAGTAAAAGTTGTCTTGCACAGCACAAGTGTGAACATTTAAAGATTTCATAGTAGAGGTAATAAAACGACCCTGCATATCAGAAAATTATTGTGTACCTGTACTTATTTCTTTCTGAATAACTTAATAAAAAAAATGTACTTACCAAGTAACCAATCCTATGATGGAAGCCTTTGAGATGTTTTATAATAAAATAGATAGGTCCACTCATTTTGCACAAACTGCATGTGAAAGCATTTGCACGGTTACCTTGTGGATACATCTGTATTATATATTGTAAGCCTAAAAAAAACAAAATAAGACCATCACTTTTCCTGTCCGTTCTCAAAGCACACACCAAACTATTACGGTCTAAAACTGTTAAAAGAATGCAGAGCCGGCCCTATCCAAATTAGTGCCCTGGCAAGATTTTGGTGGTGCCCGCCATGGGATCACAGATCACAGCACAGTATCCCTCACACAGCAACCCTGTTCCCAGCACAGCACCCCTCACAGCACCTGAGCTAACAACTAGCCGTCGTCCAGGTGCCTTTCCCAGCACCTGAGCTAACAACTAGCTGTCGTCCAGGTGCCTTTCCCAGCACCTGAGCTAAAAACTAGCTGTCGTCCAGGTGCCCAGTCCCCGCAAACTGCCACGGGCTGTTCCGCCACAGCCTGCTCACTGTGTGCTTCTGCCAGGCCCGATCGGAGCTGTCAGCTGAGCTCCGATCATTGACGCTGCACAGTGACAGTAGCAGATGCCATAGTCTCTGCCCAGCTAGCAGCAGGTGCCCTGGCTGTGCCTGCCCCAAACCTCTGCCGGTCCTAGACGGCCTTGGGTGCCCCTAGGCATTTGCTTAGTTTGTCTATGCCTAGGGCCAGCTCTTAATGAATGCAATGAAAAGCACATCACTTCTCAGGAATAGCCAGCAAAATGTTTTGGTGCAGTCACTGACACCTTATGAATATTAGAACACCAAAAGCAGTGCCATCAGAGCAGCATTATATGTTGTTCAAATGGAGCTGTCTAACAACAAGAACAAAGTAGAAGTGCCAGGATGTAAGTGAGACAGGGTTTCAAGTTTTGTGTGGTATTAAAAAAATGACATTGCATATTGAAGTGCAAGATTATAGAAATAAAAAGAAATGGAGGAAAGGGTACAGTTTTAGGGTGGGGTAAACTTCTTTTTCAGAAAAGAGTAGTGTGCGCTTAGAGCGGTTATGCAATTTACATGCGTTGGAAAAGTGCATTTCTAGGTGCACTTTGCCCAGTGTAATCCTTAAAAAGGAAAGCAAAATGTCACATGCAACAAACCCTGTTCTGTGGTACCCTCACTCATGATTTGAGACATAAAAGAGGCTAAACTGCACAGCATTTTTGGGAAAAGAGGGTGGTGCTAACCCAAAAGCAGGTCAGACTTTTATATGATACTTATACTTTGGCATAGTGAGCTTGTTCAGGTTATTTCCTCTCTGAAAACCTAAGCGCATACCCTTAGGATCCATGTGCAGTTGTAGCATACTTCAAAAGGAATTTCATAGGGAAAAGCTATCCAGTTGAAAAATAAATGTAGATGTAATTATATATATATATATATATATATATATATATATATTATATATACACATATACACACACACACATATACATACACATATACACACACATTCAGGTGCATAAATATTGGGACATTGACAGAATTTTCATATTTTGGCCACTATTCACCACCACATTGGCTTTGAAATGAAACAAACAAGATGTGCTTTAACTGTAGACTTTCAGATTTAATTTGAGGGTAATTACATCAAATCAGGTGAACGGTGTAGGAATTACAACGGTTTCTATATGTGCCTCCCACTTTTTAAAGGGCCAAAAGTAATGGGACTATCAACTGAAAGGTTTTTCATGGACAGGGGTGGGCTATTCCCTCGTTATTTCATTATCAATTAAGCAGGTAAAATGTCTGGAGTTGATTCTAGGTGTGACATTTGCATTTGGAATCAGTTGCTGTCGACTCTCAATATGAGATCCAAAGAGCTGTCACTATCAGTGAAGCAAGCCATCGTTAGGCTGGAAAATCAAAACAAACCCATGAGAGAGATAGCAAAAACATTAGGTGTGGTCAAATCAACTGTTTGGAACATTCTTAAAAAGAAAGAACGCACCGGAGAGCTCAGCAACACCAAAAGACCTGGGAGACCACGAAACACAACTGTGGTGGATGACAGAAGAATTATTTCCCTGGTGAAGAAAAACCCCTTCACAACAGTTGGCCAAATCAAGAACACTCTCCACGAGGTAGATGTATATGTGTCAAAGTCAACAATCAAGAGAAGACTTCACAAGAGTGAATATAGAGGGTTCACCACAAGATGTAAACCATTGGTGAGCCACAAAAACAGGAAGACCAGATTAGAGTTTGCCAAACAACATCTAAAAAAGCCATTACAGTTCTGGAACAACATCCTATGGACAGATGAGACAAAGATCAAATTGTACCAGAGTGATGGGAAGAGAAGAGTATGGAGAAGGAAAGGAACTGCTCATGATCCAAAACATACCACCTCATCAGTGAAGCATGGTGGTGGTAGTGTCATGGCGTAGGCATGTATGGCTGCCAATAGAACTGGTTCCCTTGTATTTATTGATGATGTGACTGCTGACAAAAGCAGCAGAATGAATTCTGAAGTATTTCGGGCAATATTATATGCTCATATTCAGTCAAATGCTTCAGAACTCATTGGACGGCGCTTCACAGTGCAGATGGAAAATGACCCGAAGCATACTGCAAAAGCAACCAAAGAGTTTTTTAAGGCTAAAAAGTGGAATGTTATGCAATGGCCAAGTCAATCCCCTGACCTGAATCCAATTGAGCATGCATTTCACTTGAAGACAAAACTGAAGGCAAAATGCCCCAAGAACAAGCAGGAACTGAAGACATTTGCAGTAGAGGCCTGGTAGAGCATCACCAGGGATGAAACCCAGCGTCTGGTGATGTCTATGCATTCCAGACTTCAGGCTGTAATTGCCTGCAAAGGATTTGCAACAAAGTATTAAAAAGTGAAAGTTAGATTTAGGATTGTTTAGTTTGTCCCATTACTTTTGGCCCCTTAAAAAGTGGGAGGCACATATAGAAACCGTTGTAATTCCTACACCGTTCACCTGATTTAGATGTAATTACCCTCAAATTAAATCTGAAAGTCAGCAGTTAAAGCACATCTTGTTTGTTTCATTTCAAAGCCATTGTGGTGGTGAATAGAGGCCAAAATATGAAAATTCTGTCAATGTCCCAATATTTATGCACCTGACTGTATGTGTGTGTGTATATATATATATATATATATATATATATATATATCCCCTCCCCAAGATGCTCATAATATTTGGTATTGTTTTCCTTGATGTGCTTTGGGAGGAGTAACCACTGGTTACTAATTATCCACTTAGCACTGTGATAAAGTGAGATGTTTATCCCATCCTAGAAAACAGCTGGTTGTCATTATACAACTTACCAATAAGGGGTTCGTTTCGCTTAGGGTTTGTAATATAATCTTGCAAGTATCTGTAAAAAGGTCCCTTATATCTTGAACCTAAAAGAACATAGTTTATGCTTAAAATCATGTTAACTACTAAGTAAAATGAAACATGTTGAGCATTTCATTAAATTAATCACAAATATTAAGCACAGAGTAAACAATGAATCCCACTTATTGGTATATACTGAATGGAAAATCCATCACTATCAAAATCCCTGCATTATGCAGAGCACAATGAAAATATAATTCAATGGGTGCTGTTGTGATCATTTAGGAACACTATCATAGCTATAAATATGTTCAACCATAAGGGTGTGTTGATCCTGACCATGATGTGACGTTGGAATGGTGGCACTTTACCATAACCAAAATCACCAATTTTACATTGCAATCCACAGAGGTGTGCAGGAAAATTGGTGATGGTAGTGAACTGTAATCTACTGCAATGTGTGCAGCGGAACATCTTGGCACACATGGAGTACAACATAATACACCTGAAAGTGTAAAAAACTGCTTTCTATGACATTAAATGCTTTACAAAGAAGCCTAGTCATTAATACATTTTTAAGTAGTTGCATACATACCTTTGAAAGAATCTTCTGCCTTCAAGAGTAATTTCAAGCCAAAAACAAAACAAAGTTAATACATTAAATAGTATATTATATATACACAGTGCAAACAAATAATAAAACATGATTAGTGTTACCAACACTGGCACATTTTCAACGAATAGCAGTGCAACTTTAGCAGAAACATTTTTTTTAATAAGGAATAAAGTGTACAATAAAAAAAATAAATAAATAATATGCTTATATGAAAATCAGTTTTGGATGCTCATTCTCAAGGCAGATATGAGGAGCAGCAGGTAAGTGGTTCCATAAACTGTGCCAAAAGTGTGTAGTAGCGTGCCCATATTGTATATTATAGTATTACAGGTTGAGTCTCCCATATCCAAAATGCTTGGGACCAGGGGTATTTTGGATAATGGAATATTCCGTATTTTGGAATATTTACATATCATAAATGAAATATCTTGGGAATGGGACCCAAATATACACACAGAATGCATTTGTGTGTTATATACACACACACACACACAGCATGAAAGTAATTTTATACAATATTTATAATAATTTTGTGACTCAAACTAAGTTTGTGTACATGCATAAAATTCAGTTACCAAAACATTTTTTGTCACATATTATCCGCATTCAATCACTCGTAAATGACAGACCACCACCAAGAAGGAAAAAAAGAAATGTTCCCAGATTAACATATTTAATTTATTTTTGGTATAAAAGTATTATTGGATATGGATTGCTCATCATATCACTTTGCGTACTTTGGTGAATCTCAAACAGCAGTCTTCTGCATCGTTTTATGAAATTCATCCCCTCCACCTGCAGTACAAGCAGGACATTCTGAAGACTTGCTGCTCCCCAGTGTTTAGGGGCATGCCACATTACACTTTATTTTTTGACCAACACTTTAAACCGTTTGTACGGTATACAGTCGAGAGCTTGACCACACATAGTATTAAAATGAAAAAAATATATATAATACAAATATATACAATATGTTACAATTAAAAAAACGGTGTTAATTTATTGCATTATGGATTGATCTTTAAAAATCTGGTAAACAACATGTATATAACATTACCATTTTACGCTTTGCATACACACGAGGGGTGTGCAATAAGTTTCTGGATGTGCGGTGGATAGGTAGAGAAGACACAATCTGACTGTCTGGTTGGGAAATCGCCAAAGCCCCCTGCATCTCATAACAACCTATGCCATATCACCACAGTCCCCTGAATCTTATAACAACCTATGCCATATCACCACAGTCCCTTGCATCTCATAACAACCTATGCCATATCACCACAGTCCCCTGCATCTTATAACAACCTATGCCATATCGCCACAGTCCCCTGCATCTTATAACAACCTATGCCATATCACCACAGTCCCCTGAATCTTATAACAACCTATGCCATATCACCACAGTCCCCTGAATCTTATAACAACCTATGCCATATCACCACAGTCACCTGCATCTTATAACAACCTATGCCATATCGCCACAGTACCCTGCATCTCACCACCCACTGTCACCACAAACCCCACTGCTGCTGCCCTGCTGCTGAATCATTCAATGTAAAATCTCCCATCTTTTTCAATTAAACTATTTACTAATTGCGGCTTGTTTATTCCAGTTTATTTAAAGCATCTTAACAAAACACCATGAAATTTCCACCCGAAAAAAAAAGCCAAAATAATTACTTTATTTGCTTTACATTTTGAGTTACAGCAAAAATGCTGAAACGTCCATGCTAATTATTTTTTTTGTAGTACTAAAAAAAAATGGGAAACCTAATGTTGATTTAATCTAGTGTTTTTATTTCTGTTCCAAAAGCTTGCATTTTTGCTGTAACTCGAAACGTAAGGAAGATAAAGTAATTTGGTTTGGATTTTTGGAGTTGAATGGAAAAAGTTACTTTACGGGTCCAAATTTCATGGGGATTCCTTAATAAACACCTGTGATAGTTCAAATGAACTGAAATAAATAAGTGTATAGTATAACTGCAGCAAGAGTCCTTATAGCTTCTATTTTAGTGTTAGCAAGGATCGTCGGCAGCACAGTATTACTGTAGTAGTTTAATGTGCTGCACTTAAGAACGGTGACTAGAAAAGAATATATTTGAGAATCAGGCAACACCAGCACTTCACTTGTGGCTCTAGGAGCATGGACAGAGATGGACAATAACAGAGCTTCTTGTAGCACCTATTTCTGAACTTCGATACACTTTTATATTAATGGAGACTGAGAGGAGATGGTAAAGGAGAATAGGAAAAAAAAAAGTTGAAATAATGCAAATAAGCTTTTTATTTGTATTAATATTTCATTCATTTTCTTCTTTGGTATATTGTGAATCAAAAAAAAAAAAAAAGAAACATTTTGAAAAATAAAATTATCAACAAATTCATTCTAGCCAAAAAATGCATATTCAGATGTAGCAGACTGCACTACATCTCTCCCAAACACACTGCAAGACAGGTGGCAGCAGTCTACAGCCATATGACACCCTAATGAGAGGCCTCAAAATGCATTATTCAAATAGGGTATAGCACTGCATTAACTTCACCTTACCTTACAAAAGTATGCCCTTTTCTTTGAATAGGACGGTATTTCATTGGTAAAACTCATTTTAAATATTCAGTCCTATTGAACAAAACAGAAAAATAAAATTGAACATGCAAAAGCATGAAAGAGGTCATCAGAAGCACTCATAACATTCCAAACGTGTGCAAGTTGGTCTGAAACAAGTGAAGAACGATCAATCAACAGGTGAGTAAATTATGGCTACTTGGGGAAAATATTAACACAATATAAATGTTGTAGAAGTGATGACCATTCGATGTCAAAATACAGCTGAACTCAGCTGTTCAACATTGCTAATGGCCACTGTACACTACTGCACCGCAAACATGGTATTTTGCGCATTCAAGAACCATCGCAATGTTTTTCCATTTAATTCTTTTGATGCAACGATTATCACATCAAATGTTTTGATGGTGGTAGCCTAGCTATCATTTGATGGCGGCTTCCGGTGCCCACTTGTGTGCAGTCTGATGTCACACATGATACGCTTATGGTGCATACACACGAGAAACAAAAAGAGAATAAAGAATTCCTATAATGGTGTACACACAGAAGGAAAAATACACATGTATTATCTTAATCTGTCAGTTCCATATTATACTGTGACTCACATTAATATTAGTACCAAGGACTTGGGGCATATAGTAACTATTAGCCCTAGGGTGATATAAAGTGAGTAATGTAGCGGTTATGACATATTGATAGGTTACACATAACTGTACCCTTGAATGAAAAATAATAAAATGTAGTTTTTATTTTAATCCCTAAAATTATAAAATCAGCGAAATATTTGTTTTTATTGTTACAAATATATATATTATTGTAAAAACATTTAGAATTTTAATGAAAAGTGTTCAATAAATAATTACCACCTCAGATACACTTGTTGTCTGTGTATTATTGTGTGTTTATTCTTTATTATATTATTACCTATATTGTCAATGGTGTCAGGTGTCTTGAGACTTTAAGACCTAGGGCCATATTCAATTTGAGGCGAAAAGTCAGAGGTCGTACTTTTTGCCATCAGATAAGTTTTTTTCAGGGATAAAGTATTGGGTGCGTGCCCGCTTATCCCAGTATTCAATTAGGATGCGTCGAAAATGGGACCCGGCGGAAAGGTAAGTATCGAAAAGTCCTGTCAGTTTTTGGGGAAATCATGCTGTCACCCCCCCCAAAAGATGTTCTGACATGGGGGATCACTATGGGTACCCCCCGATTTGGCTTGCTGAAGCTACTCTGGGTTTTTAATAGCCGCGCCAGGAGCATAAATGCGGATTTTTAAGAAGTGGTGACGAATAGCACTTAGGGCTTTTTTAAAAAAAAAACCAACAACAACTAGTCCTATCAAATTTGGGGTACATGAAAATGGGTGCAAGCATATTTTTAAGTCCCAAAAGTCATTTTTAAAAAATCTTCAAAAATCCAACTGCCGCTATCACCCGCATATTAGAAAACACCTGCCCCCCCCCCCCCCCCCCGAGTCAATTTTGCTATTTTTAAAGTTTGTCCCCCAACATTTTTATTCCACCCCACAAAATGCAAGTATCTTTTTTGGGGTGTCCTAAGGATTTTTTTTTCTTCTTACACAATTACATTAAGTGGGCATTCCAAAGGCCACAGGCTATTTTGTTTTATTCTGCACCCCTAAACCCCAATTCTGCACTTTTTTCGCCACCTAAACAGTGGTGAAAACTTATCCCCATTTTTCAACAAAGACTTTTCCCACCTGCGAAAAGTCTTTGAAATTGAATATGGGGATAAATGATAAATGAAACTGGGGAAAATGACGTCATTGGCGATAAATTATCGCCAATGACGTCATAAATTATAGCCGATAATGGACTTTTCGCCCCATATTGAATATGGCCCCTAGTTGCATAAATAAATGTCAATCCAATTGATCCCATTCATATCACCAGTGAGCATGTAACTCAGGGCCTGATTCAGAGCCTCTCGTAAGCGGCCGCTCGTTCGCTCTGAGCGATGTTCGCACAACTGCGCATGCGTATGGGTTGTAATACGCATGCGCGAACTAGTTATTGCAGTCAGAAATTGTGTGCTTGCAAAATAACTAATGCCTGCTAATTTGAGTGACAGAATGAGGCGTTTGTGGGTGGTAACAGGGGAAGGTGCTTGAAAACGGGGAGTGGAGATCCGAACGCAGGCGTGCCAAAAGGTCAAAACGGGCGTTTTAAGGGTGTGCATAATTATCAAAGCAGCTTCATCGACCACGTCACTTGGTTGTTTCTTAGCCTGAACTGGTCGCATGATTGCGGTAGGAAAATCCAACCACAAGCACTGCGAGCAGTTCAGATGCCTTTCGATGTACTCGATAAATCAAATAGCAGAGATGACGTAGGATGCAAGCAGCCAGGGGGCGTCTTTACAAAATAGCGAGCGCATATTTCGTTCGCTCGCTCAGACATAGATGCGTCAACCACGGCCCGCAAAGAGCGAGCGCTCAATTTAAATAGCCGGCCCCTCTTTCTAAACGAGCGAGCGCAAATAGCGTCCGGCTCTGAATCAGGCCCTCAATGAGGAACTCATGTGACAGACACAGATTATGTTGAAATAAATGTCTGTTATTATGACAGTTCCTTAGTTGTAGTCCACAATCACCCGTGACACATCATCCTTAAAAGTATGCAATTTTTTAAATAATTTATCATGATGATACTGTAATTACAAAAAAGAAAAGGAAGGTCACTGCACTAGTTTGTGGTTTAAATACATACATTTTATAAAGAACCCCATATGCTCCTATTTAACAATATATCCAAATTATAATATTATATTCATGTTGGGGGTACAGCCTGATAACAACAGTATGTACATCAAAAGAGAAAAAAAGGTTGTCTTATTCCAGGCGCACAAGTTAAAACATAACTTTTAATTCATATACAATAAACATATATTACACAGAAATGAACAGCAAAGTATTTAAAAAGAAACAAGATGTTTCAAGACTATAGACAAACATATATTGAGTTGACTTGACAAATGAAAAGGTATTAATAATAAAATGTAATGTCCCGCTGTGTGATTTATATAATAGCAATTCAACTATTCACAAATGAACTGTGAGGGAGAATGCAAGTACAGTTCTATGTATTTCTCAAATATTGCAACAATAATATAATTTTCCAAACTCCCAGTTAAATCCACATCTTGGTAACAAAAGTGCAAGGTGGTTTTATTGAAATGGCTAACTATGCTAGCTGTGGGTACTATAATCTTCCTAAAAGGACTGATTTGTTATTCTATCTATAACTGATTGAATCTATATAAGTTCAGTCTACTAAATATGGATATATAATCTCAATTATCACAGTATCATGATGTTATTCCCCCACCGCCCGTCGGGACATGCCCCCTGGCCGCCAGGACCTGCGGGCAGATACAGATGATGGCCGTTCAGTGTGTATGAATGACCATCACCTGCAGATATATCTGTGTAGTGTGTACGCACCTTTAGGAATTCCACCAAATCCCAAATGTTATTCCGTATACAATTTTTGTTAACTGTTTTTTTTTTAAACCAATTAACACAGTTCAGGAATTATAGCAAATCCCAGTTATATTCAATATTAATTGGTAGACAGACGTGTGTCAATTGTGTATATGTACAACAATTGAAAAGTGCGACAACTAAATAGCGCCTCTATATATTCTTTATAATTGGTATCTGATCGTCCTGCATGTGTTGGATGATAGTGAACGAGCATCCAACACATGCATTAACCCCCTAACGAATATAACAACCCGCGATTAACAATTGCGGGTCCCTATAGTAAACAGACTAACCTGGTCGATATTGAGTAGGTTGGCCTGCAGGCACGGACGATGGTCGATAACGACCATCCATGCCCGCGTATCGACCATCGTTTGCAATGGGCAGAAACGGTCAGATTTTAACAATAACGATAGGATCATTATCATTAAAATCTGACAGGTTATCTGACTGTGTGTACGCTGCATTACACCTATTGGTGTAAGACTCATATACATAATTTACTAAGAAAATCCTATAATGGGTAACAAACTGGTCCAATTTTTCAGAGTAAAACATACATTCCACTACAGATCTAATGTGTAAAGGGTGTAAGGACATTATGCATAAAATCTGCGCATCTTTTGAAATTCAAGACACTATGCGCATTAGTACATATGGAGCTGGGATCCTGGGCAGGAAAACGCCGTCTATAGTGTAGCTGCAGCTATAAGGCCATTCACTCTGTAATCTGAACGTAACATAATGATACGTCATTCCCTGCACCATGTACTGGCTACAACGCGCCTGGCGGAGGCAGCGGAGAGTGCAGGGCCTCTCCCACGTGTCACGGACAGCAAGCAGCGCCCCGTACACGATATAATAGACTCACGGTTAGCGGGTGTGATGCAGACGGGCCGATTCCAGACTCAGGAGCAGGAAGAGCGTTGCTCACATCTCCCAAGCGCAGCCAGGAAGCCCGGCGCCACCATTACACGTCACTTCCGGTGCACGTACCGGTGACCCGCCTCTCATCTGTCAGGGGTGTCATATATCACATGCAGTCAGTTGAGGTACTGTGGTACCGTATGATGCAGATCTCAGTGTACGAAAGAGAAACAGAAAGTGAATTTATCTTTCAATTCAAAATTGCAGCATAGTATTCCTTCCACCATCACATACTCCTAACTAGCCATGGTGAAGTTACCCATGGGATCCACATTGATCAGCGGACACCCATGATTGCAGCCTACATTGCACCCAGATACTGCAGGCTAAAGTTGATGCAGGTGGAAGACACCCGAAGATCAGTGCATTTGTGCTCTATTTTTCCTAGAGGGGTTGCAAAACTTATCCTGTGCCTAAATATTGATTGTCAGAACACAAATTGCAATGTATTTGTCCCTGCCTGGATATTCTACACCATTGTTGGAGAGTGTCAGGATGTGGCCTGGGATCGGCCGCTACTCACCATTGCGCCGGCTTCCCCTGATCTTCTATATGGTCAGATGCCAGGTTCAGCGGTGGGTGGCGCGCTGAGTATTCTCCCCGAAGTCCGCTATGACTTATATGCAATGCTCTATTGTGAGTGTTCCCTGGCTGCAGTCATGGGCGCAGCCACGTTGGTCTGTATCACCTGACTAGTTCCTCATCCAATGGTAGCCTTGCCAGCTCTCAGCTGACTTTCCTCCAATGGACAGCTACCTAAGGATATAAAGCAGGACTCCAGGTAACAGGAAATTGCCTATTTGACTTCACTACTTCTAGTGACTGTGGCTATTCTATTGCTCCAGGCTCCATACTCTCCGGTGCTATTGTTCACCTCTGACGCCGACCTCTGGTGTTCACCTCTGACACCGACCTCTGGTGTTCAGCTCTCACGCTGATTCCTAGTGTTATATATTTCAGCTCACACGCTGATTTCCAGTGTTTCATGTTCAGCCTCCCACCAGTGTGTGTACTCAGTACATAGTCCGTGTACCGAATTCAAGTATTCTACTACAGTGCTTTACCTGCGTCTGGATCAATAGTGTGTGTACTCAGGCCGTGATTCAGAGCCGGACGCTCTGACAGAACACTCGCTCTCAATCAGGGCCGTCCCTCTGAATTTAAGAGCGGCCTCCTGGCCGCTCGCATAGCTGTGGGTGACCACCCACAGCTATAGCGAGTGGCCAAAAAGATGGTCACGGTGGTCAAGACCATCGGGCTTGCGACGAGACCCTTGTGGTAGGGTCTCATTGCCGCAAGCCCTGGTGTGCTTTCGGCTCTATCAGAGCCGAAAGCACTCCCACTGACATCACTTGTGATGTCAGTGGGGCCGGCTCCAGACGGTAGGCGTTCCCATGGGAACGCCACTGTCTGGGCAGCCACGCCCACTAAAGGGCGTGCTGTCACCATCGACAGCACGCCCCCTTTGTAGCGAGACCCGGAGCGACGGCTTTGCCGTCGCTATCCGGGTCTCACGCATGCGTACTACGGAGCCGGCTCCCTTGTGCGCACTGGGCTAACCAACCCACTTGTGAAAGCTCGCGAGCGGGTCTGAATCAGGCCCTCAGTACATCATCTGTGTACAAAATTCAAGTACTCTACTACAGTTCTTCACCTGCATCTGGATCCCCAGTCTGCGTACTCAGGGCCTGATTCAGACCCACTCGCAAGCGGGTCGATGGTGCCCTAGTGCGCATGCGCACGATGGAGGGAGCTCCGTCTTGCGCATGCTCGAGACCCGGGGAACGACGGGGAGGCCGTCGCTCCAGGTCTCGCACCAAAGGGGGCGTGCTGTCGATGTTGATTGACAGCACGCCCCCTTTGGTGGACGTGCCGGGGGCGTGGCTGCCAGACGGAGGCGTTCCCATGGGAACGCCTACCGTCTGGGTCCGGCCCCACTGACATCACTAGTGATGTCAGTGGGAGTGATTTTGGCTCTGATAGAGCCAAAATCACTCCAGGGCATGCGGTCACCGAGACCCTACCGCAGGTTCTTGTCGCAAGCCCGATGGTCGCGATGGTCTTGACCATCGCGACCATCATCATGGACGCTCGCATAAGCTGTGGGTGGTAACGCACAGCTATGAGAGCGTCCAAGAGGCCGCTCCAAGTTTAGGTAGGAGGGCCCTGATTCAGAGCGTCCGGCTCTGAATCAGGCCCTCAGTATGTCATCTGAGTACTGTCTTTAGGTATTCTACTCCAGTACTTATCCTGCAATTGGATCCTTCACCGATACTGCAGCTCATAATCCAAATACTGGTCTCCAATAATATTCTCCGGTGTATCCTCTACGAATCATTCTCCAGTGTATCTACAAGTCATTCTCAGTGTTATTTTCCAGTGTTTCCTTAGCCAATCTGTTCCTCTGCCAGTTGCTAATTCCTGGGTCCCTGATTAGGGGGCCGCAACCTGCTGGTTGGGCGCAGCTAAGACCATATCCCACTTGGAGGGGTCATGACGAAAACCACCAGCCAGTTAGAATCCGCGCCCATAGTCGGGTCTCGCCAACACCCGGAATTAGCCGAGGAGGAGATCTAGTATATTCCTCCTTCAACTGATGCCTCTCTGCCTAGTCGCTTCAGGCTCCCATTCTTCTGACTGGGAACTTTCAAAGCCAAGTCGTGACAGAGAGGCTGCACCAAGGGAATTCCACCTCCTTGGGCTGTGCAGAGTGCTGCTCCTGTATCTTTCTGGAGCTCTCCTGCCATGCAAGCACACCTCATCCAGTCTTGGGAGGGCTTGTGCACTCCAGACTTCCTCCTGCACCAGCCTCACCAGAATCTGGTACTACCATCTGATAACCTGTTCTATGCCACTGTCCTGCAGCTGCCTCATCCCCTTATGACAAGGCAAGTGTGCCTTTCCTTCTGGGTCTCACTTTATGCTGGGCCTTTGGCTTGATTTAGTTGGAGACAACAGTTTCATTTATCCTGAGGTGCCCTGACTTGGATATATTGGCAGCTCCTACATGTTAGGATGCCTATGTTTCTCTACTGAAATACTAATGCAGCTACCCCACCATTTGCCTGATTCTTTACTTGCTGGCCAAAATAGGTAAAAATATACTTGACTAAGTTTCTTCAGAGTTAATTTTTTTTCTGACCACCTCAGCCCTTGTATACCATTTGCCTCTATAAAGCTTTGAAATTTATTTTCAGTTTGTCTCAGCTCTTGATTTTTTTTATTGCCTTCTTTCTTATACATACCAAATTGTATCCTATGTCTGTGGACTCGTACAGTATATCTGCTATGTTTGAGAAAACTGTGTCCCTTGTTCTGTTATCTTTCCTCTGCCTGACTACTCTCATGACTCCACTTCAACTAAAGATAGGTGTCCCCCAAGGCTCTGTTCTTGGACCTCTCCTATTCTCCCTCTATACATCCTCTTTAGGTGAGCTCATCAGCTCTTTTGGCCTCCAATATCATCTCTATGGTGATGACACTGAGATCCACCTCTCCTCCCCTGACCTCTTCCCCTCTCTCCTCACTCATATCTCCAACTGCCTCAGTAGCGCACGCAGGGGGGGTTTCTGAGTACTCAAACCCCCCCCCCTGACAGACTGAAGTGCAGGAACCATGTCCTCAAACCTCGCCACTACGAATCGCGGGTCAATACGGAGGAGACGGAGCCAATATGATGCAATTTCATTAGAATAGTCATTTGGCCCCTCCCAATTGACCTGCGAATCGCTGCAATTTTCCCGTGAGAGGATGAGGCTTAAGAACATTCTGCCAGCCTGCTAGGTCCTATCCCAGTCAAATCTGCTGCAAGGTAAGTTTGGTTGTGTATATGTGTGCATGTAAGGTATGTGTGACACATGTATGTGTGTGTATATGTCTATATCCATGAGTATGTATGGGTATACACACACAATATGGAAACCCCCCATAAAAATCCTGCATTTGCCCCTGTGCCTCTATTTTTTCCTGGATGTCCCAGAGCTTTCTTAAACTTTAAATTTATAAGACTGAGCTGATCATCATCCTACCCTCCTGAATAACCTCACCTCCCACAATTTCATTATCTATTGACAGCATAACCATTTCCTCTATCCCCTTTCCTTCAAGCCACACTTTCAGTACCTCTGGCAATTCTGCTGTTTCCATCTTAGAAATATCTCCAGGATCAGACCCTTTCTCATCCTGAAAGCAACTAAGACACTCATCCACTCACTGGTCATCTCCAGACTGGACTACTGTAACCTACTCCTATCTGGCCTCCCTGACTCCTGCCTCTCTCACCTCTCCAATCTGTCCTCAATGCTTCTTCCTAGTTCATCTTCCTCTCCAAATGTTCTACATCTGCCTCCCCTCTTCTACAAGCCCTACACTGGCTCCCCTTCAGAACCCGTCTCTCCTGAAAGCTGATTACTTCCTCCCAGTCCCACCTCCAAGAGTTTGCCTGTGCTGCTCCCTACATCTGAAACTCTCCCTCCACATCTCTACAAAACTTCAAACGGCCTGTGAAGACCCATTTCTTCATCAAAGCTAACCAGTTCTCATCCTAACCCACTGCTCCATGCCACTGTTCACTGTCTCCCCCATCTGTCTCACTCCTGTATGTCTGCCCATCCTTTTTAGAATATAAGCTCTCACGAGCCTCATGTGCTTTTCCATCCTTTACTTACCGATGTGTCCTCATACATCTAGCCTGAATACGCCATGTGGCTTTGGAGATGCCTGACTCAAGTGAGTCACCAGGTCCTATGCGACTCTGCTAGCACCAAGCATATTATTTTCCTGAAAATGCATCTTAGTCACAGTACTATTTAATTTGAGATGCAACACTTGTATATCGGTGTGTGGCTGGGTCTGTTAATGAAGCACAATGGAACTTAGCGTGGTTAAAATTCATGGCTGCTGCATTGTAGCACTTTGTATACAGATTCAGAGACTCAATTTCACACAGATATACAAGTGCCGCATAACAAATTAATCGGCATAGTCTCCTGGGCGTCCATTTATCAATAGTTGCATACTCAATGCAATCTGGGTGCAATATTAGTTCCCAGCATTGCATTGCAGCATGCGATGATAGTGCCGGTGTCAGGACTTTGACTATTTCAGTACATAAAGATAAACTACACTTGCCGAAGTTCCATTGTGGTCGTTGGAGGATCTATCCTGGTTGCTGGCGTTCATCAAATGCAGTGTGCAGAGAGTTAAAGTGATCATCTGTTTCTTAGGTGTCGTCTAGGTTGTTGGATTCCTTGATTGCTTATTATTCCAAACCTGATTTTATTTGGGTCACATGTTCTGAACTTCCTATGGATCACAGACCTCTAGTATAAAGCCTGTTACTAACTATGCCTCATTGTCTGTGCAATGTTACTTTCAGGTCTTCCTTGGACTCCTGCTGGTCCTGGTGTATGCTGTGGACCTCGCTACATTCCTGCTCGTGTTCCGGTTCAAGTTCTGATTATCAGGTTATCAGCTGCGCTACAGAGCTCAGCATTGCCATTGTCTTTCCATTGTTATCCTGCTCTGTTGCTGCTATTCCATTCTACTCTACACTATTTGGTTTACTTGTTATTATTGACTCATACGGACACTGGGGTTTCTTCTTCTACAGTTGTCAACTGCACCGTTACAGGCTATCCTCATCGGAACCCCATCAAATCGCAGGGCTCAACCCTGCTCCGGACCTTCATCCTGCCGCAGGGCTCAACCCTGTTCTGGACCCTCATCACGTCTCAGGGCTCAACCCGGTTCCGGACCCTCATCACGTCTCAGGGCTCAACCCTGTTCCGGATCTTCATTACATCTCAGGGCTCAACCTTGTTCCGGTCCTCAGTCATGCTACAGGGCTCAACCCTGTTATTGACCTCCATTCTATCCTGAGGCCCTAGCCTCGTGTCAGACTCTGGGTTTCACCACACACCAGTTCAGTGTGTACTTCGAACTTTGTTTCTCACAGGGGCATACCCCTGCACCTGTTAGTGCATGTCATGAACTTTATGTTATTGAGATTTAATGTGGAACTTTGCCCTACAGTTTTTGTTCTTGAATAAATTCTATTTACTTTTATTTCGTGCCAGTGATATTTCATGAAAAGGTAATTCCTAAAACCACCTCAGTTTATATTCCCTACTAAGCCTGACTCTTCCCAGGAGTCTCAAGTGTCTGTAGCAGTGACAGTTTAAACAAACAAAAAATGGCAGCTGCTCAATCAATCTAGCTGCACTAATCAGGTGCATGAAAGGGAGGGGTCATACTAAGTAGAAAAAGGAGGGGGGTTTAACCCCCTATTGTTCCTCAGCACACTGAATAGTACCTGCAACAATATATGAAGACTATATGGTCATAGAAATCAGAGATATAGTACCTGCTAGAGACAGAGAAGCCGTGACGTGGCCTAGCAGCTTCCCATGTATTTGCAAATGCATGCAACTAATATCTCTGATTTCTATGACCATATAGTCTTCATATATTGTTGCAGGTACTATTCAGTGTGCTGAGGAACAATAGGGGTTTAAACCCCCCTCCTTTTTCTACTTAGTATGACCCCTCCCTTTCATGCACCTGATTAGTGCAGCTAGATTGATTGAGCAGCTGCCATTTTTTGTTTGTTTGGTATGAGTGGCATGAAGGAGCCAGCATTAGTAGGACATTGCTGGTTCTAGTAGTGCTAGTTGGAGTTCCCAGGGGTGACTCCCAGGTAAGCTGGCTCTCAATGTGGATGCATTTATGTATGTGCCTTTATCAGGAGGCCTTACATTTGACAAAATTGATATGTGCCTTTATCATGAGGCCTTATAATTGGTATATTTTACATTTGGGGTGAGCGTTCGGGCGTAAGACCCCCGGGGCTGGTCTGGCTGGGCCCCCTCATGGCATCACCACTTAATACACATAGTTGCTTTTTACATCACATATTATGTTTGTAATTTTTTTCATGTAACAATTCACATATATTTTAACCCCTTTTTCCAACACTCATTAATTACTCTTACACAGCTATACTTTACACTGCACTGTCACTCTTTTTCCATTTTTCGCGTGATGCCCTGGGGTGGTCCTGGGCTGGACGTTTTTCGGGGTGCACTGCATCCCGGATGTGAACCCCTTAGTGTTAGGGACTGCTAGAGACAGAGAAGCCGTGACGTGGCCTAGCAGCTTCCCATGTATTTGCAAATGCATGCAACTAATATCTCTGATTTCTATGACCATATAGTCTTCATATATTGTTGCAGGTACTATTCAGTGTGCTGAGGAACAATAGGGGGTTAAACCCCCCTCCTTTTTCTACACAGTGACAGTTTACACAGACCTAAAAATGAACCCGGATCTGGAACAGGCTACTGGGGTACAGGTGCTCCAGGATTTGACCGCCCATCTGGAAGTACAGGAAAATACACAAGTTCAAGTTTTGCAATGTTTACAGGATCTTTCTACACATTTGGATAAATTTAAGATACCTGCTACGAATGCATCAGTGGTTTCTGCTTCTCATTTATGTCTACTGACTCCAACCTCTTATGACGGTAATCCAAAAACCAGCAGAGGATTTCTCAACCACTGTGAGATTCATTTTGAGTTATTACCGCAAAGTTTTTCCACCCATCGTATTAAAGTGGTTTATATAATGTCATTATTGTCTGGTACTGCTCTCAAATGGGCCTCTCCTTTATGGGAGAGAAATTATGCTTTAATGTCTAATTACCAAGCTTTTTTTCTACTTTTAAGAGGATATTTGACAAACCTGGAAGATCAGTGGTGCGTCTGTGGATATTTTGCGATTGAAACAGGGAACATCTCCAGTTGGTCAGTATGTGGTTCGTTTTCAAACTATAGCGGCAGAACTTAAGTGGAATAATGAAGTATTAAGAGCAGCCTATTGGAATGGTCTTTCTGAGAAACTTAAAGATGAATTAGTGACTCGAGATCTTCCTGAGAATTTGGATGAGTTGATTTCATTGACTATTAAGATTGATTTGCGGATGCGAGAACGAGGGGTTCAGAGGAGTCGTACTGCACATACTAAAATTTCTCTTCCCCACTCTCGTTGCTCTCATGGTACAACTGATGAACCTATGCAAATGAATAAATCTAAGTTATCTGAAGTAGAGAAGCAACGTAGGAGGCGTTCTAATTGGTGATTTGTACTGTGCGTCCTCTGAACATTTTTTGGCTAAATGTCCAATAAGGCCGGGAAACTGTCGTCCCTAGTTGATGGAGGGGAAGTCAAACTAGGGATTCTCTCAAAGAATTTCCCCAAAAAAGGATTGTTTAATCTCTGTTGGATATTCCTGATTTTGGTTTTTCGTGTCAAGTGTTTTCTGCCTTGGTAGATTCTGGAGCAGCTGGCAACTTTATTTTGTCTTCATTGGTTCAAGAGTTGCAGATTCCTGTTGTCAGATTATCCCGTTCTCTTTCCCTCTCTGCAGTGAATGGGACTAGAATTTCTAATGGATATGTTACGCATCAAACAAAGTCTATGAAGCTGAGGGTTGGAGCTTTGCATGAAGAAAGTTTAGAGTTGTTGGTATTACCCATTTCTATGTATGATATAGTTCTTGGTTTACCATGGTTAACTCTTCATAACCCTCATATTGATTGGACTTGTTCTCAAATGCTTTCTTGGAGTCCTAATTGCAAACTAAATTGATTCCTGTTGTACAATTGGCTGAAGTAAAAGTTGTTCCAACTTCTCTCCCACAGCCTTATCATGAGCTTGCTGATGTCTTTTCTGAACAGGCGGCAGACGTACTTCCACCGCATCGTCCCTGGGATTGTCCTATTGAACTTATTCCTGGTAAAGTGCCACCCAAAGGTCGAGTATACCCTCTCTCTGTCCCTGAAACTCAAGCCATGTTGGAGTATGTGCAAGACAACCTGTGGAAGGGTCCATCAGGCCTTCCTCGTCTCCCGCTGGAGCGGGATTCTTTTTTGTAAAGAAAAAAGATGGCGGACTTTGTCCATGTATCGACTTTCGAGGTCTAAATGAGATCACGGTAAAAAATAAATATCCTTTGCCTCTTATTACAGAGCTGTTCAACAGAGTCAAGGGGTCTCGACTGTTTACTAAGCTTTACTTAAGGGGAGCTTATAATTTGATCAGAATTAAAGAAGGAGATGAGTAGGAAACTGCGTTTAATATGCAAGATGATCATTATGAGAACCTTGTTATGCCTTTTGGCTTATGTAATGCTCCCGCAGTGTTCCAGGAGTTTGTGAACAAAATTTTCCGAGATATACTTTATCAGTTTGCTATTGTTTATCTTGATGACATTTTCATTTTTTTCAGGAATCCTTCTGATCATTGCATTCATGTCAAAGAGGTACTAAGTAATCTTCGAGCTAATAAGCTTTATGGTAAGATCTCTAAGTGTGTTTTTAAGGTCCCGGTTATATCCTTTTTTTGGGTATATTATCTCTGGTTCCGAACTTCAGATGGACCCCGAGAAGCTGAAGGCTATACAAGATTGGGTTTTGCCCACTTCATTAAAGTCTATTCAGAGATTTGTAGGCTTTGCCAATTATTATAGAAAGTTTATCAAAGCATTTTCAACGATTGTGGCCTCAATTTCTGCTATGACAAGAAAATGGGCTAACCCCAAAGTGTGGTCCCCAGAGGCATTGAATGCCTTCCAGACTCTCAAGGATGCATTTTATGCGGCTCCTCTTTTAGTTCAACCTGATGTTGAGAAACCATTTATATTGGAAGTGGATGCGTCCACTTATGGAGTTGGTGCCATTTTGTCCCAAGTGGCCGCAGATGGGAGAACAGTGTCTTGTGGTTTCTTTTCATAAAAGTTTTCCAGTGCTGAGAGTAACCATTCCATCGGGGACCAAGAATTATTAGCTATTAAATTAGCATTAGAGGAATGGAGATATTTGCTAGATGGTGCAAAGCATCCAATTACCATTTTTACAGATCATAAGAATTTGTTGTATTTGAAGACAGCTCATTGCTTGAATCCACGACAGGCTTGTTGGGCACTCTTTTTCTCCCGTTTTGATTTTATCCTCAGGTATTGTCCAGGTTCATTGAATAAAAAGGCAGATGCACTTTCTCGCTCAATGTTGGAAGAGAGAGAACAGAATGAGGATCAAAGGTACCCTATAATAAACCCTCTGGCCTTTTCTTCAACTTCCATCTCTCCTGATCCTCCTCCTGGAAGAATATTTGTGGTACCTGAATTACGAGGTAAACTCCTAGTTTCTCTGGACATCCAGGGGTTCATAAAATGTATTCATTCTTGTAATGTTCATATTGGTGGTCCTCCATGAAAAAAGATATTCAAGAGTTTATACATTCTTGTTCTAAATGTGTACAACATAAATACTCCTGGCAGTCTCATGTGGGTCCCCTCCATCCACTACCCATCCCTACCCAACCATGGACCCATCTTTCCATGGATTTTATTACAGATCTTCCCGAATCCAGGGGGTGTACGGTTATTTGGGTAGTGGTGGATCGTTTTACCAAAATGGACCATTTTTATCCTTTGGCATGAATTCCATCAGCCCCCAAACTAGCACAAATTTTTATCAAGGAGATATTCTGTCTTCATGGACTTCATTCTGAAATAGTGTCTGATCGTGATCAGTTTATTGCTCGTTTTTGGAGGGCGTTATGTTCGTCATTACAAATTAAATTACAATTTTCTTCTGCATATCATCCTCAGTCAAATGGACAAACCGAAAGAGTGAACCAGGATTTGGAGACCTTCTTGAGAATGTATATTTCCTCTTCTCAAGACGACTGGATGGATTTTTTGCCTTGGGCTGAGTTTGCCCATAATTTTCACTATTCGTCTGCTACAGGTGTAAGTCCCTTTTTCGCCAACTGTGGCCGGCATCCTCGAGTTCCTGAGCTTCAATCAGTTCCTACAGTGGACGTTCCAGCAGCCAAAGCTACCCTCCAATATTTTTCTGGAATTTGGAGACAGGTACATAAGTGTTTTAGGAAAGCCTCTCATAATGATAACATTTTTGCTGATAGAAAACTTTTGGTTGTTCCTAAATATTCTGTCGGTGATCGTGTCTGGTTGTCTACTAGAAATCTTCGACTTAAAGTACCCACTATGAAGTTTGCTCCCCGGTATATTGGGTCTTTCCATATTGTAAAAATGATCAATCCAGTGGCATGTAAGTTACAGTTACCTCCAACTATGCGTGTACCTAACTCCTTTCATGTCTCCTTGCTTAGACCATTTATTCTTAATCGGTTTCATGACAGCTTGCCTAAAATAGCTCCTATAACAACTTCTCGAGGAGTGGAGTTTCAGATTGATAAGGTTCTGGATTCACGTAAGCATCAAAATCAGTTGCAATATATGGTAGACTGAAAGGGCTATGGCCCGGAGGAGAGATCTTGGATTAAAGACTCTGATGTCCATGCTCCTAAGTTGATACGTCATTTTCATGTTAAATTCCTTTTTAAACCTGGTGGGTGTTCGGAGACCACCCAAAAAGGGTGGGTACTGTCAGGACTTTGACTATTTCAGTAAATAAAAATAAACTACACTTTCCGAAGTTCCATTGTGGTCGTTGGAGGATCTATCCTGGTTGCTGACGTTCATCACATGCAGTGTGCAGAGAGTTAAAGTGATCATCTGTTTCTTAGGTGTCGTCAGGTTGTTGGATTCCTTGATTGCTTATTAATTGCTTTTTAATAAATTTAAACTGCTTCTTACCCCTCCCTCACCCAAACCACCTGCTACTATCTATGCGCAAGATTTTGCTTCCTATTTTAGGGACAAGATTGATGAGATCCAAAATGAAATGGTATGCTCTTCCTCAGCTAGTGACCTGCTCAATTCCTTAACCTGAATCCTCTGGCACATTCTCATTTGATCTCACAAATGAAGATGAAGTATCTTCCCTCTTCTCATCCTCCTACTCTATTACCTCCCCTCTAGATCCTATACCCTCACAAATCAGTAAAGCTCTGTCTCCTGTGCTTATCCCAACCCTAACTAAAATCTGTACACTCTCTCTCTCTCTACTGGCAACTTTCCATCACAGTTCAAGGATGCAGTGATTACTCCTATTCTGAAAAAACAAAACTCTCACCCCAAAACTCTCTCAAATTACCGTCCTATCTCCCAGCTCCCATGCCCGTCCAAGCTATTTGAAACTTGTCTACACCCGCCTCACACACTTTCTTAACTCACACAACTTATTTGACCCACTTTAGTCTGGCTTCCATTCCCAACACTCCACAGAGACAGCACTGACTAAGGTAGAAAATGATCTGGTCACTGCCAAGGCTAAAGGCCATTACTCACTCTTAACTCTTCTAGATCTCTCTGCTGCTTTTGACACTGTTGACCACTCTCTTCTCATACAAACACTACAGTCCCTAGATCTTAAGGACACAGCTCTTCCATGTTCTATTCCTACCTATCTGATCGCTCTTTTACTGTTCGTTTTTCTGATTCTGCCTCCTCTTCACTACCTCTATCAGCTGGAGTACTGCAACGCTCTGTCTTAGGGCCTGTTATTCTCAATCTATACCTCCTCTCTTGGCAAACTAATCAGCTATTTTGGTTTTCAGTACCATTGGTATGTGGATGATACTCAAATCTACCCATCTTCCCCAGATTTATCACCATCTGTACTGGTCCGTGTAACTGAATGTCTTTCTGCAATTTCATCTTGGATGTCATCTCGCCACCTGAAACTTAATATTTCTAAAACAAAATTAATTGTTTGGCAATCTTCCTTGCCAAACATTCATCGTCTGCTGCCCCACTCTGTCATTCCCTCCATTGGTTGCCGGTTTTCTACCGTATTCAATACATAATACTCTTACTTACACATAAGGCTATTAACCAAACCACACCAACATACATCGCTTCACTCATCTCAAAATATCTCACTACCCGACCTCTCCGCTCAGCACAAGATCTGCATCTCTCATCCCCATGCATTACTTGCTCCCACTCACAGTTACAGGACTTTCTTCGGGCTGCACCCACTTTATGGAATGCCTTACCACGCACAATGCGTCTTTCCTCTAGTCTCCAATCCTTCAAGCGATCCCTGAAAACTCACCTCTTCAGGCAAGCTGATCAGATCGCAGAACCACCCACATAACCTTCATAGCCTCCATATCTAATTACATCCCCTTTCACAGTCCACACACAACCTCACATATAGTCTTTCTCTCACATCCTCATGACATTTGGCCAACATTCCGGTGTGAATGAATCATACAGCCCACCAAGAAACTGTGCATTCTGGATGGACCAAAATGCAATATATAGCACCTATCCTTGTGAATCAATGCCTATTTCCCTATAGATTGTAAGCTTGCGAGCAAGGCCTTCCTACCTATATATCTGTCTGTTATTACCCAGGTTTGTTCTATTAATGTTTACAATTGTAAAGCGCAACAGAATATTCTGCGCTATATAAGAAACTGTTAATAAATAAATTATTCCAAACCTGATTCTATTTGGGTCACATGTTCTGAACTTCTTATGGATCACAGACCTCTAGTATAAAGCCTGTTACTAACTATGCCTCATTGTCTGTGCAACATTACTTTCAGGTTTCCTTGTATTCCTGCCAGATCCCTGCTGTATGCTGTGGACCTGGCTACATTCCTGCTCGTGTTCCGGTTCAAGTTTTTTGATGCAGATTATCAGCTGCACTACAGAGCTCAGCATTTCCATTGTCTTTCCGTTGTTATCCTGCTCTATTACTGCTATTCCATTCTATGCTACACTATTTGGTTTCCTTGTTATTATTGACTCATACGGACACTGGGGTTTCTTCTACAGTTGTCAGCTTCACCGTTACAGTCTATCCTCATCGGAACCCCGTCACATCGCAGGGCTCAACCCTGCTCCAGACCATCATCCTTCCACAGGGCTCAACCCTGCTCCGTACCTTCATCCTGCCACAGGGCTCAACCCTGCTCTGGACCTTCATCACATCGCAGGGTTCAACCTTGCTCCGGACCTTCATCCTGCCGCAGGGCTGAACCCTGCTCCAGACCTTCATTACGCCGCAGGGCTCAACCCTGCTCCAGACCTTCATCACATGCAGGGCTCAACCACGTTCCGGACCCTCATCACGTCTCAGGGCTCAACCCTGTTTCGGTTCTTCATTACATCTCATTTGTTACATCTCAGGGCTCAACCCTGTTCTGGACCTCTGTCACGCTACAGGGCTCAACCTGGTATGGCAGTCAGCCAACGGCACCCCCGCCTTCACACCTCTCTCCGCCTTCCTCCCCCTGCTCCCCTTCCCCAAACCCCCTTACCTTTCATCTCCCTGTTTTGTCCCTTTTCTGTTTTATTCAAGATTTGAACCTCAGAGACTGCTGTTTCTGAATACGCTGATTTAATGTCTAAGCTTACTGTTATAGCTATGCCTGATGATTTTTAATCAACAATTTGTTCATGACCCTTCCCCAGAAGTGAACTATTAGATCTGATTTAGCAGATTCAATTGATGATTATTACTGATGTCTGTGTCCTTCCTGCAACTAATCTCACTATCATTAGCAGGTTCAATATGTACTGGATACCTTGCATTTATCCAACCATTTATTGTTTGGGAGTACTTCACAGTTTCCTGATGAAGTGACCAGGGTGTTGTCACAGAAATCTGTCATCATGTGCGTCATTCACAGCAAAGAAATTGTGCAGGAATTTGTGTCCAGATATAGTATCCCATGTGTTGTTGAAAGTGACAGAGGTACACATTTTACAGGGAAGGTATTCCAAGCAATGTGTCAATATATGGGTTTAAAAAAATAATAATGTGTAAACACTAACATTAAGTACAAGTTAGCTAAGGTGGGTGTGAGGACTGCCATGAGTTGGCTGGGGGCATTACCTCTGGTTAACCTATGCCTTATGAGCTACTTTTTGGAAAATTGCCTATCCTTATTATAAGTCCAGCAACAGACGTGTCACTGTTATATGATTTAACTACGGACAATGTTATACAATTCTCACAACATCTGAAGACTTTACAAGGAGATTCACAGAATCGGGAAATATCCTTAGTGATGTTTCTGCGGGTTGGTGATTTATTTTACAAGTATTCCCTACTGCTGCTAATATAACCTAAGTGTTTTTGTTGTAACTCTGCATTGGCAAAATACATGTATAATTACGCTGTCTTTAATTAAAAGCATTGTAATTCATTTTAGAATCTGTATTTGTGTGAATTATTTAATTTCTTTGTGACGGGTAAGATTTATAAGTAATCTACAACACATTGCGTTATCAAGAGCATAAGCATCCAAGTGTTAGGTAAGAAGTAGATGAAATAAAGTAAGGAGAAGCACAAGAGGGCAGAAGGCCCTGCTTGCAAGAGCTTACATTCTCAAGGGGAGGGGCAGTATGGGGAAGACAGGGCACAATGTGTCCTCCACCCGTCTATGGAAAACATTTTTATGTAGCTTTGGGTGATAGTCTGACAATCACCAGAAAATAGCTTCAAAGGGGCCACATGCCTGTTTTGTATGTACCACCATGTATGTAGGTGAAAACCTTGGCATGACAGGGAACATGGTGCCCTCTCACCCGTTTATGGAAACTGTGTTTTTTCCTTAGTGCAGGGTATAATTGTCAGGTGATGTCGGGTCACCACCGGATAATAGCTATTAAGGATCTTATTATTTGAAATAAGGGGCTTCCCTCTTTCAAATGTGGGTGTTCCAAAGGGTAATTATGTGCACTATAGGGTAATTATGTGCACTATAGGGCACGTAGTCCCCTCCATTCCATATACAGAATTTGTATATATTTTATGTAGCGCATAGTAACATTGTCTGGTGATCATCAGGTAATAAGTACTAAGGAGCCTGATAATTTGAAAGAGGGGACTCCCCTCTTTTTAATGTGCGTGCTCTTTAATTAGTGGAAACCAGGTTGGGGAAGATCTTCCTCCATCCCAGGACTCCATGATTTTTTGATAGTGTAGGTGGTTAATGTCTGCTGATCATCAATCATTAACTTCAAATGTGGCATTTAGTTTGTAAGAAACAAGGGTTCTCCATCATTTTATGTGCCATGTTAGGGGAGCTAGAGTGCATAAAAGACCCTTCCCAAATACTTTGATTACTATTATATTTTACAAAACTGTTGTTGGCCTAGTGTAAGCCTTCACCGATGTTTTGAGTGGGACTCATCTGCAGCCTTGATGTATATGAAGATAAGTCCCACTTGTCCTCTGCAGTGAAGGGGTTAAATAAGCCTCATCATGCTGAAGTGTAACTAAACCGAAAATAAAATATTTAACTCCATGGCCCAAATATAATTAGCCGCATTAACTGATAACGTACGTTAACACATTTTTTTTGCTATTCAATTATAATGCCACTATTACCTAAGTCAGTTCTCAATGGGGTTTAACCCAGCTGTTTGTTCACAGACTATGAGCATTTAAAAAATGTCAAGACTTTGGCCCTCATTCAGAGCCGTACGCTATTTGCGGTCGTTCGTTTAAAAACAAGGGGTGGCTATTCAAATGATCCGTACGCACATTGCAGTCTGTTCACACCTCTAAGTCTGAACGAGCGAGCAAAACATACGCTCGTTTATTTGTTAAAAACGCCCCCTGGCCGCACGCATCCTACGTCATGTCCGCTATTTATTAGATTAATCGAGTACATCGACCAGCGTATGAACTGCTCGCTATTCTTGTGGTTGGTGTTTGCTACCACAAATTTGCGTGCAGTTCGGGCTATAAAATAACCCAGTGACGTGGTCAATGACGCTGCTGTTTTAAATATACACACCCATAAAACGCCCGTTTTGACCTTTAAGCACGCCTGCGTTCGGATCTCCACTCCCCATTTTCAAACACCTTCCCCTGTTACCACCCACATACGCCTCATTCTGTCACTCAAAATAGCAGACACTCGCTATATAGCGTACAAAGGATTTTCGGCCGCACTGACTGGTTCGCGCATGCGTACTAAAAAGCGTACGCATGCGCAGATGTGCAAACATCGCTCGGAACGAGCGTACTGTTGTTAACGTGCGGCTCTGAATGAGGGCCTTTGTTCAGAACATTGTGTAGGCTGTCAGCACAGCAGATGTGATATATCTGAAATATATATTTTGCACATCTGCCTTTGTGTGTATAGGTGACTGACGACCCATTATGCTGGTCGCAGGAACCAGCGAAAATGACATCACAACTGGGTGGACAAATTCAGTTCCAGGAGGTCCAGTTGTGATGTCTGGCTAAATATATCAAGCGACTGATTGGTAAGTTTGTATGCTTACCAAGTCGGTCAGGTGTGTTCCCCCATGTTTTTTCTTTTTGGAACATAATAGGATTTAATTTGATATATAGACATAGACTCAAACATTTAAAAACAAATTTAAAAAACAAAGCAAAACATGATTTAAAAATTGTAAAAGTTTGTTTTTATTTCTAGATTTTTTTCATATTTTTATTGGAGCAAAACGGATACAAAATGTAAAATCAGAACAGTGCAACATACATGTAGTAATGAGCATATACAATCATACAGGCAAGGTATGGACATAGCAATAACTAATAGCAATAACAGTGATATAAAACATGAATGCAAACTAAAAAAAATATCAGTGCGGTCGATCAAAATTAAATGACTCATGTATCGGGAAATGATAATTACATCATTCAATTAATAAGGAATACACTGGCATATATCTGTGACATAAACAGATACAAGTATAAAATAATTTATATCCATACTTACAGTTTGGAAATTATGCTGAGAGGCATGTGGTATCTCTGAACATGTTCCTCTTTTCTGTAATACATTGTAACTGAGAAAATTATATAACTATATGATCTATTGATACACTGACTATGTTTTAAGATTGTAAAGCTGTGTACACATGTAAAGATTTTCTGTCCAACCATCCAACTAGTTGATTGGTTAGAATTAAAATCTGGTAATGTATGGGAGTAAATGATGATCAGCAATTTGCTCCTAAATGCCAGAAAAACAGATGAAAATGGTCGTACAGACAAGTTTGTTAAATGTTTGATCTAAACAATTTGTTCAAACAACAGTTTTTGTCCATTTTCCGGCGTTTGGGAGCAAATTGCGGATTGTCATTTGATTTCATACCTTACCAGCTTTTCATTCCAACCAATCAACTAGTTGGATGGTTGGATAGAAAATCTTTATGTGTGTACCCAGCTTTAGGCAGTAGTTACCCAACTTTTTCACTTCACGGCACCCTTAGGGGTAAGTTTTACTAAAGGTCAATTTAATTGATTAAAACTCGATCAACATCGATGTTGCATTTAACACAAAGTTACATATTTAGCAACTCTTAAAAATCGATATCAAATAATTGTCTGTTAGTTAATATGTGAGTTAGCCCATGAAACACAACATCAATGTTGATCGATTTAGATTGATTTTTAATCGATTAAAATCAACCTTTAGTACATTTATCAGTTTTTTTCATGGCACCCGTAGGCCAAGAGAAAATACCTAACTTTATATCCCAGTAATTAAGTAGCTGCTAAAAAGAACAACATCCATAAATTGGAAAGAAAAAGAAATGTACGTAGAGACATGCAGGTGGATTGTGCTAAAGGCATGGGGCTGGGGAGACATGGGGGATGATGTTGAGAAACACAGGGTGGGATGAGGCTGAGAGGCACAGGGGGATGAGGCTGGGAGGCACAAGGTAAATGAGGCTAAGAGACATGGGGTGAGGCTGAGAAACATGGGGAGGGATGAGGCTGAGAGACAGGGTGGATGGTGTTGAAGGCACAGACAGGGCAGGAATGACATTGGGGATGATTCTGAAAAGAATTAGCAGGGGTGAGGCCAGAGATCGATGACCGGCCTGTACCTACCAGGGAGGGAAGGGAGGCCCCAAAAACATGAGTGTGCTAGGCCCTATAATGATGGCTGCATATGGAAAACCAACGGGTGGATCGACTCAAATGCATGTACAGTAGACGGACACATACTCAAGTACGGGCATATTTATCAATATTATTTTTACTAAAATAAAGTGAAAACTGTTGTTATTACAACCTTTTCACGTAATTTTAGTATAACTTAAATGTATTAAAGGGTTTTTTAGCAGTTTTTGTAAAAAAAAAAAAAATACTCCAAGCCCTTAAAGTCTATTTTCGAAAGCAGATCACATTTCCCATACTTGTAATAGTAAATGTGATCTGCTCAAATTTCCTAAAATAAAATTGTAACACAATAACAGGGAAGCCCTGTGATAACACTACCTGGATATGGGGTTATTAGGGCTTCCCTCCCATTTCACCGACTCCTGCGCTGCTCTGACAGGCAAAGCGGAGGCCGGCACATGCCTTCTGTGTCTACATAGATCACAATCTGATCACTGTGAAAAAAAAAAAAGTAAAAATTAAAAAAAAACAAAAAAACACCTGCACGGTGATTAGTGACCCGGTGAAGTTTACAGGACAGAGCAGCTGACCAGGGTCACAGAGCGGTGGGGGTAGCATACAGCGAAAAATTCACTTAGAAGTGCGAGGAAGAAACTCACAGGGACAGAGCTTTCCTCGTAAGATCTGTCCCTGCATGCAATATTTGATACATCTTTGCAATGTATTCAAATATTGCATTGTGATTTTGGGCAAATTTATCACATCCCATCCGCATCTGAGGATGCAGATTGTGATAAGTATGCCCTATAGACATTCTGTAACTTGTGTCCAATTCAGAATCAGCCCCTGTGACAGTTATCTGAGTGACAGAGTGCATACTGAGGTACCCGGGTCTTTCCCTAGCAGCCATATGAGGTTAAGAAGACGTGTTAAAGCATGTCAGTGTGAACACTGTTGCTGACTTTATTGAGCACTGGTGTGTGGTGGAAGGGTGTATTGAGGACCATAATGATATTATTACATTGTTATAGATATTTTAAATAAAGATAATGTGCATAAGACTTATACATTAAAAAGTGTATGTCTTATGCACTTTTATTTAATACTCGTATATACTGTATATCCATCTAATAACTACCATTGTCCACAATACTACTTCCACCCTATTCAGTGCTAAATATACCTAGCAAACAGCATCCAATATTACATGTTACATGAACCTTCCAGCTTTACTTATGTGACAATCAAAGAATATAATGATAAAAAAAATGGGTAAAAAATAAATATTAAAGTAAATATATTCAATTTTAATTGATATGACCACTGACACTACCTCCGGGCTTCAGACAGAAACAGAGAAGACTTCAATCAGGACTTACAGTTACAGATGTACTAAGCCTTGGAGAGAGATAAACTACCAACTAACTGTCACTTTACAGGCTGAATTTGAAAAATGAGTTAGGAGCTGATTGATTGGTACTTTCTCCACTTCAACGCATAGATTTTCGTACGACGGAACGATAATGCCATCATTCAGTTGTCCAAAATATTGTTCATTTTATCGATTCCTACCTATCTATACACTCTAAAATAATTGTCGCTGTTTAGCTTTATGAGTCGCAAAAGAAAGAATTGCTTTCAGACTTTGATTGTGGTTCCAAAGCACAAAAAGTTATTATTCAACATAAAAACAGATAGTTACATGCTGTGATCTAAATACAATTAGCGCAATAAATTATACAGACCCAAGGTACAGTAGCTACATACGCATGCGCTCTGGACCCAGATCCTGGCATCAAAGTAGAAACCTCCGTCAACAGCAAAGCAAGAAGACTGAAAATCCAGTTTCAGAGAGCTCACATATGTACCCTTACAGAGACAGGCAATACAATGGAACAGGTTGGCATGATTCCATTGGTTCTTCTTCCTGGTTCTTCTGTAACAGTATAGTTCATAGGTCAGTTCGTATGGACACAATCCAGCCTCCAACAGCTCTTTGTGTCCTGTTTCCCGTTGTATAATAAATCTAAGCTGGCTACATTACAGAGTACATTTTAATGTTTAACTCTCTATGGTCCATAGTTGGCAGACACATGTTGCGATCTTCTCACCGATGATACCGGAAATCTGCAAAGACACAGTGGATCAGAACGACACCAAACACGGTCTGATTACCATGTACTAAACCTTAGATATCAAATAACATTTATTTCACAACATTACTAATACTGAATAAACCTTGAATATTACACTTTAATGCTAGGGAATCTTTTTATGTAAGTTTGCAGTGTGTAAGCATTGGAGTATGGAGAAAAGACGCTAGTTAGCGTTGTGCGACTACGTGTTTGTGGAGTACACCATGGTACGTGTTTTGCAGGGTTGATCATTTGATATGTTTTAGTGACTGTCTGTATTTAAATGAGGACTTTAAACATCTTCCTATTGCGTGGGAAACACACCACGCTAAATAATAGCATTGCCGTATGTACTTATAATGGGCGAGATTCGCTAAAATGGCGCCGGGCGGCCATTCGCAAAATGGCGTCTCATTGTCATTCGCAAAATGGTGTCATGCAGATTTAATTTTAAACCGATTCTCTCAGCCAATTATCCGGCTTCGACAATTTTCACACACGGGATGATTTAATTCATGGAGTGAATTGTCCCGTGTGTATGCACCTTTAGTAAATCTTCCCTAAGGTGTAGGAGGAAAAAAGACAGGAAATGGAGGCTCAGTCACAGTCAGTGTCAGCAGCACAGCATAGGGGCCGGCTGTGCTGTGTAAATGGCGGCAGGCGGCTCAGAGAGGCAGCGCTCGGCCGACCAGCTGACTGCCATCAGACCACTTGCACTTATGCAGGGCTGCTGCGGCACTTACTTTTGGAACCTCTGCTCTAAGAGATAAAATTATTAAAGGTCAAGTTTGGTATTTTGGTAGTTTTCCCTATGCAGTTGTTTTTCTTTCTCTGGTACATAAATCATTATATGTGCAGGCTTCATTACTGTTAGTGTACAAATGGGTTTAAAAAAAAATGTGTGCACCCCTTCCCCGCCAAATCCATAACCAGCCCCGGATTGCTGAGCCTAGGCTGGTATTTGAAAATATGGGTAAAAACACAAAGTGGGGCTCCCCCTATTTTCCAATAACCAGCACCAGGCTCAACTAGCCGGAGGGGGTGATGCTATGCAGGACACAGTGGGGGATCCCTCTGCAATAACTGCAACCAACCCCAAACTGGTCAGCCCAGGACTGGAATCCCTAGGGAAGTGGGGACATAACAAAAATGTAGCCCCCCCTCTTCAAGGACAACCAATCAACCAATAATAGTTAAATAATGTTTTTTTTATAAACGGGGGGCCTACAGGTCCCAGCAAACCTGCTCTGCATTATGGCACTTTTCAAACCACAAAGTGACTTCATACCTGGACATTAAAGGTATGCTGGCACCTATAGTCCAACTGTAAAAATAAATTAATCAAAAATCAAGACACACACATCGAGTATTGTAGTCTTCTTTAATAAAAAAAAACAACAACCCACAATTCCATCCCGCTCGCGTTCACCAATTTATTACTTAAAAGATAAAGGAGTCATGTCCTCTTCAGCCCATGTAGGCATCCCAACACCTAGCAAAACAAAAAAGCTTTGCTACTGCTCTTTACAGAGCTCAGATGCAAATGCCAGGTCACTCCCGGTCACTCTCCATACAAATTAATGGATACGCACTAATTGTTCAGGGTGCAGTTGTCCCCACTTCTTCATGGATTCAGCCCCGGGCTAACCAGTTTGGGACTGGTTGCCATTATGGCAGGGGGCGCTCACTTAGTAGTGTTCACTCTAGCTCCGGCGGCAGGCAGGGCACCGAAGCTAGAGAGGGCACTTCTGTGCGCGCTCTCAAAAAAGGGGGCGTGGTAATTGATAAGGGTGTGTGTCTATAAGATGCGTGCCCTTTTCGCTACTCTTGGGGGTGTGCCCGGCACTTACGGACACGCCGGGCAGCCCCCAAGCGCTGCTGAAAGGAAGAATTGATGCCGGGCACATGCGCCCGGCGTCTATTCACTGGTGGTGACCGGGTCACCGCACATTTCCTCACCCAAGGCACACTGCGACCCGTGGGTGGATACGGCTGTTTTCGTTTGGGAACTCCAGGAGGGCTTGGGCACTCCAGAAGGAGGGCAGGGTGCCGCACCCCGCTAAAACAGTTACTGCTGTATCATAGCCCCCCCAGTTGGTTCAGTCTAATGCTGGTTATTGTAAAATAGGGGGAACTTCACGCTATTTTTCCCCCTTATTTTCCAACACCAGCCTAGGCTCAAGTCCAGGGAGGATTATAGATTTGGGTGGGGGTAAGCATGCTTTCTTTTTCTATTTTTTAACCTTTTCTACACGTTTTACAGTAATGAAGCCTGCACAGATAATGTTGATCTGTACAAAGCTTCACCTCCACAGAAGATTGACAGCGGATTTGCTGGCCAATCTGCTGTGGTATAGCGGTCTGAGATCCTATGGGTATCGACATCATAATTCAGTTAAAATAGATGCATAGTAAATGCGGTTGTTACAGAGTGTATATTAAAATCAATAATAATAATTCCTTATACAACTAGAATCAAATATATATATGCATAATCACATCCCAGAGCCAAGTCCCAGACAGGGCCGGTTCTAGACATTGTGGAGCTCACGGCAAAAATTCACAGTTGCGTGCCCCTCCCAAAAGAAATTTTTTTTAGATGGCGTTCCTCTGCACACACTGAAGGCGCACGCGCTTCTGGAAAGGGGCGTGTCCTTGTGGAACAACCCCAATTCATCACACTGTGGGGCGTTCCCAGTACTTACAAAGATGTTGGGCTTTCCCCAAGCTCTCCCCTCGTGCTGAATAATTGCCATGTGCAGTAATGCGCCTTACACAGTACACATTATGCCAGACGCAGTAATGCCCTTTATAAAACATTATGCCACACGCAGTAATGGCCTTTATAACACATTATGCCACAAGGAGTAATGCCCTGTATAACGCATTATGCCAGACGCAGTAATGCCCTGTATAACACATTATGCCAGACGCATTAATGCCCTGTATAATGCATTATGCCACACGCAGTAATGCCCTGTATAACACATTATGCCACATGCAGTAATGCCCTGTATAACACATTATGCCACATGCAGTAATGCCCTGTATAACACATTATGCCAGACACAGTAATGCCCTTTATAAAACATAATGCCACACGCAGTAATGGCCTTTATAACACATTATGAAACATGCAGTAATGCCCTGTATAATGCATTATGCCACACACAGTAATGGCCTTTATAATACATTATGCCACACACAGTAATGGCCTTTATAACACATTATGCCATACGTATTAAGAACCTGTATAACACATTATGCCACACGCAGTAATGCCCTGTATAATACATTATGCCACACGCAGTAATGCCCTGTATAATACAATGTGCCACACAGAGTAATTCCCTTTATAATACAGTATCCCCAATTCAAGTTACACCACACATTAGAATCTTATTCATGTTATGACACAGTGGTGCCCCTTTTACACAATGCCCAAATTAGTGCCCCTTATACACAAGGCCCACACTAGTAGTGCCCCTAATACAATTCCCACAGTAGTGGTGCGCCTTACACAATGACCCCGGTAGTGGTGCCCCCATGCAGTGCCCTCATTAGTGCCCACAGTGGTAATGCCCACTTTGGTAAAGTCCCCAATAGTTGTGCCCCCATTGGTAATGCCCCCAATAGTAGTGTCCCCAGTAGTAATGCCCCCTATAGTAGTGCCCACATTAGTAGTGCCCCAGTAGTAATGTCCCCTATAGTAGTGCCCACAGTAGGAATGCCCTCTATAGTAGTGCCCACAGTTGTAATGCCCCCATTAGTAGTGAACCCTATAGTAGTGCCTCCAGTAGTAATGCCCATTATAGTAATGCCCCCATTAGTAGTGCCCCCAGTAGTAATTCCCCCTATAGAAGTTCCTCCAGTAGTAATGCCCCCATTAGTAATGCCCCTTATAGTCATGCCCCCAGTAGTAATGCCCTATAGTAATCCCCCCTATAGCCATGCCTCCAGTAGTAATGCCCCCGTATAGCCATGCCCCCAGTAGTAATGCCCCCCCTATAGCCATGCCCCCATGCCTCCCTTCTGAAAAAAAACCCACATTACTTACCTTTGGCCCTGCTCCTGCATCCGCTGCCGTCTGGTCCGACCGCGGCTCCACCACGGATCCATGGGAGAGACGTTAAGATGTCCCTCCCATAGTGCTCTCTGCGGGAGCCAGAGCTTAGGAGTGAGCTCCGGCTTTCGGCTGCAGGGAGGGAGCCAAGTGCCCGCTGATAACAAATTTCAGCAGGCGCCCGGCAAATGGAGGCCCCCTGCGGCGGCTAGCACGGCGGGGGGACGGGGACCGGTGCTGTTTTTTTTTATGGGATTTTTTTTTTTCTTCTGGGGACTCAGTGGCGCCCTCTAGGGGCCGGCGCTCCGGGCAACGGCCCTGTTAGCCCGCCCCTAGAACCGCCACTGGTCTCAGAACAGGTTTACATAGAAACCAGCATATCAATAGAGATGGCTAACGGAAACTACAATCTAATTAGCATTTCTTCAGGTGTTCACACTTCACAGCATACCCCAGGCAAGAGGCGTTTTCCTCTTGAAGCCTCCTCACAGGTGATTGGACATGAGTTTCAAAGTGAAGGATTGAAATACCCCCTTTTTGAACACACCTATCAGGTAATAGCAAAACGGATTCTCACAGAGATCAGGCATAGGGGTAAATTTACTAAAGTGCAGGTTTTTAGAAGTGGAGATGTTGCCCATAGCACCCAGAGTCTACTTAGCATTTACCTAGCACCTTCTAGAAGATAATAGCTAGATTCTCATTGGTTGCTATGGGGAACATCTCCACTTCTAAAAACCCGCACTTTAGTAAATTTACCCCAAATGGTCTATCATAGATGCAGGCACACACACTTGGAGGAAGACACAGAAAGATATGCTCCTTCTCTGACTGATAACCAACGTTTAAGAATGCAGCTTCAGTCCCCAAGAGGCCTGGAGATATCTTCTCAAACTACGATAAGTATTTGACTAGACAGAAATAAATTAATGGATTAATGGCATAATGATATTGGGTAATAATCTCTACTGTAGTTAGTAACATTAAAATGGTTTGATTAATATTGTAATTCATATTGGAATCTTTGTGATAACAGTAAGGTTATCAAGCTGTAATACATTGGTTATGCCTTGGATAGTTAGATATGTGTAAAAAGTTTGTATTATAGTCTGGTAAAGGCTGTGCTAACATTCAATAATTAAGTAAATTTGTAACAGTAGTAAACAATATGGGTAAGTCTGTGATGTAACATGCAATATGCTGTAGTGTGATCTAGTCTGTTCTGTTATGGATGAGGTCTGGCTGAGATATACATACATACTGCCTGCTGTAGATTGTTAATGCTGCAACCACCATGTGATTCAAACAATAGATTTGGTTCCATGTGTTGTTCCTTTTGTGATCTGGGCCTGGTACAATGTGCTTGATTCAATGGAGTTGTGAATTGCTAGTGTTGTGATCATAGTTATAATACTATCATAGTTTTGGTGTTATTTCAGTATTATGATAGAACAATGGCATTAGGGGAGATTTCAATGAGGGTTTTTCTGACATTCAAAATGGAGTTTGTGTTCAGAGACCACACGGTTTGAATAGGACATTGGGAGTCATTCAGACCCGCTCGCGAGCGGCAGTACGCTCGCAAGCGGGTCGATGTTCCCCACTGCGCATGCGCACGACGGAGGGAGCTCCGTCGTGCGCATGCGCGAGACCTGGGGAGCGACGGGCTTTCCATTGCTCCGGGTCTCGTACCAAAGGGGGCGTGCTGTCGATGTTGATTGACAGCACGCCCCCTTTGGTGGGCGTGCCGGGGGAGTGGTGGCCAGACGGAGGCGTTCCCATGGGAACGCCTACCGTCTGAAGCCGGCCCCACTGACCTCACTAGTGATGTCAGTGGGAGTGATTTTGGCTCTGATAGAGCCAAAATCACTCCAGGGCTTGTGGCAGGGAGACCCTACCGCAGGGTATCCGTCGCAAGTCCGATGGTCAAGACCATCGCGACCATCTTTTTGGCCGCTCGCATATGCTGTGGGTGGTCACACACAGCTATGTGAGCGGCCAGGAGGCCGCTCCATTTTCATGGAGGAGGGCCCTGATTCAGAGCGAGCGCTCTGGTCAGAGCGTCCGGGTCTGAATCAGGCCCATAGCCCATACCAACCCCCACACACACTCTCACCATGCATTCTCTGCAGCCATGTTGAATATAGGCCTCACCATCCCCCTTGCATCTCTCTCTCCTCTCTCATCACTGATTGTATTTTGACTAGTATTGGTAAGTTTAAACACTGTTTTATGAGGATTAATTTGATGAATATAAAAACACTTTACTTCAACACATTTTGTGTGCAATGTTATTATCCAAATGATTTATAGGGTATATAATTCTGGTTAAACACGTTGCGAGTTCATATATATATATTAAGTATAACCTGATGTTAGTTATTTATATGAAAAATAGAATATTTGCTTCAGATATATTAGGGTTAAACAAGCTGGCAATTGCCGGCAGGTACAAAGAACAGAACAAAGCACAAAAAGAAAGGAGGAAAAAAACACCCCATATCATTGGCGCCCTATAAACAGGTCTTTTTATAATTATGGTAACTTATCATTGCAGCGATTTACAATTTTAATTCCCACAATTAAAAAAAGCAGAAAGAACCCACATTTTTTTGTGTGTTAGTTTTGTTTTTTTTGTTTGTACACAGGATGCCACTTGTAGAATGGCAATCCAGCAATGCCTGATTTAATTATAATCCTCACAGTATGTTTGTTTTCATTTTTGAATGGTTGCACAAGATATGTAACAATTTCTCTTTCCAACAAGCGTATTTTGCAAGACTGCAAGGCCTGAAGTTACACTGAACAGCAGGCTCTAAGCAATGGTGACTCCTGATTATTCAAGGCAACCTGTATTTAACCCTTTCTGTGCTGCATATCATATCTGCAATAACACACTACAAAAAAAATAAACACATTCACACTTGGTACAATAGATCTCTTTACAACATCATGGCTGCATTACCATGAGGCTCCACCATACCCCATTCATAGCAACACAAAAGCACACAATTGTTTTCTCTGATAGATTGGAATCCACAATTTATTTATAGATATTATTGATTCCTACCTATCTATACACTCCAAATGTCGCTACTTAGCGCTATAAGTCGCACAAGAAATAATTGCTTTCCAGACTTTGATTGTGTTTCCAAAGCACAAAAAAGATATTATTCACCAAAAAGCAAATAGTTACACGCTGTGATCTAAAATACAATTAGCGCAAAAGATTATACATAAACAAGGTACAGTCAATACATTACACAGGCGCTCTGGATCCAGAGTTCCGGCATCAAAGGTGAAGCCTCCGTCAACAGAAAGAATATGATTACTAACTAACAGATCCAGGGTGCTTGCATATAACCCTTGCAGAGATTAGGCAATACAATAGAAACGAGTCGGCATAATTCTATTGGTTCTTCTTCTTGGTTCTTCTGTCATAGGTCAGTTGGTACAATGGTAGTTCAGTCCTCCAATGGCTCTTTGTATGTAGTGTATATTGATTAGTTAAAACACACACAAAGTACATTCTAACTAGGGATGTGCAGGCTCGGTTCTACTCGGTTCCGTTCGGTTCTTTTTACCGGATCTTATTGGGTTTCAGCTGTCACGAGTTTTGGATAGCCAATAAGGTTCGGTAAAAAGAACCGAACGGAACCGAGTAGAACCGAGCCTGCACATCCCTAATTCTAACACATAATTCCCTATAATTCATAACTTGCAGATGCATGTTGCGATCTCCTTGCCGATGGAACCAGAGATCTGCAAATAAAATGTGGTTTAGAATAGCACCAAACACGATGTGGCTACTATATACTAAACCTTAGATATCAAATACATGCGTTTTATAACATTATACAATAACGAATAAACCTTCTAATATTAGCCTTTATACTAAGGAACCTTTTAGGAAATTTGTGTATGTGTAAGAGAATCTTGCGTGAAGTTGCTAATATGCGTGGTGCATTTATGTGTAGAGTGCTTATGATAAAGTCTATGTGTGTGTGTTATGCAATTCAGTGTATTTATGATGGATTAATATTTATTTTTTTATCCCTTTCTAACATATTTTAAAACTACAGTGCAAGGTGTTACAAGCAGCTAGGTTCACTTTCAAGCAGGATGGAGACCCCCAGTTGACTGCCGTTGCCACTTCATCTGATAGCCAATTCAAAGGTTTTCCTCTGCCTATTTAGAATACACTTGTCAGTACTTCTTAAGCAAACCTCTGATGATTGTTTCTGACTCTTCATTGAGACAAATTCAATTGTGCATATCAGTGTCTGGGTTATATTTCAATTGCCACAGCCATACTTGTCTGTATGCGGGGCTTCTCAATTTATATGTAAAACACTCACAGTATCCTGGTGTATTTTTTTTTTTTATTACTTTTCTCAGACATGTATACAGAAGCTGTTTCTCATTACTATCTAAACCCTGCATGAATATTGTGTTTGTCAGTGTGAGAGTGTTGTATATTATTCGCTATATAGTGTTGTGCGAATGTGTGGATATGTGCGCATACTGGGTGCATGCACACATAATGGTGCGTCGTGGATTGTACCAACATAAATTGGACAGCGGACGACCAAATCGTCCGATAACAGTTGAATTGCGGTCGCATGCAATTATTCGACTTCGACAATATTAATCTGTCGGAAGTGAAGGAAAACATTTATATCCCTTAAAATATACATGCAGAATATCATATATTCCCCCATACACACACGCATGTACACTTCTCACATATACATTCACAGTATATCACTCCATTTATTCATCCTGCAGCATATCTGCCGTGAAACTTGTGCATTACAGGTACAGTGCATATTTTAAAGTACTAGAGAATACATAATCACAGCAAACACAAATATATGAATAATTTTTTTATAAAATTTTCATATATTTGAAGCAAATGAATGTAAATTGGAAATTCATTTAGTAATGGTAAAATTATTTTACCTATTGGACTGCAATGTATTGCAGGTGTGTTCTGAGAATGTCACAAACATTACAATTGGCAAATTTTATGATGTTTGGTTGAATAATCATGATTTATACAGGAGCTGGATACAGCTCCAATGTGAATTATGATTTGCATTTATTCAATGTCTGATTGTGAACAAAAGGGGGGGTTTATACACAGAATCTCGGAAAACAGGGATCTGTGTAATATGGCATTACTGAACACACACATGGCTGCAATAAAGAAATTTGTGTTGTACATATCATCTGTGTGAAGTCTATGTGCTTCATATGAAAAATTTGTGCAGAGTTTGGATGTACTCCTGAGAAATCCTTGCAATACAGCAGTTTATAGATTTATTTTAGGTTAAGAAATTCACTTCTGAGTAAGTTATAACATGTGGTGTGTTATACTGTATCATCTGTGTATTAGATCGCATGTAAACCACATATCTTACAGTAATGATTTGAAGATTTGTGTATATGAATAACACATTGTTTAAGATGATCAGGGACTTGATGTTTTTGTCAAGGACTATAAGGGCGGTTTATGGGCCCTGTGAAAGCTTGCATGTTTAGCTCACATGAAGCTTTGGTCGCTATATATGCATAGAACACAAGCGATGATGATCCGGTGTCTGGTGGTACAGGACAGGATACGTAGGAATACTGTATGGAAGGTTAGCAATGTTCAAAGAGATATAAGATGCTTATGAATATCTTAGATGTCACGGGTATTTTTTGATGTAAGATATTATTTTAATTATAACTCTTATTTTCTGCAGAAGCATGTAAGGATTGAGGACTTCATTTCCACCAATACAGACAGGAAAAAGTAATACACCAGCAGTGTCAGATTAGAACAGTGGGGCCCACCGGAGGCTTCCTGTACCCCTATGGCCCAGTCTGACCCTGTATACTAGTTATAACTCAGATAGATATGGATTTCTGTAAATAGATTAAGGAACTTGCAAAGGGAGGTATGTGTTTAACCCATTTATTCAATTCTGTAACAGTTATATAGGTAACACCGGTGTGAAGCTTAGAATCAGGTGATTTATTGCGAAGCAGGGTGTGATTAATTGGATCATATAGCAGGTTTACAATGAGTCCTATAATAATCGTTCTATATATACTGGTAAGCAGAATGGTTGAAAAAGACTAAATCGCAGATTGGCAAAGTCTGTAATAAAGGTAAAAGTGGATAATTTCATTTAAGATGCCACAGATGTTAGGATATCTAAATAATTGTTTTCCTTTAGGTAAACAGGTCATGTGGTAAGTATATATGACTGCAGGAAATATGATTTTTAGACAGCGATATACATTACATTATAGATCTTAAGAGACAATTTGAGATGTGTTATACTCAGAATGTTGGACATGAGATATTCCTTAGAAGTAGGGATATCATATGAAAAGAAAACTCTTTTGGCAGGGGGCACAAACTTAATATAATCTATTAAAACAAAGTTTATTACATAATCTTCAACTTACGTACATAAAAGACATAACACCATATATAGACAGACAAATTACACAAAGGTTGTATATTTAAGTATCACACTGTTAAATAAACTATTGTTGGACAAATGTATCGTGTTCTGGTCACTTAGTAGTCATCTAAAATGCTTATTGTGATCCAGAATATGTCCTCCAAGTATGAACTGCCGTGTTCATATGTCAAGGCAAAAAATATTTCTAAAAAACATATAGAACGAAGTATCTGTAGGGAATGTCACCAGACTGCCCCCTTACAGTATGGGGTAATATCTGTCAATGATTTGGATTGCCGAATTGAAAGAAGGAAAGAAAGAATAGTGGGTATAAAAGAACTGCACACTTTGAGGAGTGAAATACTGCTGTTAATTCATCTGCATGCATCGAATGATATTAATGAGTGTTAACCTTCTCAGCGTCAGTTATAACAGTCAGAAAATTAAGATGAGTAATAGTCATACTGAAAAGAAAGAATCAAGAATGCCATGCATCTGCTTTCAAATCTCTATGCTTCAGCGGTATCGTGCAGAGGAGATAATAATGAGAGTACATATATTGACAGTAATTGATCCCTTTTAATAGTTGCATCTGCTTTCGGTCCTACTGTGCCCGGCTCCTGCGGGCCAGTACCGATGAGAGTGCGAAGAAAGATAGAAAAATTCGGCTAAAGTCTGTAGTATTCCACATACATATTAAATAAAGTAATGTACAAATACATATGTATTAGATACTTCAAAAAATATCGTTCCGTTCCGACATGCCAGGTACCCAATAAGTAATTAAAGACATTTGCTAATGATATAATGCTCCATCCTCTATCATAGTATTCCACAGCTATAGTGACCCACAGCTATACGAGCGGCCAGGAGGACGCTCCATAATTATGGAGGGCGGCCCTCATTCAGAGCGTGCGCTCTGCTCAGAGCGTACGGCTCTGAATGAGGGCCAGTGTTTCACTTAGCACTCGGGTGTGCACTTTAAAAGAATTGATTAGTTCTCATATTATCTGACTATAGGGGTAATATATGGTTGGACATATCATGAAACACTGGATAGAGATATAGAGACATGATGTAAAATTGGAAATCAGATATTTAGCCACATATATCCTAACATTATAGATAGTGGAGGTAATTAAGTAGTTGGTACACTCTGAATCTTTATAAAAAGGTAATGATCGTGACACCTTGTTGATTATATAGTGTCCTATGTGAGAAAAATTAAGAATGGAGCATTCTATATTGTGGGGAAGTTGTTATTAACAGTCCATATACAGGATCTCTTCACTGTCAGGTCTATATTATAAGCACCTGGTATTCCCAGGTGGTCTCCCATCCAAGTACTAACCAGGCCCAACACTGCATAGCTTCCAAGATCAGACGAGGATCTAGACAGCATCGATTAAATCAACCAGACCACTATCTACTAGCAAACGATAGAGTTTTCCTATCATACCTAATGCTGTCTAGATCCTCAGGTGTGCTGTGATTATATTTACTCTCAGTTGTACAAGACAAGGCATGAGCTCTCACCTACTACTTTATGTAAAGTGAAAGACACTAGTCACAGGATAGATAGCAGGATAAACACTCACAGCACATATCATTGGCTAGGAGTTTAGACACAAACTAGAGAGAATACTATGATAGAGGATGGAGCATTATATCATTAGCAAATGTCTTTAATTACTTATTGGGTACCTGGCATGTCGGAACGGAACAATATTTTTTGAAGTATCTAAACGTACACATATGTCCCACTATTCTTTCTTTCCTTCTTTCATTTCGGCAATCCAAATCATTGACAGATATTACCCCATACTGTAAGGGGGCAGTCTGGTGACATTCCCTACAGATACTTCGTCCTATATGTTTTTTAGAAATATTTTTTGCCTTGACATATGAACACGGCAATTCATACTTGGAGGACATATTCTGGATCACAATAAGCATTTTAGATGACTACTAAGTGACCAGAACACGATACATTTGTCCAACAATAGTTTAATTAACAGTGTGATACTTAAATATACCTTTGTGTAATGTGTCTGTCTATATATGGTGTTATGTCTTTTATGTACGTAAGTTCAAGATTATGTAATAAACTTTGTTTTAATAGATTATATTAAGTTTGTGACCCCAGCCAAAAGAGTTTTCTTTTCCTTTCTTTTTTTGATTCCACTGCTTCTTAACTCTAGGGGAGCACCGCCAATCGTGTATATATAAGTTGATGGCATCAGAATTACTGACATTTCCAACTACAATTTGAGATTGATCACTCACTGCCACACAACTGTAAACATTTGGCAATAATAATTTGAATTTCTCAGCCTGTGCGGGGACACTCTTCTCGTTTCTTGAATATCATATGAAAACCAAGAATAAGGAAATCTGGATTTGTCATTATTGCAGTAAATTAGGAGACATCCTTAGGGTACTGAATACATGTGATAATGGATTTATGCTTATAACATTGTTTACAGTATATGCAATTGTTCTGAAGACTCTATATGGTATAATATGGGTTAAAAACAGACAGGTGGTATAAAATCCTGCTCATTTTAAACTCCCAGGTGTATACAGGTAAAGTATAATGGTATAAATATGTATATCGGAGTAAAGGATTATAAAATCCCCTAGTGGTAATAAGTAAGTATTGCAACCCCTGACCAAATTCATAGGAATTGGAAGATGGGTGGACAAGGTCTTTTTTTTTTTTTTAAGGATCTTGGAAATATCAACAGCTGAAAATGCTGGGTATTTCTCATGAAGTGACGTATGTGAAATGCCATCGAAACTGTTGTAAGTGGCAACAGTTCATAAGCAATAGTTTTTAGAGATCCCAAGTGGTTGATAGTAACAGGCACAAACAACATATTTTGTTCATAAATACCTGTAAAATCTAGTTAAATTGTGATGTAGGTATTATGGGTAACCCAATGGTGGAGGTTTCATTCACCAGAACCCCCTGTTCTGATTGCCATAGATCATAAAAATATGCATATGATCATACTGTTTTAAATTGCTGCAGCGGAATGCAAGTTGTATTTTTTTTTTCTCTGAAAAACACCTGTAGTAGAAGGGGAAATACACATCCATTTCCCTGCAGAGGTGGTAATGCCTGGAATTACTAAGGGTTTTCAATGAAAAAAAAAATAAATTTAAGGTTGTTTTAAGATGGTCTTATATTTAAACAGGTTCCACAGGGTGATTTTCTGTTATTACTAAATAAATTGGGTATATCTATTAACAGTTTGTATGTTTGGAATAGATAAGAATTAGTTACATATTGACATGCCTGTATTATGTACACTGACAGTTCTTTCTATTTTCTCGGAACATCGGAATGCAGGTCAAAGTGTATCAAAGAGCCCAGGACTTCTCCGATTCTCCTCAACAATTAATGCACAGATTGTCAGGAGAAAAGGGGGGTGTTATATGGGTATTGGAAGGTTGGAAATTTAGAATTTCCCATATTAGGGATATTTTTTTGGAGATTTTCATAATTTTTTTTTAAAAAAGGCATTGTAGGATCTTGAATGCCACCTAGTGGAAAAAACAATGTAAAGTTGAGTCTGTAACACTCATCAATGTTAATGATATGTGATTTTTGGAAACTCCAATATGGAGCATACACAATTCTAAATTATCACAGTGGGTGGGGAGGGACAGCTAACATACGGATAATCTGTTTTTCGTCCATGTAGGCAAATCAAATCAACAACAGGATATCTGAAGACTGCAGACAGATCGGATGGAAGACAAGACGTCAGATTTGGCAGGGAAGATGGAGATATTCAAAAGTACTGATCTCTCTGAATTTCTTATTTAGATGCTGACAAGGTCCAGCTGCAGACAGACGATATTCCTGGTAGATGACTACACAAACGCTAAGATGATCAGATGGAATAGATCGGAAGGACCAGGATACAGATCATCCAAAGCAGATGTCCAAGATGACAACACTCCAGAAGTGCGCCCTCATCCCATTTGGCGAAGATGACAACTATAGGCTTTTGATTCCAAAATGTTAATAAAAATTAGCAAAGGGTTTGGTTCAAATATGAAAGATTTTTTATCCTTACATACACTCAAACAAGGTTTTTTCCATCTACATATGCGCCCTTTCATTACCTTTTATTTTGAACTGTGAAAATTGCATTGTTATGATTCTTTCCAAACTGAATTCTCTCTCTTCTCACCACCTGTACGATCAATGAACATACACATGCACTAAAATATTGATAATACACAAGCTTATGTAAGTTCAGCTGCCAGATGTCATTGAACTCACACAGGGGGAAAATGTTACAGTGTGTATATTAAAATTAATAATAATAATTCCTTATACAACTAGAATCAAATATATATCTGTGTGTAATCACATCCCAGAGCCAAGTCCCAGAACAAGTTTACACAGAAACCAGCATATCAATAGAGATGGCTAACGGATACTGCAATCTAATTAGCATTTGTTAAGGTGTTCACACTTCACAGCATACCCTCGGCAAGAGGCTTTTTCCTCTTGAAGCCTCCTAACAGGTGAGTGGACATGAGTTTCAAAGTAAAGGATTGAAACACCCCCTTTTTTGAACACACCTATCAGGTAACACTGCACAACAATGAAAATGTTCCGATGTAAAAATAGTTACTTCTATTTGATTTCAGCATGCAAAGAATGAATATGACATTTAAAACTCTCAGCTCTGAGTTCCGAGATATAGGCCATTTATGACGATGTAGGGGTATTCCTAGTGAAGTGGGCAAAATGGTGAGAATTTTACCAGCAATCTGCGTTACACGCAGAGGGGGCGTGGCCTAATGACCCAATTAAATGAATCAGTTATTTGTCCCCTCCCCTATTCAAATATATGCGATTCATGGGATTACCCACACAACATAACTGTGATGCACTGAGTGACAAACATAGTGTGCGATTCCACCAAGACATTTCAGCAATGGAACAAAGATATCAGGTTACGTGAATCACTACTGTTGGACAGAGACAAGAGATTCTCCAGAAGAGGAGTGCAAGCGACAAGCAAAGAGAAAGCACCCCCATGAATAAGCCACTATATTAGATAGTACTTTCGTATGCTATATGTTTGTGTCGTATGCTGTATGTTTGTTTTGTGTTCTTATTTGTGGTTGATTGAAAATAAATAAGTTTTAATTCAATCAAGAAAATATCAGATTATTTTAAAATAGCTTTTCACTATGACTATATTACTAATGTACATACAGTATAGTGCAAGTAGTGTAGCTCAAAAAACAGAGCTAGTAAAAACATTCTGAAATCATTTTAGTTTTTTTCTTGACCTCAAATTAGTAATGTATGACTATTTTTAGAAAGGAAACAAATTAAAAGTATTTATTTGTTGTACAGTGTAATAGCAAAACGGTTGGATTCTCACAGAGATCAGACAAAGGGGTATATTTACTAAGGTGCGGGTTGTTAGAAGTGGTTTTGTTGCTCATAGCAACCAATCAGATTCTAGCTATTACTTTCTAGAAGGTGCTAGATAAATGTTAAGTAGAATCTGATTGGTTGCTATGGGCAACAAAACCACTTCTGAAAACCCGCACCTTAGTAAATATACCCCAAAGGGTCTCTCACAGATGCAGGCACACACACTTGGAGGAAGACACAGAAAGATATGCTCCCTCTCTGACTGATAACCAACGTCTAAGAATGCAGCTTCAGTCCCCAGGAGGCCTGGAGATATATTTTCAAACTACGATAAGTATTTGATTAGACAGAAATAAGTTAATGGATTAATGGCATAATGATATTGATAATCTCTACTGTAGTTAGTAACATGGTGATGGTTTGATTAATATTGTAATTCATAGTGGAATCTTTGTGATAACAGTAAGGTTTTCAAGCTGTAATACATTGGTTATGCCTTGGATAGTTACTGTTAGGGGTGAGCGGGTTCGGATTTCTGAAATCCGAGCCCCCCCGATCTGAGTCAGGCTCGACTTTTCCCGTCTGACTCGGATCTGAAATCGAGGCAAAACGTCATCATCCCGCCTTCCGGGTCTCGCGGGTTTTGGATCCTATATTAGGTACCCGCGTCGGCGCCATTTTCTCACTCGGCTGTGGACAGTGAAGAGGGAGGGTGGGAGTTAGGGCTGGCTGGGCTGTGTAGTGTTGTAGTGTAGTGCAGTGTAGTGTTGTGCTGCGCTGCTGTTGTCCATAGGGGCTGTGTCCACAACTTCAAAGTCCATAGGGGCTGGCTGGACTGTGTTGTGCAGTCAGTTGTCCATAGGGGCTATGTCCACTCCAAAGTCCTGTGCAGTGTCCCAGTCCTAAAGGGGTGCTGTAGTGTTGTCCAGGGGGTGCTTCCCCCAAGTGCTAAAAAAAAAAATATTTTTTCTGTGTTTGTGAATTGTGTGCACTGTGGCTGCACGTGAATCAACAAAGGAGCAGCGCCAAGCGTGCGCCTGTGTCCCATAAGTAAAAGGCCGGCTGGCTTGTCCGTTAAAGGCTGCTGTAACCCCCAAAGGGCACTCCAAACAAAATAAAAAAATATATTTTTTTGTGTTTGTGAATTGTGTGCACTGTGGCTGCACGTGCATCCACGAAGGAGCAGCGCCAAGTGTGCGCCTGTGTCCCATAAGTAAAACGCCGGCTGGCTTGTCCGTTATAGGGTGCTGTAACCCCCAAAGGGCACTCCAAGCAAAATAAAAATATATATTTTTTTGTGTTTGTGAATTGTGTGCGCAGTAGCCGCACGTGCATCAACAAAGTAGTGCCAAGCGTGCGCCTGTGTCATAAGTAAAGGGCCGGCTGGCTTGACCGTTAAAGGGTGCTGTAACCCCCAAAGTACACTCCAAACAAAATAAAAAAATATTTTCTGTGTTTGTGAATTGTGTGCACTGTGGCTGCATGTGCAGCAACAAAGGAGCAGCGCCAAGCATGCGCCTGTGTCCCATAAGTAAAGAGCCGGCTGGCTCATTTCTTAAAGGGTGGTGTAACCCACAAAGTGCACTACTCTCCAGCAAAAATAAAAAAATATTTTCTGTGTTTGTGTGCGCCTTAGCCGCACGTATATATCAATATAACATAAATGGAGGACCAAACTTTCTCCGATAAAAATAAAATAGGGAAAGATCAAAAACCACTTCCTCCTAGTGCTGAAGCTGCTGCCACTAGTCATGACATAGACGATAACATGCCATCAACGTCGTCTGCCAAGGCCGATGCCCAATGTCATAGTAGAGGGCACATACAATCCCAAATGACAAAGTTCAGGAAAATGACCTTGAAAAAAACATTTAAATCATCTGAAGAGAAACGTAAACTTGCCAATATGCCATTTACGACACGGAGTGGCAAGGAACGGCTAAGGTCTTTCCCTATGTTCATGACTAGTGGTTCAGCTACACATGACGATGGAAGCCCTCCTCCCGCTAAAAAAAATCAAACGAGTTAAGTGGGCAAAAGCACAGCGAAGAACTGTGCGTTCTAAGAAGATATCACAAATCCCCAAGGAGAGTCCAAGTGTGGTGGCGGTTGCGATGCCTGACCTTCCTGAAGTACAACAGGATGAGGATACTGGTGTAGCTGGCACTGAGGAAGTTGGCGAGGAGGATTCTGATGGTGATGTGGTTTGTTTAAATCAGGCTCCGGGGGAGACAGTTGTTGTCCGTGGGATGAAAAAGCCCATCACGGTCATGTCTGGGCAGAAGACCAAACATTCCACCTCTTTGGTCTGGCAATATTTCTATCCAAATCCGGACAACAACTGTCTTGCCATATGTACCATATGTAAAGGTGAAATAAGTAGGGGTAGGGACGTTAACCACCTAGGAACATCCTTATACGGCACCTGCAGCGCGTTCATAAAAAGGTACTGTCAAGTTCAGAAACTTTGGCTCAGCCGTAAGCAGTCCAGGGACACCTAAATCCCTTTTTCCTGTTTTATCCAAGGAATCGGTGGATGAGGACGACATCTTGCCTCCGTAGAACAAGTTTGTGCAGGGACACATTAATTGCCAGCTTGTTTTGTGGGGGCCCAAACGAACCAATCATTTCAGCCACAGTCGTGTGGCAGACCCTGGCGCTGAAATGATTGGTTTGTTAAAGTGTGCATGTCCTATTTATACAACATAAGGGTGGGTGGGAGGGCCCAAGGACAATTCCATCTTGCACCTCTTTTTTTTCTTTGCAGTATGTACTGTTTGGGGCCTAGTTTTTCAAACTGCCATCCTGTCTGCCACTGCAGTGTCACTCCTAGATGGGCCACGTGTTTGTGCCACCCACTCGTGTCGCTTAGCATAGTCATCCAGTTACCTTGGTGCAATCTTTTGGCCATAAAAACAATATTGTGAGGTGTGAGGTGTTTAGAATAGACTGGAAATGAGTGGAAATGAAGGTTATTGAGGTTAATAATTGCATAGGAGCAGAAAAACCCACAAATTCTGTGATTTAAGCTGTTTTTACGCTTTTTTAAAAAAAAATACAGATCCAAAACACAAAACCCAGAACCCAAAACACGGAAGGGTGGTTTTGGTAAAAACAATCCAGATCCAAAACACGAAGAAAGATCCAGATCCAAACACGAAAAGTGGCCGGTGCACACCCCTAGTTACTGTAGATATGTGTAAGAAGTTTGTATTGTAGTCTGGTAAAGGCTGTGTTAACATTCAATAGTGAAGTGAATTTGTAACAGTAGTAAACAATATGGGTAAGTCTGTGATGTAACATGCAATATGCTGTAGTGTGATCTAGTCTGTTCTGTTACGGATGAGGTCTGGCTGAGATATACATACATACTGCCTGCTGTGGATTGTTAATGCTGCAACCACCATGTGATTCAAACAATAGATTCGGTTACATGTGTTGTTCCTTTTGTGATCTGGGCCTGGTACAATGTGCTTGATTCAATGGAGTCGTGAATTGCTAGTGTTGAGATCATAGTTTTAATACTATCACAGTTTTGGTGTTATTTCAGTATTATGATAGAATTGTGTATATGTGTTGTATACTGGTATTTTAGCTATTATATGGTGCTCACTAGAGGGATTTGATGGAAATGGAATATACAAAGTTATAGTATCGGAATAAGTTTGTATAGTATCATGGATGTAATCATAGGCTGGCATCAGTGTTATATAAGCGAAGTTGAATTAATAAGTTTTGAATGGGATAAGGGTGACGCCCACATTCCAAGATGGAGTCTGCAGTTTTAGTGCAAACAAAGGAAGAACATGTGCTTCGGCCCTTCCACCTCCCCGCGGTCTAGTGGGTGTTGGATGAGGTCTGTGAAGGGATGAAATTGTTGGACATTGGAATCAGCTTTTGTTGTGCAAGTTGGAATAATATATGGTGCAGTGTTTGCCTGATGTGTTAGTAATTGGCATATAATATTCAAATTGCATATATAATTAACTATGGCATTAGGGGAGATTTCAATGAGGGTTTTTCTGACATTCAAAATGGAGTTTGTGTTCAGAGACCATGCGGTTTGAACAATAGGACATAGCCCACACCAACCCCCACACACACTCTCACCATGCATTCTCAGCAGCCATCTTGAATATAGGCCTCACCATCCCCCTTGCATCTCTCTCTCTCCTCTCTCTCGCTCTCATCACTGATTGTATTTTGACTAGTATTGTTAAGTTTAAACACTGTTTTATGAGGATTAATTTGATGAATATAAAAACACTTTACTTCAACACATTTTGTGTGCAATGTTATTATCCAAATGATTTATAGGGTATATAATTCTGAATAACACGTTGTGAGTTTATATATATACAGTCAGGTCCATAAATATTGGGACATTGACAGAATTTTCAGATTTTGGCCTCTATTCACCACCACAATGGTTTTGAAATGAAACAAACAAGTTGTGCTTTAACTACAGACTTTCAGATTTAATTTGAGGGTAATTACATCCAAATCAGGTGAACGGTGTAGGAATTACAACAGTTTCAATATGTGCCTCCCACTTTTTAAGGGGCCAAAAGTAATGGGACTATCAACTCAAAAGCTATTTCATGGACAGGTGTGGGCTATTCCCTCGTTATTTCATTATCAATTAAGCAGGTAAAAGGTCGGAGTTGATTCTAGGTGTGACATTTGCATTTGTAATCAGTTGCTGTCAACTCTCAATATGAGATCCAAAGAGCTGTCACTATCAGTGAAGCAAGCCATCATTAGGCTGAAATATCAAAACAAACCCATCAGAGAGATTGCAAAAACATTAGGTGTGGCCAAATAAACTGTTTGGAACATTCTTAAAAAGAAAGAACACACCGGAGAGCTCAGCAACACCAAAAGACCCGGAAGAAAACGGAAAACAACTGTGGTGGATGACAAAAGAATTATTTCCCTGGTGAAGAAAAACCCCTTCACAACAGTTGGCCAAATCAAGAACACTCTCCAGGATGTAGATGTATATGTGCCAAAGTCAACAATCAAGAGAAGACTTCACAAGAGTGAATATAGAGGGTTCACCACAAGATGCAAACCATTGGTGAGCCACAAAAACAGGAAGACCAGATTAGAGTTTGCCAAACAACATCTAAAAAAGCCATTACAGTTCTGGAACAACATCCTATTGATAGATGAGACAAAGATCAACTTGTACCAGAGTGATGGAAAGAAAAGGAAAGGAACTGCTCATGATCCAAAACATACCACCTCATCAGTGAAGCATGGTGGTGGTAGTGTCATGGCGTAGGCATGTATGGCTGCCAATGGGACTGGTTCCCTTGTATTTATTCCATATTGTGTGCACAGTTCAAAGTGTGTATACACCAACTATGATATCCTTCTCCCGTTTCTGGAGAGGACGTCATGGCCCTCATCCGGTCCTCCCCTCCTTCCACCTCCCCTCTTGACCCTATCCCTTCCTGTCTCCTTCTACCTGTTCCCATCTTGCTCACCTCCTCAATCTCTCCATTTCACCTGGCACTGTCCCTTCTGCATTCAAACATGCCCTTGTCTCCCCCATTCTTAAAAAAACCTTCCCTTGATCCTAACATACTCTCCAACTACCAACCCATCTCTCTTCTGCCTTTTACTTCCAAACTCCTTTAGCGCATTGTTTACAACCGCCTTACTACCTTTCTTTCCTCACACTCCCTTCTTGACTCATTTCAATCTGGCTTCTGTTCTCTCCACTCCACTGAAACTGCCCTCACGAAAGTCAGCAATGACCTCCTTGCTGCGAAGTCCAAGGGCCACTACTCTCTGCTCATTCTCCTTGACCTCTCTGCTGCATTTGACACTGTAGACCACCCTCTCCTCCTGCAAATCCTTCACTCTTTTGGTTTACATGGCACTGCCCTCTCCTGGCTGTCCTTGTACCTCTCTGACCGTTCCTTCTGTCTCCTCAAGACTCCTCTGCCCCACCACTTCCACTAACAGTAGGAGTTCCCCAAGGTTCTGTTCTTGGACCTCTCCTTTTCTCCCTATATACATCCTCTTTATGTGAACTCAAACTCTTTTGACCTCCAATATCATCTCTATGCTGATACTCAATTTCACCTTTCCACCCTTGAGCTCTCCCCCTTGCTCCTTACCCATATCTCCAACTGTCTCTCTGCTGTCTCTTCATGGATGTCCCAGCGCTTTCTTAAACTTAACATGTCTAAGACTGAGCTGATCATCTTCCCACCCTCTTCCACTACCTCACTCCCCACAATTTCATTATCTATTGATGGCACAACTATCTCCTCTAGCCCCAAAGTGCACTGTCTTGGTGTTATCCTAGACTCCACCCTCTCCTTTAAACCACACATTCAGCACCTGTCACAGTCCTGCCGTTTCCACCTAAAATAAATCTCCAGGATTTGACCCTTCCTCACCTAGGATGCCACTAAAACCCTCATCCACTTGCTGGTCATCTCCAGATTGGACTACTGTAACCTTCTCCTAGCTGGCTTCCCACCTCTCTCCACTACAATCAGTTCTCAATGCTGCTGCTCGGCTCATCTTCCTCTCCAGACGTTCTATATCTGCTTCCCCTCCCCTTCCCCTTCAGATGCCAATTCAAAGTTCTTACACTCTCCTACAAAGCCCTCACCAAATCCTCTCCCACATACATCTCTGACCTTCTCTCCCTTCACACTCCCACCCACTTCGCTCAACAAATGCATGACGCCTCTCTAGCCAACTGATTTTGCCCGTGCTGCTCCCTACCTTTGGAACTTTCTCCCTCTCCCTATCTGACTCTCCATCTCTCTACAAATCTTCAAACGGGCTCTCAAGACCCACTACTTCATCAATGCCTTCAAGCTCTTATCCTAACCCACTTCATGCTCTTTTCTCCCAATCTTCCCATTCTGTGTCACGCCTGTCTGTCTGCCCCTCCCCTGTAGAATGTACTATGTAAGGCACTGCAAAACACTTGTGGCGCCATATAAAGAATAATAATAATAGTCACCTGTATGCAGAATTGTGGCTGGACTGCTCCTATCTGTACACTTGGTTTGATACCAGTTAGCATCATCTGTGCACCCTTGCACCAGTTTTTGGTGTAAACATAAGGTTTGAAATATGGCATATTTACACATACTCACAATCAGGGGCGGAATGGGCAACCGGGAAGGCTCCTGCTGGGCCGGTCCCATCCACCACTCTACCGGGCTGGTGGACAATGACTGCGGCTGCCTGCTGGCCCAGGCCGATTCATGTAAGCCAGGCCCAGCTGCTGTGCTTCCGAGATTTGTGTTCCACTGTGGAACGCAAACCAGAAGCTCCCGTGTCCACTCCAGAGGCGGCATGGGTCAGGAGGCAGGGTCCATATGCCCCCGGGCTGGTACAACTTCCGTGTTCTAGGGCCTCCCGCAGCAGCATCTACACAGCTGGCTTCAGGAGGGAGGATGCTTCTCGGCTGCTCTGTGCTGTAACACAAATCAGAGCAGCCGGGCGCTTCGCCTCCCTGAGCTCCTCTCTCTCAGGTGCGCATGATCGTGACTGCCGTGCAGCCGCACCACTGCCTGGAGGAAAGTTGCTGGGAATAACGCAACTACAGTAAATAAGGTATTTGCTGGCGGGGCAGGGGTGCTGTGTTAGGTGATTAATGAAGGAAGGGAGAATTATTGTGAAGTGGTTATTAGAGGTTGACCTGCCCTGCATACCACATCTGCCCCACAGACTCTATCCTGTCATCCTCCACATCTGCCCCAGACTCTACCCTGTCACCCTCCACATCTGCCCCACAGACTACCCTGTCACCCACATCTGTCCCACTCTACCCTGTCACCCACCAAATCTGCCCTACACTTTACCCTGTGACCCACATCTGCCCCACAGACTTTAGTCACCACCAAATCTGCCCCACAGACTTCCCTATCACCCACATCTGCCCACAGTCTCTACCTCATCACCCACTACATCTGCCTTGTACCTCTTACCTCATCACCAACCACACTTGTCCCTGCAGACTCTTACACTGACACCCACTGCACTTGTCAATGCAGACTCTCTAACCCTGTCAATTCCCACACCTGTCCCCGCAGACTCTTACCCTGTCACCCAACAGACCAGTCTCCGCAGATTTTCTTACCCTGTCACTTACTAGACCTGCACCACAGATTCTCTCACTCTGCGAAACACCAGACCTGGCCACGCAGACAGGGCTGAAAAGTCGGGACCACTTGATTGCATTTGCACCCCAGTCTAAAAGTTGCCAGTTAGCCCCTGGTCCCCCTAGCCTCCACCACCTGTCCACCCCCTATCTCTGTGGGTTGGGTCAGGCTGTCCCCTGGGGCAGCTGGAGATGAGCTTAACCAAACTTAGCGACATACATTATCTACCCTATTTTTTCCTGTGGGGGCCAATGTGTTTGTTTTGTCGTTTTCTTGTGGGGGCCAATGTTTATTTTGTCCTGTGGGGGCTAATGTGCTTTTTTTTTATTTCCTGTCGGAGTCTAAAGTGTTTTATTATTCAGAGGCGCTCGCAAGATGCGAGCGGTCGCTCTGAATGTGGGCAGCCGCTTGTGTTTTGAAGTGCGGCCTCCTGGTCGCTAGCTAAGCTGTGGGTTACCACCCACAGCTTTAGTGACCAACCAGGTTGATGGTCGCGATGGTCAAGACCATCGCGACCGTTGGGGGTTGCGACGAGACCCTAAGGTTGGGTCTCGGCAACTGCAAGCCCCAGGGAGCTTCCTGCTCTCATCCAGCAGGAACCTCTCCACTGACATCACTGCTGTCAGTGCGGCCGCCCACAAAACGGTATGCGTTCCTTAAGGAACGCCTCCGTTTGTGAAACTACCCCCCCTCCCCGCCTACTAAACGGGGCGAGCTGTTGATCAACATCGACAGCCGCCCCGTTGGTAGCGATTCCCGGAGCGAGAGAATTTCTCTCTCGTTCCAGGGCTTGCGCACGCGCAGTGTGGCCGCTGCGCGTGCGCAGGGCCTAAACATCGACCCACTTGCGAGCGGGTTTGAATGAGGTCCAATGTCCCAGTGATAGTAAGCTGGTGAGCTGATAATGCTGGTAAGCCAAGTTTATGACCTAAGAATAAGAGCTGGTAAATAAAGCAGCAGTTGCTCTATAGGAGCTCTCACTACATGCAGTGAAATCCAATAGGGGTGAGAGCAGCTGAACACTTTCAGCTCTGGGTATGACTACCTTGCGGCTGTATTTCAGTGTAGCAGCAAATTCATTTGAGGTCCGATGAAAGTGAAAGCGGCTTGAAGCGCTGCGCTCCGGCCATGACTAGCATGACTCTACAGGTGCCCCGTTTCTGCACAAAATGGGACTGCAACAGAGACCATTAATGCTGCTCAATTATAAGAAGACATTGGTGGTAGTCCTATTTCTACCTGGTAGCTATGGTCAAGACAACTGAGATTGAAGTAGTTAAAAAAAAAATAAAAAGTTTACATCAGATTTTCATAGCAAAAATATTACAGCATGCAAGCCAGCACTTTTGTGTCACAGCACTGGCATGCTTAGCCTACTGAAGCCTATCTCAAACACACATGATCTTTAGCCACTGCAACTTAAACAAGCTCATGAATATTTATTAAGCATAGCACATAACCCTAAATTCTAAAAAATTGGCAAATGTCATCTCTTAAATGTGAATGTCCAAATTATGGTTGTTCAAAAGAGTCCATTACGTGAAACAATTCAAATATGATTGTTCTTCAATCTTTGTCTTTCTTAGAAACAGGTCGACGTGAAATGAGCAGTCCTTCGTGCCAATTTTGCTTTTAGGCGTGGTTTCATTTCAGTTGACCACAATAACTTATCAGATGTCGTTATTCCGTGAACTGAAAATGACACCAGCTATCACCTAGGAGCCAATCTAATTAGGTGCGAGTTTCTCACACCAGTGAGTGTGGCTGTATGCTACACTTACAGTACCACTGGAATTTCACATTACTGAATATGAAAAAATATTTGAGTCCGGGCTGACATCAGGCTGCGAGGGGGCGAATTGTTGTGCCGCTGCCATCGTTTCAATGCCATTCCAACGGCAATTCACCCCCTTTGCACCTATTTGGATTGACAATTTATGACTGACCTAATTGTGGTTTTGAATTTACTGTGTTAAATGCCTTATTTCTCTAATTTGTCTCAAAGTAAAACCTTACCATTTATGTAGCTCACTTTAAGAGGAAATGTAGCTTAACCACATATTCACACCTGTCTCATCTTGTAACGACACTCTGACAGACAAGGAACGGGGTGATTAAGCAATTTATTAGAAACTAGATTTTTCACCACACAACAATTTGCATATGTCCACCCACAAGGAGGATGACAGTGACAGAAGAACATAGGGAATATGGGCAGATTAATGAGAATGCGCACACAGTGCTTGATATCGGGAAATTGAGGCAGAGGTTTACGGTCTTGACCGACAGATCCGATAATCGAAGGAATTCGTTTGTGGATGTTTTCTAATCATTTTATCAATGAAACGTTAAAACAATTGTTCATACACACAATACGATTATCACCCGATTATTCACAAATCGGCCCAATAATTGTATAGTGTGTAGCTAGCTTTAGAGCAGCATCTTAGGATTCAAGAGACTGAACACATTATTATATTTAGGTAAAAGTTCATATATTCTTACTATTGGAAAACATATTACTATCTTATTCTAATTATCTATTGGTTCTTAAAGTATTATTAAATAATGACCATTATACAAATGCCATTATCCTCTTATATAATCTTATTCTTATAACTATTTTATTCAGCCATCCATAATATGTTCATCTTATGTTATACTGAGATGACACAAATCAGCAATTGATTGTACTAATTAGTAAGGGTAATACGCAGGGAAAGGTATCTCTTAACAGTACCTGGACCTATGGTTATAACTGTGAGCGCAGCTTTCCTGGAGGATATCTGATGGGATACAAGCAGCAGTGGTCACAACAAGGACCAACAATTTATATGATGTCCGATGTTACATTTATTATGCATTTTATCGCTTGACTTTCTCAGAGATATGAGGAAGTCAAGCAACGAAATGCGTTGGTGAGTCCCTACTGTGTGGAACTGGACGTGCAAGATCTTGATTCAATCACTCCTTCCGTTGGAGCTCCCATTCCTTAGACTATCTGGAAGTATAGAGATACCACTCTACCTGATATTGTATGTTAAGATAAGCTTATTTGATTAAGTTTATAAACTGATCACTTTTAAATGTACGCTTAATATTGTTTATTACTGGTGTTTATTAGATAACTTTAAAATACTACACTATTTTCTCTATCCGATTTTTTGGGTGCCATTTGGTATGTGGATGGTCCTTTGCTGGAATTTTTTGGGCTGCCTTGCTTCTCGGACGTGAACCCCTTAATGTTAGGGACGTGGGCCTAACGCTTATTCATATATTTGCAAATGTATGTAACCAATACCTCTGAATTTCTATTATTATGTAGGATTCAAGTATTTTTGATTCATCTGCAGTGTGCTGGAAGGCAAATTCCTTTTTTTCTGTAGCTCAGTGTAAACCCCGCCCTTTACAAGCCCCTGCAGTATGTCATTAAGCTGATTGAGCAACTACCATATTTTTTGCTCATGTTCCAAATCCGTAAGACCACCACCTAGAGAGCCATTGTGGATAAGAGATACCCTGAGGAGATAACCAAGTTTGGGTCCGGTACGCATATAAATTTTTTTAGCCTAGGATGGGGCACATTTTAAGTGGAAAAGCTACACCATAAGCACTGTTCTTGTTTTTTGTTTTCTGTATTTAAATTTTAGGTCCTTTCTGGCTTGAAATCATTCAAGGAGAGCTGCTAATATATATATATATATATATTTTTTTTTATATATTATACAAAGATGCCGGCACTCATTAAATAAGTAAATACTGCACCAGTGCCTTCTTCAATCAATTCACACGAATGTGGAGAGACATCATATACATACATGGAGGTGGCACTCGTGGTGACTGGCGTGAAAACAGACAAGTGCCACAGGGGACACTTGTCTGTTTTCACACCAGTCACCACGAGTGCCACCTCCATGTATATATATATATATATATATATTATTTTCCATAGACAAAAAACCTTATGGTTTCACATGTCCCATTAAGGCTGCTTAGACATGAAATGGGCACCGCTGCCGTATTTGGCAGAATGGCTGGCGGGGACTGGATTCTCTCGGATCCAGGCCCGCCGCCAACGCCCACTGGCAGACCCTCCGCCGCTGCATACCGCCGACACCTGCGCCCCTGACGACACCCGTGCCAGTGCCACCGCCGCTGTCCCCACCGCCGCATCCATTGTTTTTTTCCAGCGCCGCTATCGCCCATAAACGACGGGCATCTTGCTGCACCCAAGTGAAGCCGCTATGAAAAAAACCTGCTGGAAGCTCCTACTAAGGCTGCGCAACAAGTTGAAAAGTCATATCTTTATAATGGCGCATTCTTGAGGTAATAGTTCAAAAAACTGTAACCTTCCAATTTACCTGAACCCCAAAAGCACGTACCCTGGCACAATAGCTACCCAATAAAACAAACCCCAAGTCTAAATTTGCCACCTACCCTGAGTTTTGCCTTCCCAAAAAACCCTCATAGACTACAGCAGAAAAGTATTCCTAATTGAGAATGTCAGAAAATTGTGACAGTTGGAGCTTTAGATTAGTTTTTGCCCTGAAATTTGGCATGCAGCACCCAGTGACAGTTCTACCTGGCCATGCCAATGTAGCCTCTAAAAACACCTTGCCCCCCCCTCCTCCGGAATTCTCTATGGAGAAATCAGTTTTTTTTAGATGCAGCATTAATATGAGGGCACGACTGTGCCTATATATATATATATATATATATATATATATATATCTGGTTATTAATTTGATCATAATACCTGTTTATATATCTTTAAAACAGGAGCGCAACACTATAATTATAATATATTAATACGTGTGTATATCTACATTTGTTTTGTTGTACAGGAGAAAAATCAAACTGCACTACTTGTATGGATACCTGCATGTTTACATTGTTACTGTGTAACCTGGATACTTTGCGATAGGTCCTCTTAGGAAGTTGTTATAGAGCAGGGGTGGCCAAAACGTCAATCGCGATCGTCCGGACACGTGACTGGTGGACATATGGGAGCAGCAAGCAGCAGCCAATAAAGTCAGGCAGATTCTTATTGGTTGCTGCACCCAGGGCAGGTGCAATACGCTTAGCCACCGCTGTCTAATCCATTTGCCAGGCTCCTTTTATGTATAAGGGGCACTGCATAAAGGGCTCCACTACTGGGGACACTACTACTGAGGACATTGCATAAGGGGCACTACTGTGGGCATTGTGTATAAGGACACTACTGTGTGTCATAACGTGAATAAGGGACACTACTATGTTGTGCAATGTGAATAAGATTGTGCTACTGTGTGTCGTAATTAGAATAGGGGATACTGTGTGTGATTTCGTCAGGACAGACCCCATGCCCCCTGCTGCAAAGTTATGCCACCTTTTTGCATACCACACCCCATTTTTCAGGCTCGGTAGATCACAAAAGGTCTTTAGCTTTAAAAGTAGATCAGAGTCCAAAAGTCTGGCCACCCATTAGATACTTATTCAGTACCTTTTCTTCCTGTCAGCTACATTACTTACCAAGTAGATCTCTCATTCACTGTTCAATGACGCAAAGCAAGCATCCAAAAGTGAACAGCTTATGCTCAAGGCTAATATCGTCATTATTTTTCAAAGGATAACTGAGCAGCAGAACATAGTAAAGATTCAATTATCCTTTATTCCTTTATTACCCTTCCTCCCTTTTACTAGGTGTTGATTTACTGACTTTCGAAAATATACTGGAAGATTTGCATCAATACTCAAATTAAGCCTAGCTATTTATACCCAAGATACTTACCCGATGCATTTTAAATTATAGATGTTTTTACATGTGATATCTATTGTAATTTTGTTTACATTTTGCAGTTTTTGAGGAAAACACAAAATATTTGTGAATTCCTTCACTTCAAGCTCTAAAGCTAGGTACACACTAGATTATTTTTTAACGATTTGTTTTCCGATGGATAGGGAAAAATTGTCCAGTGTGTACTGATTCAGACCCGCTCGTGAGCGCATTGTGCTCGCAAGCGGGTCAATGGCCGGGCAGTGCACATGCGCCGCGAGCACTGAAGCGAGCGAGAACTTCACTCGCTCGGGGCTCACAGCAAAACGGGGCAGCTGTCGATGTTGATCGACAGCTAGCCCCGTTTTGTAGGCGGGGAGGGAGGGGAGGGCAGGCGGCATTCCCGAAGGAACGCCTGCCGTTTGAGGGCGGCCCTACTGACATCACTCGTGATGTCAGTAGTGAGCTTCCTGCTCTATTAGAGCAGCAAGCTCACTGGGGCTTGTGAGAACGAGAGCGGCCAGGAGGCCGCCCTGATTCAGAGCGAGCGCTCGCTATTTGCGAGCGCCTCTGAATCAAGCCCTATGTGTGCTTCCGCGAGGATCCCAGTGCATCCTCAGATCTGCCATACATGTTGCTCAATCTGAGGATCTGACTGGCGACCCCATGCATTTGATTTGGATGCGGCGGTGAAACGACATATTGTGCGATCATTCACCATATTATGTGTTGTGTACAAACGGCACAATGTCATTCGTTGCAGTTACCAACCTGATCTCTCTATCATGGTTGATAATTTGCCAATCTACTCTGCCCCACAAGCTCGCTTCCTAGATGTCATCCTTGACTCTGAACTGTCCTTTGTTCCACACATTCAATTAGCGGTATTCAATTGTTGCGCCCCTGTACGCGCCCAACAGGAGCTATTCAATTGTTCTTCCTGACGGGCGCGATCAGCTGCCGGCGCACCATTTCAGCTCGCAACCCCAGCAGGGTGCAAGCTGAAATGGGCGAAAAGTGACATGTTGGGGTGCCCAAACATCACTTTTCGTGATCGCGCCCAGCACTTTGGTCAGGGGTAGCTGCTTTACTCAGCTAAACACGACCACTTTGGGCGCGATCAGCGCAAAGAACTTCAACAATTGAATAGCACCACACGATCTCCTGTCACTTTAGACGGGAGATCATGCGTGCTATAACAATTGATTACCACCCAATCTGTCTCAAAATCATGTTACATACATCTAAAAAACATATCCAAAATTCGACCAAATCTCACACAAGACATTGCAAAAACTCTAATCCATGCACTCATTTCCTGCATTGACTTTTGAAATAGTCTCCTTAGTGTTCTTCCCAAAAACAGGCTCTCGCCATTACAATCCATTATTAATGCAGCTGCAAGGCTTATCTTCCTTGCCAAACGTTCATCGTCTGCTGCTCCGCTCTGTCAGTCCCTTCATTGGTTGCCAGTTTTCTACCGTATTCAATATAAAATACTTTTACTTACACATAAGGCTATTAACCAAACCACCATACATCTCTTCACTCATCTTGAAATATCTCCTATGAATTCCTACCTATACACCCTAAATGTCGCTAAATAGCGTTATAGGTCGCACAAGAAATAATTGCTTTCCAGACTTGGATTGTGGTTCCAAAGCACAAAAAGATATTATTCACCAAAAAGCAGAGTTACACGCTGTGATCTAAATACAATTAGCGCAAAAGATTAAACATAAACAAGGTACAGTCAATACATTACGCAGGCGCTCTGAATCCAGATTCCCGGCATCAACTATGAAACCTCCGTCAGCAGCATAGAAAAGATGACTGACTAGCAGGTTCAGGGTGCTTGCATATAAACCCTTGCAGAGATAGCAAATACAATAAAACAAGTTGGCATAATCCCATTGGTTCTTCTTCCTGGTTCTCCTGTTACGATGCAGTTCATAGGTCAGTTTGTAATAGTTCAGCCCCCAACAGCTTCTTAGTGTCCATTTTCCCTCCGAAGAATGGGTCTAAACTGGCTGATTACATTACATTAACAGAGTACATTTCAATGTCTCTCTATGATCCATAATTCCCAGACACATGTTGCGATTTCTTTGGCAATGGAACCGGAAATCTGCAAATAAACAGCGGTTTAGAATGGCACCAAACACTGTCTGCTTATCATGTACTAAACCAGAGATCTTAAATATAGTCGCTTTATTACATAATTAATAATGAATAAAAACTTGGATATTAACCTTAATGCTAGGGGACCTTTTTATGTAAGTGTGCAATGTGTAAGAATATTGCATAGTTTCACTAATATGTGTGATGCGTTTATGTGTTTTGTGCTTTGATAAACATCGCAACTGTGCACTGTGTGTCTTGTATATTTGTTTTATTTAATGTGCGTATGCATTTAAGTCTGTGTGTGTGTTATGCATGCAAGTCTGTGTGTGTTATGCAATTCAGTGTATTTATGATGGATTTAATATATATATTATCCCTTTCTAACATTTTAAAACTACAGTGCAAGGTGTTACAAGCAGTGAGGTTCACTTTCAAGCAGGGTGGAGACCCCTAGCTAATTGCCGTTGCCACTTCATCTGATAGCTAGTTCAAAGGTTTTCCTCTGCCTATTTAGAATACACTTGTCAGTACTTCTTAAGCAAACCTCCGACCATTGTTTCTAACTTCTCATTAGACAAATTCAATTGTGCATATCAGTGTCTGGGTTATATTTCAATTGCCACAGCCATACTTGTCTGTATGCAGGGCTTCTCAATTTATATGTAAAACACTCACAGTATACTGGCGTTTTTTTTTATTTTTATTACTTTTCTCAGATATGTATACAGAAGCTGTTTCTCATTACTAACTAAACCCTGCATGAATATTGTGTTTGTCAGTGTGAGTGTTGTATATTATTCGCTATTTAGTGTTGTGCGAATGTGTGGATACGTGCGCACACTGAGTGCGTGCGCACACAATGGTGCGTCATGGATTGTACCAACATAAATTGGACAGCGGACGACCAAATCGTCCGATAACAGTTGAATTGCGGTCTCATGCAATTATTCGACTTCGACACTCCCAAGCCAACCTCTCCGCTCAGCACAAGATCGGAGTCTCTCATCCCCATGCATTACTTGCTCCCATTCACGGTTACAGGATTTTTTTCGGGCTGCACCCACTCTATGGAATGCCCTACCATGCACAAAAAGACTTTCCTCTAGTCTCCAAACCTTCAAGTGTTCCCTGAAAACTCACCTCTTCAGGCAAGCTGATCAGATTCCAGAACCGCCCATATAACCTTCATAGCTTCCGTATCTAATTACATCCCCTTTCACAGTCCACACATAACCTCACAGTCTTTCTTTCACATCCTCCTGACATTCTTGTGTGACTGGATCATGCAGCCCACCAAGAAACTCTGCATTTTGGATGGACCAAAATGCAACATATAGCACCTATCCTTGTGTATCAATGCCTATTTCCCTATAGATTGTAAGCTTGCGAACAGGGCCTTCCTACCTATATATCTGTCTGTTATTACCCAGTTTTGTTCCATTAATGTTGTAAAGTACAACAGAATACGTTGCGCTATATTAGAAACTTAATAAATAATAAAATAACTCTGCCTGGTCGACGAGTGTGTACCTGACTTAACATTTGTTACTTAATGTCTATGGTTATGTGGTGTTAATCCATTTTACAAATACTCTAAATAAAGCTGTGGAATATGCCATTACTATATACAAAAAACATGACAGTGTATATTTTTAAACCAGAATTATTTTACCCTTCTGTGTAGCAAATCAACAATAAAAAAGGTGTCGAATTTTCATTCTCTAAGGGAAAAAGAGCAGATTCATCATCAATTGCTTTATCTACCCCTATTTGATCTAAAATGTATCTATTTGATCTAAAATTGTAAGATACCTTTCAATCTATATATTAATTCTATAAAAGGTTTTTTACTGGGAGAGCTATTTTTCGAGAATGGCTGAACGTAAAAATATGGTTGCGGTATCAAAATAAAAGGTCTTAACCATGTAGATGTGCCAGTCGAAGAGAAAAATTAGATTGGGGCAACAGGTCAAGCGTGGCAGAGCAGCAAAGTAGTGTGTTATAATGACAGCTTCCCACTAACATGATTGAACACACTCTGGCCGGGATGTACTAAAGGACAAATGCGGTAAAATCCCTGTTTTCTGGGTTTTTACCGCATTTTCATATGTACTAAGCCCCGGCCGCCCGATTTTCGATATGTAATGACATGTTTTTCTGGCGTTACCCTATAGAAGCCTATGGGCTTCTTACTGCATCCAACTCCCCGCACCTCTTACTGCCGGCCCCACTCACCTCAACCTCCTGTGGGCTCCTCCTGGGTTCCCCGCCTTCTTCTCCTCCTATTCCGGGTGCAGGGAGGAGGAGGAGCCCGGGACTTCCTGCAGAGGTCACCAGAAGGAAGTTTCCAGGGCTAGGAGGGGGAGAAGACCCAAGGAGATCCCCTCACCTGGCAGCGGCAGCTTCGCAAAGGGCAGCTCTTATCACAAGTTAATACATATGCGATTAGTATTTTTGCGGTTACTGGTGGGATGTACACCGCAAGGTTAGTACATCCAGGTCTAAGTCAAATAATTTTTTTCCCAATGGCCGCACACTTCCCAGCGTAACCGATCACCTGAACTACTCCCAACTGTCACATGGCCATCTGTAAACAAATCCAACTGTAAACAACAGCATCACTCATAAATACACTACTCACAGGAAAGTAGCACATGCCTACTTCACTGACAGCAACACTTCCCTCACTGACATGTCTCACTGTCAGACATACAGTATACATTTCTGAGACATGTCTATAACCTATAATTTAATGTAATCATATTAAATCACACAATTGAGTGCTTGTATGTAGTGGTGTTTGGTATTAATAGTTCCAAATTAGAGGACAACAAGGGCTCACTTAATATTTTGGTGTTAATACCTTTATAATGTTTTTTTTCTAATAAAGAGGTGTGAAGGGGTTGAAAGTTATCTTAATGAGCATATGTTCTAATACCAATGAACCATATATTTAAAAAAAAAAAAAAAAAAGGTGGTAACACCTTATTCTTCAAAAACAAGTGTTTTTTTTAATAAATAGTGAGCCCACTTAAGACTCTGGGTTCATTTGTTTATAGGTTTTGCAGGGGATAGGCGATCCTGCTAGCCTGGGCTGTCTACACTGATAGCCTGGGCTGTCTGCACTACAGCAGCCCTGCCTCCCCCGACTAGCTCTTCCTCCCAAAAAAGTAATGGGCCCCATATATATTTTAGTTAACAAAACAAAATTAGGCGCTAAAAAGTGTATACAATGAAAATACAATGGTGAAACACTCATATACATGTAAATATAATATACATGTAAATATAGTGTCACAAATCTTCTACATAAAATTCATTCGGTTTGTCTGTCTGGTTATGCATTTGAACACCCCTGCACTGATTGGGGTGACACCAATGCGAGGTGGTTCACTTGAATCCTGGCCAGGTTTTAGGAGGGCTAAGGTTCCGGTCGGACCTCCCATTGGTGTACGCAAGGCAGAACTTTGACCAGGAGAGCCTGTTCTGGGCCTTCCACTAGATGGATTTAGATGAAAACTTCACAGAGGGGTGGCAATTGGTCTGGGATGCCTAATGGAGTGGTTGGAGTGCTGGTCGGACTTCACAGCGGAGTGTGCTGGGCATAACTTTGACCCAGGAAGCCTGTTCTGGGCCTTCTACTGGAAGGATTTGGACAACATCACATAACAAAACTTAAAAACTTGAAGATTTAAACCCCGCAACGGTAGGTACTTCAGCTAGTATAGAATTTAATCCTCCACTTTATCTTCCATCAACCACAAATATACTCCAAGCATGTAACAAAGAAAAGTAAAAACAATCTAATGCAAAACGACAGTAGATTTAAAAAGGATAAATCTTTAATGAAGCCACTTTTAAGGTTTAAAAAAACAGGCATAACACAGAGTGATCACATTCATATTTCCCAATGGGACTTATACCAGAACTGTGATGTAATGAGGAATATAAGAAAGTCTCAACCAATGGTTCAAATTGATCCCAGCTTTGCCACAATCCCTCAGTTCCTGTCAAAGAACTTCAGAACCCTGGAATAGTTTCAATACGTTGGCTGATTTTCAACACATACTCAGCGTGTTGAAACCTTTAAATGGTTGCAAGTTTTTTTTTTTTTTTTTTTTTAACAAGAACTGGTGAACCATCCAAGGACCTGAGGGAATGCAGCAAAGCTTGGAACGAATTTAACACCTGAATTAAACTCGTTAATTTGTTGCAGGTTTTCTGGCCATCTACAAGAAAAGGATTCTCTGTTTGTCCCAGGATGCTGTTAAAGCAGGACTAGCTCTAGAAAAACAAATTAATCTTAATAATCTACGTAGACCTCTTTATGCAAATAGACCCTTAATAGCATCCTGGGACAAACAGAATACTTTGTTGTAGATGACCATAAAAGCCAGAAAGCCTGCATAATGCTCACCAATTCTTGTAAAAAGAGAAACCTTGCAACACTGGATAAGTTTCGATACAAGAGTATATTTTTCAAGAGATAACCTGTAACAGTGTGTCAAAACATGTCCTGTACTTATTAAAAAAAAAAGATACTAAAACAGCATATTGGAACATGTAGAAGCTTTTTTTTTCTTTACAAGAACTGGTGAACCATCTAGGACATGAGAGATTGCAGTAAAGCAGGGGTGGGGAACCTTTTTTCTGCCGAGGACCAATTTGATATATATAAAGTTATTCGCGAGCCCGGTGCAGGCCACGCCCCCTCTGTGTGATGTCACACGGGGCAGGGCTAGAATTGCCCGTGATTACAGCAATGCCCAGAGCATCCTGAGGATGCTCCAGGGAGTTGTAAGGGCAGCAGTGTGACCGTCTGAAGCGTCCAGGTGGCACTGCTGCATAGATTCTGGCTGCAGGGTGCCATTCTAGGCACCCTGCTAGCAGATGAAGCAGAAAAAAAGCTCCAAGGGCCAGACCTAATGATTCTGAGGGCCTTATACAGCCCCCGGGCCTGATGTTCCCCATCCCTGCAGTAAAGCTTGGATCAATATGAATCATCTGAATAAAACGTTTTAGTGTGTTGCAGGTTTTCTACAACATCTACAACAAAGAATTCCATTTGTCCCAGGATGCTGTTAAAGCAGGACTGTCTCTAGAAAAGCTTTAGTTATTCTTTTATGATGTACACATAAAAAAAAAAAATTTAACAAAAAAAAAAAAATCAAGCTTTTCCGCAGATGCTCCTCCTTTAATAGCATTCTGGGACACACAATCCTTAGTTGTAGATGACCACAAAAGCCAGAAAACCTGCAACAAACTCACCATTTCTTGTAAACAAAAAAACCTTGCAACCATAAAGAAGTTTTGAAATAGAGTATTTTTTCAACAGGTAACCTGTTGAAAAAGATAATCAGTGTGTCAAAACTAGAGATGAGGGGTTTGGTTCCACATTGTTACATTCGGATGACAAATACTGCATTTTATTGGCTGCTCGGGTCTCGTGTTTAGGATAGCCAATAAGATAAATTTGAACTTGCTAAATATGGCGAAATGAACAGAGTAGAAACTAACAGCTCATCTCTAGTCAAAATGTGTCCTGTACCTGTTAAAAAAGATACTAATCAACATATAGAAATGTGTAGAGGTTGTGTTTTTTTTTTTTTTGTTTTTTTTTTACAAGAACTGGTAAACCATCTGGGACATGAGAATGCAGTAAAGCTTGGATGAATTTGAATCATCTGAATAAAACACGTTGGTGTGGTGCAACTTTTCAGTTCATCTACAACAAAGTATTTTCTGTTAGTTCCAAGATGACCATCTCCAGAGAAAAACAAATATTTTTTTTCATGAAATACACAGGCATCTTTACGAAATACATTTTTTTGTTCTTTTTAAAAATGTATCACACCGTTATGGTATGCATTTATGACACCTTTATTATATTCCACTGGTTACACAAAACACTGCACCTCACTTTTTCTTATTCGAATGTGTGTACAGCATAGTTTGAGAAATGTATATGTAATAAAACTCAATTACAGAACTTTATTTTGAGAGCAAAACAAACCACTATCTTGTAGAAAAATTTAAAACATTAAAAAATATGGAAAGAAAAAAAACAAAACAAAAATACAAGATTTCTGAACATAGAAACTGGGTCTTCCAATGGTTCCCAATTACTCAATATTAATCAAAGTTGCAGGATATTAGTCTAGCACCCCAGTGTTAACGAGCACCTGGCCAAGAATCTCAAGGTTCACATCTGTAAGGAAAGACATTTTTTTTAAAAAAACACAGGTATAATTGTTGTACATGATTATTCATAACCATTAAATACTACATTTGTTACAACATTGTTCTAGTCCACTCACAAAAAAATAAAACAAAAAATCAGCAAATTATTATGGTCATTTGAAGAGAGTGATGGATAATAGTGTGGAAGTCTGTGACAGCAAACACCTGTGTTCCCAAACTCCACTACAGGTTTTAAGGATATCCATGCTTAAGCACTGGTGACATAATTAGTATCTCAGTCAATTTGATTTAGCCATCTGGGCTCAGGCATGGATATCCTTAAAATCTGGACTGTAATGGCGAAGTTTGGGAACCTTTGAGAACCACTCGTCTAGACAATGTGATAGGTCAAACTCGGTCCTCAGGACTCCACACAGTTCACTTTTTCCAGGTCACCCAGCAGGTACACATTTGTATTTATTACTCACTGACACAGTTTAAGAGATTCACAGGTGGAGCTAATTAATTCACTTGGGATTCTGTGAGAACTGGAAAACATGAACTGTTTGGGGTCATGAGCAGGGCCGGATTGAGGGCCACATGGGCCTGGAGCTGAAAATGAACAAGGGCCTATTATGAGGAGCACAGGAGGTGTGACCAGTGTCACGTTGGCGTGTACACCCTATACTCTCAGTCCAAATGTCTCCCTAAATACGTAAAATAAAAAAATGCTTAATTTTGTGAGGTAAACAGAATACAATTTTACTACTTATGATTTATGGCTGACCATGTGGAGAGCAGATGGCCAGTCAACATCATGTTGTCATGACAATGGGCCTATTTTTATGTGGAGGCCTGGAGCTGTAGCTCCATCTGCCCCATTGTTAATCTGGCCCTGGTCATGAGGACCAAGTTTGAGAACCTGTGCTCTAGACCACCAATAAACATGCCTGACCAAATGGGTTATGACAAAACGGAAACATAACTTTTGTTCTATCTTCTTTGAAACATATCTTAAATAACACACAATAAAAAACAGACTACTGGTATCAACAAGTCGACAGTCATTATGTCGACGAAGGAAGAGAATCGACAGTGTCCCTAGCATTAGGGATAGATGTAACACACAAGCACATTGTTGACATTCTAACCATGTTGGACTTTCAATGTTGGCATGTTCACTGTTGACATAGCAACCATGTCAACATAATATAGTGAATCCCCTGTATTTGAGTGTTTGAATATTAATTATATGGAGACAGCCTTCTAAAAATATTTATTAATATGAATCAAGCATAAATGTGTGGTAGCAGATCAAATATTGTCACTGACTGAACAAATGCAATGTTATTCATGTAAGAAGCTGTAGTAGAGATGAAGGAACAGTGTTAAGACCGCAAAGTGGAAAGCAACAATGATGAAAAGAATGATGTTCTGATAATTTGTTGAACATCACTCACGATATCTCAAAATTCAGTCTGTAGCTAAAATAATAACCAATAAGAACTAAATAAGTGTAGTAATCAAAGATAATGTAATTATCACCTTTTGAGAACATCTTTCTACTGATCATGCCTACACCTAGTGGTTAGGGGAAGCAATCGGAAAGCCGACTGCCTATATACCGGCAGCCGGCTTCCCGACTGTCTTATCCCGGCAAGGGTGAAATGCCGGGCATCTAGATGTAGACGCCCGCATTTCCCCGACGCCGGGAGACCGGCGCCCGGCATCACGATCGTCGTGATGCCGGGCGCCGCGAGCGGACAGCCGTGGGGGGGAGGGTTAGGTTTAGGGCTACCGGGGGGGACTTAGGGTTAGGCACCCCCCCCCGGGAGGGATAGGGTTAAGGCTAGGGGGAGGGAGGGTTAGGCACCCCCCCGGGGGACTTAGGTTTAGGCAGCGCGAAGGGGGTGGTTAGGGTTAGGCACTTAGAGGGGGGATTAGGGTTAGGCACCCCTAAGGAGGGTTAGGGGGGTTAGGTTAGTGGATACTTACCTATCCACGATTGGGATTTCTAGCGCTGTCGGGCTTCCGCTGCATCACACTCTGCTCCTGTCAGGCTGCCGCTGACGGGAATCGAACCGCCGGCCATGCGGTATATCATACCCATTCCGTGGTTAGAACTATGTTTTTGGTCTTTGACCAAACAACAAATTGCAGTGTTTGCAGGCTGCAAAGAACCAGTTAGCTTCAATAATGGTCAATTCAGATTGAACATCATCATGAGATGATGTTCAATCTGACAGACTGAGATTAGACAAAGTGTACATAGATCTGTAAGTAAATGGGCAACTTAACTGCAATAAATATATGGGATTCTCTCCATAATTAATGTGGAAGGTAAGGTAATGCATACATGTAAAAGTATCCTTTGTATACTAAAAAGATGCCTACTCACCCTGAAGAGCAGGATAAAAAGTTGTCAGGGTCTTGAGAATATTTGTGACCGCACTTGCATCTTTTCCTTTAAGCAGCAGCAGAATGTCAGGGCTCAGAGTTTTGGAGGTTTTCCCATGTGCAGGTCTTTCTGATGGCATTTCAGAAGACTGCTCATGTGAACTGCTGGTGTCCGAAGATGATTGATCAGGATCGGCTGTATAATTCTCATCATCTGTATTGGTAAGTTCCTTTGCGTCAGTGACATTTGGTGCCACAAGACACTTCTTTTCATGAATTGCCTCAAAGTTTGAAAAGTGGTCCATCGAACTATCGTGAAAGTTTTCAGTAAGCTGGCTTTGTGTATAATTTGCACTGTACTGGTCTGTAATAGAAGAGAAATTGGTAAAGATATGCACGCAATCACTTATATACCGCATCCATAAATCTTATTCCCCAAATACAGTATTTACTTCCCATTGTGCTTTCCCTTCTTTGACTTTTCAATTGTATTATGCTATGGACTCCCGTAGTGGATGGGAAATAATATGATCAACCTACGTTCTTGCTAATTATAAACTTTATACAGCATAAAAAAGCAGAAATTGATGCAAACCGTAATGAAAACAACAATTCTTAGTTTAGCTTAACAATGATCACTTCTGTCTTCTGAAAACATAGTTCGGGGAAGAATCTTCAGGGAATGCATCAGTTTGTTTTTTTTTCTTAAATATGTGAAAACTTTACATGTAATTGATGAAGAAATTGTACACCTATTGACGTACTCATGGATGAGGTAGATGGTCCCTCAGTGTCCCACGATGATTTCATTATTGTGTTCTCTAAATTTTAAAAGTAGTATAAAATGTTTAGATTTATAGTAGTTTAACTGCATAAAACCAAATCATAAGCATTTTTCAAGTGCAAACAGTCTCTTTTGTATTGTGGATCTTAAAATTAGAAGATGACACAATTGGAAAATACCCTCCATCCAAGACTTAGGCATAGAGGCCTCTCCCCAAGTTGCGATAAATTCCTCTTCCCCACTCATCTTATCAGTGCTTCATATGTTGGAGCAATAAAAAAGCAATTAAGCTTGAGATGTTTACAATTTTTAATTTACCCATTCAACTCCTTATGAAAGTAGACACCAATGGGACCTATCAGACATAAAAGTACTTTAGTGGGGTATAGCACTTGTAAAAATACACCCAAGTCCAAGGGGAACTAAAATTGTTCAAAGATGCAGACTGTACTTGAAGAGAAGGCAGAATTTTGACACCGTAAGGCCTGCATTCATGCTTCTTACTATAGGAAGAAGAAATACGGATATCTAAAGAAATAGCACATTCATGTGGCCAGTTGTGCAAAGGTGTAACACATTCCCTTTGTTCTGAAGATGAGAAAACAAAGATCTGCAGGGCATGCATACTTGAAAAAGGAGTACTAATTTTTTTGTTAACCTTTTAGTCACAAAGTCTATAGATAAAAAAACAACAACACTTGCACAAGAGCCTACAGTTTTGGAATAATCTACTGATTATTCATACCTGGGTTAAAACTATATACCTGCTGAGTAATGCGTGCAGGGCCGATGCTACCATTAGGCAGCTGCCTAAGGGCGCCGGCCACCGGAGTACGTTACACTAAAAAATTAATGATATCTTAAAGAGACATCATGCTAGCGGCAGCCATGGGTCTAACCAGCTACCGCCATCGCTGTAACCTAGCAACTTCACATCACATGTGACTTCATTGCCACTGCAAGGTCTCCGCTGCTTGGGCTGCCATCAGTGCAGCGCTGACGTGCGCGGTTTACAAATGTGAGCATATGCCCTTAACTATTCTTCCTTTAGATGAGATGAGGAGCAGGCTGCTGGGCTGGTTGGTGCTGAGCTGAGAAGATTAAGTCTGATGGTGTCTGGTGTATGTTGAGGAAAAAGGATTCATGGGTGATTGTGTGCATAGGGGGTGGGGGGCTTGTGTGTGTGTGTGCAAGTTAATGAGTGCTGGCATGGTTAGTGTGTGTGGTGTGCTGACATATCAGGGGACAGATGTGTGGCATGAATGTGTAATGGGGCACTGATATTTGGCATACTGTATTGGAGCTCAGCTGTATGGCATATAAGAATTTGGGGTACAGATGTGTGGCCTAAATATGTATTGGGGCACTGATTTATGCCAAATGCCAAAGTACTGGCGGTGCATCTGTGTAGCATATAAAGAATTTGGGGGACTTGTGTGTGCCGTAATGTATTAGGGACACAGCTGTGTGGCACAAAGAATTTGTGGTATATGTATTAGGGGCATAGTGTGCCATAATAATGAATTTGAGGCACAGCTATGTGGCATAGAATAAAGTTGGGGCACAGCTGTGTGACATATGTATTTGGGGAATAAATGTGTGGCATATGTATTAGAGGTATTGATGTATAGCATAATTATGAATTGGGGATACAGCTGTGTGGCATATAATGAATTTGTGGCATATTATGAATTGGGGCACATTATAAGTTTGTGGCTCTGCTTGTGTGGCATATGAGTTGGAGCATTCAATCTAGTATACAATGATTTTGGGACACTCTTCTGTGTCATCTTATAAATTGGGGACAATGATGCATGGCATATTATGAATTAGAGAGAGAAAAGGGCGGTAGTAATAAGTTTCCTAGAGCGCCCAGAAACCTTGCACCAGCCCTGAATGAGTGACATATTTGTAATATCAGGGCATTAGAAAGTTTATCAGGGCTTGAAGGTCAAGATGTATCGGTTAATATTTATTGTGCAAAAAAATGTATAAAAAAACCCCCAAAATCATCTATATTTGGAGATAATTTTAGAAAAGCTATTATAGAAGATGATCATGATCATTCTGATGTTGTTTTAAAGGATGCCTGAACTTGATAAAGAGAACCCAACTGCTGTCTGTTAGACAACCGTGGCCCTGATTCAGAGCCGGTCGCTCTGACAGAGCGCTCGCTCTGAATCAGGGCCGGTCTTTTTTTTTTTAAGAATGGCCTCCTGGCTGCTCGCATAGCTGTGGGTGAGCACCCACAGCTAATGCGAGCGGCCAGGATGATGGTCGCGATGGTCAAGACCATCGCGACCATCGGGCTTGCGACGAGACCCTTGTGGTAGGGTCTCGTGGCCACAAGCCTCAGAAAGCTCTCCCACTGACATCACTTGCTGGGCCGGAGCTCATGCTGGGCCGGAGCTCCGTCCTTGCTGCTCCCGGGGTCTATGCTCTGCCTGCACCTTCTGGGTGCTGTTGGAAGGTGCAGCTACCACAGTATGCCATTATTGCTGCCTGGCTCTCACCACTGTCTGGCAGCGGTTGTCCCTCTCCCTGGCACCCGGGGGTGCCCGTGGCTTATTTCTAAGACGGCCATCTTTATTTTCACTGCTCTTCCCTGCCTCAGAGTATATCAGTGGAGATGCTTTATAACTCCTGAAGGACTTTCCTATTGCCACTATAGGTAAAACTAATCAGGCTGCTGTAGCAGCCAAACTGGAGAAGTTTGCCAGCAATTTGGCTGCAGAGGCTCCACAGCCACCTGCCCAGGTCGACAACCCTGCCCAGGAAGCCATGAATATCCCTCAGGGTTCTGTCTCTCTAGCCCCTTCTCAAGCCACTCTACAACAAGTTTTGGAGGCCATAGCTGGAGGTGAGAAATGTCTTTGAGAAAAAATTGAGAAAGTTTAGTGTGACCTGTCACTGCTGCGGCAAGATGTCCAGAAGGGTTCGGGAATGAGTTGGCAAGGTGGAAACCCATATATATCTACTCTGGAGGACTCTCTTGGCCCACTGAAAGATTATGTTTCCTCTTTAAACCAACAAGTTGCTGCTATGCAAACTAAACTCCTGGATATGGAGGGCCGTCTGCGTAGAAATTATGTTCACTTTGTTGGACTGTCGAGGGAGAAGGGAACGTCTCCTGAAGCGTTCCTGGAAGAGTGGCTGACCGAATACTATGGCAAACACTCCTTCACATCGCAGTTTGCTGTAAAGAGAGTGCACCGGGTTCCCACTCGGCCTTTACCACCTGCTGCCTCACCTCGCACCTTTATAGCAACATTTTTACACTAAAAGGATCGAGACGCAGTGTTGCATTTGGGATGTACTAAAAGGCCCCCTGTCAAGAATGGGGTGTAGATCTCTGCTTCCCCCGGACTTTGCAATGGAAGTCCAAAAGGATAGGGCACAATTCCTTCTCATCAAGCATAGACTCCTAGGCTTGGACCTGTCGTATGCCATGTTATTCCCGTCTAAGCTCCAGGTGATAGCTGATGGGAGTCCAATTTCTTCACCACTCCGCGTGAGGCGGCTGCATGGCTGGACCGCTATGCTACTGGTGGCCAGCGAATGGCTGCTGAATGAGCCCCTTATCAGTTGTGCGCCATTTTTCATGTTCTGTTTTTCTTACAGGGGCTGATGCTGCAGTTACTGTCTTTCATATATTGTTTTTTCTTTATATTTGCTATTTTGATATATGCTGCTGCCTATTACTTCTGATATGTGGTAATGACACCAGTCCCATATGACCGGGTAGTTCCTTAGCAATGGTGATTTCTGCGATTTATTGCCCTACGGTGGTATTGACTCTTAGTTCAGGGTACTGATCTATAATTCTGCCATTTAGTTCTTAGTTTATGGCTTTGGTAATAGGTATGCCAATGTTGGGGGTGGTATACAGGGAGGGGGGTGCTTTTTTTTAGGAGATGTTAAAGTTTATATTTTGTTTTTCCTTTTGTTTTTTTATTTATTTTAAAGCTACCAGAGTCTTTTTTTTTTTATTACTGTATTTGTGTGCTGCTTGTGAGGGAGGAGGGGGGTGTATGATTTGTGCGTTTTATATTGCTCACGCCTCTTTATGTCCTGAATAAGTTTCCTAATGTGGAAAGTCCGCAGTGTAAATGACAAAATGAAACGCTCGTTAGTTCTGAAACTCCTTGACCAGTATAATTCTGATATTATTTCCCTTTCCGAAACTCTTTTGGTTGCATTTAATTCGGTTAAAACTGACCCGTATGGACGATATGTGTTTATTGATTGCAAAGTGTACACCATGCCTCTGTTTATTCTAGCTGTAAATATACCTCCTCCCTTCACCTATGATGTGCTGAAATGCGCCGCTGAATTCGTGGCCCAGTCTCCTGGTACTCCTGTAATATGCTTAGGGGACTAAAAATGTTATGAATCCTTTCATAGATAATTGGCATGGGGCCTCCACTGTGCCCACTGGGGGTGGTCGATAGGGGTTTGCTAATTATATTGACAGTCTAGGATAAGTAGACGCCTGGAGGGCCAATCAACCGGCTACACAACAGTTCTTCCGTTTCTCTGCATCCTTTCACTCCTTTTCTAGAATAGATATGGCTCTGGTTTGCCCTATGTTACTTCCCCAAATTTGCGGTATACAGTACATGGCTAGAGGGGTGTCAGATCATTCTCCTCTCCTGATGTTTCTCGATATGGATTGTCCAAGAGGTCAGGTGGATTGGAGTCACTGTGGGATGTTTTTTTGAGAAGTTCTGCTTCTGCGGCCATAGTGTGGGACTCTTAAGGAATATTCGGGGGATTTTAATCCAGCGGGTCGCTGCTTTAAAATGGTTTTATAGGAAAGAGGCTGAGTTGTAATCTGAGTGTTATTGTTTGGATCTTCCGGATTAAACGATAGATTAAACACGTCTAGGCTACAGTGATTGGGGGCCCAATCCACATGGATGTCTCATTTGTCTGATAAGAACATGCGCAGGCTGCTGTGTAAAGCACATACACATTACATACATGATGACAGGACTGGTAGTTTTTTAGCTCATTTGGTACATGCAGATCGTCCATCTGTGACTGTTGCTGATCTTACAGCCCCGACATGGTGTGGCTACGATGACCCTTGCAATTGTGGACATTTTCCTTTTGTTCTATAAAGATATTTATAGGACTCGGTTGTCCTGTTCCATGGCCGAATTACACGCTTATGTTTCTGACATCGGCTTACGGAGGCTGACACCTGATGCTAGGGCCTTTGTGGATGCTCCACTCACCCTGGATGAGGTGGAAACTGCACTTAAATCCTTCCCGGGTGGTAAGGCTTCGGGCAATGATGGCGTACCTATTGACCTGTATACAAAATATGCTGGTGTGTTTGTCCCTAGGCTGTTGGCATTGTTCAATAACCTATAAGAGGGTGGTATATTCCCCTCCTCTGTATCCGAGGTCATTATAATTGCCTTGCAGAAGCCTGGGAAGGATTGTAAGTTTCCTAATGCTTGTAGACTGATTACTTTGAGCCCTACAGATACTAAAGTCCTTGGAAAAATGTTGGCTGTACGACTGTTATTACTTTAATTGTGCATTCGAATCAGACCGGATATATTTCCGGCAAATCAACCTCCATTAACCTTAGACGTCTTTATACTCACTTGCAGGCCTCCCACAATGGAGAGTCCACTTCAGTCATTGTGTCACTAGATGCGTCGAAAGCCTTTGACTCTGTGTGGCTCTACTTGTGGGAGGTCATGCATTGTATGGGAATGGGACCTGTTTTCCTGAAATGGTCCAGCTCTTATATGATAGACCTAGTGCCAGGACTGCTGTTAACGGTTTTGTGTCTTCCTCTTTCCCCCTGTCCCGTGATACCCTGCAGGACTGTCTCCTATCCACTGCTTTGTTTGCCCTGGCAATTTAGCCGCTGCCTTGTATTTTTAGGGCGCACCCTGACATTTTGGGTCTCCAATTTGGGGCTAAAATTGATACAGATGCTTTATATACTGACAATTTACTCTTAATTCTTTGGGGTTATAGGATGGCCATGCCAGCTATTTTGCATGTCACAGGGGAATTTAGTGGAGACTCCGGTCTAACTATCAATTGGGGTAAATCCTCCATAATGCCAATGTAAGGGCCTCCTCCTGCTATTGTCGAGTTAGATTTGCCATTGTGCTGGGTCTCCAAGTTTAAATATTTGGGGGGTTAGATTTCCAATAACTCGGAGGAGTACATAACCCTGAATTTGACGCCACTATTCTCCGATCTGCGTGACAAGACTGCTTATTGGAGCAAGCTTCCCCTTACAGTGACGGGTAGGGTAAATCTTATTAAAATTGTGGTGCAAAATATGTTTTACAGCAGTCCCCTTATGGTGGGACAACTATATTCTGATGACATTCTGAAATCTTTTGTGCAATTGAGGGAGGAGTTTGGTTTGCCGACCACTTATTTTTATAGATATTTGCAACTCAGAAACGCCTTTACTGCACAATTTCAGGATGGCCCACCGACTATTACTCACTCTCCTGTAAAACAGTTTGTGATAAATTTGGGCATCGGTGAAACCTGTAACCATTGTGTACTCTTTTTTACTATCCTCTCATCATAATGATACTCTGCCTGCATTGCGACCTGGTTGGGAAGACATTGTGGGGACCCTTACTGATGACGAATGGGAAACAGCCTTGGAATATCCCCGTAAGGCTACCACATCTTTCAGATTTCAGCAGATCCAGTTATTTCTTTTACACAGAACGTATTTGACTCCCGTTTACCTAGTGTCCTTTGGAAGTTGACAAAATGACCTTTGTCCCAAGTGTGGTACCTTCTGGCATTTACTTTGGGTATGTTCTGTGGTTAAGTTATTCTGGTCTCAGGCAAAATGTAATACTGGTATTCCCGTCACAGTTCTTAGACCAAAATTCTGTACTCTGGGAGCAAGGGAGGATGATGAATTGGATGGATATAGCATTCAATATGATACTAAATTATGTGCCCTGGCTAAAGTCTGACTTGCCCGTTCATGGATGGCTACTCTTGGCCCAGGCTTCCCAGTGTGGTTTGCATTGGTAAATGTTAAGGTGAAACATGAGCGTTGTGTGTGTTATGTTTGCAAAACAATATCTAAATTTGACCGTATATGGACTAAATGGTTGGAGTCCACTTATGCGTCCTCAACTCCCACTATATAGCACACTATGTATATATTTTTATGTCTATAGTCAGGTGGTATTCCGTGTGTGGCCCTCATTTACTTATTTATTTATTTTTGTTCCATTATTCTATTGTATACCATTTAATTTTATTTTATTTATATTTTTTTTCGGTTTTGTTTTATTTAGTATTGTTTTCTTTCCTTTATCATCCATCTGGGGGATGCCTTACATCTCGGTCATGTATAGTGGTGGGTGGAGTTGGACACCAGCTAATTTAAAACAGGCTCCCACCCCTTATATAACCCCTCCCTTTCCACCGTAAGCTCAGTCTTGCTTTTAGTGCATTTGGAGTAAGACACTAGCTAGTTAGGCCCTATCTTATTAGTTTGGTTTTATTTCTTTATTTTAAGATTATGGATTTGAGTGCTTAGTTCCTGGAGAAAGGCGACAAGCACCAACAGAGTGGGAGTTAGATAGATTAGAAGGTCCCTGGGTCTCTCTCCAATCCAGACACATCTGAGGAGGCTGCAGGCAAAAAAAAGGTAAGATTTACAATGTATAAAAATCTTGTTGCCAATATTCTGCTTCCCGGCACACTGCTTTTGAGCAGATTGGCTGGGGCTTGTTATTACTCACAGATCTGTAGAGCTGGCTTGTCTCATACCTCCACTGGCTGCTCAGCACCACACTGCTTCAATCCTTAAGCTGCCCATCCACTAGCAGACCTCAAAAGGACCGCACGATTACGACATTGGAATCGTGCAGTCGTTTGTCAGTCTGTGATGTGACTTCACTGAATGAGCAGTCGTTCAGTGTAGGCACATCAATCATCTGCAAACATGTTGAACCTGACGTTATAGGCAGGTTGTCCAGCATGTTTGCCCGATGATAGAGGTCTAAATAACCAGCCGGAGCGCGCATCGCTGGTCATTTTAGAAATTTTTTAAACAATCTGCAAACTATTTTCAAACAATAACGATATCGTTAGATCGCTCAATTTAATTGCCTAGTAGATGGGCACCTTCAGGGTGGAAGGTTACAGAAGCAGCAATATGCTGCTGCCTTATGAGAGAGGGGTTTTGCTGGGTTCCAGGATACCACTGCACGTGCAGACGCACAGTGGTGAAGTAATTAGGCTGGGCCGCATAAAGTTTCAAGGGATCACCAGAGGCTAAGGGAACAGGTGGCTAGAGCAGTAGGGCACCGATGCACGTGCGGCGTGTGACGTCAATGAGAGTGAATACAGTGAGTAAGACACCGTATAGTCAAGCAGTGGTGATGTCATCAGGCAGGGCTGTGGACGCCGGAAGCTATGATTACAGGTGTCCTGAATTAGCAAGAACCCACGGCCGGCCACACCTCCACTCCCCCAGGTATTTAAATTGGTTAATTGCAAGCTGCTGCAAAGCCACAGCATCGGGGGATGGAGATATATATATATATTTACTGCACAGTGTTTTCTATTATGGTCAGGCAGTAATATAAAGGGGTGTATGTGAGACATTTTATTTTACCTTTGGTTTATTAGCAAAGAATTTGGTCTTTTAGTGGCCAGGTTTTTTTTTTTTACATTTAAACAGATGGGTGAATTTCAGTCTTCATTAACCTCTGTATTTTCTATTTATTCAGGGCTACACTTTTTCTATGAGAATTTAGATAGTTATCTGTTTGGAGTAGACTTGTCTTTCTCACTCAGTATGGACAGGGTTCTAAGAAACAAATCACTGGTTTATACTTGTACAAAATGTGAGAAAAAATTGCCAAAGGTACGGATCCAGGGTCGCTCTGTGCGAGTTGTTCACAGGGAAATCCATCACCAGGATGTTTGGCTGAACAGTTTGTGATGCCTCATTGGGCTAGGCCTATGTTGGATGCCATAGTTGAATTACGTCACTTTAAGGAGAAATAATATGATACCCTGTAATCAAGTTGCTCTTTTGTCTAATCCAACGGTAGAGCCCAGATGGGCCCAGAATGTGAGACGATGTCTTGCTTAGATGTTAACATCTCTAAATAAAATGATAACGTCTGCAGGGGCTACAGACGTTAAAAGACGTTCACATTCCTCTATTGATTTTCCTGGAAAGAAGAAGCTTTAGCTACTTTTTCACAGGAAGAAAGGGAATTGGATCATGACTGGGGAGGACACTTCAAACTGGGAGGGTGATTCATGAGTTTCTATATTGATAGACACTGTCAGGGAAACTCTGCAGTTACAGGAGGCTGCTATGCCAGACACTAGTGCAGTTTCTTCCTTTCTTTAAACGTAAGAAGAAACCTGTTTCGGTTTTCCCAGAATTCTCACATTTTGAGGAAATACTAAAAGAAGCCTGGTTAAAGCTGGATTCCAAGTTCCGTATTCCGAAAAAATTTAAGAGTCTTTATCGTTTTTCGGATGAGGATACTAAGCTTTGGGAAATTCCTCCAGTGGTAGATGCTCCTATTACTAGGTTGGTCAGGAATATGGTTACTCCCGATTCTCAGTCTGTAACTCTTAAAAGATCCTATGAATAGAAGAATGAGGCGGTTCTGAAATCTTTGTTCACCTGGTCAGGAGTATTGCTGCACCCTATTCGGCTGGTACCTCAATTTTTCCAAATCAAATTTAGTTCCAAATGTAGTTACATCCCAGAGGATGGTATTTTTGGGTCTTCAGTGTCAGTGTTTCTGCCACAGGCAAAGATTCAGGGTCTGCAATAACGAATAAGGGCCATTTTACAGATCTCTCATATCTCAGTTCTAAGGGCTATGCAGATAATGGGAAAAATGGTAGCTTTGTTCGAAGCTGTTCTTTTTGCCAGATTTCACGCCCGACCTCTAATGTTCAGATTATCACAGCAGACATGGAGGTCTCTCCGGGATGCAAATGCAAATCTGTAGGATGCAAATCTGAACAAAGGTTGTCAATAGTCAGTAAAAGTCTGGACCATGGTCACCACAGATGACAGCCTAACAGACTGGGAAACGGTGGTTCTGGACAGACACTTACAGGGTCCTTGGTCTGTTCAGGAGACCGCTCTTCCTATCAATATACTGCAACTAAGGGCAATTCGATATACACTGATTCAGGCTCAATGCATTCTAAAGAATTTACCTGTACGAATCCAATCAGACAATGCCACAGCAGTTGCTTATATAAATAAGCAGGGTGACACACGCAGCTGGCTAGCAATGAGGGAGGTTTCTCACATCCTTCATTGGGTAAAGAACTGTGTACCCACTATTTCAGCAATTTACATTCCAGGGCTGGACAACTGGGAGGCTGACTTCTTAAGTCATCACAGTGTGCACCCAGGGGAATGGGAATTAGACCAGGAGGTGTTTGCAGAAATAGTTGCCAGATGGGGATCTCCAGACATATCTGTCCTCGAATGTGATGGTTCCAGCTTCAATTCATGCCAACTCGACTCGTGCTGTCGGGGCTTCTTGGGCTGTACGGCATGGTGCCTCGGTTGAGTAGCTCTGCAAAGCAGCTACCTGGTCATCCGTACACACTTTCATAACATTTTACAGTTTCCGTACACTCGGCGCAAGAGATGCCAGTGTTTGGCGGAAAATACTTAGAGCGGTCGGTTCCGACGCTCTCCCCCCTTAAATTGGCTTGCTTTGGTATTTCACCCAGATGTAAGGCATCCCCCAGATGGATGACAAAGGAAATACGATTTTTTTCTTTCTGTAAAATCTCTTCCACGGAGTCCATCTGGGGGAAGCCAAGGACCCTCCCTTGTTTGGCTTTCATACTGGACACCTGTTGATCTCTGGTTTCTCAGTTCTTTCCTGAGAATCCTGTGACCATTCATGTGTGGGGTTGCTTCTCAGCCAAAGGAGTGGACTCACAATTTTGCCTAAGAACACAGCCATGAATAAAGAATGGTACCAAAACATCCTCCAAGAGCAACTTCTCCCAACCATCCAAGAACGGTTTGTTGACGAACAATGCCTTTTCCAGCAGGATGGAGCAGCTTGCCATAAGACAAAAGTGATAACTAAGTGGCTTGGGAAACAAAACATCAAAATTTTGGGTCCATGGCCAGGAAACTTCCCAGACCTTAATCCCATTGAGAACTTGTGGTCAATCCTCAAGAGGCGGGTGGACAAACAAAAACCCACAAATTCTGACGAACTCCAAGCATTGATTAGGCAAGAATGGGCGGCCATCAGTAAGCATGTGGCGAGGAAGTTGATTGACAGCATGCCAGGGCGAATTGCAGAGGTCTTGAAAAAGAAGGGTCAACACTGCTAATATTGACTCTTTGCATAAACTTAATGTAATTGTCAATAAAAGCCTTGACACTCATGAAATGCTTGTAATTTTATATCAGTATACCACAGTAACATCTGACAAAAAGGTCTAAAAACACTGAAGCAGCAAGCTTTGTGAAAACCAATACTTGTGTCATTCTCAAAACTTTTGGCCATGGCTATACATAACCCAGATGTAAGGCATCCCCCAGATGGAATCCAAGGATGAGATTTTACGGTAAGTAAATATTGTATTTTTATATAATATGTATATTGACATTGCTTCTCTAATGTACCAACAGTACCTTTGCCATTTGTGCTGGGTTTTATTGCTTAAGGACCTGTTGTTATTGTTTGGCCATCTTAATGTATATATGTGGCCAACTGTTTTTTTTCTTACTGATGCTCATCAATTTTGTATAATCTACTGAAAAATTATCTGCTCTATTGAGATTTTATGTGGTTCTTTTACTTGAATGTTTCTGGGTTCTGTGAAACCCTTTGTTCTTGCATATTTGTTTTGTTGGTCTTTATGTATGCTATTTGTTGATCAATAAAAATACTTTATTAAAAAAAAAAAAGCAATGGAACAATAGCCATTGGATTTTAAGGACAAGCTGAATATCAATGCAAAAGACTTGATGAAAAATTATTTGTAAAATCTTCTTGAGAGTATTGTAGAGGAGTCATTAAAATTGAACAACCTCAGGTCTTGCAATTATTGGTGATCACCAACCACGTGTGATCTTAAGAGAATGATAAGAACTTCTAAAAGACCTGAAGCAAATCTAGATATGCAGCACTGTAATGTTGCAGCACAGAAGTGCCTTATATTGAAAAAGATGAATAAGTATGAATCTTCATAAACAAAACTGTGACTATTATAAGCATATGTATTTTCTTGGCCATTATTGTTAAGCGAGGCTCAGAGTGACTTCACAACACTTTTTACACCCAGCCACTAAAATTGGCAAATACTTCAACAGCCAAATAAAGTAATAATGGTCTAAGACAATGGAAGGCTTAGCTATGAAGCCCACAATTAAAATCTAAAACCCTTTCCTCCTTATACCATATAGATTTTGTGAAATGATCCTTCAGAGATGTTTGTAGTCAGTTATCTTTTGTCTCCACAGTTCTGCAGGGTTTTCCAGTCTATGAAGTAGTGTGCACAGTTCTACAGTCCTACATCTACGAGAGTGTACACAATATTATATCATGTAATTGGTCACTACACAAAGCTCTGATGCAAGGAATGGTTATTTCAAAAAAAAAAACTGACTGTAGACATTGAGGTTGGGGTAGGTTAATTTATCTTACAGCTTAGGAAGTGGCCTCACCTATACCTAGATAAGGCGTTTAACCCTTGTATCAATGCCAAAGTCCACCATTTTAGATTTTCCCACAGTAAAACAAAGAATGTTACCGGATAAATTGAATATAATGAGGTTTCACATACCTAATTTTGTTGTGTGGTCATTGTTTTCATTACCAGTTGGAGGCAACATCTAGAAATAAAAAATCCAGAGGTTAACGCCACTCATTATCAACCTTAATATTCCTGAATAGGGTTTTCCACCTGTCAATGTTTGCACTGCCCTCCGTGAAAAAAAACATAATATTGACTAATGGAATATATCGTTTGAAAGAGTACACTCCCAACGTTCAAACGAGAGTGCCCCCCATGTGTGCAACTGCCATTATGGGATTGATAGGACACATTTAGTACCCTTCCCATCTATGGAAATTTCTGTTTTACCTACTGCAGGGTAATATGACCATAGGGATCACGGCTCATCACTTGACAAAAACTACTAGAGGGGTTACATAATTTGAAAGAGGGGATGAACACGTTGAAATGTGAATACCCTGAATTGATAGAAGCCAGAATAGGGTAGATCTTTGTCCAGAGCAAAGTTGTTAAATACCTACGTTTGGTGCGGTTTGATTAGTTGTGATGGTACAGTTAGTCCCACTGGATCCTTGAGCCTGTCAACATAAAACGACTGTTATATGAATGGTGAGTCTGAAAGCAAGTGCAGAAGCTTCATTTATAGACAAAACAACAGAGTAAAGTGAAATAGGGCAAACACGCAAACACTAGCACACATTTGTAATTCTGAGCAATAAAAACACTGGCTAAACTTCCATCCATGATATCATTTATATCTTGTAATATTTCATATTTACACTATTTCTTTCACTTCACTATTTACATAAAGCAAGTCACAAGTTTTGTCTAAGCCACTGTACATTTTACAGAAAAAACATCTGGTCATGACTATTTTGAATTAGACTTGTTCTCCAGATTTATTCCTTTTCCCCAACAGTATCACTTATACCAAATTGTAGTTTGTCTTCTGAAATGTACAAGTTTAGGTGCAACAAATCTGTGCACAGTCACTGCCTTATGACATAAATTAAGCATAATTTATGTTATATCAGCTAATTATCCAACAATACTTACTTTTAAGTGAGAAATTTGTTGTTCTCTTACTTAAGAACCATAAAAAAAACCCCCATAACACAAATATGAGTTGCACTGCATGGATATATTACATCCTATAACACTAGGGCAATGAGCGGCACTACTAAGGAAATATTGTCAGCAATGCAGTATTGAGCATATTTTGTATCATTACGGAGTTGCAGTGTTTGAATTGTCATTAGGAGGAAAAAATATATTTTCTTTTCATTTTAACACCCCCGCAGATTTATAGGAGTTGTCCCTGCCACAATTGAGCACACTGCTACAGATGTGTTCTCATACACCTAACCTCAATACGCCATGCGGCGCATGATGTGACTAAGCCGCCAGGGCCCGTGCAATTTGGCTTGCGCTGAGGGTCTCTTTTGCCAGAGGATATGTCTTAGTTGCAAATGAATGTGATGCTACACTGATTCATTTGATATGCGGCTCTTGTATATCTGTGTACGACTGTATTATATACGAAGTACAACGGAGTTTGGAGTGGAAAAAAGCTGTGGCTACGGCATCATAGCACTTCGTAAACAGATTCAGACTCAGTCGCACACAGATTTACAAGTGTCGCATATCAAATGAATTAGTGCAGTTTTGTGAAGTGGTTTGTTGCATCCGTTTGCGACTAAGGCGCATATTTGGGCAAAAAAAAAAAAAGGCTCGGCATAAGCCAACTCAGACGGGACCTGGCACACCGAGAAGGACTGCCTTGTGCGACTGCAGCAACAGTGTATGAGGAGAGGACACAACTGTATATTATAAAACAACCTCTAGTGCTGTTGAGGGTTTTAGTGTAAAATGTAGCAACTTCATATCTTGGTCTTCCTTTGATACCCTGCAGGTCAAGAGTTTGTTACTTCATACCTCAAGCCACACAGCACATAAATTCAGCATCTAAAAGTTAAATTCCCCTGCCTCCACAGTCCAAAGCTTGTGCGGTTTCTTCCACCAATAAGAACTTTAAATGGGGTGTGGTATGACACAGATGTGTCCTTACATCTGTCACACCAAACAGCCCTTCTCAGTGAGCTTGTGCCGAGCGTTTTTTACACATCTTTTCTTACCGGAAATTTCATCTCAGGCGCAAACAGATGCGACTGCTTCATGGGAATTGCACTGATTAATTAATGTGATTATATGTGACACTTTGATATCTCAAATTAATCAGTGCAATCTCCTGTAGCGGTTTGTCACATCCGTTTGCAACCAAGAGGCAATTCTGGCCCAAAAAAAAGCTTGGTAAATGCTGAGTCGCACGGAAACTGGCGGCTCAGTCATGGAGTATTGAGGATAGGTTTAGGAGGAGATATCTCAATGTCGACATCATAATGCTGACATATGAATGTCGACATGGACATAGTGTCAATATTGACCATGTTGACATTCAACATGTAAACACTGATGAAATGTCAACATGTTTGAATCGTTCCTGGTGGTCACTTACCTGCTCCTGATGGCTGCAGTGGCTCCAACATGGCTTCCCGGGTCCCGGCTGTTATGTGACCATCACTTCCGGGTCAGATCTGTGATCTTCCAGTGTGAGAAAGTCGACATTATGAATGTCGACCTAATGATTACATTCCCTTTCAAGTGGTGTGTGCATCTTTCTTTTGTCTTGTTAAATTTACTGTGTGCTTCCGTGAAACCTACCAAGCCCTGTACTAAAAATGCTGGGGATCTTCCCGATAGACCTGCAATATTGCTCTCAGTATTATGGGAATGGACCCATGTCCATTGCACTAATGTAAGTAAACAAACATATTTGTAAAATATATTTTAACAACACTAAGATGCCTTTATTCATCACTTCACTACCATAATACTATGGGAATTTTTGCTGTTTTAATCATTTATAATCCAAAAAGGGAAAACCGAACAGATCTTTTAATCCATGGTCAACAAATGCAAACAAATATAAACATGGCAATGCCAATTCCTCCTCTTGGAAGGGAATGAAAGAGTAAACTCAATCGACAGCAATTTTCCTTAGCTGCTAAAATAAATCACAATCTGTTTCGAACATAGAATGTAATGTAGCAAGTGGAGAGGAGAAATCCGGGCACTCCTTGCTTTACAAAAAGATGTGAATAGTTAATTCTGTGGTGGTGCGAACTACAATTACCAGTGCTGTGCAGCCCCATTGGTGTCTAGTGCCCATTCATTTTAAAAGGAGTTTCTACATAAAACCAACAACTCCATAACAGGGGTTGGGGTAGATTTCTTAGACATTCAAAATTTAGACATTCAAAATTTAGACACCATAATGTCAAGTACAATATTTAGACAACCAAAATGTCGACAGGGACTATATATGTTGACAATCAATACATAGTAAAAATTTAATAGGTACATAATTTATACTTTAAATATATAGACAGTTTTAAATGTCGACAGTTAAAATTTAGACACACTTTATGGTTGACAATCAAATTGTCAACAGTCATAATAAAAAATGTTGACAGTCATAAGATCAACAACCAAAATGTCGATAGTCATAATAAAATTACAGTGTCGCTGCTAAAAGACAGCCTGCTGCTTAGATTCTGCTGAAAGTCGGCGTTTCAGACGCACGTGAGAGCCGCCAGTCTAGGAGCAGGTAAACAGCTACATTTAAATAGAAAACAAGAAAACAAAAAAAAGGCCAGGGCTATTTCCTGCATCCCTGGTGGTGGGTGCGGGGTTCATGGTAATTACATAGTGAATAATAATTTTCTTTACAGGTGGCCAACAAGTCCCAGAAAGCATGCCCCAGCATGATAGCAACTGTGGAACCACAAGTACCAGCATGCTCTGACATTAAGGGGCTGGTGACATCTGTAAAAAATATTTAAAAAAAAAAAAAAAAAAAAAAAGACAGACACCGAATGTTTTAGTATTTTATTGAAAAAACACTCCTCCACATAGTCCTCGTTCAGCACTTTAATACGCTCAAAATACAGTGATCAAGTCCATGTAGTGTTCAGGGATCTTGAAAAATATCAAACCAATGGAATTGAACTGCGCCGCAGTGTGACTGGGTCACTCCGTAGAACTGAATAGAAAAGCGCTGATTGGCTGAGAGTGTGGGAACAGCGCTGTCGACATTTCAACTGTGGTTACATTTTGATTGTATACGTTTTGACACTGTCGACATTTTGACTATCTACATTACTGTTGACCATATGCCCCTGTCGACCTATTGGTTGTCGACAATTTGATGTCTACGTTTTGACTGTCTAAATTTTGACTACATCCGCATAAAATAAGTAGCTGTAAAAATGAAAAGACAATAAAAAAACCACAACAGCATTTAAACTCCTTGGGGTTGATTGAATTATCTTGCCCCTGCGTGCGAGGGGGGTGAGTTGCCGTTGCAATGGCGTAGAAACACCAGCTGAACTTGCATCTGTCGCACCCGCTTGCATCTGTTCTCATCCCGGATTTGATGATTTTCGTATGCAGCTCTATATGGCTGCAAACATAAATCAGTATATAGCTGGCCTTACTCACAAGTGTGAGTAACTCGAGGGCTGTGGGAGTTAATTGAGTCGACCCCTTTATATTCATACCTAGTGGTATATTTACTAAAGTGAGAGTTTTGAGAAGTGGAGATGTTGCCCATAGCAACCAATCAGATTCTAGGTATTATCTTCTAGCAGCTGCTAGTTAAAGATTAAGTAGAATCTAATTGGATTGCTATGGGCAACATCTCTACTTCTAAAAACCTCTCGCATTAGTAAATATACCCCCTACTGGGTGTTTACACAATGTACTCCAATGAAGATTAATGAACTTATCCCAGTGACATAATTTAAATGCACTAAAATATAACAAGCAGAATCCAGAAAAAATGTTCAATGCTACAAATATGACAAATATACAAGTATGACTGCAAATGGATACGGACAGTATAGTGGGTTTTATTTTTAGATGTATTGAACACTAAACCAAAAGGAATTGAGGAGAAATGGACTGCACACACTAGTGTCAGCAGTAAGGAGTGCTAAAAAGAGGTCATCCACCTCTCAAAAGAAACAATAGAAAACAAAAATCAAGCAACCCTCTAACTGCGCACAGCTTATAGACAATGTATATTCTGAAAAATATATAAATGTAGTTAGAATGAATCAACCTAAAAAGACGTATAAATCATAGTCACTTATTTCCAATTGACTCCAAACTATAGCGTAAATAGATACGGAACTCCCGTTCTGTCAGTCGAAGAGTGTCCCAATACTCAGAGTAATGGAATGAATCACTGGTGATCCTCAGGAAAGTGAAACAAGAAAAACGAAAAAGAAGAAACCAATGGTGTAGTACTTCTTAAAATAGGTACGGGGATTTAACAGTTCTCTACTTCAGATATCCAGTATATCAGCCACATACCATACTCACGTTAACAACGGGGTATAAACCACATATAAGGGTTTCTTTATCTTCTATGTCAAACAGTCAGAGCACATGAATAACAACAGGTAGAAAAGTGGGCGTACCCCAACTCACAGTGAGGTGTGTTGTGATGGTCATATAAAGGTTTCTTTTATATCATCCCTTTAGATTTTCTCCATCCATGGACTGTATTCTTCACCTCATTTGCATGAAGCATATGAAATATAGGTGTTAGGAGCAGAGTAGGTTTCCAAACAGGTTTATTATTAAAATCAAAATGACAAATGCCATATACACAGGAGTAGATGGAACAAATAAACAGTCACCTGAAACGTGAACAGATCCGGACTGCCCCGCTAACAGCGAATGTAACTCCAAGTGTACATAGGCTTTCTGCCACATACACCAACGCGTTTCGACCTCAGTCTTTATCAAGGTGTGAATATATGTGCTAGAGCAGGGGTTCCCAACCACGGTCCTCAAGGCACACTAACAGTGCAGGTTTTAGGGATATCCATACTTGAGCACAAGTGACTTAATTAGTACCTCAGTTACTTTGATTTAACCATATGTGCACAATCATGGATATCACTAAAACCAGGACTGTTAGTGTGCCTTGAGGACCGAGGTTGGGAATCATTGTGCTAGAGAGTCAACTTAAGTACCCTAGTCAATCCCTCCTCCTTTATTGGGGGCGGGGAAGAGCCCAAATACTAAAAAATGGAAATACTAGTCTTCCATGGTTCATAGATATATCCTATTACATGGATTTATATGTATATTAATAACATCCTTAAATCAAAATAAATATATAATCGCAAAAGAGTAAATAACATAAAACACACAATTTTGCCGGTTTGCGTTCCACATGGAACGCAAACACTTCCGCCGGAAATGAGTGGTCTCTCCTACCACTCATAGCAGTACACATATACCCCAAACCGGAAGAAGAACTATGTCACCTACGATGGAAGAGGAGGGGGTCAGCCCGGAGTGTACGCACCAAAGCGTTGCTCCTCCCTCTCTATCCCGCGACGTCACGGCCGACCTCGCGCCTACGTTCCATGGAGTAAGCATGGCCGTGCGTTCCATTCGGCAGGGACTATGCGTTCCATGTAGTAAACATGGCCATGCAGGAGTTGATGAGAGGGGACATATCATCTATTTATATCGGCTTACCTAATGTGGCGGTGTATCTCTTACACCAAGCGGTGACTAGACAACCGCGAGGAACTCGAAATAAATAAGTTAAAAAGGTTAAAAATAGTTAAGAATAATTAAGAATGGACAGAGAACCTTTCCTTTCCATTCTCATATACTAACTCATATGACATCCTAGATCATAATATAATAAGGCATCTTTAGGACTTACACAGATAATCATAAATAAATCTAGAAATACATAAAAACCAAGAGAATGGATGGAATACTTCTTCCACAAAAATAGCTCAATAGAGGCAACATAACAAGTATGATAAAAAGCAGGAAGAACACTCTTATGAATAAAAATTATAGGAACCATTTGGACTCAAAATCGATATTCAGCCCCTTAGGGATGAGAGTTCCCAATTCAAAAATAGTCCGCATCTCCAGCCTCGCTAATCTTTCCTCTATATTTTGTTTTCTCCAATTCGGAGGGGCCAAGCTTTATCATACATGTTATGTTGCCTCTGTGTATTATGTCCTTTTTGATGAGATTATGTATTTATGATTATGTATACTTCAAATATGCCGACTCTTTTATATGTCAATTTTAGTATTTTATTTTTATATTTATTATTATTATATATCCGACCATTTTAGATATTTATTTACATCAATGGTGTATAGATTGCCATTATACTGAGCTTGCTATAGGCGCTATTTTTGTGGAAGAAGTATTCCATCCATTCTCTTGGTTTTTATGTATTTCTATATTTATTTATGATGATTATCTGTGTAAGTCCTAAAGATGCCTTATTATATTATGATCTAGGATGCCATATGAGTTAGTATATGAGAATGGAAAGGAAAGGTTCTCTGACCATTCTTAATTATTCTTAACTATTTTTAACCTTTTTAACTTATTTATTTTGAGTTCCTCGCGGTTGTCTAGTCACCGCTTGGTGTAAGAGATACACCGCCACATTAGGTAAGCCGATATAAATAGATGATATGTCCCCTCTCATCAACTCCTGCATGGCCATGTTTACTACATGGAACGCATAGTCCCTGCCGAATGGAACGCACGGCCATGCTTACTCCATGAAACGTAGGCGCGAGGTCGGCCGTGACGTCGCGGGGTAGAGAGGGAGGAGCAACGCTTTGGTGCGTACACTCCGGGCTGACCCCCTCCTCTTCCATCGTAGGTGACATAGTTCTTCTTCCGGTTTGGGGTATGTGTGTACTGCTATGAGTGGTAGGAGAGACCACGCATTGCCGGCGGAAGTGTTTGCGTTCCATGTGGAACGCAAACCGGCAAATTTGTGTGTTTTATGTTATTTACTCTTTTGGGATTATATATTTATTTTGATTTAAGGATGTTATTAATATACATATAAATCCATGTAATAGGATATATCTATGAACCATGGAAGACTAGTATTTCCATTTTTTAGTATTTGGGCTCTTCCCCGCCCCCAATAAAGGAGGAGGGATTGACTAGGGTACTTAAATTGACTCTCTAGCACATACATTCACACCTTGATAAAGACTGAGGTCGAAACGCGTTGGTGTATGTGGCAGAAAGCCTATGTACACTTGGAGTTACATTCGCTGTTAGCGGGGCAGTCCGGATCTGTTCACGTTTCAGGTGACTGTTTATTTGTTCCATCTACTCCTGTGTATATGGCATTTGTCATTTTGATTTTAATAATAAACCTGTTTGGAAACCTACTCTGCTCCTAACACCTATATTTCATATGCTTCATGCAAATGAGGTGAAGAATACAGTCCATGGATGGAGAAAATCTAAAGGGATGATATAAAAGAAACCTTTATATGACCATCACAACACACCTCACTGTGAGTTGGGGTACGCCCACTTTTCTACCTGTTGTTATTCATGTGCTCTGACTGTTTGACATAGAAGATAAAAAAACCCTTATATGTGGTTTATACCCCGTTGTTAACGTGAGTATGGTATGTGGCTGATATACTGGATATCTGAAGTAGAGAACTGTTAAATCCCCGTACCTATTTTAAGAAGTACTACACCATTGGTTTCTTCTTTTTCTTTTTTCACTTTCCTGAGGATCACCAGTGATTCATTCCATTACTGAGGATTGTGACACTCTTCGACTGACAGAACGGGAGTTCCGTATCTATTTTCGCTATTGTTTGGAGTCAATTGGAAATAAATGACTATGATTTATACGTCTTTTTAGGTTGATTCATTATAAAACTACATGTATATATTTTTCAGAATATACATTGTTTATTTTTAGATGTTTTTGAATACATATAGTCAGGTGGAACATAGGAGCGCTAGCGGGTAACCAGCCTGGGATATCCCTCTTTTAAGGGATAACCAAAATAATGAATACTAGTACTACTAGGCAGCTGTTTACTGGAATTTCTAGGTAAAGCAAATATAGTCTATGGCTCAAAAACATTCCTAAAAAAGCTACTGCTCTTGGATTTAAAGTCACATCAAAATGAGGGAGAATGGTTCAAATTTATTACAGGCAATCACTCAACCTGTAGCTTCATTAATAAATGATGAGTATATGTGAATTGGTATGGAGGTGAACACTATTGTTATCACTACTGCCCAAAGCATAGTAATCATGCCTGGTTCTATAACCCAGACATGGAGAACCCTGTCACTGAGATTTTGTAGTCCTGATCACAGGAGTCAGTTATTGATGTGATAGGTTTTTAATATGAGATCACAGATTACCAGTTCGAAATATGTAATTTCTGTCCTGACTGCAGGTGCAAGGATAAGTGGATATAGGGTCAATGAAACCAATAGGCTACAAACACATCTCTATACATACACTGAAAGTTAATTTTACTAGTAAAAGCATGATTTTTTTAAAACCATGAGTAACTGACCTTTGCTCCAGGTTATACCTTGCTCTGACAGTCTAATGGAACTACATACAATTTTATTTACAGTACATTCTTGGGATCAGTTCTATAACAGCAAGAAAGATAACATCGACACTTACAGACTGTTCTTTAGATTTCAGATGATACTGCTCCAGCTGGTTACTTAGCTGCTCGGACAGGTTCAGTACTCCAGATGCCTCTGTCTGGGATGAAATCTTGAAATTTCTCTAGAAAAATTTACAAAAATGATCGCAATCAATACGTTCATATTATATGTAAGGAAGCCAATCCTGCCTAATTTTTTCAATCCCGGGATTGAAAAAAACTCTCTATCCCGGGATTAAGTTGAGCAATGATACTGTATTTTTAAAATAAAACACTAACCTCCACATGTTATTTTATTCCTGTGGTGTGTGTGTGTGTGTGTGTGTGGGTGGGGGGGGGGCATGAAAGCACAGGCCCACAGAAAAAAAAATAAAAAACTTTTATGGCCCCCAGCCCCCCATACAGGGTTCACACTAACAAAATGACTTCAATCTTATCAGAAAACATTGGCTAGCCCCACAGGAAAAATATAACTCTCAAAGCCAGCCCCCCTGCAAGCCAACCCAGCAGCACTACAGTAAGAAAAAAAAAAAAAACATTCATGGACTCACCCGCCGGTCTACTTCACTCCACAAGTAAGTACTTGTCCCTCAGCACAGCACTCTGAGTTCAGGCAGCCTGGCACTGTGAGCCTCACTCAGCTTTGCCTTGCAGTAGTCGAGCCATGGTAGGGCACTCACACCAGTGACACAACCTCCACCACACAGCAGGCAGCGCAGCGTCTCGGTACACGTATTGGCTGCTCTGTCCCCTGTCTGAGGCGATTCCTCAGTGAGCAGTCAGTGCACTGCTCAGTTGCAGCGCAGGCAGCTTACCTCCGCGGGCGGCAGGCGTGGCTGTTGAAGGAGCGGCTGGCATGGGGCAGTGCAGGATGCCCTCCACACTGCCTCACCTCTGGGCAATGTGCTCTGACTCAGCGCTGCCCAGCTAAATTGAATCATGCAGCTGCTGCACAATTAACTCACGCAATTCAATCCCGTAAATGCTGGGATTGGAAACTCCAATCCCGGGATTTACATCCCGCTGATCCAGGGATTGGCCTTGCTAATTATAAGATCCATCAATATAAATAAAAATGGATTAAAATTTGCAAAATATTACCAAATTTTAACATACCGAATATAATAAAGCCATTTTTCTTCTGTAGAGTGGATACTGTAAAAAATAAAATAAAAATCAATATTGATTAGGAAGACAAAAACAAGAGATATGGTAAGAGCTTACCTTTGTTATGTCTGTTTCTACGAAGTCTATAGGGTCCACAGGGTTGACCTTGGGGTATAGGTTGGGAACCAAATCCGGGCACCACGCAGTTAAAGCTTTCAACTCCCAGGATGCACTGGGTCCACTCTCCCTATAACCCCAACACCAAACCAGAGGCATCCCATGTTTGTAATTAGCAAAAGAAGGAGAAAGAGAGAGAAGACAGGAATACTCAAGAACCATACTCACAGAGAAGGAGACGGGAAACCGGCGACCAGTAACACAGCCCATATGAAGCCAGGTGCGTCAGGGCGGGTGCCCTGTCGACCCTATGGACTTCGTAGAAACAGAGATAACAAAGGTAAGTTCTTACCATATTTTATATATATATATATATATATATATTTATTTATTACAGGGTAAGCAGCACTCATCCGGATTTCACAAGGAAAAAAACACCAAGTCGAACTGATCTTCAATGTTTCGGAATTTAATCCGTCATCAGGAACAACAACATAATACACCAACACTCACCTATATAGCGTGCCCCTCAAACCACCACCGATTGCGCGCCAGGCTCGGGCCCCGAGAAGAACCGCCCCCACAACGGTGTCATTTACACGAAAGATACAGACTCTACCTCTGACTCTTATTCTTCTGCGAGTGAAGCCAGGCAAGAACCATCCACTTCCTCACAAGGCATTAATAAACCCCCTTTAAGGGTAAATACCCGTGCTGGACGCGGGAAAGGAGGCGCCCTGTCAGGAGAGGGGGATACTGCCGCAAGGGTATCACAAAAAGGTTGCAAGAAGAAAATTTAATTTTCAAATTATCTACTAAGATCTTAACTTCAGATGAAACATCCATTCTTAATAAAGGTTTCTCATTTGTTCCTACAATCAACTTTAAGGATCTACAATGGAAAATCGACTTAACAAGATTACAGAGACAACTGAAATTGGTGGATTTTTTAAAAAATCAGAAAACAACGGTGGCTCCTTTAAGTAATAGTGTGAACGATGATAAATATAATAAATTTAAGAAGAAATCTTCCTTTGAACCTCCCTCATCGAATACATCAATTATGAGCTTCATTAAGGTACTGGATACACAAGTGAGTCAATACAACAAGGATACTCCACATTTTTATAGTAACCTCCCTGGTGGAGAGAAAAAAGCTCTCAAACAATTAAGAAGTGAAGAGAACATCAGGATACTACCACCCGACAAAGGCAGAGGTGTGGTGATCCTCAATATTGAGGATTACAAAGTGGAGATGTATTCACAGCTTAATAAGAACGAAACATATGAGAAACTGGCTGGGGATCCAACCAATAGATTTATAAGAGAACTGGATATGATTCTTGGCAATGCAGTAATAGAGCAAATTACTCCAGCTGAAATAAATTCGGATTAAATTCCAAAATGTTGAAGATCAGTTCGACTTGGTGTTTTTTACCTTGTGAAATCCGGATGAGTGCCGCTTACCCTGTATTCTATTTATCTTGAACCCTGTGCAGCAAGATCATTGCCATACTGAATTGGAGTGCCTCCTATTATATATATTATTGTGACACGTTGGGATAGGGGTCCCTCTCCTGGGGTAGATGGACTCCCTCTTTACACACACAGCAGCCGTAGAAACAGGATACAAGTCAGGGGTTCTTGCACAAACTGGTCGGCGCCAGTCTTTATTGTGCCAAATGAATATAAACATAAACAAAACAAACATAAATCCTAGCCCGGCTGGGCACTAGCTACACAGCAGATTCCCTCTCTCTAATAATGGTAGGGCCTGTTGCCCTCACCATCAACAAAACACGAGCCAAGTACTTAAAAGGATTATCACCAAGTGTCTCTGAACATGCTAGTCTGCCTGCTCTCCCAGGTGTGAGACACTCAGCCACAAACAAACCATGCTTATATTAGCCATTTCCAGCTGCAAGCCCTAAATAGCCTGTTACCAGGCTAAAATGCCCAAAACCTGGAGTGGCCTGTGGATTGAGCCCTCCCTCTCCTCACATCCACACCCCCAGGACCCAAACCGGCTTTTCCAAAAGCCGATACTCTGGTCTGCTTACAAAACAGACTTCTCCTGGGGTTTTATTTTGGCCTCTATTCACCACCACAATGGTTTTGAAATGAAACAAACAAGATGTGCTTTAACTGCAGACTTTCAGATTTAATTTGAGGGTAATTACATCCAAATCGGGTGAACAGTGTAGGAATTACAACAGTTTCGATATGTGCCTCCCACTTTTTAAGGGGCCAAAAGTAATGGGACTATCAACTCAAAAGCTATTTCATGGACAGATGTGGGCTATTCCCTCATTATTTCATTATCAATTAAGCAGGTAAAAGGTCAGGAGTTGATTCTAGGTGTGACATTTGCATTTGGAATCAGTTGCTGTCAACTCTCAACATGAGATCCAAAGAGCTGTCACTATCAGTGAAGCAAGCCATCATTAGGCTGAAAAATCAAAACAAACCCATCAGAGAGATAGCAAAAACATTAGGTGTGGCCAAATCAACTGTTTGGAACATTCTTAAAAAGAAAGAACGCATCGGAGAGCTCAGCAACACCAAAAGACCCGGAAGACCATGGAAAACAACTGTGGTGGATGACAAAAGAATTATTTCCCTGGTGAAGAAAAACCCCTTCACAACAGTTGGCCAAATCAAGAACACTCTCCAGGAGCTAGGTGTATATGTGTCAAAGTCAACAATCAAGGGAAGACTTCACAAGAGTGAATATAGAGGGTTCACCACAAGATGCAAACCATTGGTGAGCCACAAAAACAGGAAGACCAGATTAGAGTTTGCCAAACAATATCTTAAAAAAGCCATTACAGTTCTGGAACAACATCCTATGGACAGATGAGACAAAGATCAACTTGTACCAGAGTGATGGGAAGAGAAGGAAAGGAACTGCTCATGATTCAAAACATACCACCTCATCAGTGAAGCATGGTGGTGGTAGTGTCATGGCGTGGGCATGTATGGCTGCCAATGGAACTGGTTCCCTTGTATTTATTGATGATCTGACTGCTGACAAAAGCAGCAGAATGAATTCTGAAGTGTTTCGGGCAATATTATATGCTCATATTCAGTCAAATGCTTCAGAACTCATTGGATGGCGCTTCACAGTGCAGATGGACATTGACCTGAAGCATACTGCAAAATCAACCAAAGTGTTTTTTAAGGCCAAAAAGTGGAATATTATGCAATGGCCAAGTCAATCCCCTGACCTGAATCCGATTGAGCATGCATTTCACTTGATGAAGACAAAACTGAAGGGAAAATGCCCCAAGAACAAGCAGGAACTGAAGACATTTGCAGTAGAGGCCTGGCAGAGCATCACCAGGGATGAAACCCAGCGTCTGGTGATGTCTATGCATTCCAGACTTCAGGCTGTAATTGCCTGCAAAGGATTTGCAATAAAGTATTAAAAAGTGAAAGTTTGATTTAGGATTGTTTGGTTTGTCCCATTACTTTTGGCCCCTTAAAAAGTGGGAGGCACATATAGAAACCGTTGTAATTCCTACACCGTTCACCTGATTTGGATGTAATTACCCTCAAATTAAATCTGAAAGTCTGCAGTTAAATCACATCTTGTTTGTTTCATTTCAAAGCCATTGTGGTGGTGAATAGAGGCCAAAATCTGAAAATTCAGTCAATGTCCCAATATTTATGGACCTGACTGTATATATATATATATATATATATATATATATATATATACACACACACATATATATATATACACACACACACACACACACAATACATGTCCGGCACTCAATATATCTATAGCCAAATTGCCAGGGTGCCCGAACCATCCATCATTGCATGAGGAACAAAATAAAAATGTACATAAGGACGGCACTCCAGGTGTTATCTTCAATAGATATTTTATTGTGGTTGTCATGTAGATTGTCTTGAAAAAGGTGCATGTCAGGCATCGAAACGTCGACCATTTTTTTGATATAATAATGCAAACTTTTGAAGACAAGTCCTGCAGTGCCGTCCTTGTATGTGTGTATGTATACATACATACATATATATATATATATCTATATACACACACACACACACACACACAGTATAGTAGATATATTATACACACACACACATATACTCAATGCACAATCACTGTGGACAGCAGTGATCGGACACATGGGGGGCAGAGACGGAGCTTCGGCTTCTAGTACAGAGTCAGCTGCACAGAAGTCAGAATGAGGAGGTGCTGCTGGCTGGACACAGCACCAGCCACTTCCAGGAGCCACAGTTGCTACTTCCATGGAAGCCACAGCTGCTCAATCTCTGCAGCAGTGCTGGGAGGGGGTGCCACCAGGCACCTGATCACTGGCCAGCAGTGATCGGGATACAATGGAGGGGCAGCAGAGGGTGCAGGTAGACCAGCAGGTCCCTCGGATATAAGCGAATGCTGGAAGATCAGCCGCCTAGTGGGAGTTTCCGACTGGTCGCACCAGATGCAACCATGTCAGTTAAAACTCACTCTAGCGCTTGTCACGTCTAATGCGACCACACCAGGCAAGTGGTTAAATAGGAAAAAGTGAAAAAATATAACAATGCAAATGGTCCTCCCAGAATTGTCAAGCCTTGAATCTTTAAGCCTAGGCTGGTAGTGAAAATAATAGAGGAAAAAAAAGCATTGGGTCCCCCAATTTTCCACCAACCAAACACACTACAAGAACAGCTTTGCCATCTTTACCTTACCCTAATGGTAGGCATTTGTTTGCTGGACCCGCTTCACTAGTGACTCCAGCCCTGTGCCGACGGTCCTAGGGTTAATTGGCACTATGGTGGCAGGAAGCCCACACCAAGTGTCTCCCTGCGTTAGTGCCAGCAGACACCATGCTTTATGACTCTCTGATTTTCCATCACAAGTCTAGGCTTAAAGGGCTAGGGCTGGTAATCAATTGCGGAGGGGGTGGGCACATGATTTTATATATTTTTTTTCAATTTACAAATGTTCGCTGCTTCTTTTTTTTAATAATGACAGGGCTGCAAACCCATCACTTATACCCCTTTCAGACATACAGAGAATCCAGGGAATTTTACCTGCCTCAGCCAAATTCCCGGGTTGCCGCGTATGTCTGAAAAGGTACCTACCCGGGAAGACGTAGGGTAGCCAACCCTTCAATTGACCAGCGAATTTCCCGTGACTTAAGTCCCAGGAAATTACCCTGCTTATGTCTGAATGGTGCTACCCGGGAATTTACTATTCCCGGGCTGCACCAAGCAGCTTTTACATTGCATTGGCAGTGCAGATCACCCTATAGGACGCTCAGCGCTGCTGCTTTGAGTTGGCAGCGCGGACGTTCAGCACTGCTGCTTTCAGTTGGCAGCGCAGAGCGTCCTATAGGATGCTCAGCGCTGCCGCTAACCACCACTGCGCGCTGGTGGCTGTGTCGCTGTAAATCGCGAAACAGAGGACCCCAGCCGGACGCCGTGGAGACCCGCCAGTGCTGGAGACCACCGACAGGTCTCTGGCACTGCGGGCAGCCCGCACTCCCGCTGGACCACCAGGGCAGTACATTAGCGGAAGGGGTTCCTCCTGTTCCCCATTGGGGGGATGGCAAATAGGTGATAAAACAAATAATTTATTCATAAAATAAAAAAAATGGCTGGATTGGGATTGGCCGGCTGCCTGCTGCATTTTGATGACCTCATCAGTGGCAGCTGGAGAGGGGGATAGGCTAGGAGGGGCAGACCGCAGAGGAGAGGCAGGTAATCTGAAAAACCCTGCTCTTGTCTGAAAGGGGTCTACCTGGGAATTTGCCGGGTAGACTCTGTAGTGTGAAAGGGGGGTCTCGACCAAATACCCGGGATTTTGCACAGGATAAATTCCCTGGTCTGAGCAGGAAATTTCCCGGGTCGTATGTCTGAAAGGGGTATTAGTAAATTTACTCCTGGAAGTTTAAACAAGCCCCATTGTAAATGATATAATGGTCCTCCTACAATAGACTTCCACTCTGTCTTTTAGTGACTTCCTAAACATTCTCTAGAAAATATATAAAAATCTTAAAACGATAGTGATGGAAAACCTGGCCTGATATGTAGTATTTTAAAGTAAAATAATTTTTTTTCAACAAAATTATAGGAGGGGCAACAAGAATACCAAAAAACAATGTAAACTGTATAATCTAGCGGGAGAGAGAGAGAGATGCCGTTGCAACAGCATACAAATGCCGGCAAAGTTACCGGAACTCGCACCCCTTAACGTGCTGGACTCGCACATTTTTGTAAGCAGCTTCGAACAAAAATGTGCAAGTCCGGCGGTACCATAAATGTGGCATAGAGCTGTACTTACTCGCACTGCGAGGGAACTCGCGGCTAAATGGATTGCCCCCTAGGTTGCAAATATCTACCAAACTGAGTCAGTGGAGAACAAAATATCCAACTGAACATGACTAGAGAAGGTATGGGTAGATGTCCAGTCTGCTGTCCTGTAAAGCTTGGTTACCAATGTCTGTGCCATTTTTGTCCAAAGTATTATGTGCTAGTGTTTAGGTACTTTGTCAATTTCTCTTATATAACTTTGATCACAACTCTAATTTAGAAATAATTTGGGCACAACCTGAGATAGTCGGATACCTAAACAAATATTCTATATTCCTTCGATTCTCAGTCCAAAATATACATACATGTGGGGCCAAATGTAATAGGGTGTGAGTTTAGAAAAAGTGAGAGTTTAGCAGTAAACTTTCACATTGGTCGAGTTTCATCTTCAAAATGTAAACATCTGGATGAGAGTTTAAACTGAGAGAGTTCTAGGAGTCTGAAAACATGCGAGTTTGCTCTGTTCTCAGACTTTATTACATTGGCAGAGTTTAAAAAGTGTGAGAAAACACTCACATTTTCTAAACTCTCACCCTATTACATTTGGCCCATAGTGACTGCTTTCACAACATCTTGTGAATGTAGCTTTTTATTTTTCATTCACTGGCTCTGGGTAAAAGGAGGTTAATGCAATCTCCTGGTTTATATGAAATGTTAATACAGTACAAAATTTGGCAAAAAAGTTGCAATGGCCAATTTAGACCCCAGGAAAATATGAGATATGGTAAGAACTTACCCTTGTTATCTCTATTTCTACGAAGTCCATAGGGTTCCACAGGATACCTTGGGGTATAGGTGTGACGTCAGTCGCAGGGCACCAAAGAGTTAAGCTTTCAGCCTCCCAGGATGCACTAGGTCCCCTTCCTATACCCCACCCCCGAGCCAAAGCACCTCAGTTAGTTACCAAGCCATAGGCCGGAGGAGGAGAAGGAAGAGAGAGAAAAAAGATCTGGACACACACAAGAATCACATTCTCACCAGAGGGAGACGGAAAAACCGGTGACTAGAGCAAAGCCCATCTGCAGCACAGGTGCGACAGGGCGGGAGTCCTGTGGAACCCTATGGACTTCGTAGAAATAGAGATAACAAAGGTAAGTTCTTACCATATCTCATATTTTCTACTTCTGGGTCCATAGGGTATCCACAGGATACCTTGGGGATGTCCCAAAGCAGTATCCTTTAAGGGTGGGGACGCTCCTGTGCAGAAAGGAGAATCCGCCGCCCGAAGGAAGCATCCTGAGAGGCGAAGGTGTCAAACCTGTAATACCTCACGAAGGTATGGACAGAGGACCACGTAGCAGCCTTGCAGATCTGGACTGCCGAGGCACCACGTCGAGCTGCCCACGAAGGACCCACAGACCTAGTGGAATGAGCCTTCAGAGAAGGAGGAACCGGTAGGCCTTCATGAAGATAAGCTTCAGAAATAGCCATACGGATCCAGGCTGCCAAAGTTTGCTTTGAAGCAGGCCAACCCTTTTTACGGAAGCCATAGAGGACAAACAAGGCGTCCGACTTCCTAAACGAAGAAGTGCGGTCAACATAAGTCCTTAAGGCCTGCACAACATCCAAAGAGGCCTCACCCACGGAAAGACCCGGTGAGTTAAAGGCCGGAGCAACGATTTCCTCGTTAACATGAAACTGGGAAACAACTTTGGGAAGAAACTCGGGCCGAGTGCGGAGTACTGCCCTGTTCCCATGAAAAACCAAGAAAGGGGGTCTACAAGAAAGAACCCCTAACTCAGAAACACGTCTGGCCGAAGCAATAGCCAGAAGGAAAACAGTCTTAGCTGTTAGCCATTTAAGATCCACTGATCCCAGTGGTTCAAACGGCGGTCCTTGGAGAGCCCTCAGGACCACAGCCAAATCCCAAGGCGCCACAGGTGGAACAAAGGGCGGCTGAATGCGGACAACACCTTGCATAAAGGTGCGCACATCCGGAATTGTAGCAATCCTACGGTGAAACCAGACAGACAGGGCCGAAACCTGTACCTTCAAAGAAGCAAGGCGAAGCCCATGATCTAGTCCCGCTTGCAGGAAGGCGAGAATCCGAGACAGACGAAACTCCCGCGGTGCATAACCTCTCGGTCGACACCACTGGAAGAACGTATGCCACACGCGATGGTATATCCTCGCGGAAGACGGTTTCCGAGCACGCAACATGGTACGCACCACAGAGCTGGAAAACCCCCGGGACCTCAGCATGGCCGTCTCAACAGCCACGCCGTCAAAAACAGCCGAGTCAGGTCCGGGTGACGACAAGGACCCTGAGACAGGAGGTCCGGTCGTAGCGGCAACCGCAGAGGACTGTCCACGGACAGACCCTGAAGGTCTGAGAACCAGTGCCGTCTGGGCCACGCGGGAGCTATCAACAGGAGCGTCCCTCCTTCCTGTTTGAATTTCCGGATTACCCGTGGAAGAAGGGAGACTGGAGGGAACAGGTATGCGAACCGGAACGTCCACCGGACGGACAGAGCATCCACCAGAGACGCCCCTTCGTCTTTTGTGCGAGACCCGTACACCGGCAACTTGTTGTTGTGCCGGGACGCCATGAGGTCGATCTCTGGAAGACCCCATCTGTCCACCAGTAGTTGAAAAAACGTCTGGGTGCAGGGACCATTCCCCCGGATGAACGTCCTGGCGACTTAGAAAGTCCACCTCCCAATTGAGCACTCCCGGGATGAAGACCGCTGATATGGCGGGAAGATTGCGCTCCGCCCAAACCAGGATCCGAGACACCGCTACGAGAGCCGCCCGGCTTCGGGTTCCTCCTTGCCTGTTTATGTAGGCCACGGTGGTAGCGTTGTCCGACTGGACCTGTACCGGGTGACCCTGGAGAAACCGATGTGCCTGCTGGAGAGCATTGAAGACCGCACGGAGTTCCAAGATATTGATTGGAAGCTCTGCTTCTGTCGGCGTCCACCTGCCCTGGAACAGATGTGGACCCGAAACTGCTCCCCAGCCCCGAAGACTGGCGTCCGTTGTCAACAGGACCCAATTTGGAACCCAGAACAGACGTCCCTCGCTGAGGTGAGTCTGTAACCACCAAGCAAGGGACAGGCGAACCTCCGGGGTGAACACAATCGTCTGGGACTTCAGAGACTGAGGCAGCCCGTTCCACTTTGACAGGATCAGGTGCTGCAGAGGTCTGGAGTGAAACTGGGCATATTCCACCATGTCGAACACCGACACCATGGAGCCCAGTAACCTCATCGCCGAGTGTAGAGACACCCGGCGGCTGTGCAGACAACTGCGCACCCTTGACTGTAAAGCAGAGATCTTTTCCTCCGTCACGAAGATCTTTTGCTGTCCCGAGTCCAATAAGGCTCCAAGATGCAGAATCCTCCGAGACGGGATTAGAGTGGACTTCTGCCAGTTGATTAGCCAGCCGTGCCGTTGCAGCAGGGCAATGGTCAGGTCCAAGTGGCGTAACAGGAGCTCTGGAGATCCCGCCACCAATAACAGGTCGTCCAAGTACGGCAACATGCGGACTCCCTGCAGCCGCAGAGAAGCCGCCATGACCGCCATCACCTTGGTGAAAACACGTGGTGCTGTCGCCAGGCCAAAAGGTAACGCCCGAAACTGGAAGTGGTCGCTGCAGATTGCAAACCTGAGGAACTGTTGATGGAGCAAAAGAATAGGGACATGCAGGTAAGCGTCCTGTATGTCCAATGACACCATGTAGTCCCCAGGTTCCAGCGCCAGAATGATGGACCGTAGGGTCTCCATCCGAAACTTCGGTACCCGCAAAGACTTGTTGAGTGCTTTGAGGTTGAGAATCGGACGATACGACCCATTGGGTTTCTGTACCAAAAAAAGATTTGAATAGAAACCCTGGCCCCTCTGGGAGAATGGAACAGGCACTATAACTCCAGCCTGGAGCATAGTGTGCAATACCTTCCGCAGCTCCGTAGCCTTGTTCCGGTCTGATGGTAGACCCGTGGTGAAGAATCGAGCTGGGGGTCTGTGCCGGAAGGAGAGGGCGTACCCGTGGGAGACCACCTCCAGAACCCAAGTGTCTGTCGTAGTGACCGACCAACACTGGGCGAACTGCAGCAGGCGGCCTCCCACCCTGGGATCCCCCAAAGGGAGGCCCGGACCGTCAGGCCGCAGGCTTGTCATCTGGCTTGGGGGCCGGACGTCTGGTACTCCATGCCTGCTTCCGGGGCTTGACCGATTTCCTAGGGCAAGCCTGACGAGGAAACGACTGTGGTTTGGGCCTGCCCTGGGCCCTAGATGACCGAAAGGACGATGGTCAAGAACCAGAAGGAGCAGCGGCCGACGGGAGACAAGCCGATTTGGCTGCCGCCAGCGTGGCCACAATCTTATCCAGATCCGGACCGAAGAGAACTTCTCCGGTAAACGGCAACGCTTCCAGACCCTTCTTGGAATCTGCGTCCGCCTTCCAGGATCGCAGCCACAAGGTGCGACGAGCAGCTACCGCTGCTGAAGAAATTCTAGACACCAGAGTACTAATGTCTAGAGCCGCCTCGTTGATGTAGGTGGCCGAATCACGGAGATTACCAGTCAACTCCGCCTGTTCGGCCGGACAGTCGGAATCAAAAGAAGCCTCTAATGAATCCGCCCAGCGCTCCATCGCTCTGGCAACCCAGCAAATGGCCATAGCCGGCCGTGCTGCCCCCCCCCGCAAGGGAATAAGCGGACTTCAGGCAGATTTCCACCTTGCGGTCCGTAGCATCCTTAAGGGAGGACATGGATGGCATCGGCAATGTGGCACTACGGACAAGACGGGTCACGTGAGAATCCACCTGTGGAGGGGATTCCCACTTAGCAAAATAATTATCCGCGAACGGATAAGCCACCGCCAGGCGTCTCTGCGGCTGGTATCTTTAGCCAGGTTGTTTCCACGCCTCCTCTAAATGGTCCACCAACTGACCCGAAAGAGGAAAGACTGTGGCATCGCCCTTCACGTCTTTGAAAAAGACTTAGCCGCTGGGGGAACTTCGTCCTCAATCACCAAGGCTGTGCGGACCGCCCGAATAAGTCCAGGAATATATACTTTGGACTTAGCATCAGCGTCCTTAGTATGGAGAGGTTCCTGATCGTAAGGATCCAGAATCTCCCCATCATCAGACGTCCCTTCATCATCCTCATAAGGAGCGGACAGAGACGCCACCGGCCGTTTATGAGGCCGCATCACAGACTCCCCTTGCAACACATCCGACAAGTGCTGTACAGAACTCGTCAGGGAGTTAACCCACGCTGGCTCCTGAGAAACCGGGAGCGGGGAAATAGGGAGACTGTGGGGTACCACCAATTGCCGTGGGAAACCCTGCATGGGTGACGACACCACAGACTGCTGGGACAAACCCACCGGAGTAAACGCGGGCTGCGGAGCTAACTGGCCCACTAAAGCTGTTAGCGCCTGAGCGAAACAAGCCCAGGGCGGCTCCTGTACCGGTGCTGTAACCGTAAGAGGCCGCACCATGGACAAACACTGCCGGCAAAGGCCCTCCGCGCTACCCTCCCCCTCCGCTAACGGTACTTTACACGTGGTACACTGTAGCCGGAGGGGAAAATCACTTTCAGACATGATGGCACCACGTATGTGACCCCTCTCACCAATTATATATTAAATAGGCGAGAGACCACCCTGCAGCACCACACCGCAAGGGCTTAGCAGAAAGAACAGGGACAGTAATAAAGCTGACAGTCTTGAGAAGAAAAGTTACAGGCAGCAGCGCTAGCACAGTCACATACAATGCAAAGAAAATCAATTCCTGCACTAACAGCGCTGATCACTCAACTACACAGACACAGGGCCTGGTAGGACACAGCGCTGCATACACAGACCTGACCACAGCGGAGGAGAGGTATGCGGGGGGACCCAGACCACGATGCTTCCAATGCAGGCTTCCAGCAGCGTTCACCATGCTTCTGAAAAGATGGCCGCCGAGGAGCAGAGAGAAGACTGGCCTGGGGGAGGAGCGCTGACACAGGGCCAGTCAGCACAGTGCAGAGAGGGCTGTGTGCAGCGGGGGAGGCGCCGGCTGTGAGACAGGGAAGGCGCGCTCCCCTGGCATGCATTTAACCCCTGGGACGCCGCAGAGCTACCGCTCTGCTGCGGTCCGCTGTCCCAGGGGGTAGTGGAAGCGCAGGTAGGTCGCCTGGCTCCACGCTGCAGCCAGTCCCCAGGGAGCCCCCTGCCTGGGGACTTAGGACCATGTGATCAGCAGGGACCCACCGCGGGACCCCGCTGCTTACCTCTGTCCCCCTTGAATCCGGCCATGGTCCGGAACATCTGGGGTCCCCGCTAGCTGTGACCCCAGATGCCCACCAGCATCCCCGGATCAGTACCGGCGTTCTGGTACCGGCGGGGTGTAGGGAAGACAGCATGGACGTCAGGACTGACTGTCCATGCTGTTCATCCAGATGTGCAGCCACAGCTGCATGAAGAAAAAAAGCTTCAGGGGCTCTTCTAGCCCCCACTCCAACAGGTGCACCCGACTCCGGCCGGGCACCAAACTAAACTGAGGTGCCTTGGCTCGGGGGCGGGGTATAGGAGGGGGACCTAGTGCATCCTGGGAGGCTGAAAGCTTAACTCTTTGGTGCCCTGCGACTGACGTCACACCTATACCCCAAGGTATCCTGTGGATACCCTATGGACCCTGAAGTAGAAATCACACTGCAGATACCTGAACCTTGAGTGTGGATAAAGTAAGAATCATGCACTCCATTCGAGGAGATGTGGAATAGTAGCTTAAGTTCACACCAAGAAATAAACTTTTTACTAACTCTGTAATACATTTATGATATCTTTTTTTCTTGCTTGCACGAGAACATTAATAACAGACTCTAGGGGGTAAATTTACTAAAGTGAGAGTTTTTAGAAGTGAGTTTTAAAAGTGATGTTGCCCAGAGAGTTTTCCATGGAGGTGGGCTCTCCATAACATAGCACTGGAGACTGTTAGTATTGACCATGCAGGATCTAGCAGACACACCACTTGAGTTTTTCGTCATGGTTTCTTGGCAGTAGATCACAGATTTCCACGGGATGTAGTCTATAGACGGCGGCATAAATGCCGCTGGTCTATGTTCTGACAGCAGAAGCACGAGAAGAGACATGTCGATGCCTATCTTAATCCCAATGTCGAAGGACGCCAGTCTGAACGTGGTAAGATCAGCTGTCCTTAGCCGCCGGGGGGGGGGGGGGTGTGTTAGGTTTAGGCACCCCCTGGGAAGGGTTAGGGGCCACTGGGGGTGGGTTAGGGTGCGGGGGAGGGTGTTAGGGTTAGGCACCACCCTGGGAGTTTTAGGGTTAGGCACCCCTAAAAGAGGGTTAAGGTTAGGGGAGGGGGGGGGGGGTAGGGTTAGGTTACTTACATGCTCTCCTCTGTCGGGCTTCTGGCGTTGGCATTTCATCCCGGCAGCTCAATAGCTTTATACCTAACCCATTTCCACAGCATAAGTTATGTTAAGTTATGCCTAAAGATTGTACATGCCACCTTGACCCGAGAATTACTTATTAAACACTGATTGCTCTATACTTGATGTTCTATCTTGAGACACTTTTTTATGGTATTTTTTTTTATTACTACTACATTTTATTTGTTGTAAAAGAATAAGTTGACCTCTGAATGCACTCAAATCCTTCCAACTCTATGCAGAAAAGTTATCAATAAGGAATCCCACTCACCAAGAGAAAGTACAGTACCATTCATACTAGTTATGGCTGCATCTACTCTAGAGATCATTTTGTAGATCATTGATTAAATACATGCTTTCCAGTCTGTATGAGAATGACATTTCTACAGCAGTGTCTATTCCAAAAATTAAAACCTTATTCTCTTGCTATGTAGGAAATAGTGTTGCAGCTTCACTTTTCTAAAAGAGATCTTTCTTCAGACATTGCCTTTACAGTCTTCATTATCCCCAAAAATGTATGTATATACATTGTATATAGCATTCAACATAATATACATCAACATTTCTGGGTGCTTCCTCAGCTGCCTCATATTTTCACTACAGGCATTTTTCACAGCACAAGCAGAATCCTATTCTGAATGAGAACATCTCACTACAGGCGTTTTCCACGGGTGTGGTATGTTTTGACAACAAGAATGTTGACAGAATAATGTCAACATATTCTGAATGTCGACACTGACATGCCACAATTATGAATGTCAACAGTTGGTATGTCGATAATGGGATTTAACATATACTTTTAGTCTAAAGCTGGGTACACACTTGAATGACCCGGAGATCATGCGATAGTCTGATACGACGACACGATATATTGTGTCCACTTGCATACTACACGATCCGCTGTATGATGGCCCAAAATATCATTACAAGATTAATGGTACCGCAATGCATCATAGGTCTCATCGTCCCATCTGATCTGCAGCACGTAAGATTGGAAGATGTACAAATAGAAAGTGAGGGGGCGCTACTATTAACATTACAACATGTAAATGCAATTAAAAAAATATTATAAATTCTAATAAAATACAATACATTCCACTTCATTCTCTCCTGCAAGGAATCTTCAGTCAAAGTCCTAGATTCCTACAGGTATGATACTCCATTAGGTAGTAATACAAATACATAGAAAAAAAGAAAACAATACAATATAATAGTGTAATACGTCCTAGCAATACAGCCCATTGAGTGAATAAAAGCACACAAAGTCAAGATAAATCTACCACCTCCCAGGGAGGATCGAAATGTGTTGATGAGAGGGTGCTCATTCTGTGTGAGGGAAGCGGTTACTCTAGCCCAGGCATGTCAAACTCAAAATACCAACCAGGCCGAATATTCAAGGTCCAAGAGTGTGTGGGCCGCAACAAAAAAAAAAAAAAAAAAGAGATGCTTATATGCAATTTTGAAAGGTTTATTATTAATAAAAACCAAGGCAGTGCCCCCTGTAGTACTGCCCCCTGAAGTTGTGACCATTATGCAATGCCCCAGTAAAGCCCCTTATGTTGTGCCCCCAGTAATGCCCCTAGTAGTGCACCTTATCCAGAGCCCCTAGTAATGTCCCTAGTAGAGCACCTTATGCAGAGCCCCCAGTAATGTCCCTAGTAGTGTTCCTTATGCAGTGTTCCCAGTAATGCCCCTAGTAGTGCACCTTATGCTGTGACCCCAGTAATGTCCCTAGTAGAGCAGCTTATGCAGAGCCCCCAGTAATGTCCCTTATGCAGTGTTCCCAGTAATGCCCCTAGTAGTGCACCTTATGCAGTGCCCCAAGTAATGCCCCTACTAGTGCACCTTATGCTGTGACCCCAGTAATGTCCCTAGTAGTGCCCCCAATAGTGCACCTTATGCTGTGACCCCAGTAATGCCCCTTATGCTGTGCCCCCTCCCAGTAAAGAACAGGCCCCACTCACCGATGCAGTACTTTCCTTTCTTCACGATGGCTGCTGGGCACCGTTCCAGTCCACGCCGTCATCACTCACTTCCACCGTCCAGCGTAGACGTTGCCGCTGACTGGATCGAATTAGATCCAGAGCAGCAGGTGCAGGCTCCTTTCATCGCGGGAGACACTGCATTACTGGGAAAGCTGGCCTCTGAAGTGATCAGAGGCTTCAGTAGACCAGCGTTGCCAGTTTTAAATAAAGTAAACACTGCCCGATCAGAGCTGAGATCCAATTGTGGCAGAGGTGTGGGCCACATATTATATATATTTGGGCCCACACGGTCGGCCAGCATAAAATGTTTATTCGGGGCGCATGATTGACATGCCTGCTCTAGCCAGTCCAAGCCCGGGTACTTCAACTCTTTACACAGGCTTAGTCCTGCTTTCTACCTGGTAGGCTTGCAATATTATCAATGTAGGAGTTTCTGCATTTATGTATTTTGTGTGGTTTTATGAATAATGAAATAATATTTCCCTATCTTTATGTTGGGACCACATGCTTGCCATTTCAAAGAGGGACATCAATTAATTGAATACAAGAGTGTAAAGAAACGCTCTACGTGCATCATTTAAACAAAGGTTCTTGTAAGTGCATAGATTCAGGGCAGTATCCCCGCAGAACTATTGAAATACATGAGGAGGTGGGTTATCTTCACTTGGTGTGCTTGTATACACTCAGTGGACTGTATTGCTAGAATGTATGATACTTTAGGTAATTTTCTTTTTTGGGGAATTTGGAGCAAAGTCAACACCTTGAACTCTTGGTCATGTTCCTCAAACCATTCCTGAACAATGTTTGCCGGCTTGCCGCCTTTCCATAGTGCATCCTGGTGCCATCTCTTCCCCAGGTAAACAACGCACACACAACTGGCAGTCCACATGAAGTAAAAGAAAATGTGATTATTCAGACAAGGCCAACTTCTTTCATTGCCTTATAGTCCAGTTCTGAAGGTCACTGGCCCATTGCAAGTGCTTTTGGAGGTAGAACAGTGGTCAGCATGGGCACTCTGACCGGTCGGCAGCTACGCATCCTGAAACACAGCAAACTGTGATGCACTGTGTGCTTGAACACCTTTCTATAAAAGCCAGCATTAACTTTCTGACTACGCTCCTCACACACACCAATGAGTCTTGGGAGTCCATTACCGTATCGCTGGTTCAACGGTTGTCCTTCCATGGACCAATTTTGATAGGTCCTAGTCACTCCATACCAGGAACACCCTATAAGACCTGCTGTTTTGGAGATGCTCTAATTCAGTTGTCTAGCCATCACAATGTGGCCCTTGTGAAAGCAATCAAATCCTTATGCTTGCTCATTTTTCCTGCTTCAAACACATCAGTATGTGTGTGTATATATTATATATAAGGAAGTGGAATTTAATTAATTGATAATTGAATTCAGCCTATATAAAGCACACCAGCACTCAGAGCACATGTAATTTCAGGCACTGACAGGAGAGGATCAGAAAATTAAATCCTGCTATTATTGGAGAGATTACTTATATCTGAAATTGGGGTTGGGTACGAGATCCCGGCAGTCAGAATACTGACAGTGGCAACCCGAAAGTCAGAATCCAGACTCCAAAAGGTGAGTAGTCCAACCTCAACCCTCCCCCTAACCCACCTTTTAGCCTAAGCCTGCCTAAACCCCCCTTCTTCGCAGCCTAACCCTAAACCTCCCCTTAGTGTCTAATCATTTCAGGGGAGGAATGCACTAAGTTTCCTTGGCCGACCACTGCGTCTACAGTCCTCAACGTTGGCCATTTCTTTGTGCTTCTTCGAAAGAGCTTGAACAGCACATATCAGATTTGAAATCTTTGCTGATGCAGTATAACTACGTTGTGTCTTGTTGCGGTGTTCAGTCTTGCCATGGTGTATGACCTGTGACATGAAACGGTCTTTCACAACCTCACCTTTGTAGCAGAGTTTGTCTGTTCCTCACCCAGTTTTAAGCCTCCTTAACAGCTTTCTGTTTCAATTAATGACTGTTCCAACCTACATATGCAAATGATGATCATTATCACCCGTTTGGTATGATTGGTTAATCAGATATCCAACTATAATTCCAGAATATCCCCGACTTTGTGCAACTGTATCTAGAATAATTGATGCAGTTTTGAAGGCAAAGGGTGGTCACACCAAATATTGATTTGATTTAGATTTCTCTTCATTCAATTTGCATTTTGTTAATTGATAAAAATAAACTATTATGCCATTTTTTAAAGCATTCTTACTTTGCAGCATTTTTTTTCACACCTGCCTAAAATCTTTTGCACATAATTGTGTGCGTGAAATCTTAGGTGCTTAGATGGGCACTATTTCCACAGCAGCTGTAATGAATGAGTGTAGTCACACTCAATAGAAGAAATACACAATAGATAGATACAGACCTTGATAAATGTAATCAAAGTATATTATAACCAGATGAAGTGTAATTACAATTTTTTATTAATTTAATATAAATAAACATATTAAAAATAAAAAGCTGCACTGACCTGCTGGATGTGCGTTTAGTACCTTCTGCATTGAATGTGGATGTGATTTGAGCCAGTGTCGCTTGTATGTTACTGTGGACTATTTTGGCCAAATGCCATGGTGGAGCAGAAGTCACTACAGATAAAACATTTCTTCTACTCAAAAGTCCAATGACTATATGTTGTAGACCACTACAGCTGACATTTCTGACTTCTTGGACAATGAAAACCAATGCAAGAAGCTTCAAACAAAATGTTCTTGCACTGACATTGCACCAAGAGGCAGTTTGGAAGTCAGTAGAGGGTTAGAACCGAGGATCCTTTTACACTAAGCTCTTCAGCAATTGGCATTCCCATTCAGATTTAGAACAATTGAGTTTGATAGGCAAGAAGCAGAGGGAGGAGAACAAAGATCAGAGGAACAGAACAAGGGTGGAAACAGAGCTAAGCTTGTATATCCTACTGCAACCCGGTTGAGCTGGTGTTGCTCTTAGACCTTTACATTTCAACTTACAGTTGAAGCTATAGCTGGGAAATTGACAAACTGACATAGTGAAAAGGTGGCATCCTTTGACAATGCCACGTTAAAACTTATGGATATCTCAGTACGACCCATTGTACTACTGATGCTTGAATATGGAGATTGCAAAGCTGTAGTCTTCATTTTCTGCACCTGTTAGCAAAGGGTGTGGATAATATGGACAAACACACTAATTTGAAAGAGTGCTTACATACTCTTGCCCATGTAGTGTATAAAATATGGTCACTTTAAAAGAATACAACCAAGCCAACATACCTGGATTTGACACACACAATGTTATTTGCGGTTGATGGGATTGTGGCTTATTGACACATTACTGCGCATACCCTTATAAAATAAGCATGCTTTCTACTTTTGTACAACAATTTGGATGTAGTAGCTTCCACAATTGCAGGACACTGAGTCAGTAAGATAATGTAATTGGCTAATGGACCTGGTATATTATGAATGAGCAGGAGATGTAGAGTACAATAAAATAAGGTGCCAAGTGTCTAATAAATTGCATCTGAAAAAGGAATGGACAAGGAGAGAGCCCAGTCATGCATCACATAGCAAGTGTACATTCATTGTGTGTAGTAGATTTCAGATCTCTATTCCAAATACACATTACCAATAAATATAATCTTTCAGAGACTAGATGTGTCGGTTACCATTTGCGAGTGTAACATAAAATAAACTTACTTTTTCCTGTGGTTCAAACCTAAAGGGAGGGGTGCAGGGTAGGGGAAAGAAAAGAAAAATAACTATTAATAAAATGCTAATTAAAGAAATTAAGAGTGGTCTTACAGTATAGAAGTGATTTATAAATATAGGCAGTGTGTGGGCTCAGTAAGAATACAGCAGGCAGTGCCTGAGTGATGTCACTAGCTTCTAGCAAATTGATATGATGTATACAGGATGTAGTCCACAAATTGGATGCTTCCACCCTACATGTTTTTTTTTTTTTTTTGAGCACGCATTTTTATATACACACGTGTGTGTTCACGCTAGCTTGTTTCAGTGGGACGCCGGGCCTGCCCGATTTTAAAAGGGAAAATGCGCCATGCTCTTTTAGCAGCGCCCTGCTAAAACAGCATGCCCTGAACCTTCCCCATTCGCGGGCGGCAGTGTACTGCAGGTGGGAAAAGTTGTGATGACTGATCACCGCAGGATGAATAGATGCCGTGCGCATGCGCACAGCATCTATTCACCATGAGGGGAGAACTTGGGGGAAGCCCAGCACTTCAGTAAGTGCTGGGCACGCCCCCAAGAGTAACAAATTGGATGTGCGACACACCCACTCCCCGGTCAGCCACACCCTCTTTTAGCCTCCCTTCCGGCATCCCCAGTAGTGCCCTATCTGCACTCTAGCAGAAACACTATAACTATATATATATATATACACATATAAAGTGTTCCCTCTAGCTCCGGCGGGAGGCAGGGCGCCGGAGCTAGAGAGGGCATGCCCGTGCGCGCGCCGAAGGCGTGCGCGCGACCGAAAAGGGGGCGTGGTCATCGGAAAAGGGGGCATGTCTATAAGACGCGTCCCCTTTTCGTCACTCTTGGGGGCGTGCCCGGCACTTACGGACACGCCGGGCAGCCCCCAAGCCCTGCAGACAGGGAGAATAGATGCCGGGCGCATGCGCCCGGCGTCTATTCTCCGGCGGTGACAGGGTCACCGCATGTTTCTCCACCCGCGGGACACTGCGTCCCGCGGGTGAGAACGGCTCCCGCAGGCTGTGAGGGCAGGGCGCTTTTTGCCCTCCTCCTGGAGGGCAGGGTGCTTTTTGCCCTCCAGAAGGAGGGCAGGGCGCCGCGCCCCGCTAAAACAGCCTAGCGGGAACGCTATATATATATATATATATAAATATACACACATACATACATACTGACATGTACATACACACAACTAACTTTCCATCCTAAGTTGCAACCCCACAAAAATAAGAACATAGAGGCGGCACTCCCACGTAGAATGGTGAAACTTTTTTTATTAAAAAAGTGTATAGAGAAACATGTCAACGTTTCTGTACTAATGTTCACACCTTTTTAATAAAATGTTTCCACCATTCTACGTGGGAGTGCCGACTCTTTTTCCTATTTTTGTAGGGTTGAAACACCGCACTTAGGAAGGAAAGTTAGTTGTACTTTACCTCTAGGAGGGCACCCCTCATTTTTTGTTCCTATATCTGGAGTGCCGAACCATCGTGAACTGTGTATATTATATATTTCTATACACGCTTGGGATAGGCATAAGACTATCCTTAAAAGAGACGTAAGGAGCAAATAGGGTGGAAGTTGCCAAAAGGATACATGAAAAGGGGCAGACTAGGTGGGTCAAGAGGTTCTCATCTGTCGTAAAATTCCATACACACACACACATTATATATTTTATATATATATATATATATATATATATATAATAACATATTAGTCCGGCACTCCTGTATAAAGATAACTGCGCCCGGTGCCCTCACAGTCATGGAAAATCACGATTAAACAAAAGTGCGGCACTCAGGGCTGTAAGAGGTTCAGAAACTACAACACAGCGGGCTGCATACAACCCGCTGTGTTGTAGTTTCTGAACCTCTTACAGCCCTGAGTGCCGCACTTTTGTTTATTCGTTATATATATATATATATATATATATAAATATATATATAAATATATATACACACACACATATATATACACACACACATATCTTACAAACCGGATCTTACTACCCACAAAACCAGATGTGGTATTCAATAAATCCAAAAACCTTAAGGATATCCTAGCACCAAGTAGATTGAGGAAGAAAGATAGCCCCCCCCAAAAAAAAGAATAATTTATAAGGTGTGTGGGCTCTTACAAGTGCGGACATTACAATGTTTGTAAATTTGTTCATCCAAACAGAAGGTGTTATCATAAGTTTAATGACGCCAAGGAATATAAACTGTAACACTACCTTAGTCATATATATTATAGAGTGCGGCTACAAGATAAATTACGCCGGGAAAACGAAAAGACAACTAAAATTAAGGATCCAAGACCATTTACGGAACATAAGGAATAAAGTGGAGACACATCCACTTTCAAGACATTTTTGCACCCACCATAATTCCTCAACAGACAGTTTCACATATAAGGCTATTGAACAAGTGAGCTTAGGACCTAGAGCTAAAACGCCTGTCACAACGAGAAATGTACTGGATTTACGAACTGAATACGCTAGTCCCCTTTGGATACAATAAGAGCTATGAAATATCACAATTATTATAATCTCATTATCTGAAACTCTTATCCTCTTCCTCCAGGCTTATGATGCGCTTTTATCTGGTAATATCATTCCACCTATTTTATTTACCACATGACTTGTAAACTTATTTTATGTGGTTTTATAATTACAGTTTTATATATATATATTTATATATATTTTTTTATTATAATGGATTATTTTAATATTCCAGATTATTTTAATATCCTGCATAATTTAGTGGTTACGCTATTGTTATTATGATTTCACTTACATTGTTCTCAGTACTTGAGTTAATTATTTTAGGTTGTGTTAACCCTTCTTATTTATTGTGTACCCCGTGTTATTACAGTGCGCTTTTTAAAAATGTGTGTGGCTGTATTAGCCATGATTTAATTGTATATTAGATAAGCATCTTCTTGTTGATTTCCATGAATATACATTAACAGAATATAGATTTATGCTGCAGATAGTCTCTATGTGGATTTAAAGTAATATCCCCTTATATAGTTACGTATAAACATTCATAGTATGTATAGTCCCCTTACCTAACCAACAAAATGGGGCCGATTGTAAAGGAGCCATATATGAATATAATGGCAGTAGCCCTGTAGTAACACCAGAGCAGTTTTAGCTCTAGTGAACATTGGGCACTATGCCCTCATGTAAAAGCACCATTAGGAGCCTGTAGTCTCCATATAATGGCCACTTCCGGTTTTCAAATGCCGCATACCGGAAGTGACATCATTTTGCCGGTAAAACCAGAAGGGACGTCATCTTGGCGCCAAAAAAAATCGGAAACCGCACTGGGCAGGCTTGAGGCCCATTACTAGTATATAAGGAGTCTCTGAACACATCCCTCACCCATGAGGAAGCCTAAATTAGTGAAATGTGTAGGGTATTGATGCCCCTCTGCTACAACTACCACTACTTACCTGCTGTGTGCCTACGGGTCCCCCATGCAAGACCAGCCACCACCCCTTTCAGATAAGCGACCATTTTCTTTTTCATTTTAAATCGTATGTAATATGTTTGCTTCACATTTATATGAATAAAACTGGATGCTAATTACATCACATTGTGGACACCAATACACTCATAAGGTTGCTGTCCAAGGGTACACGTGGGGCATTCTGGAGTCTGAGGGCCCTGCGAGGCTGCTTCATCACTCTGAACTGTGTTTGGACTATGAGATTCTGCATTTTACGCTTATATAACAAGCGTACATAGGGTTCGGGCAATAGCCGATCGTTCTCTATTTTATCAGACTGTATCAGGAGATACCACACTATTGGGTGCTTGTCCTTTCTTTTTTTACTTTATCCCTACATTGTACCGCCTAACCTAACTGTGACTAGGACTGAGCTACCACTTCTGATGAGGATTCTAGTGTGAAATACTAATTGTATTGGAAAACAAAACCGGAATTAAGATCAAGTGCCAGAGTTATATATATATATATATATATATATATATATTTATATTACACACATATACATACACACACAGTCACGATCAGGGCTGACAGGCTGCCGAGATCGCGGTCCTTACCGCTGCGGGCGCTCTGGCATGGCGTCTCCGGCGGGGGTGCAGGGACCTGGAAAGCAGCGCTGGGTACTGTGAGCCTCTGCAGACTAAGGGCTTCCATGTGGAGGAAGGTGAGAGAGGTTGAGTCTGACAGTGCTTCTGCACACTGACCACTGGGCGCGGCCATCTTGGATTTGGGTCACATGTTGATTTGGGCCAATCAGGTAACAGCCTGGGCTAGGAAGGCTAGCAGCCAATCCTGCACTACCTGAGGGTACTAAAGGGCTGTCAAGAGGCTCCTTAGTTGCCAGTGCAACATCTTTCACAGCGTATGCTGTGAGCTAGTTGTCTGTGCTCCCTTGCTCCTTAAAAGTGCCATTGCTCCAGTGTGTTCCTGCAGATTCACCTCTCAGCCTTGGTGTGGTTCTGCTCCTGTTACTGTCTCCTGACACCGGCTACCCATTGTTTACCCAGCCAACCCCGGTTCTCTGAGTGCCGCCAGTGTCTCCCAGCCTGTCTCACCCCTTCATGTAAACCATTCCTTCATGAGTCATACCCCCCTAAGGCCGGCTGCTTTCAAGTACCAGCAAACGAACCCTCACTCGCCATCCGACTTTACTCCGGGTCCAGGTGCACGCCAAGCCGTGACGCACAAATTGTGTGTGTGTGTGTGTGTATATATACATATATATATATATACACACACACACACACATATAGAGGGAGTAATTCTGCCTCTTGAACCTAGGAATGGGTCAATTACTATCCACTTTATCCAGATAAGCTATTAATTTATTTATTCTCTTAAAAAGAAAGTTTCTTTTTTAAAGTGAATAATATATGCTGAGTTTTTAAACCCTTCCTCTGATTTTATCCACCGGTCTTAAAAGGGTCTATTGTGTTTTATATGTGTATGTTTTTATTTACCTTTATGTAGTGTGTGTACTTATTAAATTGCTAATTTTTTTTATTTATAAGCACTTGCACTTTCATTTTCTATCACATTATGAATTTAAATATTTTATATGATCAATGCACTTTGGTAAACCAGTCGCTCTGCAGTCATTTTATTTTCCTATAATTTGTCTAATACTTTTACCAGTATTATTAATTTGACATTGAGCTGACCATTAATACTGGGCTGGGTTGACACAATTTCACACAGTGTTATCACATGATACGCCACTTATAAATTATTGTGTTTATTCTTGGAGCCGCACCCAACTATTTTTCTTATATATATATATATATATATATATATATAAATGGAGATGGCACTCACCAGTATAATGCAGCTTATTTATTCCAGAAAAAAAGTCATTAGTAGGCTTACATACAGGTAGCGACGTTTCGGTCCCCAAGTGGACCTTTTTCAAGCAATCAAGCCTTTACTTGCATAATGGCAATCGGGTATGACTCCCCTCAGCGTAAGATCCTACTTACCTGGTGCCCGCCTCGCCCTTAAATACCATCCTCATGGCGCTCTTGCCGCTCACACATCGCGTGCGTTCCACCCGGTGGAGCGCATCACCCGGAAGTCGCTCCACTTCCGGACATGTGATATCCAGCTAACAATGCTGGATTAGTCCACACGCGGTGGAACGCATCACCCGGAAGTCACCTTGCTTCCTATCAGGTGATCAGCGTATGTAAAGTATATGGGCTCAGACTATGATACAGGGCAACTACTGGCCACGCCCTTTTAGCGATACTGGGGCTAACACTTATTAAAGCAAAGTGTCACTGTACAAACATCCATAGAGAAAGATATAATACATCATATTTATTTGAAGTGGATAGCATAGAGCACCGTGGGGAATGGCAATTCAAGGGGTTAGCGGACATCAGGACCCTTGTAATCCATCTTCAGCATATAATATAATGGACAAATACTACAATATACATAACAAACAAACAAACATATATGTTAAAAAAGACTAAGTGGAGAGAAAAAACCTACACATACAAAATGTATTTAGTGGAGTACTGTATTAGCCCAAAAAGAGAATTTTTATGAGGAACCCATATAGGGATTCCTTAAGAAATTCTTATACTGCCTACTATAGAGTCAAAAGTCAATGTGGTAAAAAAGAACGAAGAGCATTGTGTTCATTCAATCCCCTAGGTGAAATCGTGGACTAATCCAGCATTGTTAGCTGGATATCACATGTCCGGAAGTGGAGCGACTTCCGGGTGATGCGCTCCACCGGGTGGAACGCACGCGATGTGTGAGCGGCAAGAGCGCCATGAGGATGGTATTTAAGGGCGAGGCGGGCACCAGGTAAGTAGGATCTTACGCTGAGGGGAGTCATACCCGTTTGCCATTATGCAAGTAAAGGCTTGATTGCTTGAAAAAGGTCCACTTGGGGAGCAAAACGTCGCTACCTGTATGTAAGCCTACTAATGACTTTTTTCTGGAATAAATAAGCTGCATTATACTGGTGAGTGCCATCTCCATTTAATATATATTTGCTGAAGAGCCCTGGACCCAGGAGGAACAGCTGATGTGCACCCCATTGCTGTATTGATGTTTGATGTGAGTGCTGGACACTGGACTTGTATGTATGTATGTATGTATGTATGTATGTATGTATGTATATATACACATATATACATACACACACACATATATATATATATATATATATATATATATACACATACACACACATAAACATACACACACTGTATATACACACACAGTCCAAATAGAGGCGGCACTTCAAATAATATATCTGCAATGGCCCCGATGCCTTCCGTGGGAACTCCAAACAGAAGCCCAAATATACCCGCAGACCACGGCAGCATCCAGGGAACTAAATCAAATACAAATGCATGTAAGTACCAATGTTTCTATGCTCCTTTAATGCATCGTCATCATGGTCTTGATGATGATGATGACTATGCATTAAAGGAGCATCGAAACGTTGGTACTTACCTGCATTTGTATTTGACTTATTTACCTGAGTGCTGCTGTGTGTGTGTGTTATACATATATATATCAGTCACTAGCGTCCACGCTCTCTGCCATTATATTGAGTTAGCTGGGGTGCCACATCAATGTCCTATTATCTAGGGATTAATGCTGTGTCCACAAAGAAGTGCACTCACCAGTCTTGAAGTAAATAATGTCTTATTTTAATCTAGTAAGATCAAGCAGAGACAGCCATCGACGTTTCGATCCTGACAAAGATCCGTGTGAGGATAGAAACGTCGATGGCTGACTGTGCTTGATCCTATTACATTAAAAGAAGACATCATTTACTTCAAGACTGGTGAGTGCACTTCTTTCTGGACACTAATATTTATTTATATATATATATATATATACATACATACATACATATATACACACGCGCACATATACATACATACATTTCGTAAGAAGGAAGAGAGCATTCATTAAGCTTCTTCAAAAGGTGTTAGTTACCCAAAGAGATTTCCTAGCATTTGCTATATGAATATGCACACGCAATACATTTTAATATTTCTTTTGCTTGGGGGCAGGTTACAACCTGTTTTTCCCTGTTCAGCCTTTTGGAAAGGGGTGGGATAAGTGGACATTAATTACTCTCTAATAAATGGATAAAGGTAAGTTTAATATTAAACTGCAGTCAGTTTTAATTTGCAGAGATTTGCATATCTATGTTAAAATGAAAGTATAAAAAAAAAAATTAAATCTAAAAAAGGATTTATAAATATGTAGCTACCAAGTAAATTACTCCCCTGCACATGATGTAATGTGCAAAAAAACCTGCTATGACCGTTCAATTAAATATTGTGTAGCATTTAACATACTTTCTCATTGGCCATTCCTTTCCCACAATATAAGGAGAGATTGGGCAACAAATAATTGGTATAAGAGATATTTAATCGAGATTCCACTCCTAAAATGACCAAGTACTAAGGGGTGTGCCTATTGTACTGGAACAGCGATTCTTCTAAGAGATCAGTGGTTCGAAGGGAGAGCTCCTGCGGTCTGGGTGTTTATGTAAATTAAGGAATGTGTGTTAATTATAACAATCCAGGTAAAAATAACCAATCAAGTAACAGTCTATCACGAATAGTTTTTTTTTTTTTGTTAAATTCTCTTAATCGTCTAATAGATGTTGCCATCAATGATGAGCTTTTACCTGTTGAATTAAACAATTTAATCATGTGAAAATGCAGATTTTTAGAATATGTTATATAAAAGAGTAGCAAAAAAAGGGCAATCTGATAATTACAAGCCATGTGTGAACATTCCATCATTTGCACTGTATAAAACCAAAAATAAAATGAAAAATTATCTTACCAAGAAACCATATAATCTTATATTTGGACTCATCCATTCTATTTATAGTTTGAGAGAAATCATAGCATATTGTTCAGTTTATAAAAATAATAAAGACACAGAAGCTTCAAAATGCTCCGAGATTTGTGTGCAAATAGTAAGGATTTTACGCATTTTGGGCCTGACCCAGATCTGGACACAAATGCCATCGTAGCTCAGATCTCTCACGGATCACAATTGTGAAAATACGTTAAAGACTCACCCGCCGTCCAGTGCATAGAGACACCCACTGACCGCATCTCACTAACAAAACCGGAACGCAGATCAGACAGCCATCAACTTTCTGAGCAAGTCTAAACTGTCACAGACATAGCGGATCTCCAGACACAAAGAGGGCTCTCCTGCTGCGATCAACAACGCAGTGGCTAATTTATGGACTCCCGGAAAACAGTGTTTAAACTGTTCCGACAAGCCTGCTTTTCTCTAGCCACCCCCGTTACCTCCCCATAATGCTGACTACCTGTCACTCACTCTGCGAGTGAATCCTCTGTGTGAGCGTAATCGCAATTCAATCGCTACGCTTCTCTCTTCTTAGTGCAGCTTACACACATGCGCAATGGTTAACAATCACTCAATCTGCATAAATATCACCATTTGCTATGCCCCTGAATCCCCTGTTCCCTCCCAGTTAAGGTGTCTATTATAGCTCGCCAGATATGTCTACCAGACAATGGCTGGAGGTACTGCTGCTAAGCATTTTCTTAATTATTGGTCATGACTCAGCTCTCCATATTCCCTAACAATGTTATGGCCTAAATGTACCCAAAAAGCAGTCATGTCTGTTACATTCTCTGCAAGTTGATAAAGTTGATGTGGTAACGTGGCCTTCCTACAGGAGACCAATTTTAACATATACAAAAAACCAGCATGCAATAAACAAGTATTTCATTTTGGATCTTCTTTTTCCTTTTTTGCTAAGAATAATTTCCATAATTGTAATTCAAATGTAATTTTTTTTTTTTTTTTTTAAATCTTTATTTTCAGGAAGAAAGTTTATTTTTTTAATCTTTTATTTTAAAGATGCTACATAACAGTAAAATATTCAGCAAATAACATATCAAAAAGTGGGAGACAAAATATTAGAGAGTAACATTCAGAGTCCCACCAATCTTACATTCAAATATAGCAATACCATGTAGTCATTTTTACATTTTCTTACAGAACAGATAATCCAAAAATTAAACAATGGATCAGAAACCCTTGTTTAAAAAAAAAAAGGATTAGGGGGGGCATGGCTTAACGAGTGGCCGAGTAGGACATGGGCGCCGTTAGCTCCTGCTAACTTGGCACATTTAGGGGCCCCAAGTAACCTACCTTGGTCCTCCATCGGATGCTAGGGCTCCTCTTAACATCCTCCCCACTCGGTGAGCGTCCGGAGGCCGGAGCCGCTGCAGGAGACAGAGTTACGGCGTCGGGGCCTGCTCCTGCTCTGAAGCCGGGGACTAAAGTTAGAGGCCGGGCGGAAGTCGCGGTCTGCACAGGCACGATCGCGGCTGATCGGCGGCTCTCCCTCTTGATGTGCTGGACTGCAGGTAACCCTCTGCCTCCCCTGTATCTGGATACTGGGCCCAGTGATGCCTTGTGGGTCCCTGTAATTAGTGGAGCTCCAGAGACTTGAGTAACCACCATCTTGAAAGAGGCATGACAAGCTCTGCTGCAGCACTGGAAATAAGAGTGCCTGTATATTTGCCTAAGTGATATTTCCTGCACGTTTGCTCTGCCTATCTACAGCAGCTTTGGTATTACATTTTCCCAGTTGGAGAGTATACTCCACAGAGTTGCTTGATCCTATATTAGCTATCATTATGGCCAGTGATTAACAAGATATGACTTTCTTTCACCACTCCTATATGTTCTGACGCTATTTAAGATCTGTGGATTCGTTGTATTATCAAGCCGTCTCATTGGTCTTCAGGTGTTCTCTAATCTATTTTACTCACTTTTCATGAATGGGGCCTAAACGTCAGCGTGCGCCCAGTGGGGTGCCTCCTGTGAGCTTCTTTAAACAACGCTCACCTGCTCGAGGTCCTACGGAAGCTGCGTCTCCTGTCACCAAGGTTAAAGGACCAATGTCTTTAACACAGTCATCCCCGATTGCCGCAAATGCCTTATCTCCTGTCGCTACCCCTGGTGACGGGGAACCTTTAACGGTGGGGTCCATGAAACAACTTTTGGCATCCTTTAAAGAAGATATTTCCTTGGAGTTTCGGTCTGCTTTACAGTCCTGTCAGCAGTCAATTGGTGACTTGGGATCACGCACCGATCATTTGGAAACTAAGATGGAGGAAGTGGTTGGATCCCATAACAACCTGATTAACTCGCACGAGCAGCTTCAATCTGAGGTTACGGCTTTGCGAAATAAAGTTGGTGACCTTGAGGACCGGTCTCGCCGCAATAATATAAAGATACGTGGGATTCCGGAATCCGTAGGTTTTCGGGACCTTCAAGACTTTGTTACGGATATCTTTACGAAGCTCTTGCCCACTACCACTATTACAGAGTTCTTAGTTGATCGTATCCATCGTTTGCCTCGTGCAAAAAACGCCCCTGCTGGAGTTCCCCGAGACAAACTAATGAGACTGCATTATTACCACATCAAAGAGGCGATACTTCGAGCTGCACGTGCGACTGATTCTTCCACTGCAGTGCTGGGAGATTTACAAATATTTGGAGATATCTCTGCGACCACTTTAGCTCAACGCCGATCGTTTCATCAAGTTACAAGTGCTCTCCGGAAGGCAGAGGTCTTGTACCGATGGGGCTTCCCAACAAAGCTGATCGTATCTCGGAATGGATCCACAGTTATAACTTCTACTCCAGATGATGGTCTTCAACTACTTCGTTCTTGGAACATTTTGTCTGATGATCCAGTACAGAAAACATCAAGTCCTCGTATCCAAAAAGAATGGTCTCTTGTGGGTTCGAATGGTTGAGGGCCAGCTTTCTTTTTGCAAGTTTTGCTGTTTTATTTCTAAGTGTTGATTGGGCCGTCATTTTGTGGGTACCCACGACCAAGGTATTCTGGACTGTTCCTGGTAAGATGCACCTATAGAGGTTATGTCCTTTAAGCGAGAAGTTTTCAATGAGTTGCCGGGACTCAGTGATTTTTCTGTGTTCAATTACTGCTACTGCCCATTAATCTTTGTTTTGGGGTTTTTTTTTTGTTTTTTTTTCAGAATAATAGTGTCATTACACGATTTTATTTAAATGTGGAGACTTTATATGTTAGGAGTGGTGGAAGAGGGGCCCCTACCCCCCTTTTTGCTAGTTAGTGCCATCCTAATTGGTGGCCTCCTCTAGTTCCATATGGGAGCTATTTCAGTTTGTTTATTTTGTATTGTTGTTGTTTTTATTTTATTATTATTTTTTAATGTCCTTTTTTTTTCTTTTTCTTTCCTTTCTCCCCCCCCCTTTGGTACATCGATTGTATTTTATACGTATTGTTTTATATGCTGAAATGCGATATCTTCATTATCATTGTTTATGGTTAAGGTTATATCACTAAATGTTAAGGGGTTAAACTCCCCAAATAAGAGACGTCTTGCTTTGCGATATTTTGCAAAGGCTAAGGCGCATGTGGTAGCTATTCAGGAAACCCATTTTGCTGCTTCTTCTCCGCCTAAGTTTTCTGACCATACTTATCCTCAATGTTACACTGCAAATGGACCGGAAAAAAAGGCTGGAGTAGCTATTTTAATTTCTCGTTCCTGTAATTTTGTTCTACAATCACAACATGCAGATGTGCATGGGCGTTAATTGATTTTAAGTGGTAAACTAGAAGACCAATTGGTCACTTTGGTATCTGTCTATGTCCCCAATACTAAACAGGTGGCATTCTGTAGACGCTTCTGTACTGATTTGCAAAAACGTTGTAAGGGTGCGGTTATGGTTTTAGGTGACTTTAATATGGTTCTTGATCAGAGGGTTGATAGATCTTCCTCTACGGTTAGATTGAAGGCTACATCGCTGCAGGACCATTCTCGGGCCTTTCAAAATCTTTTAACGGAATATGATTTGTTTGATATTTGGAGGGCAAAACATCCGACAGTACGGGACTATACCTTTTACTCGCAGGTCCACAGATCATATTCCAGAATTGATTTAGCTTTGGCAGATAAGTGGACTTTACAACAGGTCCGGCAGGCTGTTATACTTCCTATGACCTGGTCTGATCATGCGCCTCTTTGTTTGGAGTGGGTATTAGGGTCACCTTGTATGGCGCCTAGGCCTTGGCGGTTAGGAGCTTATCTTCTGTCTGATTTGGAATCTAAACAGGCTCTTTCCCGTACCCTCTCTATGTATATGGAAACTAACAAACCAACAGACACTTCTATTTTTTATTATTGGTGTACATTAAAAGCAGTTGTTAGAGGGACAGCTATTCAATCGGCAGCACGTATTAAGAAGGTCAATTTACAACGACAGGCTGCTCTGGAAGCTCAATTAAAAGATTTGGAGGAGCGTCATAAGAGTTCCCCTTCTGATGCTATTATTTTTAAAGACCTGATTAAGGTCAGGGATGAATGGAATAGTTTCACATTGCAGGAGGTGCATAGGAACTTATTTAGGCTAAAACAAAGGTTCTATGTTCAGGGTGATAGAGCGGGTAGAATGCTGGCGCGGAAATTGAGGGGGAAACTGGCCAAGGAGAGAATTCGTGTGATTTTCAATAAAGTTGGTGCAAAAGTGTCAGATCCTCTGGATATAGCTAATACTTTTGCTGAGTACTATTCGCAACTATACAATTTATCTAGTGATCATCAAGTTTTTCAGCCTAAGCCGGATGAGATTGCTAAGTTTTTGAATGCTATTAAACTCCCATCGTTACCAGAAGATTTCATTCAATCTCTTGGCAATCCTTGGTCAGAAGAAGAAATAGTTGCGGCCATAGAGTCCTTGCCTTTATATAAAGCTCCCGGGCCAGATGGCTATATCAATGCTTTTTATAAAACCTTTAAGGAAGAATTGGTTCCGGCTCTCAAGTTAGTGTATAATGAAGCTTCGGACATAGGATATTTCCCCAGAGAGATGTTGGAGGCGCATATTGTGGCACTTCCCAAACCCGGAAAGAACCCCTTATTGGTTACCAATTACAGACCAATAGCACTTTTGAATACTGATGTTAAGGTATATGCCAAATTAATAGCAGGGCGGTTGGGTCCATTAATACCCTCATTGATTAACCAAGATCAGGCTGGGTTTGTTTTGGGTAGACAACCTTCAGATAACACTAGGCGAGTTTTCAACTTGGTAGATTTGTTTGCGGTATCTGGAGACCCATTATTATTGCTTTCATTGGATGCCGAAAAAGCATTTGACAGATTGCATTGGGGCTATTTGTCTGAGGTTCTGAGTCTATTTGGGTTGCGGGATAGAGCTTTATTGTCTATAATGGCCCTTTACTCTAATCCCTCAGCTAAAGTTTTTGTGAACGGCCTTCTCTCCTCTGCCTTTTCTATATCGAATGGCACTAGGCAGGGTTGCCCGCTTTCCCCTTTGATTTTCGCGCTTGCTATAGAACCAATGGCAGAAACCATCAGGGAAACTATTGCTATACAGGGTCCTCAGTCGGGGAGCTCATCTCACAAAATCTGTTTGTTTGCTGATGACGTATTGATGTGCCTTACTAACCCTGAATCCTCATTGTCGTCATTACATACGATATTAGAACAATATTCCAGAGTGTCTTATTATAAACTAAATACAGCTAAGACAGAGGCACTCCCTATAAATTTTTCTCCTGAGTTTCTGGCTAGACTTAAAGAGGGTTAAAACTATGCATGGCAAGATAAGAGTCTTACATATTTGGGGGTTCAGATTCCAAAAAGGGGGGTTGATGCTGTGTCTTGTAACTACCTCCCCCTCTTGACTAAATGTTCACTTTTAACAGCTGATTGGATGTTACAGGAAGTTTCCTGGTTGGGCCGTATTGCTGCTTTAAAAATGGTACTGTTACCCAAGTTAATGTACTTATTTCGCACCATTCCTAAGTTACTTCCGTTGTCATTGTTATCTAAATTCTATGGTGTTTTTTCAAAGTATGTTTGGAAGTAAAAAAAACCTAGATTGTCTAGACGTATTCTGTCTTTACCTAAGACGGAGGGGGGTCTTGCATTTCCAGACCTAGAATTGTACCAGTGGGCATGTATTTTATGTCAGCTTGGGGATTGGTTTGAATTGGAGGTTACTAAACCATGGGTACTTTTAGAGCGGAATATGTCTCATTCTTTTTCATTATCTGATTTACTATGGTTACCGCTTACCTGTAAAAACCAATTGCCTTCTTTCTCAATGGCAATAAGTGCCTCTGTATCGGTATGGCATAAAACTGTAGCTAGATTGAATGAGTTTCACCTCCCCACTACTAACCTTACTTTTAAAAGTATAGCTGTTTTGATTCCTAATTTGAAATTTGATACTTGGGTGACTCAGGGAGCGACCTCATTGAATGATGTAATGCTTAATGGTGTAATTCTCCCGCATTCAGGAATTGTATTCCATTTCATCAAGAGATTTCTATAAATATTTACAGTTACGCCATTGGCTGCACAGTTTAGAATTAGGCTCTCGCCCTTTGCAGACTACCCCAAAATATATTTTTGAGAGGCTTACCTCGGGGCGATATAAGAAAAGTATCTCTTGGTGGTATGGTTTACTAGTAAGTGCTTCCAAACCTGTAACATTTCCGGCTCTCTTGAAATGGGAATCTGATCTCTCTAGGTCTCTCACGGAAGATGACTGGGGCTCCATTTTCAAATCATGCTTCCATATTTCTAAGTGTATTTCACATGTGGAAATGTTTTATAACTTATTCACAGGATGTATTTAACTCCCGACAGGCTTCATAGGATCTGGCCTTCCCTCCCTAACCAATGCTGGCGCAAATGCGGCCAAATTGGGGATATTTATCACGTATTTTGGGCATGTCCAAAATTGAATATATTGTGGAATCAGGTATTTCTGTTAATCTCCAAAGTGACTGGGATTGCTATACCTCCAGACCCCTTTTTAGCACTATTTCATGTTTACCAGGGTAATATCTCTTTGGGTGATAAATATGTGATGGGGCATATTTTAATTGCCACTAAGTCTCTTATTGCTTATCATTGGCGTTCAGACGTTATACCTAAATTAGATACTATAGAGGATAAAATACAAGCCCATTGTGATTTTGAGATACCGGGAGTCTCATACTCCACCTCAGATAAGAATCCATTAATGATTTGGTTCAGTTGGAGTGAATATAGAGCAGAGTCCCGACGCTCTCAAAGCATTGCTGGCCTTACTTTGCCGGTGTTAGATTCTTAATGACGGGAGAATTTTATATGTCAGTTGTTTGATATATGTTTTATATTATATTGTTTATATGTAATTCATTGTACGGTATGTTAACAGTACTTTGATATTTTTGTGATTTATGTTGATGTACTCTGGCTCTAGGGCCAATTTTTTCCGTCCCTATTTTGTTATTTATATTATTATTTTGTATTGTTATTTTATTGTATGTCTTGTTATATATATTTTGGGACCAAAATTAATAAAAATTCAATATTGAAAAAAAAAAAAAAAAAGGATTAGAGAAAACAGAAGTTAATTGTAAAAAACAATTAAGAAAATGGAAAGAAAGGTTCAGGGAGGAAGAAAGGTAGGATAGGGCAGTGCTGAGACACAGTAGGAGTATCACAAAGGGGCTCCTGGCAGGGAAGAAGTGTGGAAAGTAAACCAAGGATTCCATACTTGTTGGTATGTGGACACAGTATTATTTAAAAGGGAGTTAATGTATTCCATAGAGGAAACATACCATAATCTGTTGATTAGATCAGTTTTGGAGGGAGATTGAGGCGATTTAAGTGTTTGGCTATTAAGAATTTAGAGGCATAACACATGTACAATCATTTTATTCTGAACTTTTGATGCCGAACGCAAGGGCCCATGAAGCAGAAGTACAAGCGGATCCATGGGTACACACACAGGAAGTAAACTCTGACATTACATTTACTGTCATAGACCAAAACTGTTGGATCACAGGGCAGTCCCACCAGATGTGGAAAAAAGAGCCCACCATACCACAGTTTAGCCAACACTGATCAGAAGAATGTGGATTGGAATGATGCAACATTTTAGGAGTTATGTACCATCGTGTATATACTTTGAAAGAGGTTTCTCTGATGCTGACACTAATGGAAGCTTTAGCAATCTGCTGTCGGATGCAGGACCATCCTTCGTCGTCCAGTTGTAGCCCAAGGTCGCATTCCCATGCTACTTCAAAAGTTTCTTTAGGGGGTTGTTCAGGAGCTATAATAGAATGGTATAACACGGAAATGGCACCCATACGTCCCACAGAGTACAGGTACTGACGTTCAAAGGGGGTAGGCCGGCGGCGATTCCTGAAATGGCATTGGGTTTGGATGAAATGGGTAATTTGTAAGTAGGGGTAATGAAGTGTAGAGGGGAGGTTATAGCGTTCCTGAAAATGTGGGTGGAGCAAACTCTCCAGAAATATGTAAATATTTGTATTCCCAGAAGAGAGCCAAGGTTCAGCTTATCTTGTAGAGAAACCCCGGGGGAATAGAGGGTGTTTCCAAATAGGCGTTAAGGGAGATGGGTAGGATGAGAGTGAGAAAAGTCTATTAATTGCATCCCAAGTCGACAGTGTAAATTGGATAGAAGGATGAGTGTAGGCTGAGGCTGGTCTGTGAATACGCAGTAACCAGGGGAGAAAGTCTACACCCAAATCTGAGGATGAAGCACTTTCGATATGTACCCATTTCTTGGTACCAGGGGGAGAGTGCCACAAGATGATATGACTCAGTTGGATGGCATAGTAATAGTTCTTCAGCAAATGAAGGCCTAATCTGCCAGTATCCGTAGACTTTGACATATGGCTCAATCGTGGTTTTTTGCCCCCCCAGATAAACTTCCCAAACAAAGTTTGCAGGGACTGTAGTACATGCATAGAGACTCGTACGAGAAGTGTTTGGAATAAATATCAAAGTCTAGGGAGAGCGTTCATTTTCACCACATTTAATCTACATATCCAAGATATGTACAATGACTTCCAGATCGATATGTCCTGCTTAAGCTTCTGAAGAAGGGGGGTATAGTTTGCATGATATAAATGGGAATACTGTTTGTGATATAGATTCCTAGAAATCATATCTTTGCGGGACGCCATTGAAATTTATAGGTGGATTCCAAGCCAGCCTTAATTTGACGTGGGACATGCAGGGAGAGTGCCTCAGACTTTTCTTCGTTAACCTTGTAACCTGAAAAAGCACCAAATTGGTGCACCTCCTGAAACAAGGATGGAAGAGAGACAGTCTGGTTGGACAGCGTGAGAAGCACATCATCAGCAAACAGCGATATCTTATACTGGTGACACCCCAAGGACACTCCAGTGATATTAGGATTAGTTCTAATGCGTGCAGCGAACGGTTCAATACAGAGTGCAAATAGAGATGAGAGAGGGCATCCCTGCCTAGTCCCATTCCCTAACCTGAACACTTCTGAGCAAATACATTAGATCTAATCATAGAGAGTGAATTTTGATAGAGAGACCGGACAGCATGTAGAAAACTATCACAAAAGCCAAATGCTTCGAAGGTGTAGGGCCAGAAAACCCGGTCGAATGCTTTCTCTGCGTCAATCGCCAGAATCACCGAAGGTAACAGAGCGATTGATACTGTGGATAAGATCGATAGTCCTACGAGTACTGTCAAGTCCCTGGCGATGGGGTATAAAACCTACTTGATCCGGATCAATTAATACAAACAAAATCTCATTGAGTCTATTCACAAGAATCTTGGCAAATAATTTGATGTCTGTGTTCAAGAGTGAAATGGGTCTAAAGTTAGAGAACAAGGTATGGTTCTTGTCAGGTTTAGGAATGACAATGATTTTGGATGGTAGATTCAGAATGGAAAAACGACCTCTCTAAATTAGAATTAAATAGGTTTGTTAGACGAGGGATTAAGGTGGCCCCAAAGGATTTGTAGTAAATCATCGGGAAGCCATCTGGGCCAGGGGCCTTCGAAGGCTTTTGGGTTTTAAGAGCCTTAGTGACTTCATCTATCGAAACATCCCGACCAAGATTAAGCGCCGTGTGAGAGCTAATGGATGGGAGATTACATGAAGCAAGGTACTCCATACAGTGCCGAGTGGATGCAGAAGGATCAGAGGATGTGGGCAGATTATATAATGCTTCATAACAAGCTTTGAATGTCTGATTAATAACTTTACCATCATGAAGAAAGTTTTTTTTAAGGTCACATCACCACATTGATATGGTGATGTGGCCTTCCTACAGGAGACCCATTTTAACATATACTAAAAACCAGCAAGTGCTTCCTCAGTTTTACACACTCACCACTTCCCTGTGGGGTTCTATAACAATTTTTCTGAAGCCAAGGCAAGCGGGATAGCAGTTTTTCTTATCAAAATTTTTGCGTCTCCCTGATGTCCTAGAAGTGCCTAAAGGTGATCGTAGAGGTTTAATGGTCAAGGCCACAATTGCTAATGAGAGATTCTTATAAACCTGTATATACCCAATCAGGCTGAGGTTCAGAGCAGATTAAAGATAACCAACAATGGGCCATGGTGATTGGAGGCTTTAATTGGACTCTAGAAGCCCTTATCGATACCTCTTCTGGGGTACCAAGGTTCTCTCACTCCTGTTCAGTTCATACAATATCGGGTATTTATAAAATTCTGCTGAGCAGTTGTTTCCAATGAACACTCCATTTTACCGAATTGTGGGATAGAGATCTCACGCCTAGCAGTGTACAAGATAATTGGGAGAAAGGATATTCGTTCATTAATGTTTGCTATTCAAATGTGGAGGTTCTGGAGAAAATCAGTCTTGGCTTCAGAAATTTTGTGTTACCTCCCTTGGGTCTTGATTTTTGGTTATTATCCTACTAAGACATATCTATCTCCAGCTACAAAAAAAATAATTACTCATACATCAATGCAGCCAGAGTGGTGGTCCCAGTACGCTGGCGCGCTTAAACTTCTTTGTTGGCCTGGGACTGGAGTCAGCGTCTCAACTTCTACATGGCCATGGATGACATCTTTCTCTGCACATCAGACAAATACACTGAGTTCATGGCGGTCTTATTTTGCTGGATTGACTTTAAGACCTTCGGATATATAAGGCACTTCCACCCTAGCCTGTAGCATTACATTGGGTATTTCTGAATAACCAAAATCCCATCTGTCAACCCGGCGGGCCAATAAACCTATGAGCTTTCTTTACCCATCTCACTCTCCCCTATTTGATGATTCTGTTAGGCTACTCTGTTCTACTGTTTTGATTGTGAGGAATAGCCTGCTTACCCCTACTTATTGAATTTTTGCATGTTGGTTAAAATAAAAAAAAAAAAAAAAACAGATTTCTTAATGAAAATAAAGAAATTATTAAATAAAGGTTATATTTGAATAACAATTGTTATGGAAATAATTCTTAGCAAATATATGTAAATGAAAGAAAATGCAAAATATCCAAAATTAAAAACTTGTGTATTGCAAAATAGCAATAATCATGCACCATGAGGGCAGTTCAAAAGAAATTGAACACAGACACCCAAAATAGGGTTACATAGTCTTTTATACCTCTGCTAGCTGCAGAGCTGAAAAATCTACACATTAGGATATATACTGGGGAATGAGCTCAGTGAAAGGGGATTGTTCTTGGCTCTGTGTCTAGAAGATTTTGTGGTTTATATATATGCAGGGTAAAGTTCACAAACAAATCAACTTTGTACATATGCAGGGTAAAGGTCAAGGGCATTTCTTTCTAAATGGTGTGCAGACTTTAACTATTGATTTAGCAAAAAGGAATAACCATTGCATGTAATTAGGTTCATCCAGGTCCCTTATTGATTACCCTCATTACCATCTATATCAGAATATATTAAGAAAAAAATTCTGTTTGCATTGGTCCCTGCTATGAAAATTTTCCAAGTTCAAAGTTTACATTAAGACCTTTGGGGACAAGCATGCCCATCCAAGAAATACCCTTTCAGAGTCATAACACTTATTAATCCTCTCCTCTGCATGGAATTGGAATATTTTCAATACCCATTTAGATAGCTAAGGGCCTGATTCGGACTTGTTCGCAAACCCGATGGTTTGCATATAAGTCTGATGGTGGGTGGAATGCGCACCACGGCCCAGTGTCATCCAACGCAGTGCCCCTAACCTGCAGTCTGATTGACTGGCTGAGCAGTTTGAGGGCGGATGCGTGTCAGCACTGTTTTCTGGAGATGCAGAGATCTGAGTCTTCAGATGTAGATTTAGAGCCCTCGGCAGCGCAGATGAGGAAGCCAATCTGAGTAGCCTTAGGCTTACTCAGATAGCAAATGCTGCAACCATCACGTGATCCAATGCTGCATCCTCGGAAGAATTACTCAGATCTGCAATGCCGGCAGGTGGTGTCTTCTGTCCTCAGATGCCTCCTGCAGCATTAGCATCTGCAGCTGCTGTGTGGATAGCGTTCAACTTTGAATCAGACCCTGAATCAGTTACAAAACTCATGGACAAAATACATGATCAGAAGTTACTGTACAGTGACAAAAGTTTTCCCTTATAGCAACCCATATTGCCATAGAATCTGTGTTTTTGCCAGTACTTGATTATCCAAAAGCTCTTTAACTTCAATTCATCAAATTAGCTCTGTCAGAAGAGAATACTAACATATACAAGCAATGATGCACTGTAACTTTATCTGGCTAACAATATTAACAAGCATTTCTACGCAACTTTAAACACACACAAAACAAAATCACAAGAACAAATTCATACACCCAAAACAGTAGCTTAACACACTTACTTTGAACAGTCATTCTTTGAGTCTACCAAAGTTTCTATAAGATGAGATCAAATGAGAAAATAATTACTGTGGACATGTACATTGTACAAAAAGAATGCAACCTAGCCACACAGCATAAATGAAAAGGTTTAAAACGGCCCCCATCTATTTATTCCCTCACATATCGGCCAACCCCTTTGGAAATTAAATTTTTACACATCCCCCTTTCAAAAGACAGCCCAGATTTTGATTTAAAACACTTAAAAAATTTGTTAGATATCGTTGATCGTTATCGATGTATGATATATCGTTCATGCAAGTATGAATGATATTGCTTATTTTAGCCCCAGGGAATGATAAACGATATCGTTCAAACAGCAAATCGTTCCGTGTGTACCCAGCTTAAGGCTGCACCACCACCTAGTAAAAGATTTAACCAACATTCTTCCAACCTCCCACAGCCAGTGCCTGGGCAAACACAAATTAGAGGTCGCAACCTTCGAGAATGGAGTGTTCACTTGCTGCTTAATATATTCCATCCCCATGACATGTGCCATTGTAACAACATAATCAACGTTTTTCACTTCACGGTTAGTGATTTTAATGTTATGGCTGATGAACGTATACTGGTAAGTGACAAATTAAGAAAGAAACATTTGGTATGGTCAGCAAGATTGCTGACAAATAAAATCGGTAATAACAAAAGGTTTGGGCAGGCAAAAACCAGATCATGGGAAGGAAAGACTGGGTAATAAAGGAGATCACCGCCGTGCGGACTAGAGATCTGGAGTGATGATGACCGGCTAGAATTGAAAGACCTGAGAATAGAGTCAATACTGGTGAAGGACTGGGACCGGAATTGCTGTAATCCGGACTGGCACCGGAATTGCAGGATAGAAGAGAATGGATATACCAGGTTTCCAATTAGCAAACTCAGTTTTTGCTCAGAGGAGCACAGGTTGTCTGCACACAGCACAGACTGTAGTTGACATTACACTGACAACCTGCAGTGGCCACAGGAAACCCTATTATAGCAGCTGCTGTCTGATGATTGCTTGCCCGTGACAGGTGGCCATGAGCTGCATCACATTGGTGATTTGGTGGTCACCTGGATAGACGCACAGTAAACGAAGCCAGCTGGAACCGCCACAAATGAAACGTCTGTGCTGTGGACAGAGGAGGAGGATTCCGTGGCTGAACAAATGGGACCCCCCGGAAAATGAGCAAGCGAGTTAGCATTTGAAGAGACAGGAAACAGGGACTGCGGCAGGTAACTGCTGGCTCTTCTGCAGCAGTACCCCCCCCCCCCCCTTTTTACAAGTGGCCTCAGGACACTTCTTGGCTTTGAGAGGATCCTTGAGGTGAAAGGCCTTAAAGTTTAGGGGTTTTAGCAGAGATATATGAAAAAAATTTGGAAATCAAAAGGAAGGGCGGCAACTTGAATTTGTAATCCACTGGATTAATCACCTTTACTATAGTGAAAAAAAGAGAAAACAAATCCGCACAGACCAATATTAATCTAAAAAATTTAGATAATACATCAGCGCTGTATACAAATAAAACAACACAGAGGGAATGGGTATGATATACCGCCGGCCGCGGCAGCCCGACAGGAGCAGAGTGCGAAGCAGCGGAAGCCCGACAGTGCTGGAAATCCCGATCGTGGCTAGGTAAGTATCTGCTAACCTAACCCTAACCACCCCCTTCCCCGCTGCCTTAACCTAAGTCCCCCGGGGGGGTGCCTAACCCTAAGTTCTCCCCGGGGGTGCCTAACCCTAACCCTCCCTCCCCCTAGCCTAATCCTAACCCTCCCGGGGGGTGCCTCACCCTAAGTCCCCCCCGGAAGCCCTAAACCTAACCCTCCCCCCCGCGGCGCCCGGCATCACTACGATCGTGATGCCTGGCGCCGTTCTTCCGGCGTCGGGGAAATGCGGGCGTCTACATCTAGACGCCCGCCATTTCACCCATGCCGGGATAAGACAGTCGGGAAGCCGGCTGCCGGTATTTAGGCAGTCGGCTTCCCGATTGCTTCCCACACAGAGATATATATATATATATAAATGGAACTGGAATATCTGATCTATGATTCTCCTTATTCGAGTTCTTCACAGACTTATGATGCCAGTGCTACGTTTTAATGGATCTGGATAGAACTCACCAAATGGAACCTACAGTATACCAGTCCTATAAAGGTTTCTTTTCAAATTTCTCTTCCTTTCTCCTACTCGTTACCATCACACACACCAAGCATATGAAATGGGACTCACCTTTATATGAACGTGACAAGGGGCGTATAGGTATCTTTGTCGCGGAACAATTTCAACAGACGACACCTCCGTTTTTCAAAGAAGAGAGGAATAAGCTCCTCCAAATAGATAATTTATTCCATAAAAGACATAAAACATGTATTTGCCATAGGTAAACTCCGAGCAGAAAATAAAAGCTATTGTAGGTTGACTGATCTCATAACATAAACCCGGGAGCAAGGGGATCTCGGCCAGATGGAAAAAATATGAATTCTTCTGTTCAGGTATATACATGGTCTACCACCATCAACGCATTTCAAACCACAAGGTCCCTTCCTCAGGATGTGGCTGAGACCTCACAGGAAATGGTATTTATCATATCTTCTATACAGTTTTTTTTAACAGGAAATGATCCTTTATTATGCTTCTAAAAAAACATATCAGTATTATCCCAGACTATAGAAATTCAATGCATGTCAAACCATCCTAAAACATAGTTATTAAACATAAAACACAGTAATAATACATTAAAATGCCAAATTGGATACATCAAAAGTCTCCATAAAATTACGGAGCTCCAAATGTTAATTCCGTCAGACAGTCATGGTCTTAGTCCTAAGAACTTATCCAGAGTCCACCCTGGGGTTTTGCTCCCGTACCCTCGTGTCCTAACCTTGCTCCCAAGAAGCGCATCTGTATAAGGGATCCTGATGACTTCACTGTCTCTCCTATGTGGTTCCATCCATATGCAGGTTCCTCCAGTTCACACACTATATGTGAACTGGATATATCTGGTGGCTCATTTCAATGAAGGGCTAGTAGCACTGAGGTCTATCTATATAGAGGGAGAGTGTGCACATATATCAGGTTTCTCTTTGTATTAACCTGGTTTATAGTACACATTCATTTTAGCATCGATTCTCCAGCTAATCAATTGTTTTTAAGTGGATTCTAATTTTTACAGGTGTTATTGGGGACATAATATTGGAGCCTGATCAACTCCTTTTGTTGTCCCTTTTTGGTGAATATATGTTTGATATTATTGTTTTTATATTTTTTCATGTTTCATTTTACTTATTTTTATAACCAATAATCATTGAAGCGCATTGTCATATCGATTTATTCATATTCTTATTGCTATTGTGTTTATTACAGTTCTTCAATTAAACTTTGAACACTCACGTGATTTGTGTTTTCCCTGTGTCCCTGCAACATTATTGGAGCGCAGTAAACTCTTTTTTCTATGTTCTGATAACCTCTCTTAACATGCGTGTCGTTTTCCCAATATATTGAGATCCGCAAGAACATCCTAACAAATACAATACTTGCTGCAGCAAGTGATGAAATCATCAATGTCATATACTTGGTTATTTTGTGCAGACCTATATTGAGTAATTTTGCTATTACCACTTTTACATAGACAAACAGAATGTCATCTATATACCGCATCCAAGACACCAAGCTGGCCCCAAACTCATGCCCACTCCAAACTGAGTGCTCCTTCCAAATCGCCATGAAGAGATTGTCATCTATAAACCGCATCCGAGCTAAGCCAATCTCTTCATGGCGATTTGGGAGGAGCACTCGATTTGGAGTGGGCATGAGTTTGGGGCTAGCTTGGTGTCTTGGATGTGGTATATAGATGACATTCTGTTCATCTGGAAGGGTGACAGTGTTGTTAGACAATTTTTGTAACCATCTTAATAATAATTCTTGGAATATCCAATTAACGATCACTATCAGTGATGACTTGGTTGACTTTTTAGACTTGACTGTGTATGTAGCTCAAGGAAGGGTTAAAACCAAGAATTTCAGTAAACCTACTGATTGTAATTCCTTTATTGATGCGAATAGTAACCACCATTGGAACTGGCTGATGAGATCCCCTCAGCCAGTTCCAGAGGATCAGAAGGAATTGTACAGACGTGGAGGAATATGTATCCCAAGCAGAAATACTCAAGGACCAAGTTATCTCTAAAAAATATGATAATGAGACAGTAAATAAGGCTATGAATCAAGCTCAGAGTATGGATAGGGGGTGTGTCCTCTGAACTATGGGAGATGGAAGCATCAAACGGAAGGATAATGTGAAAATGTCGTTTATCACAGGCTATCATAGCCAATATAAACAAATGAAAAGTATCATAAAGAGATATTGGGGTGTACTAACTTGAAATCCTATTCTTACTAAATATATAAATAAGCAACCTAGTTTTGTGTATTGCAATGCGAAGAATATAAAGGACAAAATTGTGAGTAGCGCCCTCTCAATTCCCAAAACTGGTGGTCTCAATAGATCTAAGGGCTTTTTTAGATGTGGTTCGGGCACCATGTGTCGGCTATGTAAAAGTGGCAATAGCAAAATCACTCAATATAGGTCCGACACAAACTAACCAAGTATATGACATTGATGATTGCACCACTTGTTGCAGCAAGTATTGTATTTATTTGTTAGAATGTTCTTGCGGATCTCAATATATTGGGAAAATGACACGCATGTTAAAAGAGAGGTTATACGAATATCCCCGAAATATTAAAAAGGGCATGATTACACATAATGTGTCACTGCATTTTAAGGAAAAACATTCTTGCGACATTTCGCACCTTGCTGCCTTTTGTGGGATACAAATTGTACATCAAAGTTGGCGCGTGGATAATAGGGAAGTGAGGCTAGCAAAGGCAGAGATTAAAAATATTTACAAACTAAAAAGTCTGTCGCCGAGAGGTTTGAATGCGGACTTCGAGATTAAATCGTTTCTGATGGAATAAATCTAAATGTGAATTGGTGTCATGATATTTTTATGTATTTGAGAGCCACATGGTTTTTCTTATTTTTGATATTTTGTAGGTCATTATTTTAGTTTTGTGTAATTTTTTATTGATAATATCTTCTCTTTCTTTTATATGTATATTTGACATGAGTATAGAGTATACCCTTTTAAGTGGTCCCAAAACGTATATATTGAGCTGAACATGGATTTCCGGAGTGTGCATTCCACCATCTCACTCTTCCGGGTTGTGCGTTCCACCGATCAACACTTTCAGAACTCACGATAAGGAGAAACCGGAAGTGCACAGTAGTCGGTCTAGCAGCTGCACGGAGGAACCTGCATATGGATGGAACCACATAGGAGAGACAGTGAAGTCATCCGGATCCCTTAAACAGATGCCCTCCTCTGGGAGCAAGGTTAAGACACGAGGGTATGGGAGCAAAACCCCGGAGTGGACTCTGGATAAGTTCTTATGACTAAGACCATGACTGTCTTCCGGAATAAACATTTGGAGTTCCGTAATTTAAGGGAGACTTTTGATGTAGCCAATTTGGCATTTTAATGTATTATTACTGTGTTTTATGTTTAATAACCATGTTTTAGGATGGTTTGACGTACATTGGATTATTGGGATTTCTGTAGTATGGGATAATACTGATATATGTTTTTTTAGAAGCATAATAAAGGATCATTTCCTGTTAAATACCTGTATAGAAGATATGGTATAAATACCATTTCCTGTAAGGTCTCAGCCACATCCTGAGGAAAGGACCTTGTGGTCTGAAATGCGTTGATGGTGGTAGACCATGTATATACCTGAACAGAAAAATTCATATGTCATCTGGCTATTATTTCCATCTGGCTGAGATCCCCTTGCTCCCGGATTTATGTTAGGAGATCAGTCAACCTACAATAGCTTTTATTTTCTGTTCTGAGTTTACCCTATGGCAAATACATGTTTTATGTCTTTTATGGAATAAATTATTTATTTGGAGGAGCTTATGTCTCTCTTCTTTGAAAAATGGAGGTGTCTGTTGAAATTGCTCAGCGACAAAGATACCTATACGCTCCCTGTCACGTTCATATAAAGGTGAGTCCCATTTCATATGCTTGGTGTGTGTGATGGTAACAAGTAGGAGAGAAAGGAAGAGAAATTTGAAAAGAAACCTTTATAGGACTGGTATAGGTTCCATTTGGTGAGTACTATCCAGATCCATTAGAACGCAGCACTGGCATCACAAGTCTGAAGAACTCGAATAAGGAGAATCATAGATCAGATATTCCAGATTCATTTATATATCTCTCTGTGTTGTTTTATTTGTAGACAGCGCTGATGTATTATCTCAATTTTTTAGATGCATGATTGTTTAGGTTGGTAAACCTTGGATATAGTACTATGCAGCAGTCTGAGGCGCAAGGTACTGTTCTTTTTTGCATTTAGACCAATGTTGTTAATTGTTCTCCACATAAGCAATTCCATATGGATTAATCACTTCAATTTCAATGGGGGGAGGGAGGATGGGGGGGGGGGGGGGAAGTAGGGGGTGGTACATCCAGGAATAAAATAGACACTTACAAAAAAAGAGAAAGCCAGTAGTCCTATAACGGGGCACTCACAAACAAAGTCACTTTTCATTACTTTGTGTAAAATGATGGATGGAGATAGATAGCTATATTATATACATATATATATCTCTCAAATGGTGACTTCCCATCACCAAGAAATTAATTATAAAACATAACTTAATTCATCCTTAAAATAGTCAGCAAAATATACATATTTTTGAAAATTTTATTTAATGTTTATTCTCCATAAAATTAAACAACTGTGCAAATTAAAATTGTTGTATTACTACCATATGATGTGTTATGTTATTTTTGTCGTTCTTATTGTCTATATCAATAACACATAATTCATGTATCTCTCAGACGGGCGTCTGTAGAATGCGGACATACAGTATCTATTTTTAATACAAGAATAATTCGGATCTGTATTTATAGGGATTTAACAATGAAGTTATCACTGTACCAATCCAGAAGAACAGAACAACAGCTAAATAGATGATTATTATCTTCCAACTGGACTAGTGTGATTATCATATATTCGTTGTTCTATATTGGCCCTTGGTCACTGTTATATCTCTATTCCAAACAACGTTCTGACTGGGTTTAGACCATTAAGCCAACCTGATGATCACACTTATCCTGGACACTTATATCTACTGTTTTGTCCCAGTTAGGAATAAATTGTTATAACTATTGTATTATATCTCAGAACACTGTGAATTGATCTGTAGGCTGATGTTATCAACCCTTAGGGAATTTTTACAGTTCCAGGTATTATGGCAAATAAAAGTAGTGCTGATAATATAGTATAATTCCTTATTAATTCTGACAGAGATTATGCGTTATTGAACATTCCCAAATCTCACAATAAATGGGAGCACTGTTCTAGAAAATATTTATTGAATTATTCGCCCCAACAGGCGTTGTATATTGTTACAAAACAATGTTGCTCTTCTAACATGGTATCCAAAAATTAGTTGGAATAGAACCTGAATTAAGTGATTTTGATATAGACAATAAGAACGATAAAAATAACATAAGACATCATATGGTGGTATTACAACAATTCTAAATTGCACAATTGTTTAATTTTATAGAGAAAAAACATTAAATAAAATTAAAAAAATATATATTTCGCTGACCTTATTTTAAGGATGAATTAAAACTTATGTTTTATCATTTATTTCTTGGTAATAGGAAGGGTCACCATTAGTGATATGTATAACACAACAACTAATGAAAAGTGATTTTTGTGGTTTGTGAGTGCCCCACTGTAGGAATACTGTCTCTATTTTTTTTTAAATTTGTTAATCACCTTTACTACCAGAAAGGAACTTACGAAGCTAGGTGCAAACTTTGTAGATGGTACATGAAGTCTCAGATTCCGTCTGTATAACCAAACTCCATCTCCTATTTTTAGGCTTTGGAAAGTACATCTCTTCTGGTCTGCAAAGGCTTTGTAACAAATAGATTTCTGAATCAAGAAGCACTTCTTTCCAAATCTTTACAAAATGCTGAAGTGGATACTTGACTTGTGGAACATCAAACACTGGTAAAAACAAACTGTGGAACCCAAGGAAGAAAACCAAATAAGGTCAGGAAAGGCATAGAACCATAAGAGGAATGATAGGAGTTGTTGTGAGCGAATTCCATCTAAGGCAGAAACTCAATCCAGTCGTCTTGTGAAGAAGATATATAGTCCCAAAAAGGTTTCTAGATCTCGATTAGCCCTCTCGGTTTGACCATTAGTCTGAGGATGGTAGGCTGTAGAGAATTTCAATGTAACTTGTAAGGCGGAACAGAGAGATCTCCAAAATTTTGCTACGAACTGTACTCCCCTATAGGAGATGATCTTGATTGGAAGGCCGTGAAGTCTGAAAGTTTCGGAAATGAATAGTTGAGCCAAACAAGGAACAGAGGGAAGACCAACCAATTGGACTAAGTGAGCAATCTTCAAAAAAGCAATCCATGATCACCCAAATGATGTTACGACCTTTGGAGGGATGAAGAACCTTGATGGTCCATAGAAATATGGCACCATGGGAGTTTAGGAATAGCAAGAGGTTGGTTGAAGCTGAAGCTCGATGAGAAATTTTGTTAAACGCACTTGATTCAGGAAGAATTATTTGACATCAGACATCATGGTTGGCCACTAGTATGACAGTTGGATGAATTTGAGAGAGTCTTCTGAAGTTCTGGGTGACCAGAAAAATATGAAGTGCGGGCCCACTGAATGAGCTTTTAACGAAGATTAGAGGTTCTGAAAGTTTTTGCCAGAGGGGAAGGGGAGATTGCAATTTTTACGTCGACAAAGCTATGTTAAAAAAAAGAATAACGCTCAGTAACAAAGGACTCATCATTACTCATTGAACATAAGAGAGCAACCGTCTTGCCATTCTGAGAACCTGGACGAAATAGTTAATTTAAAGTCAAATCTTGAGAAAAACAGTGCCCACTGGGTATGGCTTTGAGTGAGACACTGTGCAGTCTTTAGGAGCAAAAGATATTTGTGATCAGTTTATACCGTTACAGGAAATCTTGAACCCTTCAAAAGATAATGTCACTCTTCAAAAGTCAATTTGACGGCTAGTAGCTCCTGTACTCCAACGGGATCATTTCTTTCTGCAGGGAGAAATTTCTTGGAAAAATTTGTTCCCTACAAATCGCTGGGAAAGAACTGCCCTTACTCCTTGAAGCATCCACTTCAAGAATAAAAGGTTGACACGCGTCTGGTTGCCTTAGTACCAGTGTAGAGATAAAAGGATTGCTTGAGAAGTTGAAATGCAAAATTAGCCTCCACAGACCACTAAGTGGGATCGGCACCCTTGTGAGTTAAAGTGGTGATTGGTGCCACTAAAGTAGAGAATCACTTAATGAAGTTGGCAAATCTAAGAAATCTCCGAATGGCTTTCAAAGAGGCAGGTTTAGACCAAGTGAGGATAGCTTTCTCAGGGTCCATTTGTAAGCCCGATCCAGAAATTATATACCCCAGAAATGAAATAGAAGCAACTTCGAAAAATATGAGATATGGTAAGAACTTACCCTTGTTATCTCAATTTCTATGAAGTCCATAGGGTTCCACAGGATACCTTGGGGGTATAGGTGATGACGTCAGGCATCGGGCACCACAGAGTTAAAGTGTTTCATCCTCTCAGGATGCATTGGGGTCCCTCTCCTATACCCCGCCCCCTAGCCACAGGCACTCAGTTACGTCTCAAGCCATAGGCCGGAGGAGAAAAAAAAGAGAGAAGAAAGTCTGGAACACACAAGAAATCACATTCTCACCAGAAGGAGATGGAAAAACCGGTGACCAGATCAAAGCTCATCTGCAGTACAGGTGCGACAGGGCGGGAGTCCTTTGGAGCCCTATGGACTTCATAGAAATAGAGATAACAAGGGTAAGTTCTTACAATATCTCATTTTTTACTTCAGGGTCCATAGGGTATCCACAGGATACCTTGGGGATGTCCCAAAGCAGTATCCTTTAAGGGTGGGGACGCTCCTTTGCTGTAAGGTGAATCCGCCACCCGAAGGATGCATCCTGAGAGGCGAAGGTATCAAAAGCATAATACCTAACGAAAGTATGGACAGATGACCACGTGGCTGCCTTGCACAGCTGAACTGCTGAGGTGCCACGGCAAGCTGCCCACGAAGGACCAACAGACCTAGTGGAATGAGCACTAACTGAAGATGGAACAGGAAGGCCTTCATGAACATTAACTTCAGAAATAGCCATGCAAATCCATCCTGCCAATGTTTGCTTAGTGGCAGGCCAACCCTTCTTCCAGAAGCCATAAAGGACAAACAGAGTCCGACTTCCTAAAAGAAGTGGTGCGGTCAACATAAATCTTCAAGGCCCGCGCCACATCCAAGGTGGCCTCACCAACCGAGAAGTCTGGTGAATTAAAGGCCGGAACAATAATTTCCTCGTTGATGTGGAAACTAGATACCACCTTCGGGAGGAAGCTAGGACAAGTGAGAAGCACAGCCGTGTTCATATGAAAGATGAGAAAGGGAGGTCGACATGAGAGAGCCCCCAATTCTGAGACCCTTCTGGCCGAAGCAATAGCCAGAAGGAATACAGTCCTAACTGTAAGCCATTTCAAATCCACTGAGCCCAGTGGTTCAAATGGCGGTCCTAGTAGAGCCCTAAAGGACCACAGCCAGATCCCAAGGAGCCACTGGTGGAACAAAGGGAGGCTGAATACGGAGCACCCCTTGCATAAAGGTGCGGACATCAGGAAGAGTAGCAATCTTACGATGAAACCATACTGACAGGGCAGAAACCTGCACCTTCAGAGAAGCAAGGCGAAGACCGTAATCTAAGCCCGCCTGTAGGAAGGCCAGCACTCTGGATATCCGGAACTCCCGAGGAGCATAGCCTCTAGGGCGACACCACTGAAAGAATGCCACACTCGATGGTCAATTCTTGCAGATGAAGGCTTCCGAGCTCTCAGCACGGTGTTAACCACCGAGCTGGAAAAACCCCTGGGCAGTCTCAACAGCCACGCCGTCAAAGACAGACGACCCAGATCCTTGTGATGGCAAGGACCTTGGAGACAACAGGTCCGGACGTTGAAGCAACAGCATTTGAGTGTCCATGGAGAGACTCAGGTCTGAGAACCAGTGCCTTTTGGGCCACGCTGGAGCTAGCAGCAGGAGCGTGCCGTCTTCTTGCTTGAATTTGCGTAATACTCGAGAAAGAAGGGAGAACGGAGGGAAGAGGTACGCAAACTGGAAGGTTCACCTGACCGACAGCGCATCCACCAGAAGTGCCTCTATATCTCTTGTTATTGACCCGTACACAGGCAGTTTGTTGTTGTGACGGGAGGCTATGAGGTCTATCTCTGGAAGGCCCCACTTGTTCACCAGTAGCTGAAACACCTCCTGGGGAAGAGACCACTCTCCTGGTTGCACGTCTTGATGGCTGAGAGTCTGCTTTCCAGTTGAGGACTCCTGGTATGAACACTGCCGATATGGCAGGGAGATTGACTTCCGCCCAAGCTAGAATGCGAGACAACTCTGCCAGAGCCGCCTGATGGCGGGTTTCCCTCCGTGGCGGTTTATGCAAGCCACCGTGGTGCCGTTGTCTGACTGTACCTGCACGGATCTTCTGTGCAGGATATGTCTGGCTTGCTGGAGAGCTTTGAATACTGCCCGAAGTTCCAATATGTTTATTGGAATGGCAGATTCTGCCGGCGTCCACCTTCCCTGGAAGAAGTGTGGACCCGTCACTGCTCCCCAGCGTCGGAGACTGGCGTCCATTGTCAGAAGGATCCAGTCCGCAATCCAAAACGGGCGCCCTCTGTTCAGGTGAGCAGACTGTAGCCACCAGGCCAGAGACCGACGTACCTCCTGGGAAAGCACCATAGTCTGTGTCTTTATCCGCTGGGGCAACCCATTCCATCTGGAGAGAATAGACTTCCGCAGAGGTCTGGAGTGGAACTGGGCGAACTCCACCATGTCGAACATTGACACCATGGAACGCAGTAACCTCATCGCCAAGTGAATAGACACCCGGCGACTCTGCAGGCAAATGTGAACCTTTGCCTGTAACACAGAAATCTTTTCCTCCGTCACAAAGATCCTCTGATGTTGGGAGTCCAACAGAGATCAGAGATGGATCATCCTCTGTGATGGAACCAGGGAAAACTTCTTCCAATTTATGAGCCAGCCATGATTCTGTAACACAGAGACTGTCAGTTGCAGATTGCACTGAAGTTTCACTGGAGACTCCAACAACAACAGGAGGTCGTCCAGATAGGGTAACAAGCGAACCCCCTGCATTCGCATGTGAGCTGCCATAACTTTGGTAAACACTTGAGGCGCTGTGGCCAGACCAAAGGGCAGTGCCTGAAATTGGAAGTGGTCGTTGACCACTGCAAACCTGAGGAAACGCTGGTGCGCTGATACAATAGGGATATGCAGGTAAGCTTCCTGAATATCTAGCGACACCATGAAATCCCCAGGTTCCATCGCCAAAGTGATGGTACGCAGGGTCTCCATCCGGAACCGAGGAACTCTCAAGGATTTGTTGGGGGATTTGAGGTTGAGGATTGGCCGGTAGGACCCATTGGGTTTCTGTACCAGAAAAAGATTGGAGTAATATCCCAATCCCCTCTGAGACAAAGGAACTGGCACTATGACCCCCGCTTGGATCACAGAGTGTAATACCTTCCGGAACTCCAGGGCCCTGTCCTGATTGGACTGAAGACCCGTGGTGAAAAACCGGCTGGGAGGCCTCCGCCGGAAGGAGAGGGCATGCCCCGAGAGACTACTTCTCTTACCCAAGTGTCTGAGGTGGTCAGACGCCAACACTGGGCGAATTGAAGAAGTCTGCCTCCCACTTTAGGGTCCCCCAAAGAGAGGCCCGTCCCGTCAGGCTGAAGATTTGTCATCCGACTTGGGAGCAGGACGTCTAGTACTCCAAGCCTGTTTCTTTGGCTTCGCAGATTTTTTGGCTCCTGCCTGTCTCAGAAAGGACTGTACCTTGGACTTACCATGGGTTTAGTAAGGCCGAAAGGACAAAGAACTCGACCCTGATGGGATCGTAGCCGATGGCAGACATGCAGACTTAGCTGCCACCAGAGTAGCCACAATTTTGTCCAGATCTGGAATAATTAGGACTTGTCCATTAAAAGGCAAGCATTCCAAACCCCTTTTGGATTCTGCATCCGCTTTCCAAGAACGCAACCACAAGGTGCGGCGAGCTGCCACTGCTGCTGAGGAGATTCCGTAAGCAAGGAGACATATATGTAAGGCTGCCTCATTAACGTGGCTGAGTCTCTGAGATTACCCACTAACTCCACCTGGTCAGGTGAGGAGTCAGTGTCCAGAGACTCCTCCAAGCTATCAGCCCAGCACTACATAGCTCTGGCCACCCAGCACACGGCCATAGCCAGTTTGGATGCCCCCCCAGCAAGGGAATAAATGGATTTCAGGCATATTTCAACCTTGCAATCCGTAGCATCCTTTAAGGAGGACATGGGCAAAGTAGCACTCTTCACTAGACGTGTGACATGAGAATCCACTTGTGGAGGGGTTTCCCACTTTGAGAAATAATTATCCGCAAAGGGATATGCAACAGTCAAATGTTTTTGAGGCTGGTACTGCTTACCCAGATTTTTCCACGCCTCCTTTAAATGATCCAATAGCTGACCAGATAGGGGAAATACAGTGGCATCACCCTTAATATCCTTAAAGAAGGCATATTTTGATTTGCTCACTGGGGGGATCGTCATCCTCAATAACCAAGGCCGTACGGACTGCACGTATAAGGCCCGGTATACAGACCTTAGACTCCGTCTCTTTTGTACGGAAAGTCTCCTGGTCAGAAAGGTAAAAAATGTCACCATCATCAGACGACATCATCCTGATCATACTGGGCAGTCTGAGATGGCAAAGGTCGCTTATGCGGACGCAATGATGACTCTCCCTGTAAAACGTCTGACAGGTGTTGCACCATAGTGGACAAGGAACTAACCCACGCAGGTTCTTGTGAGACCTGAGGGGGCGAGAGTGGGAGACTCTGGGGTACCACTAACTGTCTGGGGAACCCCTGTACGGGTGACATTACTGACTGCGGTGAAAACCCCAGCTGGGGAAACGTAGGGGGCGTCACTAGCTGGCCCACAAGGGTTGTAAGGCACCTTAGCGAAACAAGCCCAGGGCGGCTCCTGCACAGGTGCAGAGCCAGAAATCGGGCGCGACAGTAGAAAAAAAGGCCTTACATAACCCCTCAGAGTTTCCATCACCCTCCACCAATGGTACATGACATGTGGTACACTTTGGAAGAGGAAAATCGCATTCACTGTCAGACATGATGAGTGACACGGAGCTGTATGTGACACACCTCACAGACAATACTTGTATAGTGAGGCAATAAACACCCTGCAACATCACACCACAAGGGCTTTAGCAGTGAATAGGGATAGTTAAAATGGCTGACAGTCACAAGTAAAAGTACAGGCAGCAGCGCTAGCATTAAGTCACATATAATGCAGAAGCAACGCTGCACTATCAGCGCTGTGATCAACTACATAGACTACAGAGCCTGGTAAGAAACAGCGCTACATACACAGACCTTGCACCGGAGGAGAGGTATGCAGGGGGGACCCGGACCATGACGCCACCGGTATCAGCGTCCAGTAGTGCTTGCCAAGTCCTAGAAAATGGCTGCCGAAGAGCAGAAAGGAGGTGGGCCAGGGGGAGGAGCGCTACACAGATGCCGGACCGCTGTGGAAGGGCCATGTGCATTGGGGGTGGTGCCGGCTGTTGTATAGAGAAGGCACGCTCCCCTGGTCTGCATTTAGCCCCCAGGACGCCAGACATGATCCACACCGCCGCAGCCCTCTGTCCCAGATGGATGCGCAGGATAGTACCTGGCTCTACGCTGCAGTCAATCCCCAGGGAGCCTCCTGCCTGGGGACCTGGGACTTTGTTGTCCGACTGGGACCCTCCACGGGACCCCGCCGCTTACCTTGTCCCCCGTAAATTCGGCCCCAGTCCAGGTAACCGGGGTCACCGCTAGCTGTGACACCAGTTACCTACCAGCATCCCCGGATCGATACCGGCGTTCTGATACCGGCAGGGTGGGGTGACAACGTGGACGTCGGTACTGACTGTCCATGCTGTACACCCAATGTGCAGCCACAGCTGCCAGAAGAAACTTCAGGGGCCATCACAGCCACCATCTGATACAGGTGCTCCGACTCCAAGCCGGGCACCGACGAAAACTGTCTGTGGCTCGGGGGCGGGGTATAGGAGAGGGACCCCAGTGCATCCTGGGAGGATGAAAAACTTTAACTCTGTGGTGCCCGATGCCTGTCGTCATCACCTGTACCCCCAAGGTATCCTGTGCATACCCTATGGACCCTGAAGTCGAAATTAAATTTTTTCAGTTTACAGAAGAGTTGGTTAGAGAGTAGTCTTTGAAGAACTTTTTCACTTGAGAGCAATTGGACTCCAAATTTTGTGAAAAGATCAGTATATTGTCCAAATAAACAATCACGGATTTATACAGATGGTCACGGAAGACCTCATTAACAAAATGCTGAAAGACGGTTGGGGCATTACTCAATCCGAAGGGCATAACAAGATATTCATAGTGTCCATGATCTCTGGTATTGAAGTTCTTCCATTTTTCACCTGAACGGATCCGAATTAGATTGTAGGCACCCCTTAAATAAAGTTTAGTAAATACTGTGGAACCTTTAACTCGATTGAAGAGTTCCGTGATTAGGGGCAAAGGGTAGTGATTTTTGACAGTGGTCTCAATCAATCTTCTATAATCTACGCATGGTCAAAGTCCACTATATATTTTTACAAAGAAAAATCACACTCCAGTGGGTGTTGAGGAAGGACGGATGAAGCCTTTTACCTTTTAAAGTTTTCTTTAATGTACGAAGGCATTGCTTCAGTCTCTGGTACAGAGAGAGAATAAATACGACTCCTAGGAGGCGCTTTCCCTGGGATCAGGTATATGGGACAATCCTGTTGACGATGAGGTGGTAGAGAATCAGCACCTTGCTTGCTTAACACATCAAGGAATAGGTGGTACTGTGAATGTAAGATATTTCCGAAGCTCAAAGGACACTTTGAGGGCAGGTTTTGAAACATGACCCAAGAAAAGATTAGCAATGTAGAACAGTCTACGAGGTTTGTTTTTTTGCAACCAGGGTAAACCTTGGACCACAATGTTGAGAGCTTGACCAGTTAGTAAGAGACTATACTGTATATGCCAAACATGTCTTAGCAGTTGGGAATATGGTAGGTTGAAGAGTGAAGTGATCTCACATGGATTTAAAAAACTGCATCACGGTTTATGATTCCCGTCAAACCTATTGGGTGTGGATAGCTGTAGCAGAGATACTGGTATAGCAAAAGGCAGTGAAACGGGTCTCGTGGGTGTAGAGTCTGGAAGAGAAGGAGCTCCTGCTCCTCTAAGGGTTGCTTGGAGATTACCCTGACAAAAAGACATTTACTGTAGAATTGAGCCAGCTGTGTGGCTTCCAGACAACATGCAATATTCTGAAATTAGTCTGCTCCAATCTTCTGACCACTTGCAAAGTCCACGTGGCCAGTGCAAACGGTCATGATTGTAATAGTTTGTGTACACAGACTGGAATCTGAGTTTGGGAGAGGTTAGAGGCAGAATGCACAAAACTAGGCGGCTTTGCGAAGTACTTTCTCATGGAAGGAAGAGACTGGGTAATAAAGGAGAGCACCGCTGTGCGGACTAGAGATCTGGGGCTGGACTTGCTGATCTGGAGTGATGATGACCGGCTAGAATTTAAAAACTTGAGAACAGAGTTAATAATAGTGAAGGATTGTATGGATCCAAGGTTTAACTGGTGCTGCTGGAACCGGAATTCGGGCTGGGACAGGAATAGCCAAAACCCGGGCTGGGACATTTTATAGCAGCTGCTCATGTCCAATGATTGGTTGCCCTTGACAGGTGGCTAAGAGCTGGCTTCACATTAGTGCTGCTGTTGTCAACCAATGGACACCAGTATGGCGGCACCCAGTAATTGAAGCCAGCAGGACCCGCCGCACGTAAGACACCCGTGCTGTCAGTTCTACCAGCACATTGAAGCTGGCAGACAGGGGGAAGCGGATGCCATGACTGAACAAAGGGAACCCCCAACAACCCATAACCCCATGGCAAGTGAGTCAGCATCCGAAGAGGTAGGTAACGGGGACTGTGGTGGAGTTCTGCTGGCACTTCTGTGACAGGTTGTACTTACTTTCTTGCAAACGTTGGTTAAAACAGAAAGCAGGATTCAACAGGATAAGACTTCATTGTTGTTCAAGGCAACATAGAATTTGTGGTCAGCCATTCAAGCCCACCACAAATAACAATGTATACATTTAAATACTGCTACCATTTATAACATTTTTACATGACCATAAGTGGTTAATTACAGTTCAATCTTATTTAATGTTTTATTCAAAAAAGTGTTCACTATACTGAATCCAAACTAGGTCTAGCAAGATCACTGCTATACACATAAAAACAAACCTTGTTCTTTCTTGAATTCAGATTCTGAAACATATGCAACCTAAAAACAAGCACAGTCATTAGTTAACAGTGAAGGAGTCAAGATATTTAGGAAAGGTAAATGAATACTTACAAACAATACATCCCAATGGAGTTAAATACCTTAATGTACAGGTTTACTGGGTTCAAATATACAATACTTGAGTTAACTGTACACTTATCTAGAAATCTGAAATGCATACAATACATGAATGTGCATTATAAAAAGAAAACAGCAACAAGTTAATTCATCCGTAACAGACTATAGCATGCTCTATAATAGCAGCTATTTGTGAGAGTTTTAGGAAAAAGCAAGGCAATATGGATTAGTTTAGAGAAGGTCCAGAGTCAACACAATAATTAACTACTGTCATGCAGGGCTGTCGAGACATATGACAGGCCCTGGTGCTAGAGGCGGCGTGGACAAAACTTTGACAAAATATGTTTCACGGTTGCATGCGTCTAGAAAATATGAGATATGGTAAGAACTTACCCTTGTTATCTCTATTTCTACGAAGTCCATAGGGTTCCACAGGATACCTTGGGGATGTCCCAAAGCAGTATCCTTCAAGGGTGGGGACGCTCCTGTGCTGAAAGGAGAAACCGCCGCCTGAAGGAAGCATCCTGAGAGGCAAAGGTGTCAAACACGTAATACCTCACAAATGTATGGACCAAGGACCACATGGCAGCCTTGCAGATCTGGACTGCAGAGGCACCATGTCGAGCTGCCCACGAAGGACCCACAGACCTAGTGGAATGAGCCCTCACAGAGGATGGACCCGGCAGGCCTTCATGAAGATAAGCTTCTGAAATGGCCATACGGATCCAAGCTGCCAAAGTTTGCATTGAAGCAGGCCAACCCTTCTTACGGAAGCCATAGAGGACAAACAAGGCGTCCGACTTCCTAAATGAAGAAGTGCGGTCAACATAAATCTTTAAAGCCCGCACAACGTCCAAAGTGGCCTCACCCACCGACAGGTCAGGTGAGTTAAAAGCCAGCACAACTATTTCCTCGTTGATATGAAAACGGGAAACAACTTTGGGAAGAAAATCAGGACGAGTGCGCAGCACCGCCCTGTTCCCATGAAAAATCAAGAAAGGGGGTCTACAAGAGAGAGCCCCTAAATCAGAAACACGTCTGGCTGAAGCGATGGCCAGAAGGAAATATGTTTTAGCTGTCAGCCATTTAAGATCCACTGAGCCCAGTGGTTCAAACGGCGGTCCCTGGAGAGCCCTCAGGACCACATCTAAATCCCAAGGCGCCACCGGTGGAACAAATGGAGGCTGAATTCTAAGAACACCTTGCATAAAGGTGCGCACATCAGGGATTGTAGCAATCCGACGATGGAACCAGACAGACAGGGCAGACACCTGCACCTTTAAAGAAGCAAGGCGAAGCCCATGGTCTAGTCCCGCCTGTAGGAAGGCTAGCACTCTAGACAGACGGAGCTCCCGAGGTGCATAACCTCTCGGTCGACACCATTGGAAGAATGTATGCCACACACGATGGTATATCCTTACAGAAGCCGGTTTCCGAGCTCTCAGCATAGTGCGTACTACAGAGCTGGAAAACCCCCTAGACCTTAACATGGCCGTCTCAACAGCCACGCCGTCAAAGACAGCCGAGTCAGGTCCGGGTGAAGACAAGGACCCTGTGACAGTAGGTCCGGTCGTAGCGGCAACCGCAGAGGGACGTCCACGGACAGACCCTGAAGGTCTGAGAACCAGTGCCGTCTGGGCCACGCGGGAGCTATCAACAGGAGCGTCCCTCCTTTCTGTTTCAATTTCCGGATTACCTGTGAAAGAAGGGAAAACGGAGTAAAACGGAGGAAAGAGATAGGCAAACCAGTACGGAACGTCCACTGGACGGACAGAGCATCCACCAGAGACGCCATTTCGTCTCTTGTGCAAGACCCGTACACCGGCAACTTGTTGTTGTGCCGTGAGGCCATGAGGTCGATCTCTGGAAGACCCCACCTGTCCACCAGAAGTTGAAAGACGTCCTGGTGCAGAGACCATTCCCCCGGATGAACGTCCTGGCGACTGAGAAAGTCAGCCTCCCAGTTGAGGACTCCCGGGATGAACACTGCTGGCCGGGAGATTGAGCTCCGCCCAGATCAGGATACGGGACACCTCTACGAGTGCCGCCCGACTTCGGGTTCCTCCTTGCCAATTTATGTAGGCCACGGTGGTGGCGTTGTCCGACTGGACCTGCACGGGATGACCGTGGAGAACCCGATGGGCCTGCTGGAGAGCATTGAAAACGACGCAGAGTTCCAAGATGTTTATCAGAAGCTCCTTTTCCGCCTGAGTCCATCTGCCCTGGAACAAGTGTGGATTCGAGACCGCTCCCCAGCCCCGAAGACTGGCGTCCGTCGTCAATAGGACCCAGTTCGCCACCCAAAACGGACGACCCTTGTTGATATGAGGCAGTCAATTCCATTTGGACAGGATCAATTGCTGCAGAGGTCTGGAGTGAAACTGGGCATATTCCACCATGTCGAATACGGACACCATGGAGCCCAGTAACCTCATCGCCGAATGCAGAGACACCCGGCGACTCTGTAGACAACTGCGCACCCTCAACTGTAAGGCAGAGATGTTTTCCCTCGTCACAAAGATCCTTTGCTGTCCGGAGTCCAATAAGTCTCCGAGGTGCACAATTCTCTAAGCCGGGATCAGGGTGGACTTCTTCCAGTTTGTTAACCAGCCGTGCCGCTGGAGTACCGCAATCGTGAGGTCCAAGTGGCGTAGAAGGAGCTCTGGAGATCCTGCTACCAACAGAAGGTCATCCAGGTACGGCAACATGCGGACTCCCTGCAGCCGCAGGGAAGCCGCCATGACCGCCATAACATTGGTGAACACACGTGGTGCTGTCGCCAGTCCAAAAGGTAATGCCCGGAACTGGAAATGATCGTTGCGGATTGCAAACCTGAGGAACTGTTGCTGGAGTAAAAGAATAGGGACATGCAGGTAAGCGTCCTGTATGTCCAACGACACCATGTAATCCCCAGGTTCCAGAGCCAGGATGATGGACCATAGGGTCTCCATCCGAAACCTCAGCACCCGCAAGGACTTGTTGAGTGCTTTGAGGTTGAGGATCGGACGGTACGACCCATTGGGTTCCTGCACCAAAAGCAGATTTGAATAGAAACCCTGGCCCCTCTGGGAGAATGGAACAGGCACTATAACACCAGCCTGGAGCATAGTGTGCAAAACCTTCCGCAGTTCCATGGCTTTGTTCCGGTCTGATGGAAGACCTGTGGTGAAGAATCGGGACGGGGGCCTGTGCCGGAAGGAGAGGGCACACCCGTGAGAAACCACCTCGAGAACCCAAGTGTCTGTCGTGGTAACCGACCAACACTGGGCGAACTGCAGCAGGCGGCCTCCCACTCTGGGATCCCCCAAAGGGAGGCCCGGACCATCAGGCCGCAGGTTTGTCATCGGACTTAGGGGCCGGACGTCTGGTACTCCAGGCCTGCTTCCTGGGCTTGGCCGATTTTTTGGGGCCAGCCTGACAGGGGAAGGACTGTGCTTTAGGCCTACCCTGGGCCCTGTAAGGCCGACGTACCTGAACTGGAAGGAACCGCAGCAGACGGGAGACATGCCGATTTGGCTGCCGCCAGCGTGGCTACAATTTTGTCCACATCCAGACCAAATAGGACTTCTCCATTAAAAGGCAAAGCTTTCAAACCCTTTTTGGAATCAGCGTCCGCCTTCCAAGATCGCAACCATAAGGTGCGACGAGCCGCCACAGCTGCCGAAGAAACCCGGGAAGTCAAGGTACTGATATCTAAAGCCGCTTCGTTAATGTAAGTGGCCGAATCCCGGAGATTGCCTATCAACTCGGTCTGTTCAGCCGAACAGTCGTAATCGAAAGACGCCTCCAAACTATCAGCCCAGCGCTCCATAGCTCTGGCTACCCAACAAATGACCATAGCCGGCCTGGCTGCCCCCCCCCCCCCCCCCCCGCAAGGAAATAAACGGACTTCAGGCATATTTTCACCTTACGGTCTGTGGCATCCTTTAAGGAGGACATGGAGGGCATGGGCAACGTGGCACTTCAGACCAGGCGTGTCACATGAGAATCCACCTGTGGCGGGGATTCCCACTTAGCAAAATAATTGTCCGCAAATGGATAAGCCACTGCTAAACGTTTTTGAGGCTGATACCGTCTGCCAGGATGTTTCCACGCTTCCTCTAAGTGGTCCACCAATTGACCCGAAAGAGGAAACACTGTGGCGTCACCCTTAACATCTTTGAGAAAGGCATATTTGGATTTTGAGACCGGAGTCTAACTAAAGCTGTGCGGACTGCACGAATAAGGCCAGGTATATAAACCTTAGACTTAGCATCCGACTCTTTAGTACGGAGAGGCTCTTGGTGCGACAGATCTAGAATCTCCCCATCATCGGTCGTCCCCTCGTCATCCTCATAAGGAGTAGACAGAGACGCCACCGGCCGTTTGTGAGGCCGTAACACGGACTCCCCTTGTAATACGTCTGACAAATGCTGCACAGAACTTGTCAGCGAATTAACCCACGCAGGCTCCTGGGAAACCTGAGGAGGGGAAATAGGGAGACTGTGGGGTACCATCAGTTGTCTCGGGAACCCCTGCATGGGTGACGACACCACTGACTGCTGGGACAATCCCATTTGAGGAAATGTAGGTTGCGGAGCTAACTGGCCCACTAGGGTTGTAAGCGCTTTAGCGAAACAAGCCCAGGGCGGTTCCTGTACCGGAGCCGTGACAGTAATTGGCCGCGTCAATAAAAAACACGGCCGACATAGCCCCTCCGCGTTAGCCTCCCTCTCCGCTATAGGTACCTTACATGTAGTACACAGAAGCTGGAGAGGAAAATCAATTTCAGACATGATGGCAAGTATGTGACCCCTCTCACTGACACAGGGCCTGGTAGGACTCAGCGCATACACAGACCTGTTCCAACGGAGGAGAGGTATGCTGGGGGACCCAGACCACGATGCCACCGATCAGCAGCTTCCAGCAGCGTTCACCATGCTTTCATAAAGATGGCCACGAGGAGCAGAGAGGAGGCCGACCTGGGGGAGGAGCGCTGCCACAGGGCCAAACGGCAGTGCAGAGAGGGCTGTGTGCAGCGGGGGAGGCGCCGGCTGTATACAGTAAAGGCGCGCTCCCCTGGTATGCAATTAACCCCTGGGACGCCGCAGCGCTACCGCTCAGCTGCGGTCCGCTGTCCCAGGGGGGTAGTGGAAGCGCAGGTCCGAAACCTGGCTCCAGGCTGCAGCCAGTCCCCAGGGAGCCCCCTGCCTGCATCTGGGGTCACCGCTAGCTGTGACCCCAGATGCCTACCAGCATCCCCGGATCAGTACCGGCGTTCTGGTACCAGTGGGGGTGTAGGGAAGACAGCATGGACGTCAAGAATGACTGTCCATGCTGTACCTCCAGATGTGCAGCCACAGCTGCTTTGTAGAAAACTTCAGGGGCTATCCTTATCCCCCCTCTAAACAAGTGCATCCAACTCCGGCCGGGCACCAACGAAACTGAGATGCCTTGGCTCGGGGGGCGGGGTATAGGAGGGGGACCCTAGTGCATCCTGGGAGGCTGAAATCTTAATTCTATGGTGCCCGATGCCTGATGTCATCACCTATACCCCCAAGGTATCCTGTGGATACCCTATGGACCCTGAAGTAGAAAGGGAAGCCTTTCAACTCCTCTGTGGCTGGTCTGGGTGACCCTAGGCAATCAGTACCTTCCTCAAACCCTTCCCAGCATCACTACTGTCATGTTTTGTAGCAGAAATGTTTTAGTGCTATGATACCCTGAATTTTGCCTAAGAACACAGCCATGAATAAAGAATGGTACCAAAACATCCTCCAAGAGCAACTTCTCCTAACCATTCAAGAACGGTTTGTTGACGAACAATGCCTTTTCCAGCAGGATGGAGCACCTTGCCACAAGACAAAAGTGATAACTAAGTGGCTCGGGAAACAAAACATCGAAATTTTGGGTCCATGGCCAGGAAACTCCCCAGACCTTAATCCCATTGAGAACTTGTGGTCAATCCTCAAGAGGCAGGTGGACAAACAAAAACCCACAAATTCTGACAAACTCCAAGCATTGATTAGGCAAGAATGGGTGGCCATTAGTCAGTAAGTGGCCCAGAAGTTGATTGACAACATGCCAGGGCGAATTGCATTGGTCTTGAAGAAGAAGGGTCAACACTGCAAATATTGACTCTTTGCATAAACTTGTCATTTTCAAAACTTTTGGCCATGGCTGTAGTGGTGAGGGACGGTACTCACCTTATGTTAACTAATTTTTATCCTGTCCAAATTTATAGATGATACTTAAAATACCAGATGAGCTAGAACTGTTGTCAATTTGTAAATATTTTAAAATTGAGGGTCTGCCATAGCGCTGAAGCAAGCTCATTGACACAGAGTATGCTAGAGGAATCCCATCCTGTGAAATCTACATTTGAAGCTGTGGCTTCCTTCTCTCCCTGGGCTACAGGCACTGATGGGGTGGGGGTGGAGCAGCTGTGATCAGCAATCCTAATAGGATCACCCGCCAGTCTGGGCTGACTGCACTGCAGTAGCCCTGTCTCCCTCTCCAAGCCAGCACTGAGTCATGGACGATCCTTCGGATCACCTAGGGCTGCTGGCTGATCTTCTTGCAAGACTGTGAAATCCTGCAAGAAGTGTAAAAGTAATTATGTTTTATATAGTTTAAAAAAAAAAAAAAAGTTTCTGATAACAAATTAAAAGTTGTATTTTTTTAACTGTTTAAAACTAAATGTCCCCAAACTTGATGATTTTTTTAAATGCTCAAAATATGTATGTAAGATATATTTAACCCTTATTCAGTATAATTTTATTAACAAATCTGCACAATTGTTAATAACATTACACGGAACTTGAATTAAATAGCTATTATTTACATAATTTGATAACAAAAAAATCAACAATTTTGGAGACATTTAAAAAAATAAATTATTAGACAGTTAAGTAGTTAAGGAATCTCACAATAGCAATGTGATTTACTTTAAGGCTTTATGGATTTAATTGACGATATGTTTTTGCGTATGTAGTCCATAGAAAAGGCACATGTATAAAAACAGACCTGGCTTTTCCATGTTGTCCGTAATGTTATCTCCAAAAAATGTTGCATGCATCTCACTGCCATTGCCCTTTTCACGTACACAATTAATTTTAAATGTTTCACTTTTCGTTTAAAGCCAAGATCAGCATTTGATATTTAATCATGTTGGGATTACCAGTCAGTAGTATACTTGAATGATTAAACTGTTTAAAGAGAATAACACTGCATATCTGGTTAAATACACCAATTAAAAATAGACTATCAGGAATTTGTATTATGGAACTACAAATTCTTAACTTGGAAGTGGAAGAGAGCTGCAATGTGAAACATGAAACTACAGAAGACATTCAGAAGGGAAATGATGATAGTTTTCACACACACAACAAAAGTTTGTACATAAAAGGCTTACCTGAATACCACTGGTTCCTTCCAAACGTTCTATCTGTTTTGCGTATTCCCGCATCAGAAGTCCTAACTGGTTCTTCACATACCCAGCAGCTTTTAAGCCTTTGAGCAAAAACATATAATGTTTTTCCTACAAATAAAAGCAGAAAATAATTAAGTTTTGAAAATAAACAAAATCATGATGAATAAATTATAGCACTCACCAACACACTACATAACATGGCAGGTTGACAAATAGGGATCTCATGTACAGTAATTCAGAGCACTATGCTTAAAAGTGCCAAAGTAACACCTTGTTCCCTCTCACTGCCACTGCCCTTTTCACTGTATTGGTTAGCAGGGCCCACATAGGGACAGCAGGAAATAACGTTTGGCATTTGTTTCTATGTATATCACACTCATATTTTTCCAGTCTGGATTTTGGAACTTTCTGGATAATAGGATTCTTGGCGGTATGGCTGGCTGAGCATAGATTAGGCTGCACGGCACCTACTTTTAAATATTTTACTAATTGTTTACAGTATATGCATGATTTGTGTCCAAAAATGAATTCACAACATAAGTATGTGTTTATCTCATTAAATGTATAAGAAAAATCATAAATCCTTCCAACAAAAAGGGGGGAGATAAACGGCATAAACTGTGCCTGCATGCACCATAACCTGTACACATTCAATTGGAATGGGTTATACCTAATAAATTGTCTCAATAGTATGTATACTAGATTCAACTTGATCAATTGTGTGTTCTTGATACATATTAAGTATAATTATTGCTGCTCATTGACACCACATAACAAATAAGGGAATGGATTCAAAACAATCAATTGTCCCTCTCAATAATGATTGATCTGCCCACAATAGCAGTAATCTAACAATGTATGTTATAAAATAACATACATTGTTAGAGTACCTTATAATAGTATTTGTATGTTCTTCTTCTTTAGGAGGAGATGAGATCTGATCATGTGATCAGGAGTCTTGTTTACAAATGGCATGAATGAGCTATAGTATTAAGGGAGAACATGTGATCCCTGATGCAGCTAGCTGTAATTATGGCTCCTATTGGCTGCCACATGCATGTGACCTGTAGCAGCATTTTACTTGGTCGCCTATATCTGTTAAATATGCACCTAAGGAGGACAATCTGGTTCAGTCTAGATAAAGCTGTTTACACAGTGAAACGTGCACGTTGGCGTTTCAAGTGGGTCCACCACATAGTCCTATGAAAATGTGTATATGTCATGCTTGTACTAGTTCAGAAGTGGTAACACTATAAATATGTGTGGTAATAATGCTACTTGATTAGGGATGATGTTAACATTGCAGAAACATTAATCATTGGCAGCACAGCTTAAATTGATTTGTGAGCTTCATATGAATTGATCAGTCAGAATGAAACTGACATATAGCAGTATTAGTGTGATGCTATTCTATGCTCACAAACCAATGTGTATTATATTAAGTGATAAATTGTGACAGATGAAACAGCAAAATGTGTGACTTATAGAAGTGTGATTTACCACACAGATTGTTTATTATTTTGAGCCTTGCTGAAAGCTGCAGTGAGGCACCTGAGCTGCGCTGAGAACTCTTCGCCCCCAAGAGTCACAACAGGGGAAGCGAAGGTATCAAAAGAAATAGAACTTCACAAATGTATGGGCAGAGGACTATTTGGCGGCTGTACAAAGCTGCTTCGTAGAGGTACCATGTGGAACTGCCCAAGAAGTTCTCACCGACCGGGTAGAATGGGCCGTCACAACAGTTGGGATCAGAAGGTCTACCGCAGCCTGGCAGATAGTCCAGCGGAGCCATCTGGCCAAAGACCGTTTTAGTAGCCGGCCAGCCCCGTTTGTGAAAGTCATACAGGACATAACCACCTAAATCCGGAGAGTCCGTACGAGCTTCAAGGAGGCATCCTCCGATGTAAAATCCTTAACACGGAAAGAAGGGACCACGATCTCTTGACTGATGTGGAACCTGGAAACAACTTTAGGAAGGTAGCACAATCATGCTCGAACAACAGCCCTGTCCTGGGGAAAGAACAAAAATGGAGAGCGACAGAATAATATGCTCAAATTAGACACCCCCCAGGCAGAAGCCCTGGCAAGACGAAGACAGACTTCCAGGTAAATTAACGAATATCCACTGTCCGAAGGTTCAAAAGTTAGTGACTGAAAAGCTCTAAGAAAGCTCACAGACAAATTCCAAGGAGCCAAAACCTGAAGAAATGGAGGCTGTACCTGGGAGGGCACCCTGTAGGAAAGTCTGAACATTAGGCAACAGTGCAAACTGTCCCTGAAATAGCACAGGAATGGTTGAAACCTGTACCTTTAGAAAGGAAAGGTGGAGGACCAAATCCAGTCCTGCCTGCAGGAAAGATAGGGCTCGAGAAAGTCGTAACGACTTGGGATGAATGCTCCCAGCCGAACCCTGGACAAAGTAAGTCCTCCAAACCTGATGGTAAAACCTAGCTGCAGAGGGTTTCCGGGCAATGAGCCTAGTATTAATGACTGACCTAGAGAACCCTTAGCTCTCAGGACGGATATCTCAAAAACAACCCCGTCTAAGAGAGAGACGGACAGAACCAGATAAAAAGTACAGGCCCTGAGACAGAAGATCCAGCCACAGTGAAAGACAGAGGAGCATCGACGGACTCCCACAATCAGCCACAATGAACTTGGACGACTTTGTATATACACATCCCCCACCAGGACATAAAAATAAAACTGTACGCAATACATCCAAGGCACAGACCAATGGGCAATAATAGTGCTCAACAAACTAGCCCTAATAGAGCAGGAAGGAGTTAAATGTATACCAGACTAACTATAGTGAGGTATACATGGAGACAGGAGCCCGACTCTCCAGATATGTGTTGAGGCATGCATTGTGTAAATGGCTGCCCAGCGTTTCTCAATAGGAAGGGAGGGAGAGAGAGGGAGAATAATCACACTGGGACAGGCTGACTGCTGTGAGCTAGCATGCCCAGGTGTGAGAGGAGAGGACCAGTGTGTTACCCGATGCCCTTGTCATCTAGTGTGTGGAGTGGAGACAACCAGTACCACTACTAACATCGCTGGTGGTCTCAAGCAGGGAGCCGCGCTTACCTTCCCCCATTAGCGTCTGGCTGCTGGCTCCGGGCGTTGCACATTTCTGCACCTGGAGACTTGTGGCTGACATCAACGACCCAGTCGCCGGTGCTGTCGCCTCCGGCGCTGGGGTCGTTGGAGCGCCAGTGACTGTGCCTTATAGGACACCCTGCACTGCTTGCTCTTGTTGTAAATATATTAAAATAAACTAAAATAAAAAAGTTACAAGGGCCACTTAACAGCAGCCCCTGCAACATGGTGCCTCCAGCTCGGCACCAAACTTAAAACGGAGTTGCCTGTGGCTGAGAGTGTGTCATAGGGGTGAGGGAGCAGGGCTGATGGGTAAAAAGTTAACTATTTGGTGTCCAAACTCCTACTCACCAACCTATATCCAGCGTAAAGCATGTGTTCCCTATAGAGGAAGAGGAAAACATGTTTTTATGAGAGTGTATTTTGTACACATTTAGGTTTAATAAATCTTTAAATGCATGCACTATTAGTCATTATTCTTTGTTGCTGAATACGTTAGTCTGAATCCTCAGGAAATATATGGGAAAAGAAAGGTCTAACATTCAAATATAAAAGATCAGGAGTAAAGTTACTTGTTATAAGACTAAAACGACTTTTGTCCTATAAGTTCAATATCTATGGAAGGATCACATGACTCTGAATGCCACAGATATACAAGTGTTGAACATAACATTAATCAGTGCAGCCTCTTGGTGCATCTTAGTTGCATCGCACTGGAACTTAAAAGCCTTTTCGGCAAAAAAAAAGACGCCCGGCTCTAGCAGCCTCACAGGACCATGCGTGCCAAGAGGAGCTGTTTGGCGCGACTGCAGCAAAGACGAGTGAGGACACATTTGTAGGGTAGTCTCCAGCACTGACCTTAATATTATCAAGGTTTTACCATGCATACATAAATTGAAAGAGGATATATAATACCCAGTTCATTTAGAACTTTCAATTATTGAACAACCTCCTTCTTTACTCACTTTTCATGAGCTGTGCAGACAAGAAAATGAGGACTGTCCAATACAATAGCTTACATGTAAATAGTATTGCTTTTTTTTTTAAATATACAGAAAAAATATAAAAACCCAAGTATGCTCTGGAATTTATATTATTCTATAAGAGAAAATGACTGGATACCATGGCAATATGTGAATTAATACAGTTTACCAAAAAGTAAATAAAGCGGGGTCGTGGCTTAGCTAGGCATGGAGTAAGAAGCAGATCCCTTTGACTCCAGCCTAGTGATCCTGTGCCCACAGACCACTTCTTTGGCCGTTGTTTGCTGCCTCCGGAGTTCTACTTACCCCTGACGGGATCTCCAGCTGGCTGTTGGTCCTGTGCCCCTTCTTCTGCTGAGCTCCGGTCTCCGACCTGTGTGGGAAGCCATGGTGCCATCTTCGATTCAGCTTCCGATGGGGGCGCTATCTCCTCTGACCCCCCGGCTGCGGCGGTTACCTGGCACTCGGCTACCTGGTGGTCCTGTGTCCTTCCTCCTGGGAGTGCTGGGCTCTTACCTCCGGCTTATGCAAGACGCTGCGGCGCCATCTTGCTCCTGGCCTCCTGCAGCACAGCTGTCTTCTCTGACCTCCTGCGGCTTCCTTGACCCATGGGAACAGAGGGTGTCTGGCGGTGCTCCTCTCTGGCTCTCCTCGAAGTGCTCCTGATCCTCCTCGGTGGTTGTGATGTCCTTAGCCCCTGGAAGGCTGTGTGGTGGTGAGGTGATGCCATTTTGAGGCACGGGTATACACTGGCTTACGTGAAAATAGAATTGAGTGAGGAGATCACTCTTAGGGCGCATAAACAAGCTGCCACTAATGCTGTAAAAATTCCCACAAGAATATCACCACAACTCTTAAACAACACTAAAAAACAGATTTGGAATAGACAATATCTACGGCGCTAAAAAGAATAGAATATAACAAAACCACATCCCTTAAATATGGGTAATGTTCTCTTTAAGATGACTGGAATTAGTTTTTCTTCCAAATGCAGCTCTAAGTCAATACTCCACCATATGTATCGTTTTTGGAGGGTATATATAATAAGAAATATCTTATTATCAAAAAATCATCTATACAGGGATAGCATACCAAACCAAGGTATCTTTTGTTCTTGAAAAATAGAGAGAGGGTATTTGAAGTAGCGTACCCCAACTCACACTTTATAATTTGTGTTAAATCATATAAAGGTATCTTTCATATATGCAGATGAATGCGTACCTCCACTCACGTGTAGTGATATGTTGACACTCCTGTAAAAGTATCTTTATCTGACAATTTTTGGTCCTATGATGTCATCACCAATTATAAAGTGTGAGTTAGAGCTGCATTTGGAAGAAAAACTAATTCCAGTCACCTTAAAGAGAACATTACCCATATTTAAGAGATGTGCTTTTGTTATATACTATTCTTTTTAGCGCCGTAGATATTGTCTATTCCAAATCTGTTTTTTAGGGTATACACTGGCTGCTGCCTCTGGATTCTTGTGTACATCTCAGATGCCTGATGACCCTGTGAACTGTGCCTATCTCCTTGATTCCTGTGTATTACACAGTCTCTTGGATACTTAAACTGCAGATGTGGAGCCTGTCAGACACACAGCTACCTTTTTTCGTTGTGTCTCTCCTAATACCCTGTGCTGTGGGTGCCGATTGATACTTACCATACCTCCACTGTGGGCGCTGACTGATACTTACCATACCTGCACTGTGGGTGCTGACTGATACTTACCATACCTGCATTGTGGGCACTGATTGATACATACCGTACCTGGCTCCTTGCTGCACTGTACAGTCTCTGTATTTGCTAGTGTTTTACTTCCCTGATGGTGCGAAAGTTTCACTCCTCTGTGGCGGCTAAATTGGCAAAGTTTAATCGTGACAGTCTGGGCCCTTCCTCACCTGTACCTCCGTCACATTCAGTTTCTGATTCTGCACAGTCTTCACCTGATATGGCTGCATCAGCTGAAGTTACTCTGGAGACATTTTAACAGGCCATTACAGATTCTGAGAAAAGACTAGCAGACAGAATTGAGGAAGTTCACACTGATATCTCTCATATTTGCCAAGACATGCAAAACATTAGAGAGAGAATTGGGGAAGCGGAAACTCGGATATCTAATTTGGAAGATGCTAGTACTTCTGTTCCTGGGAGATTATCTTCTTTAGAATCTCAGTTGGCGGTATGTCAGCAGAAATTAACGGATATTGAGGGTCGTCTTCGCAGGAATAATGTTCGGTTTGTCGGTCTTCCTGAGAAATCTGAGGGCGCATGTCTGGAGCAATTCTTGGAATCCTGGTTGGTCTTCATCTTCGGTAGGGACTCTTTCACCTCTCAGTCTGCGATTGAGCGAGCCCACCGTATCCCTGCTCGCCCTCTTCCCCCTGGAGCACAGCTACGGACTTTTATTGCCAAGATTCTTCATTATAAAGGACTGATATCATTCTTCGCCTTGCCAGATCCAAAGGTCCGTTGGAATATAATGGTCATAAGATTGGAGTTTACCAGGACTTTTCTACAGAGGTCCAAAAATCCTACACAGTTTCTACAGGTGAAACGTTGGCTGAGAGATCTTCAGTTGCCTTATTCTATGCTTTTTCCTGCTCGGCTGCGGGTCGTGGCTGGGAATCGCACCCATTTCTTTGACTCTCCGCGTGAGGCCTCCACCTGGATTGACCTACAAGCGCTGGATCGTGCAGCTCCGCCATGAGGGATATTAATATATTTGATTATTCTATTTTCAATATTTTGAGTGCTTTCTCTCTGTGATACTGTAGTGTCTTCTTCACTATTTTCACCGAAGTTCTGTGTATTATGTTTATTTCTATAATGGGGGAGTTCCTAAAGTAAGTGTGTGCACTTGTTCTATTCCTGCTTGGAAGTTTTCTAGTGGTTTAGATCTGTCTCCGCTGGGGACATCATGTCCTTTGAGTTGCAGGTTTAGTTGCCCTCACTGATCTGAGGGTTTTGTTTCGTTTTTTCTCTTCTAGGTTAGTATTTTTGGGCCTAGGCGTACCCAGAGCCGGCCCTAGCTAATTTGGTGCCCTAGGCAAAATTTTGGCTGGTGCCCCTAGCAGATACCAATGCCTCCCTCCCGCCGCGCAATAATGCTAAAAACCCTCGCAGCCGGGAGAGGGCGGTGATGCGATTCGCGCTGAATCGCGTCATTGTGGCCCCGCCCCCTGCTTCACAATGCTGAAATTAACATTTAAACTGTGTGATGGCTCTATTTGTATAATGTCACAGTATATACATATGCTCCATAATACACATGCTGTGACACAGTACACACATATGTATCTTTAACTGAGAACAGGGACATTCTTTGTGCTGGAGAAGCCTCTGAGAATGGAGACCAGATCAGTCCTTGAAGCAGTCCAACAGGACCAGGAAATGTCATATCTGCAGAACATCATGGCTCATAGTCCTGCAGCTGGCACTAAAGGCTCTGCACCTACCATACAGCACACACAGTGCACATTATTATTATAGCACATGACAGAGAGCCCTCCTCTGCACCCTGGCATAGGACTACAGTAATGTCAGCCATAGAAGAACAACAAACTGGGAATTCAGGCAGCTTTTGGAACATTGTGCATGTGTAGGCAAGTGTCCCTTCCTTGCAGCATTCTCTTATCTCCCCCCTGCCCATAAATAAAGCTGTCAAGAAGATCTGACAGTTCTGCTACAATACATTTAACCCCCTCTGCACCCCCTTAGAGTGCAGTTCTATTAACCCACCTTGCACTGTGTGGTCTTTCCAGACCGTCACACATAACAGACCTCTGACATCCCGCACACAGCCTCCTATTCTCATACAGGACAATATAAGTTGTTGCTGGTACCTGTATAATGTAAGTTGTTGCTGGTTGCAACAGCTGGCACAGTGACTGAAATGCATGCCCATTTCCCCAGGTAGCGAGGGGGTAAATTAGGGGCAGTGGATACACTGCATCACAAAAGCAGAAGCAGCAGCAATTTCCCCAGCAGTACTGCACTCCACTCACTGTTTAGCCGGGAAACTGGGGCCCTCGAGGGGGTTGCTGAAGAACAATGCACTTCCTTGTAAGATGCATGAATCCTGAAGAGTACAGAGAGGAGGAATTACCCTCAACACCCCCCCTCCACTGGCCTGATGAGAGAGCTGAGCTCCTATCAATCTCTACAGCAGCCAGCAGAGCCATGGAATGCCCCCAGGAATTCCAGATGCCCTAGGCATTTGCTTAGAATGCCTATGCCTAGGACAGTCTCTGGGTGTACCTGTGTTGGTGTAGGTATGCAGGGTGGGGGTGGTTGTATTTACTTTGTTTGATTTTATGCGACTTTTTATGTACTGTGAAGAATGGCTGGTGGAGCACTCTAGGATGTATGCATGGTATTTTTTGGCCTATCTGGGGTTTTGGCACATTGTTTATCCTGTTTTATGGTACCTCTTATTGATGTGCTAAATATTTTTTCCTGGAATGTGAGGGGCCTAAATGATAGGTTAAATGTTCTCTAGTTCTGCGTCAAATTAAAGCTCAGACCTCTGGAATAGTTTGTTTAATGGAAACACGTTTAATGGGTAGTCGTATCCTGTCACTTAAAAAACCCTGGGTGGGCTGGGCCTTTCATTCCACTTTTCACTCACATTCTAGTGGGGTCTCCTTACGGATTCACAAATCGATGTGTTTTACCTGTAATAAGGTGCAGATAGATCCTCTGGGTCGATATGTTTTTCTTGCAGGAACTTTTCATGCCTCTCCCGTTACTCTGCTAGCCATTTATATATACCTCCCCCTTTTAATTCAACTATCCTTGCCAAGGCCAGTGACTTTGTCTTGGAATTTCCCAATATTCTCATTGTTTGTATCGGAGATTTTAACAAGCTATTGGATAAATCTCTCGATAGGTGGAGGGAGGGTCAGAAGGGGGTCCGACCCCCTTTACGCATTTAATTACGGAGATGGGGTTGGTGGATGCCTGGCGTCAGCGTTTCCCTCAAGCCTATTGTTACTCATGTTATTCTGGGTCCCATAAAGTGTTTTTGCGGATAGATATGGCTTTTGTATCGCGTAGTTTACTTCCCTCTATTGTTAAGCTAGACTTTCTCTAGGGGTGTCTCAGATCATTCCACTTTACTGCTATGCTTAGACCTGAAATTTCCCAGGGGTGCTCCTTTTTGGAAACAATCCTTTTTGGTTAATGCAGATGGGGACAGCTTCTGAACTCCTAGCAGCATGGCGTGAATCTTTTTATATATATTTATATACGAACTCTGCTTTTCTAGTTTGGGATGCCTTCAAGGCTTTTTTGAGGGGTTCTCGGATATCTAGGATTGCACAGCTTAAAGCCTTTAATAAAAAGCGTGAGGTAAAATTGGAGTCTAAATGTGCAGAACTTGAAGCGATTTACCTTGCTAGCAGTCTTTCTACTGATAGTGGAATGGCTTATTGTACACAAACAGTTGACTGATTTTTTTTTACTGGACAAATCTAAACGACGCCTGCTGTTTGCTTCGCATTACTATTATATTCAAGGGGATCGCACTGGCAGATTATTGGATCATTTAGCTAGAGCTGATTTTTCCTCTACCACTGTGCATAGACTGAAATATTCTGCTGGGATTCTTCATGAGGATAACCCCTTCTATTGCTACTGCATTCTCCACTCATTATGCTGATGTTTATAAATCCAGGGCGCATTATTCTTATTCTGAACTGTCATACTACTTAGATCAAATAAATTTTACCTGTCCTGTCTACTGAGCAACAACATATTATAGATTCCCCTATTACACTAGAAGAGGTGGAGGATGCCATCAAGTCCTTCCCTAACAATAAAGCTCCTGGGGTTAATGGTCTCCCTAACGAATTATACAAGACCCATGTGAGTTTTTTCGCTCCCCAGCTGTTGGAGATATGTGGGCATTTCAATAAGATCGGTTCGCTCCCTCCCTCGTTGGCTATAATTATACTGAACCCAAAGCCCGGTAAGGAGCCACTATACCCTGATTCGTATCGTCCTCTTTCACTGCTATCATCGGATATTAAAATATTGGCAAATATTCTGGCTTCTCGGCTTAATACAGTGGTTCTTGAGATTGTCCACACTGACCAGATTGGCTTAATGCCGGGAAGGTCAACTACCATTAATCTGAGAAGGGTATTTACCTATCTGCAGGTGGCTGGTAGGGAAATGGATGATGCGGTTCTTGTGTCCCTGGATGCAGCACGTGCATTCAATTCTGTGGAGTGGCCTTTTCTCTGGGAGGTTCTATCTAGATTTGGAATGGAATCTTAATTCCTGACATGGATTAAACTTTTATACTCTTGCCCGGCTGCCAGAGTCAGTGTGAATGGTTTTGTTACGAATACTTTTCAATTGGAAAGGGGGACTAGACAGGGATGTCCACTGTCCCCTTTACTGCTTGCCCTTGCTATAGAGCCCCTGGCCAGTGCTATTAGAGCCTCCTCTCTGATTTCTGGTTTCAAAATCATGGACAGAGAGGAAAAAAAAATTGGTCTTTATGCGGATGATGTGATTCTGTTTCTGACAAATATGCAGAACTCTTTGCCCGCGCTCCTCAAATTAGTGGAATTTTTTTTTATTCCAGCATTCGTATAAATTGGGACAAAGCTAACATATTTCCTTTTTTCCCTGATACCCTACCTACACGTACGTACAATTTTCCCCTTAGATGATGAACTCAATTTAAAAACTAAATCTCAGATATGGCGAATACTCCCTCTCTCAGTAACCGGTCATATAAATCTTATTAAGATAGTTATTCAACCCAAATATATATATATATATATATATACACACACACAAAATTATCCGGTGTATATCCCTTTATCCCAGTTTAAAATGATTTCCAGCTGTATTACTTCATTTATTTGGGGAAACGAGGCTCCACGTATAACTTATAAAACACTGTCGGCCTCGAGGGAAGGGTGGACTAGCGTTGCCTGATTTATATCTTTATTACCTAGCTGCTCAAATGTCCCAGTTGAAAGAATGGGTTACTCCTATAGATCAAGGGGACTTTCCCTTAGCTCTTCTTGCAAAAGCGGGCATGAAGTTTTCTCCCTTAGATTATATGTCAACAACCTTTTAACTCTGGCAAGGGTGTGTATTGCCCGCACGTGAATGGCCTCTGATCTACCCACCTTTGCACCCTGGGTGGCCTTGGTTAATTTCACGACGTCTCACTAACGTTATATGTACCAGAAACGTAAATTTGATCAAGTTTGGTCCCTGTGGCAGAAATCCCGCTATGCTCTCCCTGTTTGCTAGTGACTAGGATTTCTTAGTTCTTGTGTTTGGAGTGTCTCCGTCAGCCCTTCATATACAACTGAATCTATTTAAATATTTACACTTGTCTATATTATATGCAAGATTGATAATGTGAATGTTAAGTGTTTGTATTTGTTTTTATAATCTGTCTTATATTATGTACTGTAGAACTACTGTACAAAAAAATCTGTTGGAATGTTGGCTACCTTGCTGCTGTACTGATTTCTATGTATTGCTGTATGCTATTGGTCGCATATTTCTTAATTGTATTTGTTTTTCTTTTTCTATTTGCTAAAAGAAATAATAAATATCTGTTTAAAAAAAAAGTAAAAGCGAATAAACTAGGCTGATGGTATTAAAAAGACAGATAACATAAAAACACTTACAAACATATCAATTAAAAGTAAAATTAAAACAATGCTTGTAATTTTACTTCAGTATACCATAGTAACATCTGACAAATAGGGTCTAAAAACACTGAAGCAGCAAACTTTGTGAAAACGAATACTTGAGTTATTCTCAAAATTTTGGCCATGGCTGTAGTACTGAAGGAGAAATACAGTTTTTTGTTATTAGTAGCCCTCTTATTCAAGACAGTTTGTACTGTGTTTAGTGTTTTTATAAGAAATTACTCATGAAGTCATTAGTCCATGAAAGGATTTATGACTTTTTTCCTTTACAGTAATGTCACATTGGTCACTACAAAATTAAAAGAAGTGTGACCAAATTAATTACATATTTAGAAATGTCCCAGTTCCTGCACTGTGCAGTCAAATGAAAAAAAAACAAAAAAAAACTCAGATTAAAAAGTTTAAAAATGATAACCTCAAAACTATTATACTAAACATATTGGGGACAATCCAATTAGGTGCGAGTTGGGTCCTGCGAACCATACTTAGTGAACCCACAGGACGAATTTCAGTTGTAATCCAATTTCAAACTTGCATTGTTTTTTGAGCAGTTTTTTAAGTTTTTTTGTGCAAACCCCCTGAGCAGGTGAAAAGGTGAGAAAACTCTTTTTAAGGGTAAAAATGTTGGGACAATGCAGAACCTCTGGTACACTCCTCCAACTGCACTTTGGAAGGGTTTAACTAGCATAATTTGGCCAATAAATAAATTTTCAAATGAATTTCTCTAAAAAGCTCAATAAAAGGGTTAAATGATATGTTGAGGTGTAAATGGTGTTGTATTGATGGGAGAGGGGTTTTTGAACTTGCAGATGGGAGTTAAAAGCAGTTATTCCACCTTTTTACAAACTTGTATAAAACACTGCAAAATTACTGCACAAGTATTTTACTGTAGCCCAAAATGCTAGAATGGCTTTTAAAGAAAAACACTTCCTATCATTTTTCAACCATTAAAAATTGCAAAAAACTATTTTAACGCCTTTAAAGAACCTCCAGTACTTTCCTTATGGCCACTAACAGTTTTTATATTTATCTCAGTTGCCAATTTTTTTTGGGTCCAGGATAGTTTGCCTACTTTTTCATGCTCTCCCAGTTCGCTTTTTGTACCTCGCTGCGAGTGGCGTGAATTGGCATTTGTATTTGGATCTTGCGTTTCTCAGGAGCGTGCATTAGAGCGAAGTTTCATGAAACAAACTGACATTTGCATAGTCGCACCTAATTTGATTGAGCCCATAGAATAGAATAAATCTCTTCATTAAGTGTAATAAAAAAGCCAAAATAAGATTTAAAAATATGTCGGGTAGGTGGTGATGGTGGCATGGGTCTACCCAACCTGATGTTGTACCCACACCAGAGCAGGGTGAGCTTCACTGGGCCTTACTTGCCCAGACAGGCTTTAACTTAACACCATTTGTAGTTTCTGTTTACAGAAAATTCTGCTGGGTGCTGTCTACCCACCTCCCAGTACATGCAAGAAAACTTTGGAATTGTGCATAGAGCATTGCTGGGGGTGAGAGGCTAGATCCACTTTTGGGGTAATATCAAATTTCCAGAACTGATGCTACTAGAGGGGAGCACACTGTAAATTAGGGGTGGGCAATAAGCTGCCCCCCAGATGTTGTAAAAGTACACATACCAGCATGCCCTGCCAGTTTTGCTATTTGGCCATGCTAACAATGTTGCGATGCATGCTGGTATTTGTAGTTCACCAACAGCTGGAGGGCCGCTTATTGCCCACCCCTACATGTAGCTGATGCACGACATTGCTGCTATAGGTCAGCTGTACACAGATGGCACTTTGAAGACATTCAAACAAATTAGATTAGACTACGGACACCCTCGGTCTGCCAATCAATTAAGAAGTGAAGAGGCGGGGATGCATACACTATCATCACTTTTTACTAATGTCAGCATATACTAAATTGCTGCTACACAGTTTAGGGTTAAGGCAAAGCCTCATTCTCAGAAATCCCCCTTGTGAAAGCATACTGGAATGTGACTTGGCACATGCCTTCATTTACAATATGTGCACACCATGTACAATGGTGTGCAAAATACAACTTAATTCATCTAAACTGCACAAAATCAGAATAGTGGCCATTTCCCAATGCAAGATCTTTGAGGTTTTACATCTGATAAGAACCCAAATAGTGTTATTGCAGATTTTACTAAAGTACATTTTACCACTAGGGAGAGTCTTTAATGAATACTTTAGTAATAGAAGCACATCTCATTAATAATCAGTCAAGCACTAAAATTAAGAATTCACACTCACCAAGTAGGCTGTTAGGTGATCTATGCCAGTAAGATGGTTCTTCATATTGCTGCAGGTTCCCTTAACCATGCATAAGTTACATGTGAAAATGCATTCAGTAGATCCCTTCAAATTAAGTGCCACCAAATAACGCAGACCTGGAAGAGAGAGAAAATTAAGAAAAAAAAATGATAGAGCATGGATGATTGAATTAGGATGTGAACCAAAGCATTTCGCTATCCGCACCAAAAGAAAAAAATCAATGGATAGAGAGAGCAACCTAAATCACTGCATATATACCCAGTGAACTGACTAGTTACTCAATATTTTATAAATTATCTCAATTGCAAAATGGTAACTGATATGACAAGTAAATATGACTGCCATCTGTAGAAATTTTTAAAACCGGTTCAATCACAAATAAATCAGTATTGTAACAGGCTGATGGAAAGGCAAATAAAGATCTAAGCCACATGCAAATAATGTCCACTTTGTAAGCAATTTTAAGTGCCCACCAATTAGAATACTTGTTTTGGGGTCCCAAAATACCTTTTTTGTGGTTGAATTAACCACGGATCTGGCAAGTATGTTTTCCAAATAATGCACAGAAACGGTCAGTTTTTTTTATAATTAAATTAGGTCAACGACATAAATTTAACAGATCCAACAACTTTTTATAAAATAAAAACTAAAATGTAAAATTTTATTTTGAAACAATTTTTTTTTTTCAAACGTAAAAAACGAATGCCGATATATCGAAGATTGATAATTGGAACATCACGACTTTACATTTCCCCAGCGGTAGTTCCTCTCTACAACGTCCAGTTTGGGGGTGCTGCCCGATCACTGGGGGACACAGCTTTTTTCATATTAGGTCACAACATATAACCATTGTTTACTAATACAATTGATTGTCAAACTAACTATTCAGGTTTATCATATCATAAGATAGAAGCATTTGTTCTTCATGAAGCTATATACCAGTTAATCATACAGTTCTTGTGTGTGCCATTTTCTTTTTGGGATTTAGTTTATTTTTATGCAAGACAAAAAACATTAACAAAATACATATATAAATAAAAAAAATAAAAAAAAGACACAAAAAACACTAATATCACTTATTGAAATATATATGTGCTTACTTGTTGGAGATCACCTGTAGAACATCCTTAAAGTACTTTGATAATGTCTAGTCAAGTATTTTAGTACACAGAAGAAAATAAAACAGGAGATGGAGGAGTACTCTTTTTGGATTGTGTTGCTTACTTATTATTCTTTTTTGGTTTCCATCACTAGCCATATGATGTGCTGTTGCTCTCATTACTAGACTTGTGTTACATGTTGATTGTCTCTAATATTATATTACTCTTGCCATTTGTTGAGGAGTTATGGCTCTTCATCACTCCTTAATATTTAACTGCCTTATATGTATGTACTGTTTCTAAATGTACTCAGTTTCTATTTGCACTGTTGTATGCATTGTATCTATTTCAATAAAGAACAAAAGAAATAAAAACGTTTTTTTTTTTAAAAAGGACCATAAAACATAAAATGTAATGATTCAAACAGAAAAGTTGTTAAAACTAAAACTACAACTTACCAACAAGAGAAATCTTTCGATTTGGATCGGTAACAAAATCAAGCAAAGCAATTCCCTCTGAAAAGAGCAAAGACTATACATTATATTGACAGACTCGGGGTATCCATGCACAGCAGTAGTGTAAAGCAAGTATCAGATTAGAACTTTGGCACATATAATAGAGAAAAGAGGAAGTATCGATCCCGGAATGCATGTGCCGGCAGGATAGATTTAAAATCAGCATGTTTATACAGATGTGTCAACATACATCTTACCTCCGTGCGCTACAACTCACATTAAACAATGTCGCACAGAGTGACTTTTCGTGCAACTTTTTACCTTCAAATGCGTATTTTTCGTAAAGTGATGCGCAGGCAGCTTCTGCGGATTAAAAATATATGTGGCATGCCTATATTGTGTGTGTGACACTGGTTATATCTGCATGTGAATTACTACGTCACAGCCACTGACACGAACATAAACTTTCATATACAAATAAACCCGCAGTTGCACACAGAATAAGACGCATTTGAAGGTAAAAACTCGCACGAAAAGACGCTCTGTGCTACAGAGTCACACCACGGCATTGTGCGACAAGAAGAGCTGTTTACCACGTAAGGAAGTAAGATGTATTTGTACTGGCTATCCAGTTAACGTGTAATACAGCCTAGTGCATCATTAGAAGTCACCATTGGTCGCTCCTTCGAAACTTGCACCAGCAAGTATGGCCTCCAAACTGAACAATTAAATGTCTGTGTATGTAAACACGCCCGTGACACTCCCATGACCCGCCCATAACACATACCATCTCTGCGTGTCTGTTTAGCCACCTCCGTCACCAATAACATTTACAAAACACTTTTGTGCGCGTACGTCTGAAATCGCAACTGCGACTCTGTACGGACACACTTGGGAAGCATGCATGGTGCGACTTAGACACATGCGCAGTAGCAAAACATTGCTGAGCTCTGTTAACATCAGCATTGCATGCAACTCTCAATCAGGTCCAATGACTGATGTTACACTCATGCGATTCCTTAAACTAGGATGAAACTATGCCGCTCAAAACCAATTAGGTTTCATAGATGTTCAGATATACAATATTTTCATTTGTGCAAAGCTTTTCAAATATAGTTTGTGTCCTGCAGTACACTCAAACAGGTATACACAATATTTGCTACTAGTAGTCTTGGCATTTTTACTTTTACATATTTTACATATGGCACATCGTCTATCTCTAAAATCCAGTAGATATGTTTCTGATTTTTGGGGGGCAGAAACCATGTGTAAGGGATCATCCTTACCCTCGTTGCTGGCACCATACTGCTGTGTCTTGGTGGGAGTGCACTGTTGGTGGGGCTCCCAGCGTGGTGGTGGTCTCAGGGGGTTGGAGCTCCGGCAGCGCTCCCGTCGGCTCCGGACACTGGGCGCCATGAAGGTCCCGGTCAGCTGACAGCTATTCTCCATAGGCTGCCAGGCTAATGTCCACCTGACCGCACTGACAAATCACCGCGTGACCCAGGGTATAAATATCTTTCTCTGGCAGCATTCTGTGCCTGAGCTTCATCGCTACTAGACGTCCATCCCTGGCTAGCCGTCTGTGGTTCAACTGCTGATTCCTACTGTGTTTCCAATCAGGCTCCAGTGTGTGCTATTGTCTGGTCCCAATCCGGCTCCAGTTTGTGCTACAGTGTAGTCCCAATGTGGCCCCAGCCTGTGCTACGTTCCAGTTCCAATCCGGCTCCAGTTTGTGCTATAGTTCGGTCCCAATTGGTGTTACATTTCGGTTCAAGTCCCAGTTTCTTTCCAATGCACCTCTCTCCCAGTACTGTCCTGCTGCATAACATCATATACGTTCTTCATATATGAGGAAGAGTTACATACGCCCTTCCCTACTCCAAACCTCGGAAGCTATCTCTGAACAGATAATAAGGTCTCTTCCGTGAAGTCCAGAACCCCCCAGTCCTGACACCATGCTGCGAACTAGATGACTCTTTAGGCACTCGGCTTTCCTATAAATAAAAACTGGCTTGGGAGAAATAGAATCATTTACAACCGAGTCATTATATAGTAATCCCTAGTGTTGCCACTATGGTGCTTTGGTAGAGCACTGATCCCTGAGCATTTTGCGAATGTAACCATGCACATTTTCTGAAGTGTCATGCTGATTGGATAATTGCCCAGCTCTTCCAGGCAGCTCCGGACTCCAGACTAGTAAGCTTGGGGGACTTGGTGGAAAGAGGAATCACTGAGGTTTGATACTATATATGTGCTGTAAGGAGGTGCTAAGGGCTCATCTCTGACTGCATCCCATACTCTGTGCATCTGCATAATCCCACAGATCACAGATTGCATCTCTGCATCCCTCTGCCTACAGGCTGCACTTTGCGTCTTTGATATCCTCTATACTGGAGTGCTGCACACAGGTTTGTCTAGTTACTTTGTGGGACAATCTGATGGCTATGTATGGGGCTTGGGGTGTGGTTTTGATGGTATTCTACTTGTTGTGAGGAGCACTAAAGGGGGATGTGAGGTGGTCATCACAGTGATCAGCAACCTGTCCGAAAAACATCCTAGAGTGAACACTAGGGGGTAAATGTAATAGCCTGCAAACTGCAGACCGACAAGTTCCCTGTGAATCAGGCCAATGTTTTAAAGTAACAATATTTTAAAAGTCAAAGCCCACCTGATTTTGCATGTTAAATCATTGCTACTTTAAAACATCGACTGTCTACATTTCACAGACTATTACATTTTCTCAAAATCCCCAATGTTTTTTGGTAACATTTTCAATCTCTTTGCAATATTTGTTGAACTTCACAATTAAGGGAGTAATTATACCATGGCTGCAGTCAGTGGATTCTCTTATAGCATTTTTATCTAGAAGAATTTGATCCCTATCCATGGAGGTCAACTTTATTCATGGCTTCATTTATAGTTATCGGCTTATATGTGTACTTTACAGTGCCTTGCAAAAGTATTCACCCCCTTGGCTTTTTACCTTTTTTGTTACATTACAACCTGTAATTTATTTATATATTTTAATCTGAATCTTATGTGATGGATCTGCACAAAATAGTCTAGTTTGGTGAAGTGAAATGAGAAAATATATATAAAAAAAGAATCTCTATAAACAAAATTCTGAAAATTGGCATGTGTATATGTAATCACCCCCTTTGCTATGAAGCCCCTTAAAAGTTCTCGTGTAACCAATTACCTTCAGAAGTCACATAATTAGTGAAATGAAGTCCACCTGTGTGAAATCTAAGTGTCGCATGATCTGTCAGTATAAACACACCTTTTCTGAAAGGCCCCAGAGGCTGCAACACCACTAAGCAAGAGGCATTACACCATGAAGACCAAGGAGCTCTCCAAACAAGTCAGGGACAAAGTTGTTAAGAAGTACAATTCTGGGTTGGGTTATAAAAAAAATATCCAAATCTTTGATGAAACCTGTTTCAGTCTGCCTGTGATTTGAGACTGGGACTGAGGGTCATCTTCCAGCAGGACAATGACCCGAAGCATACTGCTAAAGCAACACTCGAGTGGTTTAAGGGGAAACATTTAAATGTGTTGGAATGGCCTAATCAAAGCCCAGATCTCAATCCATTTGAGAATCTGTGGTCAGACTTGAAGATTGCTGTTCACAAGCGTAAACCATCCAACATGAGGGAGCTGGAACAGTTTTACCTTGAGGAATGGGCAAAATGTGTCAAGCTCAGAGACTTATCCAAAGCGACTTGCAGCTGTAATTGCCACAAAAGGTGGCTCGTCAAAGTACTGACGGAGGTGAATACAGGTTGAGTCTCCCATATTCAAATATTCCGAAATACGGAATATTCCGAAATAAAGAATATTTTTAGCATTACTGAAATAGTGAAACCTTTGATTTTTGATGGTTCAATGTACACAAACTTTGTTTAAGGCACAAAATTATTAAAAATAAAGTATAAAATTACCTATAGGCTGTGTGTATAAGGTATATATGACATATAAATGAATTTCATGTATCTACACAAACTTTGAGCCACAAAATTATTGAAAATATTGTATAAAATAACCTTCAGGATGTGTATATAAGGTGCATATGAACCATAAATGCATTCTGTGTTTAGATTTGGGCCCTATTCCTAAGACATTTCAAAATGGTATGCAATTATTCCAAAATACGGAATATTCCGATATCCAAAATACCCTTGGTCCCAAGCATTTTGGATATGGGAGACTCAACCTGTAGTTATACACGCTGAAGTTTACTGTTATGTTGTCCTAAATATTGTTTGATTCACAATATTAAAAAAAAAAAAAAAAAAAAAAAACAACTTCATAGTTGTAGGCATGTTCTGTGAATGAAATGAAGCACACCTTCAAACAATCCATTTTAATTCCAGGTTGTGAGGCAACAAAACATGAAAAATGCAAAGGATGTGAATACTTTTGCAAGGTACTTTATATGACAAATTTGTTGCTACAGTTTCTCGAAAAAGGAAGAGCCCATATTTATCCATGGCATAAAACTTGAAAGTAACAAAGCTAATTGGCATCCATCATTGTTTATTCCATATTTAATAGAAATCAGACTTTGCATTTGATTTTTGATTCAACAGAATATTTTAAATTATAAAAGAATACAAAAATAAAAAAAGGCACGGACAAAAATTATGAGAAGAGAAAGGGCGAGTGCGCGAGAGAGCATGCGCAAGAGAAATAGAATATAAAAGAAAGACCATCCAGAAGGTATATAATGCAGTCCCTTCTCTTCCCCAGTGTCGTAATGATTTTGCAAGCTGTATCAGAAAATAACAGTGGGACATAAGGGCTGCCACAGAGTTTTGCAAAAAAATCGTAATTAGCGTTTTTCTTCTTCTTTAATACTCCTTTACAATAGAACACACCAAAGCAACAAAATGAAACTGAGCCACATGTGCTGCATAATCAACCATCTGTTTAAGTAGCTGTATTTAGGTGGCTGTGTGATCAAGTCTCTGAAACGGACAGTCAGTATAGGACAATGGGCCTAATTCTGATTTTAACACAGCAGCATCTATTGGGGTTGCCAATCTGTGAGTTTATGTAAATGGCCAACAAACTTCTTAACTTGTGTAAATTTGTGCGGCCGAATGTGCAAGGACAGACGCCCACTGTTTCTCTGTCTGACCGCAGCCTCCTATGCTTGCGACTAAGTCTGAATGTAGCCGCTTGCATTTTCATGCCCGCGACACTTCCATAATATGCCCACTACTAGCCGGTATACGTTCAGGATCCCGACAACAGGGATTCCGACGTTCACAATGCCACAATACCGACACTTATCGGAATACTAGCACAGACATCCCAACCACCGGGATCTCGAAGGTAAGTACCAGGGTTAGGCACTAGGGGGAAGGAGAGGTTTAGGCACTAAGGGGGAGGTTAGGTTTAGGCACCGGGAAGGGTAGGGTTAGCATACTTACAGCCGTCGGGATGGTAACCTGGTCGGGATGCCAGCGTCAAGATTCTGACTGTCGGGATCCCGTGGGCCAGCATCCCATACCCAACCCCTACTAGCTACCACCCGAGAACACCCATCACTTGTTCTCCACCTTTCTGATACCATAAGAATCAATCACAACAGCACTTTTTTGCATACTCTAATGCGGATTTCAGAAGTTTTTGCACATACACTGTTACAAATAATCACTCAACCACGTGAACATCGGCATTGTGTCATTCTCAATATATGAACTTGATCATGATTAGAAAATGTATAGATTGATGTACATCCTGCTGCCTTGTAAAGCTTTTACCAATGCCTGACTCATTTTTACCCTAGATGTTGCCATAGCTTCACAGTTGAGTGGGCTCTTACTATTTGTTGCACCTTATACCAACTTTTCTTGGATGCCTGTTCTCTAAAGCATCTGGAAATGGCCTGACTATAAAGGACATGGTCTCTGAAATCCTGTTGGAAATATGAGTAACTGTGGTGAATCCTCTTTATGAAGAGAACAGGCAACCGGTTTCCAACATAAAGTACTCAAAGCTGATATTAGTACAAAACTTATGCCGAGTCCACAATGTACAAAACACATTTTTAGAATAGTTGCTTTAGGCGACTTGGGATGCAGAATTGGATAATGGCGCAGGAAGACCTGGTAAATGTGGCAGACGCCAAAGCTTTTCCAGGCTAAAATAGAAGCACTGCTAAGAAATAATCTGCTTCTTTCTTGACCTTCCATAGAATAAGGGGAATGTAAGGAAAAAGAAAGCACGCATACCTTAGTTTAAAGTTCCATGGAATCAAGAGTATTTTTTTTTTTTTTGTTCTGGTATCCCAGGGATAGGAATAAAACATTATTACCTTAAAGCCAAATTCAGCAGTACACACTAGTGCACTGCTGACCGCAGATTCCCGATGTTTGGTTATCTGAGCATGTGCCTGACCGCATCCGCAATTCCGCACGCAGTCCGACAGCAAACTGTCAGTGAATGACAATCTGCTGTTGTTTCTAGGCGGGGAAGGGCGGCGACAGCCTCAGTTTCCCAAAACGGAGGCGTGTGGCCAGGATCTCATTCGGCTGCTGGTGATTTCCAGGTCTCTTTCACTCATCTGCGGCAGCTGGCGTGCATGACCCCAGGGTCACTCGCCCGGACGATGGTAGCACCTCCTGCTGCATTTCCATATTACAGCTTTTGCTGCTGCTACCATGTTAGCAGCTGCGGTAGCACATCCGCAGGCCCTTAGTGTTTGAAGATGTGAACATCTGATCTACTTGAGAAGTCCAAACTTCTTTACTACCCATTATAAAACTGGACATTATATTGACTGAGATAATTCTGCTCTCTTATTGTCTTTGCCTCCAACATGCAAACAGAGAGGGACAAACATTTCCTTCTGCCCATACCATAATTGGGGATACGTTGGCCATCATGGCTCTGCTTTTATTTAACTTTGGCAATTTAGGGGAAAACAAAAAAACTGCTGTCCGGATGTCAGAAAATATCTTCAGAAATTTGCGAGAGATGAAAAATGCTGAATCATATGCCATACTGCCCTCATATCCAGAATGCTTGCATGCAATAATTTTTCACTCTAGACCATACTCTTTCTACCACTTCTGGAAGTAGATGAGCGTCTCAAACTTTGGAGATGGAGTCTGTAAAGATGGTCCAAACACACCGAAGTAGTGCTCCAGAAATCTCTACTGGATGACGTTCTGAGATCAGGCTGGAAATTCAAGTGCAGGACGAACACTGGAATGAGACACTAGGATTCAGTACTCAGGGGAGGTACTGAGTACACACTGGTGAATTACGCTGGGAATAAACACTGGAAGATTGCACGTGGAGCCTGGACGATGCAACAGCAACCATCAAGAAAATAGTGAAGTTGATCAGGCTACTTCCTGTTACCTGGAGTCCTGCTATAATTTCAGCTGAAAACGGACAAGGCTGAGAGACTGTCATGTGATTCAAACAACATGGCTGCGCCCATGACTGCCGCCGCAGGAACTCCGATATGAAAGAGCGTGGAAGTCACCTGGGCCCCGGGGAGAATACTCAGCATGAAACCTACCGCTGCACGTGACGTCCCACCGCGCTCGCAAGTGAGGGGAAGCCGGGGCTGTGGTAACAGCCGATCCTGACAGTTATCACTTTGTCTATTCTGTGTCTGGCAAAAAGGCTCCAATTTCCCTGATACAAGAGTGTGATCCAGAAAAGGCCATACCAGGATTCCTTGTTTACCGAGAGCAGTCATATGAACTATGAGCACTTTGGTAAAGTACTTGGAGAAGTGGACAGTCTAAACAGGAAACACGTGAAATGGTGGTCAAACAAAAAGAATTTGAGAAACTGATGTTGAGCTACAACAGGGATGTGGATATAAACATTTTGTAGATCTGTTGAGGTAAGGAAAGCTCTTTACTGTCTGCAGAATGAGATGTACTGAGTCCATTCTAAAGACTTACAGAAATAATTCGACTGAACCACCTCAGATCCAGAACTGTGTTCACTCAACTGAGAGACATGAAAAAGACAAAAGGGAAGGAGAAATCGCACTATTGAACTTTTGGGGGGATTTGTTTTTCCTGTTTCAATCTACTTGATAAAGGAATTAGCTCACATGTTATGGTTGCCATCTTTGCAGAAACCTGTCACTTAGGCACCATCAACCTTTTATAGGGATCCCAATATTTGGAATTCACCATTAAGCAATGCATTCACAGTGCTGATAGCTAGGAGTGAACCAGAGCACTCAGAGAAAACCCAACCAACATAGGGAGAACATAAAAACTGAAATCATTTATACCCCTTTTCCACCACCACAAAAATCTGGATTATTGCTGTGTCAACCCGGGTCTCAGCTCAGTGGAAAAGGCTCCTAGGAAAAGATTCCGGGTTGACTGACCCTGCATTTCTTACCGGATCCCAAGCAGGGTTTTACGCGTATAAGACCCAGGTAAGGCTCAATGGAAACGAGTATCCCGGGATGGATATCTGACCCGGGTCCCAATCACAGCATAGGGAGAGCTATATTTACTGGCACTTGGAGATGATGTAATCTCCACTGGTGAATTACGAGTACACACTGGTGAATCAGTGTTCAGTGTCCCGGGCTGAACCCAGTATTTTGGTGGAAAAGAGGTATAAGAGCCTTGGTGGAAATCCAACCCACAACTTTCATTGCTGTGAGGCAGTAATGCTAAATGATATGTCAACCCTGCTGCACCACAGTTGCAATTCAAAGTCATCTGCAACTTATATAGTTCATGAAAAACAACTCTGACAATCATATAAAAAATTAAAACATGATCTGGTGCAGTTTAACATATATAAACAGCAAGGTTAGCCATATTTGTTTACAAATGGAGTTGAAATTTGGATTGTAAATTCAGACTAAGGGCCGTATTCAATTAGTCGCGATAATTTCGCAGCCGTTGGCGGAATGTATTTATGCTGACTTTGCGTGTTTTGGAAGTGAAAACTTTTCGTTCGCTGCTCAGCTTTTCGCCCTATTCAATTCCAAAGAACACGAAAACAGGACACGGCGAAATGCAAACAGGCGAAAAGTGCTGTCAGATTTGGGAAAATCAGCCCGACACCCTCCAAAAGATGCACTAACATTGGGGATCAACCTAGATACCACCTAATAACCCTGCTGAAGGTATTTGGGGTCCTTAAATGCTCTCAATAGTTGCTAATTAGCGTCTTTGCACAAGTGGTGAAGAATAGCATTTTTTTTTGGAGAAAATAACTAGTCCCAGCAAATTTGGGGTTCATGAAACTGGGTGCAAGCATGGTTAAAAAGTGCAAAAGTGAAGTTTTAAAAAAAAACTTAAAATACGGACCTTCAGTAAAAAAAAAAAAAAAACCCTCCCCCATACTTGCAGACCCACCAAAACCTTATTTTGCTAGTTTTTAAGTTTGTACCCCAACTTTGATTGATTTTTATTTTGCCCCCTTTTTTAAAGTCATTATTTGGGGTGCTCATTTTTTTTTGAGGATTTTTTTGTCGCAGTTATGCTTTGGGAGGGTGTCCCAAGGGTGCTGAGTGGTTTCCCCACCTTTGCACCCCAAAATCACAATTATGCACTTTTTTTCACCACCCATTCATAGGCAATTTTTTGCCGCGAAAAGTCTTTGGAATTGAATGCGGCGAAACGGCTTTTCGCATCTAATTCCATACGGTCCTTAAATCTAAAATACAGGTGCAGGCATTAAAGTATTTAACCTTTAATGCAATGAAGAAAAAATTATAAAGAGGTAGATAAACCCCTTAAAATAATATTCCAATGAAATACAGGTAGTACTCAGATTTACCACAAAAATTTGAGATTTAAATTATACAGGCTAATCTTGTCTAAAGAAACCCAAATGCCAGACCTGATAAGGTTAAAGCACCCCAAAAGCCTTACTTTGGTCGGATTTCTGCTCGCAACTCAGGAGGCAACGACCAGAAATCCGTAATAAGTAATGGCCACCTGCGGCACTTACGCTGAGCTGCACAAACAATTGAATAGTTCCCGTCAGTTTGGACCAGAGTAGCGGCCGCAAAAACAATTGAATTCTCCCCAAAGTGTTGATATAGTTACAACATAAACAGAAACAGAAATACCAGCTGCATGACCATATAAATGTACCATATGGATGCAAAACAAAAAAACGGTTGTCTGCACTTGTCCTGTACAGCACTTTTGCAAACGTGTATATATGGAGAGTTTAAGGCAAGTAGAAATTTGAGGACCAGTGACATGAACAAAATATGAACTAATACCTTATACTTTCATTTTTCTAGACATTTACATATTTGCAAAAGAATGAAAGAGTGACAACAGTAGTTAGTATCACGCCACTGTGGCGTCAGTTCAATTCCCAACTACAAAAACATCTGTGTGGAGTATATGTTCTCTCCGTGTCTGCATGGTTTTCTCCCACAATCTAAAACATGCCGGAAAGTTAATCGGCTGCTGACTAAATTAACCCTAAGGTGTGCGCGTGCCAGCGCATGCGCTTGTGTGTTAAGGAATTTAGACTGTAAGCTCCAATGGGGCAGGGGCTGGTGTGAATGACAAAAAAAATCTCATTACTGAACTCCGTAACTGGTCGCGAAATTCTACAATAACAAAAAGTATTTTGTTTTATATTATAGACAAATATACAAGCTTTGTTAAGGTGCCCACACACTAGGCTATATTTTACACGACCAGCCCGATTCCGACGCATCGGGACGACAGATCGTGTAAAATATGTCCTAATCGTGAGTGTCCACTCACGATCACAATGCCGATGCGCGTCCCCCCAGGTCGTACATCGCATCTTCAGATCTTGCCTGCTGCAGGCAAGATGTGAAAATCTCAGTCACGATGCACTCGAAAAAGGATTAGGAGGCACGATAGATCGTTTGTTACATTGGGCAGTTTTTAACACCAAATCATGCCCACGACTACCGGGGAGCTGCTGGGGAGAGTTCAAGGGGAAATCGGACACAATATCGCATCGTGACCACATCGCATAGTGTGTGCGCACCTTAAAGATACTTAGATTTACAACCGCATAATTACTCAAACATACCTACACAATAAGCATCAGATTTTCTCTTCATTAGAATTTGGGCTTTGATCAAAAACAGTTATTAAATGTACGCCCAATGTAGAGTTGTTCCAGGTATAAAAATATATATTTAGAAGATAAATAGGCAATTCTTAAAGAAACAGTAGAATGTATCCAGAATATTTATGGAAAGCAAAATATTATACTGCCTTAACTAATAATATACATGACAAATGGTAGTCCATTTGACTTAATATTAATAAACTCTGTAAACAAAGATGAAAGCAATCCATCCCAGATTCAAGACAAATTTTATACTTCTGTTTAAAACTTTTCTTGATTCCAGTGGTAGACACTGGAGACATTGGGGCCATAGTGGTGGTTCCAGGATTATGACACTTTAAATTTGAAAGCATGTCGGTAGCTCCTTTCCCTCTACACATTGCACCTGTAGGACTCCAGTTATGTATATCAGGCCACACAAGACAAAACATAGACAAACAAACAAAAAGTAGGAAAATAAATCCATCCTCCTATAACAACCAACAAACATAACAAGGAACAAGAGCGTAAAGTGTGTGCATTCAATGTTCCCAAATGAACAAAAAGAAGGATTTTAGGCAAGTAAAATACATCCACCTTTCTTTACCATCTTATCGATGGACAATGGACATTAGAGATGTCCCAAAGCTGATCAAAGGTCGATTCATTCAATGGGAGCAATGCAAAGCATCCACCTTCCAAAACCGGCAGCCTTGGTCCTCTGCTCACATATTCACCAGATTCTACCGAATTATGGGTTTGCATCCAAGTGGACATACTGCAGGAACTAGGAAATAAGCACCCTACCAACACAAGGTCTACTCCTTACGGGGGACGGGGTCCTGGTCATTGCCATCAGGGCGGTGACACTGATCAACCAAAAGGCACCAGAGACGAGAGCAGGGCCCTGGCAATGGAGATACAGGTATGTCACCTCCATTCCAAGCCTCACACAGCCGCTTGCAATGTGCAAGGCTGCTCTGCAGAATCCTAGGATAGCTGTAGCAATCCGTTGAAAAAACAAGGAAAGCAACATAAAATAATCACAAAAACAAAAAACAAAGCTGCCAGGAAGAATAGTAAAAAGACCCCACTCAGAAGCTTTAACTCAAACTGGACTCCCTGTAGGAGTGGGATATAGAGGGGGAGGAGCTACAGACAAGTTTCAGATTTAAAGTGCCCACACTCCGGTAACCACCACTATATACCCCAATGTTTCGTTGTCCCTAAAAGGATGACAAAAAATTTGAGGTTTGCGAATACAGATAAAAGTTTTTTAATTTTTTTAATGGAGTGAGACAAAATTAGATCGCGCAATGTGAAATTTAGGCAGAAAAAACTGAAATACTTACTGGGGATTTCATTTTTCTTTATGATACAAGTTAACATGAAAAAGAAAAGAAACACATTAGTTATAACACACAGGTTTGTATACTAGCATTAACAACTGTAGCTGTCAGTGATTACCATACAATGTCAACCAACGCTACAGAGGGGAATCTCATCTTTCAAATGATGTGCCTTCTTAGTAGTTATTGTCTATTGAAAATACAATTTCAGGCATCTAAAGCCCAGATCTACCCCATATTGTATTAAATAAAAAAGAAAGGGGCTTACCGCAGTTAATGTGGTAGGTTTCCTAGTTTAAAAAAATTGTAGGTCTTGTTTGGCTGCAATATCATTCCTACACATGATTAGTGTTTAAATCAAGACAGTAAAAAATAAGAGATATGGTAAGAACTTACCTTTGTTATCTCTATTTCTACGAAGTCCATAGGGTTGCACAGGATACCTTGGGGTATAGGTGATGACGTCAGTCTTCAGGCACCACAGAGTTAAAGTTTTCAGCCTCCCAGGATGCATCTGGGTCCCTCTCCTATACCCCGCCCCCGGGCCAAGGCATCTCAGTTACGTCACAAGCCATAGGCCGGAGGAGGAGAAGAAAGAGAGAGAAGAAAGATCTGGACACTCACGAAAATCACAATCTCACCATAGGGAGACGGAAAAACCGGTGACCACAATAAAGCCCATCTGCAGTACAGGTGCGACAGGGCGGGAGTCCTGTGGAATCCTATGGACTTCGTAGAAATAGAGATAACAAAGGTAAGTTCTTACCATATCTCTTATTTTCTACTGCAGGGTCCATAGGGAATCCACAGGATACCTTGGGGATGTCCCAAAGCAGTATCCTTCAAGGGTGGGGATGCTCCTGTGCTGAGAGGAGAATCCGCCGCCCGAAGGAAGCATCCTGAGAGGCAAAGGTGTCAAAAGCGTAATACCTCACACGTAGCAGCCTTGCAGATCTGAACTGCAGAGGCACCACGTCTAGCTGCCCACGAAGGACCCACAGACCTAGTGGAATGAGCCCTCACAGAGAAGGGAACTGAAAGACCTTCATGAAGATAAGCTTCTGAAATTGCCATACGAATCCAGCCTGCCAAAGTCTGCTTTGAAGCAGGCCAACCTTTTTTACGGAAGCAATTGAGGAGAAACAAGGCGTCCGACTTCCTAAACGAAGAACTGCGGTGCACATAAACCTTTAAGGCCCGCACAACATCCAAAGTGGCTTCACAAACTGAAAGTCCAGGTGAATTGAAAGCCGGCACAACAATTTCTTCATTGATGTGAAAACAGGATATCACTTTGGGAAGGAATCCCGGACGAGTGCGAAGCACCGCCCTATTCCTATAAAAATTCAGAAAAGGGGGTCTACAAGAGAACCCCTAAATCCGAAACCCTTCTGGCCGAGGCAATGGCCAGAAGGAATATGGTTTTAGCTGTAAGTCATTTAAAGTCCACTGAGTAAAGTGGTTTAAACGGCGGTCCCTGGAGAACTCTCAGGACCACAGCCCAATTCCAATGCGCCACCGGTGGAACAAAAGGTGGCTGAATGCGAAGAACACCTCGCATAAAGGTGTGCACATCAGAGAGCGCAACAATCCCACGATGAAACCAGACTGACAGGGCAGACACCTGCACTTTCAGAGAAGCCAGGCGAAGCCCATGATCCAGTCCATCCTGTAGGAAAGCCAACACCCTAGACAGGCGGAACTCCCTAGGGGAATACCCTCTAGGTCTACACCACCGGAAGAAAGTATGCCACACACGATGGTAGATTCTTGCCGAGGAAGGTTTACGAACTCTTAGCATGGTTTGCACCACGGAGCCAGAAAACCCCCTGGACCTTAGCATGACCGTTTCAACAGCCACGCCGAGTCAGGTCCGGGTGAAGACAAGGACCCTGTGACAGCAGATCCGGTCGTAATGGTAACCTCAGAGGAACGTCTACTGACAGACTCTGGAGGTCGGAGAACCAGTGCCGTCTGGGCCACTCGGGAGCTATCAACAGTAGCGTACCTCCTTCTCGTTTTGAATTTCCGTATTACCCGCGGAAGAAGGTAAAATGGAGGGAAAAGGTAGGCAAACTGGAACGTCTACTGGACGGACAGGGCATACACCAGAGACGCCTTTTTGTCTCTTGTTCGAGACCCGTACACCGGCAACTTGTTGTTGTGCCGGGACGCTATGAGGTCTATCTCTGGAAGACCCCACTTGTCCACCAGACTCTGAAAGACGTCCTGGTGTAAAGACCACTCTCCCGGATGCACGTCCTGCCTGCTGAGAAAATCCGCATCCCAGTTGAGGACTCCCGGGATGAACACTGCTGAAATTGCTGGGAGATTGCGCTCCGCCCAGACCAGAATACGGGACACTTCTGCGAGTGCTGCCCGACTGCGGGTTCCTCCTTGCTGGTTTAAATAGGCCGTGGTGGCGTTGTCCGACGGGACCTGCACAGGGTGACCCTGGAGAACCGGCTGTGCCAGCTGGAGAGCTCTTGACACCGCATGGAGCTCCAAAATGTTTATTGGAAGCTCCGCTTCTGCCAGAGTCCACCGGCCCTGAAACAAGTGTGGACCCGCGACAGCTCCCCAGCCCCGGAGACTGGCGTCCGTTGTTAACAGGACCCAGTTCGCCACCCAGAACGGGCGACCCTTGTTGAGGTGGGTCGTCTGCAACCAAAAGGTTAGAGACAGGCGAACGTCCGGAGTGAGCCCCATCGTCTGGGACTTGAGACACTGCGGCAATCCATTCCATCTGGACAGGATCAATAGCAGCAGAGGTCTGGAGAGAAATTGGGCGTATTCCACCATGTCGAATACCGACACCATTGAGCCCAATAACCTCATTGTCGAGTGTAGCGACACTCGACGACATTGCAGACAACTGCGCACCCTCAACTACAAAGTAACGATCTTTTCCTCCGTCACAAAGATCCGCTGCTGCCTGGAGTCCAATAAGGCCCCGAAGTGCAGGATCCTCTGAGACGGGGTGAGAGCGGACCTCTGCCAGTTTATCAACCAGCTGTGACGTTGCAGTACCGCAATCGTCAGATCCAGATGGTGTAAAAGAAGCTCTGGAGACCCCGCTATCAACAGGAGGTCGTCCAGATAAGGCAACAGTCGGACTCCCTGCATCCGCAGGAGAGCCGCCATGACCTTGGTGAATACCCGTGGAGCAGTCACCAGGCCAAAAGGCAGCCCCCGGAACTGGAAATGTTTGTTGCAGATTGCCAATCTGAGGAACTGCTGATGGCGCAAAAGAATAGGGACATGCAGGTAAGTGTCCTGGATGTCCAATGACACCATGTAGTCCCCATGTTCCAGTGCCAGAATAATGGACCGCAGGGTCTCCATCCGAAACAGAGGCACCCTCAAGGACTTGTTGAGGGCCTTTAGGATTAGTATCGGACGGCAAGACCCATTGGGTTTCTGCACCAAAAATAGATTGGAATAGAAACCCAGGCCCCTCTGGGAAATTGGAACATGCACTAAAACTCCGGCCTGGAGCATAGTGTGCAAAACCTTCCGCAGTTCCGAGGCTTTGCTCCGGTCTAGCGGAAGGCCTGTGGTAAAGAACTGGGATGGAGGCCTGTACCGAAAGGAGAGGGCATACCCGTGAGAGACCACCTCCTGAAACCAAGTGTCTGTCGTAATCCTCGACCAGCACTGGGCGAACTGAAGCAGGCGGCCCCCCACTTTGGGATCCCCCAAAGGGAGGCCCGGACCGTCAGGCCGCAGGTTTGTTATCTGACCTAGGAGCCGGACGTCTGGTACTCCAGACCTGTTTCTTGGGCTTGGACAATTTCTTGGTCCCAGCCTGCCGTGAAAAGAACTGTGCTTTAGGCCTACCTTGGGCCCTGTGAGGCCGAAAGGACGACCCACCAGCACTAGAAGGAATCGTAGCAGACGGAAGACATGCAGATTTTGCTGCTGCCAACGTAGCTACTATTTTGTCCAGATCTGGACCAAATAGTACCTGTCCATTGAAAGGCAGACCTTCTAATCCCTTTTTGGAATCCGCGTCTGCTTTCCAAGAACACAACCATAAGGTGCGACGAGCAGCCACGGATGCAGAGGAGATCCTAGAGGTGAGCATACAAATATCTAAGGCCGCTTCATTAATGTAAGTGGCCGAGTCTCGGAGATTGCCCACCAACTTGGTCTGTTCAGCCGAACAGTCAGAGTCCAAAGACGCCTCCAAATTATCCGCCCAGCGCTCCATAGCTCTGGCTACCCAACACACGGCTATAGCCGGTCTGGATGCTTCCCTGCAAGGGAATAAACGGATCTGAGGCAGATCTCCACCTTGCGGTCAGTGACATCCTTCAAGGATTACATCGAAGGCATAGGCAACGTGGCACTTTTGACTAGGCGTGTGACATGTGAATCCACTTGCGTAGGGGATTCCCACTTAGAAAAATAATTGACTGCAAACGGATAAGCCACAGCTAAGCGCCTCTGGGGCTGAAACCGTTTACCTGGATTTTTCCACGCCTCCTCTAAATGATCCACTAATTGATCAGAAAGAGGGAACACCGTAGCCTCACCCTTAATATCCTTAAAAAGGCATATTTGAATATCAATGAAGGATCAATATCAATAACTAAAGCCGTGCGGACCGCACGAATAAGACCAGGGATATACACCTTGGACTTAGCGTCCGGCTCTTTGGTACGGAGAGGTTCCTGGTCAGATAGATCCAGAATCTCCCCATCATCTGACGTCTCATCGTCATCTCCATAAGGAGCAGATAAAGACGCCACCGGCCGTTTATGAGGCCGCAACACAGACTCCCCCTGTAAAACATCGGACAAACGCTGAACCGATGTAGTTACAGTATTAACCCACACAGGCTCCGGAGAAACCTGGGAAGGGACAGGGAGACTGTGGGGTACCATCAATTGTCTCGGGAACTCCCGCATGGGTGACGACGACAACTGACTGCTGGGACAAACCCGTCTGGGTAAACGCAGGTGGCGGAGCTAGCTGGCCCACAAGGGTTGTAAGCGCCTTAGCGAAACAAGCCCAGGGAGGTTCCTGTACCGGGACCGTGACCATAATCGGCCGTGACAGTGTCAGGCACTGGGGACATAACCCCTCCGCGTTACCCTCCCCCTCCGCTATTGGTACCTTACATTTAGTACACATGAGCTGGAGAGGAAAATCAGTCTCAGACATGATGGTAAGTATGTGACACTCACACCTATACGTATTGGTATAGTGTGAATAACACCCTGCACACCGCGCACCGCAAGGGCTTTGAGCAGAGCAAGATCAGGGACAGTAATATGGCTGACAGTAGAAAGTGAAAGTACAGACAGCAGGCTAGCAGATTAGTCACATACAGTGCAGAAGAAACAAATCCCTGCACTATTAGCGCTGATTCTCAACTACTCAGACCCTCAGGCTGGTAGGACTCAGCGCTGCATACACTGACCTGTGACAAACAGAGGAGAGGTATGCTGGGGGACCCAGACCGCAATTCCACCGCTCATAGGCTTCCAGCAGCGTTCACCATGCTTCAAAGATGGCCACCGAGGAGCAGAGGATGAAGGAGGCCGGCCTGGGGGAGGAGCACTGACACACTATGGCCAATCAGGCAGAGCAGAGAGGCTGTGTGCAGCAGGGGAGGCGCCGGCTGTGAGACAGGGAAAGCGCGCTCCCCTGGCATGCATTTAACCCCTGGGACGCCGCAGCGCATGCCGCTCAGCAGCGGCCCGCTGTCCCAGGGGGTAGTGGAAGCGCAGGTTGGTCGCCTGGCTCCATGCTGCAGCCGGTCCCCAGGGAGCCCCCTGCCTGGGGACTCAGGACCATGTGACCAGCGGGGACCCACCGCGGGACCCCGCTGCTTACCTGCTATCCCCTGGGATCTGGCCATGGTCCAAGACATCTGGGGGCACCGCTAGCCGTGACCCCAGATGTCTACCAGCATCCCCGGATCAGTACCGGCGTTCTGGTACCAGCGGGGTGTAGGGGAGACAGCATGGACGTCAGTACTGACTGTCCATGTTGTACTCCCAGATGTGCAGCCAGTGCTGCCTTTAAAACAAACTTCAGGGGCTCTTCATAGCCCCCCTCTGCACAGTGCCTCCGACTCCGAGCCAGGCACCGACGAAACTGAGATGCCTTGGCCCGGGGGCGGGGTATAGGAGAGGGACCCAAATGCATCCTGGGAGGCTGAAAACTTTAACTCTGTGGTGCCTGAAGACGGACGTCATCACCTATACCCCAAGGTATCCGGTGGATACCCTATGGACGCTGCAGTAGAAATAGGAAAAAATGTTTTTAACAAATCATCAAGTGTGGATTTCCTTATAAAACCTACACATAGAATAGAGCTGGCAATAGGGAGAAGGTACCATCAAAAGCTGGAGAAGCCTGACCTAGAATGAGCAGAACTACAAAAGTAAGAACGTCTGTTGTTCTATTGCACTATTTTTACTACAATTAGAAGAACAAATTAAATCTTAGATTGTAAATTCATTTGTTTCCCGTCATTGTATGTAATTTATCTGTATCATGACTCTCAATGTACAGCTCTGCGTAATATGGTAATATGTATGTGCTATATAAAACATAATAATGATAGTCCACTTCTTAAACATAACGTGTTCTTAATTAATTTCTCTGTGCTATACATGATTAAAGCAGTTTGACCATTCGTAAAAAAAACAAATAAAATGAAAAGGTAAGCTGTTACAAACTATGGCCCTCATTCAGAGCCGTACGCTCTGAGCAGAGCGCACGCTCTGAATGAGGGCCGCCCTCCATAAAAATGGAGCGTCCTCCTGGACGCTCGTATAGCTGTGGGTCACCACCCACAGCCTAAACGAGCGTGCAGTTTGATGGCCGCGATGGTCTTGACCATCGCGACCATCAAAACTGCGAGCCGGAGCCTGCGGTTGAGGTTTTCAACCGCAAGACCCGGAGTGATTTTGGCTCTATCAGAGCCAAAATCACTCCCACTGACATCACTAGTGATGTCAGTGGGCCGGCTTCTGACGGGAGGCACGCCCACCAAAGGGGACGTGCTGTCAATCAAAATCGACAGCACGCCCCCTTTGATCAGACACAACGAGCGAAGGACTTTCCTTCGCTCGTCGCGTCTGGCGCATGCGCACGACGGAGCTCCCTCCGTCGTGCGCATGCTCAGTGCAGACCATCGACCCACTTGCTAGCGGAAAGCCGCTTGCGAGTGGGTCTGAATCAGGGCCTATAGTTTTTAACCAAACAGCTTAAACAAGTTGGATGTATGAACTTCACATGATACCATCCTCCTGCATCCGAGACAGATGCCTCATATCACTACTCTATGCTATTTTCCACTCTAAAGGGTATATTTGTGAGACGGCCATTTTTGCAAGCTGCGGAGCACCAACATTAAGTGAAAAACACACTGGCCTTTGCCCTTATTATTCCCGGATTTAATTTTGAGCTGAAACTCACCGAGAAGCAGTGGCTTTTGCTTTGTACATAAACTCATAAAGCTTGTGAGCCTTTGTTTCCCTCATACAGCGGATCAGACCAAGAAACAAACAAAAAATATCTATAGTGCAAAACACCATGCCTTCAGGCTTCTCACATCCCCATTAAACTTACAAACGTGCCCTAGACCACTCCACTTGCTAACTTATGCTCATAAGATCTTCCTACAGGACTAGCTTCTGCCCCATATACAGTATTGTGCAAAAGTTTTAGGTAGGTGTGGAAAAAATGCTGCAAAGTAAGAATTCTTAAAAAAATAGAAGTGTTAATTTTTATCAATTAGCAAAAAGCAAAGTAACAAATCTAAATCAAATCAATATTTGGTGTGATCACCATTTGCCTTTAAAACAGCATCAATTCTTCTAGGTACACTTGCACACAGTTTTTGAAGGAACTCGTAGGGAGGTTTCAAAAGTCTTGTAGAACCACAAATTTGCCTGCAGACACTCATTATTGTACCACTCTCCAGCCCTTTGGCGAACAAACTGCGTTCTGTTACAGCCAAATATTTAAAATTTTGACTCATCAGTCCAGAGCACCTGCTGACATTTTTCTGCGTTCCGGTGTTTTCGTGCATAGTTGAGTCGCTTGGCATATGGCTTTTGATTGCAATTCTTCCATGAAGATCACTTCTGGCCAGACTTCTCAGAACAGTAGATGGTTGTATCTGGGTCCCACTGGTTTCTGCCAGTTGAGCCAAAGGGCTGGCGAGCGGTATAATAATGAGTGTCTGCAGGCAACAGTGAAGCATGGTGGAGGTTCCTTACAAGTGTGGGGCTGCATTTCAGCAAATGGAGTTGGGGATTTGGTAAGTATTAATGGTGTCCTCAATGCTGAGAAATAGAGGCAGGTACTTATCCATTATGCAATAACATCAGGGAGGCATCAGATTGGCTCCAAATTTATTCCACAGCAGGACAATGACCCTAAACATATAGCCAATGTCATTAAGAACTATCTTCAGCGTAAAGAAGCACAAGGACTCCTGAAAGTGATGATATGGCCCCCACAGAGCCCTGATCTCAACATTATCGAGTCTGTCTGGGATTACATGAAGCGACAGAAGGATATGAGCAAGCCTACATTCACAGAAGATCTGTGGTTCATTCTCCAAGATGTATGGAACAACCTCCCTGCAGAGTTCTTCAAAAGCTGTGTGCAAGTGTACCTAGAACTGATGCTGTTTTGAAGGCACAGGGTGATCACAACAAATATTGATTTGATTTAGATTTCTCTTCTGTTCATTCACTTTGCATTTTGTTAATTGATAAAAATAAACTATTAACACTTCTATTTTTGAAAGCATTATTACTTTGCAGAATTTTTTCCACACCTGCCTAAAACTTTTGCACAGTACTTTATTTTTACAGCAGGAGCCTGCAGACTCAAATTTAACAAATTAAATCAACAGAAAGCAGCTACATTTTCATAAAAAATAGGAGATATGGTAAGAACTTACCTTTGTTATCTCTATTTCTACGAAGTCCATAGGTTTCCACAAGATACATTGGGGGTATAGGCGATGACGTCAGGCATCGGGCACCATAATGATTAAGTTTTCAGCCTCCCAGGATGCACTAGGGTCCCCCTGCTATACCACCCCGCCCCCGATCCAAGGCATCTCAGTTACGTACCAAGCCATAGGCCGGAGGAGAAGGAAGAGAGAGAAAAAACATCTGGACACACACAAGAATCACATTCTCACCAGAGGGAGACGGAAAAAACGGTGACCAGAGTAAAGCCCATCTGCAGCACAGGTGCGACAGGGCGGGAGTCCTGTGGAAACCTATGGACTTCGTAGAAATAGAGATAACAAAGGTAAGTTCTTACCATATCTCCTATTTTCTACATCAGGGTCCATAGGGTATCCACAGGATACCTTGGGGATGTCCCAAAGCAGTATCCTTTAAGGGTGGGGACGTTCCTGTGCTGAAAGGAGAATCCGCCGCCTGAAGGAAGCATCCTGAGAGGCAAAGGTGTCAAAAGCGTAATACCCCACACGTAGCAGCCTTGCAGATCTGAACTGCAGAGGCACCACGTCTAGCTGCCCACGAAGGACCCACAGACCTAGTGGAATGAGCCCTCACAGAGAAGGGAACTGAAAGACCTTCATGAAGATAAGCTTCTGAAATTGCCATACGAATCCAGCCTGCTAAAGTCTGTTTTGAAGCAGGCCAACCCTTTTAACAGAAGCCATAGAGGACAAACAAGGCGCCCGACTTCCTAAACGAAGAAGTGCGGTCAACATAAATCCTTAAGGCCCGCACAACATCCAAAAGTGGCCTCACCCACTGAAAGATCAGGTGAGTTAAAAGCCGGCACAACGATTTCCTCGTTGATGTGAAAACTGGAAACAACTTTAGGAAGGAAACCAGGACGAGTGCGCAGCACCGCCCTGTTCCTATGAAAAATCAGAAAAGGAGAGAGCCCCTAAGTCAGAAACACGTCTTGCCGAAGCAATGGCCAGAAGGAAAATAGTTTTAGCTGTCAGCCATTTGAGGTCCACTGAGCCCAGTAGTTCAAATGGCGGTCCCTGGAGAGCCCTCAGGACCACAGCTAAATCCCAAAGCGCCACCGGTAGAACAAGAGGTGGCTGAATTCTGAGAACACCTTGCATAAAGGTGCGCACATCAGGGATTGCAGCACTCCTACGATGGAACCAGACGGACAGGGCAGACACCTGCACCTCAAGAGACACAAGGCGAAGCCCATGGTCCAGTCCCGCCTGTAGGAAAGCTAATACTCTAGACAGATGGAACTCCCGAGGAGCATAACCTCTCGGCCGACACCACTGGAAGAAAGTATGCCACACATGATGGTATATCCTTGCAGAGGATGGTTTCCGAGCCCTTAGCATTGTTTGCACTACAGAGCTGGAAAACCTCCTGGACCTTAACATGGCCGTCTCAACAGCCACGCCATCAAAGACAGCCGAGTCAGGTCCGGGTGAAGACAAGGACCCTGTGACAGGAGGTCCGGACGTAACGGCAACCGCAGAGGAATGTCCACGGACAGTCGCTGGAGGTCTGAGAACCAGTGCCTCCGGGGCCACGTGGGAGCTATCAACAGGAGCGTCCCTCCTTCCTGTTTGAATTTCCGGATTACCCGTGGAAGGGAAAACGGAGGAAACAGATAAGCAAACCGGAACGTCCACCGGACGGACAGAGCATCCACCAGAGACACCTTTTCGTCTTTTGTGCGAGACCCGTACTCCGGCAACTTGTTGTTGCGCCGTGACGCCATGAGGTCGATCTCAGGAAGACCCCACCTGTCCACCAGAAGTTGAAAGACGTCCTGGTGCAGAGACCATTCCCCGGATGAACGTCCTGATGACTGAGAAAGTCCGCCTCCCAGTTTAGGACTCCCGGGATGAAGACTGCTGATATGGCCGGGAGATTGCGCTCCGCCCAAACCAGGATTCGGGACACCTCTACGAGAGCCGTCCGACTTCGGGTTCCTCCTTGCCGATTTATGTAGGTCACGGTGGTAGCGTTGTCCGACTGGACCTGCACTGGGTGACCTTGGAGAACCCGATGTGCCTGCTGGAGAGCATTGAATACCGCGCGGAGCTCCAAGATGTTTATTGGAAGCTCTGTTCCGCCCGAATCCACCTGCCCTGGAACAAGTGTGGACCCGTGACCCTCGCAGACTGGCGTCCGTTGTCAACAGGACCCAATTCGCCACCCAGAACAGATGACCCCTGTTGAGATGGGTCGTCTGCAACCACCAGGCTAGGGACAGGCGAACCTCTGGAGTGAGCACCATTGTCTGGGATTTTAGACTCTGAGGCAGTCCATTCCATTTGGACAGGATCAATTGCTGCAGAGGTCTGGAGTGAAACTGGGCATATTCCACCATGTCGAATACCGACACCATGGAGCCCAGTAACCTCATCGCCGAGTGCAGAGACACACGGCGATTCTGCAGACAACTGCGCACCCTCAACTGGAAGGCAGAGATCTTTTCCCCCCGTCACAAAGATCCTTTGCTGTCCGGAGTCCAATAAGGCTCCGAGGTGCAGAATCCTCTGAGACGGGATCAGGGTGGACTTCTGCCAGTATCTTAACCAGCCGTGCCGCTGGAGTACCGCAATCATGAGGTCCAAGTGGCGTAGAAGGAGCTCTGGAGATCCTGCCACCAACAGAAGGTCGTCCAAGTACGGTAACATGCGGACTCCCTGCAGCCGCAGGGAAGCCGCCATGACCGCCATCACCTTGGTGAATACACGTGGTGCTGTCGCCAGCCCAAAAGGTAACGCCCGGAACTGAAAGTGGTCGTTGTGGATTGCAAACCTGAGGAACTGTTCATGGCGCAAAAGAATAGGGACATGCAGGTAAGCGTCCTGTATGTCCAACGACACCATGTAATCCCCAGGTTCCAGCGCCAGAATGATGGACCGTAGGGTCTCCATCCGAAACCTCGGCACCGGCAAAGACTTGTTGAGTGCTTTGAGGTTGAGGATTGGACGATACGACCCATTGGGTTTCTGCACTAAAAACAGATTGGAATAGAAACCCTGGCCCCTCTGGGAGAATGGAACAGGCACTATAACTCCAGCCTGGAGCATAGTGTGCAAAACCTTCCGCAGTTGCACGGCTTTGTTCCGGTCTGATGGAAGACCCGTGGTGAAGAATCGAGACGGGGGCCTGTGCCGAAAGGGAGGGCGTACCCGTGAGAAACCACCTCAAGAACCCAAGTGTCTGTCGTGGTAACCGACCAACACTGGGCGAACTGCAGCAGGCGGCCTCCCACTTTGGGATCCCCCAAAGGGAGGCCCGGACCGTCAGGCCGCAGGCTTGTCATCGGGCTTAGGGGCCGGACGTCTGGTACTCCAGGCCTGTTTCCGGGGCTTGGCCGATTTTTTGGGGCCAGCCTGTCTGGGAAAAGACTGCGTCTTAGGCCTACCCTGGGCCCTGTAAGGCCGAAAGGACGACGTACCTCAACCGGAAGGAACCGCAGCAGATGGAAGACATGCCGATTTGGCTGCCGCCAGCGTGGCTACGATTTTGTACAGATCCGGACCAAAGAGGACTTCTCCATTGAAAGGCAAAGCTTCCAAGCCCTTCTTGGAATCAGCGTCCACCTTCCCAGATCGCAACCATAAGGTGCGACGAGCAGCGACAGCCGCCGAAGAAATTCGAGACGCCAGGGTACTGATATCCAAGGTCGCCTCATTGATATAAGTGGCCCAGTCCCGGAGATTGCTAATCAACTCGGTCTGTTCAGCTTAACAGTCGGAATCGAAAGATGCCTCCAAATTATCAGCCCAGCACTCCATAGCTCTGGCTACCCAACAAATGGCCATAGCCGGTCTAGCTGCCCCCCCCCCACAAGGGAATAAACGGACTTTAGGCAAATCTCTACCTTACGGTCCGTAGCATCCTTCAAGGAAGACATGGAAGGCATGGGCAATGTGGCACTGCGGACTAGGCGTGTCACATGGGAATACACCTGCGGAGGGGATTCCCACTTAGAAAAATAATTATCCGCAAACGGATAAGCCACCGCCAAGCACCTCTGAGGCTGATACCGTTTGCCCGGATGTTTCCACGCCTCCTCTAAATGGTCCACTAACTTACCCGAAAGAGGAAACACTGTGGTGTCACCCTTAATATCCTTAAAAAAGGCATATTTAGATTTTGACACCGGAGGATTTTCATCCTCAATCACTAAAGCTGTGCGGACTGCCCGAATAAGTCCAGGAATATAAACCTTGGACCTAGCGTCGGACTCTTTAGTACGGAGAGGTTCCTGGTCCGAAAGAACCAGAATCTCCCCATCATCAGACGTCACGTCGTCATCCTCATAAGGAGCGGACAGAGACGCCATCGACCGCTTATGCAGCCTCAACACAGACTCCCCTTGTAACACGTCCGACAAATGCTGTACAGAACTTGTCAGAGAATTAACCCACGCAGGCTCCTGAGAGACTTGGGGAGGGGAAATAGGGAGACTGTGTGGTACCATCAATTGTCTCGGGAAACCCTGCATGGGTGACGACACCACCGACTGCTGGGACAAACCCATCTGTGAGAACGCAGGCTGCGGAGCTAACTGGCCCACGAGGGTTGTAAGCGCTTTGGCGAAACAAGCCCAGGGCGGCTCCTGTACCGGGGCCGTGACAGTAATTGGCCGCGCCAATAAATAACACTGCAGACATAGCCCCTCCGCGCTACCTTCCCCCTCCGCTATAGGTACCTTGCACATAGTACACAAAAGCTGGAGAGGAAAGTCACTCTCAGACATGATGGTAAGTATGTGACCCCTCTCACTGATACTCGTAGTATAGTGTGAGACCACCCTGCAATCACCGAACCGCAAGGGCTTTAGCAGAAAAAGATCAGGGACAGTGAAAAGGCTGACAGTAGAAAATGAAAGTACAGGCAGCAGCGCTAGCAGAAGTCACATACAATGCAAAGAAAATCAATTCCTGCACTAACAGTGCTGATAATCAACTACGCAGACACAGAGCCTGGTAGGACACAGCGCTGCATACACAGACCTGAACCAAACGGAGGAGAGGTATGCCGGGGGACCCAGACCGCGATACCACCGCTTCCAAGCTTCCAGCAGCTTTCACCATGCGCTTGTAAAGATGGCCACCGAGGAGCATAGAGGAGGCCGGCCTGGGAGAGGAGCGCTGCCACAGGGCCAGTCAGCACAGTGCAGAGAGGGCTGTGTGCAGCGGGGGAGGCGCCGGCTGTGCTACAGGGAAGGCACTCTCCCCTGGCATGCAATTAACCCATGGGACGCCGCAGCGCTACCGCTCAACTGCGGTCCGCTGTCCCAGGGGGGTAGTGGAAGCGCAGGTTAGGTACCTGGCTCCACGCTGCAGCCAGTCCCCAGGGAGCCCCCTGCCTGGGGACTCTGGACCACGTTTCAGCGGGACCCCGCTGCTTACCTGCTGCCCCCTTAGATCTGGCCATGGTCCCAAACATCTGGGGTCACTGCTAGCTGTGACCCCAGATGCTTACCAGCATCCCCGGATCGGTACCGGCGGGGGTGTAGGGAACACAGCATGGACTTCAGCACTGACTGTCCATGCTGTACTTCCAGATGTGCAGCCACAGCTGCATTGAAGAAACTTCAGGGGCTACTCTTAGCCCCACTCTAACAAGTGCATCCGACTCCGGCCGGGCACCAAACGAAACTGAGATGCCTTGGCTCGGGGGCGGGGTATAGGAAGGGGACCCTAGTGCATCCTGGGAGGCTGAAAACTTAACTCTATGGTGCCCGATGCCTGACGTCATCACCTATACCCCCAAGGTATCCTGTGGATACCCTATGGACCCTGATGTAGAAATAATCACACAAATGCAGAAGTTGCTGCCTTCAACATGATAAGCCCACTATTCTACTGTAGTGACCATTTTAATGATCTGATGGCTAATCCACATGATATACACAAGCCGGAAATGCTAAACACAAAAGACGATCAATCTACTCAATCTCATCCTAAAGAAAGTTGTGTACATGGTCAGCCGTGCTTTTGAAATAAAAATACATAAAAACAAAAGTCTGCTGATGTAGCATATTGTTACATAGTTGAATTTTTTAACTAGAAAACATATTAGATGGTATGATACATTAGTAAATGCATAATTGGCTATTTATGTAAATTTTTTATAAAAAATTAGAATACATTATAGATTAACATTTTTTAATAACAAATAAATTTACATTAATATGCTGACTGAATTCATCAATTTAAATAGGCTACATAAGTGCAGTTAATTTGTTTTTATGTGAGTTTGCGAGATTGGCAATACCTCTTTTTCTAACTGCAGCAGATACAGACCTTATATCTAAAGTGTCATTCAGGTGCTTAGAGACCGTTTATTTTGAAATAAAAATGTATACAGTACATTAAGTAAAACATTAAGTAAAAACCATGTCTTTACTATAAGGATGAATGACCCATATTCAATATTTGTTCATTGTGATATGTATATTCAAATGCCAGTGTGTACAACACTTAACATGGGGTAAAATCACTTTTAGCTATTGTAATTAAAGATATTCTAAGATACCTTGTTATTGTTGGGTTCATGTTTAGGACCATGATTATCTCCTTTGTGGCTCATTTCCAAGATGTAGTCCTGTAAACCAGAGGGGCAAAAAAGAGAAAAAAATTCATTAAGCTAACAAAACAAAACGTGTACTTTGTCACATGCAACAGATTGCAACCCAATATGTTCTAGTCTACTGATTATGAACATTCGCTGTCATGTGTTTCGAGGTGGCTTGATCATGGTGGCATAGGCCAGGTGGGTAATGCAAACCTATCTGCACTGGAACTGTTCAGTGAATGTTCCCCTGATTTGACGGGAGCTACAGGCCAATGATTAGGTGCCAATTTTACTAAAACCCACTGATCATACCAGGTGAACCACCACGCACTCGCACCTGTGTCATAAGACAACATTTTCTGTCTCCCCTGTTTAAGTGTTAATAAAGTAATAATGAGATTAGAAAAGCATTTTAGCTGGTTTAAGCAAATTTGCACTTAAATGCAATGTTAATAAATAACATTCTCTCTACATATCAAACCTTAGTAAAAATAGCAAAGACAGTACAGGGAGAGCTCACATACAGGTAAATTCAGAGGAAGTCGGTTGGAGAACGTTAGTAATTATAAACTCTTTAAACACTAAAATGATGCTTAGAGAGGCATTCAATTAGCTGCGATAATGCACCAATTTTAGTGCGCTAAGTTTTTGCAACCTTCGCGTAGAAATTCCGCTTGTCGCGTCAATACGCGCACCTGTTTGTCGTGCAATTTAATTCCAAAAGTTGCGATGCTGCATTCACGCAAACTTTTTTCCAGGTTTACCAGCGATAAGCATAGATGGTAATGGGGAAATCTGCCTGTACCCCCCAAAAAAGGCAAAGCGATATAGAATAACGATATAGAAGTGTATTAGTGGACCTAATAAAGTATTAAGGGTTCTTACATTGTGTCAAATGGCTGTTTCATGCATATTTCTAAATCAGTCAAATACTGATAGAAAGTGTGTTTTTTGGCAAAATAAATATGCTTTTAAAATTGGGGCCGCACATGTCTTTAAGTATATATTTGTGTCATTTAAAGACACTTAAAAAAACACTTCAAAATACACCTCTAACACCCACATGCAATCATAAAAACACCTGTCTCATTCATATAGCACCCCATGTACCTCTCCCACATCAATTAACCCATTTTCCTGCATTTTGCACTTTTTCTGCCCAAAAAGACATGTCATTATTGGCCAAATTAAGCGAATTCAAAAATAAATTTTTGTCTAATTAGTCATTAAGGAAAGTGTCCCAGTGGTTCTGAACAAGTACCGACATTTTTACCTTGAAATAGGGATTTTCCTAAACCTTTCACCTGCTCAGGAGGTGGTGAAAACTTTTCGTGACTTTATGCTATGGAGAAATCACACCTGCGAAAGCCACATAGGATAGCGAGATAAGTACAAATTTGCAGGAAAACCAGCTTATCGCGGCTATTTGAATCCCCCCCTTAAAATATTATCTTAAGGCTGGTAGATTTAACATTTAGATAAGTATTTATATAGAATCAAAAAATAAATGAAAAAGTGCGCTATTCAACCAACAACACAATGCTAATCCAAAATGGCAGCTCCTAACAAGCAGGATCTGCTCCCTGCTGAAAAAAGACAAAACAAAGGTGTGTAGGAGTGCTTGTTTGTGAAAAGAACAATTCAACTAAGAAATATAATAAAAGATTTAATAACAATGAATCAATGAGTAAAAAATAACAATATCAACATAAGTTTCCTCAGAAGGAAACCGGGGTTTTTACTGCCCGGAGAAACGAGTCAAGGATTTCCGCTTGCTCCTTTCAGACCAGCTCCTATCCTGTAGTGTGGGTCCTGTAACTTGTATGAGGAGTTTCCCGTGAGCTCGTGGAGGCGGATCGTACCTACACAGCTGAAGCACCCGGCTTCTAGGAGCATTCAGCTATCTGCTCCTAGCCTGCCAGCTCCCGCTGACGAGCGGTCAGAGCGCTACCTCCTCCAAGAGACCGCATTTGCAGTCTCTCCTTTGGGACACTTGGACACTGGAGAGACTTACTGGTAACTATTCTGCATACACGTAAGCTATACTCCCGCTATTAGCAGTAGAGTCACCATCTCCCCATATCACCTGTACACTGCTAATTTTATGGTGATCTTTTGTCCGTGTCCATTCAGTGGCTCCCGGCAGCAGTTACCTCATTATTGCTGGTTCCATATTATTGGGACAGACACGCTCATCATCCATATACTGCTTATTGCTACACAATTCAGGATTATTTTGCAAACCTTGTTTCCATCTGGAACAGACTCATTATTATATCAGCAGCGTGGTTACATTAGTGTCCATCCAGGACGGTCTGAACACTGCACAGAATATTGCTCATTTGATACTTATGTTGATATTGTTATTTTTTACTCATTGATTCATTGTTATTAAATCTTTTGTTATATTTCTTAGTTGAATTGTTCTTTTCACAAACAAGCATTCCTACACACCTTCGTTTTATTTATATATAAGTTAATTCCAAACTTTGCATAAAATTCTATTCCGAAGGTTTTTTTTTCAAGAGTGGAAGTGCAGTTTCAAGCCTAGAAACTGCATACAGCCTTCCCTAACGAGAGCCTCCAATTTAATATGCCACCTATAGGTCTGCCCATCTCCTTACTACTGTACTCCTAATTCTGGATTATAGTTTATTTGGCCAGTGCACAGTCTATATTATGTCTAACCATAGATAAGTGCAGTGTAAACACTATAATATAATGCTGCTTCTTATAATGGCAGTTACGTATCTGCCTAAAACAATATTTTCTCTCTAAGGGGGGATTTCAATTCAGCGCGATGGTGAATAGCCGCGGGACGAGCTCCCACAGCTATTCAATTCAATGCGCTGTGTGCCTTGTCGGGAAGCAGGTAAGTCAGAGAATGCCGGTTCTCACAACTTAACCTGGGTGTTAGGGCGCGGTAACCGGCATTCTCTGACTAAAGTGCCTGTTAGCGCCGCACTAAGCTGGCACACAGTTGTTTGCCCGGCACTTTTGTCGGATTTCTCCTTGCATCCCCAGGGGGGTGTGCGTGAAGAAATCCTTTGCCCGCCCAAACAGCACATTGAATTGAATAGCTGCGGGAGCTCCCTCCTGCGGCTATTCACCATCGCGCTGAATTGAATTCCCCCCCTAAATGTGTATAGGTTAATGACAAGCACTGCTGTTTCTGTGAGTTAGGTACGGGATGCTGACACACACATGACCGGTGGTCAAAATCCCAACGCCGGAATCCTGACTGGTTTGCAATACCGACACCTGGAGGCTGGAGGCAAGTTATTCAACCCTTCCATTAATCCTACCAATCTACAGCCTAACTCCAGCCACACATACTGATAGCTCCCGAATGCCAGCTGACGGGACATGAAGGAGTTCCCGGAGCTAGTCAACTAACTGCGCTGTTAAGTCCAACTAGAGGATTTCTGCTCGCACCTTTCGACCTAGCACGGCGCTAACAGCCTTGCAGCCAAATAGATCATAAGATCGTTAGGATTAGTTGTTTAGGACCTGCACACACAGTTTGTACACATTAATATAGACATTTACAAACGATAATGACACTCTACAAAATACTGGATCTCAATGGAAACACTCATGAAGTGCATTGTATACTATGCTGCAAGGAAGCTTTATGGACACAATTAAAATGCACTTTTAAACGTCAAAACAAGGTTTGTCTTTCATTATCTGTGTACACAAACCCTTTTGCTCATGAAATATTTAACACCAAGATTTATCAAAGCTCGGAGAGAGATAAAGTACCAACCAATCAGCTACTAACTCAATTTTTCAAAGAGCCTGTAAAATGGGAGTTAGAAGCTAATTGGTTGGTACTTTATCTATTTCAAAGGTTTAGTACATCTACCACCAAATGTACTTTAAACAATAAAAAATAAATTCGTAGCTAAATTTATCAAATAACACTCAATCCCAGCGAGACCGACAAAGAATGCAAAAGCTAAACTGTACCGGTCACTAGGGTGTCCATCCCTATGGTAGTGGATAGATCCCCTTCAGTATTTGTACCCTGACGTCATCAGTTATTGTTCAAGTCAATCCTTACTATCCACGTGTACATAGAGGGGGAATATAAACCTGAGGCGAGCAAAGCAAGCCACTGTGCCTTAAGCGTGGCAAGTGAAGCGAGCCGGCAAGAGGACAAATCTCTTTTGGTGGCCTTTATGGGAAAGGAACCGCACTTCAGCCCTCACTCCACGACACTTCCAGGTACATCTACGGAAGGGGATCTCTATATACTACCATAGGAATGGCCATTGGAGAGGTGTCCATCAATGATTGCCATCAATGTATCCATCAGTGGTTACCATCGATGGTACACAAACCAACTATGGTGAACCATCGATGTTTTGCACTCGATGGCCACCGCTGTTGTTGGGAACGGGCCCGTAGACCAATCAAAAAGGGGGCGGGGCTAAGCTACACCTCGCTAAGGGGGAAAAAAAAAAGTATCGGCTACAACTCGTTCGATGGCAAAGAACCATTGGCTCTGTCATCGATGTTAAAACTATTCAACATCAGCCATAAACCATCGATTATTTTGAATCATCAATGGTCATCCCTACACTACCATGGTGTAAAGGTAGTGTCTAGATGTCCTTCGCGGAGAGGACCTTGACGTCATCAGATACTGTCCAAATTCATTCCCTACCAGCCAGGTGGACATAGAGGGGGAATAAATCATCTCCAGAGATGACCATGGAAAAGGTCCATATCACAGATGTTTGTAATAAATACAGGCAGCAGGCATTGGAGCAGTGCGGAGCTGTTTTTCCACTTTTGGGATTGTTTTCCTGATGTTCCTGGTCTGATAGTTACTTTTTCAGTAAATTGTTTTTTTTTTCTGTAGTATGTAGTGTTAGCTCTCCTGTTATGTACTTACCGCAGCATTTTAAGTATTCATTTTACAGGGAATTTATACAGGAGATGTGACCAGGAAAACAACAGGCAGAGAGCAGCATATATGACAGTATGAGCGTGACAACACTGGTGCAGAGTGTCGGGCTCTTACCCTTCTTACAACAGGAGCACAGGGCGCAGCAGTTCTCCCCTTATAGGGCACGTACAGACAAGTGCTCCTGCCGACGCACTCACTGACTGCCGTTGCTGGCTGAGCCAAGTTCCGGAATAATAGCAGCAGATACGAATCGCTAGAGGTAGCAGCGGAAGCACAATGTGAGATGCTCAGCAGAAGTAACGCTTCCGGTGTCACCACAGGCACGCTGGGTGAGCGGCAGTGTTTGGGTCTCCTGTGTCGGAAGTAAAAAATGGCCATATTTGTTCATGGTAACTGCCAGACAGCATCCTTATGGCCTCCTAACAAACGTTTACGTTCAGATGTAGTCGGTCTTAAAATTTCTCCGCAACGCTTGTATTTCCCATAGTTACACAATTAAGTTTTCACCAATAAAGCCCAACATGCTCTCTGTATCACAGAGGAGACATTTAGAAAAAAAAAAGTCGAAATTGGAATGGGACGAAACTTGGCATTCTGTGTGTGAAAAATGATTAGAGACAGACAAAGTTAAGAATGGTAAACCTGAATATGCACTGACTATATGCCATGTACTAGTTGATGGACCTCTTCCAAGGGCCATCCTTTCCCCAGGGATTTGGCTGTTCTATAATAGTGAACTGGCAAGTCAATTTCATTGTCCAACTTTTAATGTTGGGTGGAGAAGGCATGTGAGCAGGTGGACCAACACGTAATGTTCATTATTTGTAACGCTAACACATCAGACACTATACTTTAAAGTTTAGGAGTACCAGGAGGGTCTAACTGCCCTTCAGCATTGCCTGGACTTCATTAGGTTTAGTCCCCCTCCCCAGTGGCTGATGCAGAATATCAATAAACGGTTACTAAATAGAAGGTGTTAATTGGATGGTTTCAATACAGTTTTACTTTCTTCAGGGTCCATAGGTTCCACAGGAAGACCTTGGGGTGTTGGTGATGGCTTGGACATCCGAGCACCACACAGTTAATCTTTTCTCCCATGATGCATCGGGCCACTCTCCCTATACCCTGCCTCCGAGCCAGAGGCACCTCAGTTTCGTTTGGTGCCTGGCCAGAGGTGGGTCATTGAAGACACAGGAGGGCCGTTTGTAGCTCCAGAAGATTTAAAGTAATTTCTTTAAGAGCAGTCAGCATTAGACAGTCCAGTGGACATCCACGCTGCCACTCCATCACCCCGCTGGCGCCAAGACGCCGGTACTGATCCGGGGATCGTAACGGGACCCTGGGGTCTGTGCTATCCAGACCTCTCGGGACTCCCAGGACTGCACCAGGATGCACGGGGAGCAGGTACGAAGCGGATCACCGCTTGTGGCAGTCTTTTCCCACGCATCTCGGGACAGTACGGGGATGACGGCAGTGGAGCCAGGCACACTAAACCTGCGCTTCCACTAGACCATCAGGGACACATGCTAGTGCACAAGCCAGCGTCCCAGGGGTTAATTGCCATTCAGGGGAGGCAGCCTTCCCTGTTTACAGTGGCTCCTCCCCTCTGCTCAGCGCGCCTTTCCACTGCGGTCTGGCTGAGCTGAGGCAGCACTCCTCCCCCAGGTACGCCCCCTCGGAGGTCTCTGGTGGCCATTTTCTCCTTGGCAAGTCGCAGATCTTTCAGGACACGCAGAGCCTTGGTCCCCCTACACACCTCACCTCCTGGTCAGCGTATGTAGCACTATAGACTACCAGACACTAAGTCTGTGTGGTTGACTTGTAGTGCCATTGTGCAGGTGTTTTTTTCTGCATTGTATGTGACTTTATGCTAGTGCTGCCTGTCTGTGTTTTTTGCTCATCTGTCAGACAATAGTACAATACCCTTTCCGTTTTTGAGCCCTTACATACAAGTGTTGTCAGGGTGTTTATTATACCTCACATTTATATATATATATATATATATATATATATATATATATATATATATATATATATATGTTGTGTGGTTTGTCACAATCAGTGTACACTCCCTTCTCTGCAATGACTGTAAGTGGGGATGATGTACACGATTCTGCTCCAGCCCTGTCATGCAAATCATGTGCTGCAGGGCTAGGTGTGGGGGACATGATTTTAGAGGGACTATGAGTGAGGTGTTATAATCCTCTAGGCCCCTCTGTAGTCCCATCCACCTCGCAGGAGCCTCCTTGGGCATCCTTTGCTCAGGTATTGACAACCATGGCGCGGCGGTGGGCAGTACAAAGTGTGTTTCCACAGATGGGGTTCACACAGCAGTCAGTTTTGCCCTCACAGGGCCTGCCTCTACAGATTTCACTCATGCAGGTTCAGTCTGTGCCTCCTCCCTGGCTGGATATACTGTCTACTACACTGTCACAGTGCAGACCCTGGCGGATACCTGAAATGCCCTCCAGACTATGTTGCACCCCTTAGACCGGCTAAAAGACCTATACCGTCATCCCAATCTACACAATATGATGACGATGACCCTGATACTGGTGAGATTCTAGATGAAGATGACTCTGAGCCCTCTCAGTGAGAGGAGGAGTCTAAATCTAAAATCAATATTCTGGCTCTATTACGTGCTGTCTGTTCGGCCCTAGTTATAGAGGAGGACAAACCACCAGCTCCCGGTCCAAACATGCTCTGTTCAAGGAAATCAGGACTACTTTAGCAGTATTTCCTTTATCTGATCAGCTAGTGGAGCGCATGGAAGTGGCTTGGAAATCACCTGGGAAGCGATTTCAGCCTCAAAGACGCCTGGCTTATGCCTATCCCTTTCCTGAGGAACATTGTACTAAATAGGAATCACCTCCTGCGGTGGACTCTCATGTGACATGCTTAATTAAAAGCGCTACTCTGCTTATGCCGTCCATTTCTTCCTTAAAGGATACCACAGATAGGAAGGTAGAGGTGTGTTTAAAGTCAATGTATTCTCTTTCAGGGGCAGTTTCCAGACAGGCTATGGCTATCTCCTGGGTGGCCAAGGCTATGGAGTTCTGGGCAGACTCCCTAGAGGAGTCCTTCCCTTCAGATGCTACCACAGATCAAGTGGCTCTGGTGGGTAACCTCCGTGATTCAGCTGCATATATTAACGAGGCTGCTTTGGATGTCACCCTCTTATCCTCCAGGATTTCGGCTACTGCGGTGTCAGTTCGCCGTTCCTTATGGCTGCACCCTTGGAGAGCGGACACAGATTCTAAGAAAGGATTAGAGTGTTTACCTTATAATTGTAAGCTCTTGTTTGGTCCTTACCTGGACAAGATTGTGGATACATTGGCAGCAGCTAAGTCTGTGTGTCTGCCTTCGGCATCTACTTCAGGATCCTGGACCTTGTCCTTTTCGGCCCCAAGGTAAGTCTAAGGGTCAGCCCTTTCCTAGGCAGTCAGCCCTCAAAAAGACTACCAAGCCCAAGAAGCAGGCCTGGAGTACCAGATGTGCGGCACCCAAGTCTGGTGACAAGTGCTCAGCCTGACGGGACGGGCCTCCCCATGGGGGATCCAAAGGTGGGAGGCCAACTTCTACAGTTCACCCAGTGCTGGTGTCAGAACACCACAGACACTTGGGTAAGAGAAGTGGTCTCACGGGTATGCCCTCGCCTTCCGCAGAAGGCCTCGCAATCAATTCTTCTGTGCAGGCCCTCTGTCAGACAAAGACAAGGCATTACAAATCCAGAAGGCCGTACAATCCTTGCTTCAAGCAGGAGTTGTAGTCTCTGTCCCTTTGCCTCAGAGAGGAAAGAATTATTACTCCAATCTCTTTCTGGTTCAGAAACCGAACGAATCCTATCGGCCTATCCTCAATCTCAAGTCCCTGAACAAATTCCTCAGGGTACCTCGGTACAGGATGGAAACCCTACGCTCAATTATACTGGCTATGGAACCTGGGGATTTTATGGTGTTGCTGTATATTCAGGATGCATACCTGCATATTCCGATTGCTTCATCTAACCAGTGTTTTCTTTAGTTTGCTGTACAGCAGCAACATTGCCAGTTTCGGACTCTGCCCTTTGGCCTATCCACTGCACCTCAGGTGTTTACCAAGTTTATGGCTATCATGACGGCTCATCTGTGGAGGCAGGGTGTCCGACTGTTACCATATCTGGATGGCCTCTTGTTAGCAGGGTCTCCAGAAGTACTCCACCAACCTCTGCAGCTTACAATATCTGTTCTACAGACTCACATGTGGTTAACCAATTGGAAGAAGTCATCACTGATTCCATCACAGAGGATGCTCCATCTGGAAGCATTTTTGGATTCCCAGCAGCAGAGGATTTTACAATTTGCAGACGCGGGTAAGCAGATGTCTCCACAGTCGCCAGTTGTCAATCCACTCAGCAATGCAGGTGCTGGGATCCATGGTGTCGACATTCGACATGGTTGAGTATGCCCAGTTCCATTCCAGACCTCTGCAGAAATTGATCCTTTCCAGGTGGAATGGGTTACCCCATCGCATTAAAAGCACAGACAATGGTGCTATCTCCAGAGGTACGTCTATTCCTTTCCTGGTGGTTGAGGACAGATCACCTCACCAAAGGCGTACCTTTTGGATCCCGGACTGGATAATTCTGACGACGGATGCCAGTCTCAGAGGTTGGAGCGCAGTGACAGGTCCACACACTTTTCAGGGTCGTTGGACAGCAGAGGAATCTGCCCTGCCAATCAACATATTGGAGCTTAGGCGGTCTTCAGGGCCCTTCAGCTATCCAGACTCATACTTCACGGAAAACCCGAGCAGTTTCAGTCAGACAACACCACGACGGGGGCTTATATCAACCATCAAGGAGGTACTCTAAGATAGGCGACAATGACAGAGGTGTCACGCATTCTGATATGGGCGGAAGGCCATCTCCCAGCCGACAGTGTTCATTCCGGGAGTTATCAATTGGGAAGCAGACTTCCTCAGCCATCATGACGTGCATCCAGGGGAATGGTCTCTTCACCAAGAGGTGTTTCAACTCTTAGTGGACAAGTGGGGCCTTCCAGAAGTGGACCTCATGGCCTCCAGACTCAATCACAAGCTGCCAAGATACGGCTCCAGGACAAGAGATGCCAGGGCACTCCTGGTCGATGCTCTATCAGTGAAATGGACCTTCCAGTTGTGTATCTGTTTCCTCCAGTCTCCCTTGTCGAAATCAAATAATTGGATAAGATCGCTTGCAATTATCTGACGATCTAGTCATCTATGGTCTGATAAAGAGTAAATTGGACGCTACTTTGCTTCGGCGCAATCCAATGCAAACCCACCACACACATACTGATTCACATAACGCACACGCATAGACATATGCATTCACATAGATGCTCGTGTGTGTATCCACATGCGTACACATTGACGCTCACATGCGTATTCACATACATACATACAAACATTTCCTATCTCAATGCACATATGCGAACACATATGTATAAAATGGTTCCTATCCACAATAAGTAATAACTAGAGTTATTAAAGGTCTTTTTAACAAGTAGTTATGATGAAATGTGTACGTAAATAAGATCTAAGGTTTAGAATATAGTAGACATGTCATGTTTGGTATCATACTAAATCCCTGTTTATTCGCAGACTTCCGTTTCTATTGGCAAAGGAGTCGCATCTTGCGTCCGCTAGTTATGGATGATAGGGATTTATTGCATAGAATGTTATAATCTATATGCAGTGTTGTAGCTAGATTTAACCAGTTCGGCGGGAATCTACACAATGTAACCGTTTGAGGACTGAGCCATGCCTCTGATGACACCATTTGAATAAACCAATGACCAGAATATCCAGAAGTAAGAATCAATGGAAACCTGTCAACTAGTTCTTTTGTTAATGTCGAACTCTGTAAGGTATATAAGCGGTGTTCCGATCCCAGTGGACAGCCATTCTCTTGGATAACTGCAGGTGTCTGGATTGATGACTGTTTACTGGGACCGGTGCGCACGCGTATGTATCGGCTTGTACTATTTTATTGCTTTTTACTCTGTTAAATCTTTCATCGTGTTACTTTTTCATTACTTGGTTAAAATTTTGTGCTTTGGAACCACACGATTGGACTGGAAAGCAATTCTTAAGCGACTTGCAACGCTAAATAGCGACTATTAGGAATCAATAGATGGGGGCTCAGCTGTGAAGTCATGCTACCAGAAATTACTCGATGCTAGCGGATTTAGATTCCTCAACAAAGGGTGGACGCGTCACATACAGGTAAGAACGCAATGTGTTTTAAGCCTGTTTTGTACTCAGTGTTGTGAAATCGAATATCCATTTTTGGGTGATCTAAGGAGCGCTGATTAGGACCTAGGGACAAGAGAGAACAGTCAGTTTCTTGTATTGTCATTTTTGTGCTGCAAATAGGCTATTCGCAAATAGCGTATGCATCTTCTCGGTATTGGACCGCACTTTTGCATACACACCGCATAGTTGTGTATAAAATTGTGATTGTGAAAGGGTTGTGCTGGAAGCAGAGAACATCATAGGCTGTTTTCTGTTCCTCATTGTGTAAAACTGGCAAAATGAGTAGCGGTTGGCTGAGCACAGTGGGAGGAATCGAGTGACAAAGCTTGTGAATTTGTCCCAGTGGCGGAAAATAGCATAGGCTATTTTTCTGTTCCTCATTGTGTAGAACTGATAAAACGCTTATCGGTCGGTTTGTGCACAGTGGGTGGAAGTGAGTGGATGCAGCTTGTTTAATGAAAGAAGCCAAGCGTCCCAGATGGGTGCTAAGCAGTCGCTAGGGAGGGTCGAGGAGATGCTGCTAATGGATGGGCCTGCCCGTTCGGCAAGGTATATAATGAATGTGAAATATGGTTCGTACGCGACCGTATACTGCGACAAATGGGTCAAATTGACCAAAGGATGTATGAAACCCTTTCCCAAAGTTGGCAGTTTTGATTTGGAGGTATTGAATAATGTTAGAGATAACATGTTTAGTGAAGTCTCTGAAGAAAAGAGTAAAATATAATGATTGTTTAAAGTTATGGCAGCATGAGGGGAACACGTGGCGTGGTGGTGTATGTATGTCGCAAAGCAGCGTACTCACACTGCTAGGCAGCGTGCACACGCCACAAAGTAGCGTGTTCATGCCGCAGAATAGCACGCACACATGGCATAGTAGCAAGCCGCAAAACAGCGTACTCATGCCGCCAAGCAAGGCGACGCCCAGTAGCATACACGCTGCAAGGTAGCATCACGGTGCACAAAGCAGAGAGCGTATGCGCACCCCCACCACCCTATGCGGTCACAAGTACAGCCGATACTAAAAATAATAAAAAAATTGTAACAAATAACTTTTACCCTGTTTTAAGTCACCTACAGGAAAATGTAATTATAGAAGATGATGAACCCACTATAATTTCAGCCCTTGCCCAAGCTGTTAATCTGTTAGATATTCCACAGAGAAAAGGAAAGGCAGTGATCCAACCAGCAGCTGAAATTGGTGAGACGAGTGCAGAGCGTAGTAGGAGAGGGAAAGCCCCTGGTACCAAAACAGCCCGGTAATTGATCCTGAAGATGGTGATGAGGTAGGTGTACATCCTGTCCGTACCATAGCAGCTCCCGATGGGAAACCGGACAAAGAAGGTGTAGTTCCCATCAGGAATGTAGCAATGCATTGTCCATAGACGAGAGCAGAATTACATTCAATTATTCAGACTTCCCAGACCCTAGGAAAGAGTTAGCCAAATGCCAGATGTGTATTAAAGATTTGGGTAATGCTCACGAACCAACTATAAGGATTGGCGAGTGGTGTTAAAGGCCTGTCTTCCTTCCAATACTGATGCCCAAAAGTTTATTACAGATTGTGTATTGGAGGAGGATGAATCCTTAACAGATGTGGATAATCAGGTGAATATCAAGCGTATAATCACACAATTGGCTATATACTTTCCAGTGGTAGTGAACAGGAGCAAAATTTTCACTATTAAACAAAAAGATAGTGAGTCTGCAGCAGATTATTTTGCCCGAGCGCTGCTAGCAATAACACAGTACACTGGGATTGCAGATATAAAGGATGATGTACACCACTGGGAAGTAGCTGTAACGGTGCTAATGGACGGTCTCAAAGACAATCTAAAACCAGGGTGCAAACCTCTCTACCTTACTGGAGAGTTAGCCATAGAACATGACAAAAACATTTGCTGGAAGAAAGGCCCAGAGTGAGAAGTTAATGGCAGTGAGCATTCAAGCTCTAGAGGGATCATATACACATCCACAACCTTACAACACATACCAGCAACAGAATTATACAGTAAGGTGTTTTAATTGTAATAAAGAAGGTCGTCTAAGAAGGGATTACAGAGAGGGAATTCAGGCACCACATGAGAAGGGAACACCTAGGTACATGCAGAGAGGACACTCACAAAACTCAGGAAAGTTCCAACAGTTACCTGCCCAAATAGTGACCACAAACGCTTTACTGGAGATAGTCTGTGCTAGGGGTCAGGTCATACCTGTAGTCTACAGTCAGTCAGGTTAACAGAATACTAGGGAAGAACCTACAATGACAGTTGATATATCTGGTATTAAACACTTTTCTTGTAGATAGAGGGGTGACCAGATCAGTGATAAATTCTCCATTTAATTTACAGGTTACTAACAAAACCATAGCAACAATGGGAGTAACTGGGAGGGTACAGCATTACCAGATCTGCAGAAGTTACTATTGGGCCGTTGCAAAACAAGCATTCCTTTCTGGCAGCAGCAGCCCCTACTAACCTGCTGGGGAGGGATTTGTTGTGTAAAATGGGATGTGTTTTATACTGTACCCCTGATGTTATATACCTAGATATACCAGAAAAGTTTATGCATGAGGTACAGGATATCTTGGATACACCACAAAGGTTAATATTACACTCTGTTGTTCTAGAACAAATTCCATCCCAGGTAAAAGAAATATTGTTATAAATACTAGGTTCCCTCTGGACCAAAGATGGACAAGACACTGGATTGATGGCAAATGTATCCCCTGTAATGGTAAATTTGAAGAATGTTAGGCAGGCTCCAAAAATCCCTCAATACCCTTTAAAGCCAGAGGTGGAGCTAGGGGTTTATCCCGTAATTGAAAGGTTACTGCAATAAGGGATTGTAATTTGTACAGCTAGTCCAGCCAATAGTCCCATTTTTCCAGTGAAGGCTGGGGAGAGGGGCTATAGACTAGTACAGGACCTTAGGGGTGTTAACAAAGTTGTAGAAAGCCAATTCCCCGTAGTGCCCAATCCAGCTGTCATCCTCATGCAGATTCCACTGTCTGCAACTCACTTCACTGTTATTGATCTATGTTCTGCATTCATCTCTGTTCCTCTTCACCCTGACTGTCAATATATATTTGCATTCTCCTACAGAGGGGTACAATATACATGGACACGATTGCCCCATGGTTTCATAGATAGCCCAGTATTTTCTCTCAGGCCTTACACGACAGTTTGCAATCTTTTCAACCAAGCAATGGTTCTGTCTTAATTCAATATGTAGATGATTTGTTATTGTGTTCTGATTTGTTTATGTCATGTTTAAATGATACTAAACTGTTGTTACTTCATCTCTCACAAACAGGGCACAAGGTTGCAAAGGACAAATTACAGCCATGCCAGACTAAGGTGAAATACTTGGGACACTGTCTAACCCAGGGGCTAAGACACGTGACGACTGACAGAATACAGGCCATACAGACCGTGACACTGCCGCAAAACCAACAGCAAATCTGTACCTTCTTGGGCATGTGTGGATACTGCAGAACTTGGATCCCAGGTTTTTCTATTTTGGCATTACCATTGCAGGAACTGGTGTCATCTTCAAAATCCGACCATGTCATACACACTGAGGAAACAGAGCAGGCTTTCCTTAACCTTAAGGATAGTCTGAGAAGAGCATCTGCCTTGGGAATACCAGATTATGAAAAACCCTTTCAGTTATTTTGTACAGAAGCTGATGACTTGCTGAGTTGAACTGGTGAACTCGGAACTTGACTCTGACTCCAGAGTGGAGAGGAGTGGAATGGGTAACTGAAGAACTTGGGCTTTGACTCCGCACTGGAGAGACATGGATTAAACTGAAGAACTTGGGCTTTGACTCCGGACTGGAGTGATGTGGATTGAACTGAAGAATTTGGGCTTTGACTCTGGACTGGAGTGACGTGAATTGAACTGAAGAACTTGGGCTTTGACTCCGGACTGGAGTGACGTGACAATAGCTAAACAGGGTAATCCGGAAATGCTGTGACAAAAGGCTGGAACTCAGGTGCAGGCTCTATTGGGTAATTGGGAAACAGGTTAAGGAAGGAATAGGTAGGTTTGGGAATTTAAGGTTCAGGGAGGAGTGGGTAGAAGGAGCAGGAGTAGATCCACAGCAGGAAGCAAGGCAGGGTAACATGGTGCAGGTTTGCTGGGAGCCAGGGACCAACCAGGAGAAGGGCAAGCAGCGGAGCACAAGGCTAAGGACAGGGGCACAGGAACTCACTTATAGCTGATGCTGAAACACGAGTTGCACTGGCCTGGGAACTAGCAGGGTTTCTGGATGCTCCAGGTATTGCTGTAAGCAGGACTTCTGGATTTGCCAGGTATTGCTGTAGCAGGATTTCTGGGTTTCCAGTAACGATACTGGATCAGAACCTCTATACACACCTTCCTATACCTTCTAATGTCCTGCCTATACCTTCTAAGGATGACGCTAATTTGCGTACGCAGTCATACCATAAATAAAGACTTAGACGTGGAATCTGTGGTTCCAAAGCACAAGTGATATTCAGGTAAAAGTTCAGACAGTTACACGCAATTGATCAAGACACAATTTAGGCGCAAAAGGAAATTATACAGACCCAAGTACAGTATACATACGCAGGCGCTTCCGCACCCAGAGATAGGCATCAGCAAGAGACCCCTCGTCATTCAGCACGAAGACTCAGAACCAGCGTTCGTGCACTCATATTTATACCCCCCCAGAATAAACAGGACAATAGGAAAGTCTGTTGCTGATATCATTGGTTCTCAGGGGTGAAGCATCTGTTACAGCACATTTAACAGGCTGGTTCAAACAGACTCTCCCTGCCTCTAACAGCTGGGGGTCTTCCTCTTCACACCTCTCATAGCATCCTAACAGTTGTTTCTAAAATATACATTTTGTTGCTTGTAGGCTCTGCGATCCATAACTCAGGAATGCATGATGCAATCTCCCCACCGATAACACCGGAATACTGTAAAAAGGATACGCATCAGTACAACTCCAAACATGACTTGTTTAGCATGTATAATACCTTAGTTATCAAATATCTTTATTTCTCAGCATTTAAACTAACTGAACCAACTTAAATCATATACTTTATGTGTGGGTATTCAGGGTTTGAAATAAGGACGCTAGTTAACTAAGGGCAGATGCGTGTGCATAAAGCTAATAAAACAGCGGTTTCATACAAAGTCCTATGCATTCGCTAATATGCGACTAGTTAACAGCGAAATTGTGTGTATTAATGTGTGTATGAGAAATGGTGAAAGATGCAAATGCATGGTGCTATTAGTATTATCGCCACATGTACTAAAATGTGAGTTTATCTAAAATGGCGCATAGGCGGCCATTCACAAAATGGCGTCTTGCGATCTCATTTTCAAGATGGCGTCTTGCGGCCGGTCGCAAGATGGCGTCGCCACGATTAAATTTTAACCTGAACTTGTCTTAGCCAATTATTCAGCTTCGACAGTCCACCCTTTGATAGCAAACAACATGCTATCACAATCTGTTATTAGGATTTAATTTAGGCTTACATTTACATATTATTTGGTGTTATTATGGGATGGCACAAGGTGGTTCTTTATCCATCAATAATGTGTCTCTGAGTGGGGACATAAAACTACTATTATACGCACACCGCGGATCTTGGGAGATCATGTGAAAGGTGTGGGAATGCACCAGTCTTATAATAGCAGTCTTGAAGGGGAATTTGAGACTTTACATCATCTGAGGTGTTCTATGAATAACATTTCAATAATACATTCTATGCATGTGTAAATATAATACATCAAACGATTGTATTTCCTAGTTATGGGTTGTAATGCAGTTCTATATTTACCTCAGTATTCATATTGCCATTACTGACCACCATCATAGTTTCATTCTTTCGTTTCACTCTGTTTCTACATTTTCCACACTTCAACACAATAGGAACACACCGGACGCATATGCCAATTATTATGATGACAATCAGTATAAGGATTAAGAATTTGCCTATGCTGGCGATCACTTCCTGGACCCATTCCCCTAGACCTGAGAACCATTTTACTGGGTTCAGCCGTGAAACCCATCCTTCTATCTGTTCCCCTACTTCAGCCACTGAAGCATTATGGTTCTTCCGAAATTCCCACTTTAGCTGCAGAATTTCATCCATCTTCCGGTCTATCACCTCCTTAGGGTCGCTGGTATCATTGGTGGCATAGGTGCAACATCTTACTCCAAATTGGGTGGCCAATGTTACGCAGTACCCTCCAGTAACATCAGTTAAATAATTCAACACTAGCCTGTGTTGCACCAGTTCTTTCTTGTACGCTTGCAATTCCTTCCCTGTATACCTAAATGTGTCATCGTACATCTCGGTGATATTATCTATTAATTTAGCAAGTTCCTGGATATATCTAAAATTTAATGTACCCCGAGCGATCCTGGTGGGGTCCAATGTGACCAGAACTTAAAAGCCAGTTGTCTCACTGATTAACTGAGTGGCTTTATGTATATCACCAGGTACCATATTTCTTTTGCCTCTGTGTTCATATTGTGTGTGAAGATATGGTGACGGTGTGTTTTTATATATACCCAGCATTTCAACATGTGTGAGGGTCATAACTTCTGGGACTACTCTTCCCAGGTAACACAAACCTTCAGAACTCTGGGAGAGCCATTTATACGCTTTTCTTCCACAGATGAAATATACATTATCAGGGAGAACATAAGGAATGGTATGCATCATTATCATTAAGCACATTTCCCTTGCAAACAATCCTATTTCTGGTTCTTACATCTGGTACATGCAAGTTTCTGGCTGTATTATTTTAGCACAATAACCATTTGGCACCTTACCAATAATTTCTTTGGTGGAACTCAATGTATATCGATACCTAAAATGTTTCCCACCAGACTTAATGGAGCGCAATAGATCATGGCTTATGGACTCATTATCAGCTCTTTGTGAGAAGGTCATCGTCTGATTATTCCCCGTCACTTCCCAACTCCCGGGTTTATTGGGGCTGGTTATGTTTAAACACAAAAGTGATCTATCTACTTGGAATTGATAGAGTTTGAAATGAGGTGGTTTGGATGAGAGGAATTTTCCATCCAATGTTTTCCCTTTTTGTAATTCTAAAATTTCTGTGATATTCAGCGGAAATGGCACCAACCCTATGTTATGCTGTCCCTGGGGCACATGTGAACACACCCAGCAATCAGTTTGATTTAACACTTTGCCTACCATGCTAGGATAATCATCTAGAGGATGCCCACCCCAGTACGGATTATATTTAGGTTGGCACCGTTGGATACAGTTCTCATCAACTAGGGACCCACAAAGCTCACAAATACAGGAATCTTCAGATGATAAGCCTCCACACCTTCCCCGAGTATCCGGAATGACAGCTCTTTTAACAATAACAGTACTAAGATTGGAAAGACACTCCCCTGATTGGCATTGCACTCCTCCTGATTCCACTCCATCAGCACTGCCATCAGCTCCCGTTTCCTCAATCAGTCCCCCATCACAGACACTGGATATCCCCGGACTGATCAGGATTGTGAACACTCTAAAAGAGAATATGAAAATGAACACAGCAGGCCCGTCCATTGTCACAACAAGACCTGCAAATTTCTCTCAGTTCAGGTATCTTACTATGACCTTTTCAATCCTCCCGGAACAAGCTCGCGAGTGACAGATCCACGCTATCAGCTTTGTCTCCGACTTGTTTCTCCACCGGTTGATTGACCTTTCTGCAGTGAGTGGAATGGACCCAGGTATCTCTCTCGGCCACCTTCATAGATGTAGTACTCGTCAGCAGCACCTGGTACGGACCTTCCCACCGATCAGTCAAACAACCTGAATGCAAGAAATTTCTGATCATTACATATTCTCCTGCTTCAACATCATGACAGTTCGTTTCAGGCATATCATTAGACAACAATTTCAGTTTCTACTGCTGTTGCTTTAACTGCTTACTCATTGATATAAGATACTTCACAGTTACCTCGTTGTTACCCTTTAGATCTTCTTGTGGACTTATAATCAAATGAGGTTGTCTACCGAACAATATTTCAAATGGGGACAGATTCAGAGGAGGTCTAGGAATGGTCCTTATGCTATGTAGGACCAAAGGTAAAGCTTCTGGCCATCCTAGTCCAGTCTCTGCCATGATTTTACTTATCTTATTTTTAATAGTCCCGTTCATCCTCTACCCTGGCACTGGCTTGCGGTCGGTAGGGGGTGTGAAGTCAGCTTACACATGTTTTGAAAAACATCACCTGTGAAATGGGTTCCCCTGTCACTCTCGATGATTTTAGGGATACCGTACCTGCATACAAATTCCTGAACTATTTTCTTAGCAGTAAACGCAGCAGTATTAGTGGCCGCTGGGTAAGCCTCAACCCAGTTACAAAATACATCTGTGCACACTAATACATACTTAAGGTTCCTGCAGGGTGGTAATTGGATGAAATCAATTTGTATCACCTGGAAAGGTCCATCAGTCGGTGGAATGTGGGATGGTTCTGGAGGGATCACTTTCCCTATGTTCTTTCTCAAACAGGTCAGACAGGACATTGCTATCTTCTCTGCTTGTGAAGAAAAACCTGGTGCGCACCAGTATGCCCTCACCAACTTGCACATACTCTGTTTACCCAGATAAGTCAGACCGTGTGCTGCCTCAGCCAGGCTGGGGTAATATGCCTTGGGGGCTACTGGCTTACCATGTCCGGTCCCTCCAGAGCCCAGAGGACTCTTGCCCAACCCCTTGGACTTCCAAATGGATTTTTCCTGAATTGAACACAAATTTTGCATCTCAATTAATTTCAGCATATCAATAGTTTGAAATGACAATTGTTTCAGTTGGAGGAAACATTTTTAACCCTGCTACCCATTTTGCAGCTTCATCAGCTCTGTTGTTGCCCAGTGACACCGGGTCATCCTCACGTGTGGGCTTTGCATTTAATTACTGCCACTGCTTTGGGCAGTTGGATTGCTTCTAGAAGATGTTTTATGTGTCGGGAATGTGCAACTGGTGTGCCTGCTGCTGTCATAAAATTTCTCAGACGCCATAGAGCCCCAAAATCGTGCACCACCCCGAACGCGTACCTCGAGTCAGTGTAAATGTTAGCAGATTTGCCTGCTGCCAGTTCACATGCTCTAGTCAGTGCTAATAACTCTGCCACCTGGACTGAGTGAGGAGGACCGAGAGGTTTAGCTTCTATGATGTCTGTGTCATTTACAACAGCATAACCTGTACATAATTCACCTGTGTCTGTTTGTCTATGACAACTCCCATCCATATAAAAAGTTACATCCACATTCTCTAAAGGTGTGTCATGTATGTCAGGTCTAGCAGTAAAGGTCTGATTCAGATATGTCATACAATCGTGCGTATCATTATGTCTGCCGAACTCAACTCCCGCCAGCAACTCCTCTCCTTCCACCCTTTGTACATCATGTTGTACATATGGTAGGTATGTTGCTGGATTCAGCGTACTGCAATGTTTAACAGTAATATTTGCAGGAGCGATTAGAGCTAGTTCCCATTTGGTGAACCTAGCTGAGGAGACGTGTCTGGTTTGAGCTGAGTTCAACAGAGCAGATATGAGTGTAGACAATCATATCACGGCCCAAAACTACGTCCTCACTTTTACTCACCAATAAAGCGGTAGCTGCTACACTTCTCAAACAGGTGGGGAGTGATCTTGCTACCGTATCCAATTGGGCACTGTAGTATGCTACGGACCTACTGGTATCACCATGTTTTTGTATAAGGACACCTGCAGCACAACCATTGGGTTCCGTACAATACAAATCAAAAGGTTTTTCATAATCAGGTATTCCCAATGCAGGAGCTCTTGTCAGAGTATCCTTAAGATTGAGGAAAGCCTGTTCTGATTCCTCTGTGTGTATGACACGAACGGGCTTTGAGGAAGAGACTAATTCCTGTAAAGGTAAGGCCAAAATAGAAAAACCTGGTATCCACATTCTACAGCAGTGATTCCCAACCACGGTCCTCAAGGTACACTAACAGTCCTGGTTTTAGTGATATCCATGATTGTGCACAGATGGTTTCATCAAAATAACTGAGGATCAAATTAAGTCACCTGTGCTCTAGTAAGGCTATCCCTAAAACCTGGACTGTTAGTGTGCCTTGAGGACCGTGGTTGGGAACCCCTGTTCTACAGTATCCACACATTCCCAAGAAGGTACGAATTTGCTGTTGATTCTGCGGCAGTGTCATGTTTTGTATGGCCTGGATTCTATCTGTTGTAAGGTGTCGTAAACCCCTGGGTTAGGCAGTGTCCCAAATATTTTACTCTGGATTGGCACGGCTGTAGTTTGTCCTTAGCCACCTTGTGTCCTGTTTGTGAGAGATGAAGTAACAAAAGTTTAGTATCATTCAAACATGACATAAACGAGTCAGAACATAGCAATAAATCGGCCACATATTGAATTAGAACAGATCCATTGGCAGGTTGAAACGATTGTAAACAGTCGTGCAATGTCTGGGAGAAGATACTGGGGCTGTCTATGAAACCTTGGGGTAATCATGTCCATGTATATTGTAAACCTCTGTATGTAAATGCGAATAGATACTGACAGTCAGGATGGAGAGGCACAGAGAAGAAAGCTGAACAGAGGTCAATGACAGTGAAATGGGTTGCATTTGGTGGGATTTACATCAAAATGACAGCTGGATTCGGCACTACGGGGAATTGGCTCTTTACTACCTTATTGACACCTCTAAGGTCTTGTACCAGCCTATAACCCCTCCCACCACTCTTCTTCACTGGAAAGATGGGACTGTTGGCTACACTAGCTGTACAAACTAAAATTCCCTGTTGCAATAATCGCTCAATTATTGGAAAAACATTACAGGGCTTACGTTTGCCATTAATCCAGTGTCCTGTCCATCTTTAGTCCAAAGGGAATCTGGAATTAGGGACAACATTTCATCTACCTGTGATGGAGTTTCATTTAAAACGGTAGAGTGATACATTATCCTTTGTGGAGTGTCTAGCATATCCCACACCTCGTATACCATTCTCTCTGGGATATCTAAAAATACACCATCAGGGGTGCAATATATAACACATCCCATCTTACATAACAAGTCTCTGCCCAGGAGGTTAGTAGGAGCCGCAGCAGCCAGGAGAAAAGAATGCCTGGTATGCAACGGCCCAATAGTAACCTCTGTGGACTTTGTTAAAGGATAATGTTCCACTTTACCTGTTACACCCATTGTTGGTACTGTCTCGTTGGTCACCTGCACGTAAACCTTGTCGCACGTGCGTGCCATTTTGCGACTTGCCGGTATTGCAATTAGCGTCGCGGATGTATTTTCTGACAATGTGCTCGCGATGCTAGTTTGCGTCGTTTGCACATTGTTAAGCCACGCATCCCCTTCATGCTGCCACAGTTTTAAACATTCAAAATATTTAACCTTTTTCTCTCTGGAGCGCATCAAACTGATGTGATCCCGGACATTGTCTAACACATTTTTATCAAAACTACCAATTCTTGGAAACGGTCTAACACTCTTCCTCTTCATATTAAACCATAAATCACAATACCTTATTGCATAAGTACCGTACTTGGTATGCATGATACGACGGGCCGATCCGATTGGCGCCTCCATTAGCAGCACATCATTGCCTAACATCTCTACTGTTTGCGTGGCTCCCATTCTGAGACAACTCCTACGCTTTTCAATAAAGATTTAAGCCGGTGAAAGACAGTCAAGACACTTTCACTTACCTGTGGACGATTTAAGTCGGCGGCGCCCACACACCTGGATAAGATTTAGTAAGGCAACTTCCACACCTGGATAAGATTTGAAAAAGGCAACTTCCACACCCGGATAAGATTTAGTAAGGCAACTTCCACACCTATGAGAGTTTATATGTCGGCTGCTCTCACGCACCTCTCTACAACGAAGACAACATGTACACCTGCTACTGTGTATAGAACGGTAAAGCTGCTTACCGAGCGGCTAGGCTAACCCTTGCACCTAGCCCTTAAGGATCATACGATACCCTTAACTTTGTTCAACAAATATTCACTGTTACACACTTTTTTTTCCTGCGCAGAAAAATACACGTTAACCCAGATATTGGTAATAGAAAAAAATGAAAACCTCAATGGCTTTGTTCAAACACGTGGCAGCACAACCAGAAGTACATATACGCTATTGTGCGACCAGTCGCATACACAATAATGCGACTACCACACAACCGTATAATGGCTTTTTAACTGCGTACACAAAAGTGCGTCTTTTTTTTCTATGCGCAAACCTGCGACTTAGTCGTGTACTCAGTACTGTGACACCCCTTTAAATGTAAGGTTCTATCAACAGAGGAAAACAAACTTTTTCCTCTCTTGTCCCTGCATTCTAGTCAGCTCCCTTGATTCACACGGAGATGGATAGCGATTTTTCAGCACAAAGCGGTTGCAGGCAAACCCTGCATGTGGCCACTCCACCCTTTGCTGAAATATCGATGACCGTATGTACCATGTGAGCAGGTTAGTGACTTCACTACGAGCCCCCAACTAACGATACTGGATCAGAACCTCTATACACACCTTCCTATACCTTCTAATGTCCTGCCTATACCTTCTAATGTCCTGCCTATACCTTCTAAGGATGACGCTAATTTGCATATGCAGTCATACCATAAATAAAGACTTAGACGTGGAATCTGTGGTTCCAAAGCACAAGTGATATTCAGGTAAAAGTTCAGACAGTTACACGCAATTGATCAAGACACAATTTAGGCACAAAAGGAAATTATACAGACCCAAGTACAGTATACATACGCAGGCGCTTCCGGACCCAGAGATAGGCATCAGCAAGAGACCCCTCGTCATTCAGCATTCAGCATGAAGACTCAGAACCAGCGATCGTGCACTCATATTTATACCCCCCCAGAATAAACAGGACAATAGGAAAGTCTGTTGCTGATATCATTGGTTCTCAGGGGTGAAGCATCTGTTACAGTACATTTAACAGGCTGGTTCAAACAGACTCTCCCTGCCTCTAACAGCTGGGGGTCTTCCTCTTCACGCCTCTCATAGCATCCTAACAGTTGTTTCTAAAATATACATTTTGTTGCTTGTAGGCTCTGCGATCCATAACTCGGGAATGCATGATGCGATCTCCCCACCGATAACACCGGAATAATGTAAAAAGGATACGCATCAGTACAACTCCAAACATGACTTGTTTAGCATGTATAATACCTTAGTTATCAAATATCTTTATTTCTCAGCATTTAAACTAACTGAACCAACTTAAATCATATACTTTAGAGCTTATTGAACCTTATATGTGAATATGTAATGTGTGGGTATTCAGGGTTTGAAATAAGGATGCTAGTTAACTAAGGGCAGATGCGTGTACATAAATCTAATAAAACAGCGGTTTCATACAAAGTCCTATGCATTCGCTAATATGCGACTAGTTAACAGCGCAATTGTGTGTATTAATGTGTGTATGAGTAATGGTGAAAGATGAAAACGCATGGTGCTATTAGTATTATCGCCACATGTACTAAAATGTGAGTTTATCTAAAAGGGTGCTTAGGCGGCCATTCGCAAAATGGCGTCTTGCGATCTAATTTTCAAGATGGCGTCTTGCGGCCAGTCACAAGATGGCGTCGCAGCGATTAAATTTTAACCTGAACTTGTCTTAGCCAATTATTCAGCTTCAACACCAGGTATTGCTGTAAGCAGGACTTCTGGATTTGCCAGGTATTACTGTAGCAGGATTTCTGGATTGCCAAGTATTGCTGTAAGCAGGATTTCTGGATTGCCAGGTATTGCTGTTAGCAGGGTTGCTGAATGAACTGATCTAAGAACCAGTAGGAGCAGGAACCTGGGATACCCTTGTACTCTGAAGTAGCACAAACTATACACCACAGGAAGTAACGAGATGTTCAGGCCCTGAATGCTATCAGAGGAGGGTGTTTATACCCTGGGTCTTGCAGGAATTGGTGGATACGGACAGGTGGTCTGGTAGTAGCATACTGAGTGGTGGAGGGCACAACATGCAGAGGGAGCAATCATCTCTGCAGTACTGAGAGTCAGAACTACACCTGCGATTCCAATCAAGGCTAGCAGCGTTCACAGACAGAGGAGGGTCCAGGTGAATACTCACTGTGGAAAGGAATGCATTCCCAGCATGATCAGAGCAGATCTCCCAGGGAAATTACGCACACAGATCCATGAGACAGCTAGCAGGGGTAAGTCTACAGGCAAAAGGTGAAAACTAGACATGGATGTAACAATGGCTGCGCAGCAGGTGTCCTCACACATGGTGATGCTAGCAGACCTGTAGCATACTACAGTGCACAACTGGACACTGTAGCTAGATAACTCTCAACGTGTTTAAGAAGTGTAGCCGCAACTGCTCTTCTGGTAAATAAGAGTGAGGCTGTAGTATTAGGGCATGATACAATTGTCTACACACCGCATGCAGTATCTGCCTTGTTGAATTCTGCCCAAACCAGACATGCCTCTTCAACTAGGTTCACGAAATGGGAACTAGCTCTAATGGCACCTGCAAACATCACCATTAAATGGTGCAATATGTTAAATCCAGCAACGTACTTACCATATGTGCCTTGAGATGCACAAAGGGTGGAGGAAGGTAAGTCTCTGGTTGAAGGTGAGTTTTGCAGGTATACTGACACACATGCTTGTATGGAATATTTGAATCAGACCTTTACTACAAGACCAGATTTACGTGACACACCATTAGAAAATCTAGATTTGACATTTTACATGGATGGGAGTTGTCAGAGACAAACTGACACAAGAGAACTATACACAGGTTATGCTGTTGTAGATGATGAAGATGTTGTAGAAGCTGAACCACTTGGTCCCCCTCACTTAGCACAGGTGGCTGAACTGGTGGCATTAAGGAGAGCATGTGAACTGGCAGAAGGTAAATCCGCTAACATCTACACTGACTCCAGGTACGCCCTCGGGGTAGTGCATGATTTTGTGGCTCTTTGGCATCTGAGAAATTTTATGACAGCAGCAGGTTCACCATTCGCACACTCACACCACATATAAGAACTCTTGACAGCAATCCAGTTACCAAAGGCAGTAGCTGTCATCTAATGTAAAGCCCACACATGCGAAGAAGACCCAGTGTCAATGGGCAATAACAGAGCAGATGAAGCTGCCAAGTGGGCAGCAGGGTTACGCATAAACTTAACAACTGATAAAGTGATGGTCTTCTAGACAATAGACATGCAGAAATTAATTTAGATGCAAAATTTATGCTCCCTACAGGAAAAGGAAGTCTGGAGATCGAAGGGATGTGTTCAGGAGTCCTCCGGACTCTGGAGACATGGACTAGGTAGGCCTGTTGCTCCCAAGGCATATTACAGATGCTAGGCTAAGGCAGCGCATGGTCTGACTCACCTGGGAAAAGGAGGTATGTTCAAGTTGGTCAGAGCATATTGGTGTGCACCAGGCTTTTCTTCTCAAGCCGGAAAGATAGCAATGTCCTATCTGACTTGTTTGAGGAATAATGTCAGGAAGACAATCCCCACCGAGCCATCATACATCCCTCCAACAGACAGTCCTTTTCAGGTAATACAAATTGATTTTATTCAATTACCACCCTGCAGGAATCTCAAGTATGTATTAGTTTGTTCTGATGTATTTTCTAACTGGGTAGAGGCATATCCAGCTGCCACTAATACTGCTTTGTTTACTGCTAAAAAGATTGTTCAGGAATTTGTATGCAGATACGGTATCCCTAGAATCATAAAAAGTGATAGGGGTACTCATTTCACTGGTGACTTCTTCCAGAACATGTGTAAGCTTATGGGTATCAATAGTAGACTTCAGACCCCCTACCGACTGCAAGCCAGCGCCAAGGTGGAGAGGGCAAATGGCAGTATTAAGAACAAACTGAGTAAACCATGGCTGAAACTGGATTAGGATGGCCAGAAGCCTTACTGCTAGTCCTCCATAACATCAGAACCACTCCTAGACCTCCTCTTAATCTGTCCCCCTTTGAGGTACTGTTTGGGAGACAACCTCATTTGATTATAAGTCCACAGGATGATTTGAACAGTAATAATGAGGTTACTGTGAAATACCTTATAAAAATGAGTAAGCAGCTGGAACAGCAGCAACAGAAATTGAAAATGTTGTTACCTGATATGCCAGAAACAAACTGTCATGATGTGGCACCTGGAGAATATGTTATGATCAGAAATTTCTTATGCTCAGGTTGTTTGACAGATCGGTGGGAAGGTCTGTATCAGATGTTGATGATGAGTACGAGATCCTTGAAAGTAGCAGAGAGAGATACCTAGGTCCATTCCACTCACTGCAGAAAGGTCAACTATCCAAAGGAGTCGAGGCAGATAATGTGGACTGTTCCGGGAGAGCTAGAGACAGCTGTGGAACACCTCAGCTATAGAAATTAAGCAGACCACTATTCCAGCAATGGAGTGGCAGGCTGGGTTTGTGTTTTTGCTTCCTTCCAGGGTTCTCATCCTCATTTGTTTTGGGATTTCCTGTTTCTGTGATGGAGGAGAGATGACTGAGAAGGAAGCTGTTGGTGATGTCGATGGAGTGGGGTCGGGAGAGAGAGCGATAAAACAATCAGGGCGGTATATGATCAAATTCAGTACAGGAATTTCTAAGAGATCTGTTATGTAAGAAACTCAGAGACAGTGTGAGGGGTTATTGTCTGAGGAATACTGTGTTTGTGAGCACTGTGGATCCCTAGTTGATGAGAAATGCATCCAATGATGCCAGTCCAAGAGTAATCTGTATTTGGGCAGGCATCCTTTAGAGGATTACCATTCCTTGGTGGGTAAGGTCTTAAACCAGACTGAATGTTTGGTGTGCACTCACGTGCCTCAGGGACAACATAATGTAGGATTAGTACCATTCCCATTAAATTTCTCTGAGGTCCTTGAATTACAGGGAGGAAGACCGGTGGACAAGAAATGTAATATATCCATACCTCCAAATTTTAAACTCCATCAGTACCAAGTAGATAGATCCCTGTTATGCTTGAATATCACAAACATTAGAAAACCAGGAAATTGGGAGGTGATCTGGAACAATCAGACAATGACTTACTCACACAGAGCTGATGATGAGCCTATTGATTCTGAACTTGTACGCAGAATTATTGCAAGTGGGAGATACTTCCGGTATAGGTACATGCATAGGTATGACAAAGAAATGGTTGGTAGAGTATCATTGGGGTACTGTGCAGATGTTATACAACCAGAAATGTGTACCAGGCAAATGAGAGGAAAAAGGGTCAGGATTCTTTATTAGGATATTGTGTTCAATGATACTGATGTATTCTATTCCTTACTTACTCCCGGATGATGTGTATTTTATATGTGGAAGGAAAGCATACAAGTGGCTCTCTCTGAGTTCTGTAGGTTTATGTTTTATTGGTAAATTGATCCCAGAGGTTATGACACTTACACATGATGAAATGATTGGTATCCATAGAACCGCACCACCTCCATACATACACACACAGTATGAGCATCGTGACAAAAGAAATATGATACCTGGTGTAGAACATACAGCCACACAGTTGATTAGTGAAACAACTGGCTTCCAAATCTTGGTAGCATTAGATCCCAGCAGGATCACTCGGGGTACTTTAAATTTTAGATATATTCAAGACCTGGCTAAATTAATAGATAACATCACCGAGATGTATGATGACACTTTCAGATATACTGGTAAAGAGCTACAAGCTTATAAAAAGGAGTTGGTACATCATAGGCTAGTGTTAAACTATTTAACATCTATTACTGGTGGATACTGTGTGACTTTGGCCACTCAATTTGGTGTCAAGTGTTGCATGTACATTACCAATAATACTAGTGACCCCAAAGAGGTGATTGACCGGAAAATGAATGAAATCCTACAACTGAAGTGGGAGTTTCAGAAGGACCATAATATTTAATTGTATGAGACAGAGGTAAAGGTAGAGAAATGGTTCTCTTGGTTAAACCCTGTAAAATGGTTCGCATTCTTGGAGAATGGGCACAGGAGATGGTTGCTAGTATAGGTAAACTCTTTATTCTAATACTGATTGTCATTTTAGTAATTCATTTATGTGTCAGATGTGTTCTTGCAGTGTTGAAGTGTGGAAAATGTACCACTAAGGTGAACAGTAAAAATGAAATCATGATGGTGGTGAATAGTGGTGGTATGGGTACTAAAGTTGATAAAGAACTGTATTACAATCCTGAAATTGAATGTGCTGTCAGATAATAATATGTGAATAGGCTAAGTCATGTATAATAGTAATTATTGAAAATGTTCTTTTAAACATCATAGATATAATGTAGTCTCATTTCCCCCAAACTTCCTTTATAGGTTCGATGAGATCCCACATCCTATCAATGATCCCCTATAGATCCACAGATGGCGTATTAGGGTTGTTTTTCCCTTCCTGAAATGCATTATTGATGGTTAAATGACCAATTTGTGTCATACCGATTAGAACATTGAATAATAAATTATTTTGCATGACTGGAAAGGTTAAGAATAGAAGGTGATAGTTTTATGTTTGCTATCAAAGGGTGGACTGTCGAAGTCAAATAATTGGATATGATCGCTTGCAATTATTATCTGATGATCTAGTCATCTATGGTCTAATAAAAAGTAAATCGGACGCTATTTTGCGTCAGTGCAATCCAATGCGCACAAATGCGAACCCACCACACACATACACTGATTCACATAACGCACACACTTAGACTTATATGCATACACAGACCCTAGTATGTGTATCCACATGCGTACACATAGATGCTCACATGCGTATTCACATACATACATACGAACATTTCCTATCTCAATGCACAGACGCACATATGCGAACGCATATGTATAAAATGGTTCCGATCCACAATAAGTAATAACTAGAGTTATTAAAGGTCTTTTTAACAAGTAATTATGATGTAATATGCATTTGAATGAGATCTAAGGTTTGGAGCATAGTGGACATGTCATGTTTGGTATCATACTAAATCCCTGTTTCTTTGCAGACTCCCATTCCTATCGGCAAAGGAGTCGCATCTTGCGTCCGCTAGTTATGAATGTTAGGGAGTTATTGCATTGAATGTTAGTATCTATATGCAGTGTTAACCAGTTGTTCAACGGGAAACTACACAAAGAGACCATTGGAGAACTGAGACATGCCCCTGATGACACCGTATGAATCAACCAATGACCAGGCAATCCAGAAGCAAGAATCAATGGAAACTTGTAAACTAGTTCTTTTGTTAACGTAGAACTCTGTAAGGTATATAAGCGGTGACCCGACCCCAGTGTTCAGCCATTCTCTTGGATGACCACTGGCATCTGAATTGATGACTGTATACTGGGACTAGTGCGCACACGTATGTATCGGCTTGTACTATTTTATTTGCTTTTTACTGTAAGTGTCATATCTTTCATCGTGTTACTTTTTCCTTACATAAATAACTTTTTGTGCTTTAGAACCACAGGATTCGACTGGAAAGCAATTCTTTCTTAAGCAACTTGCAGCGCTAAATAGTGACTATTAGGAGTCATTAGACACATCAGAACCGGAACAGGCAGAATCCGGGCTGAGACCAGACCAGGCAGAATCCGGACTGGGACCGGAACAGGCAGAATCCAGGATAGGACCGGAACAGGCAGAATCCAGAACCGGTACCAGAGCAGGCAGAATCCGGACTGGGACTGGAACAGGCAGAATCCAGACTGGGACCGGAACAGGCAGAATCCAGACTGGGACCGGAACAGGCAGAATCCAGACTGGGACCGGAACAGGCAGAATCCAGACTGGGACCGGAACAGGCAGAATCCAGACTGGGACCGGAACAGGCAGAATCCAGACTGGGACCAGAACAGGCAGAATCCGGAATGGGACCGGAATAGGCAGAATCCGGGCTAAGATCGGCACAGGCAGAATCTGGGACGGGACCGGAACAGGCAGAATCTGGGATGAAACCAGAACAGGCTGAATCCGGGACAGGACCGGAATAGGCATTATCCAGGCTGAGACCAGAACAGATAGAGGAGACCCCTACTGGGGTAGGAAAATCAGGTATCTCTCTGATTATGAGAGGTTTATCGAATTTAATATCGGAAGTTCCTCCTGCGAAAGAACCGACTGAACCCTTGCTCGTACAATGAGAGTCTTTGTTTAATTGGTTCCCCAACTTGAGATTTGGTCCCCTAGTGATGGGACCAAATAAATAAATAACTGGCTCTTTTTGGGGCTTTGGCACCTTTATCAGAAATTACAGAGTCTGTGGCATGTGTAGGCTTACAAAGTGAATTGTTAACTTGAGGCCTAAGACTTTGGGGCTGGTAATTTTTCCTGGGTGTGCACAAGGAACAGTCTCCAATAAAATGATCAGCATTCCCACAGTATAAACAGAGGGGATTTTCCTGCGAGCTGCATTGCCGCTCGCCTTGGGTCGTAAGTGGCTCCGAAAACTACTTCTTTTCTGCATAGTAGATAGCACAGTAGAAGCAGGTGGAATTGAGTCTATCACCTTTTTTGTTTATGTTGGGAAGGGTGGAATAATATAAAAGTCAGAAAATTCCCAAAAAGTTTTTGTACTAACAGATTAGTACTACACAACAAATTCTGCAACTGTTCTGTCTTTCAAAGAAATTCCTGTAGCAACTCAGGATCCATTAATCCAAAAGACTGAGATTTTCTGAAACAGTTTTCACTTGGGGTGCCATCCAATTTTTCCTCCTTAGATGGACTTTTGCAATGCCTAGTTGCGTCCACTGAATTCTGGGAGGCTTGAATCATTTGCTGCTGCAGCACATCCACACGAGATGATAATCATAGGAAAGCCTGTAGGAGCAGGGTTTGCATACTCTCTAGGGTCAGAATTTTATTCATAATTCCCAAATCAGGGTTCAAGACTGAGGTCTGATTTGGCAAAACCTGAACCGGATTTGACAAAATAGAGACCATGTTGAACACTCCAGTAGCGTCTGTATTTTGGCCAGTTATAATGTTACGGTACACGTACGGTTGTGTAAGACTTCTGGAGCCAGGGAGAGGATCTTCCACCAATAACAGCCACTCGTTGTTCCTTTAGTGAATTATTTACACAATGGTACTTAGGTGGCCGCCTGGATTTACGCTTCCAGCAGTGGAGGCTTACACAACCGGCGAGAGACCACAGGACTGCTGACTAGGACAAGACAGGACAGTGATGTGGCAGTCCTTCCACAACTGGCTAACTGGAGTGAGTCTGCAGGTAATGGTATTGAAACAGGTGTAATGGACAGGATACACCAGCAGCGACAGATAATGGGTCTCAGGAATGTCCGGGGACAGTGGTGCAGCTGGGTAGTCAGGCAATGAGTGGCATGACAATACTAATTGCTGCAGGGCAGGAGCGACCTAGACTGATATGTAGAAGGATTACAGACCACCCTGGACTGGACTGGACAAGACGAGAATAGACTATGACAAGACTGACAAAAAACAGACAAGAACTAGATGGACACAACAAAATAGATACAAGGTACTAGATGACCTTGAGGCAGTGGGGCAGTTTAGACAGCAGGGATGCGGCTTTGAGAGCCGGGGACACTTTGCCAAGTTGCAGCCTTTGGGCTGAGATGCGGCTTTGAGAGCTGGGTAATACTTGGCTAGGAAGCAACCTGCGGGTTGAGGTGGGGCTATGACAGTTCAGATGAGATGCAGGCTATGATGCGGCTTTGTGGGCTATAGTGCGGCTATGACATCCAAGATGAGATGCAGGCTATGATGTAGCCTTGCGGGCCGTGGTGCGGCTATGACAGCCGAGATGAAATGCAGGCTATGATGTGGCCTTGTGGGCCGTGGTGCGGCTTTGCCAGCTGAAATGAGATGCAGGCTATGATGCGGCCTTGCGGGCCGTGGTGCGGCTATGACAGCCGAGATGAAATGCATTCTATGATGTGGCCTTGCAGGCCATGGTGCGGCTGTGACAGCTTAGATGAGATGTAGGCTCAGGTGTGTCTGTAGCAATATGGTAGACAGGTGAACTCTGGCACAACAGGAACACAGGCAGGAAGCAGACTGACACGGCTTGGCTGTACTCTGGAATGAAAGAGCCACATTCAGCAACAAGGTATATATCACAGGCAAATACCAAACAGACAGATAGGTGCAGAACACTGAAACTGTGGAACTTGAGGAGACCGGCAAAAGATCAGAATTCAGAGAGACATGCATACACTGGTTGTCAGACAGTATAACCGGCATGGAGTGAAAGGCTGGCTGAAAATTAAAGTAAGCAGGATCCAATCAGAACCAATTCTGGAGAGAGCACTTCCTAATCAAAGGCATGTGTCCACCTGAACTCTGCACACAGGCAACTAGTAATTAGTGAGCACATGATACAAAACACACAGACAGACATGAATGGCAGGCTATGATTTAAAACACAGACAAGATAGGATTTTCAGCTTCCTGCAAAAAGCCAGAACAAGGACAAGACATGATGCAGTATCCCAGTAACAACTATGACTGGGAACTGCCACCAAGATTAATTGCTAAAGGCAAATCCTAACAGCCAGTGACTTGATTATTGTACAGATCTTCATCTGCCACATCTTGCCAAGTCATACCAGCCCTCAAGGCTGCTACAAAGCCCAAAGGCTGCATCTTGCTAACGTCACACAGGCCGCTACCAGCCAAGTCATACCAGCCCTCAAGGCTGCTACACAGCCCAAAGGCTGCATCTTGCTTACGCTACCAGCCAAAGTCATACCAGCCCTCAAGGCTGCTACACAGCCCAAAGGTTGCATCTTGCTCACGGCTCATTGGCCGCTACTAGCTAACAATTACCAGCCCACAAAGCTGCTACAAGGCCCAAAGGCCGCAACTTATTCTACATCCCGCAGGCCACTACCTGCCAAGAATAATCAGCCCTCAAGGCTGCTACACGGCCGCAGCAAGCCAAGTTATCCAGCCCTAAAGGCTGTTGCTGGACTGAGTTAATGAGGTACATCCTATCCTTAACATTATCACTGGCCAAAAACATATACGGATAGAGAACTTTCTTCTTGTTGTGATAGAGGCAATCCACTTCCTTTCATCATGGAGGCTGTGCAAAATCCTGCGCAGATTCTGGCAGCCCAGATCGAGGAGACTCTATCTGCACTTCTTGTTGCTCTTGAACCCAAGTTAAATATGCCTGACCAGTTTTCCAGGAACCGAAAGGAGCTCTATTTTAAGCTCAGAGCCACATCCTCTGGTTCAGAAATCCAACGAGTTGGGATAGTGATTTCTCTCTTAAAGGGAGACCCCCAAACTTGGGCTTTCGGCCTTCCCTCCACCTCAGCTGCGCTACAGACTGTGGATTCATTTTTTATAGTGCTAGGTCTGCTTTATGATGACCCGGACAAAGCAGCTCTGGCTGAGGTTAGTCTTCGGTCTCTTAAGCAAGAAAACAGGCTTACCGAAGATTACGGTATGGAGTTCCGTAAATGGACCATAGATTCAGGATGGAATGACTCGGCTCTCTGGAGTAAGTTTAGATGGAGTCTTTCTGACCAGATAAAAGACATCTTGGTTCAACATCCTTCTGCTGTGAGTCTTGATGAATTAATGAGTCTGACCATTTGTATCGACCGTCAGCTCCGGGAAAGCAGGATGGAGAAGAAACTGCCGTCGCAGGCTTTGCCCATTTGGATGCCATCTATTGCACCAGAGGAGACTATGCTATTGGGGGCTTTCTGCCTTCCAGCTGGGGAGAAGCGCAGGTGAGATGCACTGGGCCTTTGTCTTTATTGTGGCGGTAATGGACATATTGCCCAACTCTGTCCTGTGAAGTCGGAAAAAGCCAGGGTCTAGTTGTAAGTGGAGAGTTACATCTAGGCCTTGCCTCTATCTCTCCGCAAAATTCTGTCCTTGTTCCTGCAGTCATTAAATCATCAGGTGCTCAAGTTTCCATTTCTGCCTTTGTGGATAGTGGAGAAGCGGACAACTTCATATACCAGACATTTTTTGAAACCTTGGGACTCATTCCTGAACCCTTATCTAGTCCTGTCATTGTTTTGGATGGCAGAAACCTCTCCAGGGTTACCATAGCTTTCCGGACTCCTCCTCTAAAAGTAACTATCGGAGCGTTGCACCTCAAAGAATTATAATTTCTTCTACTTCATTGTCCACTTGCTCCTGTAGTATTTGGACTGTCTTGGCTGAAAAGACATAACCCAGTAATCCAGTGGCAGACTGGTGAAATCCTCCAGTGGGGATATTCCTGTTTTTCTTGTGGTCTTTCCCATCCTATTCGTTTTGCTGCAGTCATTCCATCTGAATCATTGTCCATTCCTACTCTATATCGCGATTTGGCAGAAGTTTTCTCTAAGAAAAAAGCGGACATCTTGCTGCTTCATCGACCCTTCGACTGTGCTATTGACCTTCTACTAGGCACCAGACTTCCTAAAGGCAGGTTGTATGCACTGTTTATTACTGAAAATAAGGCCATGCAGGATTATATCCAGGAGGCTCTGGAAAAGGGATTTATACGTCCATCTAAATCCCCGGTGGGGGCAGGTTTCTTTTTCTTTGAGAAAAAAGATGGATCATTCCGACCATTCATCGATTTTCGAGGGCTGAATAAGATTACCATTAAGAATGCGTATCCTCTACCACTCATCTTGGTCTTCTTTGATCAGCTGCGGGAGGCCTCTATTTTCTCAAAGATCGACCTTCGGGGTGTTTATAATCTCATCTGCTTCCGAGAAGGAGATGAATGGAAGACGGCTTTCAACACGCACTCAGGGCATTTTGAGTATCTAGTCATGCCTTTTGACCTCTCCCCAGGCCATATTCCAAGACTTCATTAACAAGATCTTAAGAGACTTTCTTGGAATTTTCGCAGTTATCTATCTGAATTGTCAAAACCGGATAATTGGCGAAGACAGAATCTGTTTGCAATTGGAATCTGCGCAATGCTGTCTTGTAAAGGGCCAAGACTCCATCTTAGAAATAAAATCTCACAGCACTATTTTGTAAACAAAAGGTACATAGTCAGCCTTCCTCAAACACAGGCAGACAGTGTTTAACAAAAACACTAACTTACTAGCATTTGGAACCCTATACAAAGCCCATCTTCAACCCAAAACAGGCAGACTAAACAGGGAGGCTCCGACAGCACAGCTGGAAGCCTCCTTCCTGTATGAGAATTAAATTCACTGTATAAACACATTTTGCAATTGCAGTTTAAAAACATCAGAAAAATACATGTGTGCTTATGTGTGTGTATATATATATATGTGTGTGTACATGTGGCCCATCATGCGTGGACTTTATAATATCACACAGACTTATATTTGAAAAGTAGCAAAATTCCCTGCAACTCATACACACAATGTTAAACAGAATACAGTCAGTTTTTTAGTGATCCTTCCCAAAATCATACTGGCATGGCCACACACACACATAGATGCCCTTCCAGCTTAGTGCTGCTCGCTGAGTGCCCCACCGACCCTCAGACGCACAACGCAATTCAGTGGTGTTTTCCCTGCATACATACATTTAAAAGCAATGGTCCCGTAACGCAAAAAGGATAATTTAAACGCAATGTCAGTATATAAAGAAATGAATGTTTTCTGTAACTATGGCTTAGTAAATGACAATTGGACTGTGTGTGGAGCCGTACTGACCTACTCTGTTTCCACAGCATTCCGGTGACATCAATATGAAGATCAGAACATGCGGCTATGAAATATGAATGTTAGAGAGAATAACTGTTTGAAATATTGTTTGCCATAGCAGCTTAGATTTGCATGTGGGGGATACAAAAGGAGGTTGGAGACCTTTTGTATCCATTTGGAATTGTCCAATAAATGCCCTGTAACAGATTTCTAACCTTTACCAAAAGACAATAACATGGTGTAGGCCTGTTTACATTTTTGTCCAAAGGACTGGTTATTCCAGTCTAATCAATAGAGCTAGCTAACTGGGAGTAGAACCTAATTAACAGTAGTTTCAGGTAATCAAAAGGATACTCCCTTTCTGATGACCTCACAGGTAAAAGGGGGCGGGAACATAGCATGCACATCCTGAGAACACACAGCTTAGCAGACAGACTGGCAGATCTTTGGAGGAGAGAGAGGTTTCCTCTCTCACAAGACAACGGAAAATGGATCTCAGTTCCCCTGGGTTATAGCTAAGTATAAAATGTGCAATATTTAGCCTATTTGGGTGTCTGTAGCTATGTTTGGTGTTAATCTGTTATTAGCTTAGCATGGTGTGTGGTTTGTAGTTTTCTAAGGATATTCAGGAGTCTGTGTTAGCATACAGTGGATGATATGTTATCTAATCTGTACTCTTCATCTACACTGTAGGGTACAATAGTCTGTTATCAGCATGCAGGAAAGGGATTGATTATGGAGTTGTTGTAATATTTGTAAATGATTGATGCTGGTTGATTGAGATGCCATGTGTTCTGTGATAGGGCCTTGCCATGTGTTCTGTGTTAGGGCCTTGCCATGTGCTTGAACAATATCTCTGCTCGGGAGAGATAGGCTTGGTGTGTGCTGTATACTCATGAATGTGATCATAGGGTGGTGTCAGTGTTGTATCGTGGAGGTTGAATTGATGGCAGCTTTGAATGGTCATGGGTGGTTGTCGTGTGGTGTTGTGTGGGCCAGATGGGTATGTTGTCTGCGGTTTGTTGGAGATGGCTTGCCTCCATGTGGGGTGAACAAGGGAAATTGTGATTCTGCCCAGTTGTGGTGTTGTGTGGGTCAGATAGGTATATTGTCTTTGTTGTGGTTGTGGTCATCGATGGATGTATGATTTGCGGAGTTGCAGCTTGGTGCAGGGTGAAGTTTGCCTAGGGATCATGAGGCTTGCAAACAAAGGAAAAACATGTGCTTCGGCCCTTCCCCCTCCCCACGGTCTAGTGACTACTGGATGAGGTCTGTTGTAGGATGGTATTGTATATTGGAATCAGCTTGTGTTGTACATGTTGGAATATTAAATGGTGCAGTGTTTGCCTGATGTGTTGGCATATGATATCCAGCGTGCATATTTAATTAACTATGGCATTATGGGAGATTTCAATGAGGTAGCTTCATAATGGAGTTTGTTTGTAGACCATGCGGTTTGGACAATAGGGCAGGAAGCATTCCCAACCCCCCCCCTCACACACAAACACACACACACATCATCACCAGCCATCTTGAACATGTGCTCTCAGCAGACATTGATATATCTCTCATTGTATTTTAATGTGTCTCTTTTTCTCTCTCTCTCTCTGTCTCATATTGCTCATTGTATTTTGATCTTTAATAACCGTTTCATGTATTTTAACTGTACCTTATGACCTAATGTTTGTACAATTTATTTGCGCTCATTATTAGATCGTAGCGTTGTAACATCTGTACTTTTACCTGAATAATAATCTTTAGTGCTTTGGACCGCTATTCAACTGTCTCAGTATTTCATTAATGGTATAATCAAAATAGTGACATCTTGTGGTTTTAGAAGGTGCAGGCAGGTTTTGTCTTAGAGGTTCTAGGCAGGTGAATCTTAGAGGTTTATAGGCAGGAATGTATTAAAAGGTTTATTTACGAATTCAACAGAATGATATTCTCATTTTTTCCAAGTCTTTAGAACAGCACCGACAACATGTGAGACTCATGTTACAGAGACTTCTTGATAGCAGTCTTTACGACAAGCTGGAAAAATGTGAATTTGAGGTGGAAGAGGTATCCTTCCTGGGTTACATTATTTCCTCCCTTGGATTCTCCATGGATCTTAACAAAGTGATAGCTGTTTTGGACTGGGAGCAACCCACTTCGCTGAAGGCCATCCAGCATTTTCTGGGATTCGCAAATTATTATCGCCGCTTTGTTAAATCTTTGCCATTGTCTCGCCCATCGTGGAACTGACGAAGAAGGGGCCAGATGTAGCTAATTGGTCCACAAGCACCATTCAAGTGTCTGAAGACTTCCTGCATGTCTGCTCCTGTTCTTCGACATCCCAATCCGGACCTCCCTTTCATGGTTGAGGTGGACGCTTCCGAGATTGGAGTTGGCGCTGTCCTTTCCCAGAGGGATAGTAAAGATGGCAAGCTACATCCATGTGCTTTCTTTTCTTGGAAGTTTCATTATGCACAGAGAAATTATGACGTAAGCAACGAGAGCTTTTGGCCATTAAATGGGCATTTGTGGATTGGAGACACTGGTTGGAGGGGGCTAACCATGTGATTTCCATTCTTACCGACCACAAGAATCTGGCCTATATTGCGTCTGCCAAGAGGTTGAATGCTAGGCAAGCATGATGGGCCCTGTTCAATTTTGTTATTTCCTTCCAACCTGGTTCCAAGAATTTGAAAGTGGATGCCCTGCCTTGTAGCTTTTCCATCGCTAAGTCTCCTAGTGTTACAGAAGAGACCATCATTCCGAAGTCCCGGATTCATCTTGCCTTGACTAGAACTTTGGCTAATTGCCTTAGGCAATATCAATCTGAAGCTCCTTCTGAGAAGCCTCCAGGATTGCTGTTTGTTCCGGAGAAGTCTTGCAAGACAGTCCTGAACGATTTCCACTCATCCAAAGCTGTTGGTCATCCAGGCATTTCCAGGACTCTTGAGCTTCTGTCCCATTCTGTTTGGTGGCAATCCATGTCTCGGGATGTTCGAGAATTTATAGCGGCCTGTGACATCTATTCCAAGAACAAGACTCTCTGAACTACTCCATCTGGTCTCTTGTGTTCATTACCTTGGACTCATATAGCGATGGACTTTGTGGTGGATCTTCTTTCACTTTCTCGTTGTTCGGTCATCTGGACCATTGTGGATCGATTTTCGAAGATGGTACATTTTGTTCCTCTCAGCAAATTGCCTTCAGCTAAGGAGTTGTCAGTGCTCTTTATCCAACATGTGTTTAGACTCCATGGACTTCCGTCAGACATTGTTTCGGATCGAGGCACCCAATTTGTTGCTCAGTTCTGGAGATGCTTTTGTGCAGATTTAGTTATCAATGTCAGTCTGTCATCTGGATACCATCCACAGTCCAAAGGACAGATGGAGCGGGCCAATCAGTCCCTGGAGCAGTACCTACATTGCTTCATTTCGAAGTGTCAAAATAACTGGGTTACTCTTTTACCATTTGCTGAGTTTGCTTACAACTTCTTCTGTATCTCCTTTCTTCTGCAATTCTGGGGCTCATCCTAGGAGTAATTCCTTTGAAACGACATCAACCACAATTCCTCCATCCTCATCTGTTTCCAAGTTACGATCAGTTTGGAAGAAAGTGCACCATTCTCTTCTCCAAGCATCTAGCCATTCCTCTAGGTTTTCTTTGAGGTGTTCAGTCAGGCCTCCACCATTACTTGTTCAAGGTTGCCAGGAATATCTTGTGGAAAAAATCCTTGACTCAAGAATTTCACGAGGTGACCTTCAATTCCTTGTCCACTGGAAAGGGTGTGGACCAGAGGAGTGCTCATAGATTCCGGAAAGATCTTTACATGCTCCTACATTACAGAGAAAATTATTTGAGAACTTTTTAGACAAACCAGGGTCTATGGGTTCCTTAACCCCTTATCAAGGGGGGGTACTGTTAGGATCTGCAGTTGGCAGATCATCTTGGTTGTGTTAGGATCTGTGTTTAGCTCTTATCCTGTCACTCCTGTCTGTCTGTGTGCTGATCTCATGTGTTCATTAATTACTGTCTGTCTTTGTGCAGTATTAGCTGCACGCTAATTAATTGTCTTGTCTGTGTGCACACTAGTCTATCATTAGGGAGGCTTGCATGGTTGCTCTGATTGGGCCCTGTATCTGTTAAATTGCAGCCATCCCTTCACTCCATGCTGGTGATAGAGTATTCGTGTTTCCAGTTCTGGCTTAGTCTCCTGTCACCGAGTCAAGCTCCAGTTCTCCTGTCTATTGTATTGTGTTATTCTGCCATTTGTGTCATCCAGGTTGCACGGTTCGCTTGTCATCTACCTGCCATTAGTGTCATCTTGGCGGCATGGTTCGCATACCTGTCCTCTGCCATTCGTGTCATCCAGGTGGCACGGACAGTACTCTGTGTCCAGAGTATGCAGCCCAGCCTGCGCTGCTAGTGTCCACCCGGCGGCACAGGCCGCATTACAGCATCTGCTGCTTGTGCCAACCCGGCGGAACAGGCTGTATTATAGCTTCAGCTGCTTGTGTCAACCCGGCGGCACAGTCCACCCTCCAGTGTGTTCAGCACGCTGTCTGGCATACCAACACCACTGACTTGATTATTGTACAGATCTTCATCTGCCACATCTTGTCAAGTCATACCAGCTCGCAAGGCTGCTACACAGCCCAAAGGCTGCATCTTGCTAACGTCACACAGGCCACTACCAGCCAAGTCATAACAGCCCTCAAGGCTGCTACACAGCCAAAAGGCTGAATCTTGTTCACGGCCCATTGGCCACTACTAGCCAAGAATTACCAGCCCTCAAGGCTGCTACATGGCCCAAAGACCGCAACTTATTCCACAGCCCACAGACCACTACCTACCAAGAATAATCAGCCCTCAAGGCTGCTACACGGCCGCAGCAAGCCAAGTTATCCAGCCATAAAGGCTGTTGCTGGACTGAGTTAATTAGGTACCTCTATCCTTAACAGTCATTCACTGATATATCCGTGCAGCAGGGCAGATACGATATATCTTGCTGTATGGGCAACCGGCCCATTATGCTGGCCGAGAATGACAGCAGACCTAGGTGGGCAAATTCAAATGCCCGCACAGTTGTAATGTCTGGCCAGACATATTGAGCGTCCAACTGATAGTGTGTATGTTTACTAAATCGGTCAATGGGACCACCGGCTGGCCGCTGGGTCGGTCAGGTGTGTACCCCACATTAGACATGAAGCTGTATTATCAGTGAACTCTAGTTGAAGAAGTCTACTGCTGAAGTATTCATGTATGAGCTGCTGGAAGCTTTCTAAATACTAGCTTGGTTAACTACTCCCAGCACTTCTCCTAAAAACAAGCACAGACAGCAGCACAATTGATGATTAGTGCGGAATGAAATAGGTTTTGAAATGCCGCCATGGTTTCTGGTGACTTTCCACTTAAAGTTGCTAGATGTAATAGAAAGCAATTTTAGGGCATAGCTTGAAAATCAAAAGCAAGTTTCAGCAATTTATGGCATTTAAGAAAGCACAAACTCGCCAGAAAAACACTGAATGCTCACCAGAAAATAGCTCTGGCTAGTGATATTGCTCAAACTAAATACATTTTGAGCTATCTGTCTTGACAGAACAAAATAAACAGCCACATTAAACAAGTATTACTGTTTCACTAATACTCAATTAAGGACCCCTCAAATAATAAAAATATTGATGAGCCATAATTATTTAAATATTTTATTATTGGGGACAATTATGTTTAAATACAATAACAATTAAAATTATGCGCACAATAATACATTGTGGCCAGAGTAATTAATGAACAAGTATAAAGAACCAGGCAAATGCCAGGTGACCTCAGTCTCTGCCCCCTCCTTGTCTCCGCCCCCCTCTCCACTTTGGTTGCACATATGCAGAATGGATCTCCTCTGACTCCCCATACCCCAAGCAGTGATGCATCGTGTGAATGGCATTCTTCTTTCAGTGGGAGTGGTGGATGGGTCCCATCAAAGTAATTTAATGTTAGAAGGGGGGTATAATAATTTTAGAAAATTAACCCGGTCACAGGGGAGGCGGGGGTGCAAAAAAAGGGTGTATTTCATGGGGGATTGTTGGGTTATAAAACAGTGTATCTTCTACTACTAAAGGGGTGTGAGGTGGGTACTGTTAACAGGATATACGACCATTGCCAATGGGGGGGTGAGAGGAAGTTTATAATAATGGTCCTATGGACATGAGGCACCCTCTAGGCCACAGGTTCCCAAACGCTGTCCTCAAGGCACCTCAACAGTTCAGGTTTTAGAGAAATCCATGGTTGAGTACATGTGGTTAAATCAAATTGATACTAATTAAGTTATCTGTGGTCTAGCATGGATATCCTTAAAATCTTGACTGGTAAGGTGCACATCCACTAGGCGATATTAATGAGCGATTGCACGATTACGACATTGTAATTGTGCAATCGCTCATTAATCGTGCACTATAATGTTGGAAACGACCAGCAATGCGCACTCCCGCTGGTTGTTTCGGACATCAATCATCGCACGAACATGTCGGTTAATCTGACGATAATGACAGATTGACCATGTTCGGGAATGAGGGAGGGTGCCTACACTGACTAATCGTTTAGTGTAGGCACTGCAGGGTATGGGGAACGACGGTACCATTACTATGTTGTAATTGTACTGTCTTTCCCTAGTCGCCTAGTGGATTAGGCTAGGCTTTAGAGTGCATTGAGGACCGAGTTTGGGAACTTCTGCCCTAGGCATATATATATATATATATATATATATATAAAAAACTTAGTGGAGGATCAATGTTTCAAGGCGCAAACCCTTTTACCAAGATGCACAAAACATTAAACAAACATACCTTGTAAAGACTCCTCACAAAGTGCTCCCCATTCACCGATCCACGCTGCTGGTCCAATCAGAGACCCGATGACGTCACCTGTGCACCATAGCGCTGGCATCCCGGTCGTCTCCAGGGGGCATGGTAAATCACCATAGTGACATATCAACTAACAAAAAAAGGAACAAATGAATAAAACCTTAAAACTATCGCAAGCTAAGCACTATCATCAAATCCATACAGAGAAATAAGGGGCAAAAATAAGATATATATCTTATACAAAAGATGTAGAAGGAAAGCATAGATAGAGAGACACGGAGCTGTCCAAAGGGCTGCTATACGATATGAGTCAAACAAATGCGTATAAAGGCTGTATCGATCAGTGTAAAGGAAAAAATAAGCCTAAAAGGAGGAAGAGGAACTGGGAATTAAGACTCAATTACAAAAAGCTAGCGAACTAGTCTGTAAAGTATGGATCCACCATGCTGCTCTTTGCGAAAAGTAACTGATCCCTGTTGCCCCCTCTTTTATTGGGTGGTATCCAATCTATCATTTTGTACCTAATGGTAGAGAGGGGATGCTTGTGAATACAGAAATGTCTCGCTACTGGGTGGTCTGATGGTTTACCTTCCAAGGCAGCCCTAATGTTAGACCTGTGTAGGGCCATTCTTTCTTTCAGTTGTCTCGAAGTCTTTCCGATATATAAGAGTCCACAAGGACACCTAATAAAGTACACTACAAATTTACTCGAGCAGGTCAGGGGAAATCTAATGTTGAAGATTTTGCCTGAATGTGGGTGAGCGAAGGCATTACCTGTCTCAAGAAAGTCACATGTAATGCAACCTGTGCATTTAAAATTGCCTGCTTTACGAGTAAGAAAATGTTCCCCGGGAATGTTGTTCATTCCTGATATATCGTTATGTACAACCAAGTATTTTATGGTTTTCCCTCTTTTAAATGAGGGTAAAAAAGAACTCTCTTTAAATTGTGACAGATGGTGATCCAATGTCACGACAGGCCAAGCTTTTTTAGATGAGAGGATAATTGACCGGCTGACTGGGGTGTAATCTTGTGTCCACATGATTTTATTAAAGACCGCATTCTTTTTCTTATTGCTGTCTCTTGTTAAAGCATCCTGCCGGGATAAACCAAGTGCTTTTATTTTAGCTCTTCTTAACATTTCAGAGAGTATCCTCTGACAAGGAATTTATTAAGCATTCGATCTATTTGGATTTCTGCTTCTTGCTGATCACTGCAGATTCTTTTAATTCTCAGAAACTGTGAAAATGGTAGTCCATATTTGGTAGATTTAGGGTGATAACTATTGTTGTGTAATAAAGTATTATGATCTGTAGGTTTAATGTATAGAGTTGTATGTAACTCCAAATCTTGATTCACCGACACTTCCACGTCAAGATAATGAATTTGAGATGTACTGGCTTGCCAAGATGGCAAGCCAGTTGCTGGCAAGTTGCAAGCCAGTTGCTGGATCTTTTTGGTTAATGTCTTCCATCACTTCCTGAAAACTATCTATATCCTCTGTCCAAATTATGAATATATCGTCGATATAGCAACAATAGCACTGAATGCGATCAGAGATATATTTGTTGGAGAAAAAGAGCTCTTTCTCTACTGCTGACATAAAAATGTTGGCAAAGCTAGGGGCCACACAGGACCCCATAGCACATCCCTTCGCTGTAGGAAGATTTTTGAGTCAAAAAGAAAATAATTCCTTGTTAGGGTGATTACCAAGAGATTCATAAAAAAGTCCAGGTCTGGACCTTTATACAGGACATTATCTTTTAAGGTAGATCTCATAGTCTCTAAGCCTCGTGAATGTGGAATGCAGGTATATAAATGAACCACATCAACTGTACATAAGAGAGTGCCAACAGGGATGGGGGAAACATCCTTTAATTTCAACAAAAAGCTTGTTGTGTCTTTTAAAAAGGTATCTTGGGCTTGAACTATAGGTTGCAAGAAATGATCCAGATATTGTGCAACTGTATAATATAGGGAATCTCTGGCCGCTATAATGGGGCGTCCTGGTGGTACTTGTGAATTCTTATGCAATTTGGGGATGGTATAAAAAAATGGGAATGATAGGCCAATCCGTAGACATTGCATCACTAATTTTTTGAGAAATAATACATTGTAGTACTGCATTCCCCAAAATTTGGTCAAGTTCTTTCTTGAAATCGTCCGTGGGGTCTTTTGAAAGTATAGAGTATGTATTCTCATCCAGAAGTTGTCTGTAGTCTTCTTCCTTATACTTGCTAAGATCTTGAATCACTATGCCTCCGCCTTTGTCGGCGGGGCGAATTACGATATCCTGATAGGTGCCTAAGTTTTTTTAAGGCTTGCTGTTCTTTAGAAGAAAGATTATGGTGCGAAGAAGTATTCCCTTCAGACTCTTCTATCATAGAGTGCTCTATTTGAGAGGTCAAATATTTAATCAATAGATTTTGAGAGGGAGGGTCAAAAGTGGATTTCTTATAGACACAAGTTCATCTTTCTGTCCCTCAGAATTACTACGATTAAATTTATGCAAGTCCACTTTAGATTTAAAAAGATCAGTATGGTTCATGGGAATGAAGGAGAGTCCTTTATTGAGAATATTATATTCCTCCTGAGAGAGGATCCTAGAGGATAAGTTAAACACTAAATCCTCCGCTTGTAAATTATTTTTCCTCTCCCTCGCCCACTGGCAGCTCCTGCGTGTCTGGGATTGTCTATGGGCCCGGTCCGTGGGTGGTTTCATGGTTACTTTACTTGTGGATGCCTCTACACATTCTGTGTCACTCGAAGTTGTGCCCCCACTTGAGGTCTCTGTATCTAAAAAAACTGTTTTTTGTCGTGTATTAGGTACACATTGTCTCTCAAATTTTCTTTCCTTGTGATATGTCCAACTATAAACTCTGAATTCAGCGTAGTCACGATTAACTGTTTGAAGTTTAGCTTGTTTAAACTGTATCAAGTCAGCTTTGTATTTATCAATTTGGTTTTGAAGATTTTTGTATGGCTCGTTGTTAATCTCGTTTTTGAGTTTCTCTGAATGTATCCTTTCAAAATCTAGGATTTTTCCTTTAATCAGTTAAAGCTCTCGGGAAGACTCTTCGATAACCAACAAAATTAAATCAAAAGAACATTTGTTCAATACTGCAGCCCATTTCTTGCAGAAGTCAGGGTTATATCTCCCGATGGTCGGGATATTTTTTATTCTAAAACCTTTTTGTGATTTTTTTATCACGAAAATAGTCAGACAGGGTAACTCCGTGAAGATAACAATCTATATATTTTTTCTTTAACCGGAGTAGTTGTGCTGTCAGTTGTTCAATAGATTCCACCCCTGCTGCAGATTTGAGATTATCCTTAAATAAGATGCCTTCTGCATCTGAGTCTGATAAACTTAGGATATCCCCCAAGGGCAATACAGTATTAAAAAAGCCGCTTGCAGAAAGTTCTAGGTTTTCCGATGTAGACATTCCTGTCTATAAAACAACCATTCAATATGAACTGACAGCAGGTTTGCGGGTAATCCAAACAATATAGGGGTGCCTTGACTAAAAAAAAATCACACTTTACAGCAAGTGGATCAATATGTAGTAGTCCCAAGATTCCTTAATAGCAAAAACTACTTTAATTACTGCTAACAGAGGGAGACATACAATTCATTGGACCGAATAGAGTTTTACCACTTGCTTGGCACTGGGTCTCATCATTTTTACACATTGGGAGTATATGATGCATCTTCATATTTAAATTGCTATTAAGGAATCTGGTTACATTTATTGGTTGAGAAACATCCACCTAATCGTTCCAGTAAAATCGTTATAAGAACTACTTGGCTTTTAAAAGCCTTTCTAGGAATTTCTCCCTATCAAGGGACAGAAAATAAGCTTATACCGCTGAGTGTTCTAACCAGTTCCATATCATCGAGTGTTTGTTCAGACCTGTTCCATTTTTGTGTTTACCCCTGATGAAGTCCCGTAGGTGGACAAAACGCGTAGGGTCATCGCTTTAAAAAACCTGCACCTACCACATAAAAGTCCACCTAAGAGCTCACACCTGTAAAGGTGTAGGTGGCAGATAACATCTATCCTTCTGTACTGGGGCAGATTTACTAAAATTTGTTTTATGATATCTATGTATTGATTTGTATTGTAAATTATTTATATTTTTACCTCTGTTGATATACCAAGAATAAAATATTCAGGTATAAGACTTATGGGCTACCATAGGGCTTTTATTTTATGAACAATATCCAAAACATAAACTTATGGTGATTTGAAGACTAACTAGAAGGTTGTATTTGACCAACAGCTAATATTGCAATAAATCCCCTAAGTGGTGGAAATTTCTTGTATTCAATTAATATTCAATGTTGTAGTGCACCAAAGGTACCCCTTCTCTTCCACATATATATATATATATATATATATATATATAATATTTATTTTTCAATAAAATATAAATATTTTCTAAACTTTAATAAACTACAATTCTAACTGGTTTTGGGGAAAATAATTGTCAAGTGTTAAAAATTGGCTTCATAATTTAAAATGTTCTTATTTTTGTAACATGGTTGCCCCAATAAGAAATTAATATAATTGGCCGATCAAGATATTTATTACGTTTTGGGGCCCCTTAACTGAGTACTAAGTAGTGGCAAAGTAATAAATATATTTAATGTTCCTTTTTATTATTTTCTGCCTCAACAGATACTGTAGCATAAAACGCATGTAATTTGAGCAATCTCGCCGGCCAAAGACACTTCCTTTATTCTGCAAGTTTTTCTGACTATTTTCCAGTGAGTTTACAAATCGCAGGCTATTACATGTGAGGACTTGAATGTTTGAATTCTGATGGATTTCCCTATGACTTTACATACGGCGACTTAAAACTGGCTGGAAAATCTCCAGTTATTAAAAATCTGAGACTATTAGCTAAAAGTTAAAAGACACGTGAGCCCCAAGTATTTGCCCTGCCTATATGCTTTCACTAGGGCTATGTCTTATATTACCCTTACTGGCAGATATATATTTTATTTATGTGTGAGCAAAGGGCTTCATTGTGATTTAATATTTCCAGATTATATTGCATACTTACCTACTCTCCTGGCACATCCGTTGCTGTAGAATCTTCAGAGCGTGTCCATTAACCGCAAAAGAGAAGTTGTTCCTTCCACATCATGCCCAATTCCTAGTGAAATGGGAGTGATAGGGAAAGTAATGCGGCAAATTGCCGGTCCGTCGCTGGCTAATGTGTTATGAATTGTGACATTATGAGGGTGTGTGGCCTAATTACAGGATTGTGTATTGTGATTTAGGGGACTATATTTGAAGTTCCCCAGCATGTGAAAATCATGTGGAAACTGCACATTCCACATAATTATTGTATCATGTCAAATTATGATCTCTGCAATGCAGAAAATATTTCATGGGTGTGCATAAATTAGCCACTGCGATTTCCTTTGCAGTCAGACTTGCCACATATGCTGCATGGCTGCCAAATCTGCGTTGATGTTACCAATGTGCGTTATGTCAGATATAAGAAGGCATCAGTGGGCATCTCTATGCTTAGGTAAGCTTTGGAAACATGAGCATATATTCACAGCTGTGTTCCATGCAAAATTGTAGATGAGATTGCATTAGTGTACATCTCTGAATCAGGCCCTTAGTCGCACACAGATGTACAAGTACCGCAAGTCCCAGTCTTCAGTGGTCAGCATGGATCGCAACTGCTAAACCGTATGCAGATGGTCAATTGTTGCATACTGCGCATGCGTATGCAGTGCGCTAAAGCATCACTGCGACCACGGAGAGCCATCTCAGAATGATTGTCAGGCAGTGAGCATTTGGGGATGGTGACGGGGGTTAATCGGTGAAACACAGGCATGCCTGGCCATTTGAACACCGTTGCATGGGCGTGCATAATTTAGCCACTGCGACGGCATATGCAGCTTGAGTACTCACTACGTGCAGAAAGGTTAACAATTTCTAAGTAAGGTCTGATCTGCTGTAATTGTGCATGAGGCTCCAATGTTACTTGATGGTACCGATGTTTTAGCTGGTTTGCAAGTTATTATGGATGTGAGAAGTGGGCATCTTTATGTTGGTCTGTGATGGCTTTGCGATTGCATTCATTAGCATATTTTTGCAGCAAACCTGCGTGTGGTTACAGAGCTGCGATCACAATAATGATCCGTAATGAATCAGGCCCAGTATCCACTGGCAATGTAGTTTTGTCAGTTTTTAGCAGTGTGATTAGGTTCCTAACTGTGGCTAATTCACAAGGACCCGATTAGCGCCAAAAGTGCAAGTTTTAAAATGTACTGGGACAGATGCTTATTGGGGCAGCAGTCTTGGCATGAATAAATTAACAGGCCAAAAATGAATTCCTTGTTACTGCAAAAAAAAAAAGCCTCCCCTGTCAAATTCCTGAGATTTGGGGATGTAGCTAGGATGTCGGCAGTCAAAATGCCGACCGCCAGAATCCCGAGACTGAAAGCCTGTATGGGACTAAAGATAGGCGTCTAAATACCGACACCTATCATTAGCCACACGTCGAAGTCCCGACGCTTACCGAACATGTTAGCCGGGTGTCGTGATGTTTTAGCCGTGGGGGGGAGGGTTAGGTTTAAGGACTCCTGGGGGGACTTAGGGCTAGGCAACCCCACCCGAAGAGTTAGGTTTGGTTTAGGGTGTGGGGAGGGGGGTTAGGGTTAGGCACCATGGGGGGGACTTAGGGTTAGGCACCACCCCCCGAGTTTTAGGGTTGGGCACCTCCAAGGGAGGGTTAGGGGGGAGAGAGGGTTAAAGATACTTATGACACGGTGTCTGGATTTTCATCTGTAGTGCTTCTCTCCTCGGGATTTGAACCGGCAGCTTGTAAGCTGTCAGTATTTCATACCCAACCCGAGATTTGATATAAAAATTATTAGAATAATACAAACAAGATATTTATAACTTATAAACATCTTCTTTGTAATAATTTTTATAATTAAAACTCACCAGCTTTGTGGAGCTCCCTGGGACTGCAGGGAGACTAGAACTGAAACAGCAACAGCTCAGCCTTGCTTGTGTATAGTCAGACACTGCTTGCAGAGCTGGGGGCGGGGCCGCACCACGGGCAGTAAGCTGCACAGAACTAGAGCTAATAGAGGCATACCTCTGAGTATCGGGGGGACGCGCCTTGAGCACTGATGGACATCTTGGATATGTCATGTGACCAGGAAGTGCAATGCAGTGTTTATAGATTGGAGCTCAGTCAGCAGCAGCAATAGAAGACAGTGATGCAGTTAGGAGAACCTTTGAACACTGAGGGGTATATTTACTAAAGTGAGAGTTTTTAGAAGTGGAGATGTTGCCTATAGCAACCAGTCAGATTCTAGCTTTTATCTTCTAGAAGCTGCTAGTTAAATGTTAGATAGAATCTGATTGGTTTCTATAGGCAACATCTTCATTGCTAAAAACTCTCACTTTAGTAAATATACCCCTGTATCTTAGTGTAGTGAGGGAAGATTTAAAGTGAGTAGGAGACAAGCTCCCAGCACTCAGACCTATCTCCATATGTGCCTCCCCAGCCATTGACTTCATTGCACGTCACTGATCCTGGACTTCTCCAGGAGAGGAATTAATTAAAGTAGGTAACTATTATTTATGGTGAAAGTGCCAAGTTCAGAGTGTTGTAATGTATTGTATTTGAAAAAAAGTACTCTCTCTAATAGTTACCATCTTTGAGGTGAAATAATGGGCTACTGGCCCTGATTCAGAGCCGGACGCTCTGACAGAGCGCTCGCTCTGAATCAGGGCCGTCCCTCCTCCTTTTTGGAGCGGCCTGCTGGCCGCTCGCATAGCTGTGGATGACCACCCACAGCTATAGTGAGCGGCCAAAATGATGGTCGTGATGGTCAAGACCACTGTTACCGTGGTCTACTTTTTTTTAGCTTTTGAAATAGGCACAATTATATGCAGCGTCGAAGCCGGATGGTTGGCTAAGACAGAATCTGTTAAAATCAAAATCTGCACGACACCATTTTGCGAATGGCTACTCAGCGCCATTTTGCGAATCCTACACAGTATACGGCGCTATGTTATTATTTAGCGTTGTGCGTTTCCTACACAATAGAACACTGTTAAAAATCCTTATAAAAACAATACGTACATTTATTAATACACATATATTCAGTGATGACAGATGAATCTTGTGGATATGTGTTTGACAAATAATTAAGAATACACAAAGATACTGTGAGTGTTTACTTTGCATATAGAAACAGTATGTCGGACTTCCGGTGGGCGGGCCAAACGGACTGGCCGCTTTTGTAAGGAGCTCCCCATCACAGCGCCTGTACCGTGGATTTAACCTGCCGCGATTGCCGGTAAGTGTGGCTGTGGCCCCGGCTCCCTGAGCACTACAACCCCGGAATTCAGCCGCACAAAGTTGCGGTGCCGCCTGCGGCCGCCATCTTGGATTTGCGGCTGGGCACTCTCACTCTCAACACATATCTCCCCTGGCTTCCTCTGTATCCAAGCCCAAAGGCTTATAGCTGATCCTTTCCCCCTTCAGCCTGTGAGCTGATCTCAGACCATCTGTCATTATTAAAGGCTTCCATGTGCACAGAGACTGCCCACTCTGCAGCCAGAGTCTGCTCCCACTACCCCTGAGCATTACACTGCACCACTGACAAGATCACTGCTGTGTTGCTTCAGTGACATACGGGCTGGGGTGTGTAAAATAGTGCTGAGAGGTCCTTGGACAACAAGCAAGACCATCCACGATATACAGAGAGCTCTGTACTATATGTGACTTTCCTTCATTAATCCCATTATATGAGGCTGCTGGGTGCAGTTACATATTATATTGAAAATCACACTCACCTTAGTTATAGAGTATATACAACAGCATTCACTAAAACTCTCTCCTCCGATTTAAGAACTGCCTAACAAAACTGTCTGCACATCTCTGAGCTGATTATTTGTCTGTTGTCTCCATATAGTGGCGAAATTTAAATACTACAGCATTACTCATTACTATATTGATTTGAATTTCACCACTTCCTTTCTATATTTTTGCTCTCTATTTGTGAATCTATTACAATGAATATTGAGAAATTCGTTAAAAAACACCAAAACCACCTCGAAATCCACAGACGCAGACTACTAGATCCAAGTCGACAGCTTCAACTTCTGATATCTCTTTGTCCCCAACATCACCAGGACAAGCCGACTCTATGGATACTACACTTGATATCAACAAATATAGTCCTTTGTCTATAGAAAGAACTAAAGAGATCTCTGATATCATCTCACCTCTGCTAGATGCAAAATTGGCCCCACTTACGGAAGCCATTGCTGCAGTTACAGCCCAATTATCCCAGCACACCAAGAGATTAACCGAAGCTGAGGATCGTATCTCGACTTTAGAGGATGATCTTCATGAAGCCAAATCACTGCTACACTCTCATGATTCCACTATTGCAGCATTAAATGATAAGGAGGAAGACCTTGAAAATCGGAACAGACGAAACAACTTGCGTCTGATCGGTCTCCCTGAATCGGTAAAACCCAGAGATCTCCATGAAGTGGTTTCTATCTGGCTCCCTGAGACTTTGGGAATAACCTCTAACACTACACCATTAATGGTTGAGAGAGCACATCGAATAGGCCCTGATCAACAGCAGTCACAACAGCGTCCATGCCCAGTCATTTTTAAATTGTTGAATTATCTCGACAAAATTAAAATTTTGGAGGCATATCGTAAATCTAACATTTTGGTCTATGAAGGATCTAAGTTACTTCTCTTTCAAGACTTTTCTTTCCAAGTCTCTTCCAGACGAAGAGAGTTCTCACCAATTTGTAAAGAGCTATTTTCGAAGGGCATCCGTTTTGCTCTGCTTTACCCTGCTAAGCTGCGTATTATACACCATGGCAAGCCTTACTATCTGGATTCCCTAAATGCTGCACAGAACTTTGTGAATTCCATGGACACCCCTCTTCCCCATACCTCCGTGGATGACAATGACTGATCACTTCAGGAAAATAATAAGTATTGTATTGGTAATTTTTCTACTGATGATCTCTACATATATTTCTGATGTATATGTTTATAGTATTACATTTATTCTGGTGTTCTCTTTTTGAGATATTTTGTGTGTATTGTATGGCGGAGGGCCTTTTTGACAGCTCTCTCAAAGTTTTTTCTGTTTATTATTTTTCATTTCTCAACTCTCATCTTGTTGAGTTTCATCTATTATTGAGGTGGTTTTTTGGACTGCCTACTTGGGTACAGTTAAAATTTTCAAAAATTGACGGATTGTATATTTACTATAGATTTATTATTAATACAAATGTCAGGTCTTCTTTAGTTTTGTATAGTGATATGTTATTTTGTTTGCAAATTCTCTGGCTTGCTCGCTAGGACGGGCTGGGGAGATTTTTTTTTAGCTGTTTTCCTTATATAGGTTTTCCTGATGAAGGTATAGGTTAATGACAAGTTTAGAGACACAAACAGCAAATTTGACAATAGTTAAAAAAGACCTCACACTACTTTCCTGAAATGTTGAGGGGTTAAACACTCCGATTAAATGCAAGAAAGTGTTGCGTCATCTCAAAAAATATCGACCCGATATAGTTTTTCTACAGGAAACGCATTGGCGTTGTACTGATCCAAACAATTTAAAAGATACATGGCTGAAAGAATATAGAAGTGCGTCATACACAACTAAGATGCGTGGGGTACTCATATTATTTAATAAATCCCTTAATTATAATATTATGGAGGAAAAGGTAGATCCAGATGGGAGATATTTATTATTGAAAGTAAAAATTAATGATGAAACTTTCACCTTGGCTAACATCTATGCACCTACAGGTCCCAATGCAGAATTTTTCTACAATTTATACACTACTCTACTATCCTGGGTGGATGGTCCTTTGATTTTGGGAGGAGACCTCAATGTAGTGTTGGATCCCTATCTGGATGTCTCGGGTGGCCCCAGGCATGGGAGGGGGAAACAGTCTGCCCTGTCTACTGCTGCTTTGTTAATAGATTCTTTGAATTTGATTGACCCATGGAGACATCTTCACTCGGTTTCCAGGGAATATTCGTTCTTTTCGCATCCTCATAAATGTTTCTCTGATTGGACTATTGGTTAACATCAAATATTTTGTTACGCAGAGTAGTAGATGCAAATATTGAAGATATACTAATTTCTGATTGCGCACCTGTTAAACTACGGTTACAATTAGATGTCCCAAAGCTTTCATCCTATAACTGGCACTTTCCTGACTACTTAGCCTCCTTAGTAGATTTCCAAAATTATATACAGCTGACATTTCTCAATTATACCACTGATAACCAGGTACATATTGAAGATATAAATCTCTTCTGGCAGGCATCAAAACCTGTCCTGAGAGGTCACTTGCTTTCATATGTCGCGTCCAAAAAGAAACAATTACTGCAAAGATTTTCCCAGGCTGCCACAGCAGTATCTGCTAAGTACTCGGCCCTTTTGATAAACCCCTCGGAATCCAATAGATTATCCTACAAGGATGCCAAAGCTGTCTATGATACTCTATGTGAAGAACAGGCCTGACTAGATCTCACCTACCATAACAACAAATTTTTTAAATGGGGCAACCACCCTGGTAGATTACTAGCAAATTTGGTGAGATCTACGTCTGCACCTAAACCTATTTCCTCCATTAGAATTGACCTGGGAAGTCTTCGCTCCAAACCAGAGCAGATTAGCGAGACTTTCTTAGAATATTTTGAGTCGTTTTATAGGGAGTCTCAGGATCACCCATCTTTGGGTGATAATTTCCTAGAAAAGGCTGGTTTAACAAAAATCACTGATGAAGATAGGGAAACCTTAACAGCTCAAGTCACAGATCAAGAAATTACACAGATTATAAAAACTCTCCCTACGGGAAAGACACCAGGCCCAGATGGCACTCGGTACATAATGTTAGAACTCTTCTTGCAGCCATGATTAAAACCCATCAAGGATGAGAGAAGGGCAATATAGTTATTAGTTGTGACGCGGACAAAGCTTTTGACAGGGTATCCTGGGCACATTTAAATAGATTTTTTTCCCATTAGAACTTTGGCTCAAAATGTATCCATATCTTTAACACTATATATCACACACCGAGAGCTTTTCTAACTGTCAATAATCTAAATACTAAACCCTTTACACTTTTTCGTGGTACGAGACAGGGCTGCCCACTCTCGCCGTTGCTGTTTGATTTGGCACTGGACCCCCTCATCAGATCCTTTTTCAATGAAACTAGATGGAAAGGTATTAAATTAGCGCAAATGGAAATCAAATGTTCTGCATTTGCAGATGATCTATTGCTTTACTTTGCGGATCCACATTTATCAATACCATATTTGATGAGTATCTTTGACTCTTTTGAATTGATATCCGGATTTAAAATTAATTGCACAAAAACTGTAGCTTTGGCCTTTTTTCAGGAGGCTAAATTAGGCTGGGGAGATCAATTTCCTTTCAAATGGGCCACCGAGGATTATATCACTTACTTGAGTATCAAGATACCATTACACCCCACCAAACTATATGATATCAATTTCTCTCCCCTTTTATCGCGGACTATATCAGATTTTAATAGATGGTCACATCTTCCTTTGTCCTACCTGGGCAGATGTCACTTGTACAAAATTATCTGTTTTCCTAGATTTCTCTATGTTTTACAAATGCTCCCAATAATACCATCAAAATCAGACCTATTACTTTTAAACAGAGCCCTGACAAAATTTATATGGGCAGGTAAATGCCCGAGAATATCGCTGTTTAAATTGCAGCAAAAACGGGACCTGGGAGGTATTAATCTGCCATGTCTCCGCACATATGCTTTGGCGGCAAACTATAGAGTAGCACTTGATTGGATAGGAGGCTCTGATGTTTACATGAAGCGACATATAGAACAGGCCTTTATACCTGATCGTAACCTGATCTCCTTGTTGCACACCCCCTCAATATCTTTCCCAGTCTCGATAAAGGAAAATCTCCTAATACAGTCCACATGTATGGCGTGGAGATTAACTAGATCTAGTTTGAAGGTGTCAAAATTTAACTCATTATTTTTACCACTGTGGGGTAACCCAAATTTTATTCCAAATGTAACCTCATCAATCTTTAAGGTGTGGCATGTGGCAGGACTATGCTATGTTTATCAGTTTCTAAATACTGAAGATCTCTCCCCTATTTCTTGCTCACAGCTACAAGATAAATTCCCTCTTCTTCCAATACCACTATTTCCCTTTTTACAAGCGATGAGTTATGCTCAAAAAGTATCACAAGGCTTAAAGCTAGATCAACTTTGCTCCCTAGATAGAATGTTATTATTTAAACCTAAAGACCCCCTCTCCACCTCATCCATTTATGCACATTCACGTTCTACTCTAAATTTAGAAACTGGTTTGACAGGATTACTAAAATGGAAGTTAGACTTTCCTGACCTTTCCATGACAGGTATTCTAGAGGCCTATATAAAACTTAATAAAATTTTGTCCTCATCTTCCTACACCGAAATGCACCAGAAAATTTTACACAGGACATACTTCACCCCAAAATTAAAATGTATTATTGGAGACGCAGTAAATTCCAACTGCTATAAATGTGGTACTCCAGAGGCAGATATTATACATTGCTTTTGGTACTGCCCTCAGGTTCAAGTGTTTCGAAAGTTCCTTCAGGATTATATTGTTAACTGTTTGAAGATTAGGTTTAAAATAACTAAAGAATGGTTCTTTTGGGTAATTTACTCCATTAGAAGTAGTGATGGTCTGACTAAGGGCAACCGCATTTTACTTACTAAATTGGCAGCAGCTGCTAAAAAGGTCATTTTATCACAATGGATCTCAACTGATCCACTTCCCGTAAATTTATTCTATACCAAATTTTCCTTTTTATTCTATATGGATTGGACAGAAGTTTCTTTACATAAAGAAAAACAGACTGAAATCTTTTTGAAACATGGCTCCCCTATATTCATACAGTTTCAGATGTATTGAAAGAAGCATTAAGAAGGTGCTTTGGTTCAACAGAATAGTATCAATTGGAAGCTCTGGGTTCAGGAATACCTTTCTAAATGATGCGGTTGGCCTTACAACCATATTTCCAAGTTTCCTATATTGGATTCATATATTTGTTTACACCCCCTTTCTGCTGTATATCTTATTGATATTTATTAGTTTGTATGTTATTGGATATTTTATATCAAATATTTGTATCTGACATTGTATTTTGTGTTCTTTTTATCAATCTGTCAATAAAAATTGTTTGAAAAAAAAAAAGAAACAGTATGTCTGTGGCAACTGAAGTATAACACAGACACTGATATGCTCAGAGAGAGTGGATTTAGAAACAATTGTCAGACGTTTAGCTATCATTAGAAATTGTAGGCCTTGTGTCCCATGCTGATGTGGTTAAGAGCGACTGACAATTGTATTCTGAATAAACATAGGAAAGCCTTTTGTTAAAATTATCAGACTGTTTTCCAAAGCTTGCTCAATCTATGAACAGGACAAACTCCATTGTCTGTCATTCTCTTAGTTCAGACAGAAGTAATATTAATAATAAACCAGGTACATATATATATATATATATATATATTCATATATATATATTCATATATATATATGTAACTATACGCTTAAACGATCACATGGGTATCCACAATGCATGCACATATATGTATATATATATATATATATATATATATATATTACAGTTGCATTTGTAAATAGAAACACACAGTGCACCTTTTATGCTGCATGTAGACACACAAAGCATACTTACATATAATCATAAATATACATGCTCTCATAAAAGGTTCCTGCACATCACTGCAGAAAGGTCATCCAACCACTGGAGATACAAGGCAGAGTCGTGGCAAATAACGTAGACCTGTCAATCCCAAGCTTGTTCCGGGAGAGTTTGGGATTGATCCTTGTTTGGTTCGGGACGTCCTGTTTCTGTAATGGTGGGCAGATGATGGAGAGAGAGGTTGATGGTGATATTGATGGAGTGGAGTCAGAAAAAGGAGTGTTAAACCAATTGGGGGAGTATCTGACCAAACCCAGTACAGTAATTGCTAAGAGATCTGTTATTTTGGAAACTCTGAGACAGTGTGATGGTCTATCATCTGAGGACTATTGTATTTGTGAGTTTTGTGGGTCCCTAGTCGATGAGAGATGCATCCACCAGTGTCAGCCTAAGTTTAACCCGTATTGGGGTGGGTATCCTTTAGAGGATTATCTCATGTGCCTTAGGGACAGCATAATATAGGGTTAGGGCCATTCCCATTGAATGTCTCTGAGGTTTTAGAATTGCAAAGAGGGGATGCACTGGACGGAAAATTTCTTGGGTCCAAACCACCCCATTTTAAGCTCCACCAGTACCAAGTAGATAGATGACTTTTGTGTTTGAACTTCACCAACTTCAACAAACCAGGAATTTGGGAAGTGACTGGAAATAACTAGACGATGACCTTCTCACTAAGAGCTGATAATGAACCTATTAATTTTGAACTTTTACACTCCATTAGACTAGGTGGGAGACATTTCCGGTATAAATATTCACTTGTTAGTGTACCAGAAGGGTACTGTGCCAAAGTTATACAACCAGAAACTTGTACAAGTCAAATGGGAGAACCTGAGATAGGATCACTTGTTAGGGAAATGTGTTTGATGATTATGATGCATTCTATTCCCTACATTCTCCCTAATCATGTGTACTTTATATGTGGAAGGAAAGCGTATAAGTGGCTATCTCCGAGTTCAGAAGGTTTATGCTACCTAGGAAGAGTAGTTCCAGAAGTTATGACCCTTACACATGGTGAAATGCTTGGTATCCATAAAAACACACCTTCTCCATATCTTCATATGCATTATGAACACCGTGACAAGAGAAACATGATACCTGGTGCAGCTACACAGTTGATTAGTAAAACAACTGGCTTTCAAGTTTTAGTAGCATTGGATCCCATCAGGATCGCTCGGGGTACTCTAAATTTCAGATATATTCAAGCCCTTGATAAATTAATAGATAATATCACTGAGATGTATGATGACACATTTAGGTATACCGGTAGGGAGTTACAAGCTTATAAGAAAAAACTTGTGCAACATCGGCTAGTGTTAAATTATTTAACAGATGTCACTGGAGGGTACTGTGTAACTTTGGAAACTAAATTTGGTGTCAAGTGCTGCATGTATATCACTGATAACACTAGTGACCCCAAGGAGGTGATAGACCAGAGGATGGATGAAATTCTGCAGTTAAAATGGGAATTTCGGAAAAACCATAATGCTTCAGTGGCTGAAGTAGAGGAAAAGGTAGAATAGTGGTTCACTTGGTTGAACCCTGTGAAATGGTTCTCCGGTCTAGGAGAGTGGGTGCAGGAACTGGTTGCTACTGTAGGTAAACTACTGATCCTTATACTGATTGTCATCATGGTAATTGGCTTATGTGTCAGGTGTATTCCTAATGTATTGAAGTGCGGAAAATGTACCAGGGCAAACAGAGAAACCGAGATGATGGTGATGAGCAATGATATTATGGATACCAAGGTCAAGGAGGAACTGTATTACAATCCTGAATTAGAGTGTACAATATGATGATATAATCTGGATTTGTTTGGTCATGCAGAGATGTATTGTTGATGTTATTTTTAAAACATCCTAGATAATGCAGTACCAATCCCGCTTCAAGACTACCCTTATAGGTTAGGTGCATCCCCACACCTTTCCCATGATCCCTTATAGATCTGTGGTGTGTGTATAAGGGCAGTTTTATTTCCCTTCCAGAGGTGCATTATTTAATGGTTCAAATGACCACACTGTGTCATACAATACATAACATTAAACAGTATATTATCATGCATAGCTAAACAGATTCAGGACAGGTTGTGATAGTACTTGATTTGCTATCAAATGGTGGACTGTCAAAGCTGGATGATTGGCTAAGACAGAATCTGTTAAAATCAAAATCTGCACAATGCCATTTTGCGAATGGCTACTCAGCTCCATTTTGCGAATCCTACACAGTATATGGTGCTCTGTTATTATTTAGCATTGTGCGTTTCCAGAACACTGTTAAAAGTCCTTACAAAAACAATACATACATTTATTAATACACATATATTCAGTGATGACAGACGAATCTTGTGGACATGTTTGTGACAAATAATTAAGAATACACAAAGATACTGTGAGTGTTTACTTCGCATATAGAAACAGTATGTCTGTGGCAATTGAAGTATAACACAGACACTGGTATGCTCAGAGAGAGTGGATTTAGAAACAATTGTCAGATTTATAGCTATTGTTAGAAATTGTAGGCCTTGTGTCTCATGCTGATGTAGTTAGGAGGGACTGACAATTGTACTCTGAATAAACATAGGAAAGCCTTTTGTTAAAATTATCAGACTGTTTGCCAAAGCTTGCTCAACCTGTGAACAGGACAAACTCCATTGTCTGTCATTCTTTTAGCACAGACAGAAGTAATAATAATAACCAGTTTGAAGCCATGTATATATATATATATATATATATATGAATATATATATATATATATATATATGTAAATATACACTTAAACGATCACATGGGTATCCACAATGCGTGCACACACATATATATATATATACAGTTGCATTTGTAAATAGAAACACACACAGTGCACCTTTTTATGCTGCATGTAGACACAATGCATACTTACATATAATCATCAATATACATGCACTCATAAAATGTTCCTGCACATTATGGTTTATATTAAAGTTATTATGATGTAAAATGCATGTATTTTATATTAGTGGTATACAACATGATAGATATGGCATGTTTGGTACTAAACTGACACACTATTTATTTCCAGATATCTGAACCTGAATCAGCGAGGCAGTCGCATCTTGCGTTCGATGGTTATGGAATATAGGAAATTATTGGTTAGAATGTATAAACTGTAATATAGTGTCTCTTTCTAGCTTAAATCAATTAAAGAAAGACAATGTAATTGGAGAATTGGGACATACCCCTAGTGAACTGTCCTATGAACTACAGCATACTACAAAGACCAAGAACCAATAGAATTATGTTTGTCTGTGTACATTGTTGTTATCATGATCTTTTAGGGTATATAGCCTGAGTCCCGGTCCCAGTTAGTAGCCATTCTCTTGGATGACCACAGACCTCTAGATAGATGACTGTAACTGCACCTGCTTATGTATCGACTGTACCTTGTTTATGCAAAATCTTTTGTGCTAAATGTGTTTAGATCACAGCGTGTAAATGCTTTTTATGTGAATAATAAATTTTTGTGCTTTGGAACCACACTCAAAGTCTGGAAAGCAATTATTTCTTGTGCAACTTACAATGCTAAATAGCAACATTTAGGGTGTATAGATTATTAGGTATTCATAGCAGTGATCTTGCTACCCTATTTTTGGTGCCACAAAGTGTACATCACACTGTTGTTGCCCCTTCTAGGTGCCACGAAGGATAGTCAATGGTTGATGGTTTTGGAAGCTGTGATTGGAACAGGACTAAAACAAAACATTTGAGTCAACAGAACAGGTGCTTCACACTGGGATTTACATGTTCCATGTACTGGAACAAAAGTATATGCAATGGTTGCCCTGTCCCAGGTGCCAGATATTTAACACTGTGCTGCTGGAACATGCAGAAATGGGATACGTTGTGTTTTGTCCACATGACAATGTCGACATGATCCTAATGTTGGGATCTTCTGTTGCCGGTCTTCCGGCGTCAGGATTTGAACCCGGTGGTGTTTCATAACGATCCCGTGGTGGCTGCTAACCCTATCTATTCCTACCTGGAGATCGGTGATGTTCTGCAGTGCGCCTCTTCTCTCTTGTGGCTGCTTGTTATCTTCAGGTTCTACTTGAGTAATTTCAGTACATTTCTTGCAGCTAAAGCAAGTAATACTGCACTATACTGCATTCTTCACTTTATGAAATAGGCACATAGCACTAATGGTGACATATTTTATTTGTTGAAATAGCTGCAGTATGTGCCATGAACTTCATGTCCAAGTAACAAGAATAGTTACCTAATATAAATACTCTTTTCTGGGTACTGTAATCATGCACTTTGTCTATTCCATTTGCAGAAAAAGTCAGAAAACTATTTAAAACAAAATACAGGACTTCAGGTGGACGGGGCATTGTGTATGTCCACACTCACAATCCTTTTCCTTTTATTTCTGCCTACCTGCTGAATCTCTGCTTTTGGGGGTCTTTTCTGACACTCGGTCGGGTGCTTGCAGCCTGCTGGAGAATGAGCTATGGACTGTCTTCTGCGCAGAAAACTAGCCCACCTGTCTGCGATAAGCTTGCAGGTGGAATGTTGGCCCGAACGTGTGGTCACTGGGGATAGTACACAAATCTCTGTGCTTCGCTGATACCTCAAATCTTGCTCTGCTTATACAGCTATCCTTTGGAGCTGTGGGCCCGATTCAGACCCGCTTGCTAAATGCATTCGCATGCAGCCGCCAAAGTATGCAAATACCACGATCGCACGGCAAGACATCAGCACGCCCACTATGTCTTGGTGTGCATTCACGGTGTGTATTTAGACGCCCACCAGCCTGTCTTAAGACGCCCACTTTCCCTTAGTAATACACGTCATCTCCAGGAAGTGTATTCAACAATCGGTAATATCGGACCCATACGCAGCACTTGTGGCTGACCATACCCTACCGCAAGCACTGCCAGTGCTTCAGTGTATAATTCAGCCATGTGATGTGTATTATGACGCTGCATCTTAATTATGCACGCCCCTGAAACTGCGTTAAGATGCACAGACAAGCTTGCATTCGCACCACTACACCCCCGTTTCCATCGACCAACCCGTCATCACCCACAAATGGCTTCACCTGTCACTCATTCTAACGAGGTGTCTATGTACAGGGTGCGAATGCTTCCCAATTGCATGGACTAGTTTGCACACGTGCACTGCATCTTATACACATGCGCACATTGCAAACATCGGTAGGCTACTTGCAAACGCAGCCTAGCGAGCAGGTCTGAATCAGGCCCTGTGTACCCAGCACTATCTTCCCCAATCTCTTTTGCTTGCTCCCTGGAAGTTTAGAAAGAGCCACCTCTAGTTTTGTCTGTGTGTTCCTCCTGCCTGCTGTCTCGTAACTGGGGCTCATACACAGCAGCTATTGTTGGAGGGTGCCTGAATTAAAGTTACCTGATTTATGGTCACCTCCTTTAGGAGCTGTGCAACCGGGGCAGCACACCTTTCTTTTTGCCTACCAGCTGTAAGGTTTACAACTTTTTTGCCTGTGTCTGATCAGGGTGCCATTTACAATTTGTGATTGAGACAATTGTTTTTGTTATACTAACACTGTTGACTGTTACCTGTTAGTTTTTCTTCTTCAAGCTGCTTACAGTGTTTTCCAATTGAAGACAGATTTGGGAAGAGTCTGCACTAGTCATCCAGAACCGTTAATTCTGAGAAGTATAATATAGTTTAGTTTGAACACCAACATTCCGGTCTTAGCTCAAAAATTATAGTAAAGTAAGACTCATCTTTGGTTGGTGGTGCACCAGAATAATTTGTGAAAACACAATATCAACTGTTTATGCAAAGACGCAAAAAAGAACAAATATAGTCTATCTGGTGCACTCTTAAGCAATAAAGAAGCAATAGAAATGAAAAATAATATATGATGAAGTGTTAATATTTAACCTTTAATAATAGTAAAGTAAAAAGGTATTATATATATATATATATATATATATATATATATACATACACATACCCGGGGATCACAAACAAACATAGATAACAAGAATACACAAATAATAAATGCAGTTTTAGCACATGGCGAAAATATTCTTCACCCAGTTCCTTAGTATGATCTCAAAATAAAGTAAATACATAAATGATGATACATCTAGGAACTAGCGTGGAAATAGGTGCAGATTATTTTAGAATGATCTCATTAAATATTTTAGAGACCAATCGATACACAATTCAGAACAGCTGTATGTTAACTCTGAGTCACAATGCTCCTCCTTCCTAATATCACACTGTTAATTGAAGTAAATGTGAACACAGTTGGTTCATAACCACCTAATATCTGGAATGAAAACAGGTATATTTGTTTATATAGTTATACAAATTATATCTCCAGCCTGCTAGTAATCATATAATAGACAGATCTGCAATGGAATAACCCTGGTAAATCACAAAGGTATATGTATCACTAGGAATTATAGCTTGATGATGCAAAAAATAACCACTGATATACTCAATACCACAGGGCAGGATCTATGATTGGCAGATGTAAAGGAAATTAAAGGAAAGCCTGGGGATCAGCTGTATATCACCCCTTCTACTTTCCCTTGTCTATATGGATAGCGAACAAGGGATGAGAGAGGAGTGGGCAAGATCCCCAAGGAAACAACAGTTAAAGCGCTTCTGCTGTCCCCGCTCCTGACCGTGTCTCCCCTCTGTTACTAAGAAAGCATTGCAGAGGGAGTGTGTCAGCCCGGCTTGGATGAGAGAGCGCCGGAGTGAAAGGCAGAAAGATTCCTATGTTATACCATCAGTGCGATATAGGCTGTAATGAAGAGTTCAGCTGGGCTGTTCAAGATAACGCTGCCCGTCGCGTGTGTCAGCGGGAGAGCAGCTATGCGTGGTGTATCTGAAAAGGGCTGTATGAAATGAACAGCCCGTCGGAAGTACGCGTGTTTCGCCTCTACAGGCTTGGTCACCTGATCACCGTGTAGTAAGCCTCTCTCTCTCCCTCTATCTAGTGGAAAGGTACCAATCGGATTCCTTTATTGATGAATGGCATATATGTGGACCAATCAGCAAGTGCTTCCAAAAGATCCAATCAGGCACCCAACAGAAGGAATAGGTGTGGTTTGTATATTCTGATTTCCATATGTAAACATGGGCCACGTAACTGTGCCAATCTCTTTCATAACATTAAAGAAAATGAAACGGATAAAGAGAAAAAAAAAGGGGGATAAAAATGAATTAACCTGTACCTAAGATCCAAGGAACACATAAGAAGAGATTATATGGGTACATGTCGTTATTGCGATGTCATACATCGGATGATAATAATCATCAAAAATAATAATACCAATTTAGTGTTATGTACTTGAGATTGATGTAAGTACTTTATCTTAATAAACATTATTCAGCCATATTAATTGAGAACAATATAGAAGTAAACTATATTGTGCAGATCACATAGTAAAGTATAATGGATCATTAATCATCTTAAAACTGAGAACGCACATAATGAATCATTATTTATATATGACAGTAGTTGCTCTAATCTCATTAGATTAGAAAAAGGGGGTTATTTTAGGAAATCCAAAGAAACGCAATTAAAGTAATATGAAAAAAATTGAGAACAAAATAATTAATATAAGGAAATGTGTGAAAGATTTATGGTAGAAAAATTAAAAGAATTATGAAGATGAAAAATAAAAATAAAGACAAATATAAAAATAAATATTAAATAAAATAAAAGGTGAAAGTGAAACAGAAATATGTAAATATAAAGGTAAATGCAAATAATGAATAATATACATATATGTATGTACATGTGCATTTACAAGTATCTGAATAATCAGTATCAAAACCATAAAGTCCCTACTGATATCTACAAAACTACCCTAATATTCTAAAAAAAAAGCACCCTGATCCAAATTAAAGAATGTAATCCGATGCATGGATATGAATGAATCCATGCAAAAATAACAGAAATAGCATAAACACCCATGCAACACGTGCTAGCTAATCAATATAGCGGATATATAGTGTGTAAGTGAATAAAAGAATATAAGAGACAAATATCAATTCCATAGTCAAAGTGTGCAAATGAGGTGGTGGTATGTGTGAAATGAAAACACATGTATATATATATATATATATATATATATATAAATATAAATGAATAAATATAAATGTGAGAAAAAGATGAGATAAAAAAATAAAAAACAAAAATTTAATAAAGACACAAACAAGCGTAAAAAAAGCGAGAGTTAATATGTGATAAACAAGAAGAAAAATTATTATTCATATACAAGATGATATCCTAGTGTTGATGTCCCAATAATCAGGGTGCAAGTGAAAAGTGTAACAATATGTTAATCAATAAAGTGATGAGAAATGCCTATAAGAAAAATGATATATAAGGAATGACTAAATAAATATCATACATAGATTAAAATTAAATGAGGAATATAATAAATATAATATATAATAGTGGTACAAAAAATAATAAATATAATGTGTTGAAAGAAGCAATAAAAAATAAAGTGGGATCCTATTATCAGTCCTAAGTCGACTCAAGAAGCCCTGTGTTAAGAAAAGAAAAAGGAAGAAGAAAAACATATATTGTCAGGTCAAAATTCATTCAATATTCATTCAAGAATATATTGTAATTGATATTCTCATTGAGTCCTCTGGGAATCAGAGTCTCAAGTCTAAAAATCCATTCACTTTCCTTCTTAAATAAGGCTTTGTTACTATCTCCACCTCTAAATCCTAATTTCACCCTTTCAAGTCCACATATTTTGAAATCTTGTGTTTTTCCATCATGTTTGTCAAGAAAATGCCTCGCAACTGTCATAATTTGTTTCATTTTCTTCAGGTCATTGGATGCATTACGTATGTTGCCCATGTGTTCCAGGGCTCTGATCTTCAGCATTCTTGTAGTCATCCCAATGTGCCGTTTTGGACAGTCTCACATAATGCAGTATATCAAATTAGTTGTTCGACAGTTTAAAAAATCTTTGATCTCCATTTCTTGTCCATATTTATCAGTAATTTTCTGGATGTTAGTAATAAGAGGACATATTTTACAGTTCCCACATGGATGGCTTCCAATTATATGAGGATGTTTATCCCTCGTCTGAGAGAAATGGCTTCTTACTAGATAATCTCTAAGATTTGGAGCCCTACACCAGCTCATATTAATTTGTTTATCCAAATTCTTAGCTAGATCTTCATCAAGTATAATGGGCCAATGTTTCTGCAAAATTGCCCTAGCCTCTTTCCAGCTACTACAAAAGTCACCAATGAATCTCACAATATTAGTGGATTTCTTATCTGGTTTGCTTTGAAAGATGAGAGATTCACGTGACTGTTGGTCCACTTCCTTTTTGGCTCTTTTAATGGCTCAATTACTGTACCCCCTTTCCCGTAATCATGATGACAGATCTATAGATTGATTAGTATATGTTTCGTCACTAGAACAGTTACGACGTATCCTCAGGAATTCACCCTTTGGAATATTAAAGATGGTAGGGGGAAAGTGCGCACTACTGCTATGTAGCAGACTATTAGTGGATGTTTTTTTACGAAAAATTTCTGTCTGTATTGAATTATCATCTCCCCTATAGAGCCTGAGATCAAGAAAATAGATGCTGGTTTTACTGCTGTCATACGTGAACCGTAGGTTCACATGATTATTGTTGAGGGAAGTGATACAATTATCAAGTTCCTCCTGGCTTCTATCCCAAATTAACAGGATGTTGTCAATATACCGCATCCATGTGATCACATGTTGGGTATATCCATCCTGATCCTCTCTGAAAACCACTTCCCTCTCCCACCATCCTAGGAAGAGGTTTGCGTATGTGGGAGCACAAGCTGCTCCCATCGCAGTGCCCCTCTCCTGGATGTGGAAATGATTATTAAAGAGGAAGTAGTTGTGATAAAGGACAAATTGTAGAAGTTCCAGAAGAAATTCCTGAAAAGGCCCCATCTCTTCCATCATCAGGAAGTACTTCACTGCTTTGATCCCCAGATCATGAATAATGGACGTGTATAATGCTTCCACGTCGAGACTAACGAGTAGATAATTTTCGTCAAGAAATACGTCATGTATTTTACGAAGTACATCTGTGGTATCCTTCACATAAGGTAGGCTTAAAACATGATGCCTTAGGTGTACATCTAGGAACCAACTTGCTTTCTCCAGAAGTCCACCATTATCAGAGACTATGGACCTCCCAGGAGGATTTAACAGTTCCTTGTGAACTTTAGGTAGTAAATAAAAAGTTGGAGTCCTGGGGTGAGGTGTATCAAGATAATCATATTCCATTTTGGTAATGACCCCATTATTTAGAGCCCTTGTGATGATCCTGGAGTAAAGATTTTTAAAGTTATCAGTAGGATCAAAAAGTGTAATGTGATAACATGATTTATCACTGAGTTGCCTTTTAGCTTCTTGCAGATAAAGGTTCAATGGCCAGATAACGATATTACCACCTTTATCTGAAGGTTTAATCAGAACATCCTGCCAACTGTTAATTTCTTTGATGGCTTGTCTTTGAATAGTGTTAAGGTTTTTTCTTGGTTTGAGCCATTTCTGTTGTTTATAGAGATTGTCAAAATCATGAGACACCATGTTCAAAAATACTTTAATTTCAGGACATATATTCTCAGATGGAAAAAATGTGGATCGTTTTTTACATATCGGACGTTGAAATTTAGTCCCAGTTTCTGTTTCACCTGCTAGATCTTCCAAAGCTAGAAGGGCCTCCTCTTCCATTTGAGACAGAGAGGGGGAACCTGATTCTAACATTAATTATCTTGTTTCTTCGGTTTTAGAGTTGTAAAATTTCGTTAGTAACAATTTACGCCCAAAGAGGCGTAGATCAGTTTCCCACTTGAATCTGTTAAATTTGTTACAAGGAGAAAAGGATAGTCCTTTGCCTAGAACCTCCATTTGTGCTGGAGTTAAGATATGATCAGATAAATTGATGATTTTTAAGGTGGAAGATGAACTCACAACATTTGTTTGTTTCTCCTGGTCATATGTCGGTTGGGTGATGGAGATTCCCATCTTCTTTTTCTTCCCCCGCCTCGTTTGTTTCTTATGGGGCATCCGCGTGTACCCCTGGCTTCTTCTAAAAAAGAGGAAGAAGGAAAGTGCAAGAAATTCTCCCCTCTTTGTGATGACAAACTCTTGAGATAGGATGTTGGGCCACTGTATTCCTCTGTATCAGAGATTTCAATTTCAGATGATGAGGGTGTACATTCTATACCTACAGTGGTTTCTCTCTTCTGAATTTTGTTCCAACGAAAAATATGTCCAGATGTAAAATCTCGTTTGTCTCTCGAAAATGTGCTACGTTTACGTTCTATGATAGTATTTTCATAATCCTCCAGTTCTTTCATAATTTTAGTGAAGCATGTTTGAAATGCAGTATTCTGCTCCCAAGGTTCTAGTTTTGTACCTAGCTGTTCAATCTCTCTGGTACACTCATCTAGAACCAGGTTGTTGTGTTTGATCAGGATGCCTATGAGCTCTTGGGAACATTTAAACAAGCTGTTTTCCCATTCTTTCTTTAAATTGTCAGTACACAAATCAAATGTGGGAAAGACTTTGGGTCGTAAGCCTCTAGGTGTAATTCTTTGTTTATGATCATTTCTAAACTTGTTAAATCCCAGTTAAGTCTTGTTTGTCTCTGAAGGCTCCGTTTTAATTTAATAAGGTCATCCTCCCAGCTAACATCCGTTGCTAGGGCTCCCAATTCTGTGGGAAAAATACTATCAAGATTATCTAGTCTTCTTCTGTTAGTCAGCTCAGTTTTTAAATTAAAGCTTGTCATAATCAAAGCAGAAAAAAATAAGGGGGGTAAAAAGGACAGATGGATGAGGTCAAAAAAATTTTCCACTAGAGAAAATAATAAAAAAAATCACTCAATTGATGGTCAGTCAGAAGTAATGAGAAAAAATCAAAATCAATATAATGATATATGTGAGAGAGAAAATTGTATATAGAGGCTGTCAGAAAAGGTTAAAACAAAAAGAGAAACAGAAATCTTATATCTGGTACTGCTGTGCAGACTCACTATCTGAGAGACCTCAGTAAAGAATCCTAGTAAAGACAGATTTGGGTAGAGTCTGCACTAGTCATCCAGAACAGTTAATTCTGAGAAGTATAATATAGTTTAGTTTGAAAACCAACATTCCGGTCTTAGCTCAAAAATTATAGTAAAGTAAGACTCATCTTTGGTTGGTGGTGCACCAGAATAATTTGTGAAAACACAATATCAACTGTTTATGCAAAGACGCAAAAAAGAACAAATATAGTCTATCTGGTGCACTCTTAAGCAATAAAGAAGCAATAGAAATTAAAAATAATATATGATGAAGTGTTAATATTTAACCTTTAATAATAGTAAAGTAAAAAGGTATTATATGTGTATATATATATATATATATATATATATATATATATATATATACCCGGGGATCACAAACAAACATAGATAACAATACACATAAATAATAAATGCAGTTTTAGCATATGGCGAAAATATTCTTCACCCAGTTCCTTAGTATGATCTCAAAATAAAGTAAATAAATAAATGATGATACATCTAGGAACTAGAGTGGATACACCACTTAAATAGGTGCAGATTATTTTAGAATGATCTCATTAAATATTTTAGAGACCAATCGATACACAATTATATATATATTATATATAATTGTGTATATATATTATTTTTCATTTCTATTGCTTCTTTATTGCTTAAGAGTGCACCAGATAGACTATATTTGTTCTTTTTTGCGTCTTTGCATGAACAGTTGATAGTGTTTTCCAATTGCTCTGCCTACATCGTCACGCTGTGATATTTGTCTCTAATGTGACCTTCTGATTCCCAAGATTACTTTCTAGGTGCACATACTGTTATGACAAGTTAATTGACAATCCCACATATCTATAATGGGCTGTACCAAGTGAAGTACCCCTAAGCGTCATACCTAAAGGAGTTCTTTGTATATTCATGATAAGGATGCTGAACTTTCTAATTCCTCACAACCTCCTTCATCTCAAGACCCTCCATTCTCTCCAAATCCTTCCACTACTATGAAGGCACTTACCCGGTTGACATGCCTTTGAAAAAGAAAATTGATGCTATTCAATCCTCTTTAGACTCTCATCTCACCTAGGGTTAGATGTATCAAAGCTTGGAAAGAGATAAAGTAGAGAGAGATAAAGTACCAACTAATCAGCTCCTGTTATTTTTACACAGCCTGTAAAGGGACAGTTAGGAGCTGATTGGTTGGTACTTTATCTCTATCCACTATATCTCTCTCCGAGCTTTCATGAGAGTCCAATATCAAGCGGATTGTGGAGTTACAACAGAGGACCAATAACTTGGAGGATGCGATTCTGGTTATACAAACTACTGTTAATGAGCAAGACCACAAAATCCGTGAAACGTCCAATAAATTGGGCGACTTGGATAAGTATCACAGGCAGAATAATCACAGATTAATTGGCATTCCAGAGACTGTCAAGGTTTCTGACATAATGGATCTTCTCACACTGACATTGTCTAAGTCTTAAATGTGTCCACTACTTCAGGGTTGGTCACGATAGAGTGGACTTATAGAATTTATCCAGAATGATCTGGCTCTAATCAGTGTCCTTGCACTATTATTGCAATATTGGACTTGAGAGATAGAGACAACATTCATCTGGCCTTTCACAAAGTGAAATCATTGGTGGTTTGAGACTTCTCTATCCTGACCTTCCAGGTTTGTTCTGCAATGGTCATGAAAGAATTTACACCTGTTTGCAATTTTCTGTTTGACCAGAACATCAGATTTGCCCTTCTCTAACCAGCCAAATTGTGTGTTTTCCCCAATACTAAGACCCAATTCTTCCAGGATCCCTGTGTGGCTAGAGTGCATTTACTTATGGATGGATCTAATAATGCTACAGCCTAGAAGTCACCTTCCCATATTATCTGAATTATTTTTACGTATATTGTATCAGAATCCCCATATTTGTCTATTCTCCTGTTATCCTTTTTGGATAAGTTGAGTGGTCTTGCTGTTTCTACCAATTCCATTTCCCTGGGGTTGATTACATTAACAATAGATTTTATAGGTATGGTAATAATTCAGGTAACTTTCTAACTCGTTCGGTCTGTCAACAGTAATAAAAGCATAATATTACAAAAGTTAAGGATGCCTGGCTCCCAAACTGACATCATGACTTTAATAATTACTTCAGCAACCTTTTTCAGCTCTTTGTCTCTCTCCACAAGGAGGCTGCTATATCACTGCCCAGTAGAAAGAACTATGGAACACAGATATTTCTGAAGATGAAGTCTTGTGCATTATTCGCTCCCATCTGCCTAATAAAACACTTGTTACGAATAGACTAAATGGGGTATATTATAAAATGTTAGTAGAGGATGTGGTTCCTACTTCAATTAACTTATTTCAAACTATTGTTAAAGACGGCATCTAATACCTTTCCTTTAATTACGCTTTTTACAATACTGTTGCCAAAACATGATAAGGACCCAGAACAAATTACTTTGTTTAGGTCTATCTCTCTCCTGAACCAGGATTACAAAATATTAACAAAATTGATGGCCTCTTGACTCCAATCTTTTACATGTTCTTAAGACTCATCGGCTGGGATTCACACATGGTCATCACTGTCAAAGGAATAAGGATGACCATAGTGGCTTTACATGTTGATGATCATACTACTATGTTCTCCTAAGCCTTGACACTGAGAAAGCCTTTGACAAGGTCTGTTGGAATCACCTGCAACATATTTTAATGATTAGGGATTTTGGTCCCCAGTTTGCTCAATTTGTACAGTTTCTGTAACTTGAACCTAAGTCATCCTTTTTTATTAATGATATAGCAACCCCAGTGCTATTGGTATGCAGTCAGAATGTTGCAGATCACAATGTCAACATGAACAATGATGACAGCAAATGGTCAACATTATTAATGTCGATACTAAAAGAACTTCGACATTTACATTAGGGATAGCATCAAGGTTACAGTTAGCATTGGAATTAGAGATAGAACTAAACCATAATGTCAACATATCAACAATGTCGACATTACATGAGTGTCAACATGAAGAAAGTTGACATGCTTAATGTGGACAAAGAATCTCAACATCGAAAAGACACACCACACCCAAGAGACACAAGTCTAGCATGTTCTCTGTCCCATTTATTATTTAATTTAGCTCTAGACCCATTATGTGTTTTACAAAGATGGGATGTGTTCCAGGGTATTAAGGCTGGTGCTGCTAATATCAAAATGAAGGCATTTGCCAATGACTTGTGTCTATACACATCTAACCCTGAGCAATGTCTTCAGCTTCTCATAGACAAAAGGCCTGATTCAGATGTGGACGCAGTTGCAGCCGCGATTGTCTTTTTACGCAGCCCCAACTGAGTGTTTATGCTAATGCCATGGCCGATGGCCTTCCTACAGACAAGCCCATTGGCTGTGATGCTAATCTGTCACTTTGTGTATTAGGATGCATCATCGGTCGCATCAGCCCTATGGAGGAGCAGAATCTCCATCTAAACATGAGCCATTGGTGTCAGTGCAGCTGCGTCATAGATGCAATCGCTGACTGCCACACACGTGTCTAGCTAGCCACCCCGTTACCGCCCTGAAACACTCACCAAATTTGCATCTTTCTGCATGTAATTCAGTCTGTTTTTTCGAGCAGTAAAAATCAGGATGCATGCGCAGTGGGACTTAGACGCATGTGTGTACTGAAAACATTGCCCGCTTGTGTGCAGCATTGACATTACCTGCAACTGAATCAGGTCCAAAATTTCTCAAGAAAGAGAAGGAACTTTGAGTGTGAGATGGTGCTGGAAAAATAACATTCTAAATAAAATAATTACGCCATATAACAACAACAGTGTAAACCTACAGTGCAGAAATTCCATTTGCAACATGAAAGATACTCATACCATTTGAAGTGTCAGGAGTGTATGGAAAAGATTGGATTCTTAGGGGTATATTTACTAAAGTGCGGATTTTTAGAAGTGGAGTTGTTGCCCATAGCATCCAATCAGATTCTAGCTATTATCTTCTAGAAGCTGCTAGATAAATAAGTAGAATCTGATTGTTTACTATGGGCAACAACTCCACACCCGCACTTCTTTTTAGTCTGTGCTCAATCTGTAATAAAATTCTCCCGTATACATAGGATAAAAATCAAATAAATATTAATTATATTAAAGGACTGGATACACCACCAAGATATATATGTGAATATTTCTTTGGAATGGTAATTTTACAAGATACGTATGTATTTTTTACCTCTTCATAGGCCGGAGCAAGAGAGAAAAAAATTGGGTTGATGTAAACTTAACTTTTATTAATTGGTTTTAAAAATATTTTATAACCAATATAAGTTTACATATATATGAACTGTTTTTTGTAAATGATGTCAGGAATCCAATAGGTATCAGATTTGGCCCTGACTAGGTCAGAGTATTTGACTGTAATATCCTGACTGGTACTACACTAGCATCAGGACTTTGTCACGCAGATCCCCAACTCCTGATGTAGTGAGGGCCAAGTCTTATATAATACAATTAATATTCTAACTCTGCCCATTTACCATACATGTCTTTTCTGCCACTACCCGTGGTAAATACACAAATGGGCCACAGGTCCCCTAACACTCTATCACAACTCAGCAACACAAGCTACCACACAGTTAATCTCCCCTGCTTCTAGCAATAAATAATAGTTATAGCATAACCTTAGCGATCTAATAGCTTCTTTAAAGGCTGGGTTCTGGAGCATATATGAAGATAGACTAATAAAGGAAAACTATTTACAAAAGGAATACAATGGTTAGTTACAGAAATGATATACATAAAAACGGTTACATATTATATAGACAAACGTGTTGCAATTTCGAAATAAAAAGGGAAACTTAAGCTGGGCACAAACTATACGATGTGTACCAATGGAAATACACGATGGAACGATATATCTCGCACACTGTAAACACTAAACAATCCAGTGTATGACTGCACAATATTTCTTTTCATGCTGCATGTAGCAGCATAGCATCATTCACCATATTGTACCAGCTGCTGTGCAGTACAATGAATGACCGCTAAGCGCATGCAATCAGGCATACACACTATACGATCTGCATGATATATTGTTCTGAACACCGTTGAAACAATATATTATATGATATATCTTACAGTGACTTACATGCTACTTATTCTGGCTGGGGGGCACGACTGGAAATGCAGGACTAGGTTTCAATTTAGATATAGAACAAAAGGCTCCCATACTTTTTATGAACTGAACACTACCCCCCTAGGGATGTTATCACTCAGTCAATGGTGACTTGCTGGCTTGTTAATTCCCGAGGGAACATACCAAGATTGTCCATGTAACTTTCAACCTAAGTACACATAACTGTACATAATTTCCTCAGTGTAATAGCTACATGAAATATGGTATGTACATATTAATCTGTTATTTAGCCTATAAAATGAATGCCTTCGGATGTGTGAATGGTTAGTTGACTAATTTTTACCAAACCATGGGCCAAATGTAATAGGGTGAGAGTTTAGAAAATGTGAGTTTTAGCAATAAACTCTCACATTGGTTGAGTTTTATCTTCAAAATGGGAAAACATCTGAATGAGATTTTTAATCGTGAGAGTTTTTTAAGCCTAAAAAAACATGTAAGTTCGCTCTGTTACTTTGTTTTTGGACTCTATTACATTGGCAAAGTTTAAAAAGTGTCAGAAATGCTCACTTTTCTAAACTCTCACCCTATTACATTTGGCCCCATATGTCCTAAATACTCAAGAGATCACACCAGTCCAGTGTATAGACTTCAGGTATTTTTCTATATTTGTAGGAACTTCTAGCTATTATAGATATATTAATTTTATGTAAAAAACGAATAAAATATATCGAGGTCACACCAATTGGTTACATAGCTGTTTTATACTTGGGAATAACATCATCATACCACGCCGCTGTGCAAAAGACCAAGACGTTCACGGAGCGAACATGCAGAGAACGGTGAACTAGACACATACGGAGGGAACCAGTCAGCACACGGCAAATGATGGCAGAAAAGGTAGGCAGATATAGGCACAGCTAGTTAATTCCAAATTTGTGGCTTTTCATGCAAGGCCAATACTGTACACCATTGGAACCCCTGTACTTCCCAGCACAGACTATATACACAATAAAGGCTATAAACATTTTTCTACTATCCTTTTTTCCCTTTACAGGTATTGCATACTCTTCTAATTTTATTATTATTATTACATTTCATTTTTTAATTTATATCTCATTATTTTCATTTTTACTTTTTCATTTACATTTTTTTTATTTTTATTTATTTTATTTGGTCTAATTTATAGTCTTTTACATTTCCCATCATTTACCTAGTTTTTTACTATTCCTTCATTTTTATTTAGCACCAACACAAGCGCCGATATTTTATATTATTATCTTAATACTTTTGTAAGTGGAGCTGCTATTTAATAACAAACCATTAGTGCTGTGTAATTGCCAAATTTCATTACACCCTGCATTGTTAGGAGCCAGGTAGGAATCCTTAAGTCATCTATATGCATAGATGAAAGGCTTTGTGTCTCCAGGTAATTGCTCTATCCTGCTTACAGGATATTATAGTTAATGTACATACAAAGGAAACTATACCAGGCCACCTCAGGCTTCCTGAGTGTAATTAAAATCCCTATTATCTCTGGGCAGAATTTGAACAGTACATCTAAAGAGCATAACAAAATGCATTCAGACTAGACCTTACTTTTACAAACAACCAGTTCATGTACACAGTTATTATTTTGAGCAATAGTTGAATTTTTAGTAATGGAAGGTATTTTTAGCTACAATGCCCTTACCATCACAAACGTTTGTTATTTTCAGAATTTGTATTCCTTTCATTTAATTGGAAACTAATTTGCATTATATTATCTCTATATGTAATATTTATTGTTTTTGTATATTATTTAAGCATTGCGTATTTACTCATATTAAACTTGATTTAATAAGATTGTTTTTTGTGATTCTTATGAAAGCAACTCTACAACTCTGTACTTGGAGCTCCTGAAACATCTTCCATGATGGCAGATCATAAAAATAGTTAGTGGGAGAGATACAGGGGAGTGTAATCATTTCTGTAGACAGACCAGGTATTTTTATTTTTTTTTAACTCAGTTAAGTGCTGTTTTTGACAAAGTTACGGACAGCGTTTAGAGGTTGGCATATCTTGGAAACTGGTCTGTGAAAACCCCTATTATCAGAATATTAATATTGATTCACATTCAATGAAAAATGGAAATGGTACCATTGACGACATAATATAGATATGATTGAGTGAAAGAAAAATATTGTCTATATTGGTGCACTGCAAAAGAAAAATATATAAAACATAATCTTTATTGGTATCTTTATAAGGAAAGTGAAAAGCCCTTTCAAATAAATGATATTAAAAGACAACAAAATATATATATATATACTTTTTTTTTATAATATAAGATCTGGTTAAAGATGAGAAATTAGTTAAATTAAATACTATGCTACATAAATCCTTGGATAGATAGAATAGTTGGCAATTGGATTGCTGGTGCTAGAATTAATAGTAAAATTGATAATTATTCAAATACTAGCTAAAGTACCTTCAAGTTATCTTCAAGTTATTAAGTTTTATTATGTGATGTCGTCCAAATCCATCCAGTGAAAGGCCCATAGCAGTCTCCTTGGGTCAAAGTTCTGCCAGGCGCACTCCGCTGTGAGGTCCAACAGGGACCCTAACCACTCCATTACGCATCACAGAACAAATGCCACTCCTCTATGAAGTTTTCATTCAAATCCATAGTGAAAGGCACAGAACAATCTCCTCGGGTCAAAGTTATGCCCAGCAAACACCAACAGGCGGACCAACCGGGACCTCAACCCCCTAGTATGTCTTCTGGGATCCATTGTTACCACTCTGTGAAGTTTTTGTCCAAATCCATCCAGTGGAAGGCTCAGAACAGGTTCCCCGGGTCAAAGTTCCTCACACAGTACACCAATGGGACGTCGGACCGGGACCCTAATCCCCCTAAAGCCTGGTCAGGATCAAACTGGATCACATTGCATTGGTTTCCTCCGAATTGGTGCAGGGGTGTCCAAATGCATTACCAGACAGACAGAAAACAAACTTACCAATGAATTTATATACGAGATGACATTGACTTTATTTGACTATAGTTCAGCTGCATGCAATAAAGGAGAAAACTTTATTAAAAAAAAATCATTACTTGTTACTTAATCTGATGTGAATGAATATTTTAATATCATTTTAGAAAACCTACAGACCCTTTTGCTTTTATAACCAAATTTAAATAAGTAGCCTTCTGTTCCAGGGAAATACTTTTATGTACACTTTCCAGCAATACCGTCTGTGGAATATATTTGTCTATTTTATATATAACTATTGATTTTTGTATATTAGAAACGTGTTGTTTGCATAACATAATATTGATCTACTCAGATCTAGAATAATCTTTATTGTTGACACAAATCAACTTACACAAGGATATTTTAGATTGTAATCTTATACAGCTATCCAGTAATATATTACCTTCACTACTTATTTGAAGGGGAGATTATGAAATGAAAGACACAGGATCCACAATATACTAGATACTTTATGTGGTGATGATTATTCAATAAATCCATGTCATTCTTGGTAATATTATTATCCCCGTATAAGTATACTGCAGCAGTGAATACACATGAAATAAATATGATACAGTATATAATCAAAATTAGGCATAATATATTTGTTGTGATTAAAACTATCCACTGAGAAAAGATTCACAAGATCTCTATACATAAAGGAACAATAATTATACCAATCACAATCAGTGATACATATGCCTATGGCAACTATGTTTCCTATCGATAGTTACAATCATATTTGATACTTACAAGGAAATATGGCTGCAATAAGAAACAATCACATGAAGGATACTTCTATTCTGAACAGTAACTACTTATCTGGAGAATTTTGGGTATAATTCTGTCAGGTAATGGAAGATATACATTGACAGTGAACACATTATTGTATTCAATATTATGAAAACAAATCAATAATACGATTAGACATCAGGAATTTGATTGAATCCTTTCTTGACAGATGATTTAAAAGACACTCGGCTACATAAAAGTTTATTCTTTTATTATTAACCACTTTTTCTATACTTTATTCACAATTCTTCCTATACATTTTTAATAAATAAATTTGACTTGGCTTACAAATATTATTGAAGTATTGAGTCTTAAAGAATTAAATAAAGGTTATATTTTAATATTTGAACATCTAAAAGGGTCCAGATAGAATAGAATGCCAACAGGTTTTGTCTGTTGCCTTTAATCCAGGCTTCCTCGGGGATAGAAATTGTAAGTGCTGGGGGCCTCTCTTATAGTAAACTGAATAAAAAAAGAGGATTACCTGTCACCAGTACAATTTAGTGCGGTGGAGCTGTTTACCTGCTGCCTTAAAAATATGGGACTACTCTCCCCCACATACATATGTTCAAGTATAACAAAAAAAAGGGTAGAAAAGGCACTGGTAAACACTGTTTATTTAATATTTATTTTAACAAATATAAATATATAAAAGCAGCCAGGCGGATCAGAAAGCAGCGGATGCATGGGGTAAAAGGTGTGCGCGGCACTATTACAGGGGGCATTACTATTGGGGTCACTATTACAGGGGGCATTATTATTGGGGACACTATTATAGAGGGCATTACTGCAGAGGGCTTTACTAAAGGGGGCACTACAACTGTGGGCACTGCATAAGGGTCACCACTGCTATGGGCATTATGTGTAAGGGGCACTACTGCTGTCAGCATTGTGTAAGGGGCACTACTACTGTGGGCAGTATGTGTATAAGGGGCTCTACTACTGTAGGCATTGTGTATAAAGGGCACAAATGTGGGCATTGTGTAAAAGGGGCACTGTTGTGTGTCATAACATGAATAAGGGACACTATGTGGTGTAATGTTAATCAGGGGCACTATGTGCAGTGTCATGTGAATAAGATTGTGCAACTGTGTGGTGTAATTTGAAGTGGGAATATCATTGTGTGACCACACCCCTTTCTGTTAAGACAACACCCCATTTTTCCAGTGCACGCTGTCCCTTTTTTGAAAAAGCTGCTTTATCGTTGTGCTACCACTTCTATATTAAATGACAAAGTTTACGAACGGCATAAAATAATGAACTGTGTGTTACTAATAACAGCCTACTTTCTGCTTTTTCACACTAATAAAGCTGGGCATCCATTATACAATTTTCTGTCAAATATCTGTCCAATCTGGCTAGTTGGAATGAAAACCTGGTAATGTATGGGAGCAAATGACAATTGTCCATTTGCTCACAAACACTGGAAAATAGCAAAACATGGTTATTCAGACAAATTGGTTAAAACACACAAATATAACCAATTTGAACAATTTTTTTTGTCCTTTTTTCAGTGTTTAAAACCATATGATTGACTGTCAGTCATACATTATCAGGTTTTCATTCCAACCAGCCAGATTGGACAGATAATTGTATAGTGGATGCCCAGCTTTAGCCTTTCAAGGATAACAGCTTACTGGATTGGATGTGGAGATTGTAATGATTAATTGAATCATTAAACTATTATTAATAACAGAGGGCTGAATATGAGAAGGGAAAATTGTAGGATTAAATGTATTTTTTTTGTATAGCTATTAATATAATAAATCACTATATATAAATTAGAAATGTAGCAATAATAATTACTGGTGCTTAATATTAATACTGGATTATTGGCTCTGATTATTGAAATGATTTATAAATGTTAATAGAGACCATCCAGTGTTAAGATTTTATCTATATATTATTGGATTGCTTAGTATAACTTTAATATTTTAATTGTTAAACACCAGCAATATTGATAATTGCACGTGCTGAATTGTTTATCTGAAAACTAGATAACTATGTTTACTTCATTAATTTTTTATATTACGCAAGTCTTGAATTCTAAATTTTATAGGTCTTTAATTTTTTTTCCTACTGTATATAGGAGACCACATCTGCATGTTATTCTATATACAACAAATATAGTATTGCAGGTGACTTTATCACTTAACATATTTTTTATTTAATGTATACTTATAGATAATTGTCTTTTCTCTATGTTTGCAAACAATACATTTGTTACATGGGAAATATCTTGTGTTCTTTCTAAACCACTCTGAATTGCCTTCTCTTTTTATTTTTAAAATTATTGGCTAGTCTATAAACCACTTGAGTCTGCCGTGGTAAAGAGGGAATCAAAATGGAATCTCTTAATAGGATATTCCAGCATTGTTTTAATATTCCTTCCATTTTTTGGTGTAAGAAATAGTATATAACTTTCTATTTTTAAACCCTCACGATGGGGGGAATGCTATTGGACACACACTACTCAAGTAGTCTTGACTTTGCAAATTATTTCTTGCACCTGTATGGCATGTGAGGGAAGCTTGCAATGCCAGTATGGGTGTTGTGAATTCCCCTGAGTCTTTTCTTTCAAGAACTCCTATACTTTTTTTAACGCTGTCAATCTGGCTTCCTGCATAGTTTCTTTATTGTATCTTTTTTCAAGAAAGCTGTCAGATAAAACCATAGATTGTACTAAATATTTATCCTGTTTTGTACAATTTATCCACTGAAGTAGATGACAACTGGGAGGATAGAATGTAACTGTTAGCATCAGTCTCTATAAAGAATTTACTGGTGTTAATCTCATTATCTTTTGTTACCTCCAAATAATCCATTTGTTTTGTATGTTGTTCAAATGTATACTTCAAAATAAAATAGTTTATACTGATAGATTGCGTAAATTTAATAATGCTCCTTTCATCCACTTTCCATATTATAATCAGGTCATCAATATGCATTCTAAAGAATTTGATAATCTTTTTCACATTTGGAATCACACTTGTGATTAAAACTATTAAAATTATATTTGTTATTGAATATCGGCCATTTTCTTGGAGCTTTCATGAAGAAATATGTGTGTTTGTAGATTCTGATTGCTGAAATGAAATTGTTTTCTTTATATAAGTACAGTGGATTGATTTACCAGTAACATTTCTGAAGACGTTGTGAAAACAACGAAATGGGTTGGGTTGCTGGACAAACCACAACCCTGTTGAAGACCAAGAACCTACCTGGAGCTCACACAATGGCTAGGGTGAGATCGGACATCTGTGTCCATTTGTCTCCAGATGTCTTGTTATTTGCATTTGAAAGTTGATTTTATGTAAAGGTTTTTTAATACATATATTGTTTATATTAAATATAGGAATACTATACTATGAGTGGCCTATGGTCGTTTTGTGTTTTCTGAAGTGTTAAAGAAATTGAGCTGAATTCCAAGGAACTGTGAGTGTGAAAGGATCACAGATAAGCATATACAGTATATATTTTTTTTAAAGTACGCAAATACATTACTGTATAACTCTTAGGCTTCATTTGTGTGTTTTCCTTTACAGGTTCACTCTGGAAAGGATCTTCCAGGAGGAGCAGCAATATATATTTATTTAATATTAATTTGTTGTTATTCTATTGTATTATATAGCGCAGGAGAAAGACTGTTGTATATAACACTTACAAATGTATTTAAATGTAATGAAATTAGGGTGTGTAAATCAACCTCCCCTTTGAATATAAATATTAAACATCATGCTTGACAAGTCTGTAAATAGGGGTTATGAAGTTGAATTACTAAAAATGTATTTAATTGCCTAAAAAACAGTTACTTCAACCCAGGGAAAAAACAAAGTAGGGAATTACCCACACATATACCATGGGTTAATAGGTACACAACTAGGAGCCATGAAACTACGAGGATTGCTAAGCAATTATGGCCTATAGTAAATACAGAAAAAGAACTTCCAAGTCTATTGAATACTCAGCTACTCTCCTGCTATACTAGAGGACGTAATCTAAAAGATCACCTAGTCAAATTAGATGTGGCTAAATTGAAAGCAAAAAGTGAACCGAAACATTTTTTTGATGGATATCACCTTTGTCTGGGATGCATTATGTGCAGATCTAGGATGCTAGGTAACCATCCTTATATACAGGAACAAAATGTACTATTACATTTTCAGTTACTTGCAGTACTATGTATGTGATATACCTTCTGTCTTGCCCATGTGGGTTGCGCAGTTTAAAGAGCGGATGATGTTACATAGATCCGCCATCTGTGCAGCCATCAGTACAGGAGTGAGTGACCAACCAGTCACTAAGCATTGTCTGATGGCAAAACACTGTGTCTGGGTATAGAATGCCGACAATCAGGATCCCAGCAGTCAGGATACCGACAGGGTTAACATACAGAAACATGTTGGTCGATACGCTAACCCTCCCTTTTTGGTGCCTAACCCCAACCTCCTCTCCTAGTGCCTGAACCTAACCCTCCCCCCTTAGTGTCTAACCTTAACCCCACACCCTAAACCTCCTCCCCTAACCCCCAAAACTTACCTTCAGGATGCCGGCAGTTGGGATTCCGGGACAGTATTTCGACTGACGGCATCCCGCATGCCGGGATGCCAACTACATCTTGTGGCTGACAGAGTGAGGATCACTGACCATAATCCTATGAACATTAAAGGAGGCAACAGAGCTAAGTTGCTTCTACAAGAAGAATCCAGGTGGAGCTTAAAATATTAGCCCCTAAGGGGGACTACATTGCTGTTTACGAGTCTATTTGATTTTGCCTTCTTGTGCATTGTAATAGAATAAGGGAGGAATCAATGTAATAGAAATGTACATATTAATGCTTTACAAGTTTTTATGACTACTAGTGGTTTTAGATCATTTGTTGCGCTCTTGTATATAATGTACATTTCCCTGTACTTAGGTTATTGTTGATATGTTGCCTTGGCAACATGGGAAGGAACTTTGATCGGCTTGCCTGGGTGGCACTGCGGGTGACATCACCGGTGGAGCGACTCCATGGATATGGCGTGTGGCACACGGGGAGGTCAGGAGGCAGCGCTACACAGGTGAGTGTGATCTTGGGCTTAACGAGAGGTCAATAATGTATTTATGTTAAGTGTTGGTGTATCCTTGATAACGGGTGCATGCCAAAAACATCGGAAGAAGAAAGCATTTTTTTTGTAAGATGCTGAGTGCTGCCATTCATTGTTGCTGTATGTTGGAGTTGCTATCTTCTAGGAAGGCACCAGCGCAAGTAATACAGATTCTCTATGCGAGTGCCTGGAACTCGTCTCACTAATAGCATAATACAAATTGCCCGGGTTATCATGATTTTATCAAGTGGTGATTAAAACTAATTACATGACCATTGTTACAACATTGTTTAAAGGAACCAATCTGTTGATAATGTAGTCTATCCCTTCTAGTGGGGATAGGGCCATTCATGATCACTCTGCAAGTGATCATGAATGGCCATGTAGAAGTGACCACTGTGTCGCTTTCCCAGTACATCATGGGACTCTCCGGAGATGATGCGCTTTCCATGTGGGGTGAAATAAAGTTTCCATGGCAAAATTTAAATGTAAGGTTTCAAATTAATCTGCAAGTTATGATTATACATTTCTCAGCGATGTACATTGCAATAGTGATAGGGAATGTTTCTCTTCCATCAAAACAAGATTGTCTGGAAAAAACTTGTATTTGCTTTGTATACATTTTGACTATGTGATTGGTTTAGATTTATTTGACTGCATTTTTGGATAGTCTCTGATAATTGTTGGAGCTGTACACTGCTAAACGCAGATTCCTGATGGTTGGGAATCTGCACAGGCGCCAGACCCGTATTGCGCATGTGCAGTACGGGTGCTGCGTGTTCACATGCAGAGTGGCAGCAGATCATCAATGATTGACAGTCTGCTGCCATTTGTGGGTGGCAACGGCCTCCGTTTCACAAAACGGAGGCATGTAGGCGCCGTTGGCGGAGGAAAGAGGCCAGGATCTCCATCAGCTGATGGAGATTTCCTGGCCTCTTTCCCTCATCTGCGATGGCTGGCCTGCATGACCCCATGATCACTTAGCTGGCCAAGGATCATACAGATGATCTGATGCTTCGTCCATGGACAGACGCAGATCATTAATGCATGGAGGAAGCATGATGCCTCCTGCTGCATTAACATAATAGCAAGGACGGAATTGCAAAGCTGCTTGTGTGCAGCTTTGCAATTCCGTCCACTACTGAATCACAACCTAAGTATATAAATGTTGTTTCATATGTGAGGCCACGCCCCTGATGAAGTCCTGGTGGTGAAATGTGTTGGAGCTTCTTGTGTGGATCCTTCTAGATCGGTAATTAATATTACATGATGTGGACCTTCTTTCATTAAATGCATATGCTGGGTCACACAAGTCTTCCACCACCTGCTTCCTTACCCACAGTTTGGCCACACCCCAGACCAGATTGCTGCTAATCACATCCCTCCACCCATGGCTGGATGACTGGGTCAGAGCATCTTCAAAAAGGTAACAGGGTGTGTGTGTATGTAATATATATATATATATTTTAATACAAATATATATATTTATTAAAATATTATATATATTTTAATATAGACAGATATATCCATCTATATACACACACATTCATTCAGCCTGGTTGTCCCTGGTGACGGGTACACTAATGTTGGGCATGCCCCGTGAGTCAGCCGATGCATGTGTGGCAACGTACATCATGATGTCATAGCAACACTGGCTGGAGTGAAGTCAGTGTTTGTGAGCACTTGGTGATGGAATGCTATTTAAAGGTATGTAAATAAGTAGAGAACTTACCCTTGTTATCTCTTTTTCTACAAGGTCCATAGGGTCCACAGGAAACCTTGGGGTATAGGTGATGACGCATGATGATGCAGTTAAATTTTTTCTCCCAGGATGCAACGGGGTCTCCCTCTGTACACCACCCCCGGGCCAGAGGCTCCTCAGTTACGCAGGCAAGCCAAAGGCCAGAAGAGGATAAAAGAGAGAGAAGAAAGTTTGGAACACACTAGAGTCACATTCTCACAGAAGCACAGGTGTGTCAGGGCGGGCACCCTGTGGACCTCGTAGAAAAAAGGATAACAAGGGTAAGTTCTTACCATAGCTCTACTTTTCTACTTCAGGGTCCATAGAAGGTCCACAGGAAACCTTGGGGATTCCCAAAGCAGTACCCTCAAGGGCGGGGACACTCCTGTGCAGAAAGGAGAATCCGCCACCTGAAGGAAACATCCTGAGTGGCAAAGGTATCAAAGGCATAATACCTCAAAAAGGTCTGGATAGAAGACCATGACTAGCTGCTCACGAAGGGCCTACAGACCGAGTAGAATGAGCAGTAACAGAGGGTGGGACTGGAAGGCCCTCATGAATGTAAGCCTCAGAGATAGTCATGCAAAGCTATCTAGTCAAAGTTTGTTTATTGGCTGGCCATCCTCTCTTGTGGAAACCATAAAGAACAAACAAGGAGTCAGATTTCCGAAGAGAACTGGTACGATCCACATAAATCCTAAGGACACATACCACATCCAATGAGGCTTCCGCTGCTGAGAGGTCTGAGGAATTAAAGGCCAGCACAATAATTTCTTCATTAATGTGGAAACTAGAGACCACCTTTGATGGGACCCAGGGAGAGTTCCAAGAACTGCCCTGTCCCTATGAAAAACTAGAAATGGGGAATGACGAGAGACTCTAAATCAGAAACTCTTCTTGCAGAAGCAATGGTCAAAAGAAAAACAGTCTTGGCAGTAAGCCATTTGAGATCCACTGAGCCCAGTGGTTTAAATGGAGGGCCCTAAGGACAACAGCTAAATCCCAAGGCGCTACAGGAGGGACAAAGGGAGGCTGGATATGAAGGACCCCCTGCAGAGAAGTGCGGATGTCACAGAACTCCAGTCCCAAGTGGCTTATTGTGGAAGCAGAACTCAGTGCCTGGGTGAGTTCTGGGTATGACTTGCTGTCATACCCAGGGTGTCCCCCCAACCCTGGAGGAAAAAGACTGCGTCTCAGCACGCACCACCGCGGTGCATGACGCTTACCTGCACCCTGTAGCATCCAGCTACAGTCTAGGAATCCTCCAGGGTCCCTGCTAGCCAAGACCACAGAGGCCCGCATCAGTACCAGCGCCTCAGCACCAGCGGGGTGATGATGCGGCCGTGCGAACTTCCACTGGACTGTTCATGCAGACCGCACTTAGAAAAAACTTGAAATTTTCAGGGTTGTTCGTAACAGCCCCACTGCAATACAGTGACCAGACTCCGGCCGGGCACCAAATGAAAATGAGGAGCCTCCGGCCCGGGGTATAGAGGGTGTGCCCGGATGTCTTTGTCATCACCTATACCCCAATGTTTCCTTTGGACCTTCTATGGACCCTGAAGTAGAAATGATTATTTCTTCTCCTGATGTAAGACAATGAAAGGTTTTCCGTTGTGAAGTCCTTTATATGCGAGATATATATATATATATATATATATATACACACACACACACAAACTGGAGTGCCAAAAGTCATGGGATAGATGCCTAGTATCTCCCTCTAGCCCAGCAAAGTGCAGCAACTTGACATGGCATCGATTCCACAAGTGGATGGAAGACATTTTGACCAATGGCATCTGGATAGCTTCCTACAGCTCCCTGATATTTGTAGATGCAGGAGCTCTCCACCATGTCCCATAAATGCTCATTTATGTTCATGTCGAGCAAACGTGGTATCAACACCATTCGTTGGAACTCTCCAAAATATTCCTTCAACGAATTCTGGACAAGGGGCCGATGACAGCGCATTATCCTGCTGAAATATTCAATCTTTGTGGGGGTACAAGAAGTCAGTGAAAGGTTGCAAATGGTCATCAAGGTATGCAACATAGCGCTTACCGGTTAATGGCACGTTCAGGCAAACCAAACCCATTCCAGGTGAACACACCCTTTACGGTGCATTGTTGACAACTGGGGTCCATGGCCTCATGGGGTCTGCGCCACACCAGAACCCTACCATCAGCCCAAAACTGGGACCATGACTCATTGGACCAACCTACATGCTTCCAGTTCTCCAGGGTACAATTAGCATCACAAGCCCAGGTGAGGCACTGTGTTGTAGTGTTAACAGGGGCACTCTGGTGGGTCTTCTGCTCCCATATCCCATGGAAGCTAAAGAAAGCTGCACTGACCTGCTGGATATCCGTCTGGTGTCTCCTGCATTGAACGTGGAAGTGATTTGAGCCAGTGTCACTAGTCTGTTACCACAGAAAATTCTGGGCAGACACCGCTGGTCATGATCATTAAGCACCCATGGTCAGCCACTGCGCTGTCAACAGTAGGTGTTAATGCCTTCCATGAGGTACTTTCAGTATAAATGTGACACCATGGATCATGAATGTTGAGTGAGCACACAACTTTTGAAGTGGAATGTCCTATTTGCCGGGCACCCACTAACATGCCCCGTTCAAACTCCAACAATTTGCGTTGCCTTGCCATGAGCAGCCTAGTTGATGTTCAAACAGACTCATGAGATATCAGATTAAAACTGATGCAAGTTTGGGCATTACCTTTACGTACTGCTATCCCATGACTATTGGCACTTCAGTGTGTATATATAGAACCACAGTAAACCGGCACTCTATTTCCTGAATAGCAGCTTGTTCAGTGCTCGGACTCATGAAATAGATATGCTGTACAAATATGCTCGGCACTCTGGGACCAAACATAATAGAAGAAAGAAGCAATATGCTCACAACAGGAAGGCAATCGATGTTTCGGGGTGCCAACCCCTTTATCAAGTCAAGCATATTTGTACAGTACACACACACACACATATATATACACACACATATATGAAAAAAATACTGGAAAAAATTGTCAAATAGAAAAATATATGCCCTAGATATTTAGCTTGTCTGTATTCTGGTACACAAAGGTTGATTGGCTGCCTTGATTGCCAGACCACCTGTGAGAGGCTGATAAAGGGTGTGGCGGTCTCTGCAGTTAGTCACTCACTACATGGGGAGCAGGCTAACAGAACTGTTGAGCCACACTGATATGACTTTATGAAAGTGCATATATTTAGATGCCATTTTGTGTGAGTTGGACATTAGGTCCTCCCACCCATAGAAAGAGACTTCTGTTTAGTTAGAGCCAGACAGACTAGGATTTATTTTTAGGAGTTTTATTTCTGCAGCAAAATAAACAAACTGTGGATACTTGTACAAAGGCACTGGACTGGTGTAATGCCGATTGGCTGCTGCATGCATAGTGTGGCCGTTCACCCTAAGAAACCACACTCCTTAATCTGATCTTGAGACTAAATCTATATCTTTACAAACACAAATACAGATCAGCCATAACATTAAAACAAACAGCTGAAGTGAATAACATTGCTTATCTTGTTACAATGACACCTGACAAGGGGTGGGATATATTAGGCAGTAAGTGAACACTCCATTCTTGAAGTTGATGGAAAAATGGGCAAGCATATGGAAGTGAGCGTCATTGACAAGTGCCAAACTGTGACAGCAAGATGACTGGGTGACTGGAATCTCCAAAACGTCAGGTCTTGTGGGGTGTTCGTGGTATGCAATGGTTAGTTCCTGCCAAAAGCGGTCCAAGAAAGTACTGGTTAAGAGGTAACAGGGTCATAGGCACCAAAGGCTGAATGATGCAGGTGAGGAGTAAAGGCTCTCCCATCAGGTCCTAAAAAGTTAATGCTGGCTGTGAGGAATATAGCAATATGGCACATATTGTGAATTGTTTTCAAATGATATAGTGAGTTTGTCTCTTATTAATTTGCTGTTAAAACTCTGGCCCCTCACAGATCAATAGAATGATAATTTCATGAGACTCACATGACAACTATTTTTTGTACGGGGCAGGAAGGCCTTTTGGTGAAAGTCCTGTCATAATAGCCCAGGTAACGAAATTTACAGTCAGGACAAGGCTTTCATTAGCATGTTGATTCCACACAGTAGAGTATGAATATCTAATAATCTTTATACTCAAATATCGCTATTTAGCGTTGCAAGTTGCACAAGAAGTAATTGCTTTCCAGACTTTGAGTGTTGTTCCAAAGGACAAAAAGTTATTACATTAAAATATTACGCGCTTTGATCTAAACAATGAGCGCAAAGGATTATTAAATACATAAGGTACAGTCGATACATACGCATGCACACCGGTCCCAGTTACAGTCATCAAGTCAGAAGCCTGCGGTCATCCAAGAAGAATGGCTACTGACTGGTACCGGGACACAGGCTATATACCCTAACAGATCTTGATAACAACAATGTAGAGACAAATATAATTCTATTGGTTCTTGCTCTTTGTAGTACACTGTCGTTCATAGGACAGTTCACTAGGGGTATGTCCCAATTCTTCAGATTACATGGTCTTTCTTTAATTGATTTAAACTACATAGAGACACTATATTACAGTGTATACATTCTAACCAATAATTTCCTATATTCCATAACCATCGAATGCAAGATGCGACTGCCTCGCTGATAGATTCAGATATCTGGAAATAAACAGTGTGTCAGTTTAGTACCAAATATGCCATGTCTATCATGTTGTATACCATTAATATCAAATACATACATTTTACATCATAATTAATAACTTTAATACAAACCATAATGTGCAGGAACCTTTTATAAGTGTGGGTATATTTATGATTATATGTAAGTATGCATTGTGTGTCTACATGCAGCGTAAAAGGTGCGCTGTGTGCAGGGTTTGTTACAGCTCAAAACATGCGCTGTGTGTTTCTATTTACAATTGCAACTGTGTATATATATATATATATATATATGTGTGTGTGTGTGTATGTGTGCACGCATTGTGGATACCCATGTGATCGTTTAAGTGTATGTATATATACATACATATATAATATATATACACACACAACTCCAAACAGTAATATTACTTCTGTCTGAACTAAAATAATGACAGGCAATGGAGTTTGTCCTGTTCACAGGTTGAGCAAGCTTTGGCAAACAGTCTGATAATTTTAACAAAAGGATTTCCTATGTTTATTCAGAGTACAATTGTCAGTCCCTCTTAATCACATCAGCATGGGACACAAGGCCTACAATTTCTAACGATAGCTAAACGTCTGACAATTGTTTCTAAATCCACTCTCTCTAAGCATATCAGTGTCTGTGTTAAACTTCAATTGCCACAGACATACTGTTTCTATATGCGGAGCATTCACAGTATCTTTGTGTATTCCTAATTATTTGTCACAGACATGTCTACAAGACTGTCATCACTGATATATGCGTATTAATAAATGTACGTATTGTTTTTGTAAGGACTGTTAACAGTGTTCTATTGCATAGCAAACGCACAACACTAAATAACAGCGCCGTATACTGTGTAGGATTCGCAAAATGGCGCTGAGTAGGCATTTGCAAAAAGGTGTCGTGCAGATTTTGATATTGACAGATTCTGTCTTAGCCAACCATCCGGCTTCGAAAGTCCACCCTCTGATAGCAAATCAAGTGCTATCACAACCTATCCTGAATCTGTTTAGCCATGCATGATAATATACTGTTTAATGTTACGTATGGTATGACAGTGTGGTCATTTGAACCATTAAATAATGCGCCTCTGAAAGGGACATAAAATTGCCCTTATACGCACACCGCGGATCTATAAGGGATCATGGGAAAGATGTGGGGATGCACCTAACCTATAAGGGAAGTCTTGCAGAGATGTATTGTTGATGTTATTTTTGAAACATCCTAGATAATGCAGTCCCAATCCCCCTTCATGACCAAACGAATCCAGATTATATCATCATATTGTACACTCTACTTCAGGATTGTAATACAGTTCCTCCTTGACCTTGGAATCCATAATATCATTGGTCATCACCATCATCACGTTTTCTCTGTTCGCCCTGGTAATTTTCCGCACTTCAATACACTAGGAACACACCTGACACATAAGCCACTACTATGATGACAATCAGTATAAGGATCAGGAGTTTACCCACAGTAGCAACCAGTTCCTGGACCCACTCTCCTAGACCGGAGAACCATTTCAGAAGGTTCAACCAAGTGAACCACTCTTCTACCTTTTCCTCTACTTCAACCAGTGAAGCATTATGGTTCTGTCGAAATTCCCATTTCAGCTGCAGAATTTCATCCATCTTCCGGTCTATCACCTCCTTGGGGTCACCAGTGTTCATAATGTGTATGAAGATATGGAGATGGTGAAATTCTTGGTATCCATAAAAACACACCATGTGTAAGGGTCATAACCTTTGGAAGTATCCTTCCCAAATAACATAAACCTTCGGAACTCGGGGACAGCCACTTATAAAATACACATAATCTGGGAGTACATAGGATTATTTGTTAGAGAATTATGTTCGACAATAATGATATATCCTATTTCAGATTTTCCCATTTGACTAACACACGTTTCTGGTTGTATAATCCTGGCACAGTACCCTTCTGGTACCCTATTAACCATTTCTTTGGTGGAACTAAGTGTATATTTATACCGGAAGTGTCTCCCACCTAATCTAACGGAGCGTAAAAGTTCAAAATTAATAGGTTCATTATCAGCTCTTAGTGAGAAGGTCATTGTCTGGTTATTCCCAGTCACCTCTCAACTTCCTGGTTTGTTGGAGTTGATGATGTTCAAACACAAAAGTGATCTACTTGGTACTGGTGGAGTTTAAAATGGGGTGTTCTGGATATAACAAATTTTCCATCCAGTGCCTCCCCTTTTTGCAATTCTAAAATCTCAGAGACATTCAATGGGAATGGCAAAACCCTACATTATGCTGTCCATGAGGCACGTGAGAGCACACCCAACAGTCAGTTTGGTTTAAAACTTTGCCTACCATGGTAAGATAATCCTCTAAAGGATACCCACCCCAATACGGCTTATACTTAGGCTGGCACCGTTGGATGCATTTCTCAGCTAGGGACCCACAAAACTCACAAATACAATAGTCCTCAGACGATAGACCTTCACACGGTCTCAGAGTTCCTAAAAACAACAGATCTCTTAGCAATTACTGTACTGGGTTTGGTCAGATACTCCCCCGATTGGTTTAGCACTCCTTTTTCCGACTCCACTCCATCGATATCACCATCGACCTCTCCCTCCATCATCTGCCCACCATTACAGAAACAGGACCTCCCGAACCAAACAAGGATCATGAGAACTCTGGAAGAAAGTAAGAACACAAACCCAGCCCACCACTCCATTGCTGAAACAGTGGGTTGCAAATTTCCCTAGCTCGGGTTATCTCACGGCAGTCTTTAACTCTCCCGGAACAAGCTCGCGATTGACAGGTCTAAGTTATCTGCCTCAACTCCGCCTTATATCTCCATCGGTTGGTTGACCTTTCTGCAGTGAATGGAATGAATGCCACTTTCAAGGATGTTGTACTCGTCAGCAACACTTGATACGGACCTTCCCACCGATCTGTCAGACAACCTGAACGTAAGAAATTTCTGATCATAACAAATTCTCCAGGTTTGACATCAGGACAGCTTGTTTCTGGCATATCAGGTGACAACAATTTCAGTTTCTGCTGCTGCTATTTCAACTGTTTACTCATTGTTATAAAATACTTCACAGTAACCTCGTTGTTACTCTTCAAATCTTCCTGTGGACTTACAATCAAATGAGGTTGTCTACCAAACAGTATTTCAAAGGGGGATAGCTTAAGAGGGGGTCGAGGAGTTGTCCTGATGCTATGAAGGACTAGCGGTAGTGCTTCTGGCCAACCCAGTCCATTTTCTGCTATGATCTTACTACCCATCAACTTACACATGTTCTGGAAGACATCACCTGTGAAATGAGTACCCCTATCACTTTCAATAATTCTAGGGATATCGTATCTGTATACAAACTCCTGTACAATCTTTTTAGCAGTGAACACAGCAGTATTAGTGGCAGCTGGGTATGCCTCTACCCAATTAGAAAATACATCTGTACAAACTAATACATACTTGAGGTTCCTGCAAGGAGGTAATTGGATGAAGTCAATTTGTATTACCTGAAAAGGTCCGTCTGTCGGAGGGATGTGGGATGGCTCTGTTGGTATTGTTTTTGCAACGTTCTTCCTCAAGCATATGAAACAGGACATTTGCCCTCTTTTCAGCTTGGGAAGAGAAACCAGGTGCACACCAATACGCCCTGACCAACTTGCACATACCTTGCTTTCCCAGGTGAGTCAGACCGTGCGCTGCCTCCGCCAAGCTTGGGTAGTATACCTTGGGTGCCAACGGCTTACCTTGTCCATCTCTCCAGAGTCAAGAGGACTCTTGTCCACATCCCTTGGATCTCCAGACTGCCTTTTCCTGACTGGAACACAAATTTTGCATCTCAATTAACTTCTGCACATCAATATTTTTTTTTAAAAAAAATCATCATCTGATCAATTGGTATATTCATTTTTAACCCTGCTGCCCATTTGGCAGCTTCATCTGCTGTATTATTTCCCAGTGACACCGGATCGTCTTCACATGTATGGGCTTTACACTTAATGACAGCCACTGCCTTAGGCATTTGGATAGCTGTCAATAGTCCTTTGCAACCTTGTGCCCTGTTTGCGAGAGATGAAGCAATAAAAGTTTAGTATCATTTAAACATGACAAACAAATCAGAGCACAATAACAAATCGTCCACATATTGTATTAGAACAGATCCATTGAAAGGTTGAAAAGATTGTAAACAGCCGTGTAAGGCCTGGGAGAAGATACTGGGGCTGTCTATGAAACCCTGGGGCAATCGTATCCATGTGTATTGTAACCCCCCTGTATGTGAAGGCGAATAGGTACTGACAGTCAGGATGAAGAATTTAACACTGACCTGGTCGCCCCCGTGTCTACAAGAAAAGAATGTTTGGTACCAGCTACATCAACTATTATTACAGGTTCTTCCCTAGTATCCCCAGTTAACCTGACTGGCTGTAGACTACAGCTGTGACCTGACCCCTAGAGTTGACTATCTTCTTCCAGCAAAGCATTCACTGCTACGATGTGAGCAGGTGATGGCTGGAATTGTCCCGACTGTGGTGGATGTCCCTTCTGTGAGTATCTCTGTGTTCCCTGGTTTGGTGGTTCCCACTGTCTACCTTTACAAAACCTACTTATGTGCCCCTTCTTGTTACATCTATAACACCTTCGTAGTTTACGTGCATTGAAAGGTTGTTGTTGTGAGGGTTGGGGATTGTGGTTGTGTATGGGAATATGGGTTTGGAGGTTGTGTGGGGTGAGTAATTTGGCAGTGTGTGATAAGAGTGTAGCCGTGGTATTTGCATTCTTGCCAGAGCTTGAATACTAACAGCCATTAGTTTCTTGCTCTGCATTTCTCTCTTCCTAAGGATGTTTTTATCATGTTCGATTGCAGATTCCCTGAGTGTGTCTACCGTAACTCCCCTCCATCCAGGAAGTGAGGTCTGAACCCTGGCCTTTAGAGCGTCTTTAAGACCATCCATAAGCACTGATTGTCATTTCTCTGTGGTGTGTGTTGTCTTTTATTTCTAATAGTCTGCAGCGGTCTGGTGAAATAATCTGCTGCAGACTCACTCTCTGTTTATTTGTAAAAATCTTACTCCAGTTAACTACTACTGGGAATTATACGGTCAACTGGGTGACAATGCAGACTATGTTGTTCTGATTATCCTCATCAGTTATGGGACTGTCTCCATCCAATACACAGGCCGTGATAAACTTTTTCACATCGTTATTGTGTGGAAGACATGCCCTTAATACCACTCTCCAATCTTTGTTGGTTGGCTAATGAGTATTACCTAAATCCTTAACAAATCTCTGGCACTTTGCTAGTTCTTTCCTAGGGTAAGGGAAATCTGTCATTATGGAATGTAGCTCTGCTCTCGTCCATGGACAATGCATCGCTACATTCCTTGTGGCTACTACACCATGTGCGTCCGGATTCCCAGTGGGAACAGTTATTGTCCGGACGGGATGGAAGCATGCCACACCGCTACCTTTGGCCTGATTACCTGGTGGAGGGTTCAGCCTACTACTACTACATATAGTATTAACAACCTCTGCTACTGTTACAGCGGGTGTTAATACTTACAGTACTATCAATGGCGGGGCTACCTCCACTACTGGCTCTGGTGGGGCAGCTACCTGTGCTTGCTGTGATGGTACATTTAACATTTGGGCAACATGGGAAAGAGCTGACATTACAACAGGTTCATCATCATCTGCATTCTAAACATGTTCCTTATAGTTACTCAGGAGAGGGAACAAGTTACTTGTTACATTTTTATGATTTTTTTTAGATCGACTGTACCTTCACCCCCATCCGCATAGGGCGTAGGTGGTGCACGTGCGCTATTAACATTCCCTTTGGCAACGCTACTTTGCTGTGCATGCTTGCTCCCTTGCGTTGTGAGCGCGCCACTAGTTTGCATCGCATGCACACCCCTAAGCCACATACTCCCCTCATGCTGCCACAACTTTAAGCAATCATTAAAATTTACCATTTTCTTTAGAGACTTCACTAAACATATACTGTCTCTAACATTATTCAGAACCTCCACATCAAAGCTACCAATCTTAGGAAAGGGTTTTCTACATTTCTTGGTCATTTTGACCCATATGTTACAGCACTCTGTAGCATACACACCATACTTTGTAAACATAACATACCTGGCCTTGCACCCATCTGAGAAAATGCTTAGCAATTTCTAGAGAATTTCAATTGGTGAACGATTTTCCGAAAGCTATGTTCACGCACTCACTCCCGTTATGCAGAGTCAGCCCGCAGGGTGTTACAGTCAGCTTGCACAATGAGGAGCAGAATAACCACCTATTGTAAATTATTCTACCTGCGGCGAATTCAACCCAAGCTTCAGCTGCTCGCTTCTTCCCGCTATGCACCACTTTCCCACTAGGCAATATGGTTCATGTGCATAAACGAGGAGTAAAATAACCGCCTAGCGAATTATTTTACTTGTTATGAATTTAACTCCAAGCTTCACCACTCGCTTCCTATTTTGAGTTTACTCCCACTGGTAGCATCTAGGAGTTCCAGTAACTCCTAACCTTGCCAGCAGTTTCACTCCCACAACAACCCACAATCATAGTTCATATAACTATGTGGTTCGATCGCATTGCCCAAAGAACCTAACTGATCAATGGACTTTGCGATTAATGGGTGCCGGACCAAGAAACCCCTTAGTTTTTCGATAACCACAATGTACCTGCTTTGTACACTGGCCCAGTAGTTTGTACGGCCCTGTCAGGCACCTACCGAGATTCCACTGAGGTTTAACATATGGTAACCTCCACTTTTTAGGCTTAACAGAGAGTAGCCTTCACTTTACAAGCACACGTTTCAATTACGTACACCTTTTCTGCGCAGAAAACAAATAAAACCTTTTCCCTTAATATAGCAGAGGTTTTAACAAGCAATCATGCTATGAATACAATGACCGTTTGAACACGTGGCAGCAATACAGGAAATATGCATACGCTATTGTGCGAATTACCCTCTAACACAAAATTTTAACAATGAAAGAAACAACTCTTCCTTCCTTGTCCCTAGGTCCTAAATCAGCGCTCCTTTAACTTACACAATAACAGATAGCGGTCTCTCACCATCAAGTGGTAGCAGGTTTTCGAAGGCAGTGCGTTCTTTCCTGCGTATGGCGCGCCTCCACCCTTTGGTGAGAGACCAATAAACGTGTGTTACCGTGTGAATTGTGGTAGCGTGATTTCACTATATGAGCCCCCGTCTATGAATATCTAATAATCTTTATACCCAAATATCGCTATTTAGCGTTGCAAGTTCCACAAGAAATAATTGCTTTCCAGACTTTGAGTGTGGTTCAAAAGCACAAAAAGTTATTACAATAAAAGAGTATTACGCGCTTTGATCTAAACAATGAGCGCAAAGGATTATTAAATACATAAGGTACAGTCGATACATACGCATTCGCACTGGTCCCAGTTACAGTCATCAATCCAGAAGCCTGCAGTCATCCAAGAAGAATGGCTACTCACTGGGACCGGGACTCAGGCTATACACCCTAACAGATCATGATAACAACAATGTAGACAAACATAATTCTATTGGTTCTTGCTCTTGGTCTTCGTAGTACGCTGTAGTTCATAGGACAGTTCACTAGGGGTATGTCCCAATTCTACAGATTACATTGTCTTTAATTGATGTAAACTAGATAGAGACACTACATTACAGTGTATACATTCTAACCAATAATTTCCTATATTCCATAACCATCGAATCCAAGATGCGACTCCCGCGCTGATAGATTCAGATATCTGGAACTAAACAGTGTGTCAGTTTAGTACCAAACATGCCATGTCTATTATGCTGTATACCATTAATATCAAATACATACATTTTCCATCATAATTAATAACTTTAATATAAACCATAATGTGCAGGAACCTTTTATGAGTGCGTGTATATTTGTGATATGTTAAGTATGCGTTGTATGTCTACATGTAGCGTAAAAGGTGTGCTGTGTGCAGGGTTTGTGTTACAGCGCAAAACATGCGCTGTGTTTCTATTTATAATTGTAACTGAATATGTGTGCACGCATTGTGGATACCCATGTGATCGTTTAAGTGTATATATACATATATACCAATATATTAAAATTATATATATATATACACACACAACTCCAAACAGTAATATTACTTCTGTCTGAACTAAAATAATGACAGACAATGGAGTTTGTCCTGTTCACAGGTTGAGCAAGTTTTGACAAAAGGCTTTCCTATGTTTATTCAGAATACAATTGTCAGTCCCTCTTAACCACATCAGCATGGGACACAAGGCCTACAATTTCTAACGATAGCTAAACATCTGACAATTGTTTCTAAATCCACTCTCTCTGAGCATATCAGTGTCTGTGTTATACTTCAATTGCCACAGACATACGGTTTCTATATGTGGAGCAAACACTTACAGTATCTTTGTGTATTCTTAATTATTTGTCAGACATGTCTACAAGACTTTGTCTGCCATCACTGATATAGCGCCGTATACTGTGTAGGATTTGCAAAATGGCGCTGAGTAGCCATTCCCAAAATGGAGTCGTGCAGATTTTGATTTTACCAGATTCTGTATTAGCCAACTATTCAGCTTTGACAAGAGGATATGTGGAGGTCATTAGGATGTATCTTTCTGAGGGCATCCTATGACCAGGAACCTAATTAAATAAGGCCTATTGTCTGGCAGATTACTTATGGTGGGTACACAGTGGACAGATATCTGCAGATCAAGTGATCTGCAGATGGTAATCGTTCATACACACTGAATGGCCATCATCTGCTTGTGCGGCCAGGGGGCGGGACCCGGCGGCCGGGTTGGGGGGGTATCCTGCCTGCAGCTGCCACTGTGTGTGTCCGGGCGGTCTGCAGACATATCTGTCCCATTGGCTGTGCAGCATAGCCAATGCGATGTGTGAACGTCGTAACAGACATATCGTGTGTACACACTGGCTGACAGGCAGCAGATATATTGGGCGATTAATTGATCGACCAATATATCGGTCAGTGTGTACCCAGCTTTAGACCTGTAAAGCAGGAAACCATAAACGGCAGGTATCTGTAGGTACAAAGAGACTGGTCAAACCAATGCATATTCTGTCTGGCCTTCAAGCGATTACACATACAGTACAGCAGAGATGATAAAACATTTTATGATGTTTTGGATGAAAGTTAATCTTGCTCTAATCACTAGGAGCGTCCAACTTTCCATAAAGAGGTATCACGCCTATTCACAGGTTAGGTGCGATTTTTAAATTGCAACAGATGAAATTGTGATGCTCTGCGGATAAAAGGTATTGGAGTCCTTTGTTCAGGGTTCAAACTGAGGGATCAATGTCGGGTTGAAGTTTAACGTGCGTTTCTTACTGTTCCTTCTGGACAGATGCATCTATGTATCAGTAAGTTTATACCCTTTTTATTTGTAAATTGCTATACATGTACAGTGCCTTGCAAAAGTATTCACCCCCTTTGCATTTTTCATGTTTTGTTGCCTCACAACCTGGAATTAAAATGGATTGTTTGAAGGTGTGCATAATTTCATTCACAGAACATGCCTACAACTGTGAAGTTGTTTTTTTTATATTGTGAATCAAATAACATTTAGGACAACAGAAAACTTCACCGTGCATAACTATTCACCCCCCTAAAGTTAGTACTTTGTCGAGCCACCTTTTGCGGCAATTACAGCTGTAAGTCGCTTTGGATAAGTCTATGAGCTTGCCACATCTTGCCCCTGGGATTTTAGCCCATTCAAGGCAAAACTGCTCCAGCTCCTTTATGTTGGATGGTTTCCGCTTGTGAACAGCAATCTTCAAGTCTGACCACAGATTCCCAATTGGATTGAGATCTGGGCTTTGACTAGGCCATTCCAACACATTTAAATGTTTCCCCTTAAACCACTCGAGTGTTGTTTTAGCAGTATGCTTCGGGTAATTGTCCTACTGGAAGGTGAACCACCGTCCAAGTCTCAAATCACAGGTAGACTGCAACAGGTTTTGCTCAAGAATATCCCTGTATTTAGCACCATCCATCTTTCCCTCGGCTCGAATCAGTTTCCCAGTCCCTGCTGCTGAAAAACATCTCCACAGCATGATGCTGCCACCACCATGTTTCACTGTGGGGATGGTGTTCTTGGGGTGATGTGATGTGTCGGGTTTGCGCCAGACATAGCGTTTTCCTTGGTGGCCGAAAAGTTCAATTTTAGTCTCATCTGACCAGAGCACCTTCCTCCATACATTTGTGGAGTCGTCCACATGCCTTTTGGCAAACTCAATTCGTGTAGTCTTATTTTTATAACTAAGTAATGGCTTTTTTTCTGGCCACTCTTCCATAAAGCCCAGCTCTATGGAGTGTACAGCTTATTGTGGTCACATGTACAGATACACCAGTCTCTGCTGTGGAACTCTGCAGCTCCTTCAGGATTACCTTTGGACTCTGTGCTAACTCTCTGATTAAAGCCCTCTTTGCCTGGTCTGTGAATTTTGGTGTGCGGCCCTCTCTTGGCAGGTTTGTTGTGGTACCATGTTCTTTCCATTTGATGATGATGGATTTGATGGTTCTCCAGGGGATCATCAGAGATTTGGATATTTTTTATAACCCAACCCAGAATTGTACTTCTCAACAGCTTTGTCCCTAACTTATTTGGAGAGCTCCTTGGTCTTCATGGTGTGAAGCCTCTTGCTTAGTGGTGTTGCAGCCTCTGGGGCCTTTCAGAAAAGATATGTTTATGCTGACAGATCATGTGACACAAGATTTCACACAGGTGGACTTCATTTTACTTATTATGTGACTTCTGAAGGTAATTGTTTGCACCAGAACTTTTGAGGGGTTTCATAGCAAAGGAGGTGATTACATATGAATATGCCAATTTTCTGAATTTTATTTATAAAGATTTTTTTATATTTTTTTATATTTTTTTTTCTCATTTCACTTCAACAAATTAGACTATTTTGTGCAAAACTATCACATAACATTCAGATAAAAAAAAATTGGGGTGAATACTTTTGCAAGGCACTGTATGTATTCCGTAACCGTTTTTTGTAACATTGTTTTAACTGTGTGGTCATCTTGGATGCCGGGCTTGCACAATTGGGATAGAGGTTATGCGATATCTTGATAATTGCTAGAAGCAGGGGCAACAGATTAACTGAGTTGGAATCCTGTTGCCAAGCCTGCACAATTCTTGTTAAATAGAGGGCCGGTGGCCTATTGATTTCCATCGGTGGTGACAGTGCGCTAAGCAAGGTACTCATATTACGGCGCTCTGTCTATAGCAGAGTTGCACCCCCAGTGAGGGATACTTGACAGAGGTCTCTGACTGGCTATGATAGAAAAGTGTCAGAGTACATTGCAGCTTACTCCATATGGGGCTACATAGACACAGACCGGTCTGAGAGGCCATGCTGATCACTGTCCACTGCCAAAAGCACCTAAAATGGTCCAGCTCTGATGCTCATGTAACCATGGAAGAAGGTGGCCCGGTCTAATAAAAAATGGTTTCTTTTACATTATATGGATGGCCAGGTGTGTGTGTTTATATGGAGAAGAGATGGCACCAGGATGCACAATGGAAAGAAAGGAAAACTGGCAGAGGCAGTGTGATGATGTGGGCAATGTTCTGCTGGGAAATCTTGGGTCCTGGCACTGATGTGGATGTTACATTGATGTGTACCATCTACCTAAACATTGTTGCATATAGCAATATACCAAAGTACATCCCTTCATGGCAACGGTATTCCCTGATGGCATTGGCTCTTTCAGCAGGATGTGCCCTGCCACATTGCAGAAATTGTTCAGTTTGAGTTCCTCATAGTTTGAGGAACAGGACAAAGAGTTCAAGGTGTTGATTTGGCCTCCAAATTCCCCATATCTCAATCCTATCCAGCATCTGTGGGATGTGCTGGAAAAACAAATCATGGAGTCCCCATCTCACAACTTACAGGACTTAAAGGATCTGCTGCTAACGTCTTGGTGCCATATACCACAGGACACCTTCAGAGGTCTTGTAGAGTGCATGACTCAACAGGCCAGAGCTGTTTTGGTGGCAAGAGGGAACCTACACAATATTAGGAAAGTGGTTTTAATGTTATGACTAATTGCTGTATATACACACGCAGATGCACACATACCTACACAAACACACACACAGAATACATGTGTCTTGTCAACATTCATAATGTGGTCAGGCAGTAAGTGTAATGTGTATCTCAACAAGACCTCTATATACCCAAAACACACACACGCACCTCCAAAAGATACATGGGAGGTGAACGACTCAAAAATTATGTCTGCACCTCAAAAGAACTTTATTTTAAAAGATAAAATGAAACACTGTATTGTAGAAAACGTAAAACAATGAAGACTAGTAACAAAAAAATCCTCCAAAAAACAAATTCTGAATTTGGAACATGGAGACTGGGGCTGTATTTCCAATACATTCTTCACATTCTAATTACTCAATCTTCAATCACCGTTGCAGCATATTAGTGTAGTGCTCCAGTGTTAACAAGCACAAGGCCAAGAATGTCAAGGTCAACATCTGAAAGGAACAGAAAAAAAATTTAAATCTAAAAACCGGTATATGTAACACATGATTATTCATAACTATTAAAACACTACTTTGTTACAGCATTGTTATAATTTTCTCCCTAAAAATAGCAGCAAAATGATCATGATACTTTACTGTGCACAGAAATCAGGTAAAACTGCACACTACTCCTATGCAGTGTACATGCTGTCTCGTATCTTATTGAAATGTGTCACAAATAAATCTTACAAACTGTCTATTTCACACTGGTACCGGTCTTTAAGTGAAACAATAACATATCATAATATGTATCAATATATACCAATGAAGTCCGTGCTAGAGAAATCAAATTTACTAATCAGTTGAAAAATACAAATCGTCTACATAAATGAATTAAAATGTAGGTATCAATACCATGTATATCATATTCTGGTGATAACCTAAAAAATACACGTAGTAGGACCTCTTAATGGCCCAGAAATTAGTCCACAAAACCTATAGTTCTGTTGTTCCCTACAATGGAAATATTAATGTCTCTTGGTTGAATTGAGTCCAAAATGTACCTATGGTTGACCATGGAGGGTAACAAATGCACTCGTCCGTACTGTTATTCTGTGGGGTGACAAGACGTCCCATGTATCCCCTACACCAGACTGTCCTGTGGGTATTGCGGTAGTTGCCCGGGTAATCTTCGGTGCCCGGGTGGATGTCTAGGAACTTTGGACCGTGCTACCCGATCGGGACCGCACAAACGGTAGTGTGTCTCTCTGAAAGACACCTCCCGTTTGGCTGTGCCCTAGGGTATGCAGCTGCCTATGGAGGGAGATGCGTTAGTTCAGGTCAACGTGACACTTCACAGGGCTCCCCCTCCATGCGAGGACACTCACCTTGCAATCCCCTCTGTGTGCGCAGTGACCACTCCTCCTCTGTTCGCCGTCTTGCGGTCCGCTCTCCTTCACTCCTGGGAGCCTGGTGCGGCCACGATGCTCCATCTCTCTTCCACTTCCAGGTCACGTGACCGGGGTGTGTGTGGTCGCGGTCTGTTCATCTTCTTGCAAAGATTACTGGTCAGGTAGTATGTGATAAGGGTGAGCTTCCCCCAACGCGTTTCAGCCCTCATAGCGCCTTCCTCTGGGAGATGTGTTAGGTCAGAGTGAGTCGAGGAGGGGGTTAAGTTCTGGATGTTACCCCACCCCTTCTTCTGATTGGTTCTCTTCATCCTGGGTGCTGATTGGATAATTCATATATCATTCATAGATCATTCTACATGCCAATAAGGTGCCTGTCACTCACCTGATAGGTGCTTTATAATCATTGTAATTGATGGATCCTATAATCTCACATCACGTCTCATTCTCCATAGTCATATAGATCTGTGTATTCTACAACTTGTCCAAAATAAACTAGATGTACTAAAATTTGATTCTATAATTCCTAGTCTTCTAAATTAGTGGTCAGAAACATATGGTGTTGGTCACAGAAACAGCCATTTTTTGCAAATTTCTTCCTGAAAAAAAGGTCCTGAAATGGTGTTGTGATTAACATATTGATTCGGATATACACATCACCATGTGCCTAACATATTAATCCTGATACATATATAAGTTCATATATGAAAAATTGCTTTTGGATACCTAATGTATCTTAGTTACAGATGATTGACTTTACTTCATTATCCAGATTCAATCCTTTATGGGCTAATGTGCCCATGTTTATCATAAAACGTAGTAGTTCTTGGTTAATTTGATTGGAGAAGTTACCACCCCTCCAATTGGGCTTCACTAACTGTAACCCTGAGAAATCCAATAAAGTGGGGTCTGCATTGTGGAATATTTTGTAGTGTGCTGATAATGGATGCTCATCTGAGCCTTTTCTGATGTTTCGTATATGCTCGTTGATCCTGTTTTTCAGCTACCTAGTTGTTCTGCCAATGTACTGTTGCTTTTGCAGGGGCATTCCAAGTTGTAGATGATACCCTTGCTATGGCATTTGAGTCTCTCTCTGATGCAGAAATCTGTTTCTTTAGATGTCGACTTCATGACTTTTTTTTGGCTTTGTACTTTGGTTTACTGTGCACAGAGTGCTGCTGAATACAGTGTTCAAGTTTGTGACAGCACACACCTTATCTCTTCATCTACTGTAGACCACCAATAACCATGACTGATCAAATGGGTTATCACAAGATGGAAATGTAACTTTTATTCTTTTTTAAACAGACCTTTAATAATATACAGTTAATACACCCTATAATTGGATGTTTGAATATAAGTTTAGGATCCTTCTTGTAGTTATAGTGGCAGATGAGAAACCTTCCTATACCAATGACTGACTAAAAGCAATGCAATGTTCGTTACCTCTCTATGTAGCTGCAGTAAAGGTGAAAAAATAGTGTTACGTCACAGACTGTAGTGTGAAGGGCAACTATAATGAACACACTGAAAAAAGTGTTCATAGTCTGTTTCCCATCACAATTTACATATTGGGCAAAATAAAAAATATATTATACATACATGTAATAAATATATTATATATATATATATATATATATATATATACATACACACATATATAGTGGTTGAAGTGGGGCGATATACGGCAGTGTGTCATACTGCCACTTTTTCTGTGTGTGTGAATATATATATATATATATATATATATATATATATATATGAGAGAGAGAGACAGAGATATATATATATAGATATACATATAGATATATATATACATATATGTATAGAGAGATATACATATATATATATATATATATATATATATATGAGAGAGATGCACACACACACACACATATATATATATATATATATATATATATATATGTATATCTCTCTGTACACATATATATATATATACACACACATATATATGTGTGTGTATCTCTATATATATATATATATATATATATATATATATATTTCTCTCTATACATACATACACACACATATATATATATATATATATATATTTATAAATTTTTATAATTAATCATTTTTGTGATCACATTTTCTCATACACCCCTTTTAACTAGTTTCATTAACTTGTGTCAGCTGTTTTCCTAGGTGCTTTGCAACAGGTGTGCTTGGTAACTGTCTCACATTTAAAAGCAAAGTTGCTGTGAGCTTTAAACCTTGATAGCATACCATGAGTTTAACACTAATAAGAAGGCTATGTCCATGTTATAATTCTGAAAAATAGAGTAGGGACTTGCAGTAAAGTGGGGTCCCGTGACGATTGGCTGCAAGCTTAAATGCATTGATCAATTCATTAACTAAAACCCCGCTGTTTATTATGATTAATTATTATGGTGAGTGCAGAGCCCCTGTGATTGTTTCCAATATATTTTTCAACAGATCCCAGACAAAGCCCAGCGCCATTGGCTGGGCAAAACGTGTTGGCACACGCCCCTCCACAGAACCAAGAAGCGACACCAAGCACCAGATCCCCCAGACCACAGAGGGATACTTGCAGCCCACCCTGCCTGCAAGAGCTCTGTCGGTGGTGAGTAGAAGTGAAGTAGGCGCAGCAGTTTATGTCCAGCGCTTACGCTCCAAAGCTCAAAAATGTGGCCCCGCGGGGAGTGGAAAAAAAACCACCCGATTTTAAAAATAGTAATTTTCCGTGTTGATATTTACGCCCGAGATTGCAATCTTGGACCAACACGAATCTTAGTAAATTTACCCATCATTGTCTATAAGGTAAGGACAATACAGCTTGGAGTGTATATAATTATATGGTGACTGCAAAGCTTCTGTGTTTTATTTAAACAATGCAGTCACATACAACATACAACCCAGACATAGGAGTGGTGAGTGCAGCGGCTCAATGGTCAGTTGGTCTGTCTATCTATCAAAACAGCAAGGCTAGCTGGGAGGTTGGTCATCATGATGATTCACGTAATTGGAGCAGACCTTGAGAAAGGCCCGAGGAGGGTCGGAACGTGTGGGTGCTCATACAATCCGATCTGGCGTGTAGAGAGAACTGACACCAGAAGGACCAGTTGCTGCAGCCGGGGAGAAATTTCTGTTACACACGCCTGTAAGAACGGACCGTTGCCAGTTCTTTCCTACAGCCAGTAATTGGCCATCATTTAGCTATTTTTTTGTTGTGTTTATGTGTGGATGTCTCCTTTTCTGCATTTGCCATATTGAATGTGCTAATTATATATCGATATATCCCTTTTTTCCGGTTCCTGCCTTAATACACTGAGAGGTGACATTTTCTCTATGCGAGAAACAGGAAACAGAATAGTGGAACCGAAGAGAATCCCTTCTTGGTATCGAGCGCTGGTTGAGCGGTATTCTGTAACTTGTGTGTGCATCGTGATAGGCCTATTTTTTTTATGTGGAGAGCTGGGGTTGCAGACCCATCAACCCCACTATTAATTCAGCCCCAAGAATTCAGTGTTGAGTTAATTCAATAACCATCAAAAACTAAAGCAGTGCAGTAATCAGAGATAATGTAAATATTGCTGTTTTTTTATTTGGTCTCTCTTAATATCTTTCTTCTGATCGTGCCTAAACCTGCCCATCACACAGAGGGGTTAGGATGAACAATTGGTCCTAGACCAAAGTACAAATTGCAGCTTGTGTAGGGTGAAAAGATCCAATTAGCTTGATTAACTGAACGGGCAAATATGTCAGTCAGATGAGATCTATCTGACAGGCCAAAATTGGACAAATTGAACATTGTGGGAAAACTGGATTGAGCTAGGATTAATGGAAGGTTAGGCAATGAATACATTACATAAAGTATCCTTTGTATAATAAAAGATGCCTACTCACCCTGAAGAGCGGGATAAAAAGGTGACAGGGTCTTGAGAATATTTGTGACAGTACTTGCATCTTTTCCTTTAAGCAGCATAAGAATATCAGGGCTGAGAGGTTTGGAGATTTTTCCAAGCGTTGCTGACTGCTCATGCGAACGGGTGGTGTGGGAAGATGACTGGTCAGGAACGGCTGCATAATTCTCATCATCTGTATCGGTGGCACCCTTTGCATTTGTGACATTTGGTGCCATGGGACACTCACTTCCAGAGGTAACCTCAATGTTGGGAAAGTTGTCATTCGAGCTACTATGAAAGACTTGAGTGCTGTACTCTGTTTTCTGTTCCACGTGCAACTGCCCATAGCCAGATGCATCAGGAATGTGTGACTCGTGTCCAGTAACCTGGTGATGTGTATATTTTGCATTGTACTGGTCTGTAACAGAAGGGAAATGGGCAGAATTGTGCACACAATCATTTACATATCATATAAATCTCTGCCCCCAACTATAGCATTTCTGTCCCATTGCTCATTCTATTTGTTTTTGAAATTGTAGTTGTTTTATGCAATAATATGAGATATGGTAAGAACTTACCCTTGTTATCTCTATTTCTACGAAGTCCATAGGGTTCCACAGGATACCTTGGGGTATAGGTGTGACGTCAGTCGCCGAGCACCATAGAGTTAAGCTTTTCAGCCTCCCAGGATGCACTAGGGTCCCCCTCCTATACCCCGCCCCCGAGCCAAGGCACCTCAGTTAGTTATCAAGCCATTGGCCGGAGGAGGAGAAGGAAGAGAGAGAAAAAAGATCTGGACACATACAAGAATCACATTCTCACCAGAGGGAGACGGAAAACCGGTGACCAGAGCAAAGCCCATCTGCAGCACAGGTGCGACAGGGCGGGAGTCCTGTGGAACCCTATGTACTTCGTAGAAATAGAGATAACAAGGGTAAGTTCTTACCATATCTCATATTTTCTACTTCAGGGTCCATAGGGTATCCACAGGATACCTTGGGGATGTCCCAAAGCAGTATCCTTTAAGGGTGGGGACGCTCCTGTGCAGAAAGGAGAATCCGCCGCCCGAAGGAAGCATCCTGAGAGGCGAAGGTGTCAAACCTGTAATACCTCACGAAGGTATGGACAGAGGACCACGTAGCAGCCTTGCAGATCTGAACTGCCGAGGCACCACGTCGAGCTGCCCACGAAGGACCCACAGACCTAGTGGAATGAGCATTCAGAGAAGGAGGAACCGGTAGGCCTTCATGAAGATAAGCTTCAGAAATAGCCATACGGATCCAGGCTGCTAAAGTTTGCTTTGAAGCAGGCCAACCCTTTTTACGGAAGCCATAGAGGACAAACAAAGCGTCCGACTTCCCAAACGAAGAAGTGCGGTCAACATAAGTCTTTAAGGCCCGCACAAACATCCAAAGAGGCCTCACCCACGGAAAGACCCGGTGAGTTAAAGGCCGGAACAACAATTTCCTCGTTAACATGAAACTGGGAAACAACTTTGGGAAGAAACGCGGGCCGAGTGCGGAGCACTGTCCTGTTCCCATGAAAAACCAAGAAAGGGGGTCTACAAGAAAGAACCCCTAACTCAGAAACACGTCTGGCCGAAGCAATGGCCAGAAGGAAAACAGTCTTAGCTGTTAGCCATTTAAGATCCACTGAGCCCAGTGGTTCAAACGGCGGTCCTTGGAGAGCCCTCAGGACCACAGCCAAATCCCAAGGCGCCACAGGTGGAACAAAGGGCGGCTGAATGCGGAGAACACCTTGCATAAAGGTGCGCACATCCGGGATTGTAGCAATCCTACGGTGAAACCAGACAGATAGGGCCGAAACCTGTACCTTCAAAGAAGCAAGGCGAAGCCCATGATCTAGTCCCGCTTGCAGGAAGGCGAGAATCCGAGACAGACGAAACTCCAGCGGTGCATAACCTCTCGGTTGACACCACTGGAAGAACGTATGCCACACGCGATGGTATATCCTCGCGGAAGACGGTTTCCGAGCTCGCAACATGGTACGCACCACAGAGCTGGAAAACCCCCGGGACCTCAGCATGGCCGTCTCAACAGCCACGCCGTCAAAGACAGCCGAGTCAGGTCCGGGTGAAGGCAAGGACCCTGAGACAGAAGGTCCGGTCGTAGCGGCAACCGCAGAGGACTGTCCACGGACAGACCCTGAAGGTCTGAGAACCAGTGCCGTCTGGGCCACGCGGGAGCTACCAACAGGAGCGTCCCTCCTTCCTGTTTGAATTTCCGGATTACCCGTGGAAGAAGGGAGACCGGAGGGAACAGGTATGCGAACCAGAACGTCCACCGGACGGACAGAGCATCCACCAGAGACGCCCCTTCGTCTCTTGTGCGAGACCCGTACACCGGCAACTTGTTGTTGTGCCGGGTCGCCATGAGGTCGATCTCTGGAAGACCCCACCTGTCCACCAGTAGTTGAAAAACGTCCGGGTGCAGGGACCATTCCCCCGGATGAACGTCCTGGCGACTTAGAAAGTCCCCCTCCCAATTTAGCACTTCCGGGATGAAGACCGCTGATATGGCCGGAAGATTGCGCTCCGCCCAAACCAGGATCCGAGAGACCTCTACGAGAGCCGCCCGACTGCGAGTTCCTCCTTGCCTGTTTATGTAGGCCACGGTGGTAGCGTTGTCCGACTGGACCTGCACCGGGTGACCCTGGAGAAACCGATGTGCCTGCTGGAGAGCATTGAAGACCGCACGGAGTTCCAAGATATTTATTGGAAGCTCCGCTTCTGTCGGCGTCCACCTGCCCTGGAACAAGTGTGGACCCGAAACTGCTCCCCAGCCCCGAAGACTGGCGTCCGTTGTCAACAGGACCCAATTTGGAACCCAGAACGGACGTCCCTTGTTGAGGTGGGTCGTCTGTAACCACCACGCAAGGGACAGGCGAACCTCCGGGGTGATCACAATCGTCTGGGACTTCAGAGACTGAGGCAGCCCGTTCCACTTGGACAGGATCAGGTGCTGCAGAGGTCTGGAGTGAAACTGGGCGCATTCCACCATGTCGAACACCGACACCATGGAGCCCAGTAACCTCATCGCCGAGTGTAGGGACACCCGGCGGCTGTGCAGACAACTGCGCACCCTTGACTGTAAGGCAGAGATCTTGTCCTCCGTCACGAAGATCCTTTGCTGTCCCGAGTCCAATAAGGCTCCAAGATGCAGAATCCTCCGCGACGGGATTAGAGTGGACTTCTGCCAGTTGATTAGCCAGCCGTGCCGTTGCAGCAGTGCAATGGTCAGGTCCAAGTGGCGTAACAGGAGCTCTGGAGATCCTGCCACCAATAACAGGTCATCCAAGTACGGCAACATGCGGACTCCCTGCAGCCGCAGAGAAGCCGCCATGACCGCCATCACCTTGGTGAAAACACGTGGTGCTGTCGCCAGGCCAAAAGGTAACGCCCGAAACTGGAAGTGGTCGCTGCGGATTGCAAACCTGAGGAACTGTTGATGGCGCAAAAGAATAGGGACATGCAGGTAAGCGTCCTGTATGTCCAATGACACCATGTAGTCCCCAGGTTCCAGCGCCAGAATGATGGACCGTAGGGTCTCCATCCGAAACTTCGGAACCCGCAAAGACTTGTTGAGTGCTTTGAGGTTGAGAATCGGACGATACGACCCATTGGGTTTCTGTACCAAAAATAGATTTGAATAGAAACCCTGGCCCCTCTGGGAGAATGGAACAGACACTATAACTCCAGCCTGGAGCATAGTGTGCAATACCTTCCGCAGCTCCGTAGCCTTGTTCCGGTCTGATGGTAGACCCGTGGTGAAGAATCGAGCCGGGGGTCTGTGCCGGAAGGAGAGGGCATATCCGTGGGAAACCACCTCCAGAACCCAAGTGTCTGTCGTAGTGGCTGACCAACACTGGGCGAACTGCAGCAGGCGGCCTCCCACCCTGAGATCCCCCAAAGGGAGGCCCGGACCGTCAGGCCGCAGGCTTGTCATCTGGCTTGGGGGCTGGACGTCTGGTACTCCATGCCTGCTTCCGGGGCTTGGCCGATTTCTTAGGGCCAGCCTGTCTAGGAAACGACTGTGGTTTGGGCCTGCCCTGGGCCCTAGATGACCGAAAGGACGATGGTCCAGAACCAGAAGGAGCAGCGGCCGACGGGAGACAAGCCGATTTGGCTGCCACCAGCGTGGCCACAATCTTATCCAGATCCGGACCGAAGAGAACTTCTCCGGTAAACGGCAACGCTTCCAGACCCTTTTTGGAATCTGCGTCCGACTTCCAGGATCGCAGCCACAAGGTGCGACGAGCAGCCACCGCTGCTGAAGAAATTCTAGACACCAGAGTACTAATGTCTAGGGCCGCCTCGTTGATATAAGTGGCCGAATCACGGAGATTACCAATCAACTCCGCCTGTTCGGCCGGACAGTTGGAATCAAAAGAAGCCTCTAATGAATCCGCCCAGCGCTCCATCACTCTGGCAACCCAGCAAATGGCCATAGCCGGCCGCGCTGCCCCCCCTGCAAGGGAATAAGCAGACTTCAGGCAGATCTCCACCTTGCGGTCTGTAGCATCCTTAAGGGAGGACATAGATGGCATCGGCAATGTGGCACTACAGACAAGACGGGTCACGTGAGAATCCACCTGTGGAGGGGATTCCCACTTTGCTAAATAATTATCCGCGAACGGATAAGCCACCGCCAGACGTCTCTGCGGCTGGTATCTTTTGCCAGGCTGTTTCCACGCCTCCTCTAAATGGTCCACCAACTGACCCGAAAGAGGAAAGACTGTGGCATCGCCCTTCACATCTTTGAAAAAGGCATACTTAGATTTAGCCGCTGGGGGAACTTCGTCCTCAATCACCAAGGCTGTGCGGACCGCCCGAATAAGTCCAGGAATATATACTTTGGACTTAGCATCAGCGTCCTTAGTATGGAGAGGTTCCTGATCGTAAGGATCCAGAATCTCCCCATCATCAGACGTCCCCTCGTCATCCTCATAACGAGCCGACAGAGACGCCACCGGCCGTTTATGCGGCCGCATCACAGACTCCCCTTACAACACATTCGACAAGTGCTGTACAGAACTCGTCAGGGAGTTAACCCACGCTGGCTCCTGAGAAACCGGGAGCGGGGAAATAGGGAGACTGTGGAGTACCACCAATTGTCGTGGGAAACCCTGCATGGGTGACGACACCACTGACTGCTGGGATAAACCCATCGGTGTAAACGCGGGCTGCGGAGCTAACTGGCCCACTAAGGCTGTAAGCGCCTGAGCGAAACAAGCCCAGGGCGGCTCCTGTACCGGTGCTGTAACCGTAAGAGGCCGCGCCATGGACAAACACTGCCGGCAAAGGCCCTCCGCGCTACCCTCCCCCTCCGCTAACGGTACTTTACACGTAGTACACTGTAGCCGGAGGGGAAAATCACTTTCGGACATGATGGCACCACGTATGTGACCTCTCTCACCAATTATAACTTAAATAGGCGAGAGACCACCCTGCAGCACCGCACCGCAAGGGCTTAGCAGAAAGAACAGGGACAGTAATAAAGCTGACAGTTTAGAGAAAAGTTACAGGCAGCAGCGCTAGCACAGTCACATACAATGCAAAGAAAATCAATTCCTGCACTAACAGCGCTGATCACTCAACTACACAGACACAGGGCCTGGTAGGACACAGCGCTGCATACACAGACCTGACCACAGCGGAGGAGAGGTATGCGGGGGGACCCAGACCACGATGCTTCCGCCCAGCGCTTCCAGCAGCGTTCATCATGCGTTCTAGAGAAGATGGCCGCCGAGGAGCAGAGAGGAGGCTGGCCTGGGGGAGGAGCGCTGCCACAGGACCAGTCGGCAGCGTGCAGAGAGGGCTGTGTGCAGCGGGGGAGGCGCCGGCTGTGAGACAGGGAAGGCGCGCTCCCCTGGCATGCATTTAACCCCTGGGACGCTGCAGCGCTACCGCTCTGCTGCGGTCCGCTGTCCCAGGGGGTAGTGGAAAGCGCAGGTTGGTCGTCTGGCTCCACGCTGCAGCCAGTCCCCAGGGAGCCCCCTGCCTGGGGACTTAGGACCATGTGACCAGCGGGAACCCACCGCAGGACCCCGCTGCTTACCTTTGTCCCCCTTGGATCCGGCCATGGTCCGGAACATCTGGGGTCACCGCTAGCTGTGACCCCAGATGCTCACCAGCATCCCCGGATCGGTACCGGCGTTCTGGTACCAGCGGGGGTGTAGGGAAGACAGCATGGACGTCAGGACTGACTGTCCATGCTGTACAACCAGATGTGCAGCCACAGCTGCACTGAAGAAAGCTTCAGGGTCTCTTCTAGCCCCCACTCCGACAGGTGCACCCGACTCCGGCCGGGCACCAAACTAAACTGAGGTGCCTTGGCTCGGGGGCGGGGTATAGGAGGGGGACCCTAGTGCATCCTGGGAGGCTGAAAAGCTTAACTCTATGGTGCCCGGCGACTGACGTCACACCTATACCCCAAGGTATCCTGTGGATACCCTATGGACCCTGAAGTAGAAAGATTCCTATACTGAACATCAGATTTTGTGTTCATATAGTATCTTAAGGTCTTGTTAATTATAAACTTTTTATAGTATACAACAGACATGGATACAAGTAGTATATGAACAATGGGCTATGGGCTTGATTCAGAGATGGACGCAGTTCACATCACTGCTGCGGGATGTGAAAAAATACTAAAATCAGCAGGATGTGTCTGAGAAGACTTCTGATGGCATTGCAAATCAGAGCGCTGCGTCTGAAGACTCAGCATCACCCATCTGAGAAAGCACAAAGCTACCCAGAATGTCCGTCTTACCTGCATAGCTGAGGACAGGAAATCTGCACAGACCCCGGCCTCAGCACTCCCAGAGAACACGGTAGGCATGCCCCCCTTTCCAGGAAAGCTGGCTGGCGCCACCCTCTCCCTGTCACCAAATGGCCGCAGCCTGTGAATCATACTGCAGCTTGGAGACACTGCGAATGAAGTCGCAGATGGAGGCCTGCACATGCACGAGTCCTCCCACCATCGGAGATGTAAGCAAACCACTCGGTTTTTGTACATCTCTGATTGAGGCCCTAAGGTAACTAAACAAAAAAGAATACCATAACCACTTGCGCGTTCTGAAAACAAAGCTGGGAGAAACATCTTCAGAGAATACATTACTATGTTTTCATCCAATATTATGCAACAACTTTACATGTTATCTAAGAAGCAAATGTACATTTGTTGACATACCCATGGATGAAGTGGATGGTTCTTCAGTGTCCCATAACTCCTGTGTTGTGTCCTCCATATCTGGAAAATGGAATAAAAATGTTAATAATTGCAACAATTGCTTAGAAACGAAACCTAAAGTATTTTAAAAGTGTACGCAAAATGTTTGCATTGTGTATATTGAAATTAATACATAACATTGTTATTTCCCACACCTGGGGCATTGGACCTCTCTGACTCAACTTATCAGTCTTTGACCTGGCCAAGCATTAAACAACTAGGGATGAGAAATTTAGAGGAGGTTGTGGAAAGGTGCTGGATCTCGACGCTTAATTACTGAGTCCGGCAGCGCTGGTCGGCATCCTTGCAGTGGGCGGAGAGTCCTCAGCACCCACTGCTGAAGTCCCCGGTTTCCACTCTGCTGCCGAATACAGCTCCTCCTTATGGCCGCAGCTCCAATAGGGCTGCACGCACGCTGCTCACTGATAAATTTAAAGAAACAGAGGCAGTAATACTGACATCACTGTGGGTGACAAATTTGAATTGTCACTATATAAAGAGAAGCTTGGACACTTCTCCTTTGCCAGAGTATAGGCTCCCTACCTTGCTCCAGCGTTCTTCTTACTTCTGATTATTACCGTGCATTGCTAACCTTGGCTTCCTTCCTGACCTCTGGTAGTGACTTATTCCACTTTGCTCCAGTGTACACCGGCCCCTGTACTAGGGAACAAAGTTAGATGGCTGCAACCTGCGTGTCAATCCAAAACCTCCTTGCGGGGGTCCCAGGTGAATTCAGCCGGCTAGTTAGACTCTGCGCCTTTGTACTGGGTCTTAGTCAATCCCAAAGTACAGGCAAGTATCCACTATCCTTGAATATGCGACACCAACTCGACAATCCAAATATAGAACAATGTCAGTAGAAAACCTTATGATGAGTTATGTCAAGGTGCTTCCTTGTCCCTCTTCAGACTGTACGATATTCTGTGTATCACTGCAGTAGCCAATGTGGTCCGACTTGAGAAATTGATGGGGCTTTCAGATGCAATGGCGTGGCACTGATATCTGTGCTCCCCGCAGAACAGGTTGCTCCTACTCAGTTATTAACTCATTGTTGAGGATGGAACATGTGGTGTGCAAGTATCCAATGCATTTCAAATGTTCTCACTGCAATTTTCAGGGCTTTTGGGATTTTTCCTCTTAAATTGTCCCAAGTTTACAGTGTGTGCATTGGCTGATCTTGGTAGGAGTATCATGGACAGTTGGTGCTTATGATTGGATCAGCTAATCAGTCATTAGTTGCTGCGATAATCTTATAGGCCTATTACCCTTTTGAATCTTGATTTGAAGATATTAGCTAAACTGATTGCTAATCAATTACAAGGGGTATTCTTCCATATTTGCTCACTCATCAGCAACTGGGGTTTACACATGGTAGACAGTAGGTGTGGGGGTGAGCTCTGTAATTGCTTCTTTTGTAAATGCTTTATACTGTAAAAAGCTTGCCCCTGATATTCTTCATAGTTTAGATGAAGAAAAAGCATATGAAAAAGTGTCTTGGAAGCATTTGTCCAGGTTTTTGAACTTCAGAATTTTGGGGGGCAGTTCACCAGCTTTAATTCCTATATTTATGACGGTACATGTACTAAATAAGCCATCAATGGGGATCTTGGCTTGCCATTTTTAACGTCATGGAAGTTCACATTGGCTGCCCCTTGTCCCCCCTAATTTTAAGCCGCGTACACACTAGACAATATTTATTAACGATATAGAGATAACTAAATCGTTCAACGATATATCGTTCAGTGTATATGCACTGAACGATCGACGATGCGTGCTCTCATGGCATGATAACGATATTCCCCGTCAGCTAAACATGCAGCTCAATCTGGGGATATCGTTATGCTGCCGAATGCAACATGGCCCTGCTCCCCTCTCCGCTGCTGTTCGTCGTGGCTGACATCGGTAATTGTGTATACACTTACCGATGTCGGCACCCCCCGTCAGGCTTGCTGTGTCCAATATCGCTCATCACACACATCATCTATAGGGTGTATGAGCTTTTATTCCAGAGTATTTGTGTCAGTGCTGTTCAGTTTAATATTGTAGCATTTACTAATGACCTTCTGCTGTTTCTCTCTGACGCACATCTCTCTTTGCAGCCTGTACTAGAAAAAAAAATGCTTTGTTTGGTCAGGTGCCTGGGTTCACAATGAACAGAGATAAGTCCATTGCCCTGTGTCTTTAGGGAAAGGGGTGGGGTGCGCAGTAGAAACTCCCAGAAGCCAACTGGGAGGTGCCTCTTGCAATATTAGCATAGTGAATGGATTTCTCTACCACGTCCCATAAATGCTCGATTGGGTTCATGTTGGGCAAACATGGTGGCCAAACCATTCGTCAGAATTCTCCAGAATGCTCCGCGAGCCAACTCAAAACATTTTGGGACAGATGGCACAGTGATTTATCCTGCTGGAATATTCCATCGTTGTGGGGGTATTTTAAGTCCATGAAGGACTGCAAATGGCCATCAAGGAAAGTAATGTAGCGGTTACCAGTCAATGATGTGTTCAGGCGGACCAGCAGACCCAACTAATGCCACGTGAACACTCCCCACACCATTATGTGCGGACCTTTGTGGACAACTAGGGTCCATGGCCTCATGGGGTCTGCGCCACACCAAACCTCACCATTAGCCCGAAACAACTGAGACTCATTGGACCACGACACGGTGCCAGTCCTCCAGGGTCCAATTAGCGATGTCAAAAGCCCAGGTGAGGCGCTGTCGCTGGTGTTGTAGTGTTAACAGGGGCACTCTGGTGGGTCTCCCATGGAAGCTAAAGAACGCTGCACTGACCTGCTGGATATGATTCTGGTACAGTACCTCCTGCATTGAATGTGTATGTGTCCTATAAATGCTCAATTGGGCTATGTCAGGCGATTGTGGTGGCCAAATCATTCATCGGAATTCTCCAGAATGTTCCTCAAACCGATTTTGGGCAAATTGGAACCCATGACACGTTGCATTATTCTGCTGGAATATTCCATCATTGTGGGGATACATTAAGTCCATGAAGTGCTGCAAATGGTCACCAAGCAATGCAATGTAGTGGTTACTGGTCAATGATGTGTTCAGACGGACCAGCGAATTTAACCCATGCCACACTAACAGACCATTATGGAACCACCACCAGCCTGTGCCACACCCAAACTTCACCATCAGCCCGAAACAACTGGAACAGTGACTCATCAGACCACGCCACATTGACAGTCCTCTAGGGTCCAATTAGCAATGTAATGGGCCCAGGTGAGGCGCTGTCTGGTGTCGTAGTGTTAATAGGGGCATGCTGGTGGGACTTCTGGTCCCATATCTCATGGAAGCTAAAGAACACTGCACTGACCTGCTGGATATCTGTCTGGTGTCCCCTGCATTGAATGTGGAAGTGATTTGAGCCAGTGTCACTTGTCTGTTACCACAGACAATTCTGTCCAGACACTGGTCATGTTTAAGAACCTGTGGTCAGCCACTGCACTGACCGCGGTGGGTAGTACTGCCCATCATGAGGTATTCCTGATACACAAGTGACACAATATATCAAAGAATGTTGAATGTCTGCACAACTTCAGTAATGGAATGTCCCATCCGTCGGGCACCCACTACCATGCCCCGTCCGGACTCCGATAATTTACATCACTTTGCCATGAGCAGCCTAGCCAGTGTTCATACTGACTCAGATTACAACTGATGCAGGTCTGGGCATTTGTTGATATATATATATATATATATATATATACATATATATATATATATATATATATATATATCCCTCTCTATATCCAAACACAATACTTAGAGGGCGCTGACAAATGGAATGTTTTGTACATTTTAATATCAATACAAAATTCACAATGGAGATACCACTGAAAACTTTCAGCTGATATTGGCATTAAATAATTGTTCTGATTTGGCTACCAAGGTTCTTATTCAATGTGTGAGATGTGCATTTGGTTCTGTGAACGTACCCTCTCACCAAAGAAATCACCCAACAATGCGGCCAATGGCCAAATACGTATTAGTATATCAGAATAATTTATGTCAATAAAAACAGCTAGTAGTTGAACCCCTGGCCGAAATGATCAATCTTTATGGATCTTCGGGAGTGTATATATTACTAGGCTTATAGGGTGCTCCACTTACAGGAAATTAACAGTATCCTGATCTATCCAGTTATTAGAAAAACCCAAAGTGTCAATCTTTCTTTTGATCATTTCTGTAAGATTATAATCTAACCTAGCATAGGTTTTAACATCAGATAACGTCTTAGTTAATTTTCGGTCGTAGTCAAACCAATCCTGGATGACGACAACTGCTCTGCCCCTTATCCAGGTCTGAAGACAAAATTCTTATAGGTCTCTCAATTTGTGGAGGGCTATTCTCTCATCCGTCAAGTTGTCATGCATTTTTGGGCCGACAGTGGTAGAGACATGTTCTGTGAGCCTTAGAAGGTCTTAAGACGAGCATTATTTGATGGAGGAACAAAAGAGGATGAGTTTTTAGGTCTATTTATTTTCTCTCAATTCTGCCATTGGTGTGGAAAAATATTTCCTCAATCTAACTTTCCGACCGAATTTATAGTGAACAATGCCCCCTAAGAGAGTTATGTCTATACATCTGCACAAATATGAGTCCCTTGGAAAGTTATTTAATCTCAGACTCAGGGGAGTACTTGATAGATTAAATACGAGATTTAAGTTCTCTTCCATCTTCCCCTTCTTGTTGTAACCCCCTTGCCGCATATAGGATCTACGCCTCTTTGTGGGCCTGATGTTGTATTTGTTTGTCCTAAAAACCACTAGGTGGTCTGGTATCTAAATTGCCTAGATCAGAAGTAGATACTGATGACACTATCCACTGTAGATATCGAGGTCTGTTTACTTGATCTATAAAGTCTACAAGATTTTCTGGGGCCCTGTTTACATGTGAGCCACTTGTATACAGTATGATTCTTAAAATCATTATTGACTGTCGCCAATATCTTATGCTTAAAAGCTACGTGCTGTTTCCGGCGGGGGTGACATCACTTTCGTGTTCACAGCACGGCGTTACATTGTCTTTTGGCGCTCTTTTGGAGGTAAGAGGGGTAGAAATTAGGTGAATATGTTCTATGTATTTAGAATGTTTTGGAGTCAAATGCCTTTGCTTCGCATTTATAGCTAATCTTGTGACGATATGATGAAATCTTGACAAAGGTCCTGTCAGGACTGAAACGTTCACAAACCAGCTCTCCATTATGCTGATCTGGGATAACCAGCATTGCCTGGGTTGAATACTGGACCCTGAAGTACACCTGCAACCTTTATTTGTTTACATTGTCCTCGCCTATAACCCCGTTCCATTGATCATGAAAATGACTCCACTGTTTACATGCATGCAAACAGTGGCATAACTACCGTGGGTGCAAGGGGTGTAGCTGCTATGGTGCCTAAGCTGACTCCACAGAGTCAGCCGCTCCCCCTGCACCAAGTCACGCACAAAAGGTGGGCTGGTCCAGTCAGGGCCGCCGAGGGGTCCCGGGTGTCAGCGGTGTTTATTTGCTGCTGGCCTACAAGTGGATTACAGCTGGCACACCAGTGGATTATAGCTGGCACACTGGCAGGCAGACATGGAGAGACAGTGTCGTTGGTCACGAGGCAATCAGAACTCGCGGACTGGCAGGCATCAGTAGTATCGGCTCCCGATTGGCTGCCGGTCCGTGAGCTCTGATTGGCTCGTGACTGCTTTCAGATTCAAATTGCGCCGGCACTGTCTACCCATGTATCAGCTGTAATTAGCTGGCGGCCCTGCACCAAATCCACACCTGCTGGCTGCTGATGAAACACAGGGGGAGGTGAGAAGCTGCTAGAGGGACACGAGAGGCGAGTTGCTGGGGGGCATAATGTGTAAGGGCCACTACTATTGTGTGGAATAAAGTATTATATGGGGCACTTACTACGTGGCATAATTTGGGTTTTGATTTTTGTACTGTGTTTTATAATATATAAGGGGAACTACTACTGCGTGGCATAATGTGTATAAGGGGTACTACTGTGTGACATAACCTGAATGGGCTCTGTGTGGGGCGCAAATGTTTGTGTATATGGTCACTTTGAAAAGGACTAACTCTGGATTTATTATGAACTTGCATGAGTCATAAAAGTTTGCCACTTGCTCAAACTGTGAGGTTACAAGGATACATTTGTAGCTTTCACACAGGTTTTTAGCAGACTGTCAATTCCCACTTGAGCCAGCCCTGGAACTTGTGTATGTGTCCCCATTTTTAGAAGTTCAAACCTAGGCGAAAACCTAATCCTGGTCAATATAAATATATATATAAATATATATATCTCAAGAAAGAAGAGAAAGCGCGCTCTAATGTACAAAATATAAAATATATTAAAATACAAAATGTGTAAATAACACAAACTGAATAATTAAAAAATCAACAATTAAATGCAGCAATGAAGCTACTTCAATGATCAGTCCTAGATGTCGACACAAAGGATGAATATCCCTTTCGTTTCACAAAGAGTAGATTTATTGAGTCCTTTGTTGGTCTTTAAATGATTTTGTAGAGGTCATAAATCCTGTTTTCAGGGTTAGCAATGATTCCTTGTAATGTTGCTGAAAAATACCCTTCCACCAAAAATACACCCAAACAGGCCAAAAGGCCACTATTATTATTTGAATAAAACACTTCAATCTCAATAAAAAAGAACAATATTTATTCAATAAAATCAGTGAATCTGATGAGCTTACATCAAACACTAGTCAAAATACGATGGAGACCCAACGCGTTTCGTCCCCACAGATTAGGAAGAGAGGAAAGAGAGGAGGGAGGAAACGCCCCCCAAAAAAGACGGGCAGGCTTTCATCAACACGAGAATGCCCAAATAGCATCATCAACATTTCCCAGAAGAAACTTTCTTCCCCACAGATTTCATTACTCGAAAAGGGACTCAAATTTGCACCTCATTTACATGTTGACAAATTTAACTTATTCATAGATCTGAACAAGTTTGTACGTAACTTGACTGTCCAAAGACATTTTTTGAAAAATCCTGTTCCTAAATTAGATTTTAGGCCTCTAAACAAACCATTGGTATCTCTACCATCTAAGTTTTATCCTGTAGAATCTAGAGGTAGTTATTTGGATATCTTTTACGAAAATGTGAAAGAAGTTTTTAGGAAACTTAAAACGCAAAGTTGTAAATTTAATGGTAATATAAACCCCCACGAACAAAAAGCTATTAAACAGTTTAATACGGATGATAGTTTAGTTATTAAGAGCGCTGACAAGGGGGGGCGGTTGTTTCACAGGACCTTGAAATGTATGTAAAAGAGGCGTATAACATATTGAATGATAATACAACCTATGAGAGATTGGACGCTAATCCTACCGATCATTTTCAGGAGGATATTTTTAAATTGCTGAATGATGCTAAGAAAAAAAGGTTGATTTAACGGAAGAATTTAAATACATGTACATTGAAAATCCGAGGGTATCAGTATTTTACCATATCCCTAAGGTTCATAAAAATAAGGAAACTCCCCCAGGACATCCTATAATTTCAGGGATCAGTCTGACCTGTAATTTGTCACTTTATTTAGATTTAAAACTTCAGCCTTATGTAAAGAATTTGAAATCATATCTTAAAGATTCTACCTCACTTTTAAAACTATTGAAGGACTTCAAATGGTCACCTGCATATACATGGCTTACAATAGATGTACAGGCCCTCTATTCCTCTATCCCTCATTCTAAGGGGTTAGAGGCAGTGAATGAAGTACTATCTTGTTCTTCAGATATGGCTGTAGCAGAAAAAGAGTTTATCCTAGAAGGAATCAAATTTGTGTTAGAGCACAATTTTTTCGTTTTTGAAAACAAGTTTTTTGTACAAAGACAAGGTACTGCCATGGGCACAAAAGTGGCACCTTCATATGCGAATATATTAATGGGTCGATGGGAGGAGCAATTCATTTATAATTCCAATTTTGAAAAAAACAATATTGTATTATTCCGTCGATATATAGACGACCTTATATTTATTTGGAATGGTGATCAAGAAAGTATTGAGCAGTTTATTAAATACATCAATGAGAATGATTTCAATCTTGTATTTACATTTAAACAAAATAATAAATGTATTGAATTTTTGGATATAATGTTGGAAGGTGAGGTGGACCAAACGATTAGTACTAAAACTAATTTTAAGGATGTAGACGCAAATAGCTATATACCAGCCTCTAGTTGTCATTATCCAGCTTGGATTAAAAATGTACCGTTTGCTCAGTTTTTGAGATTGAAGTAAATATTGATCCATATTAGTGCAATTTTTTCTCACTCACAAATGCTAAAAGATAGATTCATTGAGAGAGGCTATAAACTAAGTGAAATCGAAGCAGCACGTATTAAAGCCTTGAATTTGGATAGAAATGATCTTCTGAAAGATAAGATCAAGAATGCAGATGATAGATTTTCTAAACATAGACCGTTTATCACACAATTTAATAGGGAAAACAAAGCAATAAGGAATATACTGGCCAGACATTGGAATATTTTACTGAAGGACCCAATCTTGGGCCCATCCTTGTCGACTAAACCTCAGTTGGTTTTCAAAAAGGCTATAAATATGAAAAACATCTTGGCACCAAGTAAACTTAGGTCTATAAATAATCGAGCAATCACCCAATTAAATAAAGTTTTGTTTGGCACCTACAACAGGTTGTTTCCCTTGTAAAAAGTGCATCTGCTGTAAATTTATGGATAGACTACCTTTCCATTGGACAGACGACAAGGGCAAAAAATATACAATTAAGGATAAAATTACTTGTGATACAGAATTTGTAGTTTATAAAATCACATGTGGCTGTGGAAAAAATTATGTAGGAAAAACTAAAAGGTGTCTTAAAATCCGTATCCAAGAATATCTAAGGAATATTAAAAATATAGTACGCACTCACAGCCTGCCTAGACACTTTCAAGAAATACATGGGTCCGATACTAGGGATTTTCTGTTTACAGCTTTGGAACATATTAAACTAGACCCTATGGGGAGTAATAGGGAATTGGCATTATCCAGAAGAGAATCCTTTTGGATCTACTCATTGGATACCCTTCACCCTAAAGGTCTTAATGAGAATATAGATATAGTGTCCTTTTTGACGATTTGATGGGGGTCACCATTACTTCTATATTAGAGTTCCTTAGGTCTTTGTTTCTATCATTTCATACTATTCCTTCTGTAAGATTTTGAGTAAATGTATATGAATCTTGTATGCTTATTTGTAAAAGTTATGGTCCTAAATGGGGAGTTTCTATCTATTATTTCTCTCAGGGTATTATGGTTATGTATTTTAGTATATCATTCATGAGAATTCAGGATAAGGGTTATATTTTTGATATACACATCAGTTAGGATCTATACATCAGTCAGGATCTACATAAGGGGCTTTTTTCATTTCATTTTTACATCTGTCATCAGTGACATTAAACTATTAAGTTAATATTTATTATCCCCACAGCTAGGCTCATCAGGGCGCCGCTGACTGGTTGCTGTATACTGCGTCCCACTAGTTGGTACGTAAGTTGTAGTTGCATAGCAACTGACTGCTGCGAACTGGGTTCTGACTGCTGGTTGTGTATGCTGACTGGCTGCAGCGCACTGCATTCCAATAGTTGAAACGCAAGCTGTAGTTGCATAGCAACAGAAGTCTTCCTTCACTTTCGTCTAACCTATTGGAGGGCGGATGTTACTCCTGAGCATTGCGGTTCACGAGGTTGAACACATGACGCCAACAATACTGGCGGAGATCACCCGGATCTGTTTGCCATCGGCCGGTTTATGGGCGGAGGCTGTTTGCTCACATTGATGAGCTTGTGTTTACGCTCAGCTACTTGGGGCATTTGTTTACTTACGGTATGCGTTCCAAGTGTTGGAACGCGGAAGTAATATTGACATTGTGCATAGCTGTATATTGTTCAGGATTACCTTCCTCAGGTGATTTCAGTTCACCAATTTAACAATTATCCTCTATAATAAAGGTTTTTTTAAAATATTTCATAGTTTGCTCACATATGGCATTTAGAATAAAATTAATTTAGAAGTTTAGTGATAAAAATCATTTTATGATTAATGCATTTTATGCACTGGTTTAAGATTTTTGCTAATAAGGGCTCAAGGCTGAATAGTCAGGCATTCATACTGACATTGTGCACAGATGTATTTTGTTTAGGATTACCTTCTTCAGGTGATTCTAGTTCACCATTTTAACAATTATCCTCCATAATAAGGTCTTCTTTGAAATATTTTTTAGTTTGTTCACATATGGCATTTAGAATAGTTAAATTTAGAAGTATAGCGATAAAAATAATTTTATGATTAGTGCATTTTATGCAATGGTTTAAGATTTTTTACTAATAAGGGATAATCATGACAACACTTCCCAGAAAGGGGTTTATAAGGCTGAACAGTCAGGCATTGTCACTTTTGCAGCAGACTGAAACACTTGTCAGCAGTATTTTGCAGGAGTGGAACGTGAGTTGAACCTATATTATTATTCTATTTCACTCTGAGACTTCCCATTTAGGATTTGACTTAAAAAAGATAGACAATGTTGTTGTTTATGTATTATTTATACTATCAATGTTAGCATTATACTAAAAATCATGCTGCATGTTAACCATGTTAAAGTTAGTCAGATATATGCTCTTTTATATCTTTACACATTAGATTGTGTCATTATCTGTTTCTAAAGTTGAATAATATTTATAAATTGTATTAATAAAATTAGGTAGAATTGATTATAGAAAAGGATGTTATAGGACTATTTGTTTGATTATTTACATTTATATGAATGTTAAAATTACCATGCTAAATGCACTTTAGGTGAATTCATGGAGAAACCAGAGTAACTAGTTATCTGGAAGTTTACGCATGTTTGCTAATGAGTCACTATTTTACTTATGTATATACTGAGAGACTATCCTCTTGGTTATTTAAACATTTACATATTATCACGCTATAGGTTTTGTATGCTAGTGTTAATATTAACAGCTGATATTATGTGTTTTTCTAGAGGATTATTGCTTCTGAGCAATCCTTACCTGGGAGTATAAATCCATCCACTATATAAAGTGCGTCTACTCCAGTTTATTCTCCGCAAACAGATCTTAGCATCGTTTGATCAGTGTTCACATTTTCCTGACTATTAATAGGACTGATAATACAGTCATTTGATGGTATGTATAATCATTGTCTCTGTATGTGTCAATATGCAAACTATAAGCAATGATTATTATTAGGCTGATTTCTGTGCAGGTACCCTTCACTTATATGCACCCATTTATGTTTTATAAGATGTACCCCTGATGAAGTCCCATGTGGGGACGAAACGCGCTGGATCCATCGTATTTTGACTAGTGTTTGATGTAAGCTCATCAGATTCACTGATTTTATTGAATAAATATTGTTCTTTTTTATTGAGATTGAAGTGTTTTATTCAAATAATAATAGTGGCCTTTTGGCCTGTTTGGGTGTATTTTTGGTGGAAGGGTATTTTTCAGCAACATTACAAGGAATCATTGCTAACCCTGAAAACAGGATTTATGACCTCTACAAAATCATTTAAAGACCAACAAAGGACTCAATAAATCTACTCTTTGTGAAACGAAAGGGAGATTCATCCTTTGTGTCGACATCTAGGACTGATCATTGAAGTAGCTTCATTGCTGCATTAATTGCTGATTTTTTAATTATTCAGTTTGTGTTATTTACACATTTTGTATTTTAATATATTTTATATTTTGTACATTAGAGCGCCCTCTCTCTTCTTTCTTGGTTTCCATTTCCCTCCATATCTGTCTAACAGAGATATTAGGTGAAAGGTGCAGCCATCCACTCTATTAGATTTAAGTGTTGGTTACACATCAGTATCATCAATAATTTTAGGGCAAATAATAGGGTATCTTTGTGTGTGTGTGTGTGTGTGTGTGTATATATATATACACACATATACAAATATTTTATATATACATACACAGTATATAGTTGGAGATAAGGAGTTTGACAATTTGACTCCACATGACACTAACTGGTAAAGTCCACCATTCTAGATTTTACCACAGTGAGGCAAAGCACGTTACAAGATAAACTGAATAAGTTAAGAGTTTACATACCCCATTTTGTTGTGTTGACACTGTTTTCCTGACCATATGGAGGCAAAAACTAGAAATAAAAATTGACAAAGTTAAAACAACTTCGTAACAATATTATATTCCTGAATGATATAGGTTTATATTTGCAAATGTTTGATATGTTTGCGATGAAGCTGTTAGTCACACTGGATGTCAGAGCCTGTTAACTTGAAACAAGTTAAATTAACTAGGAGTCTGAAACCAGGTTACAATCCTTGATAAAATTAGTAATAAGAAATATAACTAAGTCTGATAGGGCAAGCATGCACACATTTTTAATTCTGAGCAATAAAAAACATTGAGCCAGATTGCAAGTTGCACGCACGTTGCCCATAACTACCGATCAGATTCTACTTATTTATCTCGTACCTTCTAGAAAATGATATCTAGAATCTGATTGGTTGCTATGGGCAACATCTCCACTTTTGTAAACCAGCACTTTAGTAAATATACCCCCAAGCGTCTTACTGAAATCAGAGAACAAGTGCCAATGAAGACGCCATTGTAGCCCTTCAAAATACAGTAGAATCTCAGTCCAACCACATTACAAATCTCACTTCTAAATCGGATGACTTGGAAAATAATTATTGACAAAATAATCTTGGGTTTATAGTAATCCCTAAACATATCAAGGGGGTTGACCCGAGTGTTGACATTACCCAGATCCTTAATCAGGGGCGTTTCAAGAGAGGAGGGGGCCCGTGTGCAGTCTCTGTCCGGGGCCCCCTCTCCAGGGGCCGGCAGCGCACTGAGCGCAGCGGTAGACTCTAAACACTACTCTATACCCAGAGTCTACAGCGCATGCGCCGGCTGCCTCACCATTTTCCCGGCGTTTTCCATACTGCGCATAAGCAAACCACCAGGAAGATGGCCGTGGCGGCTATTTTCCAGGCGATTACAGTGTTGATATCGGCGCCGGCATGCGACTCCGGAGTGGTAAGTATTAAAAAAATGGGTGCAGGGTGTGCGGTGTGGGCCAACCTGGACCCAGGGCCCATGTGCACCGCATACCCTGCACCCATTATAAATACACCCCTGTCCTTAATGTTCCAACTACCTCAGGTACAGTTTTAATTAAAAGAGCACACCATCTGGGCTCGGACAGGTACGCCTGTAATTGCAAATTTTTTTATTTTTCATGATAAAGAAAATATTACCTCCATAGTCACTTGAAAAACCATACTATCGATCTTACTTTTAACACAGCTGGCAACAAAGAGGTTTATCTTCAATACAAACAACATTTAGAAACATTTGTTTTGCTAAGCTTCAGACGGATTTTACTCATAATTATCACTGTCAGGGTGGCAAGGCCGGCAGAGCACTGGTGGTGAAACAGCGAAAAAAAAAAAACATTTTATTCCTAAACTAACAGACCTCCTCATGGAATGTCAGCAACTTTTCAAGCTGCAATTACTACTCTTTTTGAATCTTATTTAGTTAATGTATATTCTGCCATTTTGACAGACCAATTTTGATCACATTTCTATCTTCAAGTTGTCCGAAATGACAATCCAGGGATATATCTGAAGAAGAGGTAAAATTAGCAATTGAAACACTCCATTTACATAAAGATCTAGGACCGGATATCCTCAATAGCAATTATTATAAGATCCTCATGGATCATTTTATTTCCACACTTCCAAATCTATTACAACAAATTAATTTCTTCTTTCATTGAGGCCACTACGACCTTCCACCCGAAGCTGTACAAGGATCCCTAACTACTGTCTTCCTATAGGCTGATCATCTTGCTTAATAAAGACTATAAAATTACAGTGAAGAATCTTTTCTACCAGACTGCAGGAATCGATACTAGAACTTCTGACAAGTCATCAAATCAGCTTACACATAGCCATCAGTCCGACAAAGATATACTTTTCTCGACTGCAGCCCTGGTCACCTGCTGATAAACCCTCTTCTAGAGTATTACTAATGCTGGTTGCACACTTAGTGATGTGTACTCAAACGATATGTTGGCTCGATGGGCCGTCATATTGTATCACAGGTACACATTGAACGATGTCATGAACGACTGAATGATCCCTTGTTCCGTCCTTTGTAACCTGCAATTGCGCCCCACGCGATATCGTCCAGCTGGCCATGCAGCACGGCCGACCGGGCGATATCACGTGACTGTGGAAGCATGCAGATACTCCGCACACATCGGACGATCCGGCCTTTATGTTGTTCCGATTTGGCCAGAAACTACATATCGGGATGACATTATCCTATTTTTATTCTTCTCCAAGTACCAAATTACTCAATCACCTCTTAAGATGGCCCATTCAAATGTTTTCGGGGGAACCAGACAAGCTAACCTCTATTTAACCTTGCCCTGGACCCATTATTAAGAGTTCTTAAGTTTTTGCCTCTTTTCCACGGTGTCCACGGAACCGAGGAGGTAAAGATTTCTGCCTTTGTAGATGACTTGCTTATTTTCATTGCCAACCCTGAGGAGTGTTTGCTTCCCCTTAATTGAAAAATTTTAAATGTTAGTCTCCACTCTGGCTTCACTACATTACAAAATCAACTGCAATGGCCTTGGGAAATAAACCATATCGCTCCCCTAGAAAACTGACATCATTTGCAACTATCCTTTTTGGGTAGAACCAACTTTATAAAAATGGTAACTTTCATGAAACTGCATTATCCTTTACAGGTTCTCCATTTTCTTCTCACATTGACCAAAAAAACCTTTTTGGCAACAGTCTGGAAATTTATAAGAAAAAATAAAGAAGCTAAACTATGTATGACAATTTTACAATGGAATAAATCAGAAGGTGGCATAGAATTTATAATTATGCTGTATAACCATGCGATGAATGGCCACTACATCAAATATTGGCTTCACCATAGCGATCTTTATGTAAATGACTCCTTAGAAAGACAACTTTTATGGACTGTATCACACGGGACGATGAGACAACTATCAGATATCGTTGTCTGATCGACCTGCATGTGCTGGATGTTCGATATCGAACATCCAGCACATGCACCAACCACCAGTATAGTAAACAGGCTAACCTGGTCGATATCGAACAGGTTGGCCTGCAAGCACGATGGTCCATATCGACCATCCGTACCCGTGCATCGATGGTCGTTTGGTTGTTGGAGGGGGCTAAAAAAAAAGGACAATATAAACAGTCAAACGAAATTGTTTATATTGTCCTTTTTATCTGACCATGTATATCCACCATTAGACAACTAATTCAGCCAGAAACACAGAACAGAGCAGTAATAAAGGTGAACTAATCAATTCCGTAAAGTACACTTGATAAATAAAATATATCTTTTAATGATCATAATAAAATATACACAACCTGCAGAAAGTGATGGGCCATCACTCTCTGCAGCCACATTGTGCTGGCACACTTCTGGACACACCAGGAGCTGTATGGACGTGAGGGGCCATTGCAGCTCGAGTGAGCCGAGCGGATCTCTGGAGCTGTCCTCCTCCACTGAACCACTGAAATGGACCATTACACTGAAGTCCCCGGAGCAGCAGGCACAGTCAGGGTTGCTTCGATCAGGCTGGTCAGATAGCATGGCTTCCAGCGTGCCAGGACTTAACAGAAGCAGGCTATAAACTCAATCGCGCAGAGCAACTGGCAACCAGAAGCTTCCCCTCCGGTATCTGCAGATGTTAAGTGGAGAAGGCAAGTGTCTCAGGCGGCAGCAGCCTAGAAAAAGGTCCACGCACTTGAGTCCCTGGTCTCAAAAGGCCAGGAGCAGGCGAACACAAAGGAGTCTAGCAAACTTGGATTCAGCAGGTGCCCCTGGAGTGTCTGTGGATAGACCTAGTGGTTAGACGTTTCTTGGGACCAGTGAATATCCCTAATTTTAGCTTTTAATGCAGCGTTGGTATAGCAGCTGTGGAGAGATGGGTCTATCCAAGATGGTGGTTAGGGTACTTTCCCCTTGGATTTAAGGTTTTATTCACACCGAATTCAAGAAGATCACTGATCCAACAGCTACATCAATTATTGATGTGTATGTGTTATCACTACTGCCCAACACATAGTAATCAGGGATGATTGTAACCCAGACCTAAAGAACCACGTAATTGAGATTTTGTAGTCCCCAATGACAGGAATCCTTTATTTATGCAATAGAGTTCTATTTGAGATCAGATTACCACTTCAAAAGATGAGGTTGCTGCCTGAAAGTAGGTGCAAGCATAAGAGGATATGAGGTCATTTGAAACAATAGACTACAGACCTATTTGCATACATTTTCTAGCAATGAAAGTCTGATGTACTAGTAAAAGCATGAATTTTAAAAAAGTGAGTAATTGGCATTTGGTCCCAAATTACAGAGATTAATAAGGTCCAGGGTACACCTTGCTCTGACAGTCTTATGGGAACCACATAAAATTTAACTTAAATTATTATATCTTTCTTGCTGATAGAGTTCTGATCTCAAGAATGTAACATATTGACACTTACAGCAAGTTCTTTGCATTTCAAATAATACTGCTCCAAACGGTCACTCAGCTGTTGGGTCAGGATCAGCACTTCTGAAGCCTCTTTCCAAGATGAAATCCGGAAAGTTGTCTAAATAGTTAACAAAATGTATCAAGCTCAAATCATGCAGTATATATATATATATATATATATATATATATAAATAACAATCCAAAAAAATTATTAGTAAACTTGCCAAAAAATATTAGCATTTTATTAACGTACCGAATATAATAAAGCCAATTTTCTTCTGGAGAATGAATACTGTAAAGTAAATAAAAATGTATTATTTATTTATAAGGTAGACAAATGTATTATATCTAATATTCTAGCACTAAAAGGTAACATGATCAATGCTGATTGAAAGTGAAGTTTATAACAGGAGGGTAATGGATTGAAAGATCTACAGTAAAAAGGTAGATAATGTCTAGATCAGTGGTCAGGGAACTAGGGTAAATTACCCAACATGGGGTAAAAATGAAATTGCTGGGGGTAATGGACGGACAACCGGGCATGCATATAGAATGATTCATGTGCATGCCCGGCTGTGACGCAGGGAGGCTCTAAGCTGGGACGCCCGCTGAGATGTTATTACCAGCGGGCGCCCGGCTCCTTCCCTGCAGCGCCGCGTTAGCCGGAGGCTGGAGTTCTCTTCTGAATTCCAGCTTCTGGCTCTATCCATGCGCACTATGGGAGTTCCGAGGAGCAGCCGGGCGGACAGGACGGCGGCGAATGCAGGAGCGGGGATTGAGGTAAGTGTTTTTTTTTTTTTTGTACAAGCGGCACTACAGGGGATTATATGGGGGCACTAGTACAGGGGCATTATATGAAGGCACTACTACAGGGCCATTATATGGGGGCAGTACTACAGGGGCACTACTACAGAAGCATTATATGGGGGCACTACTATATGATTTCCTTTTTTTCAAATCAAGGGGGTAACGTCAGCGTATCGAAATATATTTTGGGGTAAAAGGTAAAAAAGTTCCCTGACCCCTGGTCTGGATAGACACCAGATGTTATACAAGCAAAAAGTCGACTTTGACAAAAGGTCGACACACTAAAGGTCGGCATATAAGAAGGTAGACAGGTACAAATGGTCGATAGGGTCAAAAGGTCAACATGCACATTTTTTACATGAAAATGGTTGACTTTTTTTTGTTTTCTAACCCTAATCTTCACCCTAACCCTCCCCTTGGTGCCTAACCCTAACAGTCGGGGTAGGTGCCAGACCCTAACCGTCCCTTCTAGTGCCCAAGCCTGACCGTTGGGGAAAGTGCCTAACCCGAACAAAAACCAAACAAAACATGTGTCGACCATTTTCATGTTGACCTTTTGACACTGTCGACCATTTGTACATGTCGACCTTTAGTGTGTCTACTTTTTTTGTCCCTTTTCGACCTATTGCCTGTCTAACATCTGGTGTCTATCTAGACATTGTCTACCTTTTTACTGTAGATCTTTAGACCGCATACCAACAGGAATGCTCAGGCCCCTTCTCTATAGATTGTGTATGGCTGGTGGGTTCATTTTAGGAACAGGCTTCCAACACATGAAAAATATTATTTTAGTTCCTCCACAACAATTAGTGTCATTAGTATTTTAGGTAATAATACAAATTTATTAATATAAAGTGTTTGCCTTGTTTTATTTTTCAGAACACACCTCAAGTAAGAGGTGTTACTGAGAATTTAATCATTTTATGCCATGATAAATATTTATTTTTATACAAATGAGACATTTATTGATTTCATAATAAATCACTAGGATTACAATAAGTAAAAAAATGGATGCGGTATATTTAGTCGACATTCAGAATATCGATATCTCAAATGTCAATACTAAAAGACAATGTGAATGTTGACAGTCGTCATTTTGCGAATGCGATTTCCCTTCACTTTTAATGTAAACTTTATCCTAACTCCTGCCTAATCCTAAATTGCAACCTAACCCCAAAATTGAGTGTCGACATTCTGGCTGTAAACAACGTCAATGCCGGCATTCTGAATATCAAAATTCAGATCATGTCGACATTCTGACTGCATTCCTTTAAAACCATGGGTTAACAATGTATAAATTCTAATTTTTTAAATATTTGTCATTTCTGCACTTGGCAAAATATATTCATTATAGTAATACGTAAAATATATCACAGTGCAAATATGTTCACAAATATACAGTGGACTATAATTTTCTTCGAAATACTTCATAGTACTCCATACAATGGGCTTGCTCCATTCTAGACAGGAGTGTGCAATTGGGAATGAATGCACAGGAAAAGAAGGGGGGGAGGGGTGAAGAAATTATTCAAATAACTGGTCAAATATAGCATTACTGTAACCCCAATGCCGATAGATGTAAATGTATACAAAATTGTAAGAGAAATAAACCTATAAGATGATGTGGTAGGCTTGGCTTATCAGTCAAGAATTGCATAAGAAAAGCTAACCAGGAAGGAAAGGAAGGCCAAAAAGGACTCTTATTGGGGGAACATTTACAGGGAAACCGTAGCAAAATGGAATGATAGAAAACAAAAATTATGTTAATAACAAGAGATATGGTAAGAACTTACCTTTGTTATCTCTGTTTCTACGAAGTCCATAGGGTCCACAGGGTTGACCTTGGGGTTATAGCTGGATCAGGATCCATGGGCACCACACAGTTAAGCTTTAGCTCCCAGGATGCACTTGGGTCCTCCCCTATACCCCGCCCCCGAGCCACAGGCACCTCAGTTGGTAAGCAGCCTAGGCCGGAGGAGAATATGGAACAGAGAGAAGGAAGACTGGAACACACAAGAAACCATACTCACAGAAATGGGAGACGGAAAACCGGTGACCAGCCACACAGCCCATATGAAGCCAGGTGCATCAGGGCGGGCGCCCTGTGGACCCTATGGACTTCGTAGAAACAGAGATAACAAAGGTAAGTTCTTACCATATCTCTTGTTTTCTACTTCAGGGTCCATAGGGTTGACCTTGGGGATGTCCCAAAGCAGTTCAACTAAGGGCGGGGAAGCTCCTGTGCTGAAAGGAGCACCCGGCGCCCAAAGGATGCATCCTGAGAGGCGAAGGTGTCAAACGCATAGAACCTCAAAAACGTTTGAAGACCAAGTGGCCGCCTTACACAGCTGAACAGCAGAGGCGCCACGTCTAGCAGCCCAAGAGGGACCCACAGAACGAGTGGAATGAGCCTTAACAGAGGCTGGCACAGGTAAACCCTCCTGTGCATAAGCTTCACAAATAACGGAACGAAGCCAACGGGCTAACGTTTGTTTGTTGGCAGGCCAACCCCTCTTGTGAAAACCAAAGAGGCTAAACAAGGAATCAGACTTCCTGACCGAAGCCGTCCGGTCCACATAAATTCTAAGCGCCCGGACCACATCTAAGGAAGTCTCACCAGCTGAAAGATCAGGGGACTGAAAAGCTGGCACAACAAGTTCCTGATTAATGTGGAACTTCGAGACCACTTTGGGCAAAAACTCAGGACGAGTGTGGAGCACCGCTCTGTCCTGGTGAAAAATCAGGAAAGGAGGGCGACAGGAAAGCGCCCCCAATTCAGACACCCTCCTGGCCGAAGCAATTGCCAGGAGAAAAACAGTCTTAAATGTCAGCCACTTGAGCTCCACCGACTCAAGAGGCTCAAACGGAGGACCTTGCAGGACCCGTAGAACCACCGCCAAGTCCCAAGGAGCCACAGGAGGCACAAAGGGAGGCTGGATCCTGAGAACACCTTGGAAAAAGGTGTGAACATCCAGCAGTATTGCAATCCGCCGTTGAAACCACACGGACAAGGCGGACACCTGAACCTTCAGAGATGCAAGGCGTAAGCCGAGGTCCAATCCTGATTGAAGAAATTCCAAGATCCTAGAAACTCGGAACACCTGAGGATCATAATGTCTGGACTCACACCACTGAAAGTAAGTGTGCCACACCCTGTGATAAATCCGTGCTGAAGCAGGCTTGCGTGCCCTGAGCATGGTACCAATAACCGAACTGGAGAAGCCCCGAGACCTCAAGACGGCTGTCTCAAGAGCCACGCCGTCAAAGACAGCCGACCCAGATCCGGGTAAAGGCAGGGCCCCTGAGACAACAGGTCCCGACGCTGAGGAAGAAGGTACGGAGCGTCGATGGAGAGGCTCCTGAGATCGCAGTACCAAGGACGTCTGGGCCACGCCGGAGCTACCAGCACGAGCGTGCCGCCGTCCTGCTTGAATTTTCGCAGAACCCGAGGAAGTAGGGATATCGGAGGAAACAAATACGCTAGGTGAAACGTCCATTTCACCAACAGCGCGTCCACCAGACTTGCGCCTGCGTCTCTTGTCCTTGACCCGTAAACGGGCAACTTGTGATTGTGAAAGGAGGCCATCAAGTCCAGCTCCGGCAGTCCCCACCTGTCCACGAGTAGCTGAAACACCTCTGGGTGAAGCGACCATTCCCCGGGATGCACGTCGTGACGGCTGAGGAAGTCCGCTTCCCAATTGAGGACTCCGGGGATGAAGACCGCCGAGAACGCTGGAATGTGACCCTCCGCCCAAGTCAGGATGTGAGACACCTCCGACATCGCTGCCCAACTGCGAGTTCCTCCTTGGTGGTTGATATACGCCACCGTGGTGGCGTTGTCGGATGCACCTGTACCGCCCTTCGGTGAAGAGCGGGTCCGGACAACTGCAGGGCCCTGTATACTGCCCGCAGTTCCAGGATGTTGATGGGAAGAAAAGCTTCTTCCGCAGACCAACGACCCTGGAGAGACAATGAGCCGGTCACTGCCCCCAACCCCGGAGACTGGCATCCGTCGTGAGCAGGACCCAGTCCGGGATCCAAAAGGGGCGCCCCTCGACCAGATGAGCTGTCTGAAGCCACCAAGCCAAAGATTGCCGAACGTCCGGAGGCAACACCAGCACCTGAGAGCGGATCCGGTGAGGTAACCCGTTCCATTCCGATAGAATCAGCCCCTGCAGGGGCCGGGAATGGAACTGGGCAAATTCCACCATGTCGAATGTCCACACCATGGACCCCAGAAGTCTCATAGCCGAATGGACCGACAGGCGGCAACTGCTCAGGCAACTGCGTATCCGCAGCTGTAGGGAGGCGACCTTCTCCGGAGTCAGGAAGATCCTTTGCTGACGCGAATCCAGCAGGGCTCCCAAATGAACCATCCGCTGTGATGGAATCAGGGAGGACTTTTTCCAATTTATCAACCACCCGTGTGCTTGCAGGCAAGCGATCGTCAGGTGGAGATGTTGAAGCAGTACCTCCGGGGAGCTCGCCAGCAACAGGAGGTCGTCCAGATACGGCAGCAGCCGTACATTCTGGTTCCGAAGATGTGTGGCCATGACCGCCATAATCTTCGTGAACACCCTCGGCGCCGTGGAGAGACCAAAGGGTAGCGCCCGGAACTGATAGTCGTGTTGAAGGATAGCGAACCTCAGACACCGCTGGTGCGAAGGTGCTATCGGAACATGGAGGTAGGCGTCCTGGATATCCAGGGACACCATGTAATGCCCCGGTTCCATCGCCAGAATGATGGAACGTAACGTTTCCATCCTGAACTTGGGAACTCTGAGGAATTTGTTCAGAGACTTCAAGTTGAGGATAGGGCGATGAGAACCATTGGGTTTCCGCACCAGAAACAGAGAAGAATAGTACCCCGTCCCTCGTTGTAATTGAGGAACGGGAACAATGACCCCTGCTTTCAGCAAGGACTCTATAGCCTCCTGAATCAGTAACGCCTTGGTCTTGTCCTGAGAAGGACTCGTGCAGAAAAACTGGTGGGGTGGTCTGTGCCGAAAAGACAGGGCGTACCCCTGGGAGACCACTTCTCGAACCCAGGCATCCGTGGTGGTATTGTGCCAGCACTGGGCAAATCGAAGAAGTCGGCCTCCCACTCTGAGGTCCCCCAGAGGGAGGCCCGTCCCATCAGGCCGCAGGTTTATCTTCCTGCTTGGAAGAAGGGCACCGAGCACTCCAGGCTTGCTTCTTGGGTTTAGAGGCAGTCTTACTCGCCGACTGTCTCGGGAAGGACTGACCTTTTGCCTTACCCTGAACCGGAAAGGAACGATAAGCCGAACTCCGAACCTTAGCAGGCAGTGCCGCCGAAGGGAGGAAAGCCGACTTGGATTTAGCCAGGGTATCCACTATTTTGTCCAAGTCCGGACCAAATAGTAATTCCCCATTGAAAGGTAAGGCCTCCAGGCCTTTCTTTGAATCAGAGTCCGCTCTCCAGGACCGCAACCATAAGGATCGGCGGGCAGACAACGCTGCAGCCGATACCCGCGAAGTCAGCAAACTAGCATCTAAAGAGGCTTACCCAATATAAGAAGCAGCGTCCCTCATCTGACCCAACAACGCCCTCTGGACATCCGGAGCGTCGTCCGGGAAGGTATCTTCCAATGCATTGGCCCACCCCTCAATGGCCTTGGCCACCCAGGAGATGGCCATGGACGGTCGGGCCACCGCCCCGGAGAGGGAGTAAACAGACTTTAAGCAAGTCTCAACTTTCCTGTCCGTGGGATCCTTCAGCGAGGATATAGACGGTAATGGCAAAGTAGAGCTCCTTATTAAACGGGTGACATGTGAATCCACCGCCGGTGGAGTTTCCCATTTTTTACAATGTGCCTCAGGGAAGGGATAATTAGAAGCCAACCACTTCTGAGGAAGGAATCTCTTACTGGGCGCCTGCCAAGCTACCGCCATATGATCCGTCAACTGATCCGACAGGGGAAACACCGCATAAGCCACCTTAGTTTTTTTTAAACTAGGATACTTCGACTTAGGAGCCGGTGCCTCATCCTCTATAAGAAGAATGGCTCGCACCGCCCTAACCAGTGCTCGCACATTAATGGACGACTTGGTATCCATTTCTTGGACCGAGGCGTCCGAGTCAGTGTCATCAGGGACCTCCCCATCATCTGAGGAACCCTCTGAGTCCGATACCTGAGCCGCCCGCGCCATGAGTGGGCGTTTTGAAACCCTAGAAGGCATGTCAGTCTGCAACATTGACTGAAAAGCCGGAGGATGCGGCCGCCAAATTTTGCAGGGAGTTGGAGAACACATCCACACAGGGTGGAGGAGTCGCCATAGGGGCCTGAAAAGGTACCGCAGGCTGCTGCGGCACAGGGGAAGCCTGTATATACATAGGCAACCCCGAATAGGGACCCACAGACTGAGACCCAGGAGGACTCCGCAATAACTGCGGGACACCCGGGGAATGGGGGATGGTCGGCTGGGGTAACGCCGTAGTAGGGAGAGCAGTCGGGACCGACAGACGGTCCGCAATAGACACCAGCACTTGAGAAAACATCGCCCACGGTGGTTCCTGCGTCACAGAAGGTCTGGATGGGCCAGGAGCCACCTGGCACCGACTACACAGGCCATCCTGTGACAAATCCTCCCTATTCACTCCTGCAGAACAGCATCCGCAGGAGGCCAACGCCGGAGCCACTGAGCGCTCAACCTCCTCGTCTGACATGACAGTATATATTATATATCTGGCAACAGGGCAGAAGTAAACGCACTCACCGGTGTGTTGAACAACAGCCCACAATATGGCACTGTGTCGCACACAACTGTATGTGACGAACCTCACAAATACGTGATCTATATAAGTGAGGTCAGTAGAAACACCCTTCCCCCACACACCTGTAGGGCTCGTAGGAGAAGTAAAGGGACAGGTATAAGCTGACAGTAAGCGGAAAATAAGCACAGACAGGCAGCACTAGCAAAAGTCACATACCATGCAGAGAAGTTATACTCACTGCACCTCTCCACTACAATCAACCTCCCAGATTCAGTGTCTGGGAGGGCTATAGTGCTGTGTACGCTGTCCTTAAATCAGGGGAGAGGTACACAGGGGGACCGGTCCGCTTGCTCCCTGAGATCTGAGTTGCCACTGTGAGAAAATGGCCCCCAGAGACCTCAGAGGAGGAGTGGCCGTGAAACTGCAGCTCAGCGACGCCAGACTGCGTGCTGAAAGGCGCGCTGAGCTGAGGGGAGGAGCCGCTGAACAGGGAAGGCTTCCTCCCCTGGCTGGCCATGACCCCAGGGATGCTGGCTTCCCGCTTGCCTGTAATCCCTGGTGGTCTAGTGGTCCCACGGGTTATGGGGAGGGGGGGGGGGGCGCCGCCACTGCCAGCAGCCTCCGGTCTGTCTCCAGGACCGGAGGCTAAAGGACTGCATTTTAAGGCATTCCACGCGCCGCCGCTAGCCAGTGACGCGCGGCTTACCTGAATCCCCGGCGACTCCGGCAGCAGTCCTGGGAGGTAGACAGAGTCCGGCTAGTACGGACTCTGTCCTCCCGCCGCGATCCCCAGATCAGTACTGGCGTCGCGGCGCCAGTCGGGGATCAGAGCGGCAGCGTGGGCGTCTGTATAGACAGCCCTTCGCTGCCGTCTGTAGTAAAAAGAGATTAAAATAAATAAAATCTAATTTAAAATAAAAAGCTTCTGGGGGCTGCTCCTGCAGCCCCCCTGCGCGGTGACCGACTCCGGCCGGGCACCAACTTACACTGAGGTGCCTGTGGCTCGGGGGCGGGGTATAGGGGAGGACCCAAGTGCATCCTGGGAGCTAAAAGCTTAACTGTGTGGTGCCCATGGATCCTGATCCAGCTATAACCCCAAGGTCAACCCTGTGGACCCCCTATGGACCCTGAAGTAGAAAGTTAATATACAAAAAAACAACATTAAAAAAACAAAAAAACATCTAAAAAGGTAATTATTCAGCAAAAGGTTAAAAACATTTATACTCCAATTTTGCCGTGGGTTGTGTGCCAATATAAAAACTTGCTTTCAAACAAGTAGGTGACTATAATATGTTAAGTAGACCCAAATGGCAATGTATCTACATACAACAGGAAAATCCAATCTAATGATACACTTGCAACAAAGAAAACAAATTTGACTAGAATAATAATAAATGTAACAATAGGTCTTAAAAACTGAGACAATCTAAAGCAAAATGCGAAAATTGGCGAAAATATGCGGGGGGGAGGCTTGTTAGGACCTGTAGTCCTAATGTAAAAGACAATTACATTCAACCTATTCTTTACACCTATTGACCCCGCACCCACCAACCAGGTGTGCGGGGAACAATCCATGGCTTCAGCCCTGGAGTACACTGGGGAGGGGGGAACCCCTTTATTCCCACCTTCCCAGTAATCCCTGGCCTCGGCTGACTAGTTGGGGGGTGAAAGCTTTGGCCGGGAGACCCCGTCAAGTGTGTCCCATGGCTGTGAAATTACCCCCGTCCCCCCTGCTAGCAGAGCCCGCTGCTGGTTCTAAAACTACAGAGGACCCCTACGTAAAATGTTCCCGTATGTCTAGAACCAGGGCCGGATCCTCAAGCCCTCTGCTGGTTCATTAAATTCGGGGGACCCCCACGCACTTTTTGAACTAGTGCCCTGGGCTGGTTATGCTTTTGGGGGGGGGGGGGGCAGTCTTTTTTTAAAATTAACACTTTAATGGCATTTTTACACTCAGAAACATGCATGGATCACACTGATCTGTGTATGCTTCCGCTAAACATGCTGCTGACAGGCAGCTCTATAGTGTTCAGTCCAAATAGGACTGAACATTCACACTTGTAAACACAATTGCATATACCATCAGAAAACACGGTTCAGTCAAACAGGACAACTTAGACACGAGTGAGTTTGTTCCAAAGAAACTCACAAATTTACTATGTGATGTGATGTGAAAGAGTGTGTATATTATTAACAATCATTTGTAGACTAATTATTATATCTATATGAATATTACATTCTTATACTGCTATAGACATAATATGAATTACTTATTCCATAGTCCAGAAACTGGTTTATCAGGGCCATTGCCATATCAACAGATCTGTTCTTGGCCTTAGCCAGTTCACACATAACCTCAACACATATGGCTCTGGCATTTTGTTGCAACACAATAAGGTTTAGAACCACTCCCACTAGTTTCAACTGACCAAGAGTTTCAGTTGAAACAGAACGCACCTATCAGGTGGGAGCATGGGGGGGTGGGGATCACAAAGAGAGCCCGGAGCTCAAAGACACTAACACAAGAATAGAGGTCACACTGCTACAGTGAGACCGGCGCAAACATGCAACTTCAATCACCAGGTGGCTTGGAGATTTATCTTCTCAATCTATGCCAAGTATCAAACATATAATGGATTATAGACATAGCTTTGGTTAAATATGTGTAATTTGGCTTACATGGCATGGTTTAGTTTTTGTAGTTGTAAAGAGAGTGTGGGCAGTGAGCAACCTGCAGGAGGGTGCACGGCCTTTCTTAGTAGTGGAACTTTTGGCTGTTCATATGCCATAAGGTTACCATTCTGTGAAACAGCACTGTGATAGTAAACAAACAGTAAGATATGCTGTTTATTGTGAAGTTATGTAGTCAATTATATTGTAATAGGCTCATAAGTACTATACATTGTTTGATAGTTTATACCTTCTGAATTATATAATGGAATCTAATTGTCGTTCCATAAGGGTTGTGAATTACTAGCCACGTTAAGATAATATTGTGAAGTTTGTATAATGGGATATACTATCATAGTTATAATCCTAGGCTCGATTGTATAGTTTAAATAGGTTTGTTATAATTAATAACAGTGTGGAATGGAGTCTGAAGTTTGTTAAAATGGCTGCCAACATGTGGCATGAACAAAAGAATCCATGCGGTCTCCTATCCCCCTTACATTTCTCTGCATATCTGTATACATACACACCTTTAAGTGTTATTTTAGATGAATGTACCCCACCAATCATTTATAGATATAGTATATGCATATTGCAAGAATAATTCTTATACCCTCTAAACATGCATAACCAAAGCACAACATACAAACACACCTCCCACCATGCTTCCTAGCAACAAACTTGAATTCGCTTTCTCTCTCTGTTTCTCGCTCTCTCTCTGTTATCTTTGTATAGTTAATATTGTGTTTTGACTAATATTGTGAAGTTTAAATACCGTTTTATGATACTGTACTTTATGAATATCAATGCATCAATTTGTTTAATTATATAAATACACCATTACTTTACTACAGGGATGGGGAACCTCAAGTCTGTTTTTGAAGGATTCTAGAGTGGATTTCTCTAAAGCACGGAAGGGGAACCACAAGCCCGGGGGTTATAGAAGGCCGGCGGAATCATTTGGTTTGGCCCTCTGAGCTTTAGCCTCATCTGGCTAGCAGGGTGCCTATAACAGCACCCTACAGCCAGAATCTATGCAGCAGTGCCGCCTGGAGCATCCTTAGGACGCTCCAGAAGGTCACACCGCTGCCCTTACAGGATCCTCAGGATGCTCCAGGCATTGCTGTAATCACTGCCGATGGAGGGTCCGTCCCCGTGTGACATGAGACGGAGGGGGCCCACGAATAATGTTATATATATATCAAAATGGCCCTTGGAAGAAGAAAGGTTCCCCATCCCTGCTTTACTACATCTTGTGTATAATGTTCTTATTGAAATATTATCCTAATGATTCAAAAGGTATATAATTCTGGGTAATACTTTGCGAGTTCATATATTAATTTTATGTTATTAAAAGAATAAAAAATAGAATATTTGCTTCAGGCATATGAGATCAAAACAGGCAACAAAAGAAAAAGGTAAAAAGGGAAAAAAAAAAACAAAAAAAAAAACCTGTAACAGATGTCAAGCGTGTTTAATACTCAGAGGCATGATTCTTAGTAAATTTACCCCTAAGTGTACAATCATTGCATGTATTAGATTTCAAATCTCTACTCCCAAATACACATTACCAATGAAAATTACTTATTTTAATGAAGATGACGCTTTAGTTACATTTTTCTCCTGTGGAACTGAAGCAAAAATTAAGATGATATATTCATGCGAGTAACATAAAATAAACATACTTTTCCCTGTGGTCCAGACCTAAAGGGGGAAAAAGAAGAAACAACAAAAAATTTATTAATAAAATGCAAATAATGTACAAACTATGGGTTGTATTACAGTGGATGAACAAACAGTGGAGACAGTCAGTGTGTGGCTCAGCTAATACTTAATATAGGCCATTAATTCAACCACAACCACTAATGAATGAAAATAAAGCCAGGTTTTAAGATTATTATTCAGAGAGTGCCTCAGTAATGTGACACAAAATGATAGCTTACACCCTTGTAGATAATAGGTCTACTTTAAACTTTTAACCAGACATCAATACATTTTTAAATTAAATTAAATTTAAATAGCATGTGCCACTATGAAAGTATTTTTACAGATTCACCGGAATAGGAAAATATATGTGTGCGCATCTGTGTATATATATATATATATATATATATATATATATACACATACACAAACATTTTTAAAACATTAGGCACAAAATTGCCAACTGTTCCTAATTTTCAGACAGGGCTGTTTAATCGGTAATCCAAAACCTTCAACTCCCGACTCCTCTATTTTACTAATAGAAGAGTCATAGTTGCAGGTTTGGCTACCGACTCCACAAAGGCCCAGAGACAGGAGGTTACGCGAGGGACACTTGGACCAGACTGCGAGATTCCAAGGGGCCCGGGCCCTCAGGAGTCCAGTTCCTGTGTGCCCCCTTTCCTGTGGCGCTGCAGTATTCAGGGCATAGTCAGGAGGAGGGAACTTTGTGGCCTGCGCAGTAAAGTTTTTTTTTTTTTTATTTGCTGGTGCAGCGCATGAGACATCTTGATTTTGCGTCGCTGGATTGAAAAGGAGCTGCTCGTAAATAGAAGCGGTAGGCAACAGGAGGTAAGTGTGGACTGGAGAGACATGGTAGTGGCTGGAGATTAACTGACACGGGGGATGGAGCTGAGAGCACAGAGCTAGGGAGACACAGGGGTATGTTCTGTAGGAACACAGGATGATAGGAGGGGGGGAATGGTACTTAAAGACACAGAGGGGGAGGGAGATGAGGCTGGAGCGACACAGGCGAGGATGAGGCTGGAGCGACACAGGCGAGGATGAGGCTGGAGCGACACAGGCGAGGAAGAGGCTGGAGCGACACAGGCGAGGAAGAGGCTGGAGCGACACAGGCGAGGAAGAGGCTGGAGCGACACAGGCTGGTGCGACATGGGTGAGGACGAGGATTGAAGTGTGGGGAAAGGCTGATAGACACAGGGGGGATGAGAGACACAGGGGGGGGGGGACAGACACGGAGGTGATTTTTATCCTGTTGACCTGCCTGTGTGTATAATTTTACTTGAAGATACTGCACTGGAGATTGCTATGTTTGTTTATTATTAGCTATATGAGAGCCACACAAACAAGAGAGAGATCCAGGATATGTACCACCCTAAATGCTATTTCTGGGCTACATGTAACAGAGAAAGAAAAAAAGAAAAGAAGAGATATGCCAATTCTAAATATCAATATCAGCCTTAAAATTGGAGATACTCTACCCCCATCTTTCATATATCCTACCCCTAACAATTGTCTATGGCAGTGGTTCCCAAACTGGGTGCCGAGTCATCCTGGGGTACCTCAGGGACCCTGCAGGGGTGCCTCGGATTGGTCGGTGCCTATCACACTGATTTTTCATCAGTGTGATTGGAAGCCATTAGCACTGATTTTGTGGACAAAAAGAAGTGCGGTCCTGTCAACCACCACATAACTGAACCCAAGGGTGACAGATGAGCACAATTTACTTCATTTAATATTTGCTGAATTTCTCAATATAAAACCTTTGGCCCAGAGGTGCCATGGAAAAAATTTTAATACTTCTGCGCGCCGGGTTTCAAAAAAAGTTTGGGAATTACTGGTCTATGGACAATAACTTCTCTTCTCTTTGTTCACATATATCATTATTTGGAGACTTGAAGTTTCGTATTGTGGAAACCAGAACCATTTACCTCTGCTTTTTCCAAAAGAAGGATGTTGTTCTGAGATGAGGACCACTGACTCCCCTGTGATCCCATTCCTCCTACTTGAGGTCTTATTATTGATTCTGGAACTATTAAGCATTGACTTTACATTGAGATTTAGGGGTACATTCACTAAAGGTCGAGTTTGGTATTTTGGTTGGTAATCAGTCGGCCCTCTGAGCCTAAACTGCTACTGGAAAATAGAGGATAAAAAGACGTAGATTCCCCCGTTTTACAACAAGAACCAGGCTGACGCTTTAGCAGCTTATGACAATTACCCTAACAGAAAGCTTGTTTCCTCAGAACAAGGGATACATTTGCAAGATGACACTTCTTGGTGTGTTTAACCCTGAAATATTAAAAGGCAAATCACATTAAAACCAAAACATGGTGAACTATATCATGTTTTGCCATTTAAAATTTGGAGAGAAACACGCCAAGGAACAGTGACTTGCAAGAGCTACACCTAAATCTCTCTTTTAGCAATGGATCACATCAAATGGGAACACCTTTTTTTATTTTAATGCAACAAAATACGTTTTATATGGTTATTAACACTGATAGAGGGATAATTTTTGCATACTGGAATAAATCGATTTCTCATTCATACTGTAATATCTAATTGTTCTTTATAGTTTCTTGGAAAATAGATTTAAAAAAGTGATTTACTGTTATAGTTGACATATAATATGAGACATGGTAAGAACTTACCATTGTTATCTCTATTACTACGAAGTCCATAGGGTTCCACAGGATACCTTGGGGTATAGGTGATGACGTTAGGCATCGGGCACCACAGAGTTAAGTTTTCAGCCTCCCAGAATGCACTGGGGTCCCCCCCTATACCCCGCCCCCGAGCCAAGGCAAATCAGTTACGTAACAAGCCCCAAGCCGGAGGAGGAGAGGAGAGAGAAGAAAGATCTGGAACACACAAGAATCACATTCTCACCAGAAGGAGACGGAAAAACCGGTGACCAGATGAAAGCCCATCTGCAGTACAGGTGCGACAGTCCTGTGGAACCCTATGGACTTCGTAGAAATAGAGATAACAAGGGTAAGTTCTTACCATATCTCATATTTTGTACATCAGGGTCCATAGGGTATCCACAGGATACCTTGGGGATGTCCCAAAGCAGTATCCTTTAAGGGTGGGGACGCTACTGTGCTGAAAGGAGAATCCGCCGCCTGAAGGAAGCATCCTGAGAGGCAAAGGTGTCAAATGCATAGTACCTCACAAAAGTATGTACCGAAGACCACGTAGCAGCCTTACACAGCTGAGGAACCAAGTCGAGCTGCCCACAAAGGACCCACAGACCTAGTGGTATGCGCCCTAACAGAGGATGGAACAGGAAGGCCTTCATGACTGCAAGCCTCAGAAATCGCCATGCGAATCCATCCTGCCGAAGTCTGCTTAGTGGCAGGCCAACCCTTCTTATAAAAGCCATAAAGGACAAACAAAGAGTCCGACTTCCAAAAAGAATTGGTGCGGTCAACATAAATTCTTAGAGCCCGCACCACATCCAAGGTGGCCTCACCAACCGAGAGGTCTGGTGAATTAAAGGCCGGTACTTTAATATCCTCGTTGATGTGGAAACTAGATACCACCTTCGGGAGGAAACTAGGGCAAGTGCGAAGCACCGCCCTGTCCCTATGAAAAATGAGAAAGGGAGGCCAACATGAGAAAGCCCCCCAATTCTGAGACCCGCCTGGCCGAAGCAATGGCCAGTAGAAATACAGTCTTAGCTGTAAGCCATTTCAAATAAACTGAGCCCAGTGGTTCAAATGGCGGTCCTTGGAGAGCCCACAGGACCACAGCCAGATCCCAAGGAGCCACTGGTGGAACAAAGGGAGGCTGAATACGAAGTACACCCTGCATAAAGGTGTGGACATCAGGAAGAGTAGCAATCCTACGCTGAAACCACACCGAAAGGGCAGAAACCTACACCTTCAGAGAAGCAAGGCGAAGACCGTGATTTAAGCCCGCGTGTAGGAAAGTCAACACTCTGGATATCCGGAACACCTGAGGATCATAGCCTCTAGGGCGACACCACTCAAAGAAAGTATGCCATACTCGATGGTAAATTGTTGCTGACGTAGGCTTCCGAGCTCTTAGCATGGTGCCAACTACAGAGCTGGAAAAACCCCTGGACCGTAAGAGGGCTGTCTCAACAGCCAAGCCGTCAAAGACAGACGACTCCGGTCCGGGTAAAGACAAGGACCCTGTGACAACAGATCCGGACGTAGAGGAAACCTCATCGGAGCATCTACGGAGAGACCCTGAAGGTCTGAGAACAAATGTGCAGCCACAGCTGCATGAAGAAAAACTTCAGGGGCCATAACAGCCTCCCTATGTTCAGGTGCTCTGACTCCGAACTGGGCACCAACGAAAACTGATTTGCCTTGGCTCGAGGGCGGAGTATAGGAGGGGGACCCCAGTGCATCCTGGGAGGCTGAGAAACTTAACTCTGTGGTGCCCATGACTGACGTCATCACCTATACCCCCAAGGTATCCTGTGGATACCCTATAGACCCTGATGTAGAAACACCAGTTATCTATTGCTGCTAAAGGACAGAAAATACATGAATCACATTTTTCATTCACTAGTGATACTAATACACTCACTGTAAAAATCCCAGTGACGCCAATTACTTAAGCATCACATAAGTGTAGATAAAGTCATGGGCAGTAGTAGGGAAAAGGAGGTTAGGAGTCAGGGTCGCACTGCACGTCTAGGCAGTGTAAAAAGCTTTATTTGATTTGGTACCGGTGTCACCAGACCACACCTGCAACACCTATGTAAGAGTGAGAACATCGGGAAAATGCTTGGTTGTATTTTAAAGTACCATGACGACTGATTGTTGCTAATGTATGTACAAGCCATGTTTATCTCAAGCCAACTTATATTGGCAGGCTCGTCCTGCATTATTTCAAACACATACACAAAAAAATCCAAAACAAAATAACGGCTTAAGACACTTACCTTGAATAGTCATATTTCGATTCTACCCAAGATTCTATATGAAAAGATCAAAGGAAAAAAATATTGTGGATGTGTTGACTGTACAATCTTAAAGCTATACTATCAACTAGTAAAGACAATGATACCATCATTCTCCCAACCTCCCACAGTCAGTACCTCAAGCAAAAAAAAATTAAATGAGAAAGGAATTTAGCCACTCACTTTAAAATAGCAACATAAAGAATGTGTGGAAGGATGGGCGCAGGAAGATCATTCCCAAGCCATGACTTCAGTTAAATGTAAGACATTTCACTAGGTTCCATTGTGTAACTTTAACCACTTAACTGGCTAATATTTTTTCCAAAAAACGCTCACAGATTGTCTTTTTTTTATTTACTGAATTAGGTCAAGAACATCTTTTTATAACAATTTTATAAAACAAAAATATAAAAAAAAATTTAAACACTGTACACCATACAAATAGCAATTTTTTGGATATACTGTAGTGATGGCCATTGACAGCTGTATCATTGATGGCCAATTGGTTCAACCATCGATAGAAACTATCAATTGTTTGAGACCACAGCTGCCGATGTTTCCTTAACATCGGGTGGGGGACTGCAATCAATGGTGCAGCAAAGGTGCCTGTCATCGATGGCAAAACCACTTGTTATAGACAATCGATGGTTTGCAAACCATCGATGGTCGGTAGCCATCCATAGTATACTGTATAGTGTACCATCCCTAATTGGAGGCCCCGTATAGAGTCTTGATCGATACAGGGCCGCCATAAAAAAACAACTATAAAGTCAAAGGGAAAAAAAAAAGTAAAAAAATTGTAAAAGAAAAACTCGCCTAACTCGGAATCCAAAACGTGCGCATCCTGCTGTCGGATCCTCACGGGTTTTGGATTCTATAAAAGGTCCCTTTGATCGGCGCCATTTTCACTTCGGCTGTGGTGTACAGAACAGACGTGCTCTATGCTGCTCTGTCTGCACCCTTGAGAAGTTGAGAACATGTGCACAGTGTTGTCGAGCTGGGGCTGCTGTCACAGTTGTCCTGTCAATCAAGGAGCTGGGGCTGCAGTGTTGTCCATAAAGGGGCTGCAGTGTATAAAGTGGTGCTGCTGTGTATTCCATAAAGGGGTGCTGCTGTGTTGTCCATAAAGGGGCTGGGGCTGCAGTACATAAAGGGGTGTGGCTGTGTTGTCCTGTCCACTAAGGGGCTGGAAATGCAGTGCATAAAGGGGAGCGCTGCTGTGTTGTCCATAAAGAGGCTGGGGCTGCAGTACATAAAAGTGTGCTGCTGTGTTGTCCTGTCCATCAAGGGACTAGGGCTGCAGTACATAAAGGGGTGCGGTGTTGTCCAGAGGTGCTCTTCCCCAGTGTAATTTTTTTTTTTTTTAAAGTTAAATAAAATTATCATTCCACAAAAAAGAAAAAATATTTTTTCAGTTTTATTTTGTGTGTGCTAGCTACGCTATTATTCGGTGACACTGCCGGACAGACCGCAGTTGATCATCCACTTACTGTGACACTATAAGTCGTAGCGCAGTGTGTTATTGTTATATATAAAAACAATTGTGACACTAAGTGGTAGCGCAGTGTATTCATAAATAATATTGTGACACAAAGTGGAAACAGTGTGATATTCAACACGTATTGTGACATTAATACCGCAGTGTAATATTTAAAATTGGTACAAATTGACGTGTGTGCTGTATCCCAATTCGTTCATGTTTGTTGATATGGAGAACGACCAGTTGAGCGGAGAGCAGGAACCACGTACTAGTGTGGGAGCTGCTGCCAGTGCCACCAGAAATGACAATACTAGTCCTTCTATGTCATCTACTAAAGCTGATGCCCAAGGGCATACAGTGCTTAAGTCAGGGCATCTAAAATCAAAGAAGCAATCTTTTACATTGGTAAAGAAGAAAACATCAAAAGGGAAAGTTAGCTGCAGAATCGCTTCGTTTCAGCTCCTCCTTCAGTTTATCAAGTTGCTTTTCCAACAGTCTAATTAGGGGAATTACCTGACTCAAGCTGGCAGTATCTGAGCTCACTTCACAGGTGACTACTCGAAGGGTTTTAGCACTTTGCACAACACGGAAAGTACTTTCCACTGAGCTTGAGTAAGGTGCATTCCCCCTCGTCTTCCTATGTCATAGTTTGTGGTGTAGCCTTGGATGGCTTTTTGCTGTTCCTCCATCCGCTGAAGCATGGAGTTCCACCTTGCTTCAGCTGGTGGCAGGGAAAATTCAACATTTACTGCAATCATCTAAATGCGCCTGCTGAATGGTGAAAATGTCGAGAAATTTTTCGGCCCACAGAAAGCATCTCCTGCACAGCCATGTCATTTTTAAGTGGACAGTGGGTACAACGGCATTTTGGAGTATACTAATTAAGTTTATTTAACGTCCCTGTACAGGCTGGGAATTGCTTTTCTAGTGAAGTGGAATCTAGATGGGATTTGGTAACGGGGACACAGGACCTCAATTAACGGTTTAAAACACACTGCATTATTGGCAGATATTGGACGCACATCTAATACCAGCATATATGCTATGGCGTCAGTGATCCGCTGTGCAACTGGGTAACTGCTGTCATACTTGCTGCCCCTTGCAAAGGTCAACTGTTTTAATTTTTTTTTTTTTTTTTTTAACTACTACTAGTAGTCTTCCTGGTCCCCTTCTGGGATGAAGATCCACTCCCAGCAGCAAGCGTAACATTTAAGGATTCTTCTGGGGCAAGGACTGATGTGAAGGATTTCAATATTTTTTGTAAATGCCTCCCCCCTCCTCCCTCATAAATTTGCTTTGGAATCAAAAAATGAAAGTTATGGTAAAACTTACCTTTGTTAACTCTCTTTCTTCAAAGTCCATTGGGTCCACAGGGAGACATTGGGGTGTAGGTGGGACCTGGAATACCGGACACCAACAGCAAAACTTTTCAATCCCAGGATGCTCCGGTCCTTCCCCCTATACCCCGCCCACAGCCTGAGGGCACTTCAGTTCTGTTAACAAGCCCAAGGCAGGAGCAGGATAGGAGAAAGAAGACTGATACACTGAAGAATCATACTCTCACACAGAGAAGGAAACAAATGACCAAGAGAAGAAACCCAAAGAAGCCAGGTTCGTGAAGGCGGGTGAACTGTGGACCCTATGGACTTCGAAGAAAGAGTTAGCAAAGATAAGTTTTACCATAACTCTCATTTTCTTCTTCAGGGTCCATTAGGCTCCAGAAGGAGACATTGGGGATATCCAAAAGCAGTTGTTCAAGGGCGGGAATGCTCCTGAGCTGATCAGAGAACCCTACGCCCGAAGGAAGCATCCTGAGAGGCAAATGTATCAAAGGCATAAAACCTAATAAAAAGGTATGGACAGAGGACCAGGTGGCCGCCTTGCATAGCTGTTCAGCTGAGGCGCCACGCCGGGCTGCCCACGAGGGACCCACAGAGCGAGTAGAATGAGCAGAGACTGCAGTCAGCACAGGAAGGCCCATCTGCGTGTAAGCCTGTGAGATAGTCATGCGAATCCATCTGGCTAGAGTCTGTTAGCTGGCCATCCCTTCTTGTGGAATCCGTACAGGAAATTTTCAGGAGTGAAAAAAGAAGTAAAATTAAATTAGTTCATTAAAAAAAAAAAAAAAAAAAAAACAGAAGAAAATCAACATATAACATGTAATAACCACCAAAATATTTAAAAGAAACAATATGTTTCTAGACTTGGACAAAAGATATATTTGACATAACAAATAGTGTTTCCTTGCAAAAGCCAATACCAGCGAAACACACGTCAGTGGCTGGTCCCGCTGTGTGTTATGATTTATATCTATCATTTATACTAAGATATATTATGTGTTTGCGATGTGACAAGATCCTATAGCGAACTAACATACATATACACGTAGGTCTGAAGCAAACATGGTGAATGTGTATCTGCTCGAAATATCCGAAAAATCGCACTATGAGATCAATATAACAGCACTGATCCTCCATTGCTCCCATGTGATTTACCTACGGTAGACGAATCCTAATCTGTCCTGTGAGAGAGGACAGTTGGTACAAGCACACTAATAAATATGCAATACAGAGAATAGTGGTGTGGTCGGTGGTTAATAGAGCTGCATCATACCAGGAGGAATATAGGGTTGTTCATTAAGAAACAAGCCAGTACTCACATGGGGTTGGTAAATAATGCGCAAATATAAAACGGTCTTATGAAAGAAGAGTCTGTTTCAATACATCACACCTATACTACGGAGAATGGTTTTGTTTAACATATATTAGCTGCGGTATTACTAAATCTATGAACACTAGGCTGTACTGCCGCAAGTTTTTATATTTTGTCTAAGTGACCTTATGTTCTGATTTAATAAATATGATGCTATCCTGTGAGAGATGGAAGCATATCATATGATATGATGACTGGAATTTGTTAAGAGCACAAAATAAACTAAGCGTTTAGTCTGCCACACACAGTCTGTTTATAGAATTCTGCTCAGAAACATGTTACTAAATACATGGATACAATTGAGACACTATAATAAGAATCTAATATGTCAATTTACAGCACACAAATCTGTGAGAAACACAGTCACAAGGCCTATTAATTTACAGGACTTTAAATCCATTACAAATATCAGATTATTATTATAAAAGGATTATAAACCGAGAAAGACTCTGTATATCCAACTATTCATCTGATTAAATACAGGGAATAAAGGATTACTTATTGTAAATTACCAAATTAATTATATACAATCAGGAGAGATATATTAGAACGTTTTGGTTTCAAACCACAATGATAAAAAAATTTCCTTTGTTTGAAGAAATGGATCTGTGTGGAGTATTATTTCGTTGCCAAAGTCACGTCTGAGACCTCAATAAACATTGTCCATGTGCCTTTAAACTAATTAGAGGTATAATATTCCCTAGACTAATTTTTCAGGTATAATCCTGAAGTATACAGTATATCTATAGAATTACCCTCACATACTAACCCACACAGTGATTTTTGAACAAAAAAGATATAAATATACCTAAAAGGAAAACGTAATTTTATAGGAATACTTAACCTTCGGTCATTTCTCAAAGGGAATAATAATTATTGATTCGATTTATACTCTATAGTGGATGGTGACCCTGAATATTGCGTAACATCCTTTTCCCTATTTCAAAGAATAATTAGCCATAAGAATATATGGTGGAATACACAAGAATATACTAAACAAGCATACTTATTGACTGTATTCATAAATACATAGCGGGACCTTTTGCCTTTTGTTTTAAACACTCTTTATTTGTTATGTCACACAATACATGTTTTGTCCAAGTCTAGAAACAGAGTTTCTTTCAAATATTTTGCTGTTTATTACATGTTATGTTGTTTTTTTTTTATGAACTAAGGCAGTGATTCCCAACCTCGGTCCTCAAGGCACACCAACAGTCCTGGTTTTAGTGATATCCATACTTACGCAAAGATGGTTAAATCAAAACAACTTAGGTACTAATTAAGACACATGTGCTCAAGTATGGCTATACTTAAAACCTGGACTGTTAGTGTGCCTTGAGGACCGTGGTTGGGAAACCCTGAACTAAGGAATAAACGTTATATTTGAATTTATTTTTGTACGCCTTAGAAAAAGGACTTTTTTTGCTCCTGAAAATTTAGTGTATCTATAGTTGTCAGTAGGCTGCACCCCCAAAGTAATTAATATATTACATTAGTATTGGAATATAACAATATATTGAATGATATGGGGTTCTTCAGTGATTGAATTATAAAAACTACATAACTGGTGCAGTAATCACATTCTATTTTTCCTTTGTGGAATCCATATAGGACAAAGGAGGAGTCAGATTTCCTGATGGAATAGTACGGTCCACATCGATAGAGCACAGACCACATCCAAAGATGCCTCATCTGCAGAGAGATCCGGTGAATTAAAGGCCTGAACCACTATTTCTGCATTCAGGTGGAAGCGAGAAACCACCTTGGGAAGGAAGCCTGGGCGTGTTTGAAGAACAGCCCTATCCTGATGAAATATCAAAAAGGGGGAGCGGCATGAAAGCGCCCCTAAATCCGAAACCCTACGGGCAGATGCTACAGCCAGAAAAAAGTCTTCGCAGTGAGACATTTGATATCAACAGATTCCAGAGATTCAAATAGAGGTTCCCGAAGTGCTTTGAGCAACACTGACTAATCCCATGGAGCCACAGGAGGGACAAAAAGAGGTTGTAGTCGTAGAACACCTTGCATGAAGGTGTGGACACATAGTATAGAAGCAATCTTGCGCTGAAACCAGACAAGTAGAAACTTGCATTTTGAGAGATGCTAGAAGTCAAGAAATCGAGACACTTTAAAGACCTTAGGGTCATATTTTCGTGGAGCACACCATTGGAAATATGAATGCCAAATTCTGTGGTAAATCCTGGCTGAGAAGGAAGCCTGGGCATGGTCTGCACCACAGAACTGGAGAAAGCCTTAGCCGTTAGGAGGGATGTCTCAAGAGCCAAGCTGTTAAAGGCAGACAGGCTAGGTCCGGATGTAGTCATGGACCCTGAGACAACAGGTCTACTCATAGAGGAAGTTGAAGAGGAATGTCTATAGAGTGTCTTAGAAGATCTGAGTACCAATGACGCCTGGGCCAAGCCGAAGCTATTAACAGGACTGTGCGTCCCTCCTGTCTGAATTTCCGAAGCACTCGAGGAAGCAGTTATATTGGAGGGAAGAGATGTCAACTGGAAGGTCCATGACACAGACAAGGCATCTATGAAGGCCACGTCGAGGTCCTTTGTTCTTGCTCCATAAACTGGAAGTTTGTTGTTGTGTCTTGAGGCCATGAGATCCACTTCTGGAAGACCCCATTTGTCCACCAGAAGCTGAAAGACTTCTGGATGTAGAGACCATTCTCCTGCATGCATGTCGTGACGGCTGAGGAAACCCACTTCCCAATTGAGAATCCCTGGAATGAACACTGAAATCTTACGGCTGTGAGATTGCGTTCGTCCCATGTGAGAATGATGGATACATATGTCATTGGTGCCCCCTTGTTGATTGAGGTAGGCCACAACCGTGGCGCTGTCGGACTGTACTTGTACTGGCCTGTTTTTCATAATATTCTGAGTCAGAGTGAGAGCTTTGTAGATGGCTCGAAGTTCCAGGTTGTTGATGGCAACCTTGCCTCGACTCGCGACCATCGGTCCTGAAAGGAGTGTTGGCCAGTTACTGCGCCCCACTCTTGGAGGCTTGCATCTGTGGTGAGTAGAGTCCAGTCCAGGAGCCAAAAGAGACTACCCTGGTTCAAATGGGGAGTCTGTAGCCACCAGGCTAGGAACAGGCGAACCTCTGGAGGGAGGCTCATCATCTGGGATTTGAGCAGATGGGGTAGCCCGTTCCACCTGGAGAGGATCAGGTGTTGTAGGGGCCTGGAGTGAAACTGGGCGAACTCCACCATGTTGAAGGTGGACACCATTGATACCAAGGCCTGCATTGCAGTGTGAATCAACACTCTGCGATTGTGAAGCAGTGTGCGTAGTTTGTACTGTAGTTCTGAAATCTTGTCTGCCCATCAGGAAGATTCTCTAAACTTGAGAGTCCAGGAGGGCTCCCAAATGTACAATCCTATGAGAGGGTGTCAAGGAAGACTTTTTCCAGTTGATCAGCTAACAGTGCATTTGCAAAAATATGAGATATGGTAATTACTTACCCTTGTTATCTCTATTTCTACGAAGTCCATAGGGTTCCACAGGATCCCTTGGGGTATAGGTGATGACGTCAGGCATCGGGCACCACAGAGTTAAGTTTTCAGCCTCCCAGGATGCACTGGGGTCCCCCTACTACACCCCGCCCCCGAGCCAAGGCAAATCAGTTATGTAACAAGTCCCAGGCCGGAGAGGGGGAGAGAGGGGGAGAGAGGGGGGGAGAGAGAGAGAGAGAGAGACAGAGAGAGAGAGAGAGAGAGAGAGAGAAGATCTGGAACACACAAGAATCACATTTTCACCAGAAGGAGACGAAAAAAACGGTGACCAGATGAAAGCCCATCTGCAGTACAGGTGCGACAGGGCGGTAGTCCTGTGGAACCCTATGGACTTTGTAGAAATAGAGATAAGGGTAAGTTCTTACAATATCTCATATTTTGTACATCAGAGTCCATAGGGTATCCACAGGATACCTTGGGGATGTCCCAAAGCAGTATCCTTTAAGGGTGGGGACGTTCCTGTGCTGAAAGGAGAATCCGCCGCCCGAAGGAAGCATCCTGAGAGGCAAAGATGTCAAATGCAAAATACCTCACAAAAGTATGGACAGAGGACCACGTGCCTGCCTTGCAAAGCTAAACCGCTGAGGCACCATGTCGAGCTGCCCACGAAGGACCCACAAACCTAGTGGAATGAGCCCTAATAGAGGTTGTAACAGGAAGGCCTTCATGAATATAAGCCTCAGAAATTGCCATGCAAATCCATCCTGCCAAAAAGTTTGCTTAGTGGCAGGCCAACCCTTCTTTCGGAAGCCATAGAGGACAAACAAGGAGTCCGATTTCCTAAAAGAATTGGTGCGGTCAACATAAATCTTTAGAGCCCGCACCACATCCAAGGTGGCCTCACCAACCGAAGGTCTGGTGAATTAAAGGCCGGCACAATGATTTCCACGTTGATGTGGAAACTAGATGCCACTTTCGGGAGGAAACTAGGACAAGTGCGAAGCACCCCCCTGTCCCTATGAAAGATAAGAAAGGGAGACCGACATGAGAGAGCCCCCAATTCTGAGACCAGTCTGGCCGAAACAAGGGCCAGAAGGAATACAGTCTTAGCTGTAAGCCATTTTAAATCCACTGAGCACAGATGTTCAAATGGCGGTCCTTGGAGAACCCTCAGGACCACAGCCAGATCCCAAGGAGCCACTGGTGGAACAAAGGGAGGCTGAATACGAAGTACACCCTGCATAAAGGTGTGGACATCAGGAAGAGTAGCAATCCTACGCTGAAACCACACCGAAAGGGCAGAAACCTACACCTTCAGGGAAGCAAGGCGAAGACCGTGATTTAAGCCCGCGTGTAGGAAAGTCAACACTCTGGATATCCGGAACACCTGAGGATCATAGCCTCTAGGGCGACACCACTCAAAGAAAGTATGCCATACTCGATGGTAAATTCTTGCAGATGTAGGCTTTTGAGCTCTTAGCATGGTGCCAACTGCAGAGCTGGAAAAACCCCTGGTCCTTAAGAGGGCTGTCTCAGATATGCCATCAGGTCCGGGTAAAGACCAGGACCCTGTGACAACATGTCCGGACGTAGAGGCAAACGCATTAGAGTGTCTATGGAGAGACTCCGAAGGTCTGAGAACCAGTGACGTCTGGGCCACTCTGGAGCTATCAACAGGAGTGTCCCGCCTTCATGCTTGAATTTTCGGATTACCCGAGGAAGAATGGAGAACGGAGGGAAGAGATACGCACACTGGAAGGTCCACCGGACTGACAGAGCGTCTACCAGAAGTGCCTTCTTGTCTCTTGTTCTTGACCCGTACACAGACAGTTTGTTGTTGTGTCGGGAGGCCATGAGGTCTATCTCTGGAAGGCCCCACTTGTCCACCAGGAGTTGAAACACCTCCTGGTGAAGAGACCATTCTCCCGGAAGTACGTCCTGCCGGCTGAGAAAGTCCGCTTCCCAGTTGAGGAATCTCGGGATGAACACTGCTGAGATGGCAGGGAGATTAACCTCCGCCCACCTCCTCCTGTGGGACACCTCCTCCAGCGCTGCCCGACTTCGTGTTCCCCCTTGGCAGTTTATGTAAGCCACCGTGGTGGCGTTGTCCGTTTGGACCTGCACAGGTTTTTCTTGTAGAATCTGTTTTGCTTGTCAGAGAGCATTGAATAACTTGCAAAGTTCCAAGATGTTTTTTGGAAGCGCAGCTTCTGCAGGGGTTCACCTGCCCTGGAACAAATGTGGACCAGTGACTGCTCCCCAGCCTCTGAGACTGGCGTCCGTCGTCACAAGGACGCAGTTTGCCACCCAAAAGGGAAGTCCCCTGTTTAGGAGAGTCGTTTGCAACCACCAGGCCAGAGACAGACGAACCTCCAGAGAAAACACCATGGTCTGAGTCTTTATCCGCTGAGGCAACCCATTCCATCTGGAGAGGATCAACTGCTGCAGAGGTCTGGTGTGAAACTGGGCATATTCCACCATGTAGAAGAATGACACCATGGTGCCCAGTAACCTCATCGCCGAGTGAATAGACACTCAGCGGCTCTGAAGGCAACTGCATACCTTTGTCTGTAATGCAGAGATCTTTTCCTCCGTCACAAAAAGATCTTCTGTAGTTGAGAGTCCAACAAGGCCCCGAGATGGAGAATCCTCTGTGAGGGAACCAGGGTGGATTTCTTCCAGTTTATTAACCAGCCGTGATTCTGCAATACTGAGAGTGTCAGTTGCAGATGAAGCTGGACGACCTCTGGAGACCCTGCTAACAACAGAAGGTCGTCCAGATAAGGCAACAAGCGGACTCCCTGCATCCACAGGTGGGCTGCCATGACCGCCGTGACTTTGGTAAAGACACGAGGCGCTGTTGACAGACCAAAGGGCAGTTCCTGGAATTGGAAATGTTTGTCGAGCACTGCAAACCTGAGGAATTGCTGATGTGCTAAGACAATGGGGACATGCAGGTAAGCGTCCTGGATGTCCAACGACACCATGAAATCCCCAGGCTCCATCACCAGTATAATGGAACGCAGGGTCTCCATCCTGAACCGAGGCACCCTCAAGGACTTGTTGAGGGATTTGAGGTTGAGGATTGGACGGTAAGACCCATTGGGATTCTGCACCAAAAAGAGATTGGAATAGAAACCCATGCCCCTCTGGGAGAATGGAACAGGCACTATAACGCCAGCCTGGAGCATAGAGTGCAATACTTTCTGTAGTTCCAGGGCTTTTTTCTGATGTGACGGAAGGCCTGTGGTGAAAAACCTGCTGGGGGGCCTGCGCCAGAAGGAGAGGGCATACCCCCGAGAGACCACCTCGTGTACCCAAGTGTCCGTGGTAGTCAGACATCAACACTGGGCGAACCGAAGTAGGCGGCCTCCCACTCTGGGAGGCCCGGTCAGTCAGGCCGAAGGCTTATCATCCGACTTGGGGGCAGGGGGTCTTGTACTCCAAGCTTGTTTCTTGGGCTTGGTAGCCTTTTTGGGCCCGGCCGGTCTTGGAAAAAGACTGCACTTTGGACCTACCCTGGGCCCTGTAGGGCCAAAAGTACGAAGTACCAGACCCTGACGGGACTGTAGCCGATGGGAGACACGCAGACTTGGCTGCTGCCAGCGTGGCCACTATCTTGTCTAGATCAGGGCCAAATAGGACCTGTCCATTAAATGGCAAGCATTCGAAGCCCTTCTTGGAATCTGCGTCAGCTTTCCAAGAGCGCAACCATAATGTGCGACGAGCGGCTACAGCTGCAGAGGAGATTTTGGAGGTGAGGAGACTGATATCTAACGCTGCCTTATTAATGTAAGTGGTTGAGTCTCTGAGATTGCCAACACTGCCTGCTCCACAGAAAAGTCAGAGTCCAGAGACACCTCCAAACTAAAAGCCCAGCGCTCCATGGATCTGGCCACCCAACACACAACCATAGCCGGTCTGGACGCTCTTCCAGCAAGGGAATGGACTTAAGACATATTTCAACCTTGCGATCCATAGCATCCTTTAAGGAGGACATGGGCAATGTAGCACTTCTTACTAGGCGTGTCACATGAGAATCCACTTGCGGAGGAGATTCCCACTTAGAGAAATAATTATCCGTAAAGGGGTATACAAAAGCCAAACGTTTTTGAGGCTGGTACAGTTTACCCGGATTTTTCCACGCCTCCTCTAAATGATCCACTAGCTGACCAGAAAGAGAAAATACAGTGGCATCACCCTTAATATCCTTAAAGAAGGAGTATTTGGATTTGGCCACTGGGGGATCGTCATCCTCAATAACCAAGGCCGTATGGACTGCACGTATAAGGCCAGGTATATAGACCTTAGACTTAAACTCCGTCTCATTAGTACAGAGGGGCTCCTGGTCAGAAAAGGTCAGAAATTTCACCATCACCAGACGACACATCATCCTCATCATACTGAGCTGACTGAGATGCTAAAGGCAGCTTATGCGGCCACAATGATGACTCCCCCTGTAAAACGTCCGACAGGTGTTGCACTGTAGTGGAGAAGGAATTAACCCACGCAGGCTGTTAGACCTGGGGGGGGCGAAAGTGGGAGACACTGGGGTACCATCAACTGTCTGAGGAACCCCTGCATGGGTGACGACACCACTGACTGCTGTGATAACCCCATCTGGGGGAATGCAGGGGGTGTCGCCAGCTGGCCCACAAGGGTTGTAAGTGCCTTAGCAAAACAAGCCCAGGGCGGTTCCTGCACAGGCGCAGTGACAGAAATCGGGCGTGAATTTAGATAACACGCCTTACACAACCTGTCAGAGTTTCCATCCCCCTCCACTAATGGTACATTACATGTGGTACACTTGAGCTGAAGTGGAAAATCACTTTACTCTCAGACATGATGAGTGCTATGGAGTGTATGTGACACCTCACAGACAAATACTTGTATAGTGAGGCAATAAACACCCTGCAACACCACACCGAAAGGGCTTTAGCAGAGGAAGAACAGGGATAGTAAAATAGCTGACAGAAGTAAAAGTACAGGCAGCAGCGCTAGCAGTAAGTCACATACAATGCAAAATAAACCCTGCACTATCAGCACTGAGCTCAACTACACAGACAGAGCCTGGTAGGAAACAGCGCTGCATACACTGACCTTACACCGGAGGAGAGGTATGCAGGGGGACCCGGACCACGATGCCAGCGATGATCAATGTCCAGCAGCGTTTGCCAAATCACTCAGGAAGATGGACGCCGAGGAGCAGAGAGGAGGCGGGCCCGGGGGAGGAGCGCTCACACAGGGACCAGACCGCAATGGAGAAGCCATGTGCAGCGGGGGAGGCGCCGGCTGTATACAGGGAAGGTGCGCTCCCCTGGCATGCATTTAACCCCCAGGATGCCGGACGTTTGCCGATCAGCCGCAGCCCACTGTCCCAGGGGCATAGTGGAAGCGCAGGTTAATACCTGGCTCCACGCTGCAGCCAGTCCCCAGGGAGCCCCCTGCCTGGGGACTTGGGACTGTGTTGTCTGGCGGGGAGCCTCCGCGGGACCCCGCCGCTTACCTGTCCCCCTTGGATCCGGCCACAGTCCAGGCATCCGGGGTCACCGCTAGCTGTGACCCCAGATATCTACCAGCATCCCCAGATCAGTACCGGCATTCTGGTTCTGGCGGGGTGTAGGAGTGACATCATGTTACAGACAGTGTGTAAAGGTAACCTGAAGCACGCCACCCATTGTTGACAAACACCTTCCAGTAGGCACGGCTAACAGCACGGAAGTTGGAAGTTGTAGTTCAGTCGGAGAGCTACAGGCTGTTTTCTTCTGATGTAAACAGCAAGTCTTGGTCCCATTATCCCTAACAACCACCCTGAGCACAAATTAAATGTCTGTTCACAGTGTGTACTATTTAGCAGCACCTCCACAAGCAAGGCCACCACATTTCTATAGAAAAAAAAAAAAACCTCCTCCAGGCCAAAGATGTCTTTTAGGAACTGTAAACCTTGATGCTACATTGTTCTTCCTTCATAAATTTTCTTAAGAATCAAAACATTAAAATAATAAATAAATTAAAAAACTAAATAATTTCTTCCGTCCTTTCCCTGACTTCAGTTCGTAAACATATTCCAACTCCCTCATGCCTCTGACTTAGTTCTTGATTAATGAAAACATTTTTGGTTTTTAAACTTTCTATGGGGTCGTATAGTTTATTAAACTGCCATCCTGTCTACCACTGCAGTACCACTCTGTGCAATGTTGGAAGCTGAACTGCTACATGTTAGGGCAGCCCACTGCTGTCGCTTAGCTTAGTCAGCCAGCTAGCTCGATGCAACCTTTTGGCCTAAACATGATGAAATCAATTTTGTGAGCTGGTCAAAATTGACTGGAAATAAATTTTATTGAGGTTAATAATACTGTAGGAGCAAAAACAGGCCCAAATTATGTAATTTCAACTGTTTTTACAATTTAAAAAAAATACAGATCCAAAATACGCAAGGGCAGTTTTATAAAACCAAATCCAGATCCAAAATCTTGAAGGAGATACAAATGCAAAACCCTGGGGTCGGCGCACATCCCTAATATATTATATATTTATTCTCATTCAGATGAGGCCATGTGCCTGCTGTTTATACACTGAGGGGGGGGCAGGATATACATGGGGTGGTGAGGCTTGCTCCTATTTCCCCGGGCTGGGAGAGGGACTGGAGGAGACTGCACTTTTTCTGCAGTCCCTTCCCTCACCTGTGTAGTGACACATTCCCTTCCCATACCTGTTTAGTAACACATTAGCTTTCCTCTATATTCAAATAGGGGAGCCACACCAACTGCCAGTGATGTTTGGTGACAGTTGGTGTTTAAATATTGAACTGTGCTACAGCCACGATGAGACACTCAGTCAGGACATTGCACAAGGGGAGGAAACATTTTAGCCGTTTCTGGGTCAGTCAGGAAATTTGAGAAAAAATGTGTATATATATATATATATATATATATAGAAAAACAAGAGAATTGACAATCAGGCGACTAGTTTGCTAGATGTGTAAATTCACACACAGTAAAATGTACAGTAGATAAGTTAATGGTTTACAAATGTAGTTATACCTCAAACCATATAGAGGGGCGTGTTTCACGCTAATTAATAAATATAATGAACCAATAAATAGCAAGGTGCTTAGTGCAAAATATGATATATCTGATTACATCTAGATAAAAAAAAAAAAAATTTTTTGTTGAACTCATATAGACAACAAAGTGCTAGTGCAAAAATATAATGAATCTGAAACAAAGTGCTAGTGCCAAGTATAATAAAAATTATGACAATTTATTGAAAAACAGTGCACATAAAAATATATAAATAAATATGACCATAAAAACAACGACTGGCAGTAAATAGATAAAAACAAAGTAGAGGAAAGTTGATATTTTTAAGCAGCTTATCTGATTGAAGGAGAGAGGTAGTTCTCCACAGTGCCTCATGCACTGTGGAGAACTACCTCTCTCCTGTTTTTCAATAAACTGTCATAATTTTTATTATACTTGGCACTAGCACTTTGTTTCAGATTCATTATATTTTTGCACTAGCACTTTGTTGTCTATATGAGTTCAACAAAAATTTTTTTTTTTTTTTTTTATCTAGATGTAATCAGATATATCATATTTTGCACTAAGCACCTTGCTATTTATTGGTTCATTATATTTATTAATTAGCGTGAAACACGCCCCTCTATATGGTTTGAGGTATAACTACATTTGCAAACCATTAACTTATCTACTGTACATTTTACTGTGTGTGAATTTACACATCTAGCAAACTAGTCGCCTGATTGTCAATTCTCTTGTTTTTCACTTTTTAAAAATACTCACACTAGTATTACACTATTGTCTCAGAGCGGACGCCGAAAAAAATAATAGGCTAAGTTGCTATACATTTGAATATTTATTTGTTTCACTCAGTAAGTCACACAGGTAGTGGCGCTGTACCCATCTATTGCTTGATATATATATATATATATATATATATACATACACATATTTATTATGCCTGTCAACCCGTTTGACAATAGTCTTCAAAGTGTATATATATATTTGATTTTTGATACTTTGTTGTACAACCTTTAGAGGCAATTACTGCAATTTCTGTAACTCTCAATGAGATTTCTTCACCAGTGAACAGGGAATATTGGCCACTTCAGAATAGTCCAATGTTTTGTTCTTATCCATAGGTGGGTGCTTTTAGCTGTGTGTGTTTGGGTCACTATCCTGTTGGGGGACCCATGGCACACGACAGACAGATCTTTCTGACAATAGACAGTATGGTGTAAAAACTAAAGTGAGAGTTTTTAGAAGTGGAGATGTTGCCCATAGCAACCAATCAGATTCTAGCTATTATCTTCTAGAACGTGCTAATTAAATGTTAAGTAGAATCTGATTGGTTGCTATGGGCAACATCTCCACTTCTAAAAACTCTCACTTTAGTAAATTTACCCCTATGTTTCACCCCAGAATGCCTTGATAGTCTTGAGACTTCATTGTGCCCTGTAAAGATTCAAGGCACCTCATGCCAGACGCAGCAAAGCAGCCCTAAAACATAATTGAGCCTCCTCCATGTTTCACAGTAGGTACAGTATTCTTTTCTTTGAAATCTTCATATTTTCATCTGTGAAAATAGAGCTGATGTGAATTGCCAATAAGCTCCAGTTTTGGCTTACCTGTCCAAACGACAATCTCCAAGAAGCGTTGTGAATTGTCAATATACATTTTAGAGTTTTGGACTTGTAAACTTTTCGTGCGCGGCCTCGCTGTTTTCGCCCTATTCAATTCCAAAGGGCGCGAAAATGGTACCCGGCGAAACGCAAACAGGCGAAAAGTGCTGTCAGATTTGGGGAAATCAGCCTGACACCCCCCAAAAGATGCACTAACATTGGGGATCAATCTAGGATTTGGGGTACTTAAATGCTCTCAATAGCTGCTAATTAGCGTCTTTGCACAAGTGGTGAAGAATAGCATTTAGCAGTTTTTTTTAGTGAAAATAACTAGCCCCAGCAAATTTGGGGTACATGAAAATGGGTGCAAGCATGATTAAAAATCGCAAAAGTGAAAACATAAAAAACGCACCTTCAGCAAGCACCTGCAATAAAAAAAAACACCTCCCCCATACTTGCAGACCCCTTAAAGCTTATTTAGCTAGTTTTTAAGTTTGTACCCCGACTCTGACTGTTGTCGCCACCTATTTCAAAGTAATTTTTTGGGGTGTTCATTTTCTTTTAGGATTATTTTGACGCAGTTATGCTTTGGGGGGCTGTCCCAAAGGTGCTGGTGGTTTCCTGATTTTTGCACCCCAAAACCGCAATTCTGCACTTTTTTGCGCCACCTATTCATAGGCGAATCTTTTTTGCCCATTGCATTGCATTTTCGCGTCCGAGAAAAGTATTTGGAATTGAATACGGCGTACTTTTCCGCCTGGCGAAATGACGTCATCGGCGAAACTTTCACAGAAAACGGCTTTTCGCGTCTAATTGAATACGGCCCTAAAAATCTTTATTTTTTACCTAGAACATGCTTGACTATAATTTTCTTTCTGATCTCCTCAGACAACGCTCGCTTTGCTTTCTCTGGTCCATGTTCAGTGTGGTGCACATGATGATACCAAATAGAGTGACTACTTTTTCCATTTACAGTAAATAGGCTGGATAACTGGACTAATTCTAGAAAGCGATTTAGTTAGCAATATCACTGTAATCAAATTATTTATTGTGTTTTCTAAGGGGTACCAACTAGAGATGTGTGTGTTCTCTTTAACTCAGTTCTTTTTGCCAAAATGATCGCGATTTCGGATTAGTTCAGACTTATTTTATTGTCTATCCAAAACAGGTGATAGCCGATAGCCGATAGCCAGTAAAATGCAGTTTTTGAGATCTGAACATATCAGAGTAAAACCGAACCCGCACATCTCTAGTACCAACATATCTGTCCAGGCCATTTTAGAATATTTTTGGAGATTAAGCAATAATTTATATTTTCACAGTTCATTTGCTCTATTCTATGACATACCAAAGTATGCAAGTATACATGAGATAATAATAGCCGGAAGTCACCCTCCACTGACTGCCGTACCCAGAAAACTGACAAACCAGGTAAGTAACCACTGGACCACCAGGAATGTTTTGACAACATTCTATTTATGTCAACAGTTCATCAGTGTCGACAAGGCCAATGTAGACATGCCAAGCATGAATTATGTCAACTAGACGTGGTACATGGGCATCCATAATTTGATCAAAATGTGCACTAAGAATCTCATGTTTATTCTAAACGTCACTTTATAAAATATACATTTTTGCATAGTTGTTATATTATTGTCTTAGGGGCCTATGAACAGATGTGTTCTTGCTCATCTGGCCTCAATACAGCAAGCAGCTGGATATACCTGGCGTGAGAGAACAGTCGGGTCCAGTACAACTCTGCTAGCATCAGGTTGTCTTTTATTTACCAAAAATGCATCAATGCGATTCAACTAGGACGCACCAGTAGACCAGCTTCATTAATTTGATATGTGACACATGTAGATCTGTGTGCAACTGAGACTGTAAACGGAACATGGCGTAGAAAAATCTGTGACAGCTGTACTATAGCTCTTTGCATGCTGATTGAGAGAAAGTTGCACACAGATATACAAATGTCATATATCTAATTAATCAGCACAGTATATTGCGGCATCCTAGTCGTATGGCATTGCGTCTTTAGACGCATTTTCGTCAAAAAAGACGCCAGCCGAGTGTGCCAAGGGAAAGGCGCGGCAAGAGGAGCTGTATAATGCAACTGCAGCAAAGATGAGTGAGGATACATCTGTATCAAAAATTTTTTTTTCATAAAACAATATAGAAGCTGCTGTTTCAGCATAATTTTATGAATTGTAGCTATGTATTAAAAGCACAATATAGGCGATTTCACGTAAATGTAGAAATGAGATTGTATGGACCATCTCCCCTTGGAATAGAGATTTACTAAAGATAAATATACAGTATATACATATACAGACACTGGTGTGAGAAATTATAGGAAAACACATTATATTGTAAGAAAAATATTTTTTGCACAAGAAGGTAGTGGATTTCCCGGTACAGTATAGTAATTATATCTCCCATTATTCATCTGGTAAATCAGGGGAGATGTTCGTCTCTCAAAACATATATTAACCACTTGCCTGGCACGGTCCGATCTGATACGACCAGTTAGAAATGCCCACTGAGGTAGGCGGCTGTGGGAAGCTAATCTTCCAGCAGCCGCCTACCTCAGAGGGAACTTCTGCCTCTCCAGCATGTCCCGATCACTGCTGGCCACAGTGATCGAGCACAGTCGGCAACCCCCTCCCATAGAAGCAGCAGCCACGGCTCATGTAGCCGCAGCTGCTGCTGTGACCCGGATCACTGTGGCCAGCAGTGATCAGGCCGCCGTTTCCACCCCCTTCAGTAAAGAGCAGTAGCGGCGGCTCTGGTAGCCGCCGCAGCAGCTATGTATCCGGGTCGCTAGCGGGACACCCTCCCGCTGCGGCTCCAGAACTACAGTGATCACTAGGTGATCACTTATGTACAGGAAGCAGCAGCCGTGGCTCTGGCTGCTGTTTCCATGTACGGCGCCCCGCACACTCCCTCCAGCCTCAGCCCCTCCTCCTCCCCCATGATGTCCGTTTTTATAAGGGCCATATTTCTATAATATATATATATATATATATACACACACACACACATATATATTTATGTGTATATATATATTATTAGTATGTCGGTATGTAATATAATACACACATATATATATGTATATATACACACACACACACACACACACACACACACACAGGAGCAGTATATATATATATATATATATTTACACACACAAATACATACACACACAGTATATGTATGTGTATATATATATATATATATATATATATATATTGGTTTTTTTTCGATAGGTATCACAGCCTGATTAGGGATGGCAACTGACCGTCGATGGTTTGAAACCATTGATGGTCTGACTGAAACCAAGTGGTTTGCCATTGCTGGTGGCCATCAATGTTGCACCATCGATGGCAACCAGCAGTCGATGTTTAGGAAACATCGGCAGTTGTGGGCTACACAGATCCCGACCAATCGCTAAACAATTAATGAAGTTTAACAATGTTGACCATCAATGGTACAGCTGTCAATGGCCATCACTACAGTATAACAAAAAGTGCTATTTTTATGGTATACGGTGTTTAAAAAAAATATTTATTTCAAATAAAATAGTGATGGATAAGTTTAAAATGATGTTCTTGACCTAATTCAATCATATAAGAAACATACAATTTTGGAGCGGTTTTTGAATTAGTCAGTTAAGCGGTTAGCTGGATTTGTTCAAAACAGAAGTACAAATAGTGTTTTAAGGGGGCCACTCATATCCACTATTGACAACATAATTTTAGGTTATTTAAAATAGTATATTTAGATTCATTAAAACGGCTTACAAAGAACATTTTCAACAAGATACCAAGAAAGAAATATATTAAACACAGTAGTAACGAAAAGATAGATTAATGTGCTGGAAATATTTAAATTGAACATATGGGGGAAGGGGTGATTTCTGTTGGCCAAATATAAATTTACAGTTACATTTGTTCTGAGACTCTAGATGTTTATTCCCCAATGACAGCCTATATTAGGCCTAATTTATAATGGGTCAATAAATTGATTATTAACAACTTCCATTCTGTGACACCATCTATAGTGTCTGAATATCCATAAGTAGTTACAGTACAAACTTTTTAAATTTTTTCAAAAAACATTAGGCCTGATTCAGCAAGGATCGCAGTTGCTAATAAGCACGCAATCGACAGATTTTTGCATTCCGTGTATGCATTGCAGTGCACGAACTAGCTATTGTGATCGGGACTACGATCGCAGAGACTACGCAGTCCCATCGCAGAGTAATTGACAGGAAGTGCCATTTGTGGGTGGTGACAGGGTGATGGTCGGGGAAATGCAAACGTGCCAGTGTAGTCTCACGCCGTTTCAGGGCCATGAATAAAATTAGCCACTGCTAAGCCATATGCAGTGTGAGGTCTCAGTGTGCGTGGCTGCAATTTCTGAGTAAGCTCAGGGCTTGTGCAAGTGTGCGTGAGGCTGCGATGGTACTCAATTGTACCGATGGTTTCGCTATTCTGCCAAGCATTATGGATGTGCCTATGGTAAAGTGGGCTGAGTAGTGCTGAGTTTGCATTGCGATCGCAGTGGTTAGGCTTGCGATCGCAGTTGAACTGCGTGCGTACGCAATATTGCGATCCGTAGTGAATTAGGCCCAGTGTTCACTATACTGGATCCAAAACATTTAGCAAGATCACTGATGTATTAAAAAAACAAACAAACCTTGTTCCTGCTTGAATTCAGATCCCGAAACATATGCAAACTACAAACAAGCAAAAGCATTAGAAACCAGTAAGGCACGCAATATATTTTGAGAGAGGTGTGGTGTGTGTGTGGAGGAGGGGGGGGGGGGGGGTTGGGGGAAGAGAGGGACTGTGTAAATTGATACACTTGCAAAGTGTAATGAAAAGATACAAAAAAAAAAGGTAGATATCTTAATGTACAATAGGTTACTGTGTTCACTATTGTTGTAGTCAGCAGTATGATGTAAATAGAAAATACAACAGCTACGGGTATATGCTCTACAATAGCTGAAGGAGTTATGTCAGATACCCTGAACATGCATATTTACCAATCTGCATTGCTGTCTAATCGCAGGTCAATCTCACTTAATGAAATTCAGAAACTCCAAAATGCATTTTAGCACTCACAATAATCTGCTTGGTGGCCAGCAGCTTTTAACTGTGACTTACTGTTGTAGAGTAGTAGAATGAGGGTAAGGCACACTCTTCTGAGGGAAGTGGGAGTGTGTGATGTGAGTGGGTATTGACGATATATGTAAGAGAGACTAAGACGGTGGTGTTGGGTCAAAGGCTTTATTGAAGTAGACACAGTGCTGCTTGAAAACAATTGACCCAGGGGTATAAGGGGGTAAAGAAGGATGGTTGCACGGGGGGGAAGGTGGGTGGACCCTTTTAGGGGGCTCCTTGCTGTGCGTCCCGCACAATGTAAAACGTACCTACCGGTAGGTGCCTGGGTAGGCGTTGCGTTAAGGGGATGGTGATCGGCAGTCTCTGGTGGTGTGCAGCGCTGGATAAGCTGGCTGCTCTCTGTGTACTGTGGCTCCTGGTGCGGCTGTGCCACGTGCTGCTGTTGTCGGTGGTAGCGCTTTTGATGGCAGACTGAAGGTGTCTGTGTCAGCGCGGTGGCTGCACTCGGGCTGGGTGGGCGGACTGCGACGGGCTGGCGGCTCCGGGGTGCGGGATGCGTGCTTGTGCCTTGTGCACGTGCCGCGTGGACCGGCGGGACGACCGGGGGTGGGTATCTGGTGTTGGATGCCGCTTGTGTGTGGTGTCTGGCGGCTCCTCGTGGCTCCTGTTGATGATTAAGGCACATGCCGAAATGCGTTGGAGAATCACACCAGCAACCGTCAAGGATCCACGTCCTACACCCCACTCTGATCGTCAGAGATCCCCCCAGCCGAACGCAGTGATTGTGCGTCACAAGGAGCCGCCAGCACCTCCGGCGAGCGGCACCCCCGCCTTGTGCACACACCACTTCCGGCGCCAGCCCCGTTGAACACCCGGTGACCTCATCAACAGGAGCCACGAGGAGCCGCCAGACACCACACACAAGCGGCATCCAACACCAGATACCCACCCCCGGTCGTCCCGCCGGTCCACGCGGCACGTGCACAAGGGCGCATCCCGCACCCGCCAGCCCGTCGCAGTCCGCCCACCCAGCCCGGGTGCAGCCACCGCGCTGACACAGACACCTTCAGTCTGCCATCAAAAGCGCTACCACCGACAACAGCAGCACGTGGCACAGCCGCACCAGGAGCCACAGTACACAGAGAGCAGCCAGCTTATCCAGCGCTGCACACCACCAGAGACTGCCGATCACCATCCCCTTATCGCAACGCCTACCCAGGCACCTACCGGTAGGTAAGTTGTACATTGTGCGGGACACCGCCACATTACTCTCCCCAGACAGACTTCCACCACCACACTGCCGGGAGTTAAGACTGTTGACCAAAGGTCCAGCAGGGACAACGTGCTGGTCCAGAACTGCACGGCAAGGAGCCCCCTAAAAGGGTCCACCCACCTTCCCCCCCGTGCAACCATCCTTCTTTACCCCCTTATACCCCTGGGTCAATTGTTTTCAAGCAGCACTGTGTCTACTTCAATAAAGCCTTTGACCCAACACCACCGTCTTAGTCTCTCTGTTACATATATCGTCAATACCCACTCACATCACACACTCCCACTTCCCTCAGAAGAGAACGCCTTACCCTCATTCTACTAGTCTAAAACCCAGGTAGGAACAGGTACTCCTACCATAGGCGCAGCACTTCCACACCCACCACCCCTCTCCCCTCAAGACACACGCACATCTCCTCTCCCTACCTCTTTCCCTCCCCAATCCCCCCCCCCACAACCATACTAGTGAGCGCGGTTCACCTACTTCATCTACTATCTTACTGTTGTAGAGGCCAAATATGGAGAAGAAATGAGTTTATTTGTTATTTACCTTTAAATCTATTTCTCAAAATCCATTTGGGTGACACTGCTAATCTTGGGGTATATAGGACCTTGTTGCAGGAATTGTCAAGCAATGTAAAACTCAGAATGTGTTTTCATTCCATCTATCTCATCCCCACTACAGCCCTCATTCAATCTGAAATCAGTTTGCAGAATAACAAAGCACATAGGATAGGACAGAACTAAGCAATCAAACAAAAGCACTCAGGAATCTTTTTTCCCACTTTCAACCACTTTGGGGCACACGGCTAACCATAGGTATATTCCAAAGCTGTCCTGATGGGAGGATATTGTTAGACTTAGATATGCACAAAACTGGCATTTTTAGAGACAAAAACAATGAATGTGTAATATGTAGTAAAATAAGGATGAGGACCAAGCACAACTGTTTAACTGCGGCCCAAATAGTGCTGTTAGGGGGCATTTATTCTGGTAGAGTGGGCCGAAACAATGTAAAAAAAACAAACAAACAAAAAAAACAGAGCCTTTCCTAGTTATACGCCTGTAAGATGGTAGCCATTGTCCACCTTGCCACGGTTTGCCTCATTGCTAGTTATTCTCTAATATTGAGTCATAACTAGCGCAGTAAGTCGCACGCAGCAGCGTCTATTGGTGGTAGCTCCTCTGCGACTTTATGCAAATGCCACTACAAACTCCTTCCATTGCGTAACATCCGTGTGGCCGAATGTGCAAGGTCTGAGAAGTCCACTTTTACCGAGCGATTTCTGAAATACTGATTGGTGCATCATTATATCGCACCATTGAAACTTGCACTAGCACTATGGCAGGAGCACTTTCTCCGTGCCTCCTATACCTGCACGCCTGTTAACGCAGCCGCTTGCATTGACATGCCATTTATGCTCCTAAACCAAGTCCACTGAATGGACCATTTCTGTGTTAATTTCTAGCCAACTTCCAGTCACCGCCCAGGAACACCCATCACTTTTCCACAACATTTCTGATACCGTCCGAATGCTGTGTGTGTACTCTGTGTAACACATGCGCCGTAGGAGTTTTCAGAAATGTTTGCGCATGCGCATTTGCAAAAAGACATTCAACTATGTGATCACTGGCATTAGATACGGATTGCGTGAGGCTATGAACCAATATATGTTTCACACAAGATAGAGTGAATATCTCTGTAGAATCACAAATATCTAATCTTATCTACAAGGTAGAGAGAATCTCCACTACCCCATGCTAGATCTTGTCCCTGAACAGAGGTCAGTGGGCAACACTTTGGTTCAGTTGGAATTGTGATTTGGAGGGCAGCTCTCATGAAAGACCAAAAAAATGTAGTCAATTCAAACATCCTTTCTGGCATAGGCAAAGCCTGTTAAAAAGTATGCTGAAAGGATCAGGTATGCTGAAAGGATCAGGTTTAGGTTTTGTAGAAAAATGCCTGCAGAACACTGCTTTAAAACAGGGTGCCGTTCTTCCAGCTACCTTCATGCAATGGGAGGACTGATACCTATCTGCAAGATAACAGTGCTTTCAACGGTTTCTGAATTGCCAGAAATGTATTTTCTGATAGAAAGAATCTTTGACATCTGGTCCCAGAAACATCATCTGCTGGCCAGGAACAAAAATGGACTTATGATAATTTATTACCCAAACCTGTGCTTCTAGTGTCTCCACTGTACGCTGCAAATGGGTCAGAAGAAAAGCTTTCATCAGAAGGACGTTGAATGAAATGACCATCACTCATTTGTCTGCAAAATATCTTGCCATGACTTTTCTGACTGCCTTTTGAGCTCGAAATAGGTAACGGAATTTCACTACTGCGAAGCTTAGGAGTTTTTGGTGTTCCTCTCATACTGGAAAGGGAAGATATGCATTTTTAGAACAATGGACGAAAACATTTGACCTGCGCCATAGTGCTGATGACTGAACATAGAGCCTAGATCTGACAACTCACAGAACCAACTTTAGGGATTTTGTATTCCAGATAGTCCGAAAAGACAATTCCATTATTTATAAACCTCAAGCTTTCCTGAACTTTTGGGACTGGGACAATCTATCCTCTACCCTGAGGAAAGAAGGGCCTGGGTGGCCGTCTGAAAATCATGTCTCCTGGTCCAGTTTTTCTGAAGGAGTATCAAAAAAAGAACCACCTGGGTCAATGGCCCTAAGTGGTCCAGGACGCAACCTTTGTATATAATTACTATGACCCATGTATATGATCTGATTCACTGGTCCTGAAGAAAGAGTAAATGTGCTCCCTGAACAGACTTATATCTGGGTAAGAAGGAGCCATGTTATGTTTTAAGTATTTCAGCAAGCTTGAGAACTTGATGCCTGCCCAGTCGAGCAGGTTTTCGCCGAAAAGATCTTTCCACAGCACGATCCTTTCTTTCTTCTCTGAAAGCAAATACTTAATTTATCTTTCACATATGATAGGAATCGCATTGAGTTCCTAAATTTGACTCTCTAAGCAATAGGTTCTACGATCCACACTTCCAACTACACCAAACCAGTCAGTGCAAATTTCTTTCATAATTTTAGTGCACGTCATAGACCATGGAAATTAATCACGAAAGGCCAACTTATGCGCCTACATAGAAACTGCTCCCAGAATGATGTATTTCAAATTAAAGCGAACAACAAGCTGAACTCATTCTTTCAAAAGTGATAACCAGATTCCCTATTACAAGCCCACAGAGAAGTGAAGGCGATGTATTGATCTACTCTTCTTCAGATTAATAACTGTCAAAGTCAAAAATATTAAAAACACTACAAAATATGCCTTATATCCCAGACTTTAACAAAATCCCAGTTTATATTTCAAATTGGCCTAAAACACAATATCAGATTGTTCTGTCCAAAAAATAGATTGTCGCACATTGCGGCAAGCAAATATTAGCAATGCCGGATTTATGTTTAACATAGCATATAACAATGGTTGATTAGAACTAGTTTTTCGGTGGGAACCCAGAGGTGAACATCTGCAACAGCATCCTGAGCCTAGGCATTGCCCACTGTTTGAACCAACCAATGACCCACAGTGAACTGGAAACATCCCGCCCCTGGACCAATGGAAGAAGACACAGACTGCTATTATACACACCCATAATTTAACTGTATAAATTAGGCTCCCCTGGTCCAGAGAGTAGTAGCTGTATTCTACCGGTCATCTGGTGACGACTGTACTCTGGATCCAGGGAGCGCATGCGAACGTAAGTATACTGGTTAGTAACTCTGACCTTTTTCCTGAATTGTTTTGTACCACTGTATAACTTGTGATAATAATGTTATATCCTTTTAATACAATATTTACCTTTGTGTGTTGGACCACAGAAACTGGTGTGTGATCACTTGTTTTCACATAAGATTATTATACTGATTTTATATATATATATATATATATATATATATATATATATATATATATATATATATATATAGCACTGTGACCCCAACAGCTTGAAGATCCTTTAGAGGGGGTGACAGGTATAGATTTCTAATGTCGTCACGTTGTTTGCTGCATGTTCCAGCATAATTCTATATATCCTGCTGGACTGAATTAGCCTGCTGAGCTCAATACATACAGTTATCCAATAATTATCCATAAGTGGTTTTTGTGATCATGTGTACGATATTGCCTTATATTCGTTTGAATAGGTTCCCCTTCACGCAGTATCACTGATTCCAAGGGAACCATTACCATACTGTTTATTTTTATCTGTAGGACCATGGTATAATGGAATGCGGTTGATATCCCGGCACATGGGATTTCGGCACTTAGAATACAGACGCCAGAATCCTGACACCTGTCAGAATCCCATCGCCTGCATCCTGTCCTCTGGAATACCGAAGGGGGAGGGTTAGTGTGAGGCACTAGGAGGAGGGTTAGGCTTAGGGTGCGTGGAGGTTAGGTTTAGGCACTAGGGGGCAGGTTAGGTTTAGGCACTGAGGAGGTGTAGGGGTAGATAGAGGGGAAGGGTTAGGATACCTACTGACAGGTATCCAAATCCTGCCTAGATGCTAGCATCTCGTACCCAACCCGGTATAATGTACATTTTTCTGTGCGATATTGGTAAGAGCTCTATTTGCTTCCCACTTATTCTTCCTTCCTACTTTCATGATGTTTATTTGAGATGGAGACAATTCTCATTTGTCACTTCTATTTTAGCATCCATCGGTCTTTTCATCTGCTGTGTATTCCTATTACAGCCAATGCCATGTGTACTGACCCTCATTACACGCTCAACCTGTAAATACATACTATAACTGTAGTAACCTATTAACTTTGATACCAGCTTCCAGCTACATCTGTGCTTGCTACTGCTGTCCTGGTTTGTGGAACTGCTGAATAGCAGTTCTTCTTGTAGAAGTTGATTCTGGCTTGACCTCTGCATATAAATAACGCCAGTAGCCATCTGAAGTTTATGATGAAAATGGCAGGAGAGCCAAGAAATGTGTTAAGTGACTGCCCCATTGAGAAATCAGCAAGTACTGCCTCTGCATCACTCAGACCCAGCAGCAGCCTACCCCACTGTCTTTTCACAGCAGCACTTGCTCTAGCTTATGCAGCCCTCCCCAGCATACTGACCATCATATGGTAAGCAGCTCTACAGCGGGAGAAGGGAATGTGGCTGTACATACCACACTGTCTCCTGCACTGTCTACCAGCACCACAGTGGGAGCAGTGCCGCAGCCACACTTGCTTCAAAAGGGATCACAGCGGTGAGAATGGAGAAGCACATTACATGAGTGCCTCATTTGAAAACTGACTGCGGACGTTTCATTATGATGCTTGCACTTTCATATGAATTGATAGAATCTTTATAACAGCTGAACTAGACGCTGATACTCTCATTTACCTGTTATTAGTTACAGACCACTCCTTGTCGGATCTGGGCGGCTCACTGGGTGAGTTCATCATTTCCTTGGGCGGCTCACTTTTTGTGGTCATCAATTCCTTGAAAGACCGAGGACTTTGTATTGTAGTCGCTTCCATTGTGCCTCTATACTTGCATGGGTTAAGTTATTGGCATTTTTGGAACAAGTGATGTATACTAACTATATGGGATTCTAACATATTGCTTCCATTTAACACCACAGAGTTACTAAGCCCTATTTGGAGACAAATTGCTTTGGTTCAAAGGATCTAACGTTTACTAACAAGACTTAACTAAACTGCAACAAAATACCTTCGGGACTGACTATTTGCACTGGTATAGTGATTACGAGACATGTTTATGCGAGCAGCTGGCAGCACCTATTTTAGTCATGGTAAGGGAACTTACACCTACACATTGTTTTAATGATGTTTTATGCTATATGCATTATTAAATATTATTTTAATTTTACATTTGTTTATTTTTAGAATTCCGACCTCCCTGCCATTTGACAGCGCTCCTGATTGTTACATCTATAGCGAATATATCTGTTAATACTGTAGTCTCCCAAGAAGATTGTGAATTTCTTAAAGACCCCATGTATAGAAAGATGGAAACTGGTTTTAAAAAGCTTTATATTTCCTCAGGAAAAACAGTATGGAGTCTACATCACTTCACTTTCCAGAGCCCTCATACTATGGGGAGAGACTGTTCAGACAGATGTCAGGATAAGGTAAACCAAAAATACCTACTAAAAAGCTTAAGTATTATAAAGAGGAGTGTTGAACTCTTGTGTGAAGCTTCTTTGGACAATGTTACTGCCAGAACATGGCATCATCCATAGTAGCTAGAAGAGCCCTTTGGTTATGGCCTTAACAGTAGATCAAAAGTCCTAATGTAGCATGACTAATCTCACACAGACTGAATTTTACCTGTACTTCCAGGGAGCCCTTTCCAAAAGTGAGAGGCAAAAGCAGACAATCCCACAAAATGACTATTTTCAGGACTAGTACCCTAGAACACCATTAAGGGGTAGAATTTAACAATGTGCACATAAATACACACAGTCCATCTAGGGTAAGGAGCGCTACAGATAGTAAAAAAAAAAAAATAGTATTCTACCAGTGCACAAGAGGAAATTTTCTTCGACAATCCAGTACTCCAACACTTAGTAGAACTAGTTGCTCTACAAAACGGTCTACAGGATTAAACAAAAGCCAAAATAATATCCAGCTCAATTACATCAGAATGACAAAAATGTTCATGATCAAGAAATCTTCAGGTGCTTATCTCACTTTTCTGGATCTCTGGAGACTCAACTAATTTGTCATTACTAAGCAGTAGTGTATGGAGTCAATATACAATATCCTCTCATCCATCAGTGAAGATTATTTTCTTACATATATAAACATTCAGATTGCTTATTTCCATATTTCTGTGGCTTCACTGGACAAGACAAGTTATGTGATGACTTCTGGACAATATACTGATGTTGAAGAAATCAGGTGAGGAAGAATATCACAAGTGATCATGTTTCTGCAGACACGTGGCTGGATTGTGAATCAGTCAAAAAGTCAGCTCATTAATTCACAACAATTAAAGTTTCTGGAATTTATAATGAATTCCATTCAGAACAAAATTAGATATGTCTCAAAATAAGAATAATAAAATATTTTATAGCTTGTTACAAGGTTTGGAGAAGGATTATTTCTAGTTTCTAGCTGCAAATCCAAGTGACTCCAACTCAATATACTATTTACTATTCCGCACATCCTTGATTTTCATGATGGACTCAGTTACGGTCTCGCTTTATCTACACTGAAAATTCAGGTAATAGCATTTAGTAATTTTCTGGGGACAAAGTTTTTTTTTTTTTTCTAGAATGGACTCATACTCATTGCTAGGGCTGCCCTGGAATATTTAGAGGAAAATTAATTAATTGATGAGCTATATATTTTTCATGTTTCTCAGTATATATTAACTTGCTAGTGATTGAGAACTGCAATGTAAAACATGAAACTCCAGAAGAATGATGGCAGTTTTCATGCAAAACAATAGTTTGAATGTAAAGGCTTACCTGAATACCACTGGTTCCTTCCAAAAATTCTATCTCATTTGCAAATTCCCGAAGCAGTTGCTCTAACGGAGTCTTCTCCCCCCCCACACCTTTTAAGACATCCAGCAAAGACAAATAATGTTTTTCCTAGAGATAAAGGAAAATAAGTTGCAATATTTAAAATTACAACCAAATTGAATAAATGATTGCACTAAGTGAAATATTACAAAACATTATGACAAAGGATGGCAGGTACTCTGAGCAAAATGCCTAAAAATGCTAAAATAAGACCTTACTGCCACTGTTATTTTCATTAAATTGGTTAGAAGGTTTTAAGTATCACAAAAGAGTTTAAAACCTGTGGTTGACAACTTAATATTTTTAAAGTGATCAGATGTGACATTTGGGGTTATATTTACTAGTGCAGCTTTTTAGAGGTGGAGTTGTTGCCCATAGCAACCAGATTCTACTTTATCTAGCACCTTCTAAAAGATAATAGCTAGAATCTGATTGGTTGCTATGGGCAACATCTCCACTTCCAAAAACCTGCACTTTAGTAAATATATCCCTTGGTCTTGTAAGCTCATGCATTTGTTTTTGCGTAGAAGCATTAGGCTTAAGTGCCCAGTGAATACTAAACACTAGATTATCAGCAATCACATGGAGTTTTACATTTTGTGGGGGCCAGGGACCTATCATTTACAATATTTGGAGTTTAACTTGCAAGTTTATGGGTCACTTCAATAGTTGAAGAGACTGAACAGATATTGGCCAGATTGGCAAGCATTGTAGAAACAAGAAAAAAAACAAGTATTCTGAAATGATGCACACTAGTAAACTGCATATTAACCACTTAACTGTCTAATTTTATTTTTCCAAAAACCTCTCCGAAATGGTTGGACTACTTTTATGGTTTAGTTGGGTCAAGAACATTTATAACTTATCCAACACTATTTTATTACAAAAAATAAAACATTTTTGAACAGGACATGAACATAAATTTTTGGTATATCGGTGATCAATATTATCGGATCAATGATGTTTGGAACATATCGTAACTTTAATTTCCCCAGTGGCTGCTCCTCTAAACAGCCACCATGTACACCTAACAAAATATTCTATACATCAGTGCTACTCAATAATGGCCAACTTTCATCCAACTAGTTGGTTGGTTGATAGAAACAAAATTGGCTGCGCTCAATCAATCACACTTAGTGTGTATATTATAAACCATACTTAAGTATGAAGTGTGAAAATATTTTAATAAGACAATCTCATACACAAATATAAAATATTCAGAGCCTAAGTAGAACATATATGTGCTCCTACTATAAAATTACATACATACATATACAAAACATATAATTAGTATCAGAAAAAAGAGATTTGACGGGTGTAATCAATTTTCCTGGTTAGATTGTTACCAGTTAAAGGAAAAAAATGTGTCTCTTAAGTAAAGATACGCTGTATCTGTGGTAATTTTAAGGCTAGTTTAATATAATGTTGCTATATTCTGCAACACGGAATGAGCTCACCCGATTTTCTGGCTGATATGACAGCCTGTGATCTGCAGATCAAAAGTGTCAGTATTCCACGTATATTGCTGTATGGATCCCGGTGTCTGCGGCATATACCTTCGTGTGCCTGTCACTGGATAGAGAACGTTCTTCCTTTCATCGCGGGAACTCTCGGTGGTATTGCTCCGCTCCGTGTCAGGTAGTGTATAGCTGCTGACGGAGCCGCCGGCCGGCTTGGCTGTACACTCACTTAGGAGCGGGTGCCTGCAGTCACAATGGAATGACGTGATCCCCGATGGAGACTTCGTGCCGGTTTGTATGTTACCGGAATCTCCCTGTTGGAGAGGGTGATAGGCTGTATAATGATCTGGATAATGGGTCCGCTCAGAGAGAAAAAAATGTTGCTTTAGGAATCAGATGCCACAAGTTCAGCTGTGTTTGCTCAACGCGTTTCCGTGTGTCTGCACACCTTCGTCAGGAGCATGCTGATGCATGCAGTCTCTTCTCACACTTCAGATCACCTAGGAAGCGCTATTTTCTTCAGTTTTTTTTTGTAGTTGGTTGGAATGAATATCTGTTAATGTATTAGCAGATTTAAACAACTTGTGATTGTCATTTGCTCCCATAAATTCCCAAATTTTCATTCCCACCAACTAACTAGTTGGAAGGATGGATAAAAGTTGGTCTAGTTTATGGCCAGCTTAGCAGCACAAATTTTCCCAACTCTGTGCTGGAGCATAGGTATATTCATTTGACACATTTCATAAGATCCACACGTGGTACTAAGGGCCTGATTCAGACCCACTCGCGAGCGGCTGTCCGCTCGCAAGTGGGTCGATGGTCTGCACTGAGCATGCGCACGACGGAGGGAGCTCCGTCGTGCGCATGCGCCAGACGCGACGAGCGAAGGACTTTCCTTCGCTCGTTGTGTCTGATCAAAGGGGGCGTGCTGTCGATGTTGATTGACAGCACGCCCCCTTTGGTGGGCGTGCCGGGGGCGTGCCTCCCTGACGGGGGCGTTCCCAAGGGAACGCCTACCGTCAGAAGCCGGCCCACTGACATCACTAGTGATGTCAGTGGGAGTGATTTTGGCTCTGATAGAGCCAAAATCACTCCGGGCCTTGCGGTTGATAACCTCAACCGCAAGCTCCGGCTCGCATTGGCGATGGTCACGACCATCGCGGCCATCAAACTGCACGCCCGTATAGGCTGTGGGTGGTGACCCACAGCTATACGAGCGTCCAGGAGGACGCTCCATAATTATGGAGGGCGGCCCTCATTCAGAGCGTGCGCTCTGCTCACTTGTGATTCAATTAGAAGACCTAATTGAATTTGAGATTTGGGTAGACGTGCAGAGGCAGTACTGGGGATACTGACAGTAAAGGTGCATACACACGTAACAATTTTGTAACCAACGATTATCTGTCAGATTTCCCCTTGAAAAGTGAACGATGAACGAAAAATGTTCCTTCCCTTAATGAAAATCGTTATGTTGGTCAGTCTGAAATGAACTACAAACGGGAGTGCGCTTGAACGATTTTTGTTCATTGTTATAGCTCAGGAACTGAACGATTTTTTTAATGACTGAACGAAAACTACATCGTTCTAGTTAAATTGTTTAAAAAATCGTTACATGTGTATGCACCTATAGGGGAGGCAATCGGGAAGCCGACTGCCTAAATACCGGCAGCCGGCTTCCCGACTCTCTTATCCCAGCAAGGGTGAAATGCCGGGTGTCTAGATGTAGACGCCCGCATTTCCCCGACGCCGGGAGACCGGCGCCCAGCATCACGATCGTAGTGATGCCGGGCGCCGCGAGCGGACAGCCGCGCGGGGGGGGGGAAAGGGTTAGGTTTAGGGCTTCCGGGGGGGATTTAGGGTTAGGCACCCCCCCGGGAGGGTTAGGCTAGGAGGAGGGAGGGTTAGGCACCCCCGGGGGGGACTTAGGGTTAGGCACCCCCCCGGGGGAGTTAGGTTTAGGCAGCGGGGAAGGGGGTGGTTAGGCACCCCTAAGGAGGGTTAGGGTTAGACGGGTTGGGTTAGTGGATACTTACCTATCCACGATCGGGATTTCCAGCGCTGTCGGGCTTCCGCTGCGTCGCACTCTGCTCCTGTCGGGCTGCCGCTGACGGGAATCGAACCGCCGGTATTTCATACCAATTCCCACCTATAGGGGTAAGCATGTTCCTCTGGGAAGAGGGAAGGCTGTCAACTATATGTGACTGTAGGGAGAGGGTTGCCCTTATCCTCCTCAAGGATCAGAACGCAGTGTGCATGTAAGTGTGGGAAAGCAGGAACAGTTTGTTCATTCATTCTGAATAGACCATTGCATTCACTACATATCCTGTTTCCATGCGCTGCTGAATTATTAGAGCCTGTGAAGAGGCTTCAACCTGCATTGACGCGGCCTGCATCACGTCCAGAGCTGAGGAGATGTGGCAATGACACGGGAAAGAAGATGTGAGTGCTACACCTGTACAGAGAGATAAGAGGGTTCCCATTTTTCCACCTGCTGGTGAACTTATCCCATCTACAGTCGCAGCACTGTGGTGGGATACCCACTATAAATGATGGGAGATGGGACAGACCTTCAACGATTATTACAGATGCCCTATTCAAAAGGTTTTTTCACACAAACTACGCTATCACGGTTTGTAGTACAAAAGGGTGTTGTAGCTTTGAGATATAAATGGGAGGCTGATATTGACCAATTTTCAATGTGGGGTCTGAATTCATACTGAGTGGTATTAAGGATGCTACATCTTGTAAGAAAAATTTTTTTTACATATATACTCATACATTCTGAATAATAATAATAATAACAATAATAATAATAATAATATAGCAGTTTTTGCTGAATAGAACTCTGTTTTCCATTTGCAATTTGCATTTAAAAAACACAAAAGATACAAAACAAACGGAACAGAAAAGAGAACGAAGCATTTGGGTTGTATTTTTTGGTGGGAACTAAAGGTACATTAATGAAATGCTTGAGTAAACAGGTTAAGGGCTGGATTCAATTAGATGCGAAAACATTAAGGTTTTCGAATGTGCAAACTTTTCACACCCTTCGCCCATATGAGTCACTTTCGCCACTATCGCGTATGTGGGTTTTCGGGCAATCCTGTTACAAAATGCGATGCAGCATTCGCCCGAAAAACATATGGTGAAAAGTGCACCTGAAAATGGAGAAATGTGCCTGTATTCCCAAAAAAGGTAAACTAACATTGGGTAATAGTTTTAGAAGTATATTATTGGGCAAAATCAAGGGGTTTGGTGTTTTCAAATTGTGTGAAATGACAGTTTTATGCATTTTTCTTTAACAGTGGAAAAATGACAGAAAGCAAGTTTTTTGGGGGCAAAATAAATGCTGCAGTTAAATTAGGGGTACATAAAAATGGGTACAAGTAAATTTGTGTGTCATTTTAGGATACTTTTTTTTAAAAAAGTTAAAAATATACCTGCTGCAGCCACCCGAAATCCCAAAAAACATTTGTCCCATCCATACAGTCCCCCAAAATACCTACCACACTACTTTAAACCCATATTCCAACACTTTTATATTTTGACCCCAAAAATGACGTGTCATTATGGGATGTAGTCAGGAAGCCGATGGTCTAAATGCCGAACGCCGGCTTCACGACTGTCTAATCCCAGCAAGGTACTAATGGCACACACCCCTCCCCCCGGGAGGGTTAGGTTTAGACTAGGGGAAGGGGAGGGGGGTTAGGCACCCCCGTGGGGAGGTTAGGGTTAGGTAGCCCACCGGGAGACTTAGGTTTAGGCTGCAGGGAAGGGGAGGTAAGGTTTAGGCACTTAAGAGGGGGTTTAGGGTCTTTGGGGGGAGGTTAGGGTTAGGCACCCTCTAAGAGAGGGTAGGGGTAGGGAATTAGGTTAGCGGTACTTACGGGCCTCCGCTGTCGGGATTTGAACGCCGGCCATGTGGCCGGTGGTAATACCTACTACACCCATCATTATTAGGGGGAATTAAGTTAAATAAAAAATTATTTTTGCCTAATTAGTCATTAGGGTTGGGGGGTGACCATAGGGGTTCTGAACCAAGTCCCCACATTTTTAGACCAAAATAAAGGTTTTGCACATTTTTTCACATGCTCTGAGATGGTGAAAACTATTTGCCGCTTTTAGCCGATGCAAAATAAGCATGTGTGAAAAGCCACGGCTAATAGGATAGCACGATATACATTTTTGTCGAAAATTTTGCCCAAGTGTAAACTTTTTGCCAAAACTGTGGGTTTTCCCGGCTAATTGAATCCAGCCTTTATGCTGGGTATACACTTAACAATGTGTACCCCAGCTGATGTGTCGTGCTGTAGGTCCCGGCATCAGCAAGTGTGGGAGCGACGGCACAACAGCGGGGGCCATGCTGCCGAATGCCTGACGATATCACCCACGACGCGTGAGAGGGAGCATAGTCAGCGACAGAGCGGGTGCACACTGCCTGATGTGGACGATATGTTGTTCGATCGGACGACACTGTCTAGTGTGTACCCGGCTTTAGTCTTGTCTGTTTTTGAAGGATTCTAGAGTGGATTTTTCTAAAGCAGGGATGGGGAACCACAAGCCCGAGGTTATAGAAGGCCTGCGGGATCATTTGGTCTGGCCCTAGAATGGCACCCTGCAGCCAGAATCTATGCAGCAGTGCCACCTGGAGTACCCTTAGGACGCTTCAGACAGTCACACCGCTGCCCTTACAGCTGCCCGAAGCATCCTCAAGATGCTCCTGGCATTGCTGTGATCACCGGCAATTGAGGCCCCACGCCCGTGTGACGCCACACGGAGAGAGTGTGTGGCCTGAACTGGGCCCACAAATAACGTGTATATATATATATATATATATATATATATATCAAAATGACCCTCGGCATAAAAAAAAGATCCCCATCCCTGCCCTAAAGGAAAGGCACAAACATTTAAGGGGTATAATAGTTTGTCTTTCTTCCTTTGTTAATTGTCTTTTTCTCACCATTATAATAGCAATATACAACTTCTTGCAAGGCAATATTGTGCAAATAATGCTGGAGAGGATGTAATACAGTCTGTTCCAACACTGCTTTTATAAGTACTCAACAGAGTTGGGACAAACGTAGCAACTGTTTGCCTCGACTATGAAGAACCCTTTGGGCACCCCCCCCTAATGACTAATTAGACAAAAAAAATAATAATCTTAATACCCCCTAAAAAAGGCAGGTTATTTTTGGGGTGAAAATTTAAAAAAAGTGTTTGAAAATGGGTTTTAAAGTATTGGTTCTGGTATTTTGGGGTGCTGCATGGATGGGACAGGTGTTTTTAGGACTGCAGGTGGCTGCAGCAGGTGCATTTTTTCAAAGATTTTTATAATACACTCTAGAGACACAAAAATATACTAGTACTCATTTAAATGTACCCCCAATTTAGCTATAGCAATTATTTTTCCCCAAGAAAATGCTTTCTATCATTTTTACACACTTATGCAAAAAAACATCCCTTTGACTCAATTTAAAAACCCAAAATACTTTTATTAGGGCTATTAATACAGATATATATCCAGTGTCAGTTAGGTTTTATATGGAGTACAGACTGATTTCCACAAAAACATCTGTCCTTTTAGCTAGTTTCGCCTTTCGCTGTATTCGCACCTTTACGTTTTCGCCTGCTTTGGAATTGAATAGGATGAAAAGCGGTAATGCGCATTGTGAAAGTACGCAAAAACATTGCAACCAAACAGGCGAATGAGGTGAAAAGAATGCATCGGCGAAGACATTTCGCCGACCGCGACTCTTTGCCTTGAATTGAATCCGGCCCTGAGTTGCAACAGATCAAACTGTTGCTTTTGCAGGCAAAAATACAAGTTTGCAAAGCAAAACAGAAAACAACAAAGTTGAAACTGCAGCCATGATTTGCTCAGCATCAGGACTATATATAGAAAGTGAAAAAGGTCGACAAAGTCTACATAGACACCAAAGGTTGGGTACGGGATGCAGGTGGTCAAAATCCAGACGCTGGCATCCCGACAGGGTTGGGATACTGACACCTGTCGGTAGGTATCCGAACCCTTCTCCTACCCCTAATCCTCCCTTCCGGGTGCCTAAACCTAACCCTGCCCCTAACCCTAGCCACTTACATTCAGGATGTCAGAGCCAGAATTGTGACAGGTGTCGGGCTTCCGGCGCTGGGATATTGACCGGATCCCAGACACCAGAGGTTAGATAGGCAATATGTCGACAGTGACAAAAGGTTGACACTGTAAAGGTCAACATAGAAGAAGGTCGACAGGTACAAAAGACATGGCCCTTTTTAAGGGTTAGGCACTTACCCCAACGGTTAGGGTTAGGCACTAAAATGGACATAGTCAGGTACCTACTTTTGTCCATGTCAACCTATTGCTTGTCTAATGGTGTGTACACATGGTACAACTTTGCAGGACGATAAGAACGATAACAATATCGATATCGATCATATCGTCCTGTTTTTGGGCCCCTTCCAACCTCCAAATCTTCCAACCTTTCAAACTCGATATCGACCAGATTAGCCTGGTTACTGTAGGGACCCGCGATCGTTGTTCGCAGGTCGTTATAGCCCTTTGGGGGGTTGGTGCATGGGTTGGATGTTCGATATTTAACATCCAGCACATGCAGGACGATCAGACAACGATATTGGATCGTTGTCTGATCGCTCAGTGTGTACGGGCCATAACATCTGTCGTCTATCAGAGAAATTGTAGACATTTTAACAGTCTCTCTTTTATACCACAAATGTTTTGCTCACAGGTTGTTTTAGCAGAGGTTATGGGGGCTGACATTTACACTTCAGATGAGGAGGACATCGAATCTAAACAAATGTGTGATGGTGGGAGATTCTTAAGAAAATGTGCCGCATCTTTGCACAAATATGTATTGCGATTCCTAGCTGCGTTTTTGCAAATCCAAGCATCTGCGTACAAGGACGCAGCATCGGTCATAGTTAATTCATTTATCGATTTTCTGAGTAATCCATTGAGGTACTCACAATAGCCGATGGAACAAAGATGCTGGTGTGCTTGCATTTTTCTAACTGCCCCCCGTTACCACCCACTAGCGGTCAGTAAATGTCAATAATTCTGTGTCTTAATCCTTTCTGTGTTAGAGATATCCTAGAGGCATTGGGACGCATGCGCTGTGTGACTCAGATGCATTTGCTTTAATAGAAACATCGTCCAACTGTGTAAATATTGGCATAGCGTACAACTCAATCAGGCCCAATATGCAAATCCAGCACTGCCAAAATGACTAGTATGCCTTCCCTTTTTATTTCTTTGGCCCCCCCTCGAGAGCACTGCCATGGGAGGGAACATGTATGTCGCAAGGTACCGTTTATAACCTTTACCAAAAACTCCTTCTGAACTTAACATAACTAGAGGTTCTATTTATCATGTGATTGAAGATTTAATTCTAAAGGAATGGACACAGGTGGTGAGAACATCACTTTAATGTTAAAAGACTAGAACACAGGTTCTCAAACTCGGTCCTCAGGACCCCAAGAGTGCATGTTTTGCAGGTCTCCTCACAGAAACAGTGAAATAATTAGCTCCACCTGTGGATCTTTTAAAATGTGTCAGTAAGTACTGAATAGACCTGTGCCCCTGCTGGGTGACCTGGAAAACGTGGCCTGTGTGGGGTCCTGAGGACAGAGTTTGAGAACCACTGGACTAGAACATATCAGACTCTACAGAAGGTAGATACATGAAGGTTCTTTATGAATCGATAGTGTTAAAAGGTTGCCAGGTAAATGATAGACAGTGCGCTAGGTCAACAGGGTTGAAAGGTCGACATGGACAAAAGGTCAACACATGGTTTTTGATGGTTTTTCATGAATTTTAGGATTAGCGGTTAGGCTACAATAACAAAAAAACACGTCTACCTTTTTTTGTGTCGACAATTTGCATGTCAACCTTTTGCACAATTCAAACTTTTAACCCTGTCGACCTATTCACTGTCTGTCTGTCTATCTTCTGGTGTCTATTGACTGTCTCGTTACTGTCTATTAATCCACACCGTTTACAGAAATTGAAGCTTTGTAAAACAGTCCAAATAGCTGAATCAAGGCCAAAGTAATTGTCACAGTCTGCTTGGATAACACAGGGGAAAGTTTTTAATTCCAAGCGGTTACTTGTTAAAGAAACTTATGGGACTTTTCATACTATTCAGGACCTGAGAAGTCTCAGCAAATTTGTTAATGCCAGAAATGTTTGCATGGAATCTGTAAACTATATTTATAGACAGCCACAGCAAACAAAATGTCCTAAAATTCTGAGATTGTCAAGATTCTTAATTTCATTCTCCAGATTCTGTTGTACAAAGCAGATCGAGTCAATTGCTAATCATTTAATTAACTACAAGACAGCATATAAAGTAGCTAAAGCAATGGATCCTCATATGCTTCTGCTGAAAGTGTTTACCTGACAAACAAATTAAGCTTAACTATTCCAGCTGCTGCAACTGTAGTTTTTATCTCAAAGCGCCATAGCCATTAAAATCTATTTTATCTACATATAGAAATGGACGAAAGAGAAGAACAACTTGCCCATCTAGTCTGCCCAGTCATGCCATATGCCGTGTTACATCTGGTATGACTGTAAATGGAGAACCCCCCCTTTTATCAAAAGCATTAGTAAAAGCTGCATCTCATTATTCATTATAAAACAAGTTAGCATTAAAAAGAAGGATCCATTCTTACCATGTAGGTTTTTAAATGAGTTATGCCCATAAGATGATCCTGCATAGTTTCCATTTCTCCCTTAACTCTGCATAAGTTACACTTGACAAGACGTTTAGTGTTGCATCCCAGTTCTTTAATTTCTACCACGTACTGCAGACCTGGAAAATAACGAAGAAAACATTAAAAATTATTAAAAAATAAAAAAAAACACACACATACAAACCCTTTTCTGTCAGAGGGCACAAAATTAGTATTTTTGATAATAGGAAAACGAATGTCATCCTGTTCTCGTAGAAATCACAAGACTAACTGCTGCCTGGGTAGACTTCAAATTGAAATGGTTTCTCCAGACAATTCCAAGACAGAAATCTATTAAAGCAGTGGTTCTAAAACTCTGTCCTCAGGAACCCAAACAGTTCATGTTTTCCAGATCTATATGGATCTTTAACCACTTGCCTGGCATGGTCGCATCCTTTGCGACCACACCAGACTGTGCATTATCTGATCGCCAACATTGTAACCAATCAGGTAACAAGAGCGGCTACAGGAAGACAACCTTCCCGCAGCTGCTGCTCTCGGAGGCACCTTCCGGTCACTCTGCTTCCCTGCACCCTCCCCAGTGACTACCATGCTGCCAATCACTGCTGATCAGTCAGCACAGCAGGACCCCCCCCCCATCCAGCAGCTGCAGAGATTAGCAGCCGCTGGGGAAAAATTTGAGTTATGGTAAACTTACCTTTGTTAACTCTCTTTCTTCGAAGTCCATAGGGTCCAAAGGGAGACCTTGGGGTGTAGGTGGTGGTTGAGGACCGGGCACCACGCAGTTAAAGCTTTCAGATCCAGGATGCATTGGTCTATCCCCCTATGACCTGCTCCCGATCCAGAGGCACCTCAGTTCATGACAAGCCAAAGGCTGGAGGAGAAGAGAGAAGGAAGACTGGTACACACGAAAATCACACTCATGGAGAAGGAGACAGGAAACCGGTGACCAGAAACATTGCCCATATGAAGCCAGGTGCGTCAGGGAGGGTGCACTGTGGACCTTATGGACTTCGAAGAAAGTTAACAAAAAGGTAAGTTTTACCATAACTCATTTTCTTCTTCAGGGTCCATAGGCTCCACAGGGAGACCTTGGAGATGTCCCAAAGCAGTCATTTAAGGGTGGGGATGCTCCTGTGCTGAGAGGAGAATCCGGCACCCAAATGTAACATCCTGAGAGGCAAATGTATCAAAGGCATAACCCTCAAATGTATGGACATAGGACCACATGGCCGCCTTGCAAAGCTGTTCAGCTGAGGCGCAACGGCGAGCAGCCCACGAAGGACACACAGAGCGAGTAGTAGCAGTAGCCAGTACAGGAAGGCCTGTCTGCGTCTAAGCCTGTAGGATAGTCATGCAAAGCAATCTTGCCAATGTGTTTGTTGGCTGGCCATCCCTTCTTGTGAAATCCAGAGAGCACAACTGAGTCGTCTGATCTCCGAAGGGAACTGGCACGGACTACATCCAAGGAGGCCTAACCTGCTGATAGGTCTGGTGATTGAAAGGCCGGGACTACAATTTCCTCATTAATGTGGAAACTAGTAACAACTTTTGGAAGGAAACCAGGGTGTGTCCAAATTACAGCCCGGTCCTGATGGAATATCAGAAATGGGGAGCGACAGAAGAGTGCCCCTAAATTTGACAACCTTCTGGCGGACGCCATAGCCAGAAGAAAAAGAATCTTCGCTGTGAGCCACTTGAGTTCCACAGAATCCAGGGGTTCAAACGAAGGACCCTTGAGGGCACGAAGCACTACTAACAAATCCCATGGAGCCACTGGAGGGACAAAGGGAGGTTGCATATGGAGGACATCCTAGAGGAAGGTGTGGACATCTGGAAGTGGAGCAAGTCTACGCTGGAACCAAATGGATAGAGCAGAGACATGCACTTTCAGTGAGGCCAGGCGGAGTCCAAGGTCCAATCCAGCTTGAAGGAAGGCCAGGACTCTGGAAATCCTAAACACTTGGGGGTCATAGCTTCTGGTACGACACCATTGGAAATATGTATGCCATACTCTGTGGTAGATCCTAGCAGAGGCTGGCTTACGCGCTCTGAATATAGTTTTGACTACAGAGCTAGAGAATCCTTTGGACCTCAGGAGACAAGTCTCAAGAGCCACGCCGTCAAAGACAGACGACCCAGGACCGGGTAAAGGCAAGGACCCTGAAACAACAGGACCGGTCGTTGAGGCAGTAGGAACGGAGTGTCTCCGAAGATCAGAGTACCAATGACGTTTGGGCCAAGATGGAGCCACCAGTAGGACAGTGTCTTAAAAGAATAAAAAGAGGAAGAAGGGAGACTGGAGGGAATAGGTACGCAAACTGGAAGGTCCACTTCACTGATAATGCATCTACAAAAGGTTGCTTCGGCATCTCTTGTTCTGGACCCGTACACCTTCAGTTTGTGTTGGGAGGACCTATCTGCTCACTAGGAGTTGAAAAACCTCTTGGTGAAGAGACGATTCCCCGGGATAGACATCGTGACGGCTAAGGAAGTTTGCTACCCAATTGAGAACTCCCGGAATGAACACAGCAGAGATGGCCGGGAGGTGACCCTCGGCCCATGTCAGAATGCGCAATACTTCTGTCATTGCTGCCAGACTTCGAGTGCCTCTTTGATGGTTGATGTAAGCCACTGTTGCGGCATTGTCGGACTGTACTGGTACAGGTTTTCCGTGTTCTAGGCCAGTATGAGGGTCCTGTAGACAGCTCGAAGTTCCAATTTGTTGATTGGCAGGGTTGCTTCGACCGATGTCCAGCGGCCCTGAAAGGAGTGTGGACTGGTCACTGTGCCCCAACCCCGTAGACTGGTGTCCGTTGTTAGGAGTACCCAGTCCGAGATCCAAAAGGAGCGACCCTTGGTTAGATGAGATGTCTGTAGCCACCAAGAGAGGGACAGATGCACCTCCAGAAAGAGTACCATTGTCTGAGCTTTGATCCGATGGTGTATGCAGTTTCACCTGGAGAGGATCAGCCTTTGCAAAGGCCTGGAGTGGAGCTCAGCCTATTCCACCATGTCAAAAGGTGGACACCATGGATCCCAGAACCTGCATTGCTGAGTGGATCGACATCCACTGACTGTGGAGACATCTGTGCACTCGTAGTTGAAGTGTGGAGATCTTGTCTGATGTCAGAAAGATTCTCTGATCCTGAGAATCCAGCAGGGCTCCCAGATGAATTGTTCTCTGTGAGGGATTCAGGGAGGACTTTTTCCAGTTGATTAACCATTCGTGCTTGTGAAGGAAACCAATGGTTAGCCGAAGATGTCTGTGAAGCACTTCTGGGGGTCCTGAATATCCAGAGATACCATGAAGTCCCCAGGCTCCATAGCTAGTATGATAGAGCGTAGGGTTTCCATCCTGAACGTGGGTACCCTGAGGAATTTGTTCTAGATTTGAGGTTGAGGATAGGCCGATGAGACCCATTCGGCTTCTGAACCAGAAAGAGTAGAATAACCACCAGTCCCCCGCTGGGAGAGCGGGACTGGCACAATTACCCCTGTCTGCAGCAAGGACTGTATGACTTTCTGGATTTGTAGGGCCTTGCTTGGGTCTGAAGGAGGGCCTGTGTAGAAAAACTGCTGGGGAGGCAGTCAAAGAAATGAGAGGGCATACCTGTGAGAGACTACTGCTCTTACCAAAGCATCCGTGGTGGTTTGACACCAGCACTGGGCAAACTGAAGAAGTCGGCCTCCCACTCTGGGATCCCCAGAGGTAGGATTGTCCTGTCAAGCTGAGGGCTTATCCTCGGGTTTTGAAGCAGGGCGTTTGGTGGTCCAGGCCTGCTTGGTCCTGGGCTTGGCGGCCCTAGTGGAAGCCGACTGCCTAGGAAAGGGCTGACCTTTAGGTTTTCCGTGAGGACGAAAGCACTTAAAAGATTTAGTCTGAGGCTTTGTAGCAATAGTTGCTGAAGGCGGAAATGCAGTTTTATGTCGTTAACATAGTTACAATCTTGTCAAGGTCTGGGCCAAACAAGATCTCCCCATTGTAGGGTAATTTCTAGGCCCTTCTTGGAATCCGCTCTGCCATTCATGAGCATAGCCACAGGGTACTGCGGGCAGACACCTCCGCGGCCGAGACTCTGGAGCCTAGGAGTCTGGCATCCAACGTCGCTTCTCCAATATAGGAAGCTGCATCTCGTATGTGAGCGACGAAAGACATCTTTTCCCTGGAAGCATCTGAGGGAAAAAGTCTTCAAGTGCATCAGCCCAGCTCTCTATAGCTTTAGCCACCCATGGTCGGCCGGGCAACAGCCTCTGAAAGAGTATATCGATTTGAGGTTACTGTAGGGATAGGTAACGTGGCGCTTTTAATTAAACTCGTAACATGTGAACCTACCGCAGGGGGAGTCTCCCATGTTGAACAAGGAGTCACAGGAAATGGATAAGAGGTGGTCAGATGTTTTTGGGGCTGAAACCTCTTACCAGGCATCTGCCAGGCTGCAGCCATGTTTTCAGCTAGTTGATCCGATAGAAGCAACTCTGCTGAAGACACTTGCTGTTGTTTAAATAGTGGGTGCTTAGATTTAGGCGCTGGCTCGTCATATTCTATGAGTAAGATGAATCTAACAGCTCGCACCAAGGCAGGAATATTAATTTTAGACATGACTGATCTTCCCCCAGAGGGGACTCAATGTTAGAGAGATCAGCATCTTCTGCCTCCTCAGATGACACAGGACGCTTAGGTGGCTTACTGTGGTAGGGGCTTCTCACCCTGCAACATAGTTTGAAAGGCTGTAGAGGTAGCCACCAGACTCTGTACTGAGCTAGAGAGTAGGTCAACCCATGGAGGAGGCCCAGGAGGTACCTTTATCGCCTGAACCTGTTGTGACAACCCCATAGGGGGAATTACAGCATGTTGTGGTAACCCAGAATTCCAGCCTGTTGTGGTAACCCCATAGGGGGAATTACAGGCGGTCCGCAATAGTAGCCAGCACCTGAGTAAAAGAAGCCCGGGGGGGGGATCTTGTTCAGGAGCTGGGGGTCTGAAGGGCTTAGTGGAGTATAACACTTAACACATAACCCATCTTGTATCAAATCCTCCTCACTTAAGCCTGCAGCACATAATTTGCATGATAGCAGTATGGGAGCAGATGCTTGCTTGCTACTCTTGCCTTTGCTAGACATAGTTGTAGAGTAGTATAGCACACAATATGGCACTGGGTATAATGCAACCACTGTGTATGTAGGATAAAAGTAGGAATGCAATATATTGATCCTGTCTTAAGCAAGCTGCAGGAGCGCACAGCACAAATATGGCACTGTGCAGTAACCAACTGTATGCGACAACCCTCACCAATACATTTATTGTAGAGATGCGAGGCACTGGAAAAACCCTGAATACACCTGTATGTTAGGGCAAAGTCAGAAAAAAATAAGAGTTATGGTATAACATACCTTCGTTAACTCTTTTTCTTCGAGGTCCATGGGGTCCATTGGATACCCATCCTAACACACCTGTGGTTTTGGGTATCTCTATAAATTTCCCTCCTATGCGAGAGTGGTCTAGAGAACAGAGACTGGTAAGCTTGATTGATGCGGTGACTGTCTAAAGCAGTTACCACACAATCCATTTTGTATAAAATCCTGTGGGGATAATCCTGCTTTGCAGGTCATACAGGATACCCGCACAGGGGCTTCTGCCACTTGTCTTTCAGACTCCTTAGACATAATATTACTCTCTTATGTCAAGTTTCTGAGAACACATGTGATTACTGTTTTATCCCAACTCTCACACACCCGTAGTAGAGTAATAAGGGGAGAACACAAAGCAGTGATAGGTTATAACCTGACAGTTATTCAGGCATAAAAGGCAGTACCATACACGCAAATTCACATCACATGCAATGCATAAAACACCCTATGAGCATATGCAATTTTAAGCTCTGGTCACTACAAACAGCTCTAGGCTTAGTAGGATAGAGAGCACTGTAAAAACCTGTCACTGTAGGAGAGGTATACAGGAAGACTGATCCAGCCTCCTGAGTGTGCAGCAACTGAGAGCACCTGAAAGTGTTCTCTGGCTGACTCATATAGGGGAGGCTGGGAGGAGCAATCCAGACGCTGAGAACTTCAAGCTGGGCCAGCGTGTGGATCGGGGGAGGGGCCGCCGGGGAAAGCGGACCTCCCCTATGCTGCCTGGACCCACCCGGCAAAACTGACATGGCCGCCGCCAACTAACCTCCGGCTGTCAGGAATTCATCACGTCCTGGTGGTCTAGTGCGGGAGACAGTCTTACCTGGCTCCTCACTGCAGCGTGCCCCCGGCCATCTCCACCGCCGGAGGCCAGACCGCCACGTGGTCCCGGCGTCAGCGGCCGCCGAACCCACCTTACCTGCATCCCCTGTCCCCGTTACAGTCCAGGGCCCTATGCCCCTACTGAAATCACTGGCTCGACACCAGTGTTGCGGCGCCAGAGGGCGTAGAAGTAGCGGGTGGCCGGTGCGTCTCCCATCAGACGCTTGGCTGCTTCCTTCAGTCAGCACAGGCCGCCCGCCCAGGTGGAGAGTCAAACTTTTTTTTTTTTACTCGTCTGCGGGACTGCTCCTGCAGTCCCACTGTTTAAGTGGTGTACCACACCAAACAGGAAGAACTGGCTACCTATGGCTGAGGGCGGGGTATATGAGTGGAGGACCCAGTGCATCCTGAGAGCAGAGAGCTTGTTTAACTGTTAGGTAACTGGAGCATATACCCAACGTATCGGCTGTGGACCCCATGGACCCCGAAGAAGAAAAGGGAAATATATATACTGACAGTATAGAGAAATAGACAGGTTGCACTAGCATAAGTCACATACAATACAGAAATACCATATAACTGCAGAAGGGCACTACAATCAACTACACATTCTGTGGTCAGCAACTCAACATCTGGTAGGCTATAGCGCTACATAACCTGACTCCAGGGAGAGGTATGTAGGGGGACCGGACGCTGCGTTTCCCTGAGAGAGCTGTGGCTGAGCCGGGAGAAAATGGACAACGGAGGGGTGACGGAGCGGCAGCGCAGACGTCCTATGTACAGTCTGCTGCTGCGCACTCAGCAGGAAAACATAATATATAAAATAAATCATAAAATAAAAGCTATTTGGGCTGCCTAAGCACCGACGAAACTGAGGTGCCTCTGGCTCGGGGGTGGGGTGTAGGGGGATGGACCGATGCATCCTGGGAGCTGAAAGCTTTAACTGCGTGGTGCCCAGTCCTCAACCACCACCTACACCCCAAGGTCTCTTTGTGGAGCCCTATGGACCCTGAAGAAAGTAAATTAACCCCCCTTCAGCCCCCTGGAGTGTACCTGGTGCCTGAAGCCACTTGGAAAAGGAAAGTCGCGATGATGACGATCTGATATTTGAAAAACTATTTTTTTTTTATAAATAATTATAAAAGAAAATTTATATATTTTTTTAAAAATACATTTTGGATAAGTTGAAAGACATGTGCTTCACCTAATTTACTCATAAAAAGCCTGACAATTTCTGAATGGTTTTTAGAAAAAAAAAAATATTGCCATTAAAAGTGGTTAAAATGTGACAGTTGGTAATACACCTGTGCACCTGCTTGGTGGTCTGAAAAATGTGAACTGTTAATGGTCCTGAGGACTGGGGTGAAGAAACACTGATCTAGTGTATCCAAGCAGATTATTTTATTTCACTGATTAATATTATATACACCGATCAGCCAGAACATTAAAACCATTCGGCTTAATATTGTGTAGGTCCTCCATTTGCCGCCAAAATAGCTCTGACCCATTGAAGCATGGACTCCACAAGGTGTCTTGTGGTAACTGGGACCAAGACGTTAGCAGCAGATCCTTGTACTGTAATGCCGCGTATCCACTAGGCGATTTAAATGAGTGATTGAACGATTATGCAATCTTAATCGTTCAATCGCTCATTCACAAATCGAGCATGAAAATGTCGAAAACGACCAGCGATGCAAGCTCCCGCTGGTAGTTTCCGACATCAATCATCGCCTGAACATGCTGGTCAATCTGCAGTTAAAGAAAGATTGACCATGTTCAGGAAAGAGGGAGGATGCCTACACTGAACGACATATCGTTCAGTGTAGGCACTGCAGGGGATGAGGAACGACTGTACGATTACAATATTGTAATCGTACTGTCATTCCACTATCTACTAGTGGATACGCACCTTAAGTTGCAAGGTGGGCCTCCATGGCTCAAACGTGTTTTTCAAGCACATCCCACAAATGCTCGGTCGGATTGAAATCTGGGGAATTTGGAGGCCAAGTCAACACCTTGAACTCTGTCATGTTCCTCAAACCATTCCTTCACAATTTTTGCAGTGTGAATTTTCCTCATGAAAGAGGCCACTGCCTCTCATCAAATACACTCTCTCATCAAATTCTAATACTTTACTTTAAATCAACCAATTTTATTATCCCCAAGGAATTTGCAATTAAACGTGAATTATTCTAGTTTACCATATAATAGAGACATTTGTTCTTCATGGAACTAAATAACATTCAATCACACATACTGAGTGTGGCATTGTCTTGGTGGGATATGGTTTATTTTTATGCAAGATGAAATACAGTAGAAAGATTGATTTAAAAAAAATAAACAATCGCTAATTTGAACTAAAGGAAAACAGTCACCAATTCAAAAATGTGTTTATTTTATTTTTTGGTGACATGCTTAAAAGGCTTTGGGGTATATTTACTAAGGTGCAGGTTTTTAGAAGTGGTTTTGTTGCCCATAGCAACCAATCAGATTCTACTTAACATTTATCTAGCACCTTCTAGAAGGTAATAGCTAGAATCTGATTGGTTGCTATGGGCAACAAAACCACTTCTAAAAACCTGCACCTTAGTAAATGTACCCCTTTCTCTTAGTGTTTATTCATGCATTTTAGTACTAGCAAGAGAATAGATCAGTACCAGTATTTCTGGAAAAATCACTACATAGAAACTAAATCATACAACTTACCAACAAGAGAAACTGTTCGTCTGGGATCATCAACAAACTCAAGCAAAGTTATGCTCTCTGAAAAGAGCAAAGAATAAATATTACACTGACAGTCTCAGGGAGTATCAATACACAACAGTTGCATAAAGCAAGTAGCAGATTATAACTTTGGCAAATATAATAAAAAGAGGCATGGCAAACTCAGGGGCATATACTGTATAAGAAATATCACTTAATTCCATTTCCTCGAAATACTCCATAACGCATGGTTCATGTAGAGAGACAGTTTGACACCTCCTTCTCTTTGGAGTCTTAAGAATTTTCCCAAGCTATACTACAAAACAACAAAAGTTGCTTGTGCTATCTATTCGCATTGTTGTGTGAATAAGACGCATTTGAAGGTAAAAGATGCACGAAAAGACGCTCAGCGCTACAGAGTCACACTGAGCTCCCGTGTTGTTTGGCGCGACTTGTAGTGCACGGAGGATAGATGTATGTGGGCACATCTGTATGTCTGCCTTTCATGTTTTAAGCCACAGCAAACGCCTGGCGGAAACAGCTAAGGCAGAGATATGAGACTGTATCTGAACAGTATCTAACAAAGCATCACCTATATAGGTAAGGGCTTCCGAAATCTGATCAGCTAATGAGTGAGCTTCAGATTCCTCCTCTAATTGAAAACTAGTAATCATTTGATTTATCCATGGACAGATTGCCTTAACTACCCAGGCACTGGCCAGACTTGGCCGCAGCGATACCCCTGACAAGGTGAATAAAGACCGCCCCACTCTTCCTATCCATAGGATCTTTAAGAGTCACCGACTGAGAAGTGGGGATAACTGTATTTTTAACCAACATAGCAATAGGAGCATCCACCATAGGAGGAACTTCCCATTGTTTGGTATCCCTTTCAGCAAAGGGATAAAGACCCTTATACATCTTAGGAATATAGAATCTTGAATCAGGTTTTAACCAGGATTCCTTTAATATGTCTTTGAAATTAGAAAACTCTGGCTGTTTAGTGGCTGTGGTTCCTGCAGACGGTACCAATTTATTTAAAGATCTCGCCATCTGAGTGAGACATCGCCCTACATTTTGGTCCGATTTGGGCTCCATTGAGGAATCAGCCAAAACTGCTTGATCACAGGATCTCACATAATTACCCTGAAAATGACGTAGTTCACCTATGGCATCTGCCATAGATCACAGACTGTTCCGCCGAACCTCCTGATAATGAAACCTCCTTGCACAGAGCGACCCTTGGTCTGTACATTTTGGCTCACATTTTGTACAAATATATATCGCAACTTGCTTCTTAGATCCCTTGTCTGATTTATCCATACTGAAGAAGACGAGTCTACTCACAAGATAGCTATCTAAAATCTAAACGAAGAAGAGTAGTCCAGAATGAATAGAAAAGAAAGAGGTAAATGAAGACACCTATTCACACATTTGTTTAAATGCAAACAAATTCTGGTCTTATGCTGGGTACACACTGACAGATACATTGGCCGATCAATTGATCGGCCAATATATCTGCTGCACGTCAGCCAGTGTGTACCCGCGATATGTCGATGAATGTCGTCGTTCACCGACATATCGCATTGGCTGTGCTGCACAGCCGATGGACAGATATTTCTGCAGACATATCTGACCATCGGCAGGTGTGTACGGGCGGTCGGTAGACCGCCCATACATACACACACAATGGCAGCTGCGAGGAGAGAAACAGGACCCGAGGGCACAAGCAGATGATGGCCGTTCAGTGTGTATGAACGACCATCATCTGCAGATATATCTGCAGATCACTCGATCTGCAGATATATCTGTCAGGTGTGTACCCACCTTAAGACCCATCTTATGTTAATAAACCAAAAGGTGAATAAACAAAGTCACATTATATATACTGCGGGTAAAATAAGTATCGAACACATCAACATTTTTCTCAGTAAATATATTTGTAATGGGGCTATTGTAATGAAATTTTCACCAAATGTCAGGAACAACCCATACAATCCACACAGGCAAAGAAATCAAACCATAGATGTCCATACATATATACACAAGTTATGTGTAATAATGTGAAATGACACCGGGAAAAAAGTATTGACACGCTTACTGAAATTTATTTCATATTTCGTACAAAAGCCTTTGTTGGCAATGACAGCTTTAAGACGCCTCCTGTATGAAGAAACTAGTCGCATGCATTGCTCAGGTGTGAGTTTGGCCCATTCTTCCAGTCTTCAAATCTTGAAGGTTTCGTGGGCTTCTTCTATGAACTCTGATCTTTAGTTCTTTCCATAGATTTTCAATTGGATTCAAGTCAGGTGATTGGCTGGGCCATTCTAGCAGCTTTATTTTATTTTTCTGAAACCAATTGAGAGAGTGCCCTTGGCTGTGTGTTTGGGATCATGGTCTTGCTGAAATGTCCACCCTTGTTTCATCTTCAGCATCCTGGAAGATGGCAGCAGAAAATATAGGTACATTTTACCATTCATCCTTCGTTCAATCACATGAAGTACACAAGTACCGTATGCTTAAAAACAGCCCCACACCATGATGTTCCCACCTCCAAACTTCACTGTTTTATGGTGTTTTTGGGGTGATGTGCAGTGCCATTTCTCCTCTAAATCCAAAGAGTTAAATTTTTGTCTCATCTGACCAGACTATATTCTACCAGTATTTCACAGGCTTCTCCAAAAGTTGTGCAGCAAACTTTAAACAAGCTTCAACATGCTTTTTCTTCAGCAATGGAGTCTTGCGTGGTGAGCGTGCATACAGGCCATGCCGGTTGAGTGCATTACTTATTGCTTTCTTTGAAACAATTGAAACTATAATTCCAGCTCTTTTTGAAGCTCTCCACAAGTGGTCCATGGCCCTTAGACAACTCTTCTGATTATTCTTTTCACTCCCCTGTCAGAAATCTTGTGAGGAGCATCTGGTCATGGCCGGTTTATGGTGAAATGATGTTCTTTCCACTTCCAGATTATGGCCCCAACAGTGCTCACTGGAACATTCAGAAGTTTAGAAATCCTTCTGTAACCAATGCCATCAGTATGTTTTGCAACAAGTAGGTTGAGAAGGTCTTGAGAGAGCTCTTGCTTTTACCCATCATAAAATGTTTCTTTTGACACCTTGGTAATGAGACACCTTTTTATAGGCCATCAGTTGGGAATGGACCAGTTTATATTAATTTGCACTGACAAGGGGCAGGATTGCTTTCCAATTACTGATAGATTTCAGCTGGTGTCTTGGCTTTCCATGTCTTTTTGCACCTCCCTTTCTTCATGTGTTCAATACCGTTTCCTTGTGTCATTTCACATCATTTCACATAACTTAATTTATGGATATCTTTGGTTTTATTTCTTTGCATGTGTGGATTGCATAGGTTGTTGCTGACAGTTGGTGAAAATTTCATTACAATAGCCCCATCACAGATATACCGTATATACTAGAGTATAAGTCAACCCGAATATAAGCCGAGGTACCTAATTTTACCACAAAAAACTGGGAAAACGTATTGACTCGAGTATAAGCCTAGGGTGGGAAATGCAGCAGCAACTGGTAGTAATCCCCCCCCCCATGGTACTGCCCCCAGTAGTAATCCCCCCCTGGTAGTGCCCCCAGTAGCAATATCCCCCCCTGGTAGTGCCCCCAGTAGCAATATCCCCCCCTGGTAGTGCCCCCCAGTAGCAATATCCCCCCCGGTAGTGCCCCCCAGTAGCAATATCCCCCCCCTGGTAGTGCCCCCCAGTAGCAATATCCCCCCCCTGGTAGTGCCCCCCAGTAGCAATATCCCCCCGCCTGGTAGTGCCCCCCAGTAGCAATATCCCCCCCCCCCTGGTAGTGCACCCCAGTAGCAATATCCCCCCCCCTGGTAGTGCCCCCAGGAGCAATATCCCCCCCTGGTAGTGCCCCCAGTAGCAATATCCCCCCCTGGTAGTGCCCCCAGGAGCAATATCCCCCCCTGGTAGTGCCCCCAGTAGCAATATCCCCCCCTGGCAGTGCCCCCAGTAGCAATATCCCCCCCTGGCAGTGCCCCCAGTAGCAATATCCCCCCCTGGCAGTGCCCCCAGTAGTAATCCCCCCCCTGGTACTGCCCCCAGTAGTAGCCACCCCCAGTAGAGAGAGACGTGCCGCTTTGCATTACCCGCTTCCGGCTCCCATTACCCACTGCGGGAGCCAGAAGATGGCTCCCGCAGTGGGAGCAGCAGCAGCCGATGAGAGTCTGACAGACTCTCATCGGCTGCTAATTACAACAAACACACAGCTGCCATTGCCAGCGGCTGTGTGTTTGACACTGTGTAGTGCTGACCGAACTCCGTCCGGTCAGCGCTACACGCGGTGCAGCTGTGTCACAGAGATACAGTCTGCACCACGGCCCGCATGGTACGCAGCTGAGTGAGGCGCCCTCCAATATGTGGCGCCCTACTCTGCGTAACGGGAGAACCGGCCCTGGTCCTGGAGCATCACTACAGTATAAGCTGAGGGGGGGGGGCTTTTTCAGCACGAAAAATGTGCTGAAAAACTCGGCTTATACTCGAGTATATACGGTATTTACTGGAGAGAAAGGTTGATGTGCTCAATACTTATTTTATAAAAGCAACGGGGTACTTGCCTGGGTGTCCTCCCCCCGGTATTGACCAGGCAAACAGTGTAACTGAATGGGTGGCACTCACAGGACTTCTAGAACACAAGCGTGTAAGTCACCAACAGGTCAATTTAATAGCCAACGTTTCAATCTCCCATCTTGGAGATTTTCCTCAGGGACCATAACAAAACAACACAAAGAGACAAGACATAAGTACTCACCCGTGAACCACACGCCGGAACACAGACACCGGGGGGGGAAGAGATGACGTCACACACCTGTTGATGTGGCGTCACAGGTGTGTGACGTCATCTCTTCCCCACGGTGTCGGTGTTCCGGCGTGTAGTTCATGGGTGAGTACTTATATGTCTGTTGTTTTGTTATGGTCCCTGAGGAAAATCTCCAAGATGGGAGATTGAAACGTTGGCTATTAAATTGACCTGTTGGTGACTTACACGCTTGTGTTCTAGAAGTCCTGTGAGTGCCACCCATTCAGGTGTGTGTATGTGTGTGTGTGATAGATAGATATATATCTATCTATCCCTGAAAGTTATTGCCTGACTATCAATGATAAATAAGCCAAAGTCACCAGGTTAACTGCACGTCCTGGTTATAGTGCTGTTTGCTTGTTAAGCCTCTATTCCCCAGTGCCCGTCTCCACGGTCCTCAGATGCCTGCTTACAGCAGCCTTCAATCTTACTGATAAATATCTGAGGGAATGGAGGCATGGCTGGCGCAGTGTCTTGCTAATTCAGGACACCTGTTAATTCCCCGGCATTCGCAGCCTGTCTGATGTCACAGCTACGCGACTCCACGTCTAGTTGTGATATACTCAAGTCCCCGAGCGCCCGCTGTCCTTGACGACGTCACCCGCCGCCAGTACCTCAACGCTGCAACGCTTCTATTCAGCCTACAACCTTCTCCTGATTGCGGTCGCACCTGATGACGTCACTGCTGTGCGAGTTGTAAATCTTAACTTTTTGCCTGCTACTCCCTCAGCTGTGTGTCTGGACTGGAAAGAGACCCAGGGACATGCTAGTTTGGTGACTCTCAGGGATCTTTTGAGTAGGATACAGGTTCATACAAAACCTTCTAATCTATATAACTCCCACTTTGTTAGTGTTTGTCACCTGGTCTCTAGGGACTAAACACCCAAATTCATACATAAAAGAAAAGAAATAAAACCTAACTAAAAGCTAGGACCTATCTAGCTAGTGCCTTCTCAAAAGTGTCAGGTTTGGATTATTTTTTGAATCCGGGGTGAATGCAGGAGAATAAACTGGAACGGGTGTGCAGTATTGAAATGCAGCAGGTTTAATAGGAGTATTATAATTCATGAAATGTTGATAGATATATAAACTGGCGGAAATAAACAAGTCCAAGTGATGTGTGGCTGAAAACAAATGACTGGCAGGAAAACAAAATCCAACTAATGAGGCTGGAAACAACAAAAGTCCAATGGAGGTGTGACTGAGGAACAGAGGTCTGAAGTACTGGAGTGGGTTCTGAGTCTGGAGAGCTGGAGGGTTCACAAACCGTGGGGTGAGTAACAGGGTATAGCAGGGCAGATGCGTGTATCCGGGAAAAGCCTGTGATGGAGACAGAGCAGGAAATGGAGCACTGCTAGGACTGCAAATATCACACCGAGCTAAGTAACACAGAGAACTCTCACACAGCTTGCGCTGTGTATATGTTGCACTGGCAACTAGAGAGCATGCTGAACACCCTTAAGTACCATGGGAAAGTGCATGATAGGCTGCTGAGAGTTCACACAAGATGCTCCAGGCCCATTCAGGTCACATGCCCAAAACCAAGATGGCGGCGCCCAGCAATCACCAGAGCGGCAGCGCTGCCAGTCTCACCTGTCACCTCATGGCCTGTACCCTTCGGACATCCACGCGCACCTCGCGCCAACCTCCAGACACCAGCACTCCCACCAGTAGGACCGCGCCAAAGCACCCGCACAGGCAGAGACCGCGACCCACCAGGTACAACAACTCTGGTCATTACACAAAGGCACTAGAAACAAGACTGAGCTTACAGTGGTTAGGGAGGGGTTATATAGGGGGTGAAAGTTGGTTTTCAATTATTGTCCAACTCCACCCATCACTACACAACCCATATGTAAGTCATCCCCCAGATGGATGATAAAGGAATTAACTATAACTACCCATGCCTGGCAAAATAAACATTCGGTTTGAGACCGAATAAGACCCCACCTGGAAAACAAAACAATTTTCAAACATTCTTAAATGCCACATATGCTTCACTGGGCTTAAACCAGAGTTTGGTACGATTAGAATGCATACATAATTCTTTTCCCTATATAAAATTCCAAAATCACCTATACAACATCTGTAAGCTATTCAATGAATTAACTCCCCTCTACACAGTCCACATATCACTTTACATATTTCCTCTATCTACACTAACATATCCCAATGACACTGCTATGTGACTGGTTATACAGCCCACCTACATACATACATACATACATACATACATACTTCTGCAATCTGACTTGACCAATCTGCAATATAAATGTCTCTCTCTATAGCAGGGTTTCCCAACCACGGTCCTCAAGGCACACCAACAGTCCAGGTTTTAAGGATAGCCATACTTGAGCACAAGTGTCTTAATTAGTACTGCAGTTATTTTGATTTGACCATCTGTGCTCAAGCATGGATAGTACTAAAACCTGGACTGTAAAGCTGGGCTTCCACTATACAATTTTCTGTCAGATATCTGTCCAATCTGGCTGGTTGGAATGAAAACCTGGTAATGTATGGGAGCAAATGACAATTGTCCATGTGCTCACAAACACTGGGAATCGCCAAAAATGGTTGTTCAGACAAATTGGTTAAAACACACAAATGGAACCAATTTGAACAATTTTTTTTTTAATCCTTTTTTCAGTGTTTAAAACCATATGATCGACTGTCATTTGCTCCCATACATTACCAGGTTTTCATTCCAACCAGCCAGATTGGACAGAAAATTGTATAGTGGATGCCAAGCTTTAGTGTGGCTTGAGGACTGGAGGTTGGGAAACACTGCTCTATAGATTAGTAGGGGATAATTACCAGCACCAGGAAACAGGGAAAAACAATTTACCCCGTGCACTAAAGAGGTGGACTTTTCCCCACACGTCTCGGGTAATTAGGTGTGAGGTAAACCTTGCGGCTAATTGAGTTACCCCCTGAACTTCTTCTTAGATCTTTTTCTGTTATTACCTAGTTTTTTTATGATGGTCTTGCTTTCAACTGTAAAGCACAACGGAATATGCTGGTGCTATATAAGTAATCATTAATAAATACATGACCAGCATCATAAGTCGCATTACCAAGGTACTCTAAGGCTTCCTGTGAATTTTCAACCAAACTAAGCAATTCTGCTCTAGCCCAATGTAAGCCCTCATATAACGCAACCATCCTTTTGTTCATAGCCTCAATCACCCATGCCGAAGAGAGGCACCAGTTGTGACAAAAATGGACTTACAGTAAAAAGGCCATTCACCATTTGAAAACCACCATCCTTAAGGGATACTGCACTAGGGATGGGAATGGTGGTGAACCTAGACAGATTCAGAATGGAGGCATCCACAATCAAAGGTAATTCTCATAATCTGAATAATTTTGGTTAAGCTGAAATGCATGTTCTAAACCTAATTCACTCATAAAAAAAGAATTTCTGAGCAGTTTTTATAAAAAAAACCGAACTGTCAGTTAAGTGGTTAAAAGGTAAAAATAAAGCCTCAATGCTCTGTGAAACAAACTCAAACAATATTTTTTGGGGGGGATTCTGCTGCTGGATTTAAAGAGGCAATTGGTTTTGCCTTGTAAAAAACTGCCCCTTAAATACAGTAGCAAAACTGATGAAAATGTGCATTGGTAACATGATCTTTCATCTAACGTAACATATGAATTTGTCACAAAACTTTACTGCCAAACAGCAAGCAATTTTGCTATATACAGCTATAAACTTACGGCCTTTTTTCTTCTTCTGAATGATACAATTGAACATGAAAAAGAAAAGAAAAAGTAGTTATAATGCATGGCCTTGTACATAAACACTAACAACTGTAGCAGTCTGTATATAGTAAACTTAAACATTCCAAAACTAATCAATCTTACAGAAAACATGAGGAAACTGAAAAATGAGTGTACATACAGTATATCATGCGCCAATCAAATGCTGCTGTCAATATAGGTAGCCGTCTGTATAAGACAACTGGAAAGTGAAACAACTGGGGTTACTGCGCAAATGTGGGTGGAAGTATAAGAATGATATAAAAATTGTATATCTGCAAGAAATGCAGTGTTCTCCCCAGAAATGTGTTTAAAACCAGGTGGCATTATGAGGTAGCTGGGTGGAGCATGTATTGGGGGAAGGGGGCGTGGGGTATGGACCACAAAGGCAGCTAATGTGCCACTTAAGGGACCCTCTCCAAAGCGCTTCCTGTAGAGGAGAGCACAGACAGGATGGGGAGGGGAGGTGGGTGGTAGAGCGCCCACCAAAAAGGCCCTGTGGAGTAAACTAAAATTACATTTATTGCAAATTAAAACATAAAAAAATATATAAGAATAATCTGCAATAAGCCATCTATTGTAGCACATATATTGATGTAGATGAAAAATGTCCTTGGACTGGATATTGAGACAGGAAAATTAGGGTTATGGTAGACTTACCTTTGTTAACTCTCTTTCTTCGAGGTCCAAAGGTCCACAGGGATACCATGGGGAAATGTGGTTGGAGTGATCCAGGCACCAAACAGTTAAGCTTTCAGCTCCCAGGATGCCTCAGGTCCTTCTCCACATATACCCCACCCCTGGCCACGGGCATTCAGTTTTTTGTAAACAAGCCCAAGGCAAGAGAAGGAAGGACATTGTACACAAGAAACAGACACACAAGAGGGAATCCGTGACCGAAAGAAAAATTACCAAATGCAGCCAGGTGTGTCAGAGTGGGTGCCCTGTGGTTCCTATGGACCTCAAAAGGAGAAAAAAAAAAAAAGTTAAAAAAGTAAAGGTGCCCATACACGGGACGATAAAGCAGGCGATCCGACTGATTGGTGCGATTTGCCTGCTGTATCGCTCTGTGTATGGCCCTGATATCGGGCCGAGCGCGCTCCCATGGGGTTGTACATCGCACCCCCTGATCTGTCTGCAGGACTATGAGATCAGGGGATGCGATCCCAAGGATTACTATGCGGATGAGACAGGGGGAGCCGACATATCGGGCGGTCGGCCACCCGATCGCACTGTGTGCGTGGACCACCCGATATGTCGAACGACAGATCCCCTATCGCCTCGCACAGTGCAATCGCACAGTGTATGGGGGCCTTAAGTCTACCATAACTCTTGTATTCTTCTTCAGGGTCCATAGGGAGTCTACAGGGATACCATGGGGATGTCCTAAAGCAGTTCCCCTAAGGGTGGGGATGCTCCTGAGCAGAAAGGAGAATCCGTCACCCAAAGGAATCATCCTGAGAGGCAAAGGTGTCAAAGCCGTTGAAAGGTTTGAACAGAAGACCACGTGGCCGCCTTGTACAATTGTTCAGCAGAGGCACCACGTTGAAACACCCACAATGGTCCCACAGACCGAGTAGAATGTGCTACGAAGAGCACGAGCCATATCCAGGGAGGCTTCACCTATAGAAATGTCTGAAGACTGGAAAGCTGGAACCACAATCTCTTCATTCACATGAAAATGAGACACTACCTTAGGAAGGTAACCCACCTGTGGGGACAGCTCTATCCTGGTGAAAACTCAAGAAGGGGGAGCGACAAGAGTGCTGCCAAATCAGAGACTCAGAGGAGAAAAAGTGTCATCGCTGTCAACCACTTAAAATATACTGATTCCAGAGGTTCATATGGAGGAGCCTGTAGCCCCTTGAGAACCAAAGACAAATCCCAAAGTGCCACCGGTGAGACAAAGGGTGGCTGAACTCGGAGAACACCCTGAAAAAAATATTCTAACCTCCGGCAGAGAAGCGATCCTTCAATGGAACTAAACTGACAGCGCAGAAACCTGGACTCTCAAGATGGCCAGGCGGAGGCAGAGATCTAACCTAGCCTGGAAAAAAGCAAGTACCCGGGAAATCCTAAAAACTTAGGGTCATATTTGCTGTGGGACACCATTGACCAAAGGAGTGCCAAACTCTAATAGGTGCAGACAGAGGAAGGTTTTCGTGCCCTAAGCATCATCTGAATCACAGAGCTGGAGAAACCTTTGGCTCTTAACATGGAAGACTCAAGAGCCACACCGTCAAAGACAGACAAGGTAAATCCACATGCAGGCAAGGACCCTGTGTCAACAGATCTGGCCATAGAGGAAGAGGAAACTGAGTGTCTATGGATAGACTCCGTATGTAGGTGAACCAATGGTGCCTGGGTCAAGCAGGAGCTACTAGTATTACTGTGCCACCCTCCTGCTTGAATTTCCTGAGAACCCTTGGGATGAGGGAAATCGGGGGAAAGAGGTACGCCAGTTTGAAGTCCCATCTCACTGCCAGTGCGTCCACGAAGGTAGCTGAGGGATCTCTGGACCTGGACCCGTACCTGGGGACCTTGTGGTTGTGACGTGAGGCCATGAGGTCTACGTCTGGTAGGCCCCATTTATTCACTAAGAGTTGAAAAAAACCCAGGTGGAGAGATCACTCTCCGGCGTGTATGTCCTGATGGCTTAGGAAGTCCACTTCCCAGTTGAGGACTCCCAGGATGAATATTGCTGAGATAGCCGAAAGATGACGTTCTGCCCAGATCAGAATGTTTGCCACTTCCCTCAATGGCCTCCTGATTTCACGTGCCTCCCTGATGATTGAGATAGGCTACTGTGGTCACATTGTCAGGCTGGATCTGGGCCGGTCTGCCTTGGAGTAGTTCCTGTGCCAAGATGAGCGCTTTGTATACTGCACGAAGCTACAAGATGTTTATGGGCAGGTGACTTTCCTGATTTGTCCATCTTCCCTGAAAGGTATGATGATCTGTCACCGCCCCCAACCGCGAAAACTGGCGTCCGTGGTGAGGAGCACTCAATTTGGAATCCAGAATGGGCGACCCTTGTCCAGATGAGCCTTCTGTAGCCACCACGAGAGCGAGAGAGAGACGAACCTCTGAAGTGAGAAGAATCCTCTGGGACTGTATTAGATGATACTGCTGTTCCACCGGGAGAGAATCATTTGTTGCAGAGGCCTGGAGATGAACTGAGCATATTCCACAATGTCAAAGGTGGATACCATTAAATCAGGACCTGCATCGCTGATAAAATGGATACCCTTCGCTTGCAGAGCAAATTTGCGCACTCGCAATAATAGGGCCGAAATCTTATCCCCTAGCAGAAAGGATGAAAAGACCGAAAAGAGGACTGTCTAGACATTGATGTAGGGGTTGATGGTAGACTTGCAGACTTTGAGGCTCCCAGAGTAGCCACTTTCTTATCCAATTCTGCTCCAAAAAGTATTTTTCCATAAAAAGGTAGGGATACCAGAGCCTTCTTGAACCCCGAATCTGCTTTCCACGAGGACCTTAACCAAAGAGCTCTATGGGCAGCAACCGAAGCTGCCAATGCTTTAGAAGCCAGGAGCCCAGTGTCTATTGCAGCTTCTGCCAAATAGGAGACCGCTTCCCGTATGTGGGAGATGTGTGTCAGCTGTTCTCGGGTAGCATATCTTCCAATGACCCCATCCATTCTTCAACAGACTTGGATACCCAGGTCGCAGCCATAGCCTCATGGTTTATATGTCACAAAATTGCATTTAAGTTAGAGTAGATTAACATATTTGTGAGTTAACATATTTAACCCAATTGCACTAACTAATGTCAGGCGCGACTCGTCAACTTATTGTATTTCGAGTAACACAGCTCCAAACAATAAAAACACGGATTTAAGACATATTTGAAGTTTTCTAATTATAGGATCTTTAAGAGAAGATGTGGACGGTATAGGCGACGTAGCACACCTGACTAAATGCTTCATATGAGCATCCACAGTAGGAAGGACATTCCCACTTAGTACATTCAGTAGGTGGAAAAGGATACAAAGATGCTAATCTTTTTGTAAGATGGAACAGTTTATCCAGGTTACTCCATGCTCCTCCCATAAGTTCAGTAAGCTGCTAAGACTTCGGAAACTCAGCTTTTACCACCCTCTGGTGTTTAAACACTGGAGCCTTAGGTCTAGGAGCTGGCTCATCATCCTCTATATTTAGGATTGATTTGGCTGGGAATCGGTATGTAATACAGCCGGCCGCATGGCCGGCAGTTCGATTCTCGGCAGCGTAAGGCCAACAGTGGAACAGATCCCGGCAGCAGCATGCCCGACAGCGCTGGAAACCCCGATCGTCCCTAGGTAAGTATTAACTAACCTAACCTACCCCCCTAACCCTCCCTTAGGGGTGCCTAACCCTAACCTCCCTCCCAAGTGCCTAACCCTAATCCACCCTCTAAGTGCCTAACCCTAATCCACCCTCTAAGTGCCTAACCCTATTCCCCCCTCTAAGTGCCTAACCCTATTCCCCCCTCTAAGTGCCTAAACCTAACCCCCCCTCTAAGTGCCTAAACCTAACCCCCCCTTCCCTGCTGCCTAAACCCAAGTCCCCCGGGGGGTGCCTAACCCTAACCTCCCCCCAGGGGTACCTAACCCTAACCCTCCCTCCCCCTAGACAGTAACCTCCCGGGGGGGTGCCTAACCCTAAGTCCCCCCAGGGAGCCATAAACCTAACCCACCCCCCCCTCGGCTGTCCACTCGCAGCGCCCGGCATCCCTTCGATACTACATCTAGACGCCGGTCATTTCACCCTCGCCGAGATATGACAGTCGGCTGTCGGTATAATGTCAGCCGGCTTCCCGATTGCATCCCATTTGGCTGCCCTCATTAAAGATGGGACATCCACTGTAGAAGGATAGTCCTTTTCTCCTGAGATAGACCCTGGAGAACAACTCGGCACATCATCTGACTCCTTCGATGATGCGTCTGAATCTACATGCTGTGCAGACTGACAAAATTATATCGTTCGCTAAGGTGCTTTAATGGCTACCAGTCTGCTCGTCTGCAACATTTGTTGAAATGCAGCAGCTAACTGAGCCGCGCTCTGACTTGAGTGGGCATAAACATCCAGGAAGGATGTACAGGAGGAACAAACATAGCAGGCTGGAACTGCTGTGGGTATCCCATTAAAGGAGGCAGCGTGGGAGTAGCCAAACGGTCCACTAGCTGCGTCATAACCTGAGACAAGGAGGACACCCAAGATGGCTCCTGTACAGGAGCTGGTAGACTGGACTGGTGAGGTGGTTCTTTATACAGGATGGTTTGTGTGCTATTTGTTAAAAAGTCCTGAAGGGACAAGCCCGCTAAGCAACTTTTACATTAAACCAGCATCAGGGCCTCAGTTTCCTGCTTCCCTTTATTCTTAAACATAATAAATAAGTGCAAATGTGACTGCCTTCACAAGCAACAATAAATGTGAAGTACAATTTGAGAAACACAAAAAAAAATTATTCCCCACACACCCTTAGCCATAGGGTTGAGGAGAAATAGTAGTGATAGTTATACCTGACAGTACAGAAAATAAAGGCAGTAACAACACAGCAGAGCTAGCACATACAATGCATATACAATATACTTGCAATAGGCCTGAATCAACTACTCAAAATTTTTTTTAGTCAAAACACAAGGTTTGGTAGGATTTTGAGCACTGTATAACCTGGCCTCTGGGCAGAGGAATACCTGGAGACTAGACCCAAAACCTCCTGAGACCAGCAGCTACAGCAGAGCACTGTATAAAGAGAAGGGTAGGAGGAGCAACCCAGATGCTGGAAAACCTCAGCTGGATCGGCATCTGGGCTGGGGGAGGGGCTGCCTCCCCTATGCTGAATTAACCCCCAAGGGTATGCTGGCCTTATAACATGGCCGCGGCCACTGTCTGCATCCCCGTGCTTCCGGCTGCAGTCCCGGGTCCCAGCATCGCCGCTAGCCAAGCTCCACTGGTGCCCGCCAAAGTCACCGGTCCGGTTACTGGTGTTGCAGCGCTGGCGGGGGTAGGTGGAACAGCAGCACAGGCATCTTTTAGGATGCCTAGTGCTGCTTGCTCTGAAGTAAAAATAAATAAATAAAAAATAAAAAGCTTGGGACTGTCTGAACAGTCCGCGTTACAAAGGTGCTTCTGAATCCTGCCACACCAAACGAAAAAAATGCCTGTGGCCAGGGGCAGGGTATATGTGGAGGAGGATCTGAGGCATCCTGGGAGCTGAAAGCTTAACTGTTTGGTGTCTGGATCACTCCAACCACATTTCCCGATGGTAACCCTGTGGACTCCCTATGGACCCTGAAAAAGAAAATAAGATTGGGAACTCCTAATGTGGAGGACCAATGAGTCTTTGTTATACAGTTAAGGTCTCCATACATCAGCAATCGATTGTGGCAATTCTGCAATTTGCAGATTATTGTATAAAAATATCTGCAATGTATGGGCTTCACAGATCACAGATTGCAACCAAAAAGTGATTGGAATTGTTAAATCAGATTGTCCAACAAATTGGATTTCACAGATAGATTGGGGCTGTAGATTGCTAGTGTATGGACATGATCAGCAGATTTGCAGACCGTTACTAGTAAAATGATTGGCCTTTCAAGAGTGGCAGATCTGTGTTTGCTGAAAATGATCTGCGAATCACTGAAAAATATCTGTAATGTATGGGCGCAAATTGCTAGATTGGAGAATCCTAAAATCGGACAATAAATCTTCAAATTGTTCAATTGTGGTTTTCAGATTACTGATGTATGGGGGCCTTTAGTTGATAATAGTAGTTTATAGAGGATATTACCTGCTGAAATTAGGTGAATACCAGTTCTTAAGAAAACAGTCACAGGTGCAGATGCCGCTGCCTCCAACATAAGGACACTAATCTACTATAGTGACTATTTAATTATCTGATGGCTAATACATATGAAACACACAGACAAGCAGAAGGGGAACACTGAACACAATAAGGTACACAGAATTTACTCAAACACACCTTACTAAGAAACAGCAGTATACATGGTCACCTACTCTTTTGAAAAGACTAAAGAAAAAATACCATGTCTTTACTATAGGAATTAATGATACATATTCAAGATACGTTCATTGTGAAATGTGTGTTCAAGTACTTAACATGAGGTAAAACCATATTTAGCTATGGCAACTAAAGATATTCCAAGATACCTTGAAAACATAGCGGTCCACTTTAGGACCAAGATGATCATCTTTGCCGCTCATTTCCAAGATGTAGTTCTAAAAGAAAAAAAAAAAGGTAATTATCAAACACATAAAATGAATACTTTGCACATCAATATATTCTATTCAAGTGCTTCTCAAATGCAATCCTCAGGACACACTTACAGTGCATGTCTTCCAACTATCAAAGGTTCCCAAACTCTGCCCAGGTTTTAAAAATATCTAAGTGTGACTCCAGATGGTTAAATCAAATCGGAGTTTAGGAATCTCTGCTATATATCCTTGCTGGAGCACAGGTGTATTCATCAGTGACTGACATTTTAAATGATCTACGGGTGGTTCTAAAGGCCCCCATACACGGTGAGATTCAAAGTTGGTAAGATCAGTTGTACGATTTCCCTTGAAATTCTTCCCTTGAAATTCTTCATAAGATGTGGTCAAATGGTGTACGATTGATCATTAAGATCATAGGATAAGATGCATAGAAGTGTATCACATCATACACGATCAGTTGAGATCTCTCTGCAAAACCATCTGATCTGCGATCCAACTAGACAATGGCGTGGACGCGCATCGGCGTCGCAGAAGACTCAAAATACAACTATTTTCAAACTATTGGTCTGTCCAACCTGTAGAAACAGCCAAAATCGTGTTAAAAATTGTCCCGTGTATGGCCACCTTAATTCTTTGACTTGTGATTATTTTAGCATTGCTGGGCATACACTGATATACCCTTTTCACACTTGCTCCAATAACACGGGTTATTGCACCTGAATGTGCAGCAACCAGAGTTACAGTGCACTGTGAAAGGGCCAGGTTGAGCGACACTGTATTTCAACCCTGATAATGGGCAGGGTTGAACACAGGTTAAACCTGGCTCATTATGCAGTGTGAACGGGTAACTTGGGTGGATGCAAACCAGGTCCCGTCCAGTGCATAGGAAGAGCCGGCGCCTGGAAATTATATATCCAAGTGCCGGCTCAGCACATGATAGCTGTGACGTCATCAACCCAGCATTATTGCCGGGTCAGGCCGCTAGTCTAAAAGGAGTCTCCACCTGGTCGCACCCAGGATGGACCTGTGAACAAAATCTCGGTTGTGACTCGGCATCCTGATGTGAAAGGGATATTCCCAGGTCTCCAAACATGGTTTTTTGCAAGGTCGTAGACCTGGGAATTAAGTCCCGGGTTGACCCTTTCACACAGGGAAAAAACCCAGGTTGTTTAGCAAATTACCAAGTAAAAGTGAATTACCCGGGATTTCAGACAGTAAAAGGCAAAAAACCTGGTATGCAAAATGCCGGGTAAAAGCTGGGTTTTTTGCCATTTTCGGTCTGAAAGTGGTATAAATGCAGTTTACATTCTCATGTATAGCCTGTTTGCAGTGTGAAGGACTAGGCTCTGCAATTGAAACCTTATAAGAACAGGTTCGTATCTGACACTGGTGCCTGGTGGTGATCTTTTCACTGATACCCCATTCACACTGAAAATGAAAATCCCGGGTAATTCACTTTTAACTGGTAATTTGCTAAACAACCCGGAGTCTCTGACCCTGCAAAAAAACAGGGTCGGAGACCCGGGAATTTAGTCCCGGGATGACCCTTTCACACAGGGAAAAATCCCGGGTTGTTTAGGAAATTACCAGGTAAAAGTGAATTACCCAGGATTTTAATTTTCCTGTGTGATAGGGGTATCAAACAGAAAATGGCAAAAAAACCTGGCATGCAAAATGCCGAGTAAAAGCTGTTTTTTTTGCCATTTTCTGTCTGAAAATGGTATAAGTGTGTCATGTATAGCCTGTTTGCAGTGTAAATAGATTTAAACAATAACTGCTGCATAGTGACAGACACCAAAAATTAGACTTCCTTAGGCTATAAATATATAAGCAATATGCAAGATATTCAATTGTGGAGTTGCGAGTACAGCTCCTTCACTATGCAATCATTTCCCCAATCCACTGATAATATGCGGATCGGGCCTATAATATGTGTTGATGTCAGTGGGAGAGCTTCCGGCTCTATTAGAGCAGGAAGCTCTCTGGGTCTTGCGGCCACGAGACCCTACCACAAGGGTCTCGTCGCAAGCCCCGATGGTCGCGATGGTCTTGACCATCGCAACCATCATCCTGGCCGCTCGCAATAGCTGTGAGTGGTCACCCACAGCTAAGCGAGCGGCCAGGAGGCCGCACAAAATAAAAAAAAATAAAAAAACGCCCTGATTCAGAGCGAGCACTCTTTCAGAGCGTCTGTCTCTGAAGCAGGCCCACTGTTCTAGTCGGCTGACTACAGAGGTTTGTCTACTTAAAAACAAACAAAAAAAACAACAAACAACTTGATTTAAAGACTTAAGTAACAGCATTTTACAACCACAAAACATGAATAAGACAAGGGCAGAATTACCAGTGATTTAACACAAAGCCAGTAAGTGAACACACAAATTCAGTGAATGAACAATGTATGAATTAATCAAAGCATGAAATGAGACATGAATATGTTCAATCATTGGTAATGTTCATTTACATACTTTGCACAATATTATCTGTATATCTTTCAGTCTACACTAGGCACATATAGATATATACTCCTTCACCCATTTTTTGCGCTATATGGACAGACAGCAATTTTTTAACTTTCATACCTATATCTTAATTTAAATTAATAAGAGGTGGTATCTGAAATTATTCACATCAGGGTGCGCTCACATAGACATAAGGATACATATAATACAATAAAATATTTTATTAAAAATACACAGTATTAACATATAAAAACATTTATAAATCAGCATCTAAATGGCCATTCTCACATATTCATCATAATGGATCAATAATAGCGTGTGTGAACAATCAAATGTCCACCTGTATAAATAAGTATATTGATCTCCTTTAAGGTTGTAATTATGTCCAAATAGAGCAATATTGCACTCGCGTCTTGTCAATAATTATGCTCCTTATTAGGGGGGTAATGAGATTTCCAAAGCAAGTTTCAGCTGTTAAATGTCCACTCCAGTAATACCTGAATCCTTATGTCTATGTGAGCGCACCCTGAGGTGAATAATTTCAGATGTCACCTCTTATTAATTTGTATATTGTGAAGTAGTAATATCAGAGCTATTTATTGGGTAGCGACTCTTTATACATTATTTACCAACAACTTTTATTTTATATTTAAAATAGCGCCTGGTGCTGTATGTTTATATCTCTTAATTTAGCATTTGTTGGTATAAGGCTGTAGATTAAGCACAACGCTGCATGTCGAGATGCACGGCATGGCTCACTGTCGGTCCGGTCTTATTTTTTTCCCAAGTTAGCGTCCGAGTCGAATACCACTGCTGCATGCAAAGGCAGTTGCAGTGTTCAAGGTACTCTTGCTTCGCACTTTTGTCACATCATGGTGAGGAGCAAGCTGGGTACACACTACGAGATCCATTGCACGATATATCGTGCGGATTGCATAGTATGTAGGCCCGATCGCGCATGCCCGTGGGTCGTTCATCGCATCGTCTTATCTGCTGTGCAGTACAGCACAGATTATGGAATAATGCGATGAACAACGCCATGCTGCTAAATGCAGTATGGAACTACACATCACAGCGTCATCCACTGCATTGTGCATGGATGGTGCAATGTATCATGCGTACCTTGTTTTCTGCGGTGGTCGCCAATCTTAATTGAGATGTGAGCTTCTGTAGAAAAATTAAACCTCCTGAACAGCTAACAACATTTTTTTTTTAAAAATTAAAAAAATCTGGCTAATAACCGAAAAATTACATCATTTAATGAAATTGAAAAAAAATGTTTCATAGAAATACAGAAGTATGGTATAACATATCTTTGATAATTCTTTTTCTTTGCGGTGCATAGGATCTACCTTGCGGGGTATGTAGTTGGAACGCATCCAATGCAAAGCTTTGGAGCCCCCAGCATGCACTGGTCCTCCTCCCTATGTATCCCGTCCCCAGCCACAGGCAATCAGTTTGTAACCAAGCCTAACGGCAAGTGACGGAGAGTGGAGAAGGAAGAAAACTTGCACAAGAAACATTCCACATACAAAGAAGGAATCTGTGAAAAAAGGCTGAAGAACACATCCCAACTGAGGCCAGGTGCATCAGGGTGGGTGCCCTGTGGACCTTGAAGAAAAATTATCATCAAGAGGTATGTTATACCATAATTCTGTATTTCTTCTTCGGGTTCCATAGGGTCCACAGGATCTACCTTGGGGACGCTCCTCCGCAGAGAGGAGAATCCACCGCCCCATAAAAGCATCCTGGGAGGCAACCATATCAAAAGCATAGAATTTAATAAACGTATTAACGGAAGACCAAGTGGCTGCCTTACAATGCTGTTCAGCTGAGGTGCCTTGTCTTACCGCCCACGATGGTCCAACAGACCGAGTGGAATGTGTTGTCAGCTTGTTAGGAACAGGGAGACCAGCCTGTGTATAGAAGTGAGAAATAGTCATACGAAGCCAGCGAGCCAACGTTTGTTTGCTGGCCAACCTCTTCTGTGAAAACCATATAGCACAAAAATAATCAGAATTCCTGATGAAACTGGTCCAATCTACGTAAATACGAAATGCTCGAACCATACCTAAGGAAGCTTTACTTGTAGACAAATCTGAAGACTTGAAGGCCGGGACCACAATTTCCTCATTTATATGAAAACAGGAAATCAGTTTTGGGAGGTTGCCCGCCTTGGTACAGAGGACCGCTCTATTTGGCTGAAAGATCAAATAGGGAGAACGACATGACAATGCTGCCAAGTCAGAAACTCTGCGGGCTGAAGAGATGGCAAGAAGAAAAATAAAGTGTCTTCGCAGTCAGCCACCTGAAGTCCACATTATCCAAGAGTTCAAAGGGATGCGACTGCAGTGCCCTGAGAACCAAAGACAAATCTCACGGTGCTACCGGTGGGAGAAATTTAGGTCGCAGCCGCGAAACCCCCTGCAAGAAGGTTCTAACATCCGGCAGAGGAGAAATCTTGAGCTGGAACCAAACTGTCAAAGCCGAAACTTGGACTCTGAAGGTAGCCAGGCGAAGAGACCTAAGTCTAATCGGGCCTGAAGAAAACCTAGTATTCTTGATACCTTGAAAACTTTAGGGTCATATTTTCTGTGGGAACACCAAAGAAAAAATGACCGCCAAATTCTGTGATAGATGCGAGCAGAAGCAGGCTTCATAGCTCTAAGCATCATCTGAATCACAGCAGAGAAACCCCTGGCCTTTAAAACAGACGACTCAAGAGCCATGCCATCAAAGCCAGCCGACGTAAATCCTGGTAAAGACATGGACCCTGCATTAGCAGATCCTGTTTTAGAGGCAGTGGAAGTGGACTGTCTACAGATTGACGTGTCAGATCGGAGAACCAATGCCTCCTGGGCTAGGCAGGGTCTATTAGTATCATCCTGCCTTCCTTCCGCTTGAACTTTCTGATGACTCTTGAGAGGAGGGAGATTGGAGGAAACAGGTATGCCAACCTGAAGTTCCATCTCACCACCAAAGCGTCCACGAAAGCGGCTGAGGGGTCCCTTGTTCTGGACCCGTACCTGGGGACCTTGTGGTTGTGATATGATGACATGAGATCTACGTCCAGTATTTCCCCCCTGTCCACCAGTAGTTGAAATACTTCTGGAAGAAGAGCCCATTCTCCGGTGTGTATGTCCTGGCGACTTAGGAAGTCCGCCTCTCAGTTGAGAAAACCTGGGATAAATATTGCCGAGATTGCTGGAAGATGGCCCTCTGCCCACAGCAGAATCTTTGCCACTTCTCTCATTGCTGCCGGACTTCGTGTGCCTCCTTGATGATTTATTTAGGCCACTGCTGTCGCATTGTAGGACTGAACCTGGGCAGAAGACCTGAAGAAGGTTCTGCGCCAGATTGAGTTCTTTGTGCACTGCTAGAAGGTCGAATATATTTATTGGTAGGCGAGTTTCCTGGTCCGTCCACCTTCCCTGAAAGGTGTGATGACCAGTCATTGCTCCACTTGCATCCGTGATGAGTACCACCCATTCCGGGATCCGTAACGGACGACCCTTGTCCAATTGAGTCGTCTCCAACCACCAAGCAAGGGAGAGCCGTACCTCAGATGAGATGCGCATCATCTGATGCTTTAGCTGATGATACTGTCCATCCCACTGATCCACAGCTGTAGAGACCTGGAGTGGAACGGAGCCATAAGCCACCATGTCGAATTAGGCTACCATGGATACCAGTATCTGAATAGCCAAGTGAACTAACACTGTTTGCTTGCAAAGTAGTTTGAAGCACTACAGACTCGCGTGCACAATCTTGTACTCTGGTAAAAGAATCTCCTCTCCCAGAGAGTCCAGCAGTGCCCCCAAGTGCACCATCTGCCGAGTTGGAGAAAGAAAATACTTTTTCCAATTGATCATCCAGCCGTGGTCCTGTAGGCAGAGAATGGTCATATGTAGAGGACATTGTAACATTGTGCCAATATCAAGTGGTCGTCTAGATCTGGCAGATTCCGGACTCAGACAAGCCATCATTACTGCTATTATCTTGGTAAATACCCGATGGGCTGTGGCCAGACCGAAGGGTAGAGCCTGGAACTGATAATGTTACTTATCCACCGCGAACCTGAGAAAGGTCTGGTGGGATCTTGCAATCGGGAAATGCAGATATGCATCTTGTATGTCCAGTGAGACCATGGAGTCTCTAGGCTCCATTGCCAGAATAATTGACTGTAGAGTTTCCATACGGAATTTGGGCACATGGAAGAATCTGTTGAGGGATTTCAGATTCAGGATAGGGCGGCGAGACCCATTAGGTTTTTGAATAAAAAATATTTTTTTTCCCCAGGAGTTCCCCAATAGACTCCCGGTAGGCCGAACCTCTGACCGGGCCTGCAGACAGGTTTGTAGCAACAAACGTCTGAGGGGGATGTCTTAGGAATGTGATGGCATACCCCTGAGAGACCAGCTTTTTCCCCCAGACATCTGTAATTGTCTGCTGCCAGGCCTGGGAGAACTGTAAAAGTCGGACTCCAACCCAGACATCCTCCAGGGGAAGGCCCGCCCCATCAACCAGTAGGTTTACCTTCTGACTTGGCAGCCGTGCGTTTAGTAAACCAAGGTTTTTTGGGCTGCGGTTTCCTGTGGGACTGACTGTCTGGCCGAGGACTTTCTTTGTGCTACCTTGTGGACGAAAGGACCGAGAGGACGACTGCCTCCTAGAAGTAGACATACATGGCAATTCAGCAGACTTCGGTGTCGCCAAAGAAGTCATTATGTTATCCAATCCCAGCCGAAACAGTACCTTCCCTGCAAAAGGCAAAGATTCCAGAGCCTTCTTAGACCCTGCTTCCGCCTTCCAGGTCTTTAGCCAAAGAGTTCTTCGAGCTGCAATTGAGTTAGCAGAGACCCTAGAAGCCAGGATGCCTGCGTAAATTCCTGCTTCCCGCATCTGGCCGAGAAGGGATTGTTGCTCTCTAGTTGGATCAACTATAGTATCCTCCAGGGATTTTGTCCACTCCTCCACAGCCTTGGCTACCCAGGCTACAGTCGTAGCTGGCCTAGTAACAGCTCCAGATAGTGAAAACATAGATTTCAAGTGATTATCCAATTTTCTACCCGTAACCTCTTTTAAAAAAAGGATGCTGCAGGAATGGGCAACATAGCGCTCCCGATTAATCTGGTTACATGAGTATATGTCTGATGAGGAGGTCGAGTCAGACTTGTGAGGTAATACATGACGAGAATCTGTTTTATGCCCCTGCTTTTTTTTTTTTTTTTTACTACCACCGCCCTATCCACCTGCGGAGAGGCTGAAGATGGCAGTATACTCTGGCTAGAGTGAGCAGGCAAATTACCCCAACAGGGATTCATGGGGGGCATACACATAGGATGATGCATATGCTGTGCGTACCCCATAGCATGAGGCTCTACAGCAGCCGGAGCCCGTACCTCCGTGGCCTTGCCTATTAAATAGGACAAAACCTCAGGCGTAATGGCCATCCAAGACGCCTCTGGTGCAGGTGTGCCAGATATATTGGGTAGCTGTTTGCAACAGTTACTACATAATCCATACTGGTTTACATCCTGGTCTGATAAGCCTGCCAAACAGGACTTACAGGAAATAAGCACTGTAGGACTCCCATCCTCACCTTTACCTTCAGACATGATAATGTATAAATGGTATAAGGTATAACAATATAAATGCAACGTGACTTTGTATCAATGAGACACCCCACACACCTTCAGAGGGATGAGGAGAAACCGTGATAGTTGTACCTGACAGTTTTGAAAAAATAGGCAGCGTACGCACAGCAGCTAGCATACAGTCACATACAATGCATAAATACACACATTTGCTAAATCAATATGGACTCTCAATCATCTGACCAGCCTCGGAGGGGTAATAGTAGGATATAGTGTGCGCTATATGCCAAACCAGGGGAGAGGTATATAGAGAGACAGACCAAACCTCTGAGACCAACCACTCCAGTGCACGGACCGACGCTAAACTGTGCGCGTCTCACACACGAGGTGGTCAATTATAGCGATCAAGACACGGAATCCATAACCTGAAGTTTGCATCTAGAGGGAGGAGCAGTCGGGGCTGCGCCGATACCTCCTAGGCTGCGATTTTGATGACCTGGTATGCTGACCTCACGGTAGCAAGATGTTGACTAGTGCGCTTTAGTGTGTCTTACAACCCGTCCCCGGCGACAGGCGATATGGCCCTGGCCGCCTTCGTGAGGATACTTTACACTAGGCATTCACCGCAGCTGCCTCCGATGCATCTCAACACCGGAGGCAAAGGACTGGTTCGCGCACAATTCCCCATGAGGAATCTTTACCTGCCATCTCTGTGACTCGACCGCAGTCAAAGGCCTCCGCGAAAGCCGCTAGCCAAGCCACGCTGAGAACCTCAGGGCGTATAGCGGTGCTGGAGTGTCGACGGAGGTAGAAGGCGTCGCGGTGCAAGAGTCTTTCACGGCGCCTGGTACCACTAAACTCTGAAGTTTAGAAAAAGTTAAGGTAAAACATAAAAGTAAAAAAGCCTAGGACTGCCTAGCAGTCCCGCTGTTATAACAGGTCCGTCTTGCCGCGCACCAAACAAAAAAACTTAATGCCTGTGGCTGGGGTATATAGGGAAGAGGACCAGTGCATGCTGGGAGCTCCAAAGCTTTGCCGTTTGGTGCATTGGATGCGATCCAACTACATAACCCCCAAGGTAGATCCTGTGGACCCTATGGAACCCGAAGAAGAAAACAACAGCGCATTTAATAGTGATATTGTTGCGCATTTCGTTTTAAAAACCAGCTCCAAGGAGGTAAGTACAGTAGAGGAGCAAAAGATATAGGCAGGCTGCTGTGTGATTTTGCGGCAGAGCAGGACTCATTTGCCCAAATGCAGTTGACTCCTGTGATGTCCAGATGGTGTTCGTCACGTATTGTGTGGGCCTATGGTAATCATCTAACGCACTTCCCAGTTGCTCCACCCACGGTTTGTCAGAGGTCACTTCCTCCTAGTTGACTCAGCAGTACTGCAGCTAGGAGAGTTACCCAAATTATATCCACGAGCTACTGGTAGCTTGCGAGCTACGGGTTGAAGATCACTGGAGTAGTGTGTACCCAGCTTAAGACACATTTGATACAAAATTGCATGACATAGTTTAGTCACATAAGCTGCAGCACACCAACAAGGTTATTTGGCGCGATTTGAGAAAATGTTAGTGAGGACACATCTGTAGCGCTGATATTTCCCCTTTGATGGCGCCATGGCACAAAAGTTTATGTAGTGGCCATGTTAACTGCCAATATATGTAGTGGCCATATTGCCAAGCACATTTTCTTTGTTACATGTGGTCCACCTCCATACAATTCTACAACATGTAATGACAGACCGTAACACATGACAGGACGTGACAATAAGTGGGGAAAAACAACATCAGCACAGATTCATGGATCGTTTCGTATAAATCACAAAACTATACTGAAGTACACATGGAGAACTTTCTGATAACAACTTTGATGTACACATTTCATGGACACAGTGCCACCATCAGGGAGGTACAACCAGTAATCTCGCACTTATCCCGGGCCGCTGGCACAATTACAGGTTGAGTCTTCCATACCCAAACATTCCGAATACTGAATATTTTCGAAATACTGAATTTTTTTAGCATGACTGAGATAGTGACACCTTTGCTTATTGATGGTTCAATGTACACAAACTTTGTTTAAGGCACAAAATTACTAAAAATAAAGTATAAAATTACCAACAGGCTTTGTGTATATAAAATATAAATGAATTTCATGTATGTACACAAACTTTGTTTGTGCCGCAAAATTATTGAAAATATAGTATAAAATGACCTTCAGGCTGTGTGTATAAGGTGTATATAACACATAAATGCATTCTGTTTTTAGATTTGTGTCCCTATCCCAAGATATCTCATTATGGTATGCAATTATTCCAAAATACTGAATATTCCAATATCCAAAATACCCCTGGTCACAAGCATTTTGGATATGGGAGGCTCAACATGTAACTGTGTGATCAGAGCAGATAATGGATTGATATGGGGATAGGGTTTGTGTGGGCCGCAGTCTCTCTCTCAGGGATTCAGTCCTTTCTCTCTCTGTCCCCGCCCCTACTGTAGATCGCCACCTCTTAGCCGCTGCTGGATTGATATGAGGCCCCATTTATCACAAGAGATAAGCCTTTTATCTCTCTTTTCCGATGCTAGAAGCCTTTCTAATATTTATGATGGCAGATAACGCAGTTTGACTAATTGGAGTGAGCAGCGCTCGGCTGCTTTCTCTTATCCATACTATTAACATTTGTATTTAACAACGGCGGTATCTGCAACTGACTGCTGTTGTGTAGATCCAAACTTAGCAGGCAAAACTGGCATCCAGCTGCACCGGTGAGTGGTAATGTCCCAGCGGGTAGACTGCATCCGGAACATTAAACACAATGCAGTGCTGGCCCCGCTTTCCACACCTTCTCTCTTAAGGGGGCCCATCCACTAGTAGACTGTGAAAAGACTGCATCATTACAACATTGTAATCGTGCAGTCGTTTCACAGGCTGTGCTGTGCCTACACTGAACGATCATTCCTCATCATGGGCAATCTGTTGTTATTGACTAGAATGTTCAGGTGATGACAGATGTCAAAAACTACCAGTGGGAGCATCAACACTGTCATGGCCTATTTGCGAACGATTGAACAATAACTATATTGTTATATCGCTCATTTTAATCGGGTAGTGGATACCTGCCTTTACTCTCTGTGTTGAAGCCCACACAATCAGTCTGCGCATGCGCCAGCTGCTGGTACCTCCCACGGATCCTCTTCATTTGTCGGTGTCCGTGGAAGAGAAAAGAATACATTGTCTGGTAAACTGAATGAGAACGGGCACTATATTGCGGACGTCTTTGGTAACCTTGTTAAATGGGGCCAATAGCAGGCTTTAGCGCAACAGCTTCTATAATGTAGGTGTCTTGCAAAGTCTGACAGCTAGTTAAACTTTGCAAGACACCTCTACATTATAGAAGCTGCTATGCTAAAGCCTACATCACAGGATGTAGTTAGCATCCTGGCGGTTGGGATGCCGATGCTGGAATCCCTACAGCAGTAGGAATCCCTGGGGGTTGGGTAGGGTACTCCCTTAGTTGGGTCAGGATTCAGACTGTATTGTGACAGCCGGCATCCCGTACCCAACACAATAAAACACGCCCATGTATCATTTATCAGTAACTTACGTCCTATGGGGAGAGAAAGTACCAACCAATCAGCTCCTGTCATTTTTCAAACACAGCCTGTAACATGACAGTTAGGAGATGATTGGTTGGTACTTTATCTCTGTCCAAGCTTTAGTCACATCTCCCCCTATGACTACAGCTCTTTTGCAAAATTACACAGCAGCTTGAATTTAGTGTGGATGTGGACTTTTCTGTATTTTAGTACAACAAGATCTGTGTGTATTATATATTTATTTTAGAATGGATCCGGTATTAACCCACACCCGCGACTGTAACAAATAGAGGCAGCACCAGCCGCTATAACTGGCAGAGAGACAACCTCTTACCTTTCCTACAGCAAGAGAACCGGATACGGACACTCGTAATTACTGCCGCTAGAAGCAGCACCGGAAGTACCATGTGAGACGATCTATGTAACGTGACTTCCGGTGTGTAACTATAGTGACCGGAGGTTCCATGCTAGGTAAAAGCTACATCGTTCGGGTTTCCTGTGCCTGAAGTAGTGACTATGGCCGATTAAGGTTGTACCATCGAACCGGCGGCGCCGATGTTTTCTAAACGTCAGTCGCCGCTTTCGATGGTCCAACATACGAGCAGCTTAATCGATGGTGAAACCACAAGTGGGATCAATCATAGATTATTGATAATTACTGTCCATCGATTATCGATAGAGTTCTTCCATTCACTAACTGAAGGTTAGTGACTAGATCCCCTTCTCAGGATGCTAGGTTGCATACTCTGATGAAATGTGTGGTTAATGCCTGTCCCTGGATGCTCTCTATATTGGATAGTGTATAACTGCAATGGTGCGTACACAAGGTACGATCAGTCAGCGATAACAATATCGCTGACTGATCGTCCTGCACCTTTCCCGGAGTGCTTGATGATCGATATCGTTCATCCAACACACCACCAACGTTATCAACCAGGTTGGCCTGCATGCATGGGCGATGGACGATATCGTTATAATCCATACGTGCCCGCGCATCACAGGTCGTTGGTGGGTTGGAAGGGACCAAAAAATGTATGATATGGACGATAACAATATGCTCGATATTGTTCATATCGTACATTTTAAACGTCCCGTGTGTACGCACCATAAGATTGTGTTTATTACATTTTATTTTGATATATATTGAAACAATACAATTTATACTCATTTTGGAGTCCCCTAACCTCCCTCTTCTGACTATGGGCCTGATTCAGACCCGGTCGCAAGCGCTGAGCGCTCGGAACCAGGTCGATGGTGGCCCAGAGCGCATGCGCACGACAGCTGGCTCCGTCGTGTGCATGCGCGAGACCCAGATAGCGACGGGCAATGCGTCGCTTCGGGTCTCGCACCAAAGGGGGCTGTCGATGTTGAGTGACAGCACGCCCCCTTTGGTGGGCGGGCCGGGGGGGTGGCTGCCCAAACGGAGGCGTTCCCATGTGAATGCCTACCGTTTGGGGCGGGCCCCACTGACATCACAAGTGATGTCAGTGGAGAGATTCTGGCTCTGTTAGAGCCGAAATCTTTCTGGGGTTTGCGGCACGAGACCCTACCACAAGGGTCTCGTCGCAAGCCCGATGGTCGCGATGGTCTTGACCATTGCGACCATCTTCCTGGCCTCTCGCTATAGCTGTGGGTGGTCACAGCTATGCGAGCGGCCAGGAGGCCGTTCTAAAAAAAAAAAAAGACCGGCCCTGGTTCAGAGCGAGCGCTCTGTCAGAGCGACCGGCTCTGAATCAGGGCCTATTTATCCACTGAAATTACCCTCTCCTCTGCCCACAAGTCTGCTGCCTAGGAGGTATACTTGACTCCTCACTTTTCCAAACCCCACATTCAAGCCCTCTCCCATTCATGCTGCTTCTACCTTCGTAATATTGTCTGGAACAGACCCTGCCTTGGTATTTTGCTTCTACAGGAGAACACACTGAAAGAGGTATAGCTGCGATCCACCGAGAGGTGGTAGCCATGCAATACCTTGAAGTGCTTAACACAGTAGGCCAGAGGTTCCCAAACTCCGCCATTACAGTCCACGTTTTAGCATATCCATGCTTGAGCACAGGTGACTTAATCAATACTTCAATTTGATTTAACCATGTGGACTCAAGTATGTATAGCTTTAAAACCTCAACTGTCATGACGATGTTTGGGAACCTCTGCAGTAGGCACAAATGCCAAAAGTGCAGCTGAGTATACAAAGTGTGGGATTTTGCTAGCGTGCCACAAGGTACACGATGTGTTGGCACTGTTTGTACAGTGCATTGCGTGCAATAGGGTATACATAGGTGTTGGCACAGTTTGGACCACGGTCCCAGGTATTGATGGGGCGTGGCCTAATCACGGGAGGTGAGCTGTATCCCTACTCCCACTGCAGCCCAGCACACAGCAGTATGTGCTGGGCTGCTGACAGATAAGAGGGAGGGGAGGCGGCACCGGTCCCAGGAATCGATGAGGGTGTGGCCTAATCACGGAGGGTATACCGGCGCAAATACACTTCCCCCACAGGCAGAGAAGAAAAAACTGCTGCTCAGCAGCAACGAGCAGTTTCCCTGCTCCCACTGCAGCCCAGCACACAGCAGTTGACAGATAAGAGGGAGGGGACCCCTGCCAGGCCCCTCCAACAAGCCTGGGCCCGGGTAATTAGTACCCTCTCGATGCCCCTGACCACGCGTAGCATGTAAGGAGATACTGTACACATATGTGGTGGCACTGCGGGAACAGTGCATAGTGTGCAATTAGAGGTACAGATGTGTTGCATTATTTGGTAGGCAATGCATTGCTCTCTGCATTATATGGTGGTCACTGCATTATATGGTTCTCTGCATTATATGGTTCTCTGCATTATTTGGTAGGCAATGCATTGCTCTCTGCATTATATGGTGGTCACTGCGTTGCTCTCTGCTTTATATGGCAGTCACTGCGTTGCTCTCTGCATTATATGGTGGTCACTGCATTATATGGTTCTCTGCATTATATGGTGGGCACTGCATTATATGGCAGGCACTGCATTGCTCTCTGCATTATATGGCTCCCTGCATTATATGACGAGCACTGCTTTGCTCTCTGCATTATATGGAGGGCACTGCATCACTGCATTGCTCTCTGCATTATATGGAGGGCACTGCATCACTGCATTGCTCTCTGCATTAATGGCCGTCACTGTGTTGCTCTCAGCATCATATGGCGAGCACTGTACTCTCTGCATTATATGGCAGGCACTGTGTTGCTCTCGTTATAATGCCAACATGGTTAAAAATGCTTTAATAACATTACTGCCGTTTCAGCATTCTCCGGTCGACATTACGCTGTCATTATTATGACTGCCGACAATCATACTGGTCCCCTCAGGAGAATGGCAGCCATATTGTGCTGTAGCATTAAATAAACATAACAAATTGGGATGACACATGGGGCTGATTCTGTGCCCTAGCTTTGTCTATTAGTGGTCACCTGTCTGCGACTTTATGAAAATGCCGCTACAAAGTCCTTCCCTTGTGTACGCTGAGTGTGCACCCTTACACTGTCCGTACACATAATACTGATTGTTGTGTCCTTAGATGTACCATCGGTCACACCATCAAAACTTGCACCAGCTCTATATCAGGTGTAATTTCTCCCTCTGACCATGGCCTCTAAGCCTGCAGCTGTGTGTAGGAAAATAAATAAAAATAAATAAAAGAACAAAGAAAATGAGGGATGGGGAGGATTGGGTCCCCAAGGAATATTCTGGGTCTGGGGAGACATTATCAGGAGTCACCTGGTAATTTCAGGAGTACACCCTAAATGCGTTTCACTGCTAGAGGTATTTCACCTTTAATGGTTCACTTCAATGTAATATACAGTCATTGTGACATCATCATTGCCACATCTGATTTACTGTTGTCAGTGGTTACATACTGTCATTGTGACATCATCGCTGACATCTGATTTGCTGTTGTCACTAGTTAGTTACCATTGTCAGTGTGAGACCGAAGCAATACAGGTCCTGATTCATTACGCATCACAACTGCGAATGCAATAGCGATTATGCACGCAGTCTCACTGCGATAGTATGCCAATCCATTGCTATCGCTATGCCGTTGCAGCATAACATAATTTACCTTACACTTTACTTTAAATACAACAGTGATGTTTAGCAAGACTGCATAACCATCGGTACAATGGAGTACCATCGCAGCCTCACGCACACTTGCACAAGGTCAGACCTCACTCAGAAATGTCTAACTTCATCGCCCGCTATAAGTCCTCAGGCTGCATACGGCATCGCAGTGACTAATTTATGCACGCCCCTGCAACGGTGTTCAAACGCCTGGGTTTCGCCGACCACCCCCAGTCAACACCCACAAACGATACTTCCTGTCAATCACTCAGCTATGGGTCTGCATAGTCACTCCGATAGCAGTGGCCGGTTCGCACACTGCGATGCATGCACACAACGCAACAATCGCCCGATTGTGTGCGTAATTGCAGTTGCCATCGGTAATGAATCAGGCCCTCAATCGTTTAGCTAACACCTGTGAATTTGAACTGGAATAATGATGACTTTGAGGAGATTATGGGGCAGGAGATACCTTGTTCCACTGTATGTGGTAAGTTTAATTAATTTTAGCAGACCCACTGACTGACCTTACCAAGGGCAAACAGAAAGTCATGGTGGAATGGAGTCCTGAAGCAGAGAAGGTTTTTCAGGCATTAAAAACAGCGTACCCAACCCGTTCTAGTGACTCCTGATTTTGTCAGGGAGTTTGTGGTGCAAACTGATGCATCAGAAGTAGGTATAGGAGCGGTCCTGTCCCAGTGCAAGGACGGTGAGGAACACCCTATTTTTTACCTAAGCAGGAAATTAAATGTACATGAGAGAAACTATGCTACAGTTGAGAAGGAAGCGTTGTCCATAAAATGGGCCTTAGAAACTCTCAGGTACTATTTGGTAGGAAGGAAATTCAGGCTGATCACTGACCATGCCCCTTTGAAGTGGATGTCAGAAAACAAAGACAGCAATGGGAGAATAACGAGGTGGTTCTTGGCATTGCAAACCTTTAAGTTTTCGGTAGAATACAAGCCAGGATGCCAGCTGGCCAATGCAGGCGCTTTGTCACGCGTACATTGTTTGGGGGCTGCAGTTGTTCCGCCCCACAGGTCGAAACAAAGGGGGGATATGTGATAGAAGCACTGGAGAAGTGGTGAGTGGCTTCTATGTGTGTCCCAGATTTCTGTCCTATGTGTTTTAAGACCCCCAGGAGAAGTCTGTTTGTAAAACAGACTAGACATGTCTGCTTTGGAGAAAAGCCGGAATGGGTCCTGGGGGTGTGGATGTGAGGAGAGGGAGGGCTCCATCTACAGGCCACTCCAGGTGTTGGGCCTTTTCAGCCTGGTAGTTGGCTCATTAGGGCTTGCACCTGGGCGTGGCTGATTTAAGCTAGGAGTAGTTGTGGCTGAGTGTCTCACACCTGCGGAAGTAGGCATACAGGCTAGCATGTCCAGAGACACTATATGACAGACCTGTAAGTACTGTGGACGTGAACTTACTTTTAGTGTTCTGGTAGTGAGGGAACCTACTGTCTAGTTAGAGCCCAGATGGGCTAGGATTTTGTTTATGTTTTATTTTGTTTATACGTTTGGTACAATAAAGAATGGCGCCGACCAGTTTGTACGAGAACCTCAGACTTGTGTCCTGTTTTTCCGGCTGCTGTGTGTGTAAAGAGGGAGTCCATCTACCCCAGGAGAGCGACCCCTATTCCGACTGTGTCACACTAGATTATGTTGAATAAATTGAGAGCACAAGTGAGCAACATCCAAGGGCAACAGATAGAAGTGTTTTACCAAGAATGCTTTTCCTGATGTAACAGAAATAGTGCGAGCAGTGCCGAATTAACCACTTGCCTGGTGTGGTCGCATCAGATGCGACCACATTAGGCTGGGCTGTCCTTGACATGGTCGCATCTGATGCGACCATTCAGAAAAGACCAATTGAAGGCTGCGGGAAGATGATCTTCCCGCAGTTGCCAGTCATCCACTGCTCCACCCCCAATTTCTCCCGATCACTGGTGGTCACAGTAATCAGGCAGTCCGTGGCACCACCACCCAGCTCTGCAGGCACAGGACAGCTGCGGCTCACAGCAGCCGCGGCTCTGCCCAGAGTGTGTCCGATCACTATGGCCACAATGATTGGTCAGTTGAAAGACACTACCCCCCACTTGCTAGCGACAGCTCCGCCCACACTTCGGGCTGCCCAGCATGACCCAGAAGCTGTCGTGCAGCCGCTGTTGATTGTAGTTGCGACTCCTACCCTAGTGTCCCGATCACTGCTGGTAACTGTGATGGGGCAGCCCCCATTGTCACCCCTGGTCCCTCCCCCAAAGATCATATAAGTATATATATATTTACATATATATATATTTCTACTTCAGGGTCCATAGGGTATCCACAGGATACCTTGGGGTATAGGTCTGACGTCAGTCGCTGGGCACCATAGAGTTAAGCTTTTCAGCCTCCCAGGATGCACTAGGGTCCCCCTCCTATACCCCGCCCCCGAGCCAAGGCACCTCAGTTTAGTTTGGTGCCCGGCCGGAGTGGGGGCTAGAAGAGCCCCTGAAGCTTTCTTCAATGCAGCTGTGGCTGCACATCTGGATGTACAGCATGGACAGTCAGTCCTGATGTCCATGCTGTCTTCCCTACACCCCTGCCGGTACCAGAACGCCGGTACCGATCCGGGGATGCTGGTGAGCATCTGGGGTCACAGCTAGCGGTGACCCCAGATGTTCCGGACCATGGCCGGATCCAAGGGGCACAAAGGTAAGCAGCGGGGTCCCGCGGTGGGTCCCCGCTGGTCACATGGTCCTAAGTCCCCAGGCAGGGGGCTCCCTGGGGACTGGCTGCAGCGTGGAGCCAGGCGACCAACCTGCGCTTTCCACTACCCCCTGGGACAGCGGACCGCAGCAGAGCGGTAGCGCTGCGGCGTCCCAGGGGTTAAATGCATGCCAGGGGAGCGCGCCTTCCCTGTCTCACAGCCGGTGCCTCCCCCGCTGCACACAGCCCTCTCTGCACGCTGCCGACTGTTCCTGTGGCAACGCTCCTCCCCCAGGCCAGCCTCCTCTCTGCTCCTCGGCGGCCATCTTCTCCAGAACGCATGGTGAACGCTGCTGGAAGCCTGGAAGGAAGCATCGTGGTCTGGGTCCCCCCGCATACCTCTCCTCCGCTGTGGTCAGGTCTGTGTATGCAGCGCTGTGTCCTACCAGGCCCTGTGTCTGCGTAGTTGAGTGATCAGCGCTGTTAGTGCAGGAATTGATTTTCTTTGCATTGTATGTGACTGTGCTAGCGCTGCTGCCTGTAACTTTTCTCTAAACTGTCAGCTTTATTACTGTCCCTGTTCTTTCTGCTAAGCCCTTGCGGTGCGGTGCTGCAGGGTGGTCTCTCGCCTATTTAAGATATAATTGGTGAGAGGGGTCACATACGTGGTGCCATCATGTCCGAAAGTGATTTTCCCCTCCGACTACAGTGTACCACGTGTAAAGTACCGTTAGCGGAGGGGGAGGGTAGCGCGGAGGGCCTTTGCCGGCAGTGTTTGTTCATGGCGCGGCCTCTTACGGTTACAGCACCGGTACAGGAGCCGCCCTGGGCTTGTTTCGCTCAGGCGCTTACAGCCTTAGTGGGCCAGATAGCTCCGCAGCCTGCGTTTACACCGATGGGTTTATCCCAGCAGTCAGTGGTGTCGTCACCCATGCAGGGTTTCCCACGACAATTGGTGGTACCCCACAGTCTCCCTATTTCCTCGCTCCCGGTTTCTCAGGAGCCAGCGTGGGTTAACTCCCTGACGAGTTCTGTACAGCACTTGTCGGATGTGTTGCAAGGGGAGTCTGTGATGCGGCCGCATAAACAGCCGGTGGCGTCTCTGTCGGCTCCTTATGAGGATGATGAGGGGACGTCTGATGATGGGGAGATTCTGGATCCTTACGATCAGGAACCTCTCCATACTAAGGACGGTGATGCTAAGTCCAAAGTATATATTCCTGGACTTATTCGGGCGGTCCGCACAACCTTGGTGATTGAGGACGAAGTTCCCCCAGCGGCTAAATCTAAGTATGCCTTTTTCAAAGATGTGAAGGGCGATGCCACAGTCTTTCCTCTTTCGGGTCAGTTGGTGGACCATTTAGAGGAGGCGTGGAAACAGCCTGGCAAAAGATACCAGCCGCAGAGACGCCTGGCGGTGGCTTATCCGTTCGCGGATAATTATTTAGCAAAGTGGGAATCCCCTCCACAGGTGGATTCTCACGTGACCCATCTTGTCCGTAGTGCCACATTGCCGATGCCATCTATGTCCTCCCTTAAGGATGCTACGGACCGCAAGGTGGAGATCTGCCTGAAGTCCGCTTATTCCCTTGCGGGGGAGGCAGCACGGCTGGCTATGGCCATTTGCTGGGCTGCCAGAGCGATGGAGCGCTGGGCGGATTCATTAGAGGCTTCTTTTGATTCCGACTGTCCGGCCGAACAGGCGGAGTTGATTAGTAATCTCCATGATTAGGCCACTTATATCAACGAGGAGGCCCTAGACATTAGTACTCTGGTGTCTAGAATTTCTTCAGCAGCGGTGGCTGCTCATCGCATCTTGTGGCTGCGATCCTGGAAGGCGGACGCAGATTCCAAAAAGGGTCTGGAGGCGTTGCCGTTTACCGGAGAAGTTCTCTTCGGTCCGGATCTGGATAAGATTGTGGCCACGCTGGCGGCAGCCAAATCGGCTTGTCTCCCGTCGGCCGCTGCTCCTTCTGGCTCTGGACCATCGTCCTTTCGGTCATCCACGGCCCAGGGCAGGCCCAAACCACAGTCGTTTCCTCGACAGGCTGGCCCTAAGAAATCGGCCAAGCCCCGGAAGCAGGCATGGAGTACCAGACGTCCGGCCCCCAAGCCAGATGACAAGCCTGCGGTCTGACGGTCCGGGCCTCCCTTTGGGGGATCTCAGGGTGGGAGGCCGCCTGCTGCAGTTCGCCCAATGTTGGTCGGCCACTACGACAGACACTTGGGTTCTGGAGGTGGTTTCCCATGGATACGCCCTCTCCTTCCGGCACAGACCCCCGGCTCGATTCTTCACCACGGGTCTACCATCAGACCGGAACAAGGCTACGGAGCTGCGGAAGGTATTGCACACTATGCTCCAGGCTGGAGTTATAGTGCCTGTTCCATTCTCCCAGAGGGGCCAGGGTTTCTATTCAAATCTTTTTTTGGTACAGAAACCCAATGGGTCGTATCGTCCGATTCTCAACCTCAAAGCACTCAACAAGTCTTTGCGGGTTCTGAAGTTTCGGATGGAGACCCTACGGTCCATCATTCTGGCGCTGGAACCTGGGGACTACATGGTGTCATTGGACATACAGGACGCTTACCTGCATGTCCCTATTCTTTTGAGCCATGAACAGTTCCTCAGGTTTGCAATCCGCAGCGACCACTTCCAGTTTCGGGCGTTACCTCTTGGCCTGGCGACAGCACCACGTGTTTTCACCAAGGTGATGGCGGTCATGGCAGCTTCTCTGCGGCTGCAGGGAGTCCGCATGTTGCCGTACTTGGATGACCTGTTATTGGTGGCAGGATCTCCAGAGCTCCTGTTACGCCACTTGGACCTGACCATTGCACTGCTGCAACGGAATGGCTGGCTAATCAACTGGCAGAAGTCCACTCTAATCCCATCTCGGAGGATTCTGCATCTTGGAGCCTTATTGGACTCAGGACAGCAAAGGATCTTCGTGACGGAGGACAAGATCTCTGCTTTATAGTCAAGGGTGCGCAGTTGTCTGCACAGCCGCCGGGTGTCCCTACACTCGGCGATGAGGTTACTGGGCTCCATGGTGTCGGTGTTCGACATGGTGGAATAAGCCCAGTTTCACTCCAGACCTCTGCAGCACCTGATCCTGTCCAAGTGGAACGGGCTGCCTCAGTCTCTGAAGTCCCAGATGATTGTGATCACCCCGGAAGTTCACCTGTCCCTTGCGTGGTGGTTTCAGACGACCCACCTCAACAAGGGACGTCCGTTCTGGGTTCCAAATTGGGTCCTGTTGACAACGGACACCAGTCTTCGGGGTTGGGGAGCAGTTTCGGGTCCACACTTGTTCCAGGGCAGGTGGACGCCGACAGAAGCTGAGCTTCCAATAAATATCTTGGAACTCCGAGCGGTCTTCAATGCTCTCCAGCAGGCACATCGGTTTCTCCAGGGTCACCCGGTGCAGGTCCAGTCGGACAACGCTACCACCGTGGCCTACATAAACAGGCAAGGAGGAACCCACAGTCGGGCGGCTCTCGTAGAGGTCTCTCGGATCCTGGTTTGGGCGGAGCGCAATCTTCCGGCCATATCAGCGGTCTTCATCCCGGGAGTGCTAAATTGGGAGGCGGACTTTCTAAGTCGCCAGGACGTTCATCCGGGGGAATGGTCCCTGCACACGGACGTTTTTCAACTGCTGGTGGACAGGTGGGGTCTTCCAGAGATCGACCTCATGGCGTCCCGGCACAACAACAAGTTGCCGGTGTACGGGTCTCGCACAAGAGACGAAGGGGCGTCTCTGGTGGATGCTCTGTCCGTCCGGTGGACGTTCCTGTTTGCATACCTGTTCCCTCCGGTCTCCCTTCTTCCACGGGTAATCCGGAAATTCAAACAGGAAGGAGGGACGCTCCTGTTGATAGCTCCCGCGTGGCCCAGATGGCACTGGTTCTCAGACCTTCAGTGTCTGTCCGTGGACAGTCCTCTGCGGTTGCCGCTACGACCGGACCTTCTGTCTCAGGGTCCTTGTCTTCACCCGGATCTGACTCGGCTGTCTTTGACGGCGTGGCTGTTGAGACGGCCATGCTGAGGTCCCGGGGGTTTTCCAGCTCTGTGGTGCGTACCATGTTGAGAGCTCGGAAACCATCTTCCGCGAGGATATACCATCGCGTGTGGCATACGTTCTTCCAGTGGTGTCGACCGAGAGGTTATGCACCGCGGGAGTTTCGTCTGTCTCGGATTCTCGCCTTCCTGCAAGCGGGACTAGATCATGGGCTTCGCCTTGCTTCTTTGAAGGTACAGGTTTCGGCCCTGTCTGTCTGGTTTCACCGTAGGATTGCTACAATCCCGGATGTGCGCACCTTTATGCAAGGTGTTGTCCGCATTCAGCCGCCCTTTGTTCCATCTGTGGCGCCTTGGGATCTGGCTGTCGTCCTGAGGGCTCTCCAAGGACCGCCGTTTGAACCACTGGGCTCAGTGGATCTTAAATGGCTAACAGCTAAGACTGTTTTCCTTCTGGCTATTGCTTCGGCCAGACGTGTTTCTGAGTTAGGGGCTCTTTCTTGTAGACCCCCTTTCTTGGTTTTTCATGGGAACAAGGCAGTGCTGCGCTCTCGGCCCGAGTTTCTTCCCAAAGTTGTTTCCCAGTTTCATGTTAACGAGGAAATCGTTGTTCCGGCCTTTAACTCACCGGGTCTTTCCGTGGGTGAGGCCTCTTTGGATGTTGTGCGGGCCTTAAGGACTTATGTTGACCGCACTTCTTCGTTTAGGAAGTCGGACGCTTTGTTTGTCCTCTATGGCTTCCGTAAAAAGGGTTGGCCTGCTTCAAAGCAAACTTTGGCAGCCTGGATCCATATGGCTATTTCTGAAGCTTATCTTCATGAAGGCCTACCGGTTCCTCCTTCTCTGAAGGCTTATTCCACTAGGTCTGTGGGTCCTTCGTGGGCAGCTCGACGTGGTGCCTCGGCAGTTCAGATCTGCAAGGCTGCTACGTGGTCCTCAGTCCATACCTTTGTGAGGTATTACAGGTTTGACACCTTCGCCTCTCAGGATGCTTCCTTCGGGCGGCAGATTCTCCTTTCTGCACAGGAGCATCCCCACCCTTAAAGGATACTGCTTTGGGACATCCCCAAGGTATCCTGTGGATACCCTATGGACCCCGAAGTAGAAAATATGAGATATGGTAAGAACTTACCCTTGTTATCCCTATTTCTACGAAGTCCATAGGGTTCCACAGGACTGTTGCACCTGTGCTGCAGATGGGCTTTGCTCTGGTCACCGGTTTTCCGTCTCCCTCTGGTGAGAATGTGATTCTTGTATGTGTCCAGATCTTTTTTCTCTCTCTTCCTTCTCCTCCTCCGGCCTATGGCTTGATAACTAACTGAGGTGCCTTGGCTCGGGGGCGGGGTATAGGAGGGGGACCCTAGTGCATCCTGGGAGGCTGAAAAGCTTAACTCTATGGTGCCCAGCGACTGACGTCACACCTATACCCCAAGGTATCCTGTGGAACCCTATGGACTTCGTAGAAATAGAGATAACAAGGGTAAGTTCTTACCATATCTCATATTATTGTAACACAGGGTATTGAAATGATTCCATATAGGCAGGTATTTTTGGTAAAGCAGTGGCTTTTTAATAGCAGCAAATATTGCAGCTTAGCACACGTGAGTTAAGGCCTGCACACATAACATAAAGTAAACAAACAAACATAAAAGTCTCAGCACTCCTAGTGCCAATCAGTCAGCAGTGGCTTGCAGCCACAATTTTGGCATGTTCTCGCATCATAGCCCTTTGACCCTGGCACTACAACACTGTGGGTCTCATTCAGACCCGCTCGCAAGCGCAGGACGCTCGCAAGCGGGTCGATGTTACCCCAATGCGCATGCGCACGATGGAGGGAGCTCCGTCGTGTGCATGCGCGAGGCCCGCACTGCGACAGCCAAGCTGTCGCTCCGGGTCTCGCACCAAAGGGGGCGTGCTGTTGATGGTGACTGACAGCACGCCCCCTTTGGTGGGCATGCCGGGGGCGTGGCTGCCAGATGGAGGCGTTCCCATGGGAACGCCTGCCGTCTGGGTCCAGCCCCACTGACATCACTAGTGATGTCAGTGGGAGTGATTTTGGCTCTGATAGAGCCAAAATCACTCCAGGGCTTGTGGCAGCGAGACCCTACCGCAGGGTCTCGTCGCAAGCCCGATGGTCGCGATGGTCTTGACAGCTATGCGAGCGTCCAAAAGGCCGCTCCACATTTACATAGGACGGCCCTGATTCAGAACGAGCGCTCTGGAGAGAGCGTCCGGTTCTGAATCAGGGCCTGTGTCCCTACTTCCTGGCTGATACTCAGCATCAGGGTAAGGAGCATCAGGTGTGTGAGAGTTTTAAAACCTTCCTGTGCTCCAGTGATTATTCCAGTTGGGTTTGTGTGAATGTGAAAACCTGGAATTCCACACCTCCACTGCTAATGCAGAACACACAGGTTTCACTCCAGCCTCCCTTGGAGGGAGCTAATTCCTCCAGAATGTGGGTAATTCAGGTGATAGACAATCCCTCTCACCATACATTCTCCCCTTTCGCTTTTCCAAGCTTTGGGAAGTGCACGTATTCCTTGGTGATGGCCGACACCCTTGTCGAAGCTGGATTATTGACTGAGACAAGATCAGTTTAAAATTGAATCACAACGACACCATCTTGCGACCGGCCGCAAGACGCCATCTTGGAAATGAGATCGCAAGACGCCATTTTGCGAATGGCTGCCTAAGCGCCATTTTAGATAAACTCACACTTTAGTACATGTGGCGATATTACTATTAGCATCATGCGAATGCATCTGTGACCATTGCCATAAGTTACGGCGATTCACCAAAAGCCCATTTCATGACTTTACGTAGTTTGGGTGCTCTCTATAAAGTGTATATTATTATAATTCCCCTAAAGGATATATTTCAGAAATGGCTTTACAGTATGTCAAGATTGGATTGCATTAGCAACAACAGAGCAAATGCCCACGTGACAACTAGCCTGTGTAGATAAGCTTACTGGATATAATGTCTGCTCTCACTCCAGGTGGCCCTGCTCGAATACACACCTTACATTAGCAGGCTTCCTGCAATAAAATACCTTCAAAGCCAAGAGTGTTATCTTTGGGTCTTGTAGCTGTGCTAATTTGCTTTTACACAAGAACCTGGGAGAACAAAGGACTTTACTTTTGAGCCTGGGAAGGGAGGGGGCTGCTGAGAGAGGGGGGCATGTGGAACTATAAGGCTCAGCATTCCACACTGCTAAGTGTTCACTTAGTTTAAGTGAGATTTAAGTGCACCATTTTTCATACACACATTAATACGCACAATTGCACTGGTAACTAATCGCATATTAGCGAATGCATAAGATCCTATATGAAAACGCTGTTCATTAGCTTTATGCGCACGCATCTGCTCCAAGTTAACTAGCATCTTTATATCAAACCCCGCATACTCACACATTACATATCCACATACAAGGTTCCATAAGCTTTAAGGGATAAGATTTAAGTTTGTTCATTTAGTATAAATGCTGTGAAGTAAAGATTATTTGGTAACTAAGGTTTTATACATGCTAAGTAAGCCGTGTTTGGTTTTGTACTGATGCGTACTCAACAGAATTCCGGTATTATCGGTGTGGAGATCGCATCATGCATTCTCAACTTATTGACCGCAGAGACTTCAAGCAACAAAATGTATATTATATGAACAACTGTTAGGATGTTGCATGCGGCGGGAAACCAGAGACCCTCAGTTGTTGGAGGCTGGGTTGTGTCTATTTGAATCAGCCTGTTAAATGCTCTGTAACAGATACATCCCCCTTGAGGACCAATGGCATCAGCAACAAACTTCTCTATTGTGTTGTCTATTTCTGGGGGGTATAAATATGTGTGCTCCAACACTGGGTCTTAGTCTTCTTGCTGAATGCTGACTGACGAGGGGTTTCTTGCTGATGCCTAACATCTTGACCAGAGAGTGCTGCGTATGTATAATTGTACTTGGGTCTGTATAATTCCTTTGCGCCGAATTGTGTATGGATCAATAGCGTGTAACTGACTGTACTTTTACTTGAATAATACTTTGTGCTTTGGAACCACAGATTCTAGGTCTGAAGTCTTTATTTACTGTATGACTGCGTACGCAAAATAGCGTCATCCTTAGAGGTTTATAGGTAGGATATTAGAAGGTATAGGCAGGGGTATATAGAGGTTCTAATTCAGTATCATTAGTTGGGGGCTAGTAGTGAAGTCACTTACCTACTCACACGGTAAATACGGTTATCAATATTCAGCAACGGGTGGAGTGGCCACATGCAGGGTTTACCTGTAACCGCTTTGTGCTGAAAGATCGCTATCCGTTTCTGTGTGAGCCAAGGAAGCTGACTAGAATCCAGGGACAAGAGAGGAAAAAGTTTGTTTTCCTTTGTTGATAGAACCTAACGTTTCAAGGGGTGCCGCAGTATTGAGTACGTGGCTGAGTCACAGTTTTGCGCACAGCAAAGACGCACTTTTGCGTATGCAGCTAAAAAAAGTTGTCATATGGTTGTGTGATAGTCGCATTATTGTGTATGCGACTGGTCGCACCATAGTGTATACGTACTTCCGGTTGTGCTGCCACAGTGTTTAAACAAAGCCGTTGAGGTTTACATTTTTCAATTGTTATCAATATCTGGGTTAACGTGTATTTTTCTGCGCAGGAAAAAGTGTGTAACAGTGAGTATTTGTTGGTAGGGGTAACTTGTTCCCTACAGTTAGAGGTACCGTATGACCTTTAAGGGCTAAGTGCTAGTCGCTCGGTAAGCAGCTTACCATTCTATACACAGTAGCAGGTGTACATGTCTTTGTTGCAGAGAAGGTGTGGAAGTTGCCTTTTTAAATCTTATCCAGGTGTGGAAGTTGCCTATTTAAATCTTATCCATGTGTGGAAGTTGCCTTTCTAAATCTTATCCGAGTGTGGAAGTTGCCTTTTTCAAATCTTATCCAGGTGTGTGGGCGCATCCTGTTAGTATCGTCCACAGGAAGTGAAAGTATCTTGATTGTCTTTCACCAGTTTAAATCTTTATTGAAAAGCATAGGAGTTGTCTCAGAATGGGGGCCATGCAAACAATAGAAATGTTAGACAATGATGTGCTGCTAATGGAGGCGCCGATTGGATCGGCTCGTATTATGCATACTAAGGGCCTGATTCAGAGCCGTTCGCTATTTGCGGTCGTTCGTTCAAAAACAAGGGGTGGCTATTCAAATGATCCGTTCGCAAATTGCAGTCTGTTCACACCTCTAAGTCTGAACGAGCGAGCAAAACATACGCTCGTTTATTTGATAAAAACGCCCCCTGGCCGCTCGCACCGTACGTCATGTCCGCTATTTATTAGATTAATCGAGTACATCGTACAGCGTATGAACTGATCGCTATTCTTGTGGTTGGTTTTTTCAACCGCTATTTTGCGAGCAGTTCTGAGTTAAAAAAAACCAAGTGACGTGGTCAATGACGCTGCTGTATTAATTATGCACTCCCTTAAAACGCCCGTTTTGACCTTTAAGCACGCCTGCGTTCGAATTCCACTCCCCCGTTTTCAAACACCTACCCCTGTTACCACCCACATACGCCTCATTCTGTCACTCAAAATAGCAGGCACTCGCTATATAGCGTACAAATGATTTTCGGCCGCACTGTCTGGTTCGCGCATGCGTACTAAAAACCGTACGCATGCGCAGATGTGCGAACATCGCTCGGAATGAGCGTACGGCCGCTAGCGAGCGGCTCTGAATGAGGGCCTAAGTACGGTACTTATGCAATAAGGTATTGTGATGTATGGTTTAAAATGACGATGAAGAGTGTTAGACCGTTTCCCAGAATTGGTAGTTTTGATAAGGATGTATTAGATAATGTCCGGGATCACATCAGTTTGATGTGCTCCCGAGGGAAAAAGGGAAAATATTATGAATGTTTAAAATTGTGGCATCATGAAGGGGATGCGTGGCTTAAAAATGTGCAAGCGACGCAAGCTTGCGTTGCAAGAGCATTGCCAGAAAACACATCCGCGACGCTTAATTGCAATACGGACGGGCCGCAAAATGGTGCGCATGTGTAGCAAGGTAGCGTTATGGAGAGTATTGCCAGCAGTTCACGCTCACCACCTCCACCTTATGTGGATGGAGGTGCAACTACAGTTACCAAAAATACCCATAAAAATGTAACAAGGAACTTGTACCCTCTCTTATGCAATCATAAAGAAAATGTTCATGATGTGGATGATGAGCCCATTGAAATGTCTGCCATTTCCCATGCTGTACAAATGATAGACGCTGTATCACAACAATCACGAGTGGTGCTGCCATCTTCATCGGTAATAGCAAGCAAAGTGCTAACACCCTTTGCACCCGTAGAGGAAGTTGTTAATACCATATGTAGCAGCAACAGATTAAACCCTCAGCCAGGTAACAAGGTCAAAAGTAGCAGTGCTACCGGTCTGCATCCCATTCGGACAATAAATGTTCTGAATGGAAATGTAGATGCGAACGGTGTAGTGCCCACGAGGGAAGTAGTAATGCATTCTCTTTGGACAAGGGTAGAACTAAATTCCATCATAAATGATTTCCCCGATCCCAAAAAGGAACTAGCCAAATGTCAAAGATTTTTGAGGAATTTGGGTAGTTCTCATGAGCCAACTAATAAAGATTGGCAATGGTGTTAAGGGCCTGTCTACCACGCAATACCGACGTGACAAAATTTATCACGGATTGTGCATTGGATGGTGACGTTCCCTTAACAGATCAAGTAAACCAAGGTAACATTTCCCACATAGTAACTCAATTGGGTATATATTTTCCAGTAGTAGTCAACGGGAACAAAATTTTCACCATTAAACAAAAGGAGAGTGAATCTGCAGAAGATTATTTCGACTGGGCTCTGCAGGCTATCGCCCAGTACACTGGGTTAGAAGATATTAAAGATAACACTCACCACAGGGGAATGATAGTCACGGTACTCATGGATGGGCTTAAAGAGAATTTAAAGACTCGGGTTCAGACCTCACAACCTGCCTGGAGGGGAGTCACAATAGATACACTCATAGAATCTGCCATAAAACATGATAAAAACATCTCAAAGAAGAGAGAGACCCAGAGCGAAAAACTAATGGCTGTCAGTATCCAAGCTCTGGAGGGAATGACGGTAACATCACAGCCAATTGACACACTCGCACCTGCACACACACTTACACCTGAACAGTTATATGCCCTCACTAACCCCACGCAACAACAAACAGCTCTATTCCACTAACCCAACACAACCACAGGTCCCATACTGTTCACAAACCTTATATCCCCCACAATACCCTTACCCTCCCTATCCTTACCCATATCCACCACCTTTACCCTCTGCTCAAACCTCACAACAACACGTCTTCACCCGATCCACGAACATGTTTTAATTTTAAACAAACAGGACACTTAAGTAGAAACTGTACAGTAAGAAGAGTAGGAACCCCAAATCAGGGAAGACCTGGACATCCCCATAAGGGATATGCACAGAGACCAGCAATTGTCCAGCCGGCACCAGCTCCAATTGTGGCCGTAAATGCTTTATTGGAGAATGGTAGCCAACGCTAGGGGTCAGGTCATACCTGTAGTCTACAGATAGTCAGGTTAACGGGAAGTACTAGGGAAAAACCGGTCATGATGGTTGATGTAGCTGGTACTGAATATCCTTTTCTTGTAGACACAGGGGCGACCAGGTCAGTGATAAAATCTCCCGTTAATTTACAGGTGACCAACGAGACAGTACCAACAATGGGTGTAACAGGTAAAGTGGAACATTATCCTTTAACAAAGTCCACAGAGGTTACTATTGGGCCGTTGCATACCAGGCATTCTTTCCTTCTGGCTGCTGTGACTCCTACTAACCTGCTGGGTAGAAATCTGTTATGTAAAATGGGATGTGTTATATATTGCACCCCTGATGGTGTATTTTTGGATATCCCAGAGAGAGTTGCACACGAGGTGTGGGATATGTTGGACACTCCCCAAAGGATAATGTATCACTCAACAAGTTTAAATGAAAATCCATCTCAGGTAGATGAAATGTCCCAAATTCCAGATTCCCTTTGGACTAAGGATGGACAGGACACTGGATTAATGGCAAAAGTAAGCCCTGTAATGGTAAATTTAAAAAGCGGTTGGCAAGCTCCAAAAATTCCCCAGTACCCACTAAAACAGGAGGTAGAATTAGGGGTTTTTCCAATAATTGAGCGATTATTGCAACAGGGAATTTTAGTTCGTACAGCTAGTGTAGCCAACAGTCCCATCTTTCCAGTGAAAAAGAGTGGTGGGAGGGGTTATAGGCTGGTACAAGACCTTAGAGGTGTTAAAAAGGTGGTAGAGAGCCAATTCCCTGTAGTGCCAAATCCAGTTGTAATTCTGATGCAGATCTCACCAAATGCAACCCATTTCACTGTCATTGACCTCTGTTCTGCTTTCTTCTCTGTGCCTCTCCACCCTGACTGTCAGTATCTATTTGCATTTACATACAGAGGTGTACAATATACATGGACATGGTTACCCCAAGGTTTCATAGACAGCCCCAGTATCTTCTCCCAGGCATTGCACGACTGTTTACAATCTTTTCAACCTGCCAATGGATCTGTTCTAATTCAATATGTGGATGATTTATTGCTATGTTCTGACTCGTTTATGTCATGTTTGAATGATACTAAACTTTTGTTACTTCATCTCTCGCATACAGGACACAAGGTGGCTAAGGACAAACTACAGCCGTGCCAATCCAAAGTAAAATATTTGGGACACTGCCTAACCCAGGGGTTACGACATCTTACAAATGATAGAATCCAGGCCATACAAAACATGACACTGCCGCAGAATCAACAGCAAATTCGTACCTTCTTTGGAATGTGTGGATACTGCAGAATATGGATCCCAGGTTTTTCTATTTTGGCCTTTACTTTACAGGAATTAGGGCCTGATTCAGAGCCGTTCGCTATTTGTGGTCGTTCGTTCAAAAACAAGGGGTGGCTATTCAAATGATCCGTTCGCAAATTGCAGTCTGTTCCCACCTCTAAGTCTGAACAAGCGAGCAAAACATACGCTCGTTTATTTGATAAAAACGCCCCCTGGCCGCACGCATCATACGTCATGTCCGCTATTTATTAGATTAATCGAGTACATCGTACAGCGTATGAACTGCTCGCTATTCTTGTGGTTGGTGTTTTCAACCGCTATTTTGCGAGCAGTTCTGAGTTAAAAAAACCAAGTGACGTGGTCAATGACGCTGCTGTATTAATTATGCACTCCCTTAAAACGCCCGTTTTGACCTTTAAGCACGCCTGCGTTCGGATCTCCACTCCCCGTTTTCAAGCACCTTCCCCTGTTACCACCCACATACGCCTCATTCTGTCACTCAAAATAGCAGGCCCTCGCTATATTGCGTACCAACGATTTTCGGCCGCACTGACTGGTTCGCGCATGCGTACTAAAAACCGTACGCATGCGCAGATGTGCGAACATCGCTTGGAACGAGCGTACTGCCGCTAGCGAGTGGCTCTGAATGAGGGCCTTAGTCTCTTCCTCAAAGCTCAATCGTGTCGTACACACAGAGGAATCAGAGCAGGCTTCCCTTAATCTTAAAGATAGTCTGACAAAAGCTCCTGCATTGGGAATACCTGACTATGAAAAACCTTTTGATTTGTATTGTACGGAAGCCGATGGTTGTGCTACAGGTGTCCTTACACAAAAACATGGTGATGCCAGTAGGCCCGTAGCATACTACAGTGCCCAATTGGACACTGTAGCAAGATCACTCCCCACTTGTTTGAGAAGTGTAGCAGCTACTGCTCTATTGGTGAGTAAAAGTGAGGACGTAGTACTGGGTCATGATATGATTGTCTACAGTCCCCATGCTGTATCTGCTGTGTTGAACTCAGCACAAACCAGACACGTCTCTTCGGCTAGGTTTACCAAATGGGAACTAGCTCTAATTGCACCACCAAACATCACTGTTAAACGTTGCAGCACGCTGAACCCAGCAACGTATTTACCATATGTACAACATGATGTACAAAGGGTGGAAGGAGATGAGTTGCTGGTGGGAGGTGAGTTCAGCAGACATAAAGATGCACATGATTGTATGGAGTATTTGAATCAGACTTTTACTGCTAGACCTGACATACATGACACACCTTTAGAGAATGTAGATGTGACTCTTTACTAGGGATGTGCAGGCTCGGTTCTACTCGGTTCCGTTCGTTTTTTTTTACCGAATCTTATTGGGTATCAGCTGTCACAAGTTTTGGATAGCCAATAAGATTCGGTATAAAAAAACGAACGGGGGGTGTGGCTTGGCGTCCATCAGGATCGGTAGTGTCTCCCTGCAGCTCCCGCCTGATAGCCCAGATATATGAGACCAAAGCTGCTGGGGACAACTGACACCAGTCCCAGCCTCTGATATACCCCCTGCACCAGCGGTGGCCGAGGTTACGGAGCCGGGGAGTGATTAATCTGCTCCCGCGGGTTGTGGCCTGGTCACGCGAGTGAAGCCGGGGCCTCAATTTTAAACCTGGTGCCCGGCGGATTGACTCCCGAACTGCAGCGCTTCCTTACCTGGTGCGGTGCCTATACCTCCCCTGTCCTCTTCACACTGTCTCTCTTCAGTAGCCCCTCTGACCCGCTCGCGCGGAGTGGAGCCGCGGGCTCAGCTGCAGGGCTGGCTCTGCTGCGATCCTCCGGTCATGTGTGAGGTCTGAAAGGTCTGCCGCTCTGGACGTTCTCAGCGGCTCCCACTGTCTGGAACCACAGGCTCCTGTTGTGGACGGGTGAGTCCTCCTGTGCCCTGTGTCCTTCCTGACGACCTGCCCTGCGGACTTGCTGTGCAGCTCACCGGGGGCTGCTGTGACTAGGCTGCCCAAGTGACATTCAGCTCTTGTCTGATTCTCACACCTGGTGACCCTTGATAGCGGAGATACTATGGGCAGCCCAGTCCACTAACGGGCACCCTACCACCTCATGGTTAATCATTAAATTTTCCCATAATTCACTCCTGATAGGGGCTGAGGGGCGAGTTCTGTCGGCTGGCCCGGGATCTCTGTTTTGCCCATGCTCCCTATACATGTGCTACTACTTTGAAACACTATTACAAACTTCGTTTTTAACCTTTTCCTCTGCTCTATTGCTGCACCATTATTGATTACTGGAGTGGTTTTTGCTAAATCAACATATACTGGGTCAAATCCGCCCCGTGCAGCTACACTGGTGTTCTTGACCTATATCTGATCCTGGATGTCATAAGTGCCGTGGAAACGGTGGACGTTCTAGATATAGACTCATGCTGTTCCTGGTGTAATATGTGATCCTCTGCTCCCCCCGCTTCAGAGCTACAAGCATACTTATTACTTTTCTCTATGTATCCACACATTGCTATATTATTCTTGTTTAACACGATACTATGAGCAGATCAGGGAATAGAACAAGAAAAACTGCCTCACAAGATATCTCACAACATTTCTCCCGCCGTGGGTCACAGACCTCAGTTACTTCACCTGCTACCTCTATATCTCAACCAATGATGGATCCCATGTCAGCCCCCTCAACAAAAGAGGACATACAATCCCTTCAATCCATGATATTGGACCTTAAAACCTCATTCACAAGTGCTCTTCAAACGGCTATTGGTGAATTGAAATCTGACATCGCCGTTCTGGATTCTCGTACCTCATTGTTGGAATCACAAGCAGACACCCATAGGAATTTCCAAGAAAAAACAGGCAACAACATGGACTGCCTACATAGCGAACTGGAGTTTCTCCGAGAGAAGACAGAGGATCTCGAAAATCGCGAGAGACGGAACAACCTCCGAATCCGTAATATCCCGGAGGCCATTACAGCTTCCGACTTGGAATCCTATCTCAAGAGACTGTTTATTTCAATAGCTCCCTCACTGACCGCTGAGTCCATACAGATAGAGTGAGCTCATCGAGCATTGCGACCCAAACCCAAAGATTCTGACCCTCCTAGGGATGTTATTCTTAAATTGCTGTCATTCCAGATCAAGAACAACATCACCATGGCCTGCAGAAACACTACCTCATTTTTGTTCGATGGATCCCATATTCAAATATTCCAAGATTTGGCTCCGGCCACCTTAGCTAAACGCCGCGACCTCCGAGCAGTCACAGCTACACTCCGGGATCACGGCTATAAATACAGATGGGGATTCCCCTTTCGTCTCTCAGTGAACATTGAGGGCCGCCTTCATTCTGTTCGCTCGGTGGAAGAGGGGAATCAACTGCTTAGAAAGCTGAACCTGACATCTATTCCTGATCTAGTTCTTGGTCATTCTGGAGCATCGTCGTCGACTTGACCTACTTCCGATTTGGGTTTGAATGTCTTTTGTAGCCCTTTATGACTCTAAAATTAATATTCTGTTTCCTACAAGTTATTCTTTAATTGACTCAATGTCTTTACTGTGAACTAGAAATTTCCGAAATGTTTGATATATCGTTATCTTTTATTGCTGTGGCCCCGCCTAACATACAGGTAAAGATTTTCTTTTCAAGAGCTCAATCTAGTTCTAATAGTAGTGAGGGCTTTTATTTTTTATTTTATTATCTTGATTTAATGTGTGCTGGAACATAGTCATAATATTATCTGTGTTTGCCGCGCTAGCATCTATACATGTACTCTATTGATAATGATACTAAGGTTACTAGTGTTGCCTCTTTGCCCGTTAATACAATGTCTTGCGATTATAATGTGTATTGTGGCCCTATCATGAGACCAATGCTCTTTTTCATCTTTTCTTGTTCATAATGTTATATGCTGTTCAGTATTAATCAATAATTATTATATGTAGCTCCTAGGGGGGAGTGGTGGTAATTTCACCTCACTCCACCCCCCCAATCTTGGGATTATAATTATATATACAAATTGGGCTTCTTAGTAGGCCTATTATTAATTATACTATTCAATCCCACCTGTGAGCTCCCATTCCTGTGGAGCTCTACTTTTGTGGCCGACTATCCATATCTGTAGGATATTCTCGGCCGTTTATTTAGTCTCTATTTTTGTTTTCATCTCTTATTTTATTTTCTTGTTACCCCCCTTCTTTTTTTTTTTTTTTCTTCCCCCTTTCTAGCGGACCCCGGAGTTTTGTTTTTTATTTGGCAATTTAAGTTATTTGAAACCTTATCGCGATGCCTTTAATAAGTTTATCCATTAACACAAAGGGTCTTAATACACCCCAAAAGCGCTCACATCTTCACAAGACCCTCCGTAAATTGAAAGGAGATATTATTTTCTTACAAGAAACCCACTTGAAAAATAACTCACACCCGTCACTATCCTCCAAAACTTTCCCAATGGTGTGGTATTCCAACCATGCCTCCAAACGTAATGGCGTGGCAATCTTGCTCAGAAAGTCCCTCCCTTTTCAATTTCTAGATTCCAGAAGTGACTCTGAGGGCAGATATATTATGATACGAGGTAAACTCCGACATGAGGAGATTACATTAGCTAACATATATGCCCCTAATACTGGCCAAACCAGATTCTTTCGTAAATTTTTTCATGATCTCAATATTTATTGTAAGGGTAAAACACTGGTAGGGGGAGATTTTAACATGACTCTCGCTCCTCATATGGACAAATCAGGCTCCTCCCCCTCGTAGAGACATATCAACCCCATCCTTGGCATTACAAAAAAATATAGCTGAGAATGGGCTTTTTGATGTATGGCGTTCTCTTAACCCCACCATCCGAGATTACACCTTTTACTCTATACCTCATGATGTCTATTCCCGTATTGATTTATTTCTTTGTTGTGCCTCACACAGTCTGCAATTCATTCCAAGATAATTCCTAACACTTGGTCAGACCATTCAGTTTTGTCAGTAACATTTGACCTTTTAGAATCTAAGAATGGTAGGTCACCATGGAGACTCAACGAGACTTTACTAAAAATCCCCCAATTTCAAGAACTGATCAAATCTAAAATTCAGGATTACTTCGTTCTTAATATGCAGGGAGAGTGTACTATGTCGACGGTTTGGGAGGCCCATAAAGCAGTCATACGGGGATCGATTATCCAATATGCATCTCGTAGAAAACGAGAACAGAGACAACAGATAGATCACCTGACCAACTCCATTGCAGCTCTTGACAGAGAACACAAACGCACTCACTCCAAGACCACTCTTACCCAACTTTCTAAAGCAAGAGCTGAATTGCAATCGCTCCAAGCTGAAGAGGTCGAACGATCTCTACGCTGGGCTAATCAAAATTTCTATGACAAAAGCAACAAGGCTCATACCTTATTGGCAAATAAACTCCGAAATAAAAAAGCTGCCCAGGCCATCTACTCAATTAAAGACCCCACTGGCCGTTTGACCTATGACCCTAAATGTATCAACAAGGTTTTCTTGGATTACTATCGAGCTCTATATAATTTAAAACCACCGGTTGACCCATCCTCATATGCCACTGAGTCCCATTTGTATCTAGATTCCTGTGCCCTCCCCCAAATTGATACATCTGCTCGTCAGCTGTTAAATAATGATATCTCAATTGAGGAACTTGAAGCGGCATTAAAAACCCAGAAACCATCTAAGGCCCCAGGCCCAGACGGATATTCAATGGCCTACTACAAAACATTTGCCCCTCAGCTGTTACCATATATGGTTAAACTATTTAATGGGGTCATGAATGGTACCCCGTTCCACACTGATTCTTTGGCTTCTCGTATTATAGTTATCCCCAAGCCCGGTAAAGACCCTTCCCTTTGTACCAATTATAGGCCCATCTCTTTAATAAACACTGATCTTAAATTATTTGCCAAGGTACTTGCTAGTAGATTAAATTCTGTGTTAACATCTTTAATCGACACTGATCAAGTAGGCTTTATGCCGGGACATCAGGCCTCAGATAATACAAGATGCACTATCAATTTGATCCACCATATTAATGCCTCCAAAACACCTTCTATAGTCCTAGCACTCGACGCTGAGAAGGCGTTTGATCGCATTTCATGGCCCTTCTTATTCTCTACCCTCTCCTCATTTGGATTCAGAGGCCTTTTTATCACGGCTATTAAAGCCCTCTATTCCTGTCCCTCTTCTATGGTTTTGACGAATGGGATCTGTTCCCCCCGATTCACCCTCAATAACGGCACACGACAAGGCTGCCCATTATCACCCCTTATATTTGCCCTATGCATCGAACCACTAGCAGCCCGTATTCGAGCTAATACTGATATACAGGGCATCACAGTGGGTCAAAACCATTATAAAATATCCCTTTTCGCAGACGATGTTCTCTTGACTCTTTCAAATCCATTAATATCCCTTCCTAACCTTCAAAAGGAGCTCTCCATTTACGGTTCTTTTTCGGGATACAAAATTAATCATTCTAAATCGGAAGCTTTGGCATTATATGTCTCTCCACAAATGCAGGCCACGTTAACCTCTTCGTTTCCTTTTCTTTGGAGGCCATCCGCTATAAAATATCTTGGGATATTCATCACTAAAAACTATTCTTCTCTGTATCAGGCTAATTTTGTCCCTCTGATTAATAATTTGATTCAGGAACTTCAGATCTGGGACCGGATGTATATTTCGTGGTTTGGTAGAATAAACGCTCTCAAAATGAACCTTCTCCCCCGTTTATTATACCTTTTCCAGACTCTTCCAATTTCGGTACCCCGCGCAACCCTCATTTCTTTACAAAAACACTCTAACAGATTTGTATGGGCGGGTAGTAGACCACGTATCAAGAGATCAATTCTTAGCAAAAGTACAATCACGGGGGGCTTGGGACTCCCTATTCTACAGTCTTACTATGAGGCATGTCATCTTAATCACATCCTGTCATGGCATTCTGACCCAGGAGTTAAAAAGTGGGTTGATATTGAGAACTCCTTAACACAATGTGGTACGCTTAATACGTTGGTTTGGCTTCCTAAAAATTGTAGGCCGGCGTCAGTGTACTCAATCCCTACTATCAAATTTTCTCTCCAACTATGGGACAAAGTACGCGCCACCTATGATCTTTCTCCCTATCCATCCCCACTCACCTCAATATGGGATCATCCTCAATTCCCCTCAGGATGTGATAGAAAAATGGCAGCTCCATGGCAGGCTCGAGGTATAGAAAGATTTATTCATATCAAAGGCGATTTTGCTCCCTCCTCATTCCAGAACTTCCAAGATCGCTTTAACCTCCCTTCCTCTTGCTTCTTCCAATATTTTCAAATTATTAGTTTTATCTGCTCCCAATCTAAATCTTCTTCGCTGCGCAACCCTACCTCATTTGAACGTTTGTGTTTATATTCAATTGGGAGAAGAGGGAATATCTCAATAATTTACAATTCAATTTTGGCCCCCGATTATCCTCCACGCGAACCGCACGAATTGCTGTGGGAATCTGACTTAGCTACAAATATAGATGAGGATCAATGGGAAGAAATTAGATTACGTACCGCCAAAGCTTCTATTAGTGTATCCATACGCGAAACTTGCTATAAAGTATATACCCGTTGGTACTTAGTACCTACTAAACTCCATTCCATATTTCCTGCTACATCCAAAATGTGTTGGAGACTTTGTGGTCAAGAGGGGTCATTTTTCCACATTTGGTGGTCTTGTCCCTCTATCCGCCTTTTTTGGTCCCATGTTCGCCAATTGATTAATCAGACTCTTGGTACGGGATTTACTTTAGATCCATTATCAGCTTTATTGAATGCACCACTTGTTGGTGTATCTAAAAACCAGGGTAAACTGATTACACATATATGTAATGCAGCTAAAACCCTTATAGCCAAACACTGGAAAGACCACCGCCCACCCTCAAAAGAGGCTCTTATAGCTAAAATTAACTACATTGCATCAATGGAATATATTTCCAGTTTACAAAATAATTCGGTAACAAAATATCATCTGATTTGGTTACCATGGTTTCACTCTCAGACTCGTCCTGCTCCTGGAGTCCGTTGAATACTCTACCCTAAAACTCCCTCCCTTCTTTCCCCTCTGAACCCCCCCCTTTTTTTTTTTTTTTTGTTCCTTCTCCTCTTTTCTTTTTTCCTTTTCCTTTCTATTTCTCTTTTGTGTTATAAAATACAAAATTATTGAGATGTTATGGTTAATAATGCTTAGTAAACGATCAGTATTATTTGTGTTGACTTTGGCTAATTTATTAAATACCGAGATGTGTTTATTGGTATTATTTACTTATTTCTGTGTAAGTATATAGTTTGAATGTGTTCTAATTTATCACATATTCAAGACAATGTTTTGTTTATCTGTTTTTCTTTATGCAAACTTATAATGTTTTCCAATAAAATATTTTGTTTTAAAAAAAAAAAACGAACGTAATCGAATAGAACCGAGCCTGCACATCCCTACTTTTTACACGAATGGGAGTTGTCATAGACAAACAGACACAGGTGAGTTATGTACAGGTTATGCTGTTGAAAATGACACAGACATCATAGAAGCAAAACCTCTTGGTCCTGCACACTCAGCTCAAGTGGCAGAGTTAGTAGCACTAACTAGAGCGTGTGAACTGGCAGCAGGCAAATCTGCTAACATTTACACTGACTCGAGGTATGCGTTCGGGGTGGTGCACGATTTTGGGGCTCTATGGCGTCTGAGAAATTTTATGACAGCAGCAGGCACACCAGTTGCACATTCCAGACACATAAAACATCTTTTAGAAGCAATCCAACTGCCCAAAGCGGTGGCAGTAATTAAATGTAAAGCCCATACATGTGAGGATGGTCCGGTGTCACTGGGCAACAACAGAGCCGATGAAGCTGCAAAATGGGCAGCAGGGTTAAAAATATTTTCTCCAACTGAAAAAATTATGTCTTTCCAAACAATTGATATGCTGAAATTAATTGAGATGCAAAATTTGTGTTCAATTCAGGAAAAATCCATTTGGGAGTCCAAGGGATGTGGGCAAGAGCCCTCCGGGCTCTGGAGGGACTTACAAGATAAACCAGTAGCCCACAAGGCATATTACCCCAGCCTAGCTGAGGCAGCACATGGTCTGACTCATCTGGGAAAACAAGGTATGTGCAAGTTGGTGAGAGCATACTGGTGCGCACCAGGTTTTTCTTCACAAGCAGAAAAGATAGCAATGTCCTGTCTGACCTGCTTGAGGAAGAACATAGGGAAAGCGATCCCTACCGAAACCGTCCCACATTCCACCGACTGATGGACCTTTCCAGGTGATACAAATTGATGTCATCCAATTACCACCCTGCAGGAACCTTAAGTATGTATTAGTGTGCACTGATGTATTTTATAATTGGGTTGAGGCCTACCCAGCGGCCACTAATACTGCTGCGTTTACTGCCAAGAAAATAGTCCATGAATTTGCATGCAGGTATGGTATCCCTAAAATCGAGAGTGACAGGGGTACTCATTTCACAGGTGATGTTTTTCAAAATATGTGTAAGCTGATGGGTATTAATAGCCGACTTCATACCCCCTACCGACCGCAAGCCAGAGCCAAGGTAGAGAGGATGAACGGGACTATTAAAAATAAGTTAAGTAAAATTATGGCAGAAACTGGACTAGGATGGCCAGAAGCATTACCTTTGGTCCTACATAGCATAAGGACCACTCCTAGACCCCCTCTAAATCTGTCCCCATTTGAAATACTGTTTGGTAGACAACCTCATTTGATTATAAGTCCACAGGAAGACTTGAAGGGTAACAATGAGTAAGCAGTTAAAGCAACAGCAGCAGAAACTGAAATTGTTGTCCCATGATATGCCTGAAACTAACTGTCATGATGTTGAACCAGGAGAATATGTTATGATCAGAAATGTCTTGCGTTCAGGTTTTTTGACTGATCGGTGGGAAGGTCTGTACCAGGTGCTGCTAACAAGTACTACATCTTTGAAGGTGGCCGAGAGAGATACCTGGGTCCATTCCACTGCAAAAAGGTCAATCAACCGGTGGAGAAACAAGTCGGAGACAAGGCTGATAACGTGGACCTGTCGCTCACGAGCTTGTTCCGGGAGGATTGAAAAGGTCGTAGTGAGATACCTGAACTGAGAGAAATTTGCAGGTCTTGTTGTGACAATGGACGGGCCTGCTATGTTCATTTTCATATTCTCTTTTAGAGTGTTCACCATCCTGGTCGGTTCAGGGATATCCAGTTTCTGTGACGGGGGACCGATTGAGGAGATGGGAGCTGATGTTAGCGCTGATGGAGTGGAGTCAGGAGGAGTGCAGTGCCAATCAGGGGAGTGTCTGGCCTATCTTAGTACTGTTATTGTTAAGAGAGCTGTCATTCCGGATACTCGGGGAAGGTGTGGAGGTTTATCGTCTGAAGACTCCTGTATTTATGAGCTTTGTGGATCCCTAGTTGATGAGAACTGTATCCAACGGTGCCAACCTAAATATAACCCGTACTGGGGTGGGTATCCTTTAGAGGATTATCATAGCATGGTAGGCAAAGTGTTAAATCAAACTGATTGCTGGGTATGTTCACATATGCCACAGGGACAGCATAACGTAGGGTTGGTGGCATTTCCACTGAATATCACGGAAATTTTAGAATTACAAAAAGGGAAAACATTGGATGGAAAATTCCTCTCATCCAAACCACCTCATTTCAAACTCTATCAATTCCAAGTAGATAGATCACTTTTGTGTTTAAACATAACCAACCCCAATAAACCCGGGAGTTGGGAAGTGACGGGGAATAATTAGACGATGACCTTCTCGCAGAAGAGTTGATAATGAGTCCATAAACCATGATCTGTTACGGTCAATTAAATCTAGTGGGAAACATTTTAGGTATCGGTATACATTGAGTTCCACCAAAGAAATTATTGGTAAATTGCCAGATGGTTATTGTGCTAAAATAATACAGCCAGAGACTTGCATGAACCAATTAGAAGACCCAGAAATAGGATTGTTTGCAAGAGAAATGTGCTTAATGATAATGATGCATACCATCCCTTATGTTCTCCCCGATAAGGTATATTTTATATGTGGAAGAAAAGCGTATAAGTGGCTCTCCCCGAGTTCTGAAGGTTTGTGTTACCTGGGAAGAGTAGTCCCAGAAGTTGTGACCCTCACACATGTTGAAATGCTTGGTATACACAAAAACATACCATCACCATATCTTCACACGCAATATGAACACAGAGGCAAAAGAAATATGATACCTGGTGACGTGCATAAATCCACTCAGTTAATTAGTGAGACAACTGGCTATCAAGTTTTAGTCGCACTGGATCCCACCAGGATCGCTCGGGGTACGTTAAATTTTAGATATATTCAGGAACTTGCTAAATTGATAGATAATATTACCGAGCTGTACGATGACACATTCAGGTATACAGGTAGAGAATTGCAAGCGTACAAGAAAGAACTGGTGCAACACAGGGTAGTGTTGAATTATTTAACTGCTGTTACTGGAGGGTATTGTGTAATGTTAGCCACCCAATTTGGAGTAAAATGTTGCACCTATGTCACCAATGATACCAGCGACCCTAAGGAAGTGATAGACCGGAAGATGGATGAAATTCTGCAGCTAAAATGGGAGTTTCTTAGGAACCATAACGCTTCAGTGGCTGAAGTATGGGAGGAGATAGAAGGATGGGTTTAATGACTGAACCCAGTGAAATGGTTCTCAGGTCTAGGGGAATGGGTCCAGGAAATGATCGCCAGTATAGGCAAATTCTTGATCCTTATACTGATTGTCATCATAATAATTGGCATATGTGTCCGGTGTGTTCCTATTGTGTTGAAGTGTGGAAAATGTAAAAATAGAGTAAAACGAAAGAACGAAATTATGATGGTGGCCAGTATGAATACCGAGGTAAATACAGAACTGCATTACAACCCTGAACTAGGAAATACCATCATTTAATGTATTATATTTAGACATGCATAAAATGTATTATTGAAATGTTATTTTTAAAACACCTCAGATAATGTAAAGTCTCAATTCCCCTTCAAGACTGCCTTTTATAAGATGTGCTTCCCTACACCTTTCACATGATCTTCCAAGATCTGTGGTGTGCATATAATAGTAGTTTTATGTCCCCACTCAGAGACACATTATTGATGGATTAAGAACCACCTTGTGTCATCCCATAATAACACTAAATAGTATATAAATGTAAGCCTAAATTATATTTTAAAATCAGATTGTGATAGCATGTTGTTCGCTATCAAAGGGTGGACTGTCGAAGCTGGATTATTGGATGAGACAAGATCAGTTTAAAATTGAATCACAGCGACACCATCTTGCGACCGGCCGCAACACGCCATCTTGGAAATGAGATCGCAAGACGCCATTTTGCGAATGGCTGCCTAAGCGCCATTTTAGATAAACTCACACTTTAGTACGTGGCGATATTACTATTAGCATCATGCGAATGCATCTGTGACCATTGCCATAAGTTACGGCGATTCACCAAAAGCCCATTTCATGACTTTACGTAGTTTGGGTGCTCTGGATAAAGTGTATATTATTATAATTCCCCTAAAGGATATATTTCAGAAATGGCTTTACAGTATGTCAAAATTGGATTGCATTAGTAACAACAAAGCAAATGACCACGTGACAACTAGCCTGTGTAGACAAGCTTCCTGGATATAACATCTGCTCTCACTCCAGGTGGCTCTGCTCGAATACACACATTACATTAGCAGGCTTCCTGCAATAAAATACCTTCAAAGCCAAGAGTGTTATCTTAGGTTTGGGTCTTGTAGCTGTGCTAATTTGCATATACACAAGAACCTGGGAGAACAAAGGACTTTACTTTTGAGCCTGGGAAAGGTGGGGGCCGCTGAGAGAAGGGGTTTTGTGGAACAATAAGGCGGAGCATTCCACACTGCTAGGTGTTCACTTAGTTTAAGTGAGATTTAGGTGCACCATTTTTCATACACACATTAATACGCACAATTGCACTGGTAACTAATCGCATATTAGCAAATGCATAAGATATTATATGAAAACGCTGTTCATTAGCTTTATGCGCACGCATCTGCTCCAAGTTAACTAGCGTCTTTATATCAAACCCCGCATACTCACACATTACATATCCACATACAAGGTTCCATAAGCTTTAAGGGATAAGTTCGTTCATTTAGTATAAATGCTGTGAAATAAAGATTATTTGGTAACTAAGGTTTTATACATGCTAAGTAAGCCGTGTTTGGTTTTGCGTACTCTTTCAACAGAATTCCAGTATTATCGGTGTGGAGATCACATCATGCATTCTCAACTTATGGACCGCAGAGACTTCAAGCAACAAAATGTATATTATATGAACAACTGTTAGGATGTTGCATGCGGCGGGAAACCAGAGACCCTCAGTTGTTGGAGGTTGGGTTGTGTCTATTTGAATCAGCCTGTTAAATTCTCTGTAACAGATACATCCCCCTTGAGGACCAATGGCATCAGCAACAAACTTCTCTATTGTGTTGTCTATTTCTGGGAGGTATAAATATGTGTGCTCCAACACTGGGTCTTAGTCTTCTTGCTGAATGCTAACTGATGAGGGGTTTCTTGCTGATGCCTAACATCTGGACCAGAGAGCGCTGCATATGTGTAATTTTACTTGGGTCTGTATAATTCCTTTGCGCCGAATTGTGTATGGATCAATAGCGTGTAACTGACTTATTTTTTCTTGAATAATACTTTGTGCTTTGGAACCACAGCTTCTAGGTCTGAAGTCTTTATTTACTGTATGACTGCGTATGCAGAATAGCGTCATCCTTAGAGGTTTATAGGTAGGATATTAGAAGATATAGGCAGGGGTATATAGAGGTTCTAATTCAGTATCATTACCCTTCAATCTTCTTCTTGCGGACGCTGGGTTGTACTTTTCCCTGCCACTCATTGGACAATGTATTACTCAAAGAGCCAGTGCGACATTCGAGAGGTCTGCCGAGAAGTACAGGTTCCACCACTTCATAGGGCCTGTGCCAATAGGCAAACAACTTATTATCTTGTGTTGGCACCAACACTAGAACTTTGTACCCTGGATGAAACTTTCTGACCTGAGCTGTGGCATCATAGGCTCGTTTCTGACAAGCTTGGGCCTCTATAAGGGTTTCTCGAACAATGGTCCCTATTTTATACAGCCGTTCATATAATTTTCTAGCTAACTCCACAATGTTTGGTTCCTCTATTTTCTGCTGTTCCCAGCCTTCCTTCAAGATGTCTAGGATGCCTCTTGGTTGCCTTCCAAAGAGGAGCTCAGTAGAGCTAAACCCGGTTGAGGATTAAGGTACTTCACTTATGGCAAACATAAAGTAAGGGAATACTTCATCCCACTCCCATTTATTATCCGAGATCAGCAAAACGATGCTGCCCTCGGGAATGCTATGACTCTAGCCATAGCATTCCCGAGGGCAGCATCGTTTTGTTGATCTCAGGCAAAACTTTGCAGGTCTATGGCCCTCATTCAGAGCCGGACGCTCTGAGCAGAGCGCTCGCTCTGAATGAGGGCCATCCTCCATAAAAATGGAGCGTCCTCCTGGACGCTCGTATAGCTGTGGGTCACCACCCACAGCACATACGAGCGTGCAGGATGATGGTCGCGATGGTCTTGACCATCGCGACCATCGCCAGTGTGACCAGAAGCCTGTGGTCGGGGTTTTCGACCACAAGCCCTGGAGTGATTTTGGCTCTATCAGAGCCAAAATCACTCCCACTGACATCACTAGTGATGTCAGTGGGGCCGGCTTCTGACAGTAGGCATTCCTTTGGGAACGCCTCCGTCTGGCAGGCACGCCCCCGGCACGCCCACCAAAGGGGGCGTGCTGTCAATCAACATCGACAGCACGCCCCCTTTGATCAGACACAACGAGCGAAGGAAAGTCCTTCGCTCGTCGCGTCTGGCGCATGCGCACGACGGAGCTCCCTCCGTCGTGCGCATGCGCAGTGCACACCATCGACCCACTTGCGAGTGGACAGCCGCTTGCGAGTGGGTCTGAATGAGGCCCTATGTCAGGTGGCAGCGTATCCCAATCTGGACTGGGGCTATTCTCACTTAATATTGATGAGTCATACGTTCCTTCTCCAAAGAGGACTGGCCATGCTTTTCCACTCCTCTCCCTTTTCCGAGGTAGGGCATTGGAAACTTTACATTGGCATTGTCTCTGTGGTTCCTTCACAAGCTCAACAAATCATGGGAAATTGTGTCCCAATATGATAAGATAGGGGAGCTTAGGACCAACCGTGGCAACCACCTCATAAGTGCGCCCCTTTATGGTGAGGCTCGCTAGCACTCTGGAAAAGTTTTCTGTGGATCCTTGAATACAAAGTACTTCAAATAACCCTGCCACCTTTTATACTGCCCTGGGCAGGACAGCCTCTGAGATCAGGGTTAGCTCACTCCCTAAAGCTGGCCACACACTAGAACAACTTACATCCAACCAGCCAACTTATTGATTGGTTGGAATGAAAATCTGGTAAGGAATGGGAGTAAATGATTTTCAGAAATTTACTCCTACATGCCAGAAAACAGATGAAAATGGTCGTCAGACAAGTTTGTTTAATGTTTGATTTAAACTATTTGTTTATACAACAGTTTTGGTCCATTTTTCAGCGTCTGGGAGCAAGTTGCTGATTTTATTCCTTACCAGATTTTCATTCCAACCAATCTACTAGTTGGCTGGTTGGACAGATAATCTTTAGATGTGTGGCCAGCTTAAGTCTATAATCGCTGGGAGTTCTCAGCCATTCAGCAACACAGTTTCCCACATTGAGATATGGGGCAAGTCTATCAGCCCAAGTATCTGCTGGCCATTTTAAACGCTGTGCCACACTCTCAAATATCAGCAAATATGCCTCTGGGTCATCTGAGGCAGACATTTTCTTCAGACACCCAGCATCTGTTGTGCCCATTCTCTGTAACATTTGTTCCTTTGTCTTTTGGTGAGAGGCCAACAAATTTACTATAGTGCGGAAAACTTCCTCCATTTTTTATAGTGGGAGGGGTATGTACAAATGTAGGTGCTTTTAGATAACCAGTTTACACAAATAAATATATCTTTCTTCAGCACAGCAATTGTAATTCACATTTAACACAGAAAAAATAACACTGCTTTTTTTTCCTCCAGCAATGCAGGGGTTAGACAGAACACAGGGAAAAAAAATACTTTTTCTCTTCCAGCACTGCAGTGCTGAATTGGACCTTAGTAATATGTGTGTCTTCCTCTTGTTCAGTCAACTGGTGAACTTATTTAGACAGCATACTAGCTGGTGAAGATACTAATCAGCATTTGTTATATCTCAAGCACCTTAGTAAAATCGAAACACAGAAACTTTTTTTTCTCAGTACAAATAAACAGCTTTTTCACAATGCATAGCAAGTTACAGAATGTCCTTATTATAACTGCATTTTTTCTGGTTCGCCAACCATACTTACTGTGACACAGTCAGGGTAGGGATCCCTCTCCTGGGGTAGATGGACTCCCTCTTTACACACACAGCAGCTGGAGAAACAGGATACAAGTCAAGGGTTCTTGTACAAACTGGTCGGCATCAGTCTTTACTGTGCCAAATGAATATAAACACAAACAAAACATAAACATAAGTCCTATCCCGGCTGGGCACTAGCTACACAGCAGATTCCCTCTCTATAAAAATGGTAGGGCCTATTGCCCTCACCATCAACAAAACACATACACAGTACTTACAAGGATTATCACCAAGTGCCTCTGAACAGGCTAGTCTGCCTGCTCTCCCAGGTGTGAGACACTCAGCCACAAATAAACCCAGCTTATATTAGTCATTACCAGTTGCAAGCCTACAAACAATGGACATGTGACAAAGCATCTGCATTGGCCAGCTGGCTTCCTGGCCTGTGTTCTACCGTAAATTTAAAGGTTTGTAATGCCAAGAACCATCTAGTTATTCTCGCATTACTGTCCTTGTTTTCTGACATCCACTTCAGAGGGGCATGGTCAGTGATCAATCTGAACTTTCTTCCCACCAAGTAGTACCTGAAAGTCTCTAATGCCCACTTTATGGCCAATGCTTCTTTCTCGACCGTAGCATACTTTCTTTCATGTACATTTAATTTCCGGCTTAAGAAGAAAATCTTCACCCTCTTTGAAGATTTTTCTTCACCCTCTTTGCTGTGGGACAGGACCGCTCCGATGCCTACATCTGACGCATCGGTTTGTACAACAAACTCTCTGTCAAAATCAGGTGTCATCAGAACTGGTTGGGTACATAACGCTATTTTTAACTCCTGGAAAGCCTTCTCTGCTTCAGGACCCCATTCAACCATGACTTTCTGTTTGCCTTTGGTAAGGTCAGTCAGTGGGACTGCAATGGTGGCAAAATTGGGTATAAACCTCCTATAATACCCAGTGATCCCTAAGAAGGCTCTCACCTGCTTTTTATTCAGTGGTCGTGGCCAGTTTTGGATTGCCTCAATCTTATTGAGCTGTGGCTTTATCAAAACTCTGCCAATGGTGTACCCAAGATATTTTACTTCTATCCCCAGACAACACTTTTTTGGGTTGGCTGTCAAACCTGCCTTATAGATGGAGTCCAACACTGCTTGTACTCTGGGAGAGTGAGACTTCCAATCAGGACTATGAATGACCAGATCATCCAGATAAACAGCAGCATACTATCTACGGGGCCTTAGAATCCTATCCATCATTCTTTGAAAGGTAGCCGCTGCCCCATGTAGCCCAAAGGGCAACATCTTGTATTGAAACAACCCCTCTGGTGCAGAAAAAGCTGTATTTTCTTTGGGGTTCTCAGTTAACGGCACTTGCCAATACCCTTTGGTTAAGTCAAGAGTAGTTAAATATCTGGCTGTGGTCGTGGCCAGTTTTGGATTGCCTCAATCTTATTGAGCTGTGGCTTTATCAAACCTCTGCCAATGGTGTACCCAAGATATTTTACTTCTATCCCCAGACAACACTTTTTTGGGTTGGCTGTCAAACCTGCCTTATAGATGGAGTCCAACACTGCTTGTACTCTGGGAGAGTGAGACTTCCAATCAGGACTATGAATGACCAGATCATCCAGATAAACAGCAGCATACTGTCTACGGGGCCTTAGAATCCTATCCATCATTCTTTGAAAGGTAGCCGCTGCCCCATGTAGCCCAAAGGGCAACATCTTGTATTGAAACAACCCCTCTGGTGCAGAAAAAGCTGTATTTTCTTTGGCGTTCTCAGTTAACGGCACTTGCCAATACCCTTTGGTTAAGTCAAGAGTAGTTAAATATCTGGCTGTCCCCAGCCTTTCAATTAGTTCATCCACCCTAGGCATAGGGTAGACATCGAAGTTTGACACACTGTTCAATTTCCGGAAGTCATTGCAGAATCGTACACTCCCATTGGGTTTTGGAATGAGCACAATGGGACTTGACCACTCACTATGCGATTCTTCAATTACACCCAACTCTAAATTTTTATTTTTTTTTATTTCCTTCGACACTGATTCTCTTTGGGTTTCTTGTAACCTATAGGGCTTTAGTTAACCTTAACCCCTGGGTCAGTGATTATGTCATAATACAATGTTGTAGAGGCAACCTGCGCCCTCCAGACTGCAGCTCAGTCACACACCCAGAGTGCACCACAACTCCAAACCTTGAAATAAAAACAAAACGGGTGGTTCAATAAGCGCTGTCTTCCAAGACTATGTGGAAGTCCTTCTTGATTGGGACTGTCACTCAAAATATATAAAAAGAATACACAGCAAATTATGCTAATCTTGTAAAATATTTCTGTTGATATGGAATCTTGATTCCACCTCCTTAATAAACAATGTGTTCCTATCAAGGTATCTTTGTGTTCAGGATTTCCTCATACACTATATTAAGGTTCATGCATTCCCATCAAGAACCCTTAGGTATACAAACTCACCTGGGATCAGGCATCGATGTCCACATAAAGGTCCCAATCAAGAAGGACTTCTGCATGGTCTTGGAAGACAGCGCTTATTGAACCACCCATTTTGTTTTTATTTCAAGGTTTGGAGTTGTGGTGCACTCTGGGTGTGTGACTGAGCTGCAGTCTGGAGGGCGCAGGTTGCCTCTACAACATTGTATTTTGGTATTTGTAGTTAACGCACCTAAGTGGAGGTGTCCAGCTGTCCTAAATATGTTCTCACACAGAGGACAAAGACATCTACTTATGAACGATGTGTTTAAACACTGTGAAGATGAAAGTGTGGTAGATGAACATCTTGATATGGCTATATCTAAATTGGAAAAATGTTTATTAAAAGAGGGAAAAATTTGGTGGGAAATGAGAACACTACAAAAATATTGCAGTGAGAAAATCATCCCTAGGGGTCTACGTAGAGATAAGGTCCCATCTTTTGAAAGTAGTTCCTCTGAGTTTAGAACTGTGTGGTTTAAAATATTGGACCACTGTTCTTTTTCCCTTGTGAATCTCATCATTATAGAAAAAAGTAAGGAAATGCAAAAGCTAGAAGATGAGATTAATACATATAAAAGCTTGATAGATCCTTTTCAAAATTCAGGTGATTTTAAACTTTTAGAAGAACAAAGTATTAGAAAAATAGAAAAGAATGAGAGGGAATTAAAAAACAAAAAAAGAAAAAATACTGGAGGGACAAAAATGACTATATCAATGGGAATGAGCATATGATTACTAAAAAAGAAAAAAATTATCATTCTAATTACTCCCATAGTATAGACATAAATAGAAGAAACTTACAAAGATCTAAATATAGGGATTTAAGATCTCCTTCTGTTAGAAGGATTTCAAGACCAGCTAGGCTTGATCACTTTGAGAGGGGACCATTTGAAACTAATAACAATTGGACTACTGTGATGAGTCCTCAAAATTATTACACTAAACATCAAAACCGTCCCTTGGTTAAACCATCGGACAATTGGGGAAGGAGAAAGGATTATCACCAATCAGGTAACTGGAGAAACAGATTTGAACCACTCACTAACCATGATGACGATTTTTTAGTATAAATAGGGTTCCCTATACCCTAAAAAATAGGAAACCTAGGAGCAATAGGGGTGGCCAATGTCAAATGAGAAAGAAAAGAAAAAGAAAGAGAATAGATAAGGGTGGTAATAATGAAAATTTGGATAATATTACTAAAAATAAAACTACATCCAAAACCACAATACTAAATCTGAGTAAATATGAACTCAATGTAAGTGAAAGGAAAGTATTAGAGCGAGGACTGAAATTCGCTCCATCAAGTCGGTTGAATAAATTTGAGGTCTTTATTGACCTCCAGAAATTCATCAGAAAATGAACTTTAAAGAAATTTTTTGAAGATCCAGATACAGAAACAATTAAGACCCATGATTGTCAGGAGTTTTTGGTGTTTAGGAAGAAATCTAAATTTTTCCCAGCCTATAAGAAGGGTTGCTACATAGATACCTTTGAACGACTGGTGAAAGAGGATTTAGAAAGATTGAATATTAAACCTATCAAAGATATGAATTTAACCAAAGAAGAAAGATCAGCAATTAAAACCTTGAAGGACAACAAACAAATAGTAATAAAACCAGCCGATAAGGGGGGAAGTGTTGTTATTTTAGATGTGGATGATTATAATGCAGAAATCATCAGACAATTGTCTGATGGCAAAACATACAAAAAATTAAGAACTAATCCTTCTATATCCATTACTAAAAAATTGTATACTTTTTTGGCTTTGTATACATCAAAGCAAGTGATTACAGAAGCTACACAAGGATATATCCACATAGAAAATCCATCCATACCAGTAATATATATATTACCTAAGATCCATAAGGACAACAAAAAAAAACCTAGACGCCCTATAGTAGCAGGCACTAATTCTATCTTGTCAAATTTGTCGCAATATCTTGACCATCTGCTTCAGCCATTGGTGCAAAAAACTACATCTTATTTAAAGGATACTATATCCACTATTAAAGATTTTTCCTCTATAGAGTAGTTTCCTGGATATAGATTGGTGACAGCAGATGTCACCTCTCTATATACGATTATTCAACATCAAACAGATTTGGAAGCAGTAAAATATTTTCTGAATAAAGAAAATATGACAGAGGACATACAGAATTTTATTTTGGAGGGTATTGAGTTAATTTTATGTAATAACTTTTTCTGGTACGATAGCACCTTTTATTTACAGCTTGCAGGCACAGCCATGGGCACCAGGCTGGCACCAAGCTATGCCGATTTATTTATGGCTTGGTGGGAGGACCACTCAGTTTGGAGTGGGCATGATTTTGGTGCCAGCCTGGTGTCATGGCGTCAGTATATCGATGATATTATTTTCATGTTGGAGGGGTGATCTAAATACTTTGGATACCTTTTGTCAACATTTGAATAATAATGCTCACAATATTAAACTAAGTTTTTGTGTTAGTGAAATCTCGGTTGATTTCCTCGATCTAACGATCTATGTAGAAGATGGTACCACAGCAGTAGCTTGGAACAAGGCTTTAACAATGTCCTCCATTTTGTCCTGGGGTGTAGGTTGGAAGCAGAATCTGGCTCCCTAAGCATCTGCGGACGCCACCTCTATCCACCTTGATGAATTGGTATCTGTCCCTTTAAATTTTAAATGAAAAATTTTCCTTGCTGCAAACTTCAGTGTGTTATTGCCCGCATTCTCCAACAAATGTAACACAGTCAGGGTAGGGGTCCCTCTCCTGGGGTAGATGGACTCCCTCATAACACACACAGCAGCTGTAGAAACAGGATACAAGTCAGGGGTTCTCGTACAAACTAGTCGGTGCCAGTCTTTATTGTGCCAAATGAATATAAACACAAACAAAACATAAAAATAAGTCCTAGCCCGGGTGGGCACTAGCTACAGAGCAGATTCTCTCTCTATAATAATGGTAGGGCCTATTGCCCTCACCATCAACAAAACACGTACCACAGTACTTACAAGGATTATCACCAAGTGTCTCTGAACAGGCTAGTCTGCCTGCTCTCCCAGGTGTGAGACACTCAGCCACAAACAAACCCAGCTTATATTAGTCATTACCAGCTGCAAGCCCTAATGAGCCTGTTACCAGGCTGAAAGTTCCAAAACCTGGAGTGGCCTGTGGATGGAGCCCTCCCTCTCCTCACATCCACACCCCCAGGACCCAAACCGGCTTTTCTTTAAAGCCAACATTTTCCCAAACAGACTTCTCCTGGGTTTTTTTTAGAACACATAGGCCAAAAACCTAGGACAAATGTACCTGCCATTGACCACTTTACCAGTGCTTCTATCACATCACATATACTACACGTTTTACCTTGTCAGTTCCTTTGCTACGCTATAGGTGTCTAGCAATTGTGCTGCAACACAGCAGTGCAGAGGTCACTGTACGGGCCACCATATGTAATATGGGGTATAGAAATGAGGACTCCAGACAGGCAGGTACTTGGTAAAGACACTGCACCTTTGCATACATGAGGTTACGTGAGGTTAGGCCTGCACACATACAGACTCATAACATAAAATAAGCAAGCAAACATAAAAGTCTCAGCACTCCTTGTGCTAATCAGTCAGCAGTGGCTCTCTCCCAGCATAGCCCTGGACCCTGGCACTACAACACTGTATCCCTACTTCCTGGCTGCTACTCAGCATCAGGGAAATGAGCATCAGGTGTGTAAGAATTTTAAACCCTTCCTGTGCTCCAGTGATTATTCCAGCTGGGTCTGTGTAAATGTGAAAACCTGGAATATCACATCTCCACTACTAATGCAGAACACTCAGGTTTCACTCCAGCCTCCCTTGAAGGGAGCTAATTTGACCAGAATGTGGGTAATTCAGGTGAGAGATAATCCCTAATATATGTATATATATATATATATATGTGTGTGTGTACTAATCTGTCTAAAAAATGTATTGTGTTGAGAGTAAATATATGTATATATAGGAGGGTTGTCCAAAAAGTAATGCCTAAAATAACTCTGAAATATTATGCAATATTTATTTGAAACTTTGTCAGTTTGTAGTTTAATATGTCTGCTAGCTATATATGTATTTTTGTTTAGGTAGTTCAAGAAATACCATGGAATCCAAGATGAAACAAAGCCATCATTGAATTTCTGGAAAAAGAAGGCTGCAGTGCTACAGAAATCCACAGAAGACTGAAAAAAGTGTATGGTGAGCGTACAATTGACTATAGCAATGTCAGAAGGTGGATGAAGCATTTTCAATTGGGAGAATCGTCCGTGTGCGACAAACCTCATGGTGGCAGACCATCAACTGCAGTGATGGCAGAGAACCGACACAAGTCAATGCCATGATTCAGAAAGACCATCGTGTGACCATCAGAGATGTCAGTGATGAACTTGAATGTAGCCATGGCACTGTAAAAACACTAATCAATGATTTGGGATATCGTAAAGTGTGTGCTAACTGGGTTCCAAAGCAATTAACCAGGAATCATAAGGCCCTGGAAGTGTGCAATGACCTTTTGACCTACTTTGAAGCCAACCCTGAGACTTTTTTGGAAAATGTCATTACAGGAGATGAGACCTGGGTATTCCTTTATGACCCAGAAACAAAGGCCCAATCAAAGCAATGGAAAGACCCAAGTTCACCTAGGCCAAAAAAGTTTAAATTACAGCGATCCGTAAACAAAGTCATGGCCACATTCTTCTGGGATTGTCTAGGTGTTATTCTCATTGATTACATGGAACCACTCAATCAACAGTGATCGATACATTATTACACTTAAGAAGCTGAAAGAAGCCATCCGCAAAAAAAGATCAACAAATCCACTGTCAAATGTCATCTTACACCATGACAATGCCAGATCTCACACTTGGCAACATCTGCGGCCATTGCCAAAATGGGGTGGGCAATAATGCCACATTCACCATACAGTCCTGATTTGGCCCCTTCTGACTTTAATCTGTTTGGCCCTCTCAAATACTGGCTCCGGGATTAACATTTTGAAGACATACACTTTGTTAAAAACGCCATATGTTCCTGGGTCAAACACCAACCACTGGAAGTTTCCCCTTTCTCAGAGCAGGCTATCCTGTGGGCCTGCTCTCCCTGACGTGAGACACTCAGCCATAAACAAACCCAGCTTATATTAGCCATTTCCAGGTGCAAGTCCTTAGGAGCCTGCTGTCAGGCTGAAAGACCCAACACATGGAGTGGCTTGTGGATGGAGACCTCCCTCTCACATCCACACCCCCAGGACTCATTCCGGCTTTTCCCTAAAGCCAACATTTCTAGTCTGTTTTTTCCAAACAGACTTTTCCTGGGGGTTTCAGAACACATAGGACAGGAATCTAGGACATACATAGAAGCCATTCCACACTTCTCCAGTGCTTCTATAAAAAAAAAAAAAAAAAAAATATATATATATATATATATATGCAAAAAAGCTCATGCAGCTATAAATATGTTCAGCACAAAATGTCTCTCTATTCAATAATGTAATAATAATGTAAACGAAACAGTATATTATTCAAAATGCATTGTTCCATAATAATGCGCAATATGATGTATATAGACTACACCCAAAGTAGGGGAATCCCCTTTCCTAGAGTGTACAACACAGTACAATAATTCAGCCATCCTAATTGCCTAATAGAATATAACTAATTAACCAAAAACTTTACACACGTATCAATGTACTGATAAAGTGAGCTTCCACTTAACAAAATACATTCCATGTGAATTTTTCATTCAGTCCATTGGGGTTCACCGTATTCAATAGATCCATCTTGCCTCTGCCTGTAAAAGTTTCTTGGCCCTGTCTCCTCCCCTAATGGACTTAGGTATATGATCAATGGCCATGTGAAGTAGGGAGGATAGTAGATGTTTCTCTTTGCACAGTGGCGAGCCACTGGTTGATCTGATTGTTTCCCAGATAAAGCTGCTTTTATTGCAGAATGATGAAGGGCCATTCTTTCCCTCATCATTCTAGTTGTCTTTCCTATATAAAACTTGTTACAAGGACAAAAGATCAAATACACTATGAATGTAGAGGTACAAGAGAGATTATGCCTAATTCTAAACTCACGATCATCATGAGGATGTTTAAATAAAGAGCCTGTGACCATGAAGTTTCATGTTGTACAATGAAGGCATTTGTAACAACCCGGTGTTTTAGTCAAAAAGGAAGCACTATGTGTTTGAGAATTGGAAAAGTTAGTTATATCCGTATGGACAATGATGTCCCTTAGATTACGTCCTCGGGTGAAACATGCCATGGGACGTTTGTGCTTAAAACAAGGTAGATCTTTATCTGAAGACACCAGAGACCACAAAGCTCGTGATGCTCTGGGTAAAATTGCACTAGCAACATTAAATTTACTAACCCAGGGGATAGTGTCCTCAGTATTCCTCGTAGTGGGGCTAAGTAAATGATTCCTTGGAATGGTCATGACCTCATTTTTGATTTTAGTGAGATAATTCATCTTATACCCTCTACTGCAAAATTTATGGACTACCTTGTCCAATTCAACCTCTAGACAATCATGTTCACTGGTAATACGGGCTACTCTTATCATTTGAGATTTGGGCAAACCGTTTTTTAAAGAGCGTGGGTGGTGACTGTTTGCCCTTAACAACGTGTTCTTATCAGTGGGTTTGGAATAAACATTAGTTACAACTCTATTCTCCCTAATCGTGATCTGAACGTCCAGAAAATTGAGTTCATTTGTGCTCATTTGAAAAGTCAATTTAATCGGAGAATCTCTAGAATTGATAAAATTCATCAACTGAAGGAATTTCATTTCCCCACCTGTCCAACACATGAACAGGTCGTCAATGTAGCGGGCGTAGACCAGAATGTTGGTGGAAATGTCAGAATCCTGAAAAAACATTATATTCTCTTCTTTGAACATGAAAATGTTCACGAACGATGGGGAGACATTGCTCCCCATCGCACAGCCATTAAGCTGTAAGTAGAACTTACCATCGAAAAGGAAATAATTCAGAATCAAAGTAAGTTCTAATAAACGCATGAAAAGATCTAGATCGAGGTCTGACATATTTTCTTTAATTAAAAATTGTCTGGTCGCCTCCAACCCGTCTTTATGGGGAATGCAAGTATAGAGGCTTTTTACACCCATAACACATAATAATGTCCCGGTGGGAATAAATTCAATAGTCTCCAAAAGATTTAGAAAGCTGGTGGTATCTTTGATGAAATTACGTTGACTGGTAACTAGAGGCTGGAGGATATTGTCCAAGAATTGAGATACCGGTTGATAAATTGAATTTCTAACCGATATGATGGGCCTGCCTGGGGGATTTTATAAACTCTTGTGTATTTTAGGTACTGTAAAGAAAACAGGAACCACAGGATGCTCTTGTCTCAGTGCGCTGTAGAGGTCAGAGGATAGAAGGCCATTGATGGATGCTTCCATGAGAAGATCATCTAACTCTTTCTTGTATACAGCCGTAGGATCGGCATCTAGATTCCGATATGTGTTATTATCTGCCAATTGACCCAAAATTTCATCTCTGTATTGTGTCAGGTCCATGATGACAATGCCGCCCCCCTTATCGGCGGGGCGGATAACAATGTCCCTGTAAGCTCCAAGTTGTCTAAGAGCTGACCATTGCTATTTGTCAAGATTATGATGAATATTGGGACAAGCAGCAACATATTTGATCACCGACTCATCCAAAAGTCTCGTGAACAATTTAATTCGAAGACTGAGGGTCAAACTGGGATCTGGATCTAGAGTGAAGAAATTTCTGGTGTCTGGAAGGCACAGAAGAGCTACTCTTAGGGGCATATTCAAACCCCGTGGCTAATTGACATGCTTGACGGGATTCAATTAGCTGGGATTCCACGCGCGGGTGTCCCTGAGACCCCGCGCGTGAGTCCCCGCTGTTTGATTTTACCTCGCACCTCATGTAGGTGCGAGGTAAAATTAGCGCGAGGCCGCCCTATTAGGCCTCGCACGAGCAATATTAACACACTGATTCCGCAGTTCTCGCGGAATCAGTGTGTTCTCGCATGGAAGTCCTGTTTTTTGGATGCGGGGAAAAAGCTATTCTATTGAATAGCTTTACCCCGCGCCGCGGGACTTTCACCCATCAATTACTCGCAGGAGAGGTCCCGCGGGTAATTGAATATGCCCCTTAGATTGAAAAAATTCTTGTCTTCTCAACTGGCGAGCAAATTTGTGTAAATCGATCTTCCAGGTTAAATCATCAAAGTTATTAGTGGGGACATACGACAGACCCTTATTCAAAACTCTCAATTCAGGGGCTGTTAGTTGCCTTGAGGACAGATTAAGAATTACATTTTCTTCTTGGGATCCAGATCTTTGGATCCTCGTGTTCTGGCCTCCCCGACGGGTGGACGGCCTCTGCCTTTTGAGTTTTTTGGAACCGTTGAAGGCTCCCCTACAGAGGCTGACGGGGTGCTCTGCATGTCCTCTGACTCATATGGGGCAAATTCGCTATCACTGTTGGATGAAGTCAAATTCCTGGCTGACATCTCTCTGCGCTTTCTCCAGCTATGCTTGACTCTATAATTATAGGGGCGTTGTTGGCCTGGTTCTCCTCCCATGAGCCACCTGTACACTCTATTGGAGTCATAATCCTCTTTGACAATGGAATATTTGTTACGTTTAAATTTAATTAAATCTCTCTTATAGGCTTCACACTGCATTTTAATTTTATGTATCCAATCCTGTGTGGTATCCTGTTGGAGAAAAATTAATTTCTATGCTTCGAACTTGGAAATCCTATCTCTGGTATTTTTTAGCTCACAACCTAGTTCCTCTATCACGAGAAGTAACAGGTCCATACTGCACTTATTTAAAATCCCTACCCATTTTTTTTTTTAAATCTGGATTAAAGCGACCGATCGTGGGTACATTCCTGACCCTAAACCCTCTAGGAATCATCCTCTCACGATGATAATCAGAGAGGGAGATGCCATGAAGTAAAAAGTCAGTTTCTTTACGTTTTAATTTTAGTAATTGATGGTAGATGTTCTTGGTTCCATACTGTGTGTCCGTGAAAGACAGTTCTGAAAAACGTAATCTGGTGGCATCATCATCCGTGAAACTATAAGTTTCTCCTTGTGGACTACTAATACCCTTATATCCAGAAGGATCCTCCTGCCATGTCGATGCATTAGTTGAATCCATAATCACACAGGGCTGTGAAACCACAAACTAAACACACCTAGTGTGTAATCAATCAATTTGTAATCCAAGTTAACAGTGCGTCCAGTGGGTGTATAATGAGAAAAAAGGAAATAAACACCCCAAGGGTGTTACATGTTGCTGTCTATGGGATGGGTTGCTGTCTATGGGATGTAGCCTTTTCTGAACAGCACTTTCTGTTTTGTTTTGATTCTCTATGCTCAGTGTACCCTCGCGACGCTGTTTGGTTGCCTAGGACACTGTGACCATGGAACCTCCGACGCCGCAACGTCATCACTGAGCGACTTGGGTGACGGGACAGTCTCAACACACTTTTTCGCGTGCTCCTGAACCTTCTTAAGGTAAGCTAGTTTTTGTATTTGTATTGTATACCTTGACAAAGGGGCGACATGGCCCCGAAACGTTGGAAGATCTAATTACACGCATATGACTTTTGCAAAATCCCGTAGTGCCGCTGTTTTTCTTTTCTATACTATATATATATATATATATATATATATATATATATATAGAATAAATGTGTGAATCGGCAGCACTCTTAGGACTTGTAAACATGTAGATAAAATAATCAAATCTAGGCCATGATATATGCCAACGTTTCAATCTCCTTTATTGGAGATTTTCCTCAGGGACCAACAACACCACTAAAATACATACATATATATAGACAAAGAAAAAGGGAACTCACCCATGTGCAGACAACCGGAGGCCGGCGCCGGGGGAGGTGACGTCAGTGCCACGACCCGCTGCAGACGTCCTCACACCACGGACGGCATCCGTGTTGCTATAGTGACAAAGAAATTATCACCAACAATAAAATGTATAACACATAGTATAAATCACATGGTGGATAACCAGAAACCTGATAATACAAGCATAAGAATGAACCTGCTATAAATATAAGGCTATAACAGCATGATGGATAACTCTGCATGTTGCAAAATACTAATGATGAAACCCGTATAGCCAACCATGGTTGATCAAATGCAGGCAATATATTAGGGTAAAAAAACAAAACAGAACAAGTACATTCCTACTAGATCAAGGAAAGAAAACCTGAAATAGAAGTACATGTTATTTACAAAAAACATGCTAAATGTAAATTCTCGTTTAAGCCATAAGGTGCCACACTGTTCATTAAATGTATCCATCTCGCCTCTAAACATAAGAAAGATTTTTCTCTATCACCCTCCTGGGAGAAAGGGGTATGTGATCCACAAGTTTGTAGCGCAACGTAGCAAGAGGATGTTTGAACTCCTTAAAGTGGCGAGCCATATGTTGATCCGAGTCCCTTCCATTAAGGGCTGATCTGATGGCTGAGCGGTGCTGGGCTACTCTATTCTGAAATTGGCAGATTGTCTTGCTAATGTAGACCAAGCCGCAGGGGCATCTGATGACGTAGATAACAAAAGTGCTAGTGCAGGTAAGTATATGTTTAATGTAAATTTTGCGTCCAGAATAGGGATGAAGTACATAATTGCTAGTCTCCATATATTGGCAAGTAGCACAACCCAAACATCTATAACAGCCCCGTTTTTTGGTTAAAAAATTACTCTCCTTAAGTACTGCCGAAAAACCTGTATATAATTTTTTACTAAATGGTCCTTGAGATTAGGACCTCTCCGGTACCCTTGCATGATTCTGCAATCTTTCAACTTTTTCAAATGAGGATCTGTGGCCACTAAAGGCCAAAATTTCTTGATGGAAGAATTAATATTGGCACTGGCATCATTGAACGTATTTACGAAGATCATGTTGTTATGTTGTTTAGTCTTGCTATTGCGTGCATTAGATAAGCACTCAGCCCGCAAGATTTTTAATGCTTTCTCTTTTGCTTTGATGAGATCTTTGCGAGAGTAACCTATGCAATAAAATTTAACATAACATCCATCTGTTTAACAACTTCCTCCTCGTTACTGACAATCCGTCTAATACGTAAGAATTGGGAAAATGGAAGTCCTTTTTTTAAAGCTACAGGATGATGACTGGCAGCGAGAAGAAGGGTATTTTATCTGTAGATTTTGTATAGAGATTAGTTTCTAAGGAGCTGCCATTCCAAGTAATATCCACATCCAAAAAGTTGATTTTATGTGTATTCTGCACAAATGTAAATTTAATTGAATGATGTAATTCGTTAATCTTGTCTATTGTTTTGATAAATTCCTCAGAGGTACCCGACCAAATAACAAAAATGCTGTCAATATAACGAATAAAAAACAACATATGTTTAGAAATTTCCAGGTTATCAAAAAACAAGAGTTTTTCTATTTTAAACATAAAGATATTTCCCAGGGAAAGTGATACGTTTAATCCCATACTACAACCTTGTAATTGCCAAAAAAATTCCCATCAAAGTAAAAATAGTTTCTCCTTAGGGTAATAACTCTAGAAAAAAAGGTATATGAGGACTAGCGTAGTCGTCCTTGGATAATAAAAATTCTTGCATTGCCAACAATCCTTTTTGATGTGGGATGTTAGTATATAAGTTTACTACGTCAATGTTGCATAATAACAAGTTAGATGGCAGATCTGAGAGTTGTTGTAGCTTCAATAGAAATGAAGTCGTATCCTTTAGAAAGGTGGATTCAGTTTGGATCAGCGGCTGCAAATAAAAGTCTAAATATTTGGACACTGAACTGCACAGTGAATTGCGAGCTGAGATTATTGGTCTACCCGGGGGGAGGCAAGGTTTTTGTGCACTTTTGGTAAGGAATATAATAACGGAACCACAGGGTTCATTTGAATCAATGCATCCATGGTCTTAATAGAAATGATGTCCGAAGAATTAGCCTTTTGTAAAGAAAGGGTCAATTTATCCAAATAATCTGATGTAGGGTCAAACGTAAGTTGTTTATATACCGTAGTGTCATTGAGCTGTCTGTATATCTCAGCACAGTATTTTGTAGTATCCTGTACCACAATTGCCCCGCCTTTGTCTGCGGCGCGAATTACGATGGATGTATCTTGCATCTAGATTTTAGGCAAATTATGAAAGTTCCCATTGTGATCCGTATGTCTATTTAAGACCTCATCATCTACCATTAGTGAAAAAGCATCAGATTGATGCATTAGTAGAGTATGGTTCAAAATTTGATTTGCTCTTAATAGGGCCATGGTCACACATAGTAACACCATCTGTACTATTCAAGAAAAACTCTTTTATTTTGAGGTTCATGTTAATTCTCAACATGTCTACCTTCCACTCAAAGGGTTGAAACTTATTAGTAGTTACTATGTGAACTTTCATAATTTGCCTAAAATCCAGATGCAAGCTCTTAAAACATTGAGTGAAGATAAATCCATTGTAATTTGCCCCGCAGACAAAGGCGAGGCAATTGTGGCCTCAGCGCCATTTTTGAAATTCAAAGATTGCTGAATGGCTCCTCTCGGAACCAGGCCCACCGCCAATGCCCCCACTGCCGCCAATTTCACCGCCGCCACTGGGTCCCACCAACACCTGCGCCACCGCCGCCACTGATGTCCCCACCGCCGCCTCCGTGTCCCCGTCGCTGCTACCATTGGTGTTTTCCAGTGCCGCTATTGCCCGCAAACGACGCCCATCTTTGTACACCCAAGTGAAGCCACAGTGAGAACACCTGCTGGAGGCTCTTACTGAGCATGCGCAACAAGTTGAAAAGTCTTATCTTTGTAATGGCGCATTCTTGAGGTAATAGTTTAAAAACTGTAACTTTCTAATTTACCTGAACCCCAAAAGTATGTACCCTGGCACAATAGCTACCTAATAAAACAAACCCCTAGTCTAAGGACCTCATTCAGAGTCTCTCGCTAGGGCACGCTCGCTCGCAGGGAGCGATAATCACACATCTGCGCATGCTTATAATTCGTTGCGATCTGATTTTGCTAGCTCGCAAGCCACTTTCAGGTCACTGCTTTGAGTGACAGATAGTGCCATTTGTGGGTGGTAACAGGGGAAGGTGCTTGTGAATGGGGGAGTGGTTGTGCGAACGCAGGCGTGTCTGACCGTCAGAACGGTGTTTAATGGGTGTGCATAATTAGCAAAGTTGCATCATTGCACACGTCACTTGGTTGTTTTTTAGCCTGAACTGCTCGCAGTGCTTGGGGTATGTTAGGTCAACCCCAAGTGCTGCGAGCAGCTCCGATGGACCTCGATGTTCACGATTAATCAGACACTTCCCGGAGATGACGTGTGCTGCGAGTGACAGGTGGGAGGTTTTATAGTCCAGCGTACGCTAACTGCCGTCGCTCACTAAGACATAGAGGGCATCCATACAGCGCAAAGAGCGATCGCTTGATTTGCATACCCGGCCCCTTATTGCAAGCGAATGATGGCATCTTGCGAGAGACTCTGAATGAGGTCCTAAAGTTGCCACCTTGCCTGAGTTTTGCCTTCCCAAAAAACCCCCATAGACTACAGCAGAAAAGTTATCCTAATTGAGAATGTCAGAAAAATGTGACAGTTGGAGCTTTAGATTACTCCCAAATCCTAATTTTTATATGTTATTGCCCTGAAATTTGGCATGCAGCAGCCAGTGACGGTTCTACCCGAGAATGCCATATTTCAGATCTGTACCTCTTGCTTTTGAGGTGTAGCCACTTGAACACTCTGCCCCCCCTTTAGAATTCTCTATGGAAAAATCATTTTTTTTTAGATGCAGCCTTAATATAAGGGCACGACTATACCCCTCTGCTGCTACCCAGTGGCCTGTATTATACCCTCTGACATTACACATAATACCCCAGCTATACCCCTTCTCCTCGGCTGCCCAATGACCTGTATTACCCCCATTAATACCCTCCTACCTGTATTACTCCAAATGACACATGGAGCAGAACAGAGTACATGGGTCTTGCATGGGAGAGGGGCACAGTTCATATATGCACACAGGAGCTGGGGCCAGGCCGCTACAATTTTAAAGTTAAGGGGGCGCCGGGTGGCTGCAGCTGCATGCTGTATCACATACCCTGCGGCCGGGAGACATAGAAGATGCTCCCAGACTGCTCCATTTAAGTAATTCACACAGCCAGAGCAGCCGGGAGCATCTTCTCCCTGTCTCCCGGCTGCCTGTCACATACCTGTGATGCAGCCGTGCTGTGTCCATCGGTATTTAGCAGAATTTTGATTGGTGGATGGCTCTAGTCCCATCCACCAATCACAGTGGTGGGATGTCTTCCCACACTGATTGGCAGATGGCTGGAGCTATCCATCAATCAGAATTCAGAAGGTTGCAGGTGGACTATACAGGTAAGAGTGGCAGGGCAGAGTGTATGAGTTCCTCGGCTGTCAGTCACAGTTGCGGGGTTGGTGGGGTTGGGGTGGTGACTGGGGCGTATTGTTTTGGGACTTTTTTATTTAATTACTGGCAGGAGTGCTGCACACTTCCTGCATGTACCTCTACAATCCTTTCCCAAGCATGTGGCTCCACCTTCTGCACTGCTCAGCATGGTACATGTCACTCACATGCAGCAGCTGCTCCCAGTGTCCCATGAGAGCACTGCTGGAAAAACTCTCTGGTGGGCAAAATCTCCTATCAGACGATAGCTCGGGGGCTGCATATATATATATTCCATAGACAAAAAACCTTATGGTTTCACATGTCCCATTAAGGCTGCTTAGAAATTATCTGAAAATTCACGAAATGCCACTCAAACTTCAAAAAGCAATGAAATTACGATCGTTAAGGCTGACGCCTTAATGGACGTGTTCCTTGCGTAATGCAGATATGGTATGAATGAATGAGATGTATGTATGGAGTGAGAAGGATGTTGGAACACAGTGAAATTTTTGTGGTGACTGGGAAGATTGTGGGCACTGAGTGGGATGTGGGAGCCACATAACTGCTCAGACCTCAGTTGCATAGACTGCATGTGTGTTTTCCAGTGAGCACACAATTCTGTGAATTAGCAGCTCCACCATTTTGTGAGTGACAGCAATCTCACTCAACCTCTGTGAGAGTGCTGAATCTGCAGTTAACCACATGGTGTCATGGCATACCATATCTGTATTACGCAAGGAAAACGTCAATTAAGGCGTCCCCCGTATGCAGCGCAACCAGCACGGGCTCCGAGCCGGTCCTGGTTCAGGAAAACACAGGGGGAAAAATGCACAGGTTCCCCCTGTATTTCCCAGAACCAGCATCGGACTCTTTCTAGCGGGTGGAGTGATGCCACAGCCAGGGGAGCCCTTTCACCAGGCCCCCCAGCCAAAGCATCACCCCTGACCGCTAGTCAGCCAAGGCTGGGGATCCTTGGGGAGCTGAGGACCCTCCCAATAAAGCGGTCCCCCTCAGGGCACCCTAGGCCCAGTCTGATAGCCCCGGGGCTATCCCCAGCACCCCTTGGCAGTGGGTGCTGGGTTGATTATGTAGTGTAGTGCGTATGAAAATATAAATTGTCTTTTGCAGTAGTACTACAGGTCCCAGCAGGCATCCCTGCACACTGGTACTTGGAGAACCACAAGTACCAGCAGGCGGGGCATTAAGGGCCTGCTGGTACCTATAGTACCCCTGCAAAAGAAATATTAAAATAAAACAAACAGACAGTTTTTTAAATTATTTTATTTAGCTGCACCTTCACCCGGGGGAGCGGCAGCCTTTAAGCTCTTTTTATGGCTGCCGCTTCCCCTAGAACTTCTACGGCGTCTTAACCAGGATGGCGGCAACCTTTCAGCTCTTTTGCACGGCCGCTGCACATCCAGGGCTTCCGCGGCATCTTCTGTCTTCGGCAGCTTTTCTCCGCTGCCTCCTGGCCGATGGACTGTGAGTGATCGGCCCTCGCGCTGGCTGTATATAAGCAAGCCGAGGTGGGCGGGTCAATGATGTCGCGAGCCGTGATTGGCTCGTGATGGCCATCTTTGAATTCCAAAAATGGCGTTGAGGCGCCATTTTTGAAAAGGGCACGCTTGGTTCTCACCATTGAAGTCAATGGTGAGAACAGCTCATTGGCTGAGAGGCGGAAGCCTTGCCTCTCTCAGCCAGTGAGTGCTCCACATCGGGATTTCTGAACTGAAATGCTGGGCGGAGCTGTCATTCGGGTAGTAGTATTCTTTAAGAACACTACTAATATCTGTGGGTCCGCATTTTTTCTTTTTTTTTTTGCCAATACCCTGGATTGCTTTGAAGAGGACAAATCCACGCATAGGAGGAGGTGAGTATGGAATTTTTATTACAGGTAATCCATTGGATTGTCTACTGGAGAAGAGGACAGAATGGCTTCAGGGATACATAGGTGAGTATGTGAGATAGTGTGTGCATGTGTGAGTACATGTGTGTCTGCATGTATGTTCTATTAAAATTTTACATTTCTAAGGTGTGTGTTGTGTGTTTTTTTAATATTACTTTTGCTGTGGAAGTACAGGTACCAGCAGGCCCGTAATGCCCCATATGCTGATACTTGTGGTTCTCCAAGTACCAGCATGCGGTGGAGGCTTGCTGGGAACTGTAGTTCCACAGCAAAAGACAATATTTTAACTTTACTTGCTCCACACTTTACACAATCATCCCGGCACCCGACGCTCCAGGGGTGCTGAGAATAGCCCCGGGCTATCAGCCTAAGCCTGGGGTGCCCTGGAAAAGGGGATCACTTTATTGGGGGGGATCCCCAGCTCCCCATGGATCCCCAGCCTGGGCTGACTAGCGGTCAGAGGTGATGCTTCAGTATACAATAATAGCACCAATCATCAAACCCAGACCAATGAGATACAAAACAGGTAATTAAAATAAAATTTATTGCGTATAATAAAAATAATTGGTTAACTTGTACTCAATGACAAGTCCTGAATCTGTGACATGTAAAAAGTGCATATATGCATGGTCAGAGGTGATGCTTCGGCTGGGGGGCCCAGTGGAAGGGCTCCCCTTGCTGTGGCATCACCCCCCTGCTAGAAAGGGCCCGCTGCTGGTTCTAGTAAATAGAGGGAGCCCTATGCATTTTTCCCCCCTGTATTTCCAGAACGAGGGCAGCTCAAAGCCCAGTGCTGGTTGTGCTGAATATGGGGGACCCCTACGTCATTTGCCCCCCTGTATTTTAGCAACCAGGACTGGTTCTGAAAAGCCTGGTGCTGGTTATGCTTAATACAGGGGACCCCAATGTCGCTTGTCCCCTGTATTTAGCACAACCAGTACTGGGTCTCCAAAGCCCGGTGCTGTTTGTTCTATGGGGGGTGGGGCCACGCCATTTTTTTTTTTTTTTTTTTTTTAAACACAGACAGCCAGTCCTGTTTGTGCTTAAATACAGGGGACAAATGACATAGGGATCCCCCGTATTTAAGCACAACCAGCCCTGGTTGCCAAAATACGGGGGACAAATGACGTAGGGGTTCCCCGTAAGTTGTGCAACCAGCACTGGGCTCTGATCTGGTCCTGGTTCTGGAAATACAGGGGAAACAAATGAGTAAGGTCCCCCTGTATTCTCCAGAACCAGCACCAGACTTTTTCTAACGGGGAGCTGATGCCACAGTCAGGGGAGCCCTTTCACCGGGCCCCTCAGCTGCAGCATTAACCCTGACCGCTAGTCAGTCCAGGCTGGGGATCCCTGAGGAGCTGGTGACCCCCCAATAAAGGGGTCCCCCTCCTCAGGGCACCACAGGCCTAGGCTGATAGCCCGGGGCTATCCCTTGCACCCCTGGGCGGTGGGTGCCAGGTTGATTGTGTGATGAGGTGCATTTTAAAGAATATTTTCTTTTGCAGGTGAACTATAGGTCCCAGCATGCCTACCTGCATGCTGGTACTTGGAAAACTAGAAGTACCAGCATGCTGGGCCATAAGGCCCACTGCCACCTGTAGTCCACCTGTAAAAAAAATATACTAAAATAACACAATACACTTTAATATTGTAATATTTTATTTTACAGGTCTTCACCTGGGGGACGGCGGTCTTTAAGCTCTTTTACGTGGCCTCTGCCAACCCAGGGCTTAGGCATCTTCGCCTGGCGGGCACCAACCCACCAGGGCTTTGGCGTCTTCACCTAGTGGGTGGCAGCCTGTCAGCTCTTTTACTTGGCCACCGCCCACTAGGACTTCCGGCGTCTTTGCCTGGCAGGTGCTAACCCACCAGGGCTTCTACGTCTTCACGTAGCAGGCACCAACCCACCAGGGCTTTGGCGTCTTCACCTAGTGGGCGGGAGCCTGTGTCAGGTCTTTTTCATGGCTGCCTCCCACTAGGACTTCCGGCACCTTCACCTGATGGGCGCCAACCCGCCAGGGCTTCAGGCTCTTCGCCTAGTGAGCGGCAGCCTGTGTCAGCTCTTTTACATGGCTTCTGGTGTCTTTACCTGGCGGGCGCCAACCCGCCAGGGCTTCGACGTCTTCACCTAGTGGGCATCAGCCTGTTAGCTCTTTTTCGTGGCTGCCTCCCAGTAGGACTTCCGGCGTCTTTGGCAGGTGGGCGCCAACCCACCAGGGCTGCGGCGACTTCACCTAGTGGGTGACAGCCTTTGTTAGCTCTTCTACCTGGCCACTGCCCACTAGGGCTTCTGGTGTCTTTGCCTGGCAGGCGCCAACCAGCCAGGGCTTCAGCATCTTCGCCTGGTGGGCGCCAACCCGGCGGGCTTCGGTGTTTTTGACTGGTGGGCACCCACCCGCCATGGCTTCTGCGACCTCCCCAGGGCTTCTGTGGTCCTCTTCAGTTGCCGCAGCCTCCAATGACATCACAAGCCGTGATAGGCTCGCGGCGGGCATCTTTGAAAATCAAAGATGGCCGCCACGAGCCAATGATTGCTTGTGACGTCATCGTTTGCGGCACCCAGCAGCTGCGGGATCGGCGCCTGTTCGGGTGTTGGCGACAGGCCTGGATCTGAGAGGATCTTGCTCCTCTTGGATCCAGGCACACCACCAACGCCCGCACCACCGCCAGTTCCTCCTCCACCACTGGGTCCCACCGACACCTGCGCCACCACTGCTGATGTCCCCACTGCTGCTACCATTGGTGTTTTCCAGCTCCGCTATTGCCTGCAAACGACGGCCATCTTTGTGCACCCAAGTGAAGCCACCGTGAGAACACCTGCTGGAGGCTCCTACTGAGCATGCGCAACAAGTTGAAAAGTCCTATCTTTATAATGGCGCATTCTTGAGGTAATAGTTTAAAAACTGTAACTTTCTAATTTACCTGAACTCCAAAAGCATGTACGCTGGCACAATAGCTACCTAATAAAACAAACCCCAAGACTAAATTCACCACCTACCCTGAGTTTTGCCTTCCCAGAAAAAACCCATAGACTACAGCAGAAAAGTTGTCCTAATTTAGTGTCAGAAAAACTTAACAGTTGGAGATTCAGATTACTCCCAAATCCTAATTTTTCATGTTATTGCCCTGAAATTTGGCATGCAGCACCCAGTGACAGTTCTACCCGGCCATGCCAAATTTCAGATCCGTACCTCTAATAGGTTTTGAGGTGTAGCCCCTTGAACACTCTGCCCCCTTCAGAATTCTCTATGGAGAAATCTGGTTTCTTTAGATGTAGCCTTAATATAAGGGCACGACTGTGCCCTTATAATATACATATACAGTATACATACTACCCAGACAGTACAAATATATACTATGTATATTACCCCAGCTATACCCCTCTGCTGCTACCCAGTGGCCTGTATTATACCCTCTGACATTACACATAATACTCCAGTGATACTCCTTCTCCTCGGCTGCCCAATGATCTGTAATACCCACATTAATACCCTCCTACCTGTATTACTCCAAATGACACATGGAGCAGAACAGAGTACGTGGGTCTTTTATGGGAGAGGGGCACAGTTCATATATGAACACAGGAGCTGGGGCTGGGCACTACAATTTTAAAGTTAAGGGGCCGCCGGGTGGCTGCAGTTACAAGCTGCATCACATACCCTGTGGTTAGGAGCCAGAGAAGATGTTCCCTGACCGCTCCATTTAAGTAATTCACACAGCCAGAACGGCCGGGAGCATCTTCTCTCTGTCTCCCGGCCGCCTGTCACATACCTGTGATGCAGCTGTGCTGTGTCCATCGGTATTTGGCAGAATGCTGCTTGGTGGATGGCTCTAGTCCCATCCACCAATCACAGTGGTGGGATGTCTTCCCACTGATTGGTGGATGGCTGGAGCTATCCACCAATCAGAATTCAGGAGGCTGCAGGTGGACTAGACAGGTAAGAGTGGCTGGGCAGAGTCTTTGCGTGCATAGAGTTCCCCGGCTGTCAGTCACAGCTGCTGGGTTGGTGGGATTGGGGTGGTGACTAAGGCACATTGTTTTGGGACTTTTTTACTTAACTACTGGCAGGAGCGCTGTGCACTTCCTGCATGTACCTCTCCAATCCTTTCTCAAGCATGTGGCTCCACCTTCTGCACTGCTCAGCATTGTTCATGTCACTCACATGCAGCAGCTGCTCCCACTGTCCCATGAGAGCACTGCTGGAATAACTCTCTGGTGGGCAAAATCTCCTATCAGATGATGGTTCGGGGGCTGGGCTGTAATCGGGAGCAATATATATATATATATTCCATAGACAAAAAACCTTACGGTTTCGCATGTCCCATTAATGCTGCTTAGACATGATCTGTAAATTCACAAAATGCCCCTCAAACTTCAAAAAGCAATGAAATTACTATCATTAAGGCTGACGCCTTAATGGATGTGTTCCTTGCGCAATACAGATATGGTATGTTATCACACCCTGTGGTTAACTGCAGATTCAGCACTCTCACAGAGTGAGATTGCTGTCACCCACAAAATGGTGGAGCTGCTAATTCACAGAATTGTGTGCTCATTGGAATACACACATGCAGTCTATGCAACTGAGGTCTGAGCAGTTACGAGACTTAATTCAAATGATGATGCTGATTTTTTATCCCCTACTCCAACACCTTACCAACACCTTACCAACAGCGAACGCAAAAAAGAATTACGTTCAGGGACCAGTCGAGACCTGCCTCCCCATTAAAAAGAAGACACATAGAGGAAGGAGAGCAGGGTGCAGAAAGAAAGCCAAAAAAAAGAAATCCGGACAAATATTAGATCCTAAATCACAAGGCATCTTTGACCATGAATTATCTGCACCTGAAACTTCACTTCTTTCATAGGGACTTAAGTTTTGCCCTTATCAAAGAAGTAATAAATTCCAGACTTTTATAGATTTAAACAAATTCACAAGGAAACTGACTTTAAAGAGGCATTTTTTACGTAAAGAGACAGCAGTAGTTTCAAACTATGAGGCATCTAAGTCAGGCCTAAAACCTACCTCAAAATTCTATCCTCTTGAATCCAAAAGTAGCAATATCTCAATGTTTTATGAAATGGTGAAAAGGGATTTGCTAAATAATGATACCATAGGTACTAACATTAAAACAAAAGTAATTTAACTTACCATGAAAAATAGGCTCTAAAAGATCTACAGAAAAATTAAACCATTACTATTAAACAAGCTTATAAAGGAGGGGTATTGTTATAATGAATAGGTCTGATTATGTGAAAGAAGCTATGCGGCTCTTATCTGATCAGAAATCCTACAAACCCCTCCCCAGTGACCCTATAGAGGAGTTTGTTGACGCTCTGAGGAATACTTTAGTAAAAGGTTTACATAGAGGAATCCTGAGTAAAGATGAATATCAATATATCATGCAGTCAAATCCAGTTATTCCGATATTTTATCATTTGCCCAAAATACATAAAGATCTGAGAAATCCACCAGGAAGACCGATCGTTGCAGGCATTGATTCTGTGACTTCCCATGTACCTGAGTATATCGAAGTATTTTTGAGTAAATATGTTAAAAGTCTACCCTCGTATTTGAAAGACACTACAAGTCTTCTCAATCTTCTACAGAATATGAAGTTGGAAAATTATTTTATATGGGCTACTATAGATGTACGGTCCTTGTACACATGCATAGAGCATGACAAGGGTATAAGAGTCTGTAGGGAATTTCTGGTACAGGATATGGAGATGTCTAGCCAACATAAGGATTTTTGTCTGTGAGTTGATTTCATATGTTTTAACACATAATTATTTTACATTTTTAGATACATTTTATCTACAAACATGTGGGACAGCTATGGGCACAATATTTGCACCCAGTTATGCAAATTTACTCATGTGCAACTGGGAAGCAGAACGTATCTACAGTAATAATCCTTTTAACGCTAACATCCATTTTTATAAACACTATATTGACGATATTTTAATCATTTGGAAAGGAGATGAGAAGATTTGCAATTAATTTTTAGGTACTATTAACACCAATGATTTTACCCTTAAATTTACCTCCAATGTACAGAAATATGAAATTGAGTTTTTAGATATTATTTTAGAAGGGAAGGGGAGTTCAATCCAAACTAAGACTTTTATTAAAACTGTTGATACAAACAGCTATCTTCATTATAACAGTGGACACGTTAAAAAATGGAAAGATAACATCCCCTACTCCCAATTCCATCGTATTAAAAGGAATTGTTCTGATGCAGAGGTGTGCTCACAACAACTGGAGATGTTCTCAGGTCGGTTTCGGGAATGTGGCTACCCTGAAAACCTTATATATCAAGCTAAAATTAAAACTGAGGCTTTGCAAAGGGAGAACCTCTTACAATATAAGGTGAAAGAAAAGAAAGATGAGATGGTCCCCTATGTAACACAATTTAGTATGGATGAAAAGAGAATTAAACATGTTATGAATAAACACTTTGATTCTCTTTAAGAAAGCAAAAAATTTGAAAGGCATGCTAGCTTCAAGCATATTAAAAGAAGAATCCGTATCTACTAATATTCTTAAGAAATGTGTTGGCTCTTTCAAATGTGGTAAATGTATAATGTGTAAGTATCTTCATCCTAATAAAAGTACCATCGCAAACTTTAATGAGTCTAAGACATTTTCCATCAAACGATTTTTGAATTGTAACACCTGCTCTGTTATTTATTTGTTAGAATGTACTTGTGGTCTTAAATATGTGGGTAAGACCAAAAGGAACCTAAAGTTACGTATCCAAGAACACTTAAGGAATATTAAAAACAAGGTTGAAAGCTATTCCATCTCGACACTTCAAAACACATCACGGGTCCAATCCTGAGTTCCTTACCCTTAAAGGATTTGAACTACTGAATTTAGGACCAAGAGGAGGTGATCTGGCAATTAAACTCTCCCAGAGAGAGATGTTCTGGATTTTTTAGCTTAATATCATACCGAATGGTCTAAATGAAAATTATGAAATTGCTCATTTTCTTAATTAGTGTTTACTCTTATTATTATTATTATTATTATTATTATTATCATCATGTTGCTGTCTTTCTCTCATCTGTGGCACTCTTTCTTCCTCCATCTGCACCACTCTGGTCCCCCAACTGTGCAACTATGTCTTCCTCCCCATCCACACCAATCTGTCTTCCCCAATCCCTACTGCTGTGTGGTCTCCGAACTATGGTAGTCTGTGTTCTCTCATCTGCACCAATCTGTCTTGCTCCATCTGTACCGCCCTGCATCCGTGCCGCTCTGTTTCCTTCTGCACTGCCTTCCCCTAAGCCACGCCACTGTCTTCTTTTCCTCTGTGGCACTCTTTCTTCCTCCATCTGCACCACTCTGTCCCCCCAAACTGTGCAACTCTGTCTCCGCCCCTCACCCACACTACTCTGTCTTCCTATCCATCCACACTAATCTGTCTTCCCCATTCCCTACCTTTGTGTGTTCAACTATTTGTGCTAGTCTGTATTCCCTTATCCGCACCAATCTGTCTTTACCCATTTGCACTGCTCTGTCTTCCCATATCCATACTACTCTGTTCCCCATCCACATCGCTGTCCCCCCAAACCATGCCACTCTGTTTCTCCCCATCCACACCACTGTTTTCCACCCATCTGCATTACTTTGGCGACCCCCCTCTGTACTGCTTAACCTTCCCTCCTCTACACGCCTTTATGTCTCACCTATCCATGCTGCTGTGTCTCCTCCCCCCATCCACACCACTTTTATCCCATCTGCACAGCTCTATTTTCTGCTTTGACCCCAGTTGCATAGGCTGCATGTGTGTATTCCAATGAGCACACAATTCTGTGAATTAGCAGCTCCACCATTTTGTGAGTGACAGCAATCTCATTCTGTGAGAGTTCTGTATCTGCAGTTAACCACAGGGTGTGATGGCATACCATATCTGTATTGCACAAGGAACACGTCCAATAAGGCATCAGCCTTAATAATCGTAATTTCATTGCTTTTTGAAGCTTGAGTGGCAGAAATCAATAGGTTTTGTAAATTTTCAGATCATGTCTAAGCAGCCTTAATGGGACATGTGAAACCGTAAGGATTTTTGTCTATGGAATTTCATAGCTTTTTTAACATTTATTAACTATCAGGGTTTGGATGAGCAAACCGGGCCACCTATAGGGGAGAAGGGCAGCAAAATGGTACACTAAAGCAGGTGGAAGAGGGCACAGCACACAGGAGGTTGGTTTAGGAGGTGCAGAGTGCGAGATGGCTGTAGGCATGTGGGGTAGCGGCACCAGCGGTGGTGCAGAGCAGTGGCAGCTGTGCAGTGCAAAGGGGGCAACAGAAGGCTCATTGGTAGTGCGTATGCACCTGAGAAAATCAATTCAGTAAGTCACAAAAAAAGAGGCATAGCCCTGCCCCCTTGAAGACAACCAGCATCGGGGACAAATGACATAGAGGTCCCCCGTATTAAGCACAAACAGCATTGGGCTTTGGAGCCCCAGTACTGGTTGCAAAATACTGGGGACAAATGATGTAGGGGTCTGCCATATTTAGCACAACCAGCACAGGGCTCTGAGCCAGTCCTGGTTCTGGAAATACAGGGGGAAAAAATGCATAGGGCTCCCCTGTATTTCCCAGAACCAGCACCGGACCCTTTCTAGCAGGGGGGTGATGCCACAGCCAAGGGAGCCCTTTCACTGGACCCCCCAGCCAAAGCATCACCCCTGACTGCTAGTCAACCCAGGCCAGGGATCCCAGGGGAGTTGGAGACCCCCCCATTAAAGGGGTCCCTCCACTCCAGGGCACCCCAGGCCCAGACTGATAGTCTGGGGCTATCCCCAGCACCCCTGGGTGGTGGGTGCTGGGTTGATTTGTGTTGTGTGGTGCATATGAATTTATAAATATTGTCTTTTGCAGTAGTACTACAGGTTCCAGCAGGTATCCCCCGCATGCTGGCACTTGGAGAACCACAAGTACCAGCAGGCAGGGCACTAAGGGCCTGCTGGTACCTATAGTACCCCTGCAAAAGAAATATTAAAATAAAACAGACAGACACCATTTTGTTTAATATTTTATTTCGCAGGACCTTCACCTGGGGGGGGGCAGCCTTAAGCTCTTTTACATGGCTGCCGCTCCCCCTGGACTTCTATGGCATCTTTACCTGGAGGGCGTCGGCCTTTAAGCTCTTTTTCCTGGCTGTCGCCCATCCACGGCTTCTGCAGCGTCTTCTTTCTTCTGTCTTCGGCAGCTCTTCTCTGCTACCTCCCCGCCGCCGACTGAGTGAACGGACCTTGTGCTAGCAGTATTTAAGCCAGCCAAGGGGGCGGGGCGATGACATTTCAAAGATGGCGCTGAGGCGCCGTTTTTTAAAAGGGCGCACTCGGTTCTCACCATTGAATTCAATGGTGAGAACCGCTCATTGGCTAAGAGGTGGAAGGCTCGCCTCTCTCAGCCAATCAGCAATCCGCACCGGGATTTCTGGACTGAAATCCTGCAGCAGAGCTGTCATTCGGGTAGTAGTGTCCTTAGAGGACACTACTAGTGTCCGTGGGCTCGGGTAATTAGTTTTTTTTTTTTGCCAAGACCCCGGATTTGCCTACTTTGGAACAAAGAGAACAGATCTATGCATAGGAGGAGGTGAGTATGACATTTTTTATTACAGGTACACCATTGGATTATCTACTGGAGAAGAGGACAGATTGGCTTCAGGGATACTAGGTGAGTATATGAGATAGTGGACCTGATTCAGAGCCGCTCGTAAGCGGGCGCTCGTTCGCTCAGAGCGATGTTCGCACAACTGCGCATGCATATGGGTTGTAATACGAATGCGCAAACCAGTCATTGCGGTCGGAAATTGTGTGCTCGCAAAATAGCGAATGCCTGCTATTTTGAGTGACAGGATGAGGCGTTTGTGGGTGGTAACAGGGGAAGGTGCTTGAAAACAGGGAGTGGAGATCCGAACGCAGGCGTGCCAAACGGTCAAAACGGGTGTTTTAAGGGTGTGCATAATTAACAAAGCAGCGTCATTGACCACGTCACTTGGTTGTCTTTTAGCCTGAACTGCTCGCATGATTGCGGTAGGAAAATCCTACCACAAGCACTGCGAGCAGTTCATACGCCTTTCGATGTACTCGATTAATCTAATAAATAGCGGGGATGACGTAGGATGCGAGCGGCCAGGGGGCGTTTTAAAAAAAATAGTGAGCGCATGTTTCGTTCGCTCGTTCAGACATAGAGAATTCAACAGACCGCAAAGAGCGAGCGCTCTATTTAAATATCCGGCCCCTTTTTCTGAATGAGCGAGCGCAAATAGCGTCCGGCTCTGAATCAGGCCCAGTGTGTGCATGTGTGAGTACATGTGTGTGTGCATGTATGTTTTAATAAAATTATACTTTTCTACGGTGTGTGTGCTGTGTTTTTTTAATATTGCTTTTGTTGTGGAGCTACAGCTACCAGCACGCCCGTAATGCCCCGCATGCTGATACTTGTGGTTCTACAAGTACTGGTGGGTTGGCGCCCGCCAGGCGATGACACCTGAAGTCCTAGTGGGTGGGTGCCAACCCACCAAGGCTTCGGCGTCTTCCCCTGGCTGATGCCAATCCACCATGGCTTTGGCATATTTGCCTGGCGGGCACCAAGCCACCAGGGCTTCAACATCTTCACCTAGTGGGCAGCAGGCTGTGTCAGCTCTTTTTTGTGACTGCCACCCAATAGGATTTCCGGCATCTTCACCTGGCGGGCGCCAACCCGCCAGGGCTTTGGTGTCTTTGCCTAGTTGGTGGCAGCCTCTGTTAGCTCTTTTTCTTGGCTGCCTCCCACTAGGACTTCTGGTGTCTTCGCCAGGTGGGCACCAACCCGCCAGGGCTTTGACGTCCACACCTGGCGGGCGCCAACCCTCCAGGGCTTTGAAGTCTTCACCTAGTGGGCGGCAGCTTGTGTCAGCTCTTGTTAATGGCTGCCACCCACTATGGGCGTCTTCACCTGGCAGGCGCCAACCCGCCAGGGCTTCAGCATCTTCGCCTGGCGGGCACCAACCCGCTGTGGCTTCGGCGTCTTCACCTGGTGGGCGCCAACCCACAAGGGCTTTGATGACTTCACCTAGTGGGCGGCAGCCTGTGTCAGCTCTTTTTCATGGCTGCCACCCACTAGGACTTCCGGCGTCTTCGCCTGGTGGAAGCCAACCCGCCAGGGCTTCGGTGTCTTCGCCTAGTGGGCTGCAGCCTGTGTTAGCTCTTTTACGTGGCTGCCTCCCACTAGGACTTCTGGTGTGTTTCGCCTGGCGTGCGCCAACCTGCCAGGGCTTCGACATCTTCACCTACTGGGTGACAGCCTGTGTCAGCTTTTTTTCATGGCTGCCGCCCACTAGGACTTAAGGTGGCTTCACCTGGTGGGTGTCAACCCGCCAGGGCTTCGGTGTCTTCACCTGGTGGGTGCAAACCCGCCAGGGCTTCGGTGTCTTCACCTGGCAGGTGCCCACCCACCAGGGCTTCTGGCGTCTTCACCTGGGGGGTGGCTGCCACCTCCCCAGGGCTTCTGTGGTCCTCTTCAGGTGCTGCCACCTCCAATGATGTCATGAGTTGTGATTGGCTCGCGGTGGCCATCTTTGAAAATCAGAGATGGCCACCGTGAGCCAATAGCACCCAGCAGCTGCGGGACCGGCACCTGTTCGGGTGTTGGTGGCAGGCCTGGATCCGAGAAGATCTAGTCCCCACCAACCATTCTGCCGAGTATGGCAGCGGCGCCCATTTCAAAAACAACGCCTCAGCACCATTTTTGAAATTCAAAGATGGCCACCGTGAGCCTTGATTGGCTCATGGCCGCCATCTTTGAATTTCAAAAATGGGCGTCACTGGAATATTCAGCAGAATGTATGGCGGGGGATTGGATCCTCTCGAATCCAGGCCCACCGCCGACACTTGAACAGGCGCCGGTCCATCAGCCACCGCCGGACCCTCCTCCGCCACCGACAACCGCACCCCCAGCACCACAGATGACACCCGCTGCCGCTGATGACCCCGCCACTGCTACCATTGTTTTTTTTACCAGCGCCCACTATCGCCCACAAACGACGGCCATCTTACTGCACCCAAGTGAAGCCACTATGACTACACCTGCTGGAGGCTCCTACTGAGCATGCGCAACAAGTTGAAAAGTCCTATCTTTATATTCTTGAGGTAATAGTTTAAAAACTGTAAATTTCTAATTTACCTGAACCCCAAAAGCACGTACACTGGCACAATAGCTACCTAATAAAACAAACCCCAAGTCTAAATTCCACCCCTACCCTGAGTTTTGCCTTCCCAAAAATCCCCCATAGACTACAGCAGAAAAGTTGTCCTAATTGAGAATGTCAGAAAAATCTGACAGTTGGAGCTTTAGATTACTCCCAAATCCTAATTTTTTATGTTTTTGCTCTGAAATTTGGCATGCAGCACCCGGCCATGCCAAATTTCAGATCCGTACCTCCTATAGCTTTTGATTGTGGTTCCAAAGCACAAAAAGATATTATTCACAAAATGCAGATAGTTACACGCTGTGATCTAAGTACAATTAGCGCAAACAAATTATACAATCACAAGGTATAGTTGATACATATGCAAGCGCTCCGGTCCCAGTTACAGTCATCAACCCAGAGGTCTGTGGTCATCCCAGAGAATGGCTACTAACTAGGACTAGGATACAGGCTATATACCCTAACAGATCATGATAACAACAATGTAGATAGACAAACATAATTCCATTGGTTCTTGCACTTGGTCTTTGTAGTACACTGCAGTTCATAGGGCAGTTCACTAGGGGTATGTCCCAATTCTCCAGATTACATTGTCATTCTTTAATTGATTTAAATTAGATAGAGACACTACATTACAGTGTACACATTCTAACCAATAATTTCCTATATTCCATAACCATCGAACGCAATATGTGACTCGCTGATAGGTTCAGATATCTGGAAATAAACAGTGTGTCAGTTTAGTACCAAACATGCCGTGTTTATCATGTTGTATACCATAAATATTAAATACATGCATTTTATATTATAATTAATAACTTTAATATAAACTATAATGTGCAGGAACCTTTTATGAGTGCGTGTATATTTATGATTGTATGCGTAGTGTGTCTTCATGCAGCAGAAAAAGGTGTGCTGTGTGTTTCTATTTATAATTGCAACTGTATATCTATGTGTGCATGCATTGTGGATACCCATGTGATCGATTAAGTATATATATATATATATTTATGTATATACATACACACACACATATATATATATATATATATATATATATATACATACACACATTCACATATATATATCTTCAAACTGGTCATTATTTTACTTCTGTCTGGACTAAAAGAATGACAGACAATGGGGTTTTGTCCTGTTCATGTATGGAGCAAGCTTTGGCAAACAATCTAATCATTTTAACAAAAGGCTCCCCTAATACAACTTAAATACATCAGCATTGGATATTTGTTAACAATAGCTACACATCTGGCAATTGTTTATTAATCTACATTTAGGACACTTCAATTGTGCATATCAGTGTCTGGGTTGTATTTCAATTGCCACAGACATACTGTGTATATATTTGAAGTAAACACTCACAGTATCTTTGTGTATTCTTGATTATTTGTCACAGACATGTCTACAAGACATGTCTGTCATCACTGAATATATGAAGTCTTTAAATATATATATTTATATGTTTATCCGTGCGTATGGGGTATGATAGGGTTTTAAACAGTAAGCAGTGGTAATGTGATCGCACGATGTTAATAATAGCATATTAGCACCACACACCATGGTTTCATGCTGATGACACAAGATGGCATCGTCAGAGGCAACCTAAAATGGCGTCGCTCGATATTAATTTTAAGATCTGGTCTCAGCCAATCATCCGGCTTGGACAGTTCACCCTTTGATAGCAAACAAAATGCTATCACACTCTGGTCTTATTATTTTTATTTATTTATTTTTTAGTCTTACTCTATGGGATATTTATTTAATGTTATATTATGGGATAGCACAATGTGGTCATTAAACCATCAATAATGTGTCTCTAGGGGGGGACATGAAACTACACGGATCTTGGGAGATCATGGGAAAGTTGTGGGGATTCACCTAACCTATAAAGGAAGTTTTGAAGGGGATAGGGACTTACATTATGTAAGAGGTTTTAAAATAACATTTTAATAACACATTTCATGCATGGCTACATTTATACATAATCTGATGGTACATTCTAGTTCAGGGTTGTAATGCAGTCCTACATTTACCTGAGTATTCATATTGTTACTTCTAACCACCATCAAAATTTCATTCTTTCAGTTTATCTTATCTTTACATTTTCCATATTTCAACACAGTAGGAACACACCTGACACATACGCCAATTACTAAGATGACAACCAATATAAAAATCAGGAGTTTACCTATACTAGCAATCTTTTCCTGGACCCATTCTCCTAGACCGGAGAACCATTTCACTGGGTTCAACCATGAAACCCATTCCTCTACCTTATCCTCTACTTCAGCCATTGAAGCATTATGGTTCTTCCGAAATTCCCATTTCAGATGCAGAATTTCGTCCATCTTCCGGTCTATCACCTCCTTGGGATCACTAGTATTATTTGTAATATATATGTAACACTTTACACCAAATTGGGTGGCCAAAGTTACACAATACCCTCCAGTGACAGCTGTTAAATAATTTAACACTAGTCTATGTTGCACCAGTTCTTTCTTGTAAGCTTGCAACTCCCTACCTGTATACCTAAATGTGTCCTCATACATCTCGGTGATATTATCTATTCATTTAACAAGATCTTGGATGTATCTAAAATTTTGTGTACCCCGTGTGATCCTGGTGGGATCCAATGCTACCAAAACTTGAAAGCCAGTTGTTTCACTAATTAACTGTGTGGCTTTATGTACATCACTTGGTATCATATTTCTTTTGTCTTTATCTTCATACTGTGTGTGAAGATATGGTGATGGTGTGTTTTTATGAATACCAAGCATTTCACCATGTGTAAGGGTCATAACCTCTGGGACTACTCTTCCCAGATAACACAACCCTTCGGAACTCGGAGAGAGCCACTTATACGCTTTTCTACCACATATAAAATATACATCATCGGGGAGAACATAGGGAATAGTAAACATCAGTAACCCACACATTTCCCTAGCAAGTGATCCTACTTCAGGTTCTCCCATTTGACTCATACAAGTTTCTCGTTGTAATATCTTGGCACAATATCCTTCTGGTACCCTACCAATCATTTCTTTGATGTTACTTAGTGTATATTTATACCGGAAGTGTCTTCCACCCAACCTAATTGTGTGTAACAATTCAAAATTTATAGGTTCATTATCAGCCCTTAGTGAGAAGGTCATCCTCTGGTTATTCCCCGTCACCTCCCAACTTCCTGGGTCATTGGAGTTGGTGATGTTCAAACATAAAAGTGATTTATCTATTTGGTACTGGTGGAGTTTAAAATGAGGTGGTTTGGACTTAAGAAATTTTCCATCCAGTGCATGCCCTCTTTGCGATTCGAAAACCTCAGAGACATTCAATGGGAATGGCACTAACCCTACATTATGCTGTCCTTGAGGCATGTGAGAGCACACCCAACAGTCAGTTGGGTTTAAAACTTTTCCCACCGTGGTATGATAATCCTCTAAAGGATACCCATCCCAATACTGGTTATACTTAGGTTGGCACTGTTGGATGCATCTCTCATCGACTACGGACCCACAGAACTCACACATACAATAATCCTCAGATGATAGACCTTCACACTGTCTCCGAGTGTCCAGAATAGCAGATCTCTTAACAATTACTGTACTGAGTTTGGTCAGATACTCCCCTGATTGGTTTAGCACTTCTTCTCCCAGCTCCACTCCATTGATATCACCATCAGCTCCCCTCTCCATCCTCTGACCTCTGTCACAGAAATTAGATATCCCAAGAAAAACTAAAATGAGAAAAACCCAGGAAGAAAGACCCCCCATAATCACAGCCCACCACTCCATTGCTGGAATAGTGGTCTGTATATTTCTCTAGCTCAGGTGTTCCACTGCAGTCACCAACTCTCCCGGAACAGGCTTGCAATCGACAGGTCCATGTTATCTGCCTCGATTCTGCCTTGTATCTCCTTCGGGTGATTGACCTTCTTACAGTGAGTGGAATGGACCCAGGTATCTCTCTCCGCCACTTTCAATGAAGTTGTACTCGTCAACAACACCTGATATGGACCTTCCCACCGATCTGTCAAACAACCTGAATGCAAGAAACTTCTGATCATAACAAATTCTCCAGGTTCAACATCATGACAGTTTGTTTCAGGCATATCATGTGACAACAATTTCAGTTTCTGCTGTTGCAGTTTTAACTGTTTACTCATTGTTATAAGATACCTTACAGTTACCTCGATGTTACTTTTCAAATCCTCCGGTGGGCTTATAATCAAATGAGGTTGTCTACCAAACAGTATTTCAAAGGGAGACAGATTGAGAGGGGGTCTAGGAGTTGTCCTGATACTGTGTAGGACAAATGGTAATGCTTCTGGCCAACCCAGTCCAGTTTCTGCCATGATTTTACTTAATTTGTTTTTAATAGTCCCATTCATCCTCTCCACCTTGGCGCTGGCTTGCGGTCGGTAGGGGGTATAAAGTCTACTTTCAACTTACACATGTTTTGGAAGACATCACCTGTGAAATGAGTACCCCTATCACTTTCAATAATTCTAGGGATACCGTATCTGCATACAAACTCCTGAACTATTTTCTTAGCAGTAAACGCAGCAGTATTAGTGGCAGCTGGGTATGCCTCAACCCACTTAGATAACACATCAGTGCACACTAATACATACTTGAGATTCCTGCAGGGTGGTAATTGGATGAAATCAATTTGTATTACCTAAAAAGATCCGTCGGTCGGAGGAATGTGGGATGGTTTGGTAGGGATCATTTTCCCAATGATTTTCCTCAAGCAGGTCAGACAGGACATTGCTCTCTTGTCCACTTGAGAAGAAAAACCCGATGCACACCAGTATACTCTCACCAATTTGCACATACCTTGCTTTCCCAAGTGAGTCAGACCATGCGCTGCCTCAGCCAGGCTTGGGTAGTATGCCTTGGGGGCTACTGGCTTACCTTGTCCATCTCTCCAGAGTCCAGAAGACTTTTGTCCACATCCCTTGGACTTCCAGACTGCCTTTTCCTGAATGGAACACAAATTTTGCATCTCAATTAATTTCGGCATATCAATCGTTTGAAACGTCATTTGGTTAATTGGCACATTTACTTTTAACCCTGCTGCCCATTTGGCAGCTTCGTCTGCCCTGTTGTTGCCCATTGACACCGTATCATCCTCACATGTATAGGCTTTACACTTAATTACTACCACTGTCTTAGGCAATTGGATCGCTGTCAGTAGTCCTTTTATATGTCTGGAATGTGCAGTTGGTGTGCAGGCTGCTGTCATAAAATTTCTCAGATGCCATGGTGCACCGAAATCATGTACTACCCCAAAGGCATACCTAGAGTCAGTGTAGATATTAGCAGATTTACCTTCTGCTAATTCACACGCTCTCCTTAATGCCACCAGTTACTGTCACTTGGGCCGAGTGAGGTTGACCTAAAGGTTTGGCCTCTATGATGTCTTTGTCATTTACCACAGCATAACCTGTACATAACTCTCCAGTGTCAGTTTGTCTATGACAACTCCAATCCATGTAAAATAAAAATGTCACATCTACATGTTCTAAAGGTGTATCCCGTATGTCAGGCCTTGCAGTAAAGGTCTGATTCAGATATTCCATACAATCATGTGCATCAATATACCTGCAGAACTCACCTTCCACCAGCAACTCTGGTTTGCGTCGCATGCACACTCCTGAGACACGTATCTCCTTCGTGCTGCCATAGCTTTAAATAGTCGTTATACTTAATCTTTTTCTTTCGAGAGTGCACCATACAGATGCTATCTCGGACATTGGGCCTAATTCAGACCCGCTCACGAGCGCTGAGCGCTCGCAAGTGGGTCGATGTTGGCCAAGTGCGCATGCACACGAGGGAGCCGGCTCTGTCGTGTGCATGCGCTAGACCCGGATAGCGATGGCCAAGCCGTCGCTATGGGTCTCGCTACAAAGGGGGCGTGCTGTCGATGGTGAGTGACAGCACGCCCCCTTTGGTGGGTGTGCTGGGGGTGTGGCTACCCAGATGGAGGCGTTCCCATGGGAACGCCTACCGTCTGGGGCCGCCCCAACTGACATCACTAGTGATGTCAATGGGAGTGCTCTCGGCTCTGATAGAGCCGAAAGCACTCTGGGGCTTGTGGCAACAAGACCCTACCACAAGGGTCTCGTCGCAAGCCCGATGGTCGCGAGGGTCTTGACCATCGTGACCATCTTTTTGGCCGCTCGGTATAGTTGTGGGTGGTCACCCACAGCTATATGAGTGGCCAGGAGGCCGCTCTAAAAAAAGATAAGGACGGCCCTGATTCAGAGCGAGCGCTCTGTCAGAGTGTCCGGCTCTGAATCAGGGCCATTGTTCAATACCTCCTTATCAAAGCTGCCAATTCCGGTGAAACGGTTTCACACCCTTCCTCGTCATTTTAAACCATACATCACAGTATCTAGTTGCATAAGCACCGTACCTAGTATGCATAATATGCCGTGGAGACCCGATCGGCACTTCCAAAAGCAGCACATCATCTAACATCTCTACCATTTGCTTGGCTCCCATCTTGGGAAAATAACACTAAACTTTTCAATAGAGATTTAAATCGGTGAAATAATGTCAAGGCTACTTTCACTTACCTGTGGACGATATTAACAGGATGCGCCCACACAATGGCTTTGTTTAAACATACGGCAGCAATACAGGAAATACGTATACGCTATTGTGTGACTAGTCGCATACACAATAATTCGACCGCTACACAAAACGTATTATTACCCTTACCCTATTGTGTGACTTCCCCTTTTAACATGAAATTTTATCAACGAAGGAAAACAAACTTTTTCCTCCCTTGTCCCTGGATTCTAATCAGCGCTACTTGAACTCACACAATAATGGATAGCGGTCTCTCAGCAACAAAGTGGTAGCAGGCATTCGAAAGCACAATGCGTTCTTTCCTGCGTATGGCGCCTCCACCCTTTTGCTAAGAGATCGATAACTGTGTGTTACCGTGTGAATGGTAGCGTGATTTCACTATGAGCCCCCATCTATTGATTCCTACCTATCTATACACTCTAAATGTCGCTAAATAGTGTTATGAATCGCACTATAAATAATTGCTCTCCAGACTTTGATTGTGGTTCCAAAGCACAAAAAGATATTATACACTCAAAAGCAGATAGTTACACGCTGTGATCTAAATACAATTAGTGCAAACAAATTATACAATCACAAGGTGTAGTCGATACATACTGAAGCACACCAATCCCAGTTACAGTCATCAACCCAGAGGTCTGTGGTCATCCCAGAGAATGGCTTCTAACTGGGACCAAGACACAGGCTATATACCCTAACAGATCATGAAAACAACAATGTAGACAGACAAACATAATTCCATTGGTTCTTGCTCTTGGTCTTTGTAGTATGCTGTAGTTCATAGGGCAGTTCACTAAGGGTATGTCCCAATTCTCCAGATAACATTGTCATTCTTTAATTGATTTAAATTAGATAGAGACACTACATTACAGTGTACATATTCTAACCAATAATTTCCTATGTTCCATAACCATCGAACACAAGATGCGACACCCTCGCTGATAGGTTCAGATATCTGGAAATAAACAGTGTGTCAGTTTAGTACCAAACATGCCATGTTTATCATGTTGTATACCATAAATATTAAATACATGCATCTTATATCATAATTAATAACTTGAATATAAACCATAATGTGCAGGAACCTTTTATGAATGCGTTTATATTTATGATTATATGTAAGTATGCTTTGTGTGTCTTCATGCAGCGGAAAAAGGTGCGCTGTGTGTTTCTATTTATAGTTGCAACTGTATATCTATGTGTGCATGCATTGTGGATACCCATGTGATCGTTTAAGTGTATATATATGTACATATACACATACATACATATATATATATATATATATATATACATACACACATTCACATATATATATCCTCAAACTGGTAATTATTTATTTTCTACTTCGGGGTCCATAGGGGGTCCACAGGGTTGACCTTGGGGTATAGCTGGATCTGGATCCACGACGGGCACCACGCATTTAAAGATTTAGCTGCTCCTAGGATGCACTTGGGTCTGTCCTCCTCTATTCCCCGCCCCCAAGCCACAGGCACCTCAGTTTTAGTTGGTGCCCGGCCGGAGTCGGGTCACCCTGGCGCAGTGGGGCTGCAGTAGCAGCCTCTAAGCTTATTTTTAATTTAAAAAAAAAAAAATATTTTATTTGTTTATTTTTTCTATCTTCAGAGCGGCAGCATCAGACTGTCCATCTGGACATCCAAGCTGCCACTCCAACATCCCCGCTGGCGCTGCGACGCCAGTACTGATCTGGGGATCGCAGCGGCACCCCGGAGTCAGTACTAGCGTGGCTCCGGGACCTCCCACTGACTGCTGCCGGGCTCACGGGGACAAGGTAAGCCGCGAGCAGCGCTGCTTCCGCTGCTCGCGGGGGAAAATGCAGTCTATTGCCGCCGGTCTCTGGGGACAGACGGCGGCGCTAGTAGAACCGGCATCCCTGGGGTTAAACACTAGCCAGGGGAGGCAGCCTTCCCTGGCTTAGCGGCTCCTCCCCTCAGCTCAGCGCGCCTTCTCTCATGTGTGCTGGCGTCGCTGAGCTGCTCCTACTGTGGCCACTCCTCCTCAGAGCTCTCCGGCGGCCATCTTCTATTGGCATCAATGCAGCAGATCTCCCAGGCGGTGCTGACCCGGTCCCCCTGTGTATTTCTCCCCTGTGAGGACAGTGTACTCAGCGCTATAGCCCTCCCAGACACTGAATCTGGGAGGTTGATTGCAGTGTAAAGGGGCAGAGAGTATATATAACATATCCTCTGCATTGTATGTGACTATTGCTAGTGCTGCCTGTCTGTGCTTTTTCTACTTACTGTCAGCTTATACCTGTCCCTTTTCTTTTCCTATGGCCCGATAGGTGTGTGGGGGAAGGGCTTTTCTGTGGACCTCACTTATATAAATCAAATATTTGTGAGGTCGGTCACATACAGTTGTATGCTACTCAGTGCCATATCGTGGACTGTTTGTTTTGCATACTTGTGAGTGCACTGGTGTTATAACATCTCTTCCTTGTGATACAGATTTATTGCATATTTATTGTGTCATGTCTGATGAGAAAATTGAGCACTCCGTGGCTCCTGTGTTGCTTTCCTGCAGACGCTTTTCTGCAGGGCTGGATAGGGAGGAACTATCTCAGGATGGTATGTGCAGGCGGTGCCAGCTGGTACCTGGCCCCTCTAAACCCCCTATGTCGCAGGATCCTCCTTGGGCGATGTTTTCACAGGTGCTGGCGACAATTGTGGACCATTAAGACGTTCCGCCGGCAGTACCTATCAGGGAGTTTCCCCAGCCTAGCATCCCCCATTGGGGGATGGGTCCCATGGGTCCTTATGTGGGGTTACATGTGTATGTCCAGTCCCCCCCGGTGACGCAGCAGTCTGTGGTGCCTTTTCCGGGTTTTCCTCAAACGGCTCCTCCACTATGGGTGGATGTCCTCTCTAACTCTGTACAGAGTTTGGCTGCCTCATCTTCGGCTTTTCAATCGATGTTGCAGAGTGATTTGCCCTCTAAGGCATCCAAGCGTCCCGTAGTGAGTTCTCTGACGGCGCAGCTGTCGGACTTGGATGTGTTCTCAGATGACGGAGAAGTCCACAAGGACTCTGACTCAGACGCCATGGCCCAGGAGATGGAGACTAAGGCCCTCATTCAGAGCCGCTCGTAAGAGGCCATACGCTCGTAGTGAACCGATGTTGTGCAACCACGCATGCGCCGGTGTAACAATGCGCATGTGCGTACGACTGATTGCGATCTATTTTTCCCTCGTTCGTCGACTAGCGAACAGGAAGTGACATGTCAAATGTGATTGACAGAACAGCCCGTTTTGGGGCGTTGACGGGGGTGGAGATGGGAAAACGCAGGCGTGTCGAGCCGTTTTTTGGGCGTACATAAATTATCTCATGCGAACGGCCAATGTGAACGGAACAAGTGATACGTCACTGTCTGATCCACTTTCCATTCAAACTGCTTGTTCAGCTTGTGGTCTGGTATTCTCTACCGCAATGATGATGGTCTCTTCCTCCTTCCTGTGCCTCTTCGATGTTTTTCTGATTTATCAATTGTTGCCAGAAAAACAATCAACTTAGAATTGAAAACAAGCTTGTAATGTGTTTCTCAAATAGTATTTTTTTAGTAGCACAAAACCGTACACAGGTGAACTACTCAGCTGATAATTTCAGGATTAGACACTCAATTAGCGTACCAATTTTAGAGAAAAATATGTTTTTTTGCATTTCGTATTGGGAGATATTTTAATTGCAACATTATTGTCATTATGTTTGTGTTTTTTCTTCATTTTTAAGGGGCCAAGAAAAAACTCGTCCTTTTTTTTTGGCAAAGTGTTCATTAAAACTCCTAAATGGTTTTTAACCCTTTTGTTTTTCGGAATCCAAAATAATGTGTAGATTTCTATTCATTTTTTTGTGTGGTTTTTTGCGGGATTACCTATGAACCAGTTTAGGAACAATTTCACAATACAATTGAGCAGATTTTCCAGATGTTTCATTTTTTCAACACATTTTTTTTTTTATGTGTAATTGTCAGAAATCACATCTGGATAACGTAAATAAATAATAAAAAACAAAAAACAAAAACACAAACACAAATAGTGGCAGTTGCCCAACACAAAATAACACAATTTAAAAACAATTCACAAGAAAGGAGAGGGAAGTTTTGGCCCTTAAGGAATATGGGGCAAGCACAAAAGGAATGTGGGAAAATTAGCCAGTGCTGTCATCGCCTTTTGGCCCGTTTGGCCGGGGTAGGGTGGGAGCCTGACCGGGTCCGGGAGGTCCTTCAGCTGGCCTGTCCTGAGGCAGATGTTGGGGCCTCTGGACTAGGCACAGGGCTAGGCACATTTGGAGGGATGGCTGTTGTTGTGCCAGAGGTGGAAGGTCCTGATGTTCCGGTAGGAAGGGAGGCCGTCTCCACCATGTGCTGGCGAACGAGCTGCTCCAGGGCATTTGCAATCCTGATGTTGGCACCATTATTTGCGGCCAGGCCCTGAGCAATGGTCACGTTGGCTGCAGCATTTTGCTCCATGGCCTCCGCCACCCGTAGCAGACTGGCGTCCATCCTCAGCAGAATCTCCGTGTGGTGATCCGATTTAAAATTGAGATCCATGAGGAGGGCCACTGCCTGCGAGGGGGATTGCCCTGGACTGGCTTCTGCAGGGTCCCCAGCCGGATCTACTGCTTCCTCCCCTGCACAGCCAGCAGAAATTCTGCGGCCAAGCCTCCCCTCTGGAGCAGACTCATCCGCCTGTTTCTCTGTGAGAAAAATGAGAAAAGAGTAACATTAGAATCTACATATTGTCACAAACACATTTCAGAGTTGGTAACATAACAACATTTACTTGGGACAACATGAGGAGCCGCAAAGTCTGGCATGTCCGTATCCATGTTGGACACGCCAAACACCTCCTCATCCTGCACACACCCCTGGGCCAGCTCTTCCAAGTCATTAAGCTCCAATGACACAGGGGTGGGACACCCACCTGTCCCCCTTGCATGCCTAGCCCTATCAGCCAGTTTTTGCTTCAGCCGATATTTGAAATCGCTCCATCTGTGGGTGAAAAAGTTGGCATTATTCCTGCAGTATTTGGCCCTGTAAGCACTTTTTTTTAAAATGTAGTTCTTACGTACCGGCGTTTGACATCCCGGGTTGCACGTTAAAACTCACCCACCCTATTGACAGCACTGGCTATGTCATCCCACATTTTCCACTTCTGGCTTGCACCCATATTTCTTTCTGCCTGTGGCAGGTTGTCATGGCACATTTGGACCAAAACCTCCATCTCCTTTCTTGTGAATTGTGGCTGCCTTTTTTTTTAGTTTGTTTCTTAGGCCGACTAGGCCCAGCAGCCTCTGACATGACATCCTCCACTCCTTTTGTAAAAAACATTTTTACAATTTTTATGTCAAGCGTTCCCAAAATTATTGGTATCAATAATCCTTTAATACAAAAGAGACAAATACTTACCGGGCGCCTCTTGGCCAGTGTTTTGCTGCTCTGTAGCCATTTTAGAGATTAAAGTTTCACTACAGCAGACCGTTTGTGAATTTCAGTGACGTATTTATACATGCGTCAGCATTATTTGTCCGCATCATTGATTGTGCGATCCTATTATCCGTCCTTAATTTGAGCGGGAAAATAAAGACTATTTATGGCTTGGTGCGACTCGAGTCGAGGTGGCGGGTGACGAATGTTGGAGGTTTAGCTTGGAGGAGTGGATTGTTGGCGTGGTTTGTGGTTTGAGGCGGTTTTTTGGAGTTTGTTATTGGTTTTGGTTTTCTGACTTTTTTAGTTTCCGCTCGCTTTTTTGGAATTGGTTATTTTCTTTTTTGGTTCTTTTTTGAGTAAGTCTTTTTAAAAACCTCCTTAAAAAAATTCTGGATCTAATAACCAAATGTTAGTACTTATTTTTTTTTTTTAAAGTTATTTAGGCATTGCCCCATTGACGTTTTTGGACTATGACTTATTTGTCGGATTTTGGTACATTTTTTTTGGTTCATGAAGTTAAAATTTCGATGTGTTGGTCTTCGCATATGTTTTGCAGAGTAATTTTTTATTTTGAATTTAAACAATCATGTCTTAACAAGAAATATAACGTACTCTTTAGCGAAATATAGTTAGAGTTGTATTTAATAAAAAATGCGAACTATTTAGCGCACTAATGTTTCCTTATGAACCAGTAAAAAATGCGAACTATTTAGCGCACTAATGTTTCCTTATGAACCAGTAAAAAATGCAAACTATTTAGCGCACTGTTTCCTTATGAACCAGTAAAAAATGCGAACTATTTAGCGCACTAATGTTTCCTTATGAACCAGTAAAAAATGCGAACTATTTAGCGCACTAATGTCTTTCTTTATGAACCAGTAAAAATTGCAAACTATTTAGCGCACTAATGTTTCCTTATGAACCAGTAAAAAATGCGAACTATTTAGCGCACTAATGTTTCCTTATGAACCAGTAAAAAATGCGAACTATTTAGTGCACTAATGTTTCCTTATGAACCAGTAAAAAATGCGAACTATTTAGCGCACTAATGTTTCCTTATGAACCAGTAAAAAATGAGAACTATTTAGCGCAATAATGTTTCCTTATGAACCAGTAAAAAATGCGAACTATTTAGCGCACTAATGTTTCCTTATGAACCAGTAAAAAATGCAAACTATTTAGCGCACTAATGTTTTTTTTGTGTAAAAAATGTAAAGTCATGTTTTACCACTAATTGTAGCGTGCATTTCCTAACTAATGTGTGCTCCCTTCTATATTTTTTGAGAAAAAAAATGTGTTTAGAAGAAGTTTTTGTGCTAAAAAAACTAAATTTATTTTTAAATTTGGAAATGTAGGTTTTTCTACTCATGACAATACCCCGGCCTGTAAGCATCTTTGGATTTATTGGAAAAGATAAGTAGTTTTTTGGGTTCACATTTGTCTCAAACAATAACTACCTGGCTTACCATTTCAGGTTGATGTTGGTCGTATTATCTTGGCCATGTTTCCAGAACCCGACCAACCTCAACTTCGTCCCAGGCATAGGCCTCATAGGCGTGCAAGGCCCCAGATATATAGAACACGTGTCACCCTTTTCGGAATGCTAGATGATGAGGTCTTAAGACGATACCGTCTTCCTCCACAAATCATCCTAGACACTCTCTCATTAATAGAGAGTGATCTTGAACGGCAAATTGTCAGTCCTACAGCAATACCACCACTTACTCAATTAATGTCGGTGTTACATTTCTGTGCCTCAGGATCCTTTCAAACCACAGTGGGAATAGTTGCCGGAATCTCCCAATCCTCCTTTTCAAGGATCCTGAGGGCAGTGATGGCGGCCATTTTTAAAAACCTCCATCATTTTATTCAAATGCCAGTGGATATGGGTTCCCTTAGTGTGGCGAAGACCAATTTTTACCAAATAGCTGTCTTCCCACACATCATAGGGGTTGTGGATAGCACTCACATACCACTTCAGCCTCCAGCAAGGCTGGAGGCTATTTTTAGGAACCGCAGACACTTTCATTCACTGAATGTAATGGTGGTATGTGATGCCTCCCTACAGATCCTGTCCCTGAATGCCAAATTCCCCGGGAGTGCACATGATTCCTTCGTCATCTGGCAATCAGGGATTTGGCACAAATTAGACAACCTACAAGCTGGTGATTTGTGGCTTCTGGGTAAGTTGACACCTTCCATGGCAACCGATGCAAAGCTTGTTACACAATGGTCCTGATGTTTGTTTTTGTTTTTTCACAGGAGACAGTGGTTACCCTTGCATGCCCTGGCTGCTGACTCCTTATTTGGCTCCCACATCAGGGCCACAAAGTGAGTATAATTCCGCACTTACAGCCACCAGGCAGGTGGTGTAGCGCTGTATCGGCCTTTTAAAAGGCAGATTCAGATGCCTCCACCGCTCTGGTGGCGAGCTCATGTATTTGCCGGATATGGTTTCGAAAATTGTGGTCCTGTGTGGGATATTTCACAACATCGCCATAAGGAGTGGTGTCCCAATGCAGCCAGAGGATGTCTTGCCTGAGGATGGCCCCCCCAAGGTTGGTCGGAGGTCAGTATGTGGGGGGGCCATATGCGATGATGTGGTGGCCAGATATTTTAGGTAATTATTGTCAAACATTTGGTTAATTGACACAATGTAGACATGTTAGATTTTAATGGCCAATTTTAATATTTTTTTTTCATTTTTTGTCTTTTATTCCCTAAAATTACCCAAAAAAACGATGCCTACTACCTGATCCCCAAAATTCTCTTCATGTGGCCATATTGGATACTTCAGGAACAATTATTTCTTCGCCTCATTTGTGGATTCATGTTGGCCTGCTCCTTCTTACAACAGTTCTTGAGTGTTGTATTTTTTTTGGGCGTGTGTTTTCACTGTGTGAATTGTTTTGTCACAATTCACTTTCTGTTTATTATTTGTGTATATTAAATTTTTGATTGACGTTAAAAATACTTTTCCTTGGTACATTAAAAGCATGTGTAACCTGGGCCAACAAATGCAAACTTTCAGAATGGCTAATCCTGTAATGTGTTAAATTGTTAAGTAGTTTAACATGCTTTGTGGCTAAAAGCAAACCCCAAAGGGATTATGGTGAATCAGTATGTTTTATAATCTAGGCCTAAGCAGGTTTGCTTTAATATTTACATTACCCACCCCCCAAAAAAACAAAAAAAACTGGTAATTCTCGAAACCTATTGGTATTGTTAGGTGTTTAATGTGCCAGCTTACATACTTACTTGAGCTTTCTAGAATCTAATTTACATTACTTAAAAACTCATGCTCCAATAGTCTACTTATGTAAGGTTAAACAATCTAATATTTACAGACAAGGAATGAGACTCTAATAAATCAATATATATTTTATTTTAACCAACTTTTTGAGGGGGGAACAAACAAAAGATTTAGTACCGCAGGACCACCATCATGTGATCCAGGACCACAAGCATCCCGACAACATGGCCCCTCAATGTGTGCAAGCCTTCCTGCATTGCTTGCAAATACCTCTGGTCCTCTGTGGGTTTAAAAAAAAGTGTGGATTACTAAACTGACACCTTAATTTATATGTTACCAAACAGCTTAAAATTCAGACTATACTTAAAAGAAAAAAAAAAAAATTTGGAAGAGAAAAAAAGAAATGGAAAACACAAAGATTGTATAAATACAAACTAGAAAAATTACACATAAAAAGACAACCAAAAAAAGGGGGAAGTACGCCAAAAAACTACATTTGTTGTTACCGTAAACTAGAAAGACACAAGTATGAGTGTTTGGACATGTGTGATATGTGTAAGGGGAAAGCATCCTAGACATTGTTTTTCAAAGATATATCTCCAAAACATTCGAAATACATTGGAAATGCACAGGCAAAAGGACAACATCACCCAAAACCCCAAAAATTACAAAAAAAAGCATAGTTTAAAAGGGAAACATACCGGTCAGATTGATGCCTGGTCCAGGAGCCCCGACATCGTCCTCCTCTGAGGTGGGCCAGTGCTGATTTCACTAGGGGTGGAGGGGAAGGAAAAGCGAGGGGTGGGTGGAGGGGAGGGTGATGAAAAGAGAGGGGGGGTGGAGGGGAGGGTGATGAAAAGAGAGGGGGGGTGGAGGGGAGGGTGAATTTGGAGGGATGGGAATATTGGGAGAGGGAGGGACCTCAGGGACTGGCCGGTCTGGGCTGGAGGGGGAATTTGGGGAAGGTTGGGGAGAGGAGGTTTGGGTGGGAGTGGGGGATAGGGGACGAGGCCGACACCTTCCTCGCATTAGACATCGGAGTCTGCGCTCAGCCCCTAAATGATGGATAAAAATGTTTTATTTTTTTTGGGGGGGGGTTTAGATAAAAATTTACACCTCCAAAAATTTACCCAAAAAAAAAATATGGCAAACATGCACACGCAGGTCTGTACAAAATAAACAAACAGGGCTAGATGGAAAACATGCACACGCAGGTCTGTCAAAAAAAACCAAACAGGGCTAGAGGGAAAACATGCACACGCAGTTCTGTCCAAAATAAACAAACAGGGCTAGATGGAAAACATGCACACGCAGATCTGTCCAAAATAAACAAACAGGGCTAGATGGAAAACATGCACACGCAGGTATGTTTGCATTTTTTAGGTTAAAAAAATAAACTTACTTTCAGCTATTTGCTGACGCAAATTCGCCAAAAGGCGGGGGGACCTGCGGTGGAGATCCGACCACCGCCTTTCAAGCTGCCCGATATTGCGGTGGAAGGGCATATTACGCAGCCGCCGCCGCACCTCCGCATAGGCGAGCCGTTTGCGTAGGTTTGTGATGGGGGCCGGATGAGAAGTGATTCTCCGGTCCATCACATCTGTGAGGACCAGGAGTTCGCTTCGTGTAAATGCTGCGGCTCTCATGATGGCAATGATTTTTTCCACAAAAAACAGTTTTAATAAAGGACCCTGAAAAAATTTGATTGGCTAATGTACTTAGAAAAATAACAGAACGCATTGTATTGGTTATTGTATGAGTCATATGACCTACACCCTCACAAATATAATGGGAATTATGATAGGCTTGATGAAGTGACATGCGTAAGCTAATTTAAATAAACAAATTAAAGTACTAAAATATGCCTATAAAAAACAAAGGAAAACAATAGTATCAATCCTAAAAACATGTAATTTGTTTAAAAAAAACCATTGGTGAAACCGTACGTGTTATGCGGGAAAAATTACATACACTGACAAGAATAAAGTTTATTGACAATGACAAAAAAAAAAAGGATTGAAAACATGTGAAGAGCAATTAAGGTAATTAATATATTGATTGCCATGAAACGATTAAAGTATGTTTGCAGAATGAAAGAGCAGGGAATCGAAATCTGACAGGCCCACTTCCGGAATTGACTTGTGCGAGCGACCAAAGAAACCAAAGAGACGAACGGTCGCTATTTTGAATGGTCACAAGCTAGAGGAGGGGTTGGGAGACTATAGGGCGGAAAATTAGCTACGAGCGAACATACGGACGAACGCTTGAATTTAAATATTTCCGCTCGTAGGCGGACGAGCGTACGGCTACTTGCGTCCGGGTCTGAATCAGGTCCTAAGTCCTCCATAAATGTGCTGGCATTGGTTAGGGTGGTGCGGGCTATCCTGAATATAGAGGATGATGCACCTGCCCCCAAGTCTAAGTACCCTAATTTTAAAAAGACCAAGGTAACTTTGAGTGTCTTTCCCTTGTCTGACCAGTTGACGGATCATATGGCCTGGCAGATGCCCAGTAAGAGATTCCAACCTCAAAAGAGGTTGGCATCTAATTACCCTTTTCCTGAAGCTCATTGCAGGAAGTGGGAGACCCCACCAGTGGTGGATTCCCATGTCACCCATTTGATTAAGAGCTCTATGCTACCGTTGCCATCTATCTCCTCCTTAAAGGATCCCATGGACAGGAAGGTAGAGATCTGTTTGAAATCCATTTACTCCCTTTCAGGGGCAGTGGCGCACCTGTCCATGGCCATCTCGTGGGTGGCTAAAGCCATCGAGAGCTGGGCTAACGCTTTGGAGGATTCATTTCCAGGAGATGCTCCGGATATCCAGAGAGCATTAATTGGGCAAATGAGGGATGCTGCTTCCTATATAGGGGAAGCGTCGTTGGATGCTAGCCTGCTGACCTCTAGGGTTTCGGCTGCAGCTGTTTCTGCTCATCGGTCCTTGGTGAGCAGATACGGACTCTAAAAAGGGTCTGGAGGCCTTGCCTTTTAATGGAGAGTTATTATTTGGTCCGGACTTGGACAAGATAGTAGATACTTTGGCTAAATCCAAGTCGGCCTTCTTTCCTTCGGCTTCAGCGCCAACCAAGGTTAGGAGCTCTGCCTTTCGGTCCTTTTGGTTTCAAGGTAAGTCCTTCCCGAGACATTCAGCGACCAAGGCCACACCCAAGCCCAAGAAACAGGCATGAAGTGATCGGCGCCCTTCTTCCAAGCAGGAGAATAAACCTACTGCCTGATGGGATGGGCCTCCCTCTGGGGGACCTCAGACTGGGAGGCTGACTTCTCCAATTCGCCCAGTGCTGGCACAATACCACCACAGATGCCTGGGTTCGAGAAGTAGTCTCTCAGGGGTATGCCCTGTCCTTTCGGCTCAGGCTGCCCCACCAGTTTTTTTGCACGAGTCCTCTGGACAAGACCAAAGCTTCCCAGATTCAGGTAGCTATAGAATCCTTGCTACAAGCAGGGGTCATTGTTCCCATTCCGCAGTCTCAACGTGGGATGGGGTACTATTCTACTCTGTTTCTGGTACAGAAGACCAATGGTTCTCTTCGCCCTATCCTGAATTTGAAGTCTTTGAACAAATACCTCAGGGTTCCCAAATTCAGGATGGAAACATTCCATTCCATCATTCTGGCAATGGAACCCGGGGATTACATGGTCTCCCTGGATATCCAGGATGCCTATCTCCACGTGCCCATAGCACCTGCACACCAGCGGTATCTGAGGTTTGCTATCCTGCAACATCACTAACAGTTTCGGGCATTGCCTTTTGGCCTTTCCACGGCTCCGAGGGTGTTCACCAAGGTGATGGCTATTATGGCCGCCCACCTTCGGGGGCCAGGGTATATGGCTGCTGCCGTATCTGTATGATCTTCTTCTGCTGGCAAGCTCCCCGGAGGTACTTCTTCGACATCTCCACCTGACCATTGCTTGTCTTCAGCGACACGGGTGGTTGATAAATTGAAAGAAGTCATCTCTGATCCCATCACAACGGATGGTTCACTTGGGATCCCTTCTGGATTCTCGTCAGCAAAGGATTTTCCTGACTCCAGAAAAGGTGTCCTACCTACAACTGCGGATACACAGTTGCCTGAGCAGTGCCAGGGTGTTGGTCCACTCAGCCATGAGAGTCCTAGGGTCCATGGTGTCGGCATTCGACATGGTGGAATTTGCCCAGTTCCATTCCAGGCCCCTGCAGGGGCAGATTCTATCGGAATGGAATGGGTTACCTCACCGGATCCGATCCCAGATGCTGGTCTTGTCCTCGGAAGTGTGCCAGTCTCTAGCTTGGTGGCTTCAGCCAGCTCATCTCATTGAGGGGCTCCCCTTTTGGATCCCGGACTGGGTTCTGCTCACAACAGATGCCAGTTTCCAGGGTTGGGGGGCAGTGACTGGCTCGTTGTCCCTTCAGGGCCAACTGGTCTGCAGAGGAAGCAGTTCTTCCCATAATTGCTGGAGCTGCGGGCCTTGTACAGGGCTCTGCTGTCGTCAGGCACCGCTCTTCACGGAAGGGCAGTTCAGGTGCAATCCGACAATGCCACCACGGTGGTGTACATCAATCACCAGGGAGGAACTCGCAGTCAAGCTGCGATGTCGGAGGTGTCTCAGATCCTGGCTTGGGCAGAGTGCCACCTTCTAGCAATCTCGGCAGTCTTCATCCTGGGAGTCCTCAATTGGGAGACAGACTTCCTCAGCCGTCACGACGTGCATCCCGGGGAATGGTCACTTCACCCAGAGGTGTTTCAACTTCTCGTGGACAAATGGGGACTGCTGGAGTTGGACCTGATGGCCTCCCGTCACAATTACAAGTTACCCGTGTACGGCTCAAGGACAAGGGACGCAGGCGCAAGCCTGGTGGATGTGCTGTCAGTGAAATGGACATTTCACCTAGCGTACCTGTTCCCTCCGATCTCTCTGCTACCTCGGGCACTAAGAAAAATCAAACAGGACGGGGGCACGTTTCTGCTGGTGGCTCCAATGTGGCCCAGACGTCCTTGGTACTCCGATCTCAGGAGCTTGTCCGTAGATGCTCCATTCCTTCTACCTCAGCGTCAGGACCTGCTGTCTCAGGGGCCTTGCCTTTACCCAGATCTGGGTCGGCTGTCTTTGATGGCGAGGCTCTTGAGACAGCCGTCTTAAGGTCCCGAGGCTTTTCAAGCTCTGTCATCAGTACCATGCTGAGGGCGCATAAACCTGCCTCTGCACGGATTTACCACAGAGTGTGGCACACTTACTCTCAGTGGTGTGAGTCCAGAAACTTTGATCCTCAGGTGTTCAGAGTTTCTAGGATTTTGGCATTTCTGCAGTCAGGTCTTGACCTGGGCTTACGTCTTGCTTCCCTGAAGGTTCATGTATCGGCTCTGTCTGTGTGGTTCCAATGTAGAATCGCTACAGTGCCTGACGTTCACACCTTTTTCCAGGGTGTTCTTAGAATCCAGCCTCCCTTTGTGCCTCCAGTGGCTCCGTGGGACTTGGCGGTGGTTCTTCGGATCCTGCAGGGACCTCCTTTTGAACCTCTTGAGTCGGTTGACCTCAAGTGGTTAACACTTAAGACTGTGGACCTCATTCAGAGTTGGTCGTAGCGGCCACACGGTCGTACGCATCCTATGTTTTTCTTTCTGCGCCTGCGCATGGCTAGCTGTGCGCATGTGCGTATGAGCTCTACCGATGAAAAATACTGTGGGTCGTAGGGCTTCCGACACGGAAGTGGATTGCTAAAGTTGATTGACAGGAAAGTCCGTTTGTGGGAGTATACGAGGGTGGTGGTCTGCAAACGGAGGCGTTCTTCAGCGTTTCCAGGCGTTTTAGGGGAGTGCATAAATTATCTGCTTACTATGCTTAGTACGACCAAGAATTGCGGATGCATGACAACGTCACTCTATGAACACTATGATCATCCAGACTAAGGTAGGCAAGAAGCGTCCGTAAGCCACAACAGTACAATCATAAATCCGATGTTACTTGCGATGATTCTAATTGGAACCACGCAAACCAAGCAGCTAAGATTGGTGCATTGTAACTATTAACACTCCTAATTACCTTGTAACTGATTTCACTTGCGTGTGCATTAGGGAATTCGTAACACAAATGTTTATTTGTGCTTTTTAAACTTATTTTTTTAAAACAGTTTTTTAAACATCTAGCATTGTTTTGCGTAGCAGCCTTTTCAGATACCATACTTTTTAAACCTTGTATACATTGATATAGTTAAATATAGACATTTTGGAATATTTTTTTTTTATTTTTTTTAAATTTGCCTTTCATCACAATTTAACTAACAATTGTTAGGGCAAAATTTGCATATAATTAAAAAAAAAAACACAATTCTGAATAAATAAATAAAAAAAAAAAAAAAGAGCTTGAGACATTGGTGACAAGAAATATGGGGACTGGACAACAGGTGAGGGAAGAGATATCCAGGGCTACTTTCGTCATTTTGGCCGGCTCGGAGGAAGAGGTAAGCTACGGACAGCCGACTGGCGTGTAACACGCTGACTGGCTTTGGCCAGAGGTAGATGGGATTTCCTCAGGCCTAGGCATAGGGCTCTCCATACTTGCAGGGGTGGCTGTTGGGCTGCCAGAGATGGTGGTCCTGGGAGGAAGGGAGTCTCGCTCCATCATGGCAGGTGGGTTTGCCTGCTCCTGGGTATTGGCCCAACGATCAAAGGCCCCAGCAATGGTCTCCAGGGCCACCGCCACCCTCACCAGAGTGGTCTCCATACTTAGGAGAACACATCTGTTCTCCTGAGTTTGGGAGACCAACCTGGTGAGGAGAGGCACTGCTCAGTCTGATGGTTGCCCTGGAGTAGACTCCACAGGGTCCCCAGATGGAGTACTTGGATCCTCTTCTGCAGAGTCTCCATCTGCGCTGGACCAAGACCTGACCTCAGGAGCAGGCACTACCTCCTCTGAGTCTGGGAAAAAAAAATAAAAAATTTGTATTTTTATTTTTTTTAAAAAACGCATACACATTTTAGCTCTATACTTTTTTGAGTCTTACAAATATTTACATTCTTGCACATGTGGAGCATTGAAGTCGGCCATGTCAGTGTCCATAGTGGACACGCCGACTATCTCCTCTTCCGTCACACATCCCTGAGCCAACGTCCCCAACAGGGATGGGACCACCACCTGTCCCCACAGCATGGTCCACCCTACTCCGTAGCTTCCTCTTCAACTGGTATTTGAAATCGGTCCAGCTGTCAATGTGATTTGGCATTTTTTAAGGGTTAGTTTTTTAAAATAAGATCTCGCTTTTGACTTCAGTACACTCGTTTTTTAATGACTTTCATGGTTCTGTGGGTTATCCCCACAGCATTAACAACCCTGGATATCTCCTCCCAAATCCTGTCTTTGGCTCCAGCCCCCATATTTCTTGGGGCATGGACAAGGTTATCCATTGTCATGGTCACCAATGTCTCAAGCTCGATCCGTGAAAAAGGAGGGTTTCTTGGCCTGCTTGGGCCTGCCTCCTCCTCCTCCTCTAGTGGTGGAATTGGATTCCCAGCACCTACAACATTTTTAAAATTAGATAAAATAAAAAAGTATAATTTTGGAAATATGAACTGTTCTTGTGTTTTTTTCAAAATGTGATTCGCACTTACCTGCCTCAGTTGGCCTCTGCTCACCATGCTCCTCGCTTGACATTTTACAAACATGTGAGAGAGCATGAAGAATACTGCCTGTGCAGACTTTTTTATAGATGTAAGTGCATCCCTGGATTTGTTACCCGTGCATCCCTATTTGCCTAAGTACAATGCACATCTTGACTGCATTCCGTAATCACTGCATGGGTTGGGCTAGATGTAAGCGCATCGTGCATACCTATTTGCCTAAGTACAATGCACACCTTGACTGCATTCCGTAATCACTGCGTGGGTTGGGCTAGATGTGAGCGCATCCCTGGATTGGTTACCCATGCATCCCTATTTGCCTAAGTACAATGCACACCTTGCCTGCATTCCATAATCACTGCATGGGTTGGGCTAGATGTGAGCACATCCCTGGATTGGTTGCCCATGCATCCCTATTTGCCTAAGTACAATGCACACCTTGCCTGCATTCCGTAATCACTGCATGGGTTGGGCTAGATGTGAGCGCATCCCTGGATTGGTTAACCGTGCATCCCTATTTGCCCTATTTGCTGGATTGGTTACCCGTGCATCCTTTGCCTGCATGATTCAATAATTGTGTTTTTTTTTCATTATTTGAGGCAAAGCCAAATGTTCCCTTACTTGTAGGCTGTAGTTGGAGTGATTTGTGGTGCAGGAAGGGATTGCTATTGGTTACATTGTTTGGAGTTGTTTCAGTGGTGCTTGTGTGTGTTGTTTGAGTGGTGCTTGTGTGTGTTGTTTGAGTGGTGCTTTTGTGTGTTGTTTGAGTGGTGCTTGTGTGTGTTGTTTGAGTAGTGCTTTTGTGTGTTGTTTGAGTGGTGCTTGTGTATGTTGTTTGAGTGGTGCTTGTGTGTGTTGTTTGAGTGGTGCTTGTGTGTGTTGTTTGACTGGTGCTTTTGTGTGTTGGTTGAGTGTTGCTTGTGTGTGTTGTTTGACTGGTGCTTTTGTGTGTTGGTTGAGTGTTGCTTGTGTGTGTTGTTTGAGTGTTGCTTGTGTGTGTTGTTTGAGTGGTGCTTTTGTGTGTTGTTTGAGTGTTGTTGTTTTTTTATTTTTGGGGGTGTTTTTTTTTGTTTGTTTGGGTGGTGGTTTTTTATTTTTAATTTTATTTTGGGTGGTGGTTTTTGTTTTTAATTTTTTTGGGTGGTTGTTTTTTCTTTCTTATTTTTTGGGTGTTTTTTTATTTTATTTTTTTTGGTTGGGTGGTGTTTTTTTATTTTTTATTTTATTTTGGGTGGTGGTTTTTGTTTTACATTTTTTTGGGTGGTTGTTTTTTATTTCTAATTTTGTTTGGTAAAATTTCCCAAACCTGGTTACTTGGTGTGTTTGGGTGGCCGGCCTTTTGGAGGATCAAAAATCCAACGTTATTTGAAGACTCCAATAAGTGTGCCAGCCTACTGCTAGTTTTTTTTTTATTTTGTTTGTTATATAAACCCAGAAAAATTACATTATTCGAAAAATTTTAATCATGTTTTTTTTTTTTTTTTAAGGTGTTTAACAGTCCAGTTTGTACTTGAATCAGGTAAGTGTATATTTTTACAAACCTAAAAGTTTGTTTATTTTAATTATGAAGTGTTTTTTGCTGTTTTTTTAACATTTAATAATGCAGTTTTTAATTTTTTGGAAAAAACAATATTAAAGTTTACAAAATGTAATATTGGCCAATTTAAAAGTTAAGGTTGGTTTTAACAATAATAGTAGTAATAGTGGTTTTTTAACAATATTATATTATTTTCTTTTTCTTCCCCCCCAAAAAAACCATACACCAAATACACTTGTAGGGGTTCCTGAAGATGGCACTGCCCGACCCTGTAAGAATATGCACCATTATTACTAAGCTATGTATTTTGGGCCAAATATTCAAAAATCATTATCAAAAACACTTTTTTTTAAATTTACAGAGCGATGTGGGCCAGCTAATAGGGGCCATGTTGCCCCTCACCAACCTTCCTCAGCCTCCTCCTGGGCGTAGGCATAGGAGGCGTGCAAGGGCCAAGATATATAGAACACGTGTCACCCTTTTTGGAATGCCTGATGATGTGGTTGTAACCACTTATCGCCTCCTCCAAATATTATCCTAGACACTCTTTCAATAATAAAGAATGATCTAGAAAGTCAGATTCACATTCCAACAGCAATCTCACCACTTACACAGTTATTGGCGGTGTTACATTTCTACGCCTCAGGGTCCTTCCAAACCACTGTGGGGCTGGTGGGTGGACTCTCGCAGCCCTCATTTTCACGGATCCTGAGACGTGTGCTAGATGGATTCTTCAATCATATAGCACATTTTATTAGTATGCCTTTGCATACGGAAGCCCTTGATGTGGTAAAGCAGAAGTTTTTTGAGATTGCAGGCTTTCCACATGTCATAGGGGTAGTGGATGGCACACACATAGCAATTCAGCCCCATGCATGCAGGGAACAAATATATAGGAACCGTAAACATTTCCATTCACTAAATGTAATGGTGCTATGTAATGCCTCCCTCTAGTTCCTCTCCCTGAATGCCAAATTTCCAGGCTGCAGCCATGCTGCGTACGTGATCCAGCTGTCGAAGCTGAATAATTGGCTGAGACAAGTTCAGTTTAAAATTTAATTGCGGTGACGCCATCTTGTGAATGGCCGCAAGACTCCATTTTGGAAATGAGATCGCAAGACACCATTTTTGTGGTCAGCGTCAATTCAAGTTATAACTCAGGAGCTAAGAACAGATGGCAATGTTTTTGTTAACCTACCAAGGGCAACTGGAAAAACAAGCTTTCTGAGTAAAAGTAAATAAGAAGAGACAATGGGTATTTTTACATACAAATTGGGAATCCCTGGATGCAGATAAAGTATAGTTGTGGCAATTGTAATATAATATCTACACAATTGGATTTGTCTGAATCCTAGACAGGATGGCCCCAAATTCCACAGCTTGAGGTGGTAATACATTTGCATTTCACACAAGAGTCTGTGAGAACAAAATAGGTTTTGTTTTCCTTTGAACACACAACAGGTGGGGGCCTGCTGACAGAGGGCATGTAGAACTACAACCCTCAGCCATCCACACTGCTGGATGTTCACTTCGTGTATGAGAAATTATGCACTTAAATCTCACCCATTAATAACTAGCATCCTTATATCAAACCCCGAATACTCACACACTACATATTCGCACACAAGGTTCCATTAGCATCAAATTGTATGATTCAAGTTGGTTAAGTTAGTTTAAATGCTAAGAAATAGAGGTTTTTGATATCTAAGGTATTATACATGATAAGCAAGGTGTGTTTGGTTTCGTTCTGATGCTTACGCTGTTTACAGAATCCCGGTGTTATCGGTGGAGAGATCGCATCATGCAAACTCAAGTTACGGATCGTAGAACTTACAAGCAACAAAATGTTTAGTTGATGGAATGTTACAGGAGGCATTACCAGAAAGACTCCAGCTGTTAGAGGCAGGGAAAGTCTATTTGAAACAACCTGTTAAATGTGTCGTTACATATGCTTCTCCTCTGGGAACCAATGAGATCAGCAGGAAGTTCCCCCTTTGTCCTGTTTCAGTCTGGGGGGGAATAAATACATGTGTCCAAACACTGGTTTGCCAGTTCATGCTGAATTTTGGGTGAACTGAGGATATCTAGTCAGAAGTCTATCTCTGGGTCCAGAGGCGCAGCATATGTATAACCGTACTTGGGTCTGTATTATTTCCTTTTACGCCTAACTTGTGTATGTATAGATTGCGTGTAACTGACTGTACTTTTACCTGAATAATACTTGTGCATTGGAAACACAGATTCCACTCCTGTCTTTATTTGCGGTTAAACTGCGTACGCAATTAGCGTTCTGTTTAGAGGTTTTAGGCAGGGTTTTGTCTTAGAGGTTCTAGGCAGGTGAATCTTAGAGGTTTATAGGAAGGAATATATTAAAAGGTTTATTGATGAATTCAACAGTGGGGGCTCATCGGTTTATCACACTATCTGATACATGATAACACTCGGTCAGTCCTCTCTCAGCAAAAGGGTGGAGGCGCCTTTTGGGAGACGCATTAGTCTTTCATTACCACAGTGTTGCTGAGAGCGTACTGCCGGTTATTGTGTAGAGGAAGCGCTGATTAGAATCCAGGGACAACAGAGGAAAAAAAGTTTGTTTTTCCTCTGTTGATAGAACCTTTTGTTTAGAGGGGTGCTGCAGTATTTGCATACGCAGCTAAAAACGCATTTTTGCGTATGCAGTTAAAAAAAAAAGTAATTATACGCTTGTGTGGTAGTCGCATAATTGTGTAGGCAGACGATCGCACAATAGCGTATATGCACTTCCGGTTCTGCTGCCACATCTTTGAACAAAGCCATTGAGGTTTACATTTTTTTCTATCTACCAATATCTGGGTTAAACGTTTATTTTCTGCGCAGAGAAAAAGTGTGTAACAGTGTGTGTATTGTTAGTAGGGGTAATTTATTCCCTAAAGTTAAGGGTACCGTATGATCCTTAAGGGCTAGGTGCAAGGGTTAGCCTAGTTGCTCGGTAAGCAGCTTTACCATTCTAAACATAGTAGCAGGTGTACATGTTGTCTTTGTTGTATAGAGGTGTGTGAGAGTGGCCGACATACAAACTCTCATAGGTTTGGAAGTTACCTTACTAAAGCTTATCCGGGTCTGGAAGTTGCCTGTTTCAAAACTTATCTAGGTGTGGAAGTGGCCTTACGAAATCTTATCCAGGTGTGTGGGCGCCGCCGACTTAAATCGTTTACAGGTAAGTGAAAGTATCTTGATTGTCTTTCACCAGTTTAAATTTTTATTGAAAAGCGTAGGAGTTGTCTCAAAATGGGAGCCACGCAAACGGTAGAAATGTTAAGCAATGATGTGCTGCTAATGGAGCCTCCGATTGGATCAGCCCGTCGTATTATGCATACTAAGTATGGTACTTATGCAATAAGGTATTGTGATATATGGTTTAATATGATGAGAAAGAGTGTTAGACCGTTTCCCAGAATTGGTAGTTTTGACAAAAATGTCCAGGATCACATCAGTATGGTGGGATCACGAGAGAAAAAGATTAAGTATTTTGAATGTTTAAAAATATGGCAACATGAAGGGGATGCTAGGCTTAAAAATGTGCAAACGATGCAAACTAGCGTTGCGAACGCATTGCCAGAAAATACATCCGTGATGCTGAGTTGCAATACGGGCGAGCCGCAAATTGGCGCGGCAAAGTAGCGTCGTGGAGAGTATTGCCAGCAGTTCACGCTCACCTCCCCCACCTTATGTGGATGGAGGTGCAAGTACAGTTACCAAAAATACCAATAAAAATGTAACAAGTAATTTGTACCCCCTCTTAAGTAACCATAAAGAAAATGTTTATGATGTTGAAGATGATCCTATTGTAAAGTCTGCTATTTCCCATGCTGTACAAATGATAGATGCTGCATCACCACAATCACGGGTGGTGCCGCCATCTCCATCGGTAACAGCAAGGGAAGTGTTAATACACTCGGCACCCATTGAGGAAGTTGTTAATACCATACGTAGCAGCAGCAGATTAAACCCCCAGCCAGGTAACCAGGTCAGAGGTAGCAACGCTGCCGGTCTGCATCCCATTCGGACAATAACTGTTCCAAATGGAAATGCAGATGCAAACAGTGTAGTGCCCACGAGGGAAGTAGTAATGCATTGTCCATGGACAAGAGCAGAACTAAATTCCATCATAAATGATTTCCCCAATCCCAAAAAGGAACTAGCCAAATGTCAAAGATTTTTGAGAAATTTGGGTAGTTCTCATGAGCCCACTAATAAAGATTGGCGTGTGGTGTTAAGGGCCTGCCTGCCACACAATACCGACGTGACAAAATTTATCACAGACTGTGTATTGGATTGCGACGTTCCCTTAACAGACCAAGTAAACCAAGGTAACATTTCCCGCATTGTGACTCAATTGGGTGTATATTTTCCAGTAGTAGTAACTGGAACAACATCTTCACAATCAAACAAAAAGAGAGTGAAACTGCAGAAGAATATTGCGACCGGGCTCTGCAGGCTATCACCCAGTACACTGGGATAGAAGAGATTAAAGATAGCATTCACCACAGGGGAATGATAGTCACGATATTAATGGATGGGTTAAAAGAGAATTTAAAAACTCGGGTTCAGACCTCACAGCCTGGCTGGCGGGGACTTACAATAGATAACTTCATAGAGTCTGCCATAGAACATGTCAAAAACATCTCAAAAAAGAGGGAGACCCAGAGCAAAAAATTAATGGCTGTCAGTATACAAGCTCTGGAGAGAATGACGTTAACATCACAGCCAACAGACACGCTTGCACTTGCACACACACTCATGCCAGAACAAATTGCTCTCACTAACCCCACTCAACAACAAACACAACTCTATCCCACTAACCCAATGCAACCACAGGTCCCAGGATATCCACCCACTTCTTTTCCCCCACAATACCCTTACCCTCCCTATCCTTGCCCATATCTACCACCTTTGCCCTCTGCTCAAACTTCACAACAACACATGCTTTCACCTGAATCACGGACATGTTTTAATTGCAAACAAACAGGACACTTAAGTAGAAACTGCACAGTAAAAAGAGTATGGACCCCACACCAAGGGAAACCTGGATATCCCCATAAGGGATATGCACAGAGATCAGCAAATATTCAGCAAGCACCAGCTCCAATTGTAGCCACAAATGCTTTATTGGAGAAGGGTAGCCAACGCTAGGGGTCAGGTCATACCTGTAGTCTACAGATAGTCAGGTTAACGGGAAGTACTAGGGAAGAACCGGTCTTGATGGTTGATGTAGCTGGTACTGAATATCCTTTTCTTGTAGACACAGGGGCGACCAAGTCAGTGATGAAATCTCCCGTTAATTTACAGGTGACCAACGAGACAATACCAACAATGGGTGTGACAGGTAAAGTGGAACGTTATCCTTTAACCAGACCCGCAGAAGTTAGTATTGGGCCATTGCATACCAGACATTCTTTTCTTCTGGCTGCCGCGGCTCCTACTAACCTGCTGGGCAGAGACTTGTTGTGTAAAATGGGATGTGTCATATATTGCACCCCTGATGGTGTATATTTAGATATCCCAGAGAGAATGGTATACGAAGTGCAGGATATGTTAGACACCCCACAAAGGATAATGTACCACTCTACAGTTTTAAAAGTAAATCCATCACAAGTAGATGAAATGTTGTCCCAAATTCCAGATTCCCTTTGGACAAAAGATGGACAGGACACTGGATTAATGGCAGACGTAAGCCCGGTAATGATACACTTAAAAAGCGGTAGGCAAGCTCCAAAAATTCCCCAGTACCCACTAAAACAGGAAGTAGAACTAGGGGTGTTTCCAATAATCGAGCGATTATTGCAACAGGGAATTTTAGTTCGTACAGCTAGTGTAGCCAACAGTCCCATCTTTCCAGTAAAGAAGAGTGGTGGGAGGGGTTATAGGCTGGTGCAAGACCTTAGAGGTGTTAATAAGGTAGTAGAGAGCCAATTCCCTGTAGTGCTGAATCCAGCTGTCATCCTGATGCAGATCCCACCAAATGCAACCCATTTCACTGTCATTGACCTCTGTTCTGCTTTCTTCTCTGTGCCTCTCCACCCTGACTGTCAGTACCTATTCGCATTTACATACAGAGGTGTGCAATATACATGGACACGATTGCTCCAAGGTTTCATAGACAGCCCCAGTATCTTCTCCCAGGCATTGCATGACTGTTTACAAGCTTTTCAACCTGCCAATGGATCAGTTCTAATTCAATATGTGGACGATTTATTGCTATGTTCTGACTCATTTATGTCATGTGTGAATGATACTAAACTTTTGTTACTTCATCTCTCGCAAACAGGACACAAAGTGGCTAAGGACAAGTTACAGCCGTGCCAGCCCAGAGTAAAATATTTGGGACATTGCCTAACCCAGGGGTTATGACATCTCACAAATGATAGAATCCAGGCCATACAAAACATGACACTGCCGCAGAATCAACAGCAAATTCGTACCTTCTTGGAAATGTGTGGATATTGCCGAATGTGGATCCCAGGTTTTTCTATTTTGGCCTTGCCTTTACAGGAACTAGTCTCTTCCTCAAAGCCCGATCGCATCACACACACTGAGGAATCAGAACAGGCTTTTTTTAATCTTAAGGATAGCCTGACAAAAGCCCCTGCATTGGGAATACCCGATTATGAAAAACCTTTTGATTTATATTGTACGGAAGCCGATGGTTGTGCTGCAGGTGTCCTTACACAAAAACATGGTGATGCCAGTAGGCCCGTAGCATACTACAGTGCCCAATTGGACACGGTAGCAAGATCACTCCCCACCTGTTTGAGAAGAGTAGCAGCTACTGCTCTATTGGTGAGTAAAAGTGAGGACGTAGTATTGGGCCATGATATGATTGTCTACACTCCCCATGCTGTATCTGCTCTGTTGAACTCAGCTCAAACCAGACACGTCTCCTCGGCTAGGTTCACCAAATGGGAACTAGCCCTAATAGCTCCTGCAAATATTACAGTTAAACGTTGCAGTACGCTGAATCCAGCAACATACCTGCCATATGTACAACATGATGTACAAAGGGTGGAAGGAGAGGAGTTGCTGGCGGGAGGTGAGTTCAGCAGACATGATGACACCCACGATTGTATGACATATCTGAATCAGACCTTTACTGCTAGACCTGACATACATGACACACCTTTAGAGAATGTAGATGTGACTTTCTATACGGATGGGAGTTGTCATAGACAAACAGACACAGGTGAATTATGTACAGGTTATGCTGTTGTAAATGACACAGACATCATGGAAGCTAAACCTCTCGGTCCTCCTCACTCAGCCCAGGTGGCAGAGTTAGTAGCACTGTCTAGAGCATGTGAACTGGCAGCAGGCAAATCTGCTAACATTTACACTGACTCGAGGTTTACGTTCGGGGTGGTGCACGATTTTGGGGCTCTATGGCGTCTGAGAGATGTTATGACAGCAGCAGGCACACCAGTTGCACACTCCCGACACATAAAACATCTCTTAGAAGCAATCCAACTGCCCAAAGCAGTGGCAGTAATTAAATGCAAAGCCCACACATGTGAGGATAACCCAGTGTCACTGGGCAACACCAGAGCTGACGAAGCTGCAAAATGGTCAGCGGGGTTAAAAATGCCTTCTCCAATTGAAACAATTATGTCATTCCAAACCATTGATATGCTGAAATTAATTGAGATGCAAAATTTGTGTTCAATTCAGGAAAAATCCATATGGAAGTCCAAGGGGTGTGGGCAAGAGTCCTCCGGGCTCTGGAGGGACGGACATGGTAAGCCAGTAGCCCCCAAGGCATATTACCCCAGCCTGGCTGAAGCAGCACATGGTCTGACTCATCTGGGTAAACAGGGCATGTGCAAGTTGGTGAGGGCATACTGGTGCGCACCAGGGTTTTCTTCACAAGCAGAAAAGATAGCATTGTCCTGTCTGACCTGCTTGAGAAAGAACATAGGGAAAGCGATCCCTACCGAACCGTCCCACATTCCACTGACTGATGGACCTTTCCAGGTGATACAAATTGATTTCATCCAATTACCACCCTGCAGGAACCTTAAGTATGTATTAGTGTGCACAGGCGTATTCTCTAACTGGGTTGAGGCCTACCCAGCAGCCACTAATACTGCTGCGTTTACTGCCAAGAAAATAGTTCAGGAATTTATATGCAGCTACGGTATCCCTAGAGTCATCGAAAGTGATAGGGGTACCCATTTCACAGGTGATGTTTTCCAAAATATGTGTAAGCTGATGGGCATTAATAGCCGACTTCACACCCCCTACCGACCGCAAGCCAGTGCCAAGGTAGAGAGGATGAACGGGACTATTAAAAATAAGCTAAGTAAAATCATGGCGGAGACTGGACTAGGATGGCCAGAAGCTTTACCTTTGGTCCTACATAGTATAAGGACCACTCCTAGATTTCCTCTGAATCTGTCCCCATTTGAAATATTGTTTGGTAGACAACCTCATTTGATTATAAGTCCACAGGAAGATCTAAAGGGTAACAACGAGGTAACTGTGAAGTATCTTATATCAATGAGTAAGCAGTTAAAGCAACAGCAGCAGAAACTGAAATTGTTGTCCCATGATATGCCTGAAATGAACTGCCATGATGTTGAACCAGGAGAATATGTAATGATCCGAAATTTCTTACGTTCAGGTTGTTTGACTGATCGGTGGGAAGGTCCATACCAGGTGCTGCTGACAAGTACTACATCTTTGAAGGTGGCCGAGAGAGATACCTGGGTCCATTCCACTCACTGTAAAAAGGTCAATCAACCGGTGGAGAAACAGGTCGGAGACAAAGCTGATAGTGTGGATCTGTCACTCGCAAGCTTGTTCCGGGAGGATTGAAAAGGTTGTAGTGAGATACCTGAACTGAGAGAAATTTGGAGGTCTTGTTGTGACAATGGACGGGCCTGCTGTGTTCATTTTCATATTCTCTTTTAGAGTGTTCACCATCCTGGTCAGTTCGGGAATACCCAGTCTGTGATGGGGGACCTATTGAGGAAACAGTAGCTGATGGCAGTGCTGATGGAGTGGAGAAAGGAGGAGTGCAATGCCAATCAGGGGAGTGTCTGACCAATCTTAGTACTGTTATTGTTAAGAGAGCTGTCATTCCGGATACTCGGGGAAGGTGTGAAGGGTTATCGTCTGAAGATTCCTGTATTTGTGAGTTTTGTGGGTCCCTAGTTGATGAGAACTGTATTCAACGGTGCCAACCTAAATATAACCTGTACTGGGGAGGGTATCCTTTAGAGGATTATCACAGCATGGTAGGCAAAGTGTTAAATCAAACCGATTGCTGGGTGTGTTCACATGTGCCACAGGGACAGCATAATGTAGGGTTGGTGCCATTTCCGCTGAATATCACGGAAATTTTAGAATTACAAAAGGGGAAAACATTGGATGGAAAATTCCTCTCATCCAAACCACCTCATTTCAAACTCTATCAATTTCAAGTAGATAAATCACTTTTGTGTTTAAACATAACCAACCCCAATAAACCCGGAGGTTGGGAAGTGACGGGGAATAATCAGACGATGACCTTCTCACAAAGAGCTGATAATGAGTCCATAAACTATGATCTGCTACGCTCAATTAAATCAAGTGGGAAATATTTTAGGTACCGGTATACATTGAGTTCCACCAAAGAAATGATTGGTAAAGTACCAGATGGTTATTGTGCTAAAATAATACAACCAGAAACTTGCATATACCAGATGGAAGAGCCTGAGATAGGATTGTTTGCAAGAGAAATGTGTTTAATGATAATGATGCATACCATTCCTTATATTCTCCCTGATAATGTATATTTTATATGTGGAAGAAAAGCGTATAAATGGCTCTCCCCGAGTTCCGAAGGTTTGTGTTATCTGGGAAGAGTTGTCCCAGAAGTTATGACCCTCACACATGTTGAAATGTTGGGAATACATAAAAACACACCGTCACCATATCTTCACACACAATATGAACACAGAGGCAAGAGAAATATGATACCTGGTGATATGCATAAAGCCGCTCAGTTAATCAGTGAGACAACTGGCTTCCAAGTTTTAGTCACCCTGGATCCCACCAGAATTGCTAGGGGTACATTAAATTTTAGATATATCCAGGAACTTGCTAAATTAATAGATAATATCACCGAGATGTACGATGACACATTCAGGTACACAGGGAGAGAATTGCAAGCGTACAAGAAAGAACTAGTGCAACACAGGCTAGTGTTGAATTATTTAACTGCTGTTACTGGAGGGTATTATGTAACATTAGCCACCCAATTTGGAGTAAAGTGTTGCACTTATGTCACCAATGATACCAGCGACCCTAAGGAGGTGATAGACCAGAAGATGGATGAGATTCTGCAGCTAAAGTGGGAATTTTGTAAGAACCATAACGCATCAGTGGCTGAAGCAGGGGAAAAGATAGAAGGATGGGTGTCATGGCTGAACCCAGTGAAATGGTTCTCGGGTCTAGGAGAGCAGGTCCAGGAAGTGGTCGCCAGCGTAGGCAAATTCTTGATCCTTATACTGATTGTCATCATAGTAATTGGCATATGCGTCCCATGTGTTCCTATTGTGTTGAAGTGTGGAAAATGTGAAAACAGAGTGAAACGAAGGGATGAAACTATGATGGTGGTCAGAAATGATAATATGTATACCGAGGTAGATACAGAACTGCACTACAACCCTGAGCTAGGAAGTACCATCATTTAAATGTATAATATTTAGACATGCATAGAAGATATTATTGAAATGTTATTTATAGAACACCCAGACAATGTAAAGTCTCAAATTCCCCTTCAAAACTACTATTATAAGACTGGTGCATCCCCACATCTGTCACATGATCTCCCAAGATCCGCGGTGTGCGTATAATAGTAGTTTTATGCCCCCGCCTAGAGCCACATTGTTGATGGATTAAGAACCACCTTGTGCCATCCCATGATAACACTAAATAATATGTGAATGTAAGCCCAAAATAAATTTTTATAGCAGATTGTGATAGCATGTTGTTTGCTATCAAAGGGTGGACTGTCGAAGCTGAATAATTGGCTGAGACAAGTTCAGTTTAAAATTTAATCGCGGCGATGCCATCTTGCGAATGGCTGCAAGACTCCATTTTGGAAATGAGATCGCAAGACACCATTTTTGTGGTCAGCATCAATTCAAGTTATAACTCAGGAGCTAAGAACAGATGGCAATGTTTTTGTTAACCTACCAAGGGCAACTGGAAAAACAAGCTTTCTGAGTAAAAGTAAATAAGAAGAGACAATGGGTATTTTTACATACAATTTGGGAATCCCTGGATGCAGATAAAGTATAGTTGTGGCAATTGTAATATAATATCTACACAATTGGATTTGTCTGAATCCTAGACAGGATGGCCCCAAATTCCACAGCTTGAGGTGGTAATACATATGCATTTCACACAAGAGTCTGTGAGAACAAAATAGGTTTTGTTTTCCTTTTAACACACAACAGGTGGGGGTCTGCTGACAGAGGGCATGTAGAACTACAACCCTCAGCCATCCACACTGCTGGATGTTCACTTCGTGTATGAGAAATTATGCACTTAAATCTCACCCATTAATAACTAGCGTCCTTATATCATACCCCGAATACTCACACACTACATATTCGCACACAAGGTTCCATTAGCATCAAATTGTATGATTCAAGTTGGTTAAGTTAGTTTAAATGCTAAGAAATAGAGGTTTTTGATATCTAAGGTATTATACATGATAAGCAAGGTGTGTTTGGTTTCGTTCTGATGCGTACGCTGTTTACAGAATCCCGGTGTTATCGGTGGAGAGATCGCATCATGCAAACTCAAGTTACGGATCGTAGAACTTACAAGCAACAAAATGTTTAGTTGATGGAATGTTACAGGAGGCGTTACCAGAAAGACTCCGGCTGTTAGAGGCAGGGAAAGTCTATTTGAAACAACCTGTTAAATGTGTCGTTACATATGCTTCTCCTCTGGGAACCAATGAGATCAGCAGGAAGTTCCCCCTTTGTCCTGTTTCAGTCTGGGGGGGAATAAATACATGTGTCCAAACACTGGTTTGCCAGTTCATGCTGAATTTTGGGTGAACTGAGGATATCTAGTCAGAAGTCTATCTCTGGGTCCAGAGGCGCAGCATATGTATAACCGTACTTGGGTCTGTATTATTTCCTTTTACGCCTAACTTGTGTATGTATAGATTGCGTGTAACTGACTGTACTTTTACCTGAATAATACTTGTGCGTTGGAAACACAGATTCCACTCCTGTCTTTATTTGCGGTTAAACTGCGTACGCAATTAGCATTCTGTTTAGAGGTTTTAGGCAGGGTGTTGTCTTAGAGGTTCTAGGCAGGTGAATCTTAGAGGTTTATAGGAAGGAATATATTAAAAGGTTTATTGACGAATTCAACACAGCATTCAGGGATTTGGCCAAAATTAAGCACACTGCAGGCTGGTGATGCTTGTCTTCTTGGTAAGTATAAATCCAGTATGTAGCTATAGTAATAGTGTAAACATGTTTTCATGGTCAATTTATGTATCTTTTGGTGCCCCATCTCCATCAGGTGACAGTGGATATCCTTGCACGCTCTGGCTGCTGACTCCTTATTTGACTCCCACACCAGGGTCACAAACTCAATATAATGCCACATCTACTGCCAGCAGGCAGGTGGTGGAGCGCTATATCGGCTTTTTAAAGGGCCGGGTCGGGTATCTCCATCACTCTGGTGGTGCACTCATGTACTCACTGGATATGATTTCTCGCATTGTGGTCCTGTGTGGGATTTTACACAACACTGCAATAAGGAGTCGAGTACCCATGCAGCCAGAGGATGCCTTGCCAGAGGATGGCCCCCCGGAGGAAGGTGTTGTGATGCTGTCAGGGGGGAGCCAGATGCGAATCTGTTGTTTCTCGATTTTTTTGGTAATAATTTTTAAATTTATTTAGTTTTTTACACTTAGAGCAAATGTATTTTAAGGTGTACATAATTTTTTTTTTCTTCCACCAAAATCACAACACTTTCTAAAACTGCAAAACTAATGGAACCCATTGGCAATACCCTGTACTGTTTTTGGACAACTAACAAATTTTGCACGGATATACCACAACATGTTTAGTTAATTTGCCTTTTGTTTTATTAATTTCTCTGTTTCCAAAAAAAATTTATGTTTGTTTTATAATATTGTTTTTTATGTCTGACTAAGCCAGATATTTGATTTTGAAAAACCCTGAGGACATTTTTTACGTGTGATTCTGTGATGAAATGCTTTTTACGATTAAAAGCATGTTGGCAACATGTTTGTTAGTTAATAAATGATTTTACTAAATAAATATGTTGGTTGTAAATTTTTTGGGAAAGCCATTTTGAGGTGGATAATGTAGGGCAACCCCAAACAAAACTATTAAAAAACATTACTGCAAATGTTCTTAAGGTTTACAAAAACATTTTTGAAATTGTTACACTATGGAAAGGCACCCAGCTTTGTTCACAAAGTATTTGAAATGCTGAATTACACCCTTTAATTTTTAAAATAAAAGAGGACAAATGTTTTTCCAAAAAAACTTTACTGTAATAAAGACAATTTTTAAATGGACAAAGATGACAAAAAAAAATTAAAATCTCTCCAGACTTCCCACAATACGCTGTAGGCAGCAGTAGGCCTGCAGCAAATGGCCACTTGTTCGTCTCAGCTCCTCCCGAATGTCCACCATGATGTTGGTTAGATCTGTGGACAGAAAAATGTATTTGTAGGTTAAAAACATCTAAAAAATTTCCAACATTTGAACATTAAACAGTAGTCAATGTCCCAAAAAGTGTGAAAACACAATGATGTTAGGGTGTGTTCGAAAGTTTCATCAACACAACATTATTAATATGTTGAAACTTTTATGGTGTAAAAACAATTGGAAACCTTAACTATGTGACATAAGTAGAAAACCCCTAGGATGTTAAAATAAACAAACTGGGAGGTGTATTCTTAAGTCATGATGGCCATATCCTTAAAACACACTGCACGTATTCACTTCTAGAATGTTCTTGATAATCCAAAACTAAAATGTGTTTGTTTGCTATAGCAAACATCACTCTGCCTAATGAAGTTACATCTTAGTACATTTTAAACACAGTGTACACAACATTAACAAGGTTAGTCTGGTTCCTATCACCTTCCCAAGTTCTGTGACATGTTTTATTTAAATCTAAAATACTAATCCAAATGTAATCATTTTTTACACAAAATAAAAAGCATTTTGGAAACCCCAAGAGGCATACATATTTGGGCTCCCCCCCAAAAAAATGGCCCAGGTACAAAACATAAGCACAAAATATTGAATAACAGCATTACTACGCAATGATTTTGACACCCATACTGAAAAAAAGAAAACAAACACACCGCCATCAAATGTTTAAAAAAACAAGGATAACACCAACACTCCAAACAAAAACAAAAAAAAATTACAAAACACATACCATCAGAGCGTTCTAACAAAGCACCCGATGGAGATGGTGCAGGAGATGGTGCTGGAGATGGGGAGTAAGTTGGAGTTGGGGGAATGGTGGGAGTGGAAATGGAGTGGAAGACATCAAAGGGAGGGGATATTTGGGATGAGGACTCGGGCACGGGAGTGGAGATTTGGGATGGGTGAGCAGGGGAGGGAGGAATATTATGGGAGGTTTGGAAGAGGGAGGGAGGGTTACTGGGGGAGTATGGTGGTGGGGAGGGAGGGCTGGGTTGAGCGGATGGGGAAGGTGAGGGGGAGGGCTGCAGGTTGGGACCTGTCTCCGCTGTGTTTCTAAAATTTAAAGATATTAAAAAAAAATACGTTTAGTTTTCACTTTCGGCTACACAATACAAGTACACTTTGCACATTCAGGAGAATAGGGACAACATACAGGACGGTTTTTTTACATTTACTAAAAGAATTGGAAAAGGAACATACATTTTTAACAGTCCACTAATTATAACATTTAAACAAACGCACAATTACGTCTGCATAGTCGCGCCCGCAAATTTTGCAAAAGGACTGTTGACCGGTGGTGCAGATCCGACCACCGCCTCTCTAGTTGCGCTATATTGCGCTTGTATCCCGCACTGCGAAGGGCTCGCCTCACCTCCGCATAGGCCGCCCGCTTTATGTGGTTTGAAATTGGAGGTTGGGCGGTCGTAATCCGCCTGTCCATGATCTGAACGAGGATCATCAATTCCCGACGGGTAAAGGCCGCGGCTCTCATGATGGCAATGGCCGATTTTACAGAAAATATTAAATATACATGGGGGAAAATAAAAATGATTGGCTAAAATATTTACTCAGTTTCCTAAAAAAAACCACTATTGGCCAATCCTTTAATCATGTGACCCGAAAAATAAGGTCAGATTTGATTGGATAAAACACGCAGTGTGCAATTGCAAACATGAGTGCAAATGATCCTAACGCACAATGCACATGCATTTTTAAAGTTAACACAATTAGCAACAGTACATTCACAGATGATAAACATTACTTTGTTTTGGAAATTTAGAAAAAAAGAGAATGGAGAAAACACCCACGAAAAAAACAATAAAGTTTATTGACACATGAAAAAAACTTGTTAAAAAGAACAGCAAGAGTTAAACAATCTTAATTAGATAATTGACAACAAGCTAATAACAAGCTGATCGATAGTCCAGGTAAACATGACATGTGACCATCAATACAACACATACGGCCGCAAACATCAGAACATAATTAGCATACAGTGACTGACAGCGCCTGACTACGATTGTCTCGGTCGTTCGATCAGATCAGTCGGTAGCTAGAGGAGGTGCAGTGCTAACGAATGGGCGTCACTTTGTTTACGATCGACCTGCCGTACGATCGGATTTTGTGGTCGTAGCCTGTACGACCGTGTGGCCGCTACGACCGACTCTGAATGAGGTCCTGTGTTTCTCCTGGCAATTGCTTTGGCCAGGAGGGTATCCGAGTTGGGGGCACTTTCCTGTAGTCCCCCCTTCTTCATTTTTCACCAGGACAGAGCAGTGCTTCGCACTCATCCTGAGTTTTTGCCTAAAGTCTCTAAGTTGCACATCAATCAAGAACTAGTGGTGCCAGCTTTTCAGTCCCCTGATCTTACAGCTGGCAAGGCTTCGTTGGACGTTGTTCTTGCTCTCAGAATTTATGTTGATCGGACTGCTTCTGTAAGAAGGTCCGATTCTTTGTTTGTCCTCTTTGATTTTCATAAGAGGGGTTGGCCTGCCAACAAACAAACTTTAGCCCGTTGGCTTTGTTCTGTTATTAGGGAATCTTATATTCAGGAACGTTTGCCTGTTCCAGCCTCTGTTAAGGCTCATTCCACTTGGTCTGTGGGTCCTTCTTGGGCTGCTAGAAGTGGTGCCTCCACTGTTCAGCTGTGCAAGGCAGCCACTTGGTCTTCCATTCAGACGTTTTTGAGGTGTTATGCGTTTGACACCTTTGCCTCTCAGGATGCATCCTTTGGGCGCAGGATTCTCCTTTCTGCACAGGAGCATCCCCGCCCTTAGTTGAACTGCTTTGGGACATCCCCAAGGTCAACCCTGTGGATCCCCTTTGGACCCTGAAGTAGAAAACAAGAGATATGGTAAGAACTTACCTTTGTTATCTCTGTTTCTACGAAGTCCATATGGTCCACAGGGCGCCCGCCCTGACGCACCTGGATTCAAATGGGTTTTGTTGCTGATCACCGGTTTTCCGTCTCCCATTTCTGTGAGTATGGTTTCTTGTGTGTTCCAGTCTTCCTTCTCTCTGTTTTTTCTCCTCCTCCGGCCTTGGCTGCTTACCAACTGAGGTGCCTGTGACTCGGGGGCGGGGTATAGAGGAGGACGGACCCAAGTGCATCCTGGGAGCAGCTAAAGCTTTAACTGCGTGGTGCCCATTGTGGATCCAGATCCAGCTATACCCCAAGGTCAACCCTGTGGACCCTATGGACTTCGTAGAAACAGAGATAACAAAGGTAAGTTCTTACCATATCTCTTGATTTACTTCTGTCTGGACTAAAGGAATGACAGACAATGGAGTTTTGTCCTGTTCATGGATGGAGCAAGCCTTGGCAAACAATCTGATAATTTTAACAAAAGGCTCCCCTAATACAACTTAAATACATCAGCATTGGATATTTGTTAACAATAGCTACACATCTGGCAATTGTTTATTAATCTACATTTAGGACACTTCAATTGTGCATATCAGTGTCTGGGTTATATTTCAATTGCCACAGACATACTGTGTATATGTTTGAAGTAAACACTCACAGTATCTTTGTGTATTCTTGATTATTTGTCACATACATGTCTACAAGACGTCTGTCATCACTGAATATATGAAGTCTTTAAATATATATATTTATATGTGTATCCGTGCGTATGGGGTATGATAGGGTTTTAAACAATAAGCAGTGGAAATGTGATCGCACAATGCTATTAATAGCATATTAGCATCGCACACCATGGTTTCATGCTGATGACACAAGATGGCATCGTCAGAAACAATATAAAATGGTGTCACTCGATATTAATTTTAAGATCTGGTCTCAGCCAATCATCCAGCTTCGACACATATATATATATATATATATATATATATATATATATACTGTGTGTGTGTATATATATATATATATATATATATATATATATTTTATAAGTTTAAAGGAAACCAAACTAGGCACTGGAATGGTTTTGAAATAATCTGCTCAAGTACCTCACCAGAATTCTAGTGTATTTAATCTGGAGAGTGGGGAGGGGTCACCTCATAGTTTAATGCCTGCCCCTGATCTCTTATCATCTTCTCCTCCACCAGCCTGTGATGTCTCCTGCTCCTCCTTCCTCCTGCAAGAATAACAAGGACTGAAGGAAAACATAAGTATCTTCCTGACCCTTTTTCTTTATCATGCTCCTCTTTGTGTTCCTGCCTATATCAGCATTATGTGCTATGAGGAAGGGAGAAAATACAGATTTGAGGCATACTTACCGACATTTCTGCAGGGGGCTCCAGGAGGGGCTGCCAGGTCGTTCCCGCTGGGAGGGTGGGTGTGGTTCAGGTAGGCGGAGTGGGGGTGTGCCAATGCAATCATGACTTATAGTGGCCCCCGCCCCCCGCTTTATAATGCCTATATTACCAGCATTATAGAGCAGGGGCAGGGCCACAATGACGTAAATCGTTTCGAATCGCATCATCGCATCCCCGGACCGCCCACTTTTGCAGCAGGCATGGGGGTTTGCGGGGTGCGGAGGCCATTGCGGGGGACTTGCCTAGTCTTGCGGGGTGCCATCGGTCCAGGGAGAGTAGGCAAGTATGATTTGGGGTATCATCTTTAATAAAAAGGGGGTGTCAATTTTGGAGTACGATTTTTAATGTGGAAGAAGAGACAGAAGTTGGGTCTGTTTTATTTAATGAGAGTGCTTCAGATATGGGGTATTATTTTCAATGAGCTAGGTGTGTGAGTGTATTGAATACGATTTTTAATAAAGTAGGTGGGAGTCTGTAAAATCTGGGGTCTAATTTAAAAAGGGGGGTCAGATCTAGCATCTGATTTTAATGAGAAAGGAGAGGCAGTCATTTTGTGGATCTGATTTTAAGTCTAATTATTCTATATTGGTCATTGTATTGAACAGAGGACACTAGAATAGTTTTTGCTTTGTTAGATACGGCTGGTAGGTTATGTGTTTGTTAATAGCTCTTTGGCATAAGAAGACATTTATATGATTATTTAAAGCACACCCACATTAGATACACCACTCCGACGAGAAGATTAATATGCTATTTTTTCCGTCGCAGTTATTTGGTAGAATATTGATGGCCACATGCTAGTGTTTGCCCCCCAGGTTCAAAGTTGCCAGCCAGCCCCAGCACAGGGGTATATATGAACTCTGCCCTCTTCTATATCTGATCCATATCCTGTATGTGAATGTCTTGTAGCTTATCTTTCTACTTATAGCAGCCTCATTGTGTATCCCCCTAGTCACTTGTAGTATATCCCCCCTAGCCTCCAGTAGTGTATTCACCCACTAGCCACCTTGTGTATAGTATAGTGTATCCCCCCACTAGCTGACAGTAGTGTATCCCTCCACTAGCCACCTGTAGTATATACCACCCCTCGAGCCACCCAAAGTGTATCCGACCTAACCGCCCATAGTGTATCACCCCCACTAGCCACCCATAGTTTATCACCCCCACTAGCCGCCCATAGTGTATCACCCCCAATAGCCACCCATAGTGTATCACCCCCACAAGCCATCTATAGTGTATCACACCCACTAGCCATCCATAGTGTATCCCCCCACTTGGGCATATTAAGAGAGGAGGAGGCCCGTGTGCATTACCCATCTGGGGCCCTCTCCTCTCTCCCCGGCGGCCGGCAGTGTACTGACTGCAGCAGTAGACTCTGGGCACCATTTCTCCTGTGATTTCTCTACTGCGCATGTGCAAAATTCCAGCAAAATGGCCCTGGTGGCCATTTTCCAATTGTTTTATGCAGGGCTGCGACAGCCGACGTGGGGCTTCGGAGAGGTGAGTATTAGAAAATATGGGTGCAGGGTGTACGGTCTTAGGCCCCCTGGACCCAGGGGCCCATGTACACCGCATACCCTGCTCCAATTATAGATATGCCCCTACCCCAACTAGCAGACCGTAGTGTATCCCCCAGTAGTGTATCCTCCCCCAATAGCTGACAGTAATGTATTCTCGCCACTAGCCAACAGTAGTGTATCCCCCCCAGGCAACCTCCACCAACTTCTGGTGCCTTTGGTGGGCATGATTTTCACATACTGCCTCCACTGCAGTCTCAGTACAGTCCCCGGTGACAGCCCCCAGCTACACAGTAGGCTTCTCGGATCCTGTGTGGAGCATAAGGTTAGGGGTGGCGGGGAGAGCACACTCGCCATGGTCTCCTCCCTTTACTCTGCCTGAAGAATGAGAGTGAATGACAGCTTAGGACAGCACTGCTGACTGGTCAGAGCGTGTCCTGAGGGACCAAGTGTTTTTATTTTTTTGTGCTGCTGGGAGGAGTGTGACAGGAAATGGGTGTTCCTTATTAGTAAAGGCTGGGTGCTAGATGCATGTTACAATACAGGAGATGTACAATAGTGGGCATGACCATCTGTATATGTGACGGTGTGTCTGCATATAAGGATGACCCATAAGTTGGCGTAAAATGTCTGCTACAATAAGTGTCATATAAAACTTTGTTTTAACCAGAAAAAAATAAATAAATATAGTATGTCCATATTTGCATCAAGGTATAAGACCAATAATATACAATTATATCAATGCAGTAACATACGTGTAATCCATGTATATATGACATGTAAAATAAAGGCAGCCACAATATTACCTCACTTTCCTGAGTTATATTGTAGAGGTCATGCATATAAGAGTGAATGAGGAAGGAGACTCCTCCCTCCTACCTCTGGAACATGAAAATAATGCATTTCCTGAAGCCCTCTGTCCATGCAATATCTCAAGGAAAGGACCATGCACATATATAGTTGTGCCCTCCGGGAGGGGGCAGCTAGATTGGCACTGCTGTGCAGAGCTGTAACTAGACTTTTTGGTGCCCTGTGCCAGAAAGAGCATTGGCGCCCCCCTCATTTTTCAAAGGGACATAATGCCCTCAAAAAAGAGCCATGGCTTCATGGGGAAGGGTCAGGAAAGAGATAGGAGAGGCCAGGAGATGCTGGGGATGAAATAAGAGGAAGCTACAAGCAAGAATGATAATAAACAGAAATTTGACAGGCCCAAACAGTGCACCCTGACCCGTGGTGGCCTGTGCGATGGCACCAGCGCACTACCCTAGCTATGGCCCTGCTGCTGGGGCTGTCATGGCCAAGTGGGAGGCATCAGGGGAATGATGATGTGATGTGTCATCTTGGCCCCACCCCATGCTATACAATGCTACAATTACCAGCATTGTGAAGCGGTGGGCAGGATCACAATGAGGTGATTCAGTGGGAATCATGTCATCAGCTGGCCGTACCACCCATTGCACTTGGGAAGTGGGCAGCCTCTGGGAGACTTGCCCACTGTTCCAGAAGGTCAGGAGTGCCACCCAAGATTCAGGAGCCTCCCGGCCGATCCGGGAGAGCAGCGTCATGTGCACATGCATGTGTGCTAACCTGCACATCTATGCTCTATCTGCAAAAAATTATAGGTAGTAAATCATCTTAGGCCTCGCTACAGGTAGTAAATCATCTTAGGCCTTGCTGAAGTTCCCACCTGCATCCCTCGCAGTCCCTATATATTTATATATACTGTATATCTGACTGTGTGTGTTTGTATCAGGGCCGCAACTAGGGGGGGCTAGAGATGCATGCGCACCGGGTGCCAGAATGCAGGGGGTGACTCACGGTGGCTTGGGGGCTGCAGATTCAGAAAATGGCCATCCAAAAATGGCCGCCGCCAAGGAGGAGACAGATGCTAGAGGTACTTACTGGACCTGTAGTGTCTGTCTCCTCCTAGGCGGTGGCCATTTTTGGATGGCCATTTCCAGCAGATTCCATGCGGACTAGCTGTCCGCATGGACTCTGCTGAAAACGGGTATCCAAAAAAAACCCTAGCAACGAGCAATAAACCCCCTGGCAATGAGCATGAAACCCCCTGGCAACAAGCATGAAACCCCCTGGCAACAAGCATGAAACCCCATGGCCATAAACCCCATGGCAATGAACATAAACCCCATGGCAACGAGCATGTAACCCCTGCACCGGGTAACAGATATCTTATTTTCGGCCCTGGTGTGTGTGTATATAATATATATATATATATATATATATATATTGTGACAAGGTCACTGGCATTATAGTGGAAGGCAGGTATATTTGCCCTAGCCCTAGACTCCTGGCCTACGTCTTTTGAAACCTCAGGAAGGTATTTGTGTTAGGAGCTCTTTGGGTTATTAGCTTCACAGGAGGCTAATTAGGGTTTTCAGCTGTGTGGATGTTTTTTAGTGCTGTGAGGCTGAGCATTACAGGAAGACATTGCCTGGGGAAAGGACAGACTTTTGTGTCTCTGGGTGAGAATCAAGTTGATGGAAGCAGGTAAATTACCTGAAAAAACCCTTCTAATACTTTGGTTGTTAGTGAGCTAGGATCACTTCTGTATAGTTAGTGCCAGACAGCAGGATGTTTGTTTCTGTTTATTCTGTTTGTTTGCCTAAATAAAACTGGTGGAGACCAGTTCCACCAGACCAGTGGCCTTTGTGTGATTTCTCAGCTGCTGTGCAGTGCCTTATACCCCAGGAGATGGTACCAGTTGCCCGACCTTGCTACATGTGGAGAATGTAGGCACAATGGTCTGCGCATAGGTGAAGATAGCAGCAGCTTTGAGAGTTCTGCAGAAGCAGGTCTGTGTCTGTCTGGATTGAAATTAAATGTGGCACAGAGTAAAACTGCAGGTGTGATACTCTGCAGAGGCTTTTGCACAGTGGGAAATGCTGGAAGCTGTGGTGCCTCACACATAGAAGTAAGTCCAGGTGGTGCTTTGCCTGCAGAGTTGTGGAATCTGGTTCAGTTAAAGGGCCAGACCTTTCTTTTTGCTGGAAACCAGTACTGATACATGTCCTGGGTGAAAAGAGGCTACAAAGTTGCTGGTAAAGCCCCACAATATGGAGGATATTGTCAAGGCCTTGCTACAAGTGACAGCAGTACAGCAAGAAGCCTCAAGGGTACAGCAAGAAGCTACCAGGCAACATCAACTGGAGGTTGAGGAGGCGCGGCGGCAACATCAACTGGAGGTTGAGGAGGCGCGGCGGCAACATCAACTGGAGGTTGAGGAGGCACGGTGGCAACATCATCTAGGGATTGAGGAAACACGGCGGCAACAGCATGAGGACCATGAGGTCCTAAAAGAGGTGGTGCAGCATGGCCTGGAAATGCTTTCCCAAATGTTCAAAACAGCTCCATAAGGGCAAGCCGTTTCCTTCAAAAATTGACAGAGACTGATGATGTGGAGGCATACTTGACTGCCTTTGAGAGGACGGCCGAGCGGGAGAGTTGGCCTAAGGATCAGTGGGCTGGATTGCTGGCCCCCTTTCTCTCTGGCTAGCCTCAAAAAGCATACTTTGACTTAAGCATGGCAGATGCTTTGAACTATGAAAAGCTAAAAGCAGAAATTCTGACTCGCCTGGTAGTTACCTTGTTGGTCCGAGCGCAACGTGTACATCGCTGGGTGTACTACTTGGATAAACCTCCCTGCTCAGAAATGCTCAACCTAATTCACCTGACCAAAAAATGGTTACAACCAGAGACATTAACTGGACCTTAGATGGTTGAAAGAGTTGTCATGGACACTTCCGGTGGGCGGAGCATCATGCATGGCCGCTTTTTACTGAAGCTCCTTTACCTTGTCTAGAATCCTGTGTAATCCTCCCTCATAATCTCTATTTATTTGGATTATCTTCAAATAATCTATTACCTAAGTGCATTAGGCTACCAAGGGATTATTAATTCTAGTAGGAGCTCTTTGAATTCCCCAGATTTCAGCCCCTAACAAAGTGGCATTCATGACCACCTGAGATTTAGGCGTGAATTCCAGGCTCCTTTCTACACTCCCAAGAAGCCTGAGTCTGGCTCTCCCTTTCTGCCTTACCTACAATACCTTCCACTCAATCCTCATTGTCAGCTGTTCCTGTTCCACAAGACCTCCCTTAACACTGCTGGGCAGTGTGTGAGATACCCGTGGTGGGGTCTCGGGGGAGAGCTGGCTGACACACATCGTGGCTGAGGGATCCGCCTGACAGCTAACCTCCATCAGTGCTGCCTCTTTGTGATGACTGAGACCCTGAGTTAGACAGCTGGCCAGTGGTTTGTGACTGATGGAGACTGTGGTCGCTTGGCACCTACTGCTGGCCGTGATCCCGCTGATCCCCCAGGGGTGTTGCGTGCTCTGCTTGACTATTGCTCTGGCAGCCGGATCTCTCTAAGTGCCGACGACATACCACGGATAAGGTGACTCACCTGCTCCACTGTCGGCAGGACTGATCCTCCATCACTGGACCTGGCACTCCATCTGATTACCTGCTGCGCCTGTTCACTGTTGGTGCATCCCCCCTCTGGAGCCTGTGGACAGACCTGACACTGTGGCCATGAAATTGATCCTATGCTGCTTTGCTCCGGTGTCTGCATTGTTGGTGGTTCCCCGTAGGTGTTGTGTGTCCTCACCCTAAGTGCCTATCCAGCTGCTATTTGACAGTCTGCAAGGACCTGTTCTCTCCTGATAAGCCTGTGAACAGGCAAGCCTTCATAGCAGATCTTGCACTCTCGGCAGCATCTACCTCTGAGCCCGTCAGAGAAGTCACATCTTGTGGATGGCGGACCTGTCTTCTCATCTTGGCAGAGGGCTCACAGTGGATGGCAGTGGGGACACTGCAGCTACTGGTGAGTTCTGACGCTCCCGACAAATAGGTCCTGTCTTTTGGGGACGCTACTTACAAAGGGCTTTTCTTCACAAAAGACGGAGCAATTTGGCTCCTGTTCCCCAATAACATTGCTGGACTTGGAGAGACACCCAGTTCCCTAAGCCTGGTGATATTTATGGAAGTCTGAGGGGAGCACTCATTTTCTGATTCTTTGGAACGGGTTAATATATATATATATATATATCAGTATGGTACTGAGACAGCGCTCCATCCCATATGTTTCTGTGTAAAAGCAGTTACTTTATAACAATATGAATGTTTTGATCCACTAAAATCCCGTTTTTGCAGTGGCAGCTGTATGTTCTCCGGAAGAATCAGTTGTTATATGATCCCAGAAAGTCATAGAAAACAAAAGGTGAGAACAAGCGCCTATATAGTGTAGTATTCAGTGAAAAATGTAGCATACTCTCTCATAAAATTGCATGCGTACCGTAATCACCCAGAACAATAAGCATTTGTTTATAAGTCCTTTTTCAGGTGTCACCAGGTTGGTCCTCTTATGTACCCAAAAGCCGCTGGTTAAATACTCCAAAATATAGGGTTTAAAAAGAGAGAACACTTTCCATAGTGTAGTATTTTTAAAATAAGTTTAATCCAAAATACACACAACACACATAAAATATGTAGAATTTTTGCCCTTAGTGCTTTATAAATCCTCCTGAAGAAGTCCAGCTTTAACCGCACTAAGGACGAAACGCGTTGAGGACTGTGGGTGTACCCCTAGACTCTGTGACCAGCTACCATCAGATAAGCGTGTTTGAATTTTCATTAATGTAATTTTTCATTTTTTATGTGTGTTGTGTGTGTATTTTGGACTAAACTTCTTTTAAAAATACTACACTAAGGAAAGTGTTCTCTCTTTTTAAACCCTATGTTTGAGTATTTAACCAGCGACTTTTGGGTACATAAGAGGACCAACCTGGTGACACCTGAAAAAGGACTTATAAACAAATGCTTATTGTTCTGGGTGATGACGGTACGCATGCCATTTTATGACATTTTTCACTGAATACTACACTATATAGGTGCTTGTTCTCACCTTTTGTTTTCTATATAATATATATATTCCTATTCCTATTGCTGTAACTGTGACTGTTATATTATTGCTTGATAGACAAAAAGTTCTCTGTGAAGTCACTCTCCTCCAAACTAGATATTGCACCTCCATCCGAAACAAAGTATTTTCATTCCCTATTCAGTTATTCCCTTGTGCTCCCTATCTGCCCCTTCCCCTCATTTTTTTTTTTTTTTTATTAACTATCAATTTGTTTGAATCCATATATATGCAACATTTTCTTTACCACTGTTTGCCATTTTAAGGATATATGGGTTAATAATTTGTTTATAATTATCAAATTATTTGTTTGATACTTATATGTCCCACTAACAAATATAGTGACAAATATCTCCATGTATATCTGTTATACCAGCTAAAGGTAATTTAACATTACACCATGTTATTCATTGCATTTACTCAGACTGGAATTTATGGTCTTAGGGCCTGATTCAGACCCGGACGCAAGTGGCCGTTCGCTCGTCTGCCGTACGAGCGGAAAAATTTAAATTTAAGCGCTCGCTCGTATGTTCGCTTGTAGCTAACCTTCCACCCCATATTCTCCCAACCCCTCCTCTAGCTAGCGAGCGTTCAAAATAGCGAGCGTCCGTCTCCTCTTTGGTTGCATTGAGCGCTCGCACAAGTCAGTTCCGGAAGTGGGCCTGTCAGTGTTCGATTGCCTGCTATTTCATTCTGCAAACATACTTGAATCGATTACTGGCAATCACTATATTAATTACCTTAATTGTTATTCACATGTTTGCAATCCTGTTTTTTTTTTTCAATGTCAATAAACTTTATTCTTGTTAGTGTGTGTCATTTCTTCCGCAGAATACGTACGGTTTGACCAAGGGGATGGTTTTTCGAAATGAATAGTTTGTTTGAATGCTACTATTGTTTTTCGTTTTTTGTTTTATAGGCGGATTTTAATACTTTAATTTTTATATTTAAATTAGCTTACGCATGACACTGCATCAAGCCTATCATAACTCACATTATATTTGTGAGGGAGTAGGTCACATGACTCATGCAATAACCAATGAAATTGTTCTTGTTATTTTACAAAGTACATTAGCTAATCAAATTTTTTTTAGGACCTTTATTAAAACTGTTTTGTGTAAATAAAAAAAAAAATCATTGCCATCATGAGAGCCTCCGCTTTTTGTTGGCGTGAGCTACTGGTCCTCACTGAGGTGATGGACCAGCGAATAACTGACCATCCAGCCCCCATCACCAACCTCTGCAAGTGGCTGGCCTACGCGGAGGTGCGCTGCCGCCTGCGTTCCCTCGGCTATCACCATAATATCGGCCAGCTGGAACGCAGGTGGTCGGATCTGAGGCACAGATCCCCATGCCTGCTGGCCCTTTTGCATCTCCAGATAGTGCAAAGTAAGTGCTTCTGTGTATGTTTATATTTTTTTAACATTTTTTTTTTTCTCATACCTGCGTGTGCATGTTTACAGTATAGGCCTGTTTGTTTATTTTGGACATACCTGCGTGTGCATGTTTACAGTATAGGCCTGTTTGTTTATTTGGGACATACCTGTGTGTATATGTTTACAGTATAGGCCTGTTTGTTTATTTGGGACATACCTGCGTGTGCATGTTTACAGTGTAGCCCTGTTTTTTTAAAAAAAATTTGGGAAAAAATCGTAAAAAAAAAAGGTAATTTGTAATTAAAAATGTTGTTCTCCATCATTTAGGGGCAGAGCGGAGACTCACATGTCGCAGATGTGTGTCTCGTCCCCTATCCCCCACTCCCTCCCAAACATCCTCTGCCCACTCTTCCCCAAATTCCCCCTCCACCCCAGACCTTGCCGAATGTCAGTCCCCTCCCTCTCCTCACATTAACATCCCTCCAACTTCCCCCTCCCCTCAAACCCCCCCCTCTCTTTTCCTCACCCTCTACTTCATCCCACATAACCCCTCCTCCTTCCCTGAGTCACTGGCCCACCTCTGATGAGGAGGAATTCGGGGCTCATGGCCCAGGCAGCAGTGTGCCCAGTATGTTACATTTTAAACTATGGGTTTGTTTTAGGTTTTTTTATTTTGGTTGATGTTGTCCTTTTGCCTGTGCAGTTCAAAATAGTAAAGTAGTTCAAATGTGCTTTAAATATATCTTTGTGAAACAATGTCAAGGATGTTTTCCCCTTACACATATGACACATGTCCAAACACTCACACTTGTGTCTTTCTTGTTTAAGCTCCCAAATGTCGTAGTTTGGCGTAGTTTTTTTTTTTTTTTTGGATTTTTTTTTCTGCTTTTTGGGCCCTTATTTGTTTAAAATCTTTTCTTTTTGCATTCCTTTTGTTTTGGACATGTTTTGGTAACTGATGGTTTTTTTTGGTATAGTCTGAATTTTTGGTTGGTTTTTAAAATCTAAATGAAGGTGTCATTTTAGTAATCCGCACATTTTTTAAACCCACAGAGGACCAGAGGCATAACGAGGCAATTGCTGCCGGATTACTGTATCTACGGGGCCATGTAATTGCCATGCTGGTGGCATTGGACCATCTTTTGGCGATCCTGCGCCACTAATTTTTGGACATGACCAAAAATAATTTTCTAAAAAATAAAGTTTATTTTGAATTATTTAAATCTCATCCCTTGTCTGTAAATCTTAGATTGTTGAACCTTACATAAGTCTACTATTTGACCCTGAGTTTTTAAGTAATGGAAATTTGTTTGTAGAAAGCTCAAGTAAGTATGTAAGCTTGCACATTAAACACATAACAATACCAATAGGTTTGTAGAATTAACCTCAAAAATCAAATAATTTTTTTGTGGGGGTAATGTAAAAATGAAAGCTACCTGCTTAGGCCTAGATTTGAAAACATACTGATTCACTATAATACCTTTGGTGTTTGTTTTTAGCAACAAAGCAGGGTACTAACGTTTACAAATTAAGAAATTACAGTATTAGGCATTAAGCAACTTTGCATTTTTTTGAACAGGTTACACTTGGTTGTAATTTAAGATGGAAATGGTTGGGTAACGTAAAAAAAAAATTTAATGCACACAAATAATAAACACCAAGTGAAATGACACAATAAATTCACACATTGAAACCACACACAAGAGTCAAAACAACAGAACCCCCCCCCCAAAAAAAAATCAGGAACTGTTTGAAGAAGTAGCATGCCAACATGAATCCACAAATGAGGAGAAGAAATCATTGTTCCCGAAGTTATATCCAATGTGTCCACATAAAGTCATTTGTGTTGATCAGGTAGTATGCATGGATTTTTATGGTCATTTTAGGGAATAAAAAAAAAACATAATAAAAAAAAAAAGTTAAAAGTGTACATTAAAATATTACATGTCTACATTGTGTCAATGAAATTAATTTGTGGAAATAATTACCTAAAAAATCTTGCAACAACTTCAATGCGTATGCCCCCCCCCCACATACTGACCTCCGACCAACCTCGGGGGGCCGTCCTCAGGCAAGGCATCCTCTGGCTGCATTGGGACACCACGCCTTATGGTGATGTTGTGAAATATCCCACACAGGACCACAATTTTCGAAACCATAGCCGGCAAATACATGAGGTCGCCACCAGAGCGGTGAAGGCATCTAAATCGGCCTTTTAAAAGGCCGATACAGCACTCCACCACCTGCCTGGTGGCTGTAAGTGTGGAATTATACTGACTTTGTGGCCTTGGTGTGGGAACCAAATAAGGAGTCAGCAGCCAGGGCATGCAAGGGTAACCAATGTCTCCTGTGAAAATATAAAAAGCAAAATCAGGACCATTGTGTACCAAGCTTTGCATTGGTTTCAACAGAAGGTGTCAACTTACCCAGAAGCCACGCATCACCAGCTTGTAGGTTGTTTAATTTGTACCAAATCCCTGATTGCCAGATGACGAAGGAATTATGTGCACTGCCTGGGAATTTGGCATTCAGGGACAGGATCTGGAGGGAGGCATCACATACCACCATTACATTCAGCAAATGAAAGTGCTTGCAGTTCCTAAATATTGCCTCCAGCCTTGCTGGAGGCTGAAGTGGTATGTGAGTGCCATCCACAACCCCTATGATGTGTGGGAAGCCAGCAATTTGGTAAAAATTAGCCTTCACCACATTAAGGGAACCCATATCCAATGGCATTTTAATAAAATGATGGAGGTGTTTAAAAAGTGCATCCATCACTGCCCTCAAGATCCTTGAAAAGGAGGATTGGGATATTCCTGCCACTATTCCCACAGTGGTTTGAAAGGATCCTGAGGCACAAAAATTTAACACTTACATTAATTGCGTAAGTGGTGGTATTGCTGTAGGACTGTCAATTTGCCATTCAAGATCACTCTCTATTAATGAGAGAGTGTCTATGATGATTTGTGGCGGAAGACGGTATCGCCTTAACACCTCATCATCTGGCATTCCAAAAAGGGTGATAAATGTTCTATATATCTGGGGCCTTGCACGCCTACAAGGCCTATGCCTGGGATGAAGTTGAGGTTGGTCGGGTTCTGGAACCATGGCCAATATAATACAACCAACATCAACCTGAAATGTTAAGCCAGGTAGTTATTGTTTTAGACAAATGTGTAATGAAAAATATACTTATCTTTTCAAAGAAAACCAAAGATTCTTACAGGCCTGGGTCGTGTCATGTGAAAATCAACCTACATTTCAAAAGTAGAAAATATTTTTATTATTAATTTAATAAACTAGGAATTAAGCCAAATATAGTTGTCGAAAATTTAGAGAAGGGAGCACACATTAGTTTGCAAAATAGTACGCTACATTTAGAGTTAAGACATGATTTTACACAGAAAAAAACACTTTAGTTCGCCAAATAGTACGCTACATTTAGAGTTAATACATGATTTTACACAGAAAACAACACACATTAGTTTGCAAAATAGTATGCTACATTTAGAGTTAAGACATGATTTTACACAGAAAAAACACACATTACTTAGCGAAACATATGCTAAGACCAACACATCTAATTTGTTAATTAATAAAACCAAAAACACTTACCAAAAACAGTCAAATATCCCAAAGTTAGAAAAGGTCACTTGGTCACTGCCAAAATAACTGTTAAAATTTTTTTTTTTTTTTAAATTGAAAACAATTTAATACTAAATATTTAGGGGAATTATTGAAATACTTACTCAAAAATATAAAGAAAAATAGCAAAAAAAACACAAAAATGCTAACGTAAACAAAGTAATAAAAAAGCGCTCCTTCTCAAAAATACAATCTACTCCTTCACGAACCAACAAACCACGAACAAACCACTACACCAAAAAACCTCCAACAATCCAAAAATGCCACCTCGAATGGAGTCACACCAAACCATAAATAGGCTTTATTTTCCCGCTCAAATTAAGGACGGACAATAGGAACGCAAAGGAATGATGCGGCCGAATAATCCTGATGCATGTATAAAAACATCACTGAAGGCCAAAATCGGTCTGCTACATTGACAAAAGACAATGAGTACAGAGCAGCAAAGTACTAGCAAAGAGGCGCCATGTAATTATTTGTTAAATTATGTGAAAATGCTTATGTTTAACATTACATTTTTAAACATTTTACTTTTTTAATTTTTCAACCATTTTAAAAAAAAGGTGTGGAGGATGCCATGGAAGAGGCTGCTGGGCCTAGTAGGGCCAAAATAAAAAGGCAGCCACAATTCACAAGGAAGGAGATGGAGGTTTTGGTGCAAATGTGCAACGACAACCTGGCACAGGCACCAAGGAATATGGGTGCAACCCAGAGATGGAAACTGTGGGATGACATAGCCAGTGCTGTCAATGTGGTGGGTGAGTTTGAACGTTCAACCCGGGAGGTCAAACGCCGGTACGTAAAAACTACATTTTACTAAAAAATGGTTACAGGTCCAAATACTGCAGTAATAATGCTAACTTTTTAACCAACAGATGGCGCAACTTCAAATATCGGCTTAAACAAAAAATGGCTGATAGGGCTAGGCATGCAGGGGGAACAGGTGGGGGTCCCACCCCTGTGTCACTTGAGCTCACGGATTTGGAGGAGCTGGCCCAGATGTGTGCAGGATGAGGAGGTGTTTGGCGTGTCGAACATGGATACCGACATGCCAGACTTTGCGGCTCCTCATGTTGCCCCAGGTAAATGTTGTAATGTTAACAACTCAGAAATGTGTTTTGCAAAATATCTCGATTTGAATTTTAATCTTTTCTCTTTTTTCTCACAGAGACACAGGCGGATGAGTCTGCTCCAGAGGTGAGCTTTGGCCGCAGAATTTCTTCTGGCTCTGCAGGGGAGGAAGCAGTAGATCCAGCTGGGGACCCTGTGGCAGAGAGTCCAGGGCATTCCCCCTCGCAGGCAGTGGCCCTCCTCACTGATCTCAATGTTAAAACGGATCAGCACACCGAGATTCTGCTGAGGATGGATGCCAATCTGCTACGGGTGGCGGACGCCCTGGAGGAAAATACTGCGGCCAACATGAGAATTGCAAGTGCCCTGGCGGAAAATACTGGGGCAAACGTAAGAATTGCAAATGCCCTGGAGCAGCTCGTTTGCCAGAACATGTTGGAGCCGGCCTCCCTTCCTGCCGGAACATCAGGACCCTCCACCTCTAGCACAACAACACCCATCCCTCCAAATGTGCCTAGCCCTATGCCTAGTCCAGAGGCCACAACATCTGCCTCAGGCCAGGCCAGCCGAAGGAGCTCCCGGACCCGTTCCGGCTCCCTCCAACCCCCGGCCAAAAGGGCGATGACAGCACTGGCTAATTACCCCACAATCCATCTCTGTGTGTGTGTGTGGCCCAAATCATTTTTAAAATTTTTTAACTTATTAAAAATATGTTTATGGGAAATAAAAAAAAAAATGGACACAATCATTTAATACAATTATGATAAAAATCTGCAAAATTCTATTGTTGATTTATTCCAAAACGGGAGAAAAGGTAATCTCTCAAACAAACTTAGAAACAATACAATGGAAATAGAAACAAAACAAGGGTTAAAAACAATTTATGAGTTTGAATTAACACTTAGCAAAAAACAAAAGGACGATTGGTTTCTTGTCCTCCAAAAAAATAAGGAAAAAAAAACATGCGTACAATATTGTTTCCCTAAAAAAGAGACACTTACAAATATTTTAAAAGCCCCAAAATAAATAATATTTGTTAGCTAATTGATTGTATGACCCAGAAATTAGCAGCTGAGTAGTTCACCTGCGTTCGGTTTTTAGCTACTAAAAAAAGTCTATTTGCTAAACACCTTCAAGCAGTTTTGCATTTAAAAGAGGATTGTTTTTGTGGCCTCAATTGATAAATCGCTACACCATCGATGAGCCCAGGGAAGTACGAAGAGACCATCATCATTGTGGTAGACTATACCAGGCCACAAGCTGAGCGAGCAGTCTTAATGGAAATTGGATGAGACAGTGAAGTATCACTTGTTCCGTTCACATTTGGTGCTCGCATAAAATAATTTATGTACGCCCAAAAAACGCCTCGACACGCCTGCATTTTTCCATCTCCGCCCCCGTCACCACCCCAAAACGGACAATTCTGTCAATCACATTTGACATGTCACTTCCTGTTCGCTGTGTCTATGATCGACTGAAAAATGACCGTAATCAGACTTACGCACATGCGCACTGTTACACCGACGCATGTGTGGTTGTACAACATCGACTGACTACGAACGAGTGGCCGCTTACGAGTGGCTCTGAATCAGGCCCTTAGTCTGCCATCTAGTGTCTTTTCTTGTTTACTGCTGATATATTTTATAATTAACAGACAAGATTTAAATATTACATTTGAGAAGTATATAGATATTTACATTTCTTTATTTCTCTTGTTCAGTGTTCTTTGTGATTGACTAGATGTAATTTATCAGAAACCACAGACAAAGTCTAGAATGTAACTTTTAACATTGGCTAATAGGAAAACTAATAGATAAGTGACATTACTATAACTTTCACTACTTTTTTCAGTAACTAAGATTTAGGATTAAGACTAACGACCTTGGGTCAATAATCATTTGTCACTGAAATATTTCTATATATCTCTACTATTGAACATACACTATATAGATAATGTAATAATTCTGTAGACGTTCATCATAAGTGGTATTGGGTCTTTAGCTGGTTAATTAGTTCATAGTATGGACAGATTCTTTGACAAAATTCCCAGTGATACAATGGGCAGAACCAAAGCTCCACAAGCTAAAATTCCCTCAGTAAAAGAGATGAAAAATTATCCTCCTCAAAACTTATCACCTCCCTCCTTATCACAGGAAATGTCTTCATCACCTAATGTACCCCCTCTCTCCAATGAAAAATCTCAACCTCTAAATCCCAACCTGGAAAAAAAATTGGATGCAATACAAACAACTTTAAATACAGTACTTTCCCATTTAGAAATTCATACTAATCGATTGGTTGAAGCAGAACAGCGTATCAGTACAGCCGAAGACATGATCTTATCCTTACAAAACTCTGATGATTCGCATTCTCAACAAATTGCATTCCTAACCTCAAAAAATGATGATCTTGACAATAGAGAAAGTCACAATAATCTTAGATTCATAGGTATCCCTGAGTCTATTATAGGTGCTGATCTCTTTGATCTTCTCAGTGTAGATATAGTTCAGCTTCTTAATGTCCCTACTACAGGAGCAGTACTAATTGAAAGAGCTCATCGCATTGGCCCAGATCGAGGTCCTCACTCTACCCAAACACGCCCTCGTCCAGCCATTGCCAGATTCCTTAACTTTCGTGATAAGGAAAATATACTAGTAGCTTCTTCAAGTGCGCAACTTTAAACTACTAATATTCCAGGATTTCTCTGCAAATGTGACGCTGAAAAGGAAGGATTTCACCTTATTCACTCAGAATGTTATATTTGCCCTTCTTTACCCTGCCAAAATGAGGGTATTCATAGACGGAAAGCCAATAATGTTTGAAACTCCTGACTTAGCTAGAGCTCATTTTAACATTCCAGTACATTCTTTTTCTATGAATCCACCTCCAAATGATTGACACTATGTTGTATTTTTTTTATTTGTATCTTTCTTATGATGGGATTGTGCTGGTTCCTCAATGCTGTCCTCCTTTGTGTTGGAGGGGGGTTCCAGCAACTCATATTAATTGTTCACATGTTTGCTGTAAAATTGTTAATTGTAAAATTGTTGCCATTGTTTCAATCTAACACTTACCTATTGCTGAACCTATGTTTCTGGGTTCTTGTCACTTTTTTTAATTTTTTTTTATTTGTTTAAGGTTTTTTTATCTTTTTTTTTCCTTCCCTTTTTTTTATTTTTCTGATCTGTCTGTGGCCCTTTTCCCGTTCATCGCAGCACAATTGATATTAAAACCTAATAAAGACCCGAAATCTGTATCCTCTTACAGACCTATTACCCTCCTCAATCAAGATTATAAGATATTAGCAAAAATGTTTTGCAAGCCACCTACAATCTATGCTTTTCTCCCTTCTATCGCCACATCAGACAGGATTCACACATGACAGACATATAGGCCCTCATTCAGAGCCGTTCGCTATTTGCGGTCGTTCGTTCAAAAACAAGGGGTGGCTATTCAAATGATCCGTTCGCAAATTGCAGTCTGTTCCCACCTCTAAGTCTGAACGTGCGAGCAAAACATACGCTCGTTTATTTGATAAAAACGCCCCCTGGCCGCTCGCACCATACGTCATGTCCGCTATTTGATTAATCGAGTACATCGTACAGCGTATGAACTGCTCGCTATTCTTGTGGTTGGTTTTTTCAACCGCTATTTTGCGAGCAGTTCTGAGTTTAAAAAAACCAAGTGACGTGGTCAATGACGCTGCTGGATTAATTATGCACACCCTTAAAACGCCCGTTTTGACCTTTAAGCACGCCTGCGTTCGAATTCCACTCCCCCGTTTTCAAGCACCTTCCCCTGTTACCACCCACATACACCTCATTCTGTCACTCAAAATAGCAGGCACTCGCTATATAGCGTACAAACGATTTTCGGCCGTACTGACTGGTTCGCGCATGCGTAATAAAAACCGTACGCATGCACAGATGTGCGAACATCGCTCGGAACGAGCGTACTGCCGCTAACGAGCGGCTCTGAATGAGGGCCATAGTCCAAAATGTCCGTTTAGCGGTGTCGGCCTTATACTCCTCCTCAATTCACCGTCACTCACCACATGTAATGTTAAGTTTAGATGCCGAAAAGGCATTTGATAAAGTTCTATGGCCTTATCTATATACAGTTTTGCAGACTAGACAATTTGGTTCCTCCTTTATACACATGATCAAATATTTCTACACTTCTCCTCATACAAAACTTTTGATTAATGGTTTGCTGGGAGATTCTATTGAAATGTATAGAGGAACGCGCCAAGGATGTCCATTGTCCCCTATGCTGTTTAACCTAGCATTGGATCCACTGTTGCGAGTGTTACAGTCCTGGCCCCTTCTTAAAGGTATTCCTTTAGGACAAACAGAAGTCAAAGTTTCAGCTTTTGCTGCCGATCTTACATTTTTTATTTCAAATACGTGTGACAGTCTGGCTCCCCTTCTCTGAAAATTAGACGAATTTGCCAAATTTTCTGGATTTACCATTAATAACTCTAAATCCAAAATAATGGCCTTAAACAATTCCGTTACCAAAAACAGCTTAGATTTTGGCAGATTACAATGGACAGATACTGATATCCCATACTTGGGTATTAGACTACCCAAAAATATTTACAATCTATATTCTCTCAATATTAAATATATTATAGACAAAGCTATTAAAGAATTGTAAGAATGGCAATACCTACAATTATACAGTTTATATGGAAAAATAAAAGACCTCGCATTAGTCTACAATTGCTATGACGAGATAAATCGGAGGCGGGAATTAATTTTCCAAACATGGAAATATACAATCAAGCAGCGGTTTGTAGACAAATAAAAGACTGGATATCACACTCCAGTATATATTCTAATTACTCAATAGAGAGATCTTTTCTTGAAAATACTGAACTAATTAGTTTCTTACACTTAAACAAATCTGAAATCTCTAAAGACGTATTAAATAATCCTCTTCGTATGTTCGGTTTCGCATATTGGCCCTCATTCAGAGCCGTACGCTCTGAGCAGAGCGCACGCTCTGAATGAGGGCCGGCCTCCTCCTGGATGCTCGTATAGCTGTGGGTGACCACCCACAGGCTATACGAGCGTGCAATTTGATGGCCGCGATGGTCTTGACCATCACGACCATCGAAACTGCGAGCCGGAGCCTGCGGTTGAGGTTTTCAACCGCAAGCTCCGGAGTGATTTTGGCTCTATCAGAGCCAAAATCACTCCCACTGACATCACTAGTGATGTCAGTGGGCCGGCTTCTGACGGAAGACGTTCCCGTGGGAACGCCCCCGTCAGGGAGGCACGCCCCCGGCACGCCTACCAAAGGGGGCGTGCTGTCAATCAACATCGACAGCACGCCCCCTTTGATCAGATACAACGAGCGAAGGACTTTCCTTCGCTCGTCGCATCTGGCGCATGCGCACGACGGAGCTCCCTCCGTCGTGCGCATGCTCAGTCCAGAACATCGACCCACTTGCGAGCGGATAGCCACTCGCGAGTGGGTCTGAATCAGGCCCATTGTTCGCAACAAGTGGAAACTAAATGCCTCTTAATCTTTGTTTCTTCCGCTACTGGGAAATGTAAATTTTCAGAATGGAATGGCTTTCTCTCCTTTTTAATTTATGGGATACTAACCGTTTAAATAAAATTCGCCAGCTTACAAATCCAGACACATATCAAGTGCTTCCTTTTTCTCAAGCACATTTTAAATTTCCTTTTATACAAGTTCATAATCTAGCCTTTATGCAGGCACAACATTATATATCTAAAGTAATTTCTTTTTTCTTTCCCATGGACTGGACAAATCGGTTAGACACGGCTCTTCAAACCCCAGAAAACTGCAAAGGAGCCATATCCTTATTTTATAAAATATTGAAAACTCCTAATTACTGCCGTTATTATGAAACCGGTATAACTCGCTAGCAGAAACACTTCCCAGATCTTAGCGAATCAAAAATTTTAAAGGCACTTCTATATTCTTACAGCAATCACATACCAAGAAATGTTTTTAAATTATTTTACAGGGGCTATGTATCACCATCTCATAGCCATTTAATTGGTCTTTCTTCTTCCAATTGCCCAAAATGTGCTAGCACTGAAGCTTCTCTCTATCACTGTCTATGGGATTGTATTTCTATTAAAAGATTCTGGTACCAAATAAAACAATTTGCAATCTCAGAGTTAATTAATTATCTACCATTGACCCCTGAATGGGCTATTTTTGGAATTTTAACAACAGATTCTAGGATTTCATCAGGGTGCCGAAAACTGCTCTTGATACTCTCGGCTGTGGTGAGGAAATGCATACTCCAAGCATTGGATACATTCTCCCCCCCCCCAACCATACAAATGTTCTAAGAAAAACTTTTTAACACTTTTAAAATGGATTGGATGGAAACATCATTACACAAAGAACGACGAATAGAAAAATTCTTTAAAATTTGGGAATCCTTTATTGATAATTTGAGTATAACAATTAAACTACAAATTCATAACTGTTTCCGAAAAACTTTATAGTATGAAACTAGAGTGTTTCAGTTAGAACCTCCTATTCAACTTAGTTGAAATACTTTATAGCAAATTGTGGAGGAGGGCTGCAGATGATCCTTCCCCCTCCCCTTCCTTTCTTTCTTTACTTTCCTCGTCACTCTCTTTTTTTTCTTTTTGTTTCCTTTTTCTATATTATTTAATTTCAGCATTGTTGATTAACAATAAATGACATAAACATGTAATATTTCTCAAATACAATATGTTATGTATTTTATATGCCAACAAATGTTATTGTATTAATATTCTAATGTTATAACATGTATAATTAAAATGTTTGAAAACCCAAATAAAAACATATTTAAAAAAAAAAAAAAGAGTTGTCATGGACGGGGATCCTAAGACAGCTGAACAGATAGTGGAGATGGTGGAAAGGTATCTGGCGGCAGAGGAACTGTTGGCTATGTCTCAGCAGCCCCCAGATCTACGACAGCACACTTCAGTGAAACCTGGTAAGACTGTTCCATGGGAAAAGGGTCCTGGGCGGTTAAGGGAACTTAAAGCTGAAGAGACTGTGAGTGCTCGGTTCAAAGATGGGTCAGTGGGGCCAGAAAGGTCTCACATGCCTAAAAAACTGGACAGTTATGTGATTAAATGTTTTAGGAGTGGTATGCCAGGACATATTGTTGCTAATTGCCCAGTTGTTCAAGAACCTATGCAATGTGATGCTGTCTTTGAATGTCACAGAATGTCTTGTTACACCTTCAACTGAGTCAGAAAAACAAATGTGTGAGGTTGTTATGGGAGGCAACTGGGTAAAGGCATTGTTGGACTCAGGAAGTGCAAATACCGTGGTGAAAGATGGTGAAATGTGAAAATTGTTAATGGGAACCCGTTAGACCCAGATAGCAGGCTTACGTTTCCACACATGGCCCTTAACAATGAGCTCTTGTATCAAGTAATAAAAAGGTGTAAGGTTAACTATAAAGTATACCAACCAGGCAAAAGGAAGCCTGAACAAACTTACCATGTTAACCTTATCAAATCCTGGAAAGATAGGTTAGCTCTGTTAGCTGAACCAAGTCCACCAGTAGCATCAGTCCCTTTGGTTCCAGAAGTAAAAGTGTCCAAAACCCTGTCCGTCAATCAAAAAAATGAGGCTAAGGAGTTGCTTATTAGGAACTTTCAGCACTGCCCAGCCGCACGGCCATAATAAAGCATGATATCGTTACAGAGCCAGGGGTTAAGGTCAATCTAAAGTCATACAGAATTCTTGAAGCACAGCGTGAGGTTGTCTCTAAAGAGGTTAAGAATATGCTAGAACTTGGTGTCATCGAGGAGTCTAATAGTGAGTGATCCAGTCCCATAGTTCTGATTCCGAAGCCGGATGGCAGCTTACGCTTCTGTAATGATTTTCGTAAGTTAAATGCAGTTTCCAAATTTGATGCATATCTCTTGCTACATGTGGATGAGTTGATAGAGAGGTTAGGGACAGCCAGATATCTCACCACACTGGACCTGACAAAGGTTTATTAGCAAATACCATTAACTGATAGGGCGAAGGAAAAAACTGCTTTTTCTGTTCCAGAAGGGCTATGTTGCCTTTTGGGTTGCATGGGGCCCCAGCAACCTTTCAACAAACAATGGATAGAATTTTGAAACCCCACAGACAGTATGCAGCGGCCTATCCGGATGATGTGGTAATCCACAGTCCAGACTGGGTATCTCACTTAGTCAGAGTACAGGCGGTACTGGACTCAATTAGGAAGGCCGGCCTAACAGCCATCCCTAAGAAATGTTGCCTAGCAATGGAAGAGGTTCAATACTTGGGGTATACCATAGGGAGAGGCCTGATTAAGCCCCAGTTAAACAAAATTGAAGCCATACAAAACTGTCCCCGTCCCACAAACTAAAAACAAGTTAAAGCTTTTTTAGGGATCACTGGGTAGTATAGACGGTTTATCCCAAATTTTGCCACCACGGCATTGCCACTAGCAGACCTTACAAAAGGGAAACAGTCTAACTTGGTGAAATGGGGCCCTCAGGCTGAGGAAACGTTTCAGACATTGAAAGTGGCTTTGTGTTCACAACCGGAGTTGATAACACCAGACTTTTCTCAAGAGTTTGTGGTTCAGACAGATGCCTCAGAGGTAGGCGTAGGAGCGGTGTTGTCCCCAAGTAGATATGTATTACTGACAATGGTGCTCACAACTGCTAAGGTGAATATATGTTAATAGACTAGAGTGCAGCTGCCAATTAAATAAGTCTGTGCAATTTCTCCAAAAGAACAATATAAAATGAATTGGCTGCGTAGTCTAGTCAAATTAGTAACAATGTGAATATATGAAAGCATTTATTTACATATCCCGTAAAAATAGAATCACAGTAAATATAACAAAAAATCATATAAAACAATCTTGGACAGCAGAAAAATGCTGTCCTGACATAAAATATTCTTAAACACTAAAAACTATGCAAGAAATTGATGGAATATATAAATCCTGTGGACTAGAGCAATAGTTATAGTATGTCTGTATTAAATGTCCTGAAACAAAGTTGTTGGATTTCACTTATGAATAGAGGAGTGAAAGTATATTATAGTCTCTATGCTATCTCCTCAGGTCTGCCGTAGATGTCACATATAGATCTCACTCATATCTTTACTGGTTGTGTATATGTGGAATGATCAGCATGAGTTCTCCCAGTGGGAACTGTGGTATAATACTGATGTCCCATATAAGCCAATGTCTCACCTGTCTTCAGTCTATTCAACACAGTGCACAGGGGCAGCAGCGACCACGGTGTGAAAGGCGCCCGTGATGTCTGCAGTCCCTGTGGGGTGTATATGGAGCTCTGCAATTGGAGATGATAGGGAATCGGCCTTGAATCCAATGATCCATCTCAGGTTTGCTCTGCCGGTGCACCATAGGCAGTCAGTGCTGTGTCTGACTAAATTCCTCTGTTTGAAGAGATGGAACTCTGTGGCTGGAATCTGCAGAGTCCCATTGTCCCATTGGAGGCTACTCAGTTGAGAGGCTGGTCGAAATTCAGGAGTATCCCAGAAATTCTAGTGCAGGGGTTCCCAAAAATGGGCTTCAAGGCACACTAACAGTCCAGGTTTTAGGGATCAAGTTGTCCTGAGGAAGGGGTGAAAGACCCCGAAATGTTGACTTGCACAAATAAATCCCTCTGGTGAGGGTATTTGGATTTATTAGACTCTGAGTGCCGCCTTTCATTATGGACTATATTGATTAGGGGTACTAACCCCAGAAAGAGGGCACCAGAGCAAGCCAGGCTATATGCCAGAACTCTTTAATAGGTTCTTTCATCAGGATACAAAAACATAATATTGTACTGCCTTACCTTAACTACATCTCTCATCCAATGAACAGAAGGCTGCGGCACTTCTGTGACTGAAGCCGCGTGACATCATGTGCATAAAGTGCTCCCCATCACCATAGTAATCTAAAAGTTAGGATACGGAAAGCCTGCAAAGGTCAAGAGAAAAACTCAAAAGCATGAGAAATCCAACATATGGTGTCTATAAACAGTAACATTGGCAAACACAGAACATCATTGTAACAAATAGACCAATCTGCTACATTGTATAAGAAAAAACATCCAAAGCACTTCCGTAGCCTAACTTCAATAGGCTAGATTCAATGATCAAAATAAGGAGGTCCATGTGGAAGAACACTGATTTTTATTCTTTTAAAAATTGTGGAATGGTGCATGTTAATAAAGTTTTTTGAATTTTACTATGTTGCCATAGGAACTGGCAGTGTGATAGCCATCGAACTCACCTGGGTGGTGCCGCTGATGGCATCAGGTTGGATGTGACCACAGGATTGTGGAGCACACCGGACGAGGGGGTTGGATGGCCGAGCCACACAGGTGAGTAGGATCATTGATCATTACATTCATCTAGCCGGGTATATTAGAGGGACAGTTGTCAATGTACATGTATCCTTGATCATGGGCACACAGCCCGAAACGCAGTTGGAACAAATTTTCACAGATTATACTAAGACGTCGAATACCGCCTTCTTGAGAATCTATTCTGTATTGGAGCATGCACACTCCTAGGAGGGCACCAACATAAGTAAGACCCATATATCAATGAGTGCCGGGAACGCAAAGAATTGTATATATTATATATATATATATATATATATATATATATATATATATGCCATTTTATGTATGTTTGTGGGACATTGCACGACAGTACTGTAATCATACATATATGCGCAATAAAGTAAAATGAATGTTTATGACTCAGAGTTGGACTAGTTCCCATTACTTTTTATAACACATCTTCCTTTATATTTCAGCCTCCACAAGATCCCAACAGCTATTGTGGAGAGCAGATGCGATGGTGAGACAGACACTTGAATAATGCAACACATACATACAAACAGCACTACTATGCACATTTATCTTCATATGGCTTTGATCACATTAAGTACCATATTAAACACATTAATTCACTTTTTTTTCTTAAATTCTAAGAAATATTTGTATGTAATTGCAAAATAAAAATCATACCTAAAATCAGTGGTTCCCAAACTTTCTTGAATCACGACGCCCTAGAGTCAGAGCACCCCAGGGCCAAAAGTTTTCATTGAGATAATCAGGAAAAATTATTAAATAAAGTAAACTGTGCTTACCTGTCATCCTTAGGTCCTGTTCCGTCATGTTGTGGTGGACAGGTCTGCCTTTCTGTTTGTCCGCGTATTTTGTTGGCAGCCACCAGCACTAGCATTGTCTATTACATTGACCATAAATCATTTAAATTTGGGATTGGACCACCAACCTCTGGCACACTTGCAAGTGCCCTGTGACACCCCAGGGTGCTATGGCACCCAGTTTGGGAACCACTGACTTAGTTTCAATCACCCAATGTTTTACTAAAAATATATCCAACCCTTATTGTCACTATCAGGGGTATTCAATATGGGTGCGATAACATCGTTTTTGCGTTAATATCGGAGGTATGACATCATTATCGCAGGTTTTAGTTTTACACCATATTCAATTTCAAAGACTTATTGCAGTTTTGAAAAGTCTTTGATAAAAAACGGGGATAAGTTTTCACCATTGAATAGGTGTCGAAAAAAAGTGCAGAATTGGGGTTTAGGGGTGCAGGCTTAAAAAAAAATAGCCTGCACCCCTGGGAATGACATTTAAAAAAGAACTGTGTCAAAAAAAGTTTTAAAAAAAATAATAGGGACACCCCAAAAAATTATTTTAAAAATTGGGGTGAAAAAAAAAAATAGGAAATTTTTTTTTAACAATAGGGAAATAGGTTCAGGGCTATTCTGCAAGTATGCGGCAGGTGTTTTCTAGAATAGAATTATAGCGGCAGGTGCACAAATGCAGAATTTTTAAAAAATTACTTTAGGGACTTAAAAATATGCTAGTACCCATTTTCATGTACCCCAAATTTGATGGGACCACATAAAAAAATGAAAAAAATAACCTAAGTGCTCTTCTGCATCACTTATTCAATGTCGGGAAAAAAATACCTGCAGCGGCTATTTAAATCCCCGACTTTCAATTAAAGGCTAAAACGAGGGTACCCATAGTGTTCCCCCATGTTTTTACAACTTTAGGGGGGTCTTACAATTATTTTAAGGAAAAATTCGTAACTTTACGCAAATCCAACTTCGGAGTTACCCATTTTCGTTAATTTTATATTGAATACCGGGATAAGCGGGAGCGCGCACCATACCTTAACGCAGAAAAAAACTCCGATATGAAACGTTAACTTCGACAGTGAATTTAACGTTTCATATTGAATACCCCTCTATATCTTTAAAGCACACTATGTACTAGCCAGCCTTACTGTAAACTGGTTATAAAATGACAGCATAATGAGAAACTGCTATTGTTTTCAATATCTTCACATATAAGTAGTGGCCTTTACCTGTCAGTGAAAGTGACAGGTAGTTTAAGATGGGGTCTCATATTAATAAGCTGAGAGGAGCCATTATGCCAGAGTAAATGCTAACAAAGGAGCCACAGCCACTTCTGCCTATGTAACAAAGGGTTAGCCATACGTAGCAACATTTACATATTGCCAAGAGAGGAGATTCAGGTGGGCGGCGATGGGTGGGCCAGACTATTTGTATCATTAAGCCCCACCCCTCACAGTAAAATGCAGGGATTTCCGCTTATTTAACTAGGTGACAGGGTCAAATTAGGCAATTCACATAGAATTGCATCATTAGGCCCCCTACTCACGGACCTGCTGATCCCTGTGAAAATTATCCCAATTATATCCACTTTTCACTAGGAAGTGGGTGAGATGCAGGAGAAGTGCCTACTTTTCAGTGGGTGTGGGGGGTTACCTGAAAAATTGGGAGCCTACAGCAGGTCCTGGAAGAGTAGGCAAGTATGGGGTTAGCCGTCTGATTTCCCCTGCCTTAATTGCCTTTCTGCACTATAACACTGTCCCCATAGACTTCTATGCTCAATATATAAAGCTTTGATACTAGATGACATCATCGTGAGGCGGCGTTACCTGTACCTGGGGGAACAGCGACTCCGGGAAACCTCTCTGGATTAGTACAGGGTATAATCTCAGTGCATATTGCTCGAACCCTCCACTGGGAGTATTATGCTGCAGATGAGGGGAAGAACCCCCCGCTTAGGAGCAGAGTTATTGCTGGCATTCTAAGAGGAAACCTGGGGATATATTCACAAAGCAGCGGTATTGCATTTTGTGATGGTTTTGCAATCCGCAGATTTACTAAACCCCATACAGATGGAAAATGCAGACAAGCCAGGGTTTAACATACAATTGCTCATCAGTTCATAGATACCCCAGATTTACTAAGCAGCGGTTCTAGAAACCACCTCCAAACCTGCCCAAATTAATGACCTGACAGAAGCAGGCGAGTTTCAAGTTTGATCTGTGTAGGCTTTTATATTAAAGTGAAAATTGACAAAAATAAAAAAAAACCTTCAGTGTGGGGTCCCCAGCAATTAATAACCAGACATATGCCTCTAATGCTGGGTACACACGGGACAATCTGTATAACCAACGATATCGCTGAACGAGTTCCATGTAGTGCAGGACAAACGATAATAGGTGTACAGACTGATAGAGATCTATGATAGATATCCTTCAGTGAAGTCATCCTGCCACATCTCTGAACATGCAAATCATGATGAAATCGTCCAATTTGGCCTGCATGTACGGACAATCAAAGATATCGTTATCGTCCAGCGGGAGCACGCATTGTTGGTTGTTCATTGCATACACACGGAATATGAACGATATATCGTTGAACGATATCATTATCATTCATATCGTCTCGTGTGTATGCACCTTTAGCCTTAGCCGGCTGTGATAAATAAGGGAGTGTATAATAGCAAAACACACTATGTTTTGCTGCTGTATTAAAAGCATTATCCTACCTTTGTGCTTAAACACACCTGGAACTGACGGCTTTTACAAAACACTGCTTAGTGAATAATCCCTTGTAGCACCAACTGTTAAACATGGATGAGAAAGTGCAATGGACTGCGACTCTTTCACTGGACCTGGAGTCGGCGACTTGCTCAGCGTGACTGTCAGGGAATGGGTGTAGGGTCTCATTCAGACCCGCTCGCGAGCGCAGGACGCTCGCAAGCAGGTCGATGTTACCCCAATGCTCATGCGCACGATGGAGGGAGCTCCGTCGTGCGCATGTGCGAGACACGGATAGCACCAAAGGGGGCGTGCTGTTGATGGTGACTGACAGCATGCCCCCTTTGGTGGGCATGCTGGGGGCGTGGCTGCCAGATGGAGGCGTTCCCATGGGAACGCCTACCGTCTGGGTCCGGCCCCACTGACATCACTAGTGATGTCAGTGGGAGTGATTTTGGCTTTGATAGAGCCAAAATCACTCCAGGGCTTGCGGCAGCGAGACCCTACCACAGGGTCTCGTCGCAAGCCCGAGGGTCGCGATGGTCTTGACCATTGCGACCATCATCATGGACGCTCGCATAAGCTGTGGGTGGTAACCCACAGCTATGCGAGCGTCCAAAAGGCCGCTCCAAATTTAAATAGGACGGCCCTGATTCAGAGCGAGCGCTCTGGTCAGAGAGTCCGGCTCTGAATCAGGCCCGTAGTGTGAGCCCAATTACTGGGCTGCAATTGGACACATCAAAATAGCAATTTAAATATCTCTAAAGGCCAACCTAGAATGATAAATATTAAATGTATTTCCCTGTTGCAGGTAATATCTTATGCTATCAGCTAGATCAGTGGATCTCAAACTCGGTCCTCAGGATCCCACAAAGTTCACGTTTTGTTGGTCACCCAGCAGGTGCACAGGTGTATTCATTACTCACTGACACATTTTAAAAGATCCACAGATGGAGATCATTACTTCACTTGTGATTCTGTGAGGAGACCTGGAAAACATGCACTGTTTGGGGTCCGGAGGACCGAGTTTAATAACCTGTGATCTAAATATTATTTCTGAACAAGGAAGCTGATAGCTCAGTGTACACACATACGCACGCACATATAGTGTATTTATATATATATATATATATATATTAGGGGTGCGCACCGGCCACTTTTCGTGTTTTGGATCTGGATCTTTCTTCTTGGGCATCGCAAGTGGACTGTGGGTGCTCCTTTCAGCACTTGCAGGGGGCGTGCAAATGGTGGAAAGAGCCACCTCTTCCAGTCCAGTGCTGGGAAGGTCAGGCATCGCAACCGCCACCACACTTGGACTCTCCTTGGGGATTTGTGATATCTTCTTAGAACACACAGTTCTTTGCTGTGCTTTTGCCAGCTTAACTCGTTTGATTTTTTTAGCGGGAGGAGGGCTTCCATCGTCATGTGAAGCTGAACCACTAGTCATGAACATAGGGAAAGACCTTAGCCGTTCCTTGCCACTTCGTGTCATAAATGGCATATTGGCAAGTTTACATTTCTCTTCAGATGATTTAAATGTTTTTTTTAAGGTCATTTTCCTGAACTTTGTCATTTAGGATTGTATGTGCCCTCTACTATGACATTGGGCATCGGCCTTGGCAGACGACGTTGATGGCATGTTATCGTCTATGTCATGACTAGTGGCAGCAGCTTCAGCACTAGGAGGAAGTGGTTCTTGATCTTTCCCTATTTTATTTTTATCGGAGAAAGTTTGGTACTCCATTTAAGTTATATTGATATATATGTGCGGCTAAGGTGCACACAAACACAGAAAATTATTTTTTATTTTTGTTGGAGACTAGTGCACTTTGTGGGTTACACCATGCTTTAAGAAATGAGCCAGCCGGCCCTTTACTTATGGGACAAAGGCGCACGCTTGGCGCTGCTCCTTTGTTGATGCACGTGCAGCCACAGTGCACACAATTCACAAACACTGAAAATATTTTTTTATTTTGTTTGGAGTGTACTTTGGGGGTTACAGCACCCTATAACGGTCAAGCCAGCCGGCCCTTTACTTATGACACAGGCGCACGCTTGGCACTACTTTGTTGATGCACGTGCGGCTACTGCGCACACAATTCACAAACACAGAAAATAATTTTTTATTTTGTTTGGAGTGTAATTTGAGGGTTACAGCACCCTTTAATGGACAAGCCAGCCGGGCCTTTACTTATGGGACACAGGCGCACGCTTGGCGCTGCTCCTTTCTTGATGCACGTGCAGCCACAGTGCACACAATTCACAAACACAGAAAATATTTTTTGATTTTGTTTGGAGTGTACTTTGGGGGTTACAGCACCCTTTAACGGACAAGCCAGCCGGCCCTTTGCTTATGGGACACAGGCGCACGCTTGGCGCTGCTCCTTTGTTGATGCACGTGCAGCCACAGTGCACACAATTCACAAACACAGAAAATATATTTTTTTTTTGTTTGGAGTGTACTTTGGGGGTAACAGCACCCTTTAACGGACAAGCCAGCCGGCCCTTTACTAATGGGACACAGGCACACGCTTGGCGCTGATCCTTTGTTGATGCACGTGCAGCCACAGTGCACACAATTCACAAACACAGGAAAACAGGAAAAATATATATTTTTTTGCACTTGGGGGGAGCACCCCTGATGGACAGAACACCCCTGGACAACACTACAGCACCCCTTTAGGACTGGGACACTGCACAGGACTTTGGAGTGGACAACTGACTGCACAACACAGTCCAGGAAGCCTATGGACTTTGAAGGAGTGGACACAGCCCCTATGGACAACAGCAGCACAGCACAGCACTACACTACACTGCACTACACTACACTATACTACACTACACTACACAGCCCAGCCAGCCCTAACTCTCACCCTCCCTCTTCACTGTCCACAGCCGAGTGAGAAAATGGCGCCGACGCGGTTACCTTATATAGGATCCAAAACCCGCGAGACCCGGAAGGCGGGATGATGACATTTTGCCTCGATTTCAGATCCGAGTCAGGCGGGAAAAGTCGAGCCTGACTCGGATCGGCCTTGGATCGGCGGGGTTCGGATTTCAGAAATACGAACCCGCTCACCCCTAATATATATATATATATATATATATATATATATATGGTGAAAGGAGTGTGAGGGTAGCGCACAGTAAAAGATGATACCCTTATTAATACAAATGAACGTGTAACTAGTGCAAATATGTGAACAGTAAAAGAGTTGCTTCAAAGTCACTGATCCTTAATTAAAAGGTGGCTGCAGTCCTCTTGGGGTCTGTTTTGGCTAGCGGGTGAAGTGGTCGTGGAAAAGAGGTTTAAGAAGACATGCGCCTGATAGTGTAGTATTTAAAAGAATAGTACCGAGTGCTCGTAAGAATAAGTGTGCATACCAAAAATAAACAATTTTAAGCTTATCTGTGTTCCAGGGATGAGTAGTCCACACTGGATAAGTTTAGATGAGATGTCATCAACTTGATCACCTTAGGTGGAGCTTGTATAAGCTCATGGGAGAGAGAGTATATATAGTGTAGTATATTTTTGCAAATGGTATAATAATAAGTAGAGGCTGTGTACCGGATAATGATGAATAAATAGCCCGTAGTATATTCTCCTCCAGGGACCTCCTAATACCCTCTAGGAATCCCTCTTAGGTGCTTGGATGTTCAGTGTATGAGAGCTGAATACATATGCAATCTCTCGTCAGTATATTCCAAACAGGGGATTTTATTAGGTTTACAGGGTATGGGGGAACATAAAACAAGATATAAAAGAATAAAAAAATGGCTTATATAAGGGTACCCAGTCCTCTTTACATAACCAAGGATACAGAGAGCCTGGGTCTGCTTGCCTCAATGCGTTTTGTCCCTTCAGGACTTCTTCAGGAGTAGTGTGGGTCATTGGAGTGCCTTCTATTTATCCCCTGGATAGGGGGAGGTGTGCTGCTGCACTTTGGCACCAAAAACAGCAAAAAATAAATAAAAAAATTTATTTTTTTCTTCTCCAGATTGCCATAGAAGAAATGGCTCTATATACTTGTCAGGGGCTAAATCGGGTTACAGAAAGCTTGTAAGATATAGAGATACACAGGCGGTCATTTTGTTAGTGGGATAGGATACCAAACCCACAATGCAGCAGTTAAATTGGTGCCAAAGATAATTAATATATAGAAATCATACTTTAGGGAAAAAGGGGAATAATAAATGGTTGTTTACAGTCTAAACATAGCTAATGCAGCACAAATATTAGGTACAGTAAAACATAATTGCACCATGGATTATGAATGCCATAATACATAATAACAAAGAATAAAAGAGTAAAACATATAAATAAATGATACAGCAAACCACATATAAAGGGAACTAAAAGGAGAGAATTGCCACCTCCTTATGTATATGTACACTGTTATGGCAAATAGTTACAAGCCTTAAAATGATCTGTTTAGTATGAGACCATAAAAACTTTAAAAGCAACAAAAAAGTAGTTATGTCACATAAAACAGATACACATCATGTAAAATTGGAATAAATATTGCGGTTAAAATTTTGATAGCCGTTAAAATATTAATAAAGTGAGCAATAAAACCAGGTTAAAGGAATGCAGCTATTTCATAGCTATCATTTAGTCCATTAGGTTGCAGTGTATTGAGTTCGAAAATCCAAAACATTTCTCGCTGTGCGAGTTTTTTTGTGAGATTGCCATCTCTTGCACCTACTTTCACAAGTTCAATACCTTTAAAGGTTAAGAGTTCTGGATTCGAATCATGGCACGTTTTAAAATGTTTGGACACTGAATGACTTTCAACCTTATTCCTTATGTTCCTTACATGCTCCTGGATTCTATGTTTCAGATTTCTTTTAGTTTTGCCCACATATTTCAATTGGCAAGGATATTCCAGTACATAGATAACTGAAGAGCTGTTACAATTGATGAAATCTTTAATCTTGTAAGTTCTTGAGCTTTGAAGGTTGATGACAGTTTTTCTATTGGGATGGAGGTGCTTACACATATTGCACTTTCCACACTTATATGCTCCAACACATTTCAATATGTTTTGTTTAGTGGGGACCATGTGTCTAAGCATACTAGGAGCTAAAATGTCCTTTTAAGTTTCTGGCTTTTTTAAAAATGATCATGGGTTTTTGGGGTAAAATACTAGATAAAACCGGGTCCATTTGTAAGATGCCCCAATGTTTATTGAGGACCTGTCTAATCCTACCCTCCGCATTACTGAATTGACTGATGAAGGGGATCATATCCTCTTATTTCTTATTATCTAAATTTTTATATTGTAGGAGATCTTCCCTTGCTACAGCTTCTGTTTTGGACATAGCTTTGGAAATGATGGATTCAGGGTATTTCCGGTTCCTAAACCTCTCTGCATAGACTTTAAGCTGTTGTGAACATACTTCATCATTACTACAATTCCTTTTTATATGGTGAAACTGAGAATAAGGAATGTTGTCTTTCCAGCTCCTGACATGTCCACTACCATAGTGGAGATAGCTATTAGTATCTACTGATTTAATAAAAGTGCTTGAGGAGATAGCATTCTGAGATCCTTCAAGGATAATGTCTAAAAATTCTATTTTGTTTCTTTGTAGGTTGGAAGTGAATTTTAAGTTAAAGTCATTGACACTAATAAAATCCATAAAACATTTAAAATCCTCTTCTGAACCTTTCCATATAATAATAATATTATCGATGTAGCGTTTATATAGATGTATTTTGTTTTTGAAAGGATTTTTATCAAAAATGAATTCTGATTCCCAGTTCCCCATAAAAAGATTTGCATAACTAGGTGCAAAGATCGTGCCCATCGCGGTACCACACATTTGTAAATAAAATTGATCTAAAAGTTTAAAATAATTGTGAGTTAAAATAAACAAGATCAATTCACAAATAAAATGTTTGTGCTGGGTATCGATCAGGGGATCTTGATCTAGGAATTTTTTACAAGATTCAATACCTTTGTAATGTTTTATGCATGTATACAAAGACTGAACATCAATAGTGGCCCATATAAAATCATTACTCCAGTGCATCCCTTGTATTAAATTTAAAAGACTTGTAGTAGTGTCTTTTAGGTATGATGGCAGTTCTTTAACATATTTGTTTAAAAAGATATCAACATATTCTGAAGAATGTGAAGTTAATGAATCGATGCCAGCTTATTCTTACGAGCACTCGGTACTATTCTTTTAAATACTACACTATCAGGCGCATGTCTTCTTAAACCTCTTTTCCAGAACCACTTCACCCGCTAGCCAAAACGGACCCCAAGAGGACTGCAGCCGCCTTTTAATTAAGGATCAGTGACTTTGAAGCAACTCTTTTTACCGTTCACATATTTGCACTAGTTACACGTTCATTTGTATTAATAAGGGTATCATCTTTTACTGTGCGCTACCCTCACACTCCTTTCACCTAAAATACCTTGGCACACTTGGGTAGCAGCCGTAACTAACTCCCCTTCCTAAAGTTTGATCATAAAAAATAAGATGTTTCGAACACAAGGCCTGGGAAATAAGAGATCCGATGCCTGTCAGAAATTTTTTAATGAAGATTCATGCTTAAATGTTAATGCACCAAATGATGATGTAGACACATTTTTTTGGGATATTGAAAAATTACTCATTAAAGAAACTAAAGTATGGTGGGATATAAAGGGCCTAGAGTTCTCTTTAAAAGCTAACAGAATCCCCAGAGGGTTATGCCTAACAAAAACCCAGAGTTTTGGCCTGGATAACCCCATTTTTTCTGAAAAATGGGATCATATCCTCCATGAATGTTCTTTGAACCTCATGAAACTCATTGTAGAGGAGAAAAAACATCACCTGGAAAATATAGAACAGATCAAAAGCAAAGAAAGTTTGTTCCTTTCCCATAAAGAAAAAGAGGAGTATAAAATAAATGAAACAGTATTACAAAAAAAAAAACTAGAGAGAGTCGAGGAAGAGGTCACCAAAATGAAGGAGAAAAATTTATTAGAGACAAACTTGATTATGAAAACAACAGATTCAAAAATTGGAGTTGCTTTAATTTTAATTCGCATCCCATCAATCAATATAGGAATGATACTCGCAGAAATTGGAATAAACCACCTAAAAAGTATAGGAATTTTAAACCTAAACCTAGCCCCATTTACAGGGAAGGACCCCTCCTGAGAAATAGGTTCACTGCATTGGAGAGGGTTGAGTCCAATAGTGACAGCGATTTTTTATCCCCAACCCCCACTCCCTACCAGAGGAGAACGTACAAAAAAACAATGTTCAAGGAACAGTCACATTTTGCATCCCCCCTAAAAAGAGGGTACACAGAGGTAGGAGAGCAGGATGCAGAACAAGAACCAAAAAGAAGGAACATGTACAGACATTAGAACAAGTCAAAAAACAGGGCATTTTTAATATATCAGATCATCAACTGTCAAATGCAGAAATTTCTCTCCTCAGTAAGGGCTTAAATTTTGCCCCAGTACATAAAAGCAACAAATTCCAGACATATATAGACCTGAACAAATTTGTTAGAAAACTCACGCTGAAAAGACACTTTGTGCGAAAAGACACAGCGGTAATTTCCAATTATGAAATCCCATTCTCAAAATCTGGTCTTAAACCAGCTTCAAAATTTTACCCATTAGAATCCAAGAGTAGTAACATTTCAATGTTTTATGATATGGTTAAGAAGGATTTAATTGATACTAAATCAGATATCCCCTTAAGGAATAATCTCACACAATCTGAGAAACAGGCCCTAAAATCTCTCCAAACTAATAAAGATAAAGTCCTGAAACAAGCAGATAAAGGAGGAGGTTTGGTTGTAATGAATACATCTGACTACACCAAAGAGGCTGTACGGCTCTTGGGGGATCAGAATTCATATAAACCCCTCACTAGAGATCCAACTGAGGACTTTGCAGACTCCTTAAGGGATACATTAGTAAAAGGCTTACACATGAATATACTAATGAAAGACGAATACCAATATCTTATGCAACCTAACTCACGATCCAATGCAAATGTTCCTCTGTGGAGGATGGTAAGCCGGGGGGTTCGGGTGACCTGGGAAGTGACCGGACTAGGTCTCCTAGTTGCGGCCGAACACAGATTTGGCTAGACCTGCCCAGAGGCGCGGAGTCTAACTCACTTGGTGGTTTTCTCCAGTGACCCCTCCAATTGGGATTTGGTTTTCTGCTGCACCAAGTGAGCAGGTCGCGGCCCTCTGGACAGGTACCTGGGAATGGAAGAAGACCGGAAACTATATTTAACAAAGCAAATGCTAGAGCACAGGAGGTAAACTGGATGCTTAGATATTGAAACGCTGTTTAGGGATCTTAATCACAGGCTAGCATAGGAATACTGGAAAGTGTACTGAGAATCACTAAGAAATCCAAGTGCTGATTGCACAGAAAAACAGAGGCATATATTTTGAATTGCTAGATATGTTTAGAGCTGATTTGCAGAGACAAGACACAGAGCAAAGAACACCAACATGCACTGGAAAGCTATAAATGTAGGTGTTGACTGCACAAACAAGACACAGAGAGAAGTGGACACAGGCACATGTAGTTATCCCAGTCGCAGGCTAGCTGGGAAAGACAGGAAAATGTACAGGAACTGCAACAGTTTCTGGAGCTGATAAGCACAGTAAAACACAGAGGGAAGGCAGGGATAAACTGGGGAAGCTAGTAATGCTGGTACTGGACAAAGGCAATTACTAGGAGAGTGCTGGAGGTCCAGCTGTGAGATAATTAGTACTAGCAGGTAATCTGACACCTCAGTGACACAGGGTAATAGCCACAGGAAAGCTGCAATAGAATTAGCAGCACATATACAAAGACACACAGGGAAGGGACATGAAACACTGAAGTACTGTGAGAAAGCTAAAGTCTCAGAGTAAGGGTTAGCATGGAAGCTAACACAGGAAACTGGAAAACTGTGAGCAGGCTGAAGCAACACACTGAAGGATTTAGCACAGAGCAACAGTGGGAGTAACACAGGCACTTGGAATAACGAAGTTGAACAGCATCTTCCTGAAGTTCTGGAGGTGGATTTATACCCAGGGGTAGCAGATTATTGGAGCACAGCATCAGCTTACTGAGATCATGCTACCATTGGTTAGGAGGACTGTCACATGAGAGGAACTGTCATGGCGGCGCCCATGATGGGAACTCCGATCCCCAAAACACACAGCCGACCATGGAAGTCCGCAAAAGCACCTAAGGTAGAATACTCAGCATCTCACCCCTCACTGCACCAGGTGTTTGGCCACAAGGAAGTCAGGGGAAGCCGGCACGGAGGTAAGAGATAGCCGATCCTAGGCTGAACCCTGACACTAACCCAGTAATCCCAATCTTTTATCACCTGCCAAAAATTCACAAGGATATGAAAAATCCACCTGGCAGACCTATAATAGCTGGCATCGATTCATTAACTTCACATGCTTCAGAATATGTTGATATTTTTTTAAACAAATATGTTAAAGAACTGCCATCATACCTAAAAGACACTACTACAAGTCTTTTAAATTTAATACAAGGGATGCACTGGAGTAATGATTTTATATGGGCCACTATTGATGTTCAGTCTTTGTATACATGCATAAAACATTACAAAGGTATTGAATCTTGTAAAAAATTCCTAGATCAAGATCCCCTGATCGATACCCAGCACAAACATTTTATTTGTGAATTGATCTTATTTATTTTAACTCACAATTTTAAATTTTTAGATCAATTTTATTTACAAATGTGTGGTACCGCGATGGGCACGATCTTCGCACCTAGTTATGCGAATCTTTTTATGGGGAACTGGGAATCAGAATTCATTTTTGATAAAAATCCTTTCAAAAACAAAATACATCTATATAAACGCTACATCGATGATATTATTATTATATGGAAAGGTTCAGAAGAGGATTTTAAATGTTTTATGGATTTTATTAGTGTCAATGACTTTAACTTAAAATTCACTTCCAACCTACAAAGAAACAAAATAGAATTTTTAGACATTATCCTTGAAGGATCTCAGAATGCTATCTCCTCAAGCACTTTTATTAAATCAGTAGATACGAATAGCTATCTCCACTATGGTAATGGACATGTCAGGAGCTGGAAAGACAACATTCCTTATTCTCAGTTTCACCATATAAAAAGGAATTGTAGTAATGATGAAGTATGTTCACAACAGTTTAAAGTCTATGCAGAGAGGTTTAGGAACCGGAAATACCCTGAATCCATCATTTCCAAAGCTATGTCCAAAACAGAAGCTGTAGCAAGGGAAGATCTCCTACAATATAAAAATTTAGATAATAAGAAAAAAGAGGATATGATCTCCTTCGTCACTCAATTCAGTAATGAGGAGAGTAGGATTAGACAGATCCTCAATAAACATTGGGGCATCTTACAAATGGACCCGGTTTTATCTAGTTTTTTACCCCAAAAACCCATGATCATTTTTAAAAAAGCCAGAAACTTAAAAGGACATTTTAGCTCCTAGTATGCTGAGACACATGGTCCCCACTAAACAAAACATATTGAAATGTGTTGGAGCATATAAGTGTGGAAAGTGCAATATGTGTAAGCACCTCCATCCCAATAGAAAAATTGTCATCAACCTTCAAAGCTCAAGAACTTACAAGATTAAAGATTTCATCAATTGTAACAGCTCTTCAGTTATCTATGTACTGGAATATCCTTGCCAATTGAAATATGTGGGCAAAACTAAAAGAAATTTGAAACATAGAATCCAGGAGCATGTAAGGAATAAGGTTGAAAGTCATTCAGTGTCCAAACATTTTAAAACGTGCCATGATTCGAATCCAGAACTCTTAACCTTTAAAGGTATTGAACTTGTGAAAGTAGGTGCAAGAGATGGCAATCTCACAAAAAAACTCGCACAGCGAGAAATGTTTTGGATTTTCGAACTCAATACACTGCAACCTAATGGACTAAATGATAGCTATGAAATAGCTGCATTCCTTTAACCTGGTTTTATTGCTCACTTTATTAATATTTTAACGGCTATCAAAATTTTAACCGCAATTTTTATTCTAATTTTACATGATGTGTATCTGTTTCCACTTGGAAACGCCGGCACTTCTCATCGCATCGCCAGATCGCAAAATCCTGTCTCTGATGTATGGCCACCTTAAGACAATATATAATTTAATTTGCAATCTTGTAATGAGAGAAAGAGAGAGAGATCACAGCATAGCATCACGGAGCAGAGTGTCGGCATGTACAAGACAATAGCTGTACCTCGGTATTGAAGGCATAGAGGCCTTCAGCTTTACTTGTTTTTTTTTTTAAGTATTCCACTGTTATTGTGTCATACCAACAAAGCAATGAATTTGCTGATAAATTCATATATTGATAATTTCCACTCTGTCTTTCAGGAACGTGTGTGTGTATGTGTGTTAACTGTTTAACTGTCCCCAATACACAGGCCTTATATCACTCACACATCCCAATGCACATCACTAAAGGCACACATCCACTTGCAGACATCAAAATGACTGCACAATTGCAGAATATTTATATGAATTCAGGTAAATTGATTTTTTTTATTAGATTTCACTTTGATTACTTTCATTTCTCATCATTATTATTATTATTATTATTATTTATTTACAGTTGTGTCCTTTTATACCATTGCTTAAGTCGCATAATTTAGCCCCTCTTGTCGATCCAGTTCCAGGACGACTTGGAAGCGCTGAGCATCTTTTTCTCTCACAATGTGCATCTTATTCATATAAATAAAACAAATGGTAGTGACAAAGCTGCATTGCTGGCATACACAGACCATTGGGGACTGGGACATTTGTACATGTGTGTTTGTGAGGACACAGGCTCAGGTGGGAATACAGAGGGTGGGCCACGTGGACAGGTTAGAAGGGTATACATATCAGCACCGCAGCGGAGACCGTTAGCTTCCAGATCCTTTAGAGCTGACTTACCTGTCTGCCTCTGTGCCGCGCAGTGCCGGGGTTTGTGTGTAACAGTGGTGGCAGAGTGACAGTTTAAGTGCAGCCCATGTGGGCTAAAATGTAAGATACATGGTGAAGCTGTGCCAGTGGTGGGAAGTGGCAGTGGCGGCCAAGAGGACTGAAAACAAGGTAAGCCATATAGCCAGCGTTAGCCTCAGATCCGTGGAACTGGAAGGAGGTGTCGACAATGCCAAGCTAATCAGATACTGGGGTAGTAGCCGCTGCACTGAAAGGAGGATGGTACAATGATCAGAGGTTGGTCTGATGAATCAGGGGGCGGCAGTGGCATGCAGTTATTCTGACAGGGAGCCATAAAAACCCAAAGGTGGTGAGCTTCGGTAACACCCAATAAGCTTTGCTGATAATTTAAATACAGTTGGCTGACTGGGGGAACAAGGACTGTTGTATTTTGCATTGAGATTCATCAAAACCTTCCCTCTTATACATGTAAACTAGCAGTCATGTATAGACACTGAAGGAGTAGTATAGTCTGCAGAAGTTTACACAGCAATTAGCCTAATACTTTCACACAGGAATTGTCACTGTTAATAGTAATTAAAATAGCTGGGGGAGAGAGGAATAGCATAACTCAGAGGAAAGAAAACCAAGATTTCATGCCAAGGATTATAGCTCTGTTTCAGGGTTTTTTCGCCCACACACCAACCATTTCCTTTGGATGTGTTTCATCTTTTAAAATATTCTTTAACAAGAGTTAGAAGTCATCTAAATGTGGCCACTGTTACATTGATTTCCAAAGAGATTAATGCCAAATTTCCATCAGCCGATGTTAGCAGTTTACAGAGACATAGGGGCCTATTCATCATATGAAAAATGCTAGTTTCCGCATATTTAATGTAACCCCCTCCCTTTAACACTATAGGGACACTAGGTTACTAACACCCATGTTGTCTAATGTACCCACTTTTTACCTCCCACTAAGTGGTGTACCTCCTTTAGATCAGTGCCTCCACCCAAGTAAGTAGTATGGGCCTACTTGGGAAACCCCTATTATATCAGTATAGTGTGTATTGCTGGGAGTTACATGCATAATATACTTTGGTCATTACAACCCATTACCGTCTTACTTAGGATCTTTGATCTTCGTTGCTTTATACCGTTTTCTGGGTTAAGTACATACTCACATTTAAGGTATTTTATCACTTTTATAGGGAAGTGAACAAATAAGTTAATTCATACATTCAAATATTATATAGAAATGTAAAGTACACCAATTTATACATGAAGATATGAACATCTAACTGAACAAAGGTGTACCACAGGTCATTAATGATAGATATAATTCTAGAAACACTTAATGACCAACTTTGCTATATTTTGTTCACTACTCCTACAGTACAGGATGAGTCCCAAAGTCTTCTGTAATGTTAATTTGCTTAACCCTCCAGTGGCATAAAATACCTGGTTTCCTGGATGCTCCTGTCTCTTACGTTACAAGCAGTAGAGAACATATGCAGTAGTGTACCATGTCACCATTTGTATTTAGTCTCTGTCATATCCTAGGGAGGGACTGCATAAGATTATGTTATCACTTCCCAGTATGAGAAATTAGCAAGAATAAAAATCCAGAGTCTATAGACTACAGAGCCTCCTGTCCATTGGCTGCAGCTACCATAAGTTAATTAGTCTTACTATACTATAACCTATCCAGTTACATAACATATCCTTTTGTTTCATTTAGGACAGTATCTTGTAGTGTCTGTTCACTGTGATATGAACTCCATAGTAGGAATAATAGCTTAACCAATGTCATAGGCTATGCGTAAACACCAGTTTAAATGTCTTGGTATAAAACTCCCCCAGCTCCAGAGTTTAAAGGAGGACAGGAGGTATGTACAGTACTATATGACTGAACCTTATCTGGCTGTTGGCTTCTGACTACATCAGCCCTCTATGTGCCTTGCTCCTTCCCAGCTCTCCTCTCCACTGCTGCTAGTAGCTGTGTCAGAGCAGTGTATAATATTACCCACTGCAGGTAGGGTTCACTGTTGTGGATACTTTCACTGCTTCTGTGGCTCCCATTATGCTGCCTCCTCACCTGGCTGGGAACTCTGGCCTCCCCCTCTGACAGCTCATATACGCTTTCTTGTAGCAGCTGATCAGCTCCGACTGTAGTGTGTGACTAGCTGCCCACTACTACCTCTGCTCATTGGAACTTGCAGGCAGCTGAAGGAGACCTGCTGACAGCATCACACTGGCCTCCCTCTTCTGACTCCCAGTCACTGGCTCTGGCATACAGCAGCCCAGTCAGCCGCCTCTCCTGCAGAGTGTCGCGCTGCTCCCACTAGCATCGCAGCTCCTGCTGTGACAGGCTACCTGTCCAGCTCCACCCCCCTATGCCTAGCAAGGCACAGGGGGTTGAGCAACCAAGGAATGCAACTCCCAACTACCTGTCAGCTGCTGCTGACAGCTTATATATACCTCACTATAAACGGACCTACTTTTCCTGACAGGAACCAAGTCACTCCCAGTCATATCACTCCGCCCCTATTCCCCAGTGTATCCCATACACTGGGGAATATTTTTACCTCAAAAGGGTACATATACTGTAGAAGCTGAATAATAGGCTGAGACAAGATCAGTTTAAAATTGAAGCGTGCGCGACACCATCTTGCAAATGGCAGCTAGACTCCATTTTAGAAACAAGAATCTGCAAGACACCATTTTGTGACCAGCATCATTTCAAATTACAACTCAGGAGCTAAGAACAGATGGCAATGTTTTTGTTAATCTACCAAGGGCAACTAGAAGAACAAGCTTTCTGAGTAAGAGTAAATAGAATAGACAATGGGTATTTTTACATACAAATTGGGAATCCCTGGATGCAGATAAAGTATAGTTGTGGCAATTGTAATATAATCCAGGCATTGATCTACACAATTGGATTTGTCTGAATCCTAGACAGGATGGCCCCAACTTCACAGCTTGATTCACAGTTCACACAAGAGTCTGGGAGAACAAAAGAGGTTTTTTCCTTTGAACGCAGGACAGGTGGGGGCCTGCTGACATAGGGCATGGAACTACAATGCTCAGCAATCCACACTGCTGAATGTTCACTTCGTGTATGAGAAATTATGCACTCAAATCTCACCCATTAATAACTAGCATCCTTATATCAAACCCCGAATACCCACACATTACATATTCACACATAAGGTTCAATAAACTCTAAAGTGTATGATTTAAGTTGGTTCAGTTAGTTTAAATGCTGAAAAGTAAAGATATTTGATAACTAAGGTATTATACATGCTAAACAAGTCATGTTTGGAGTTGTACTGATGCGTATCCTTTTTACAGTATTCCGGTGTTATCTGTGGGGAGATCGCATCATACATTCCCGAGTTATGGATCGCAGAACCTACAAGCAACAAAATGTATATTTTAGAAGCAACTGTTAGGATGCTGCAGGAGGCGTGAAGAGGAAGACCCCCAGCTGTTAGAGGCAGGGAGACTGTGAACCAGCCTGTTAAATGTGCTGTAACAGATGATTCACCCCTGGGAACCAATGATATCAGCAACATACTTCCCTATTGTCCTGTTTATTCTGGGGGGTATAAATATGAGTGCACGAACGCTGGTTCTGGGTCTTCGTGCTGAATGATGAGGGGTCTCTTGCTGATGCCTATCTCTGGGTCCGGAAGCGCCTGCGTATGTATACTGTACTTGGGGTCTGTATAATTTCCTTTTGCGCCTAAATTGTGTCTCTCTCTCTCTCTGTTTCTCTCGCTCTCTCTCTCGGTCTGTCTCTATGTGTGTCTCTCTCTGTCTCTCATTGTATTTTGAAGTTTAATCATGCATATGTATATCAACTGTACCTTGTGACTGATTTATTTGTGCTTATTGTACACAGATCATAGCGTGTAACTGACTGTACTTTTACTTGAATAATACTTTGTGCTTCGGAACCACATGTTCTGAGTCTGGAGTCTCTATTTATTGTATGACTGTGTACGCAAATTAGCGTCATCCTTAGAGGTTTATAGGAAGGGTTTGAGAAGGTACAGGCAGGGGTATATAGAGGTTCATTTCAATATTGTCAGATGGGGGCTCGAGTGAAGTCACTTACCTGCTCACACGGTACATACGTCTATCGGTGGAGTGGCCACATGCAGGGTTTGCCTGCAACCGCTTTGTGCTGAAAGATCGCTATCCGTCTCCGTGTGAATCAAGGAAGCTGACTAGAATCCAGGGACAAGAGAGGAAAAAGTTTGTTTTCCTCTGTTGATAGAACCTTACGTTTAAAGGGGTGTTGCAGTACTGAGTACGCGGCTAAGTCACAGGTTTGCGCATAGCAAAGACGCACTTTTGCGTACACAGTTAAAAAGTCATTATACGGTTGTGTGGTAGTTGCATTATTTTTTTATGTGGCTGGTCGCACAATAGCGTATACGTACTTCCGGTTGTGCTGCCATGGTGTTTAAACAAAGCCATTGAGGTTTACTTTTTTTTCTATTACCAATATCTGGGTTAACTTGTATTTTTCTGCGCAGGAAAAAAGTGTGTAACAGTGAATATTTGTTGAGCAAAGATAAGGGTATCGTATGATCCTTAAATGTTAGGTGCAAGGGTTAGTCTAGCCGCTCGGTAAGCAGCTTTACCGTTCTATACACAGTAGCAGGTGTACATGTTGTCTTTGTTGTAGAGAGGTGCGTGAGAGTAGCCAACATATAAAGTCTCATAGGTGTGGAAGTCACCTTACTAAATCTTATCCGGGTGTGGAAGTTGCCTTTTTCAAATCTTATCCAGGTGTGGAAGTTGCCTTACTAAATCTTATCCAGGTGTGTGGGCGCCGCCGACTTAAATCGTCCACAAGTGAAAGTGTCTTGATTGCCTTTCCCCGGTCTAAATCTTTATTGAAAAGCGTAGAGTTGTCTCAGAAAGGGAGCCACGCAAACAGTAGAGATGTTAGGCAATGATGTGCTGCTAATGGAGGCGCCGATTGGATCGGCCTGTCGTATCATGCATACCAAGTACGGTACTTATGCAATAAGGTATTGTGATTTATGGTTTAATATGACGAGGAAGTGTGTTAGACCGTTTCCCAGAATTGGTAGTTTTGATAAGGATGTATTAGAGAATGTCCGGGATCACATCAGTTTGATGCGCTCCCGAGAGAAAAAGGTTAAATATTTTGAATGTTTAAAACTGTGGCAGCATGAAGGGGATGCGTGGCTTAAAAATGTGCAAGCGACGCAAACTACGCATTGCCAGAAAATACTTCCGCGACGCTAAATTGCAATACGGGCGAGCCGCAAATTGGCTCGCACATGCGACAGGGTAGCGTTGTGGAGAGTATTGCGAGCAGTTCACGCTCACCTCCCCCACCTTATGTGGATGGAGGTGCAAGTACAGTTACCAAAAATACCCATAAAAATGTAACAAGCAACTTGTACCCTCTCTTAAGCAACTATAAAGAAAATGTTCATGATGCGGATGATGAGCCTATTGTAATGTCTGCCATTTCCCATGCTGTGCAGATGATAGATGCTGCATCACCACAATCACGGGTGGTGCCGCCATCTCCATCGGTAACAGCAGGGGAAGTGTTAACACACACTGCACCCGTAAATACCATACGTAGCAGCAGCAGATTAAACCCCCAGCCAGGTAACCAGGTCAAAGGTAGCAGCGCTACCGGTCTGCATCCCATTCGGACGATAACTATTCTGAAAGGAAATGCAGATACGAACGGTGTAGTGCCCATGAGGGAAGTAGTAATGCATTGTCCTTGGACAAGAGCGGAACTAAATTCCATCATAAATGATTTCCCCGATCCCAAAAAGGAACTAGCCAAATGTCAAAGATTTTTGAGGAATTTGGGTAGTTCTCATGAGCCAACTAATAAAGATTGGCGTGTGGTGTTAAGGGCCTGTCTACCACGCAATACCGACGTGACAAAATTTATCACGGATTGTGTATTGGATGGTGACGTTCCCTTAACAGACCAAGTAAACCAAGGTAACATTTCCCGCATTGTGACTCAATTGGGTGTATATTTTCCAGTAGTAGTTAACTGGAACAAAATTTTCACCATTAAGCAGAAGGAGAGTGAAACTGCAGAAGATTATTGTGATTGGGCTCTGCAGGCTATCACCCAGTACACTGGGATAGAGGATATTAAAGATAGCACTCACCACAGGGGAATGATAGTCACGGTACTCATGGACGGTCTGAAAGACGACTTAAAGACTCGGGTTCAGACCTCACAACCTGGCTGGAGGGGAATCACAATAGATAACCTCATAGAGTCTGCCATAGAACTTGATAAAAATATCACAAAAAAGAGAGAGACCCAGAGCGAAAAACTAATGGCTGTCAGTATCCAAGCTCTGGAAGGAATGACAATAACATCACAGCCAACCGACACATCTGCACCCACACACACACCTGAATAATTACACATACTCACCAATCCCACACCACAGCAAACACATCCTTACCCCACATATCATACACAACCACAGGTCCCATACTCATATCCCCCACAATATCCTTACCCTCCCTATCTTTACCCATACCCACCACCTTTCCCTCTTGCTCAAATCCCACAAAAATCTTTTCATCCACCCCGTTCAAAATTATGTTTTAACTGTCACCAAGTGGGACATGTAAGTAAGAACTGCAAAGTGTAGAACACCACACAGGAACACGAGTTTCCCATGGGTTCATAGGTAACCCCAGTATCTTCTCCCAGGCCTTATATGACTGTTTACAATCTTTTCAACCTATCAATGTATCTGTTCTAATGTAAAATGTGGACGATTTATTGTTGTATTTTAGGTCATGTTTAAATGATATTAAACTGTTGTGCTTTATCTCCCACTCACAGGACCCAAGGTTGCTAAGGATAAACAGCAGCCATGCCAGGCTGAGGTCGACTACTCGGAATACTATTCAACCCAGTGGCCCAGGCATTATTTAGAGCAGTAGCTATTAATAACAAGATTTAATTGCAGGAACCTGTATGCAGATACTATATCCCTAGAATTATTAAAAATTATGGGGGGACTTATTTTACAGGTGACGTTTCCAAGAACATGTGAAAGGTGATGGGTAACAACACTAAGATTATCCCAGACTGTCTTTTCCTTTATTTGTCCCCCTTGGAGATACTGTTCAAACAGGCAGCCTCATGTGAAAATATGATAATGAGGTTACTGTGCAGGGTCTCACGAAGATGAATGAGAATAACCGAAATTGAAAGTGTTATTAACTAACATGTCTAATGCAAACTGTCATGATGTCAAATCTGGAGAATTTGTTATGATCCAAATTTTTTTTAGCTCAGGTTGTTTGACTGATCGGTGGAAAGGTCCGTATCTGACGATACTACATCCACAAAGGGTGGCCGGGGAAGATACGTGGGTCCATTCCACTCACTATAGGGAGGATAACCAACCGGTGGAGATACAAGGCAGAGACAAGGCCGATAACGTGGACCTGTCGATTGCGAGCTTGTGCCGGAAGGATTAAAAAGGTGACTGTGAGATATCGGAGCTAAAGAAATGTGTAGATCACTGCTTCCAGCAATGGAGTGGTCTGCTGTGGTCATCCTAGTTCTTTTTCTTTCCAGAGTTTTTGTCATGATGATCTGTTTGGGGATACTCAGTGTCTGTGATGGGGGACCGATAAAGGAGATGTGAGCTGATGGCGGAGCTGATGGAGTGGAGTCAGGAGGAGGAGTGCAATGCCAATCAGGGGAGTGTCTGACCCATTTTAGTATTGTAATTGTTATGTTATTTGGGAAAAATACTTCCAGAAGTTATGACCCTCACACATGTTGAAATGCTGGGTATACATAAAAACACACCGTCACCCTATCTTCACACACAATATGAACACAGAGGCAAAAGAAATATGATGCGTCCGGTGTGTTCCTATAGTGTTGAAGTGTGGAAAATGTAAAAATAGAGTAAAACGAAAGAATGAAATTATGATAGTGGCCAGTATGAATACCGAGGTAAATACAGAACTGCATTACAACCCTGAGCTAGGAAATACCATCATTTAATGTATTATATTTAGCCATGCATAAAAAATGTATTATTGAAATGTTTTTTCTTTTTAAAAAAAACACCCCAAATAATGTAAAGTCTAAATTCCCCTTCAAGACTGCTTTTATAAGACTGGTGCATTCCCACACCTTTCACATGATCTTCCAAGATCCGCGGTGTGCGTATAATAGTAGTTTTATGTCCCCACCCAGAGACACATTATTGATGGACTAAGAACCACCTTGTGCCATCCCATGATAACACTAAATAATATGTAAATGTAAGCCTAAATTAAATTCTAATAGCAAACAACATGCTATCACAATCTGCTATCAGATTGGACTGTCGAAGCTGAATAATTGGCTGAGACAAGATCAGTTTAAAATTGAAGCATGCGCGACGCCATCTTGCAAATGGCAGCTAGACTCCATTTTAGAAACAAGAATCTGCAAGACGCCATTTTGTGACCAGCATCATTTCAAGTTACAACTCAGGAGCTAAGAATAGATGGCAATGTTTTTGTTAATCTACCAAGGGCAACTGGAAGAACAAGCTTTCTGAGTAAGAGTAAATAGAATAGACAATGGGTATTTTTACATACAAATTGGGAATCCCTGGATGCAGATAAAGTATAGTTGTGGCAATTGTAATATAATCCAGGCATTGATCTACACAATTGGATTTGTCTGAATCCTAGACAGGATGGCCCCAACTTCACAGCTTGATTCACAGTTCACACAAGAGTCTGGGAGAACAAAAGAGGTTTTTTCCTTTGAACGCAGGACAGGTGGGGGCCTGCTGACAGAGGGCATGGAACTACAATGCTCAGCAATCCACACTGCTGAATGTTCACTTCGTGTATGAGAAATTATGCACTCAAATCTCACCCATTAATAACTAGCGTCCTTATATCAAACCCCGAATACCCACACATTACATATTCACACATAAGGTTCAATAAGCTCTAAAGTGTATGATTTAAGTTGGTTCAGTTAGTTTAAATGCTGAAAAGTAAAGATATTTGATAACTAAGGTATTATACATGCTAAACAAGTCATGTTTGGAGTTGTACTGATGCGTATCCTTTTTACAGTATTCCGGTGTTATCTGTGGGGAGATCGCATCATACATTCCCGAGTTATGGATCGCAGAGCCTACAAGCAACAAAATGTATATTTTAGAAGCAACTGTTAGGATGCTGCAGAAGGCGTGAAGAGGAAGACCCCAAGCTGTTAGAGGCAGGGAGAGTCTGTTTGAACCAGCCTGTTAAATGTACTGTAACAGATGCTTCACCCCTGGGAACCAATATCAGCAACATACTTCCCTATTGTCCTGTTTATTCTGGGGGGTATAAATATGAGTGCACGAACGCTGGTTCTGGGTCTTCGTGCTGAATGACGAGGGGTCTCTTGCTGATGCCTATCTCTGGGTCTGGAAGCGCCTGCGTATGTATACTGTACTTGGGGTCTGTATAATTTCCTTTTGCGCCTAAATTGTGTCTCTCTCTCTGTGTGCCTCTGTGTCTTTCTCTCTCTGAGTCTCTCTCTGTGTCTCATTGTATTTTGAAGTTTAATCATGCATATGTATACCAACTGTACCTTGTGACTGATTTATTTGCGCTTATTATACACAGATCATAGCGTGTAACTGACTGTACTTTTACTTGAATAATACTTTGTGCTTCGGAACCACATGTTCTGAGTCTGGAGTCTCTATTTATTGTATGACTGCGTACGCAAATTAGCGTAATCCTTAGAGGTTTATAGGAAGAGTTTAAGAAGGTACAGGCAGGAGTATATAGAGGTTCATTTCAATATCGTCAATACACAAGTTATATAAATGACCATTAATTTATACACAAGTCACCTCACTAAACAATATAGTTAAATAAACATATCTGTATACAGATTTACCTCACAATTTATACATACATTAAATATATAGTTTATATTTTAGCTCAGAATATTGTCATTAATACAATATTTCTTTTAACCCTTAACATGAGATCCTGAGTTTGAATCTCTGCAGTGCCTCCAAATGGCTATGATCGCTTACAATTACTATCTGATGATATAGCAGTTTATAGTCTAATGATGTGTTACTAGGACGCTACTTTGCGTCGGTGCAATCCGATTAGCACAAATGCAAATCCACCACACACATACACTGACGCACATACAGTCAGGTGCATAAATATTGGGACATTGACAGAATTCTCATATTTTGGCCTCGGTTTCATTTCAAAGCCATTGTGGTGGTGAATAAACAAGATGTGCTTTAACTGCAGACTTTCAGATTTAAGTTGAGGGTAATTACATCCAAATCAGGTGAATGGTGTAGGAATTACAACGGTTTCTATACGTGCGGCCCACTTTTTAAGGGTCCAAAAGTAATGGGACTATCACCTCAAAAGCTATTTCATGGACAGGTGTGGGCTATTCCCTCATTATTTCATTATCAATTAAGCAGGTAAAAGGTCTGGAGTTGATTCTAGGTGTGACATTTGCATTTGGAATCAGTTGCTGTCGACTTTTAATATGAGATCCAAAGAGCTGTCACTATCAGTGAAGCAAGCCATCATTAGGCTGAAAAATCAAAACAAACCCATTAGAGAGATGGCAAAAACATTAGGTGTGGCCAAATCAACTGTTTGGAACTTTCTTAAAAATAAAGAATGCACCGGAGAGCTCAGCAACACCAAAAGACCCGGAAGACCAAGGAAAACTGTGGTGGATGACAGAATTATTTCCCTGGTGAAGAAAAAAACCCCTTCACAACAGTTGGCCAAATCAAGAACACTCTCCAGGAGGTAGGTGTATGTGTGTCATGTGTCAAAGTCAACAATGAAGAGACTTCACAAGAGTGAATATAGGGGGTTCACCACAAGATGTAAACCATTGGTGAGCCACAAAAACAGGAAGACCAGATTAGAGTTTGCCAAACAAAATCTAAAAAAGCCATTACAGTTCTGGAACAACATCCTATGGACAGATGAGACAAAGATCAACTTGTACCAGAGTGATGGGAAGAGAAGAGTATGGAGAAGGAAAGGAACTGCTCATGATCCAAAATATACCACCTCATCAGTGGTAGTGTCATGGCGTGGGCATGTATGGCTGCCAATAGAACTGGTTCCCTTGTATTTATTGATGATGTGACTGCTGACAAAAGCAGCAGAATGAATTCTGAAGTGTTTTGGGCAATATTATATGCTCATATTCAGTCAAATGCTTCAGAACTCATTCGACGGCGCTTCACAGTGCAGATGGACAATGACCCGAAGCATACTGTAAAAGCAACCAAAGCGTTTTTTAAGGCTAAAAAGTGGAATGTTATGCAATGGCCAAAATCAATCCCCTGACCTGAATCCGATTGAGCATGCATTTCACTTGATGAAGACCAAACTGAAGGGAAAATGCCCCAAGAACAAGCAGGAACTGAAGACATTTGCAGTAGAGGCCTGGCAGAGCATCACCAGGGATGAAACCCAGCGTCTGGTGATGTCTATGCATTCCAGACTTCAGGCTGTAATTGCCTGCAAAGGATTTGCAACAAAGTATTAAAAAGTGAAATTTAGATTTAAGATTGTTTAGTTTGTCCCAGTACTTTTGGCCCCTTAAAAAGTAGGAGGCACATATAGAAACTGTTGTAATTCCTACACCGTTCACCTGATTTGGATGTAAATACCCTCAAATTAAATCTGAAAGTCTGCAGTTAAAGCACATCTTGTTTGTTTCATTTCAAAGCCATTGTGGTGGTGAATAGAGGCCAAAATATGAGAATTCTGTCAATGTCCCAATATTTATGCACCTGACTATGTATGTATATTCACATATGTACACATAGACGCACATATGTGTATTCACATACATACATAAAGATGCATATTTGCTACTTCAAAACACAGATGCACATATGCAAATGCATACATATAAAATGGTTCCCACACATTATAGTTAATAACCAAAGTCATTATAGGTATTGTTAGCTAATAATTATGATGTGATATGTACTTAAACGAGATCTAAGGTTCAGAATACAGTGGACAGGTCATGTTTGGTATCATACTAAATTCCCTGTTTATTTGCAGACATCCGTTTCTATCTGCAAAGAAGTCGCATCATGCGTCTGCTAGTTATGGATGATAGGGAGTTATTGAATAGAATGTTATAACTTGTATGCAGTGTTGTAGCCAGTTTTAACCAGTTGTTCGGCGGGAAGCTATACAATGTAACCGTTTGAGGACTGAGCCATACCCCTGATGACACCGTATGAACTGACCAATGACCAGAAAGACCAGAAGAAAGAACCAACGAGTACCTGTCAATTTGTCCCTTTGTTAACTCTAAAACCTGTAAGATATATAAGCTGTGTCCCTATCTCAGTGTATGTATATCTTCTTGCGACTGCAGACTTTGATGGCTGTATACTGGGACCAGTGCGCACGCGTATGTATCGGCTGTGCTATTTTCATTGCTTTTTGCTCTAATTGTTAAATCTTATATCGTGTTACTTTTTTACATAACTTTTTTGTGCTTTGGAACCACACGATTGGACTGGAAAGCAATTCTTTCTTAAGCGACTTGCAGCGCTAAATAGCAACTGGCATGAATCAATAGATGGGGGCTCGTAGTTGAGGTCACGCTACCGGAAATTACGCAAAGCGACCAGATTTCGGTTCTTCAACAAAAGGTGGACGCATCACATACGGGTAAGAACGCAATGTGTTTAAAGCCTGTTTTGTAATCTGTGTTGTGAAACCGAATGTCCGTTTTTTGTGTGATCTAAGGAGCACTGATTAGAATCCAGGGACAAGAGAGAAAAGTCTGTTTCTTTTATTGTCACTTATGCTCTGCAATAGGTGATTCGCAAATAGCGCATGCGTCTTCCCTGTATTACTGCCACATGTTTAAGCAATCATTGTAATAGATAGTCTTGTATCACTTGTTAAAACCTCTGAATAGGTATTGTCACAGGGGGAAGCATTTTTCTGGCCAGAAAACAAAGGTGGGATATGAATGTGAATGGGTGCTTGTGATGTGATAAGGAAAAAGAAAAATGGAAAAGGTTTTTGGCACTGTTGGAACGAGACAGGAGAGACCCAGTAGGTGTCTATTGAGGCACAACTACTACTGAGTACGTATACACAGCAGGTATACTGGAAGCGAGAACAGGGATTACTGTTTTCAGCGAAAACCAGAGGGGTTTTTGGCAGACACACCCAATAGTAATCGCAAAGCTTATTGGTAGTTAGTATGTATAGGCAATGCGATTGGACTGCACGGTCGCGTACACACCGCATAGTTGCATATAAAACTGTGATTGTGACAAAGGGTTGTGTGGGAGTACACGGTATTCAAAGCTGAGAGACAGCTTGTGATTTTGTCCGGAAGCCTATCTTCTGCTCCTCATTGTGTAAAACTGACAAAATACGCTTAGCGGTCAGTTGTGCACAGTGGGAGGAAGTGAGTGGACGCAGCTTGTTTAATTTTTTCACCAGTCGAAATCTCTAGCAAAAGCGTTGTCCCAGATGGGTGCTAAGTAGTCACTAGGGATGGTCTAGGAGATGCTGCTCATGGATGGGCCGATTGGATCGGCAAGGTATATAATGAATGTGAAGTATGGTGCGGATGCTACGGCGTACTGCGACATATGGGTCAAGATGACCAAAGAATGTATGAAACCCTTTCCCAAAGTTGGCCGTTTCGATTCAGAGGTACTAAGTAACGTTAGCGATAACATATATTAGTCAAATCTTTGAAGAAAAGAGTAAAGTATAATGCTTGTTTAAAGTTGTGGCAGCACGAGGGGAACATGTGGCAAGGTGGTGTATGCAAGCTGCAAAGCAGTTTACTCACACCGCTAGGCAGCATGCATGCACCATAAGGTAGCGCGCTCACACCGCAAAGTAGCGTACACATGTGGCACAGTAGCACGCCGCCAGGTAGCATACCCACGCTGCAAGGTAGCGTCACCGCACATAGAGAGTGCATGCGCACCTCCGCCGCCCTATGTGGCCACAGGTGAAAGTACAGCCAATACCAAAAATAAAAAAATCATAACAAGTCATTTATATCCTGTTTTAAGTCACCTTAAGGAAAATGTTATTGTAGAAGATGATGAACCCACTGTAATTTCAGCCATTGCACATGCTGCTAATATGCTAGATGTTACACAGAGACAAGGAAAGGGAGTGATCCAACCAGCAGGGGCAGCAGCTGAAATTGGTGAGAGTAGTGGAGAGTGTAGTAGAACATTCCTGGTACTGAAACAGTAAGTCCAGAACTTAATCCTGAACATTGTGATGTGGTAGGTATACATCCTCTCCGTACAATAGCAGTTCCCAATGGGAAACCGGACAAGGAAGGTATAGTTCCTATCAGGAATGTAGCAATGCATTGTCCATGGATGAGAGCAGAATTACAGTCAATTATGTCAGACTTCCCAGACCCTAGGAAAGAGTTAGCCAAATGTCAGAAATTTGTTAAAGATTTAGGTAATGCTCATGAGCCAACTAATAAAGATTGGCAAGTGGTGTTAAGGGCCTGTCTTCCTTCCAATACTGATGTACAAAAGTTTATTAAGGATTGTGTATTGGAGGAGGATGAATCCTTAATGGGTGAGGATAACCAGGTAAATATAAAGCGAATAAATCACACAGATGGCTATATATTTTCCAGTGATAGTGAACTGGAGGAAAATTTTCACTATTACACAAAAGGATAGTGAATCTGCAGCAGATTATTTTGCCACAGTGCTGCTAGCAATAACCCAGTACACAGGGATAGCAGATATAAAGGATGATGTACACCATAGGGAGGTAGCTGTTACGGTACTAATGGATCATCTCAAAGATAATCTAAAGACCAGGGTGCAAGCCTCTCTACCTAACTGGAGAGGAATTACTGTAGATGCACTTAAAGAGTCTGCCATAGAACATGACAAGAACATTGTCAGGAAGAAAGAGGCACAGAGTGAGAGTTTAATGGCAGTGAGCATTCAGGCTCTAGAGGGATCATACATACAGCCACAACCTTACAACACATACCAGCAACAAAGTTATACAGTAAGGTGTTTTAATTGTAATAAAGGACACATAAAGAGGGACTGTAAATCGAGCAATTGGGGGCCACCTAAGAAGGGAACACCTAGATACAATCAAAGAGGGCACTCGTAGGATTCAGGAAATTTCCAACAGTTACCGGCTCACATAGTGACAGCAAACGCTCTGCTGGAAAGTGATAGTCAGTGCTAGGGGTCAGGTCATACCTGTAGTCTACAGCCAATCAGATTAACTGAGAAAAACCTACAATGACAGTTGATATATCTGGTACTAAACACACTTTTCTTGTAGATACAGGGGCAACCAGATACGTGATAAATTCTCCATTTAATTTACAGGTTACCAACAAAACCATAGCAGCAATGGGCGTAACGAGGAGGGTACTGCATTACCCTCTAACCAAATCTGCAGAAGTTACTATCAGGCCGTTGTAAACCAAGCATTCCTTTCTCCTGGCAGCTCCTACTAACCTGCTGGGAAGGGATTTGCTGTGTAAAATGAGATGTGTCATATACTTTACCCCTGATGGTATATACCTAGATATATCAGAGAAGGTTGCGCATGAGGTACAGGATATATTGGATACACTACAAAGGTTAATGTTGCCATTCTAGAACAAAGTCCATATCAGGTAAAAGAGATGTTATTACAAATACCGGGTTCCCTCTGGACCAAATATGGACAGGACACTGGGTTGATGGCAAATGTAGCTCCTCTAATAGTTAACTTGAAGAGTGGTAGGCAAGCTCCAAAAATCCCTCAGTACCCATTAAAACCAGAGGTGGAGCTAGGGGTATATCCCATAATTGAGAGGTTACTGCAACAGAGGATTTTAATTCATACAACTAATCCAGCCAACAGTTCCATTTTTCCAGTGAAGAGTGAGGGGACGGGCTATAGATTAGTACAAGATCTTTGGGGGGGCTAACAAAGTTGTTGAAAGCCAATTCCCCGTAGTGCCCAATCCAGCTGTCATCCTCATGCAGATTCCACCGTCTGCAACCCACTTAACTCTCATTGATTTGTGTTCTGCTTTCTTCTGTTCCTCTTCACCCTGACTGTCAATATCTATTTGCATTCTCCTACAGAGGGGTACAATATACATGGACACGATTTCCCCAGGGTTTCATAGATAGCCCCAGTATTTTCTCTCAGGCCTTACACGACTGTTTGCAATCTTTTCAACCAAGCACTGGATCTGTCCTCATTCAATATGTAGATGATTTGTTATTGTGTTCTGATTTGTTTATGTCATGTTTAAATTATACTAAACTGTTGTTACTTCATCTCTCACAAACAGGGCACAAGGTTGCAAAGGACAAATTACAGCCATCCCAGACTAAGGTTAAATACTTAGGACACTGTCTAACCCAGGGGCTAAGACACTTAACAATGGACAGAATTCAGGCCATACAGACCATGACACTGCCGCAAAACCAGCAGCAAATCCGTACCTTCTTGGGCATGTGTGGATACTGCAGGACGTGGATCCCAGGTGTTTCTATTTTGGTATTACTTAGTTTCATCATCAAAACCCGTCCGTGTCACACACACTGAGGAAACAGAGAAGGCTTTCCTTAACCTTAAGGAAAATCTGAGAAGAACACCTGCCTTGGGAATACCAGATTCTGAAAAAACCTTTGAGTTATATTGTATGAAAGCTGATGGCTGCGCAGCAGGTGTCCTCTCACAGAAACATGGTGACGCTAGCAGACCTGTAGCATACTACAGTGCACAATTGGACACTGTGGCAATATCACTCCCAACGTGTTTAAGAAGTGTAGCTGCAACTGCTCTGCTGGTAAATAAGAGTGAGGATGTAGTATTAGGGCATGATACAACTGTCTATACACCGCATGCAGTATCTGCTTTGTTAAATGGGCAGCAGGGTTATGCATAAACATAACAACTAACAAAGTAATGGTCTTCCAGACAATAGACACACAGAAATTGAAATGCAAGATTTTTGTTCCCTACAGGAAAAGGTGGTCTGGAGATCGAAGGGATGTGGTCAGGAGTCTTCTGGACTCTGGAGAGATGGTAGGCCTGTTGCTCCCAGTGCATACTACCCAAGCTTGGCTAAGGCAGTGCATGGTCTGACTCACCTGGGAAAAGAAGGTATGTGCAAGTTGGTCAGAGCATATTGGCTCCAGGCTTTTCTTCTCAAGCTGGAAAGAGAGCAATGTCCTGTCTGACTTTTTTGAGGAAAAATGTCGGGAAGACAATACGCGAGTCATCCCATATCCTCCGACAGATGGTCCTTTTCAGGTAATACAAATTGACTTCATTCAATTACCACCTTGCAGGAATCTCAAGTATGTATTAGTCTGTACTGATGTATTTTCTAATTGGGTAGAGGCATATCCAGCTGCCACTAATACTGCTGTTTTTACTGCTAAGATGATTGTTCAGGAGTTTGTATGCAGATATGGTATCCCTTGAATCAAAGAAAGTGATAGGGGTACTCATTTCACTGGTGATGTTATCCAGAACATGTGTAGATACATCCAAGACCTGGCTAAATTAATAGACAGCATCACCGAGATGTATGATGACACTTTCAGTTATATGGGTAAGGAGCTACAGGCTTATAAAAAGGAATTGGTACAACATAGGCTAATGTTATATTATCTGACAGCTATTACTGGTGGATATTGTGTCTTTGGCCACCCAATTTGGTGTCAAGTGTTGCACGTACATCACCAATAATACTAATGACCCCAAAGAGGTGTTAGACTGGAAAATGGATGAAATCCTACAACTAAAGTGGGAATTTCAGAAGGACCATAATACTTCCTTGTATGAGACTGAGGTAAAGGTAGAGAAATGGTTCTCGTGGTTAAACCCTGTCAAATGGTTCGCCGGTCTGGGAGAGTGGGTACAGGAGATGGTTGCTAGTATAGGTAAGCTCCTTATTCTTATACTTGTTGTCATTTTAGTAATTGGTTTGTGTGTCAGATGTGTTCTTACTGTATTGAAGTGTGGAAAATGTACCACCAAGGTAAACAGTGAAAATGAAATCATGATGGTGGTGAGTGGTGGTAATATAGTGTCGAAGCTAGATAATTGGCTGAGACAGAATCAGTTTAAAATTAAATCTGCACAATGCCATTTTGCGACTGGCCGTCAAGACCCATTTTAGCGAATCTCGCCCTTTATAAGTACATATGGCGATGCTATTTAGCGTCGTGCGATCCTCACGCAATAGAAAAATTTTAAAAGTCCCATTATATAAATAGTTACTTAAAACTCATATGTTCAACCCTGCAAAACACGTACCATAGTGTAGCCGCACAACGCTAACTAGCGTCTTTTCTCAATACCCCATTACTTACACACTGCACACTTACATAAAAAAGTTCCCTAGCATTAAAGTGTAATATTCAAAGTTTATTCAGTATTAGTAATGTTGTGAAATAAATGTTATTTGATATCTAAGGTTTAGTAAATGGTAAGCAGTGTTTGGTGTCATTCTAAACCACTGAGTCTTTGCAGATTTCCGGTATCATCAGTGAGGAGATCGCAACAAGTGTCTGCAAACTATGGATCATAAAGAGTTAAACATTAAAATGTACTCTGTAATGTAGCCAGCTTAGATTTATTATGCAGCAGGAAAATGGACACAAAGAGCTGTTGGAGGCTGGATTGTGACCATACGAACTGACCTATGAACTATACTGTAACAGAAGAACCAGGAAGAAGAACCAATGGAATCATGCCAACCTGTTCTATTGTATTACCTATCTCTGTAAGGGTATATATGTGGGCTCTCTGAAACTGGATCTCTGTCTTCTTGCTTTGCTGTTGACGGAGGTTTCATCTTTGATGCCGGGATCTGGATCCAGAGCGCATGCATATGTAACGACTGTACCTTGGGTCTGTATAATTTATTTGCGCTAATTGTATTTAGATCACAGCGTGTAACCATCTGTTTTTATGTTGAATAATAATTTTTTGTGCTTTGGAACCACAATCAAAGTCTGAAAGCAATTATTTCTTGTGCGACTCATATCGCTCTATAGCAACGATTTTAGAGTGTATAGGTAGGTAGGAATCTATAGTTGGGGGCTCGAAGTGTGAAATCACACTACCAGTCACTCGGTCAGCAATCTCTCAGCAAAAGGGTGGAGGCGCCATAGCAGGAAAGAACACGTTGTACCTTTGAATACCTGTTACCACTTTGTTGCTGAGAGTCCGCTACCCGTTATTGTGTGGTTCAAGGAGCGCTGATTAGAATCCAGGAACAAGGGAGAAAAAAAAAGAGATTGTTTTCCTTCGTTGATAGAATTCCATGTTAAAAAGGGCATTCGCACAATAGCGTAAGGGTAATAATACGTTTTGTGTAGTAGTCCACATTATTGTGTATGCGACTAGTTGCACAATAGTGTATACATATTTCCTGTATTGCTGCCACGTGCTTTAAACAAAGCATTGTGATATTGATAGATAGCATTCTTGTAGATATCTTGATCAGTGTTGCCATAATCTGGAAAAACGTGTATTTTTCGGCGCAGAAAAAGGGTATGTAACAGTGAACATTTGTTGGTAGGGGTATCATGTTCCCTAGTTAAGGGTATTGTAGGACCCTTAAGTGCTAGGCGCCTGGTGTCGGCCTAGTGGCTCGGTAGTAGATACCACAGTCTATACACATAAGCAGGTGTAGTTGTTGTCTTTGTTGTAGGTATCAGCTCTGAGTGTGATTGCAGTATTCAGTGATCAGTTAGGGTTATTTGAGCATTGTAATTAAACCGCACAGTTGTGGCAAATTGTGATTGTGAACTGAGTAGAGGGTGGCCAAAATCACTGAAAAGGGTAGTTGTTATTGGAATGCCTAAATGCTAGCAGTTGAAAGGTAGTCAAAAAGGGATTAGGTGCGTGGAAGCAGCCTGGTTATTCTTCCATAGGTGTGTGGGTGCATCCTGTTAATATCGTCCACAGGTAAGTGAAAGTAGCCTTAATGTTCTTTCACCGGTTTAAATCTCAATAGAAAAGATTAGGGTTAATTCCCAGGATGGGAGCCAAGCAAACGGTAGAGATGTTAGATGATGTGCTGCTGTTGGAAGTGCCGCTTGGGTCGGCATGGCATATTATGCATACTAGGTACGGTGCTTATGCAACTAGGTACTGTGATGTATGATTTAAAATGACAAGGGAAAGTGTTAGACCGTACCCCAGAATTGGCAGCTTTGATAAGAAGGTATTGAACAATGTCCGTGATAGCATTTGTATGGTGCACTCTCGAATGAAAAAGATAAAGTATAACGAGTGTTTAAAGTTGTGGCAGCATGAGGGGGATGCATGGCTTAAAGGTGTGCATGCAACGCAAACTAGCGGCACGAGCATGTTACAGGAGAGTGCGCATGCAGCGCTAAACTGCGGTGCGAGCGCGCCGCGAAATAGTGTGCATGCACAGCAAGGTAGCGTTGCGGAAGGTATTGCCAGTGGTTCATGCGCACCACCACCGCCCTATGCGGATGGGGGTGGAGGTACAGTCTATGTAAAAACCCATAAAAATTTAACAAGTAAACTTGTACCCGCTCTTGCTCGAGTAATCACAAAGAAAATGTTTATGATGCGGATGAACCTGTCGTTATGTCTACCAGTTTCCATGCTGTACACATGTTAAAATCATGTGGCCAGTATCAAAGGCACTACACAATGGCATGCTGCTCAGCATATAACTTTTCACCCTTTAATGATATTTCTTATGGTATGTTAGTGTAGTTACATTAGCATACACCACAGTCAGATTTTATCAGTTACCATGAACCCTAAATACATCTTATTAATAAAGAGTTTACTGAAATCACAGAATACATTGACAGTTTGAGACTGTACATTCCTTCTATTTATTGGGGGGAAAACAAAACATCTTTTAACAGAAGAAAGTTTTTCATAAAAGTAGACAACACTAAAACATTACTTTGGAAATACAACTCCCCCCAGCTAGAGTATATGCATCAAAATCCTGGGCACACTGATCAGACGTTCACATGTTATTCTTCTCTCCTGGTAGTCCTCAACAATATATAGTATCCTGTAAAAAGACAAGACAGACAAAACTTTAGAGGGAAATACTCTAAATGTTCACTCCTTTGCAAACCACGAGACAAAAAAAAGGTTAACAGTGGGACAGTAGAACATACATAGTATAATTAAAAGGAAAATGCTTAAGTATTTACGGAGACATTTAATAAACAGATTTTTATATAGTGTACTCATTATCCTAGTGGAGGCATGTCAAACATACGGGCCGAATAAACATTTTCTGCGGCCCCAGAGTGTGGGCTCACATCTATATATTAGCGTTCCCGCTAGGATGTTTTAGCGGGGCGCTGCGCCCTGCCCTCACTGCGACCTGCTAAGACAGCCTGTGGGTGCTGTCTTCACCCGCGTGTCGCAGTGTCCCGCAGGTGGGGAAATGTGCGGTGACCCAGTCACTGCCGGTGAATAGACGCTGGGCGCATGCGCCCGGCATCTATTCTACATGCCAGCAGCGCTTGGGGGCTGCCTGGCATGTCCGTAAGTGCCAGACATGCCCCCAAGAGTGACCAAAAAGGGACACATCTTATAGACACACCCCCTTTTCAATGGCCACACTCCCTTTTCAGGTGACTGACGCCGGAGCTAGAGTGAACACTAATATGCGGCCCGCACAACTCTGATCAAGCAGTGTTTACTTACTAGGCTGGCAACAGTGGTCTCTGACGTGATCAGAAGGCTCTGCATAAAGGGGCATTACTGGGGGCTCTGCATAAAGGGGCACTACTAGGGGCACAACATAAAGTGCACATCTAGGGGCATTACTGAAGCACTGCATAAGGGGCACTACTAGGGACATTACTGGGGCACTGCATAAGGTGCACTTCTGGGGGACATTACTGGGGCACTGCAAAAATGGCACTACTAGGGACATTACTGGGGGCTCTGCATAAGGGACATTACTGAGGCACTGCATAATGGGCTCTAATACAGGGTGAAATTGCATAAGGGGCACTGCATTGGTTTTTATCAATAATAAACCTTTCAAAATTGCATACAAGACTTTTTTATTGCGGCCCACACACTCGTAGACCTTGAATATTCGGCCCGGTTGGTATTTTGAGATTGACATGCTTGTCCTTGTGGATCTTACAATCTATTTCCTTACCATATGTATACTAGGGTTAATAATTTGTCTGGAGCCAATTAACTTACAAGTATATTTTTAAGTGTGGAACAAAACCGGAAAACCCATTGGAAACACAAAAAAAGGAAGGACATACAAACTTCACAGCGATAAGGTGTTGGTAGGGAATTGAACTCATGACCTCAGTACTGTTAGGCAGTAATGATAGTTTATACACATTATAATGAAATATATATATCCTTAAAAAAAATGACTGCACTCACACATCAAAATAATTAGATAATGAAGTATATAAAATTGATAAAGTAGGTACTCTTTAAGCTCTCCTTAAAAAAAGATGGCTTAACAGTAATGTTTTATGGACATCCAACTCCTTTAAGCTGCATCATTGTCCCAGTATTTGGTGGTTGTATACCTCTTTACCGAGGCACACCATTATGGATCTTTTCAACACATTTCTTATGAATAATCAAGGGAGCCCATACTGACACCTGTTCACTGCCGAAAGCGCAAACAATGGGAACGTGAGCATCAGTGCTGGACTATGGAGCAATGGAAGGTGGCCTGGTCTGATGAACATTTTCTTTTACGTCATGTGGATGTGTGTGTGCGTCGTTTACCTGGTGAAAATCAGGATACACTAAGGGAAGAAGGCAAACCAATGGAGGCAGGGTAATTCTCTGGGCAATGTTCTGCTGGTAAACCTTTGGTCCTGGCATTCACGTGGATGTTTACTTTGACATTTACCACTGACCTAAACATTGTTGCAGACCAAGTACACACCTTCGTGGCAATGGTATTCCCTGATGGCAGTGGCCTCTTTAAGCAGTACAATGCTCCCTAACACACTGCAATAATTGTTCAGGAATGGGTTGAGGAACATGACAAAGTTCAAGATGTTGAGTTGGCCTCCAAATCCCCCAGATCTCCAGCCAAACGAACATCTGTGGAATGTGCTTGAAAAATCAAGTCCAAGCCATGGAGGTCCCACCACACAACTTACAGGACTTTGAAGGTGTCCTGCGGTATTTGACTGCAGCAGTAGATCCTTTTGAGGAGTAGCGGAGTTAATGCATAAACAGGTCAGAACTGTTTTGGCGGTAAGAAGGTGACCTACACAATATTATATACATACACATAGATATACATAAAGATCCATCTCTATCTATCCTTCCATACAAAACTCTATATTATATATCCCAATTCACCAAAATAAACCAGTTCGGATAAGTATATCGGTTTATTTGCGGCTGATAATTTATTAAAGAAAACAGTTTTACTATATTGGTTTCCAGAACTTTTATTGTTATATAGTGACTGCATATAAAATTTGGCATTCCTAATTCGACCTTGACTACGCTCTCACTGGTTTCACCATAAAAACCGTTCCAATCTCAACAGAGCCGCAGTCACTCCTCTTGTTATTGCTGCCTTTAAAATGAGATTGTAAGCTCTTTCACGAGCAGGAGACCCTGCCAACCCTTAATATCTCTAAAATGACTAGACAAGCTGGACTGACCTGCTACATGAGCACAATGCACGCAGTGAGTTCGGTCTGACATTAGAATTATTAGAAGGTCAGAAGAAGGGTAATATAACACTGGGCACGTGAAAACCCTAGGCCAACTGTTGCCCAACACTGGTACAGGTATTTTATATGTGCCCATCAAATTGGCACCATGCTGTATTGTGTTTCTCTGGCATCTCTGCAAGTGTTTGATTAAATAGTTATAATTCATTGGTAACTATACTCAATCTGGCCAATAGATTCAGTGGAAATCTTTGTTATTGGGATTAACGTTTAAAACATTTCAGGTAACTACATTTTATTTTACTGAACTGTAGTGGAGGAAAATAATAAATTCCTCCAAAGTTATTTTCTGGGTGACTTTAGGGAGTTACCATAGAAGAACTTTTGCTTTATATGCTGTGGTCTCAGGTGTTTGGGTGTGGAATGGCAGTGTCATACTGTTACAGATAGCACACATTTAGTGGTTTTAAATTAAGCCATTCAACTCCACTCAAAACTAAATTTAGAGTTCTTTAAGTATTTGAGCGCTATTACTTACTTTTAAATACAAAAGGATACTTGGCAACAAATTAGTGTTGGTGAATGAAGTAGGACCACACAATGAACCAAGATCACACCATTCCTAACAAACATTTTACAACTTACTTTATTTTGAAGCCCGGTTATCAGCATATTCGCTAAGAATGGCAGACACTGTGAATAAATCCTTCCCTCGGATCCGATCTCTGATATCTGCAGATAAGTCAGCTGTATTTATCCCACGCTGCTGGCGTGATCCGCCATAGTAACTTTCGGAGTAGTGTGGACTGTGGTCCACGTCCAGTCTAGCGCGCTTGATATATAGCATATCGCTCTCCCTCTCATCCCACTCGGGTAAATCGAGTTGTCTTGAGTTATACATCTCATGGGTGTTTGATGCAGGTGCCATAAAATTAGGAGACAGACAAACTCTAGAATAGGGTTCTCCTGCAGTGTCAGCAACTTGTGTTGAAGGGCTTCTGTAAGGAGGATCATTCCATTTCCTAACTTGCATTCCAGATTTATAACTCAATTCAGAATATGGCGCACGTGTCTGTTCATTTGACCTGTATACACCAGATTCAGCAATGTTATCATACTGATTGATGTAGGGGTTTGCCTGTGATGAGTAATTTCCCTCCACTGAACGGTCATAACCAAAATCTCCATACTTCTGCGATGTACCAACATATTCTGGTCGAGTATCCATATTTTGGTCTTGATAAGCATTCGGTTTCATTTGCATCATTGAACTGCTGCCCATCTGCCCACCCTGTTGGTTTTGAACATTCTGGTTCAAATGAGACACCAAATTCTTGTTCATCAGCACATTTCCTGTGTTCTGACTTTTTTGAGCCACACCTCCCATCTGCATTACTGAATTTTGGTTTAGTTGAGGATTTTCCACACTCAATGTATTTTTAGCCATTGAGGCCACTTGCATCATCATCTGCTGGTTTAACAGAACGTTTTCCATAGCTGTGGAATTTTGAGAGGTCATTAACATCATGAGTTGCTGATTGAGAGAACCCTTATCTGTGTTTGCAGTATCTTGTGTTAAAGAGGCAACCTGCATCATCATTTTCTGTTGTGGTGTCTCAGAGCTTGGTGTTTGGTCGAGCAGTAAGGATTTTAACATCATTAATTTTGAATCCATCTGTACATTTTCAGTAGATGAACTACTTTGTGGAAGACATTTAAGCAATGTCATTAATTTCTGCAGAAACTGAAGATCTTCAGTGTTTGGGTCATTTTGATTGGACTGTGGAATTTCAACCTTCTGGGCACTGCCTGTTGTACTGGGCATATGAAGGTTTTGAATATTTTGTTTTGATGGAACAAATGGAAACTGTTGCGGCTTTTGTGGAACAGATGCATTTGGTGTCATTTTTGTTTGATCAATGCGCTGAATATTTGGCCCACGAACACCATCTTGCATGATATTTTTTTCTAAAATATATGAGAATATAAAAATGAGAATCAATTATGGAAAGTACAAGCCATTTATTATCTAAACCTACAAAATTATTGTCAATACACCTTATGCTGGGCATACATTTTATCTGACATGCTGGAACAGATCAGATATCGTGACCATACATCTAGATATTTCAGTGTATGGCCACAATATATGCATTCCTCCCCTCGAGAGGAAACATTTCCCCATTCTTCTCCTGTGAAGGAACAGGGGAAATGTCTGGCGGTCAGCCGCAGCAGCGCAAAACAATCAGATCTAACGGATAATTTTGCATGTCCAACACACCAATAAATACTGATCGGTCGCAGCAATACACTGTTTAAATATATGCCCGATGAGATGATCGGCCGATTGGGCTGACAATTGCACATTACGTTAGCTGCAATTAAAACACTAAGCTATAGTGAGAGAACATCACTTAAATGATCTAATCTTCAGAATTTAATTGAAATTTATAAAATCAACATAGTAACATTCAATGCTGAAAATTAAATGATTTGCAGAGAACTAAAATAATTGATTGGTTTAGACCAAGTATAAACTTGTACTGTCTAAGAACACACCATAACAGACAATACAATTTAGTGCCAGGACCATAAACACAGCTGGTCCTGCCGGCCTCCAAACCAGACAACTTGCATGTCATGACTTTTATTATGCAGTGGCTTATAGATGAGTCTGCTTATATGATCAAATATCAGAAAAAAACGTAATGCAGAAATGTAAATATTTCAAGCAGCTTTTGAGTGCACGAACAGTGCATCTACTTGCAGGAATATACTCATTGTACTATTAATAGAAATACTGTAACATGTACACAGGCTTCAAAATGTCCACACATTTGTTATAAAGGGAGAGGAACCTATTTTTTTTTTTTATCATGTGCATATCAATAACTTTGCATTGAATTACGCAAGTTGTTCTGTAATAGACTTTTCAAAACTCCACAAATGGCATGCATTACATGATCAATTTGGGGCCGATTCTGAGTTGGGAGCAAAGCAATAAAATCAAGTAACTTTTCAAAGGGACAAACTATGCTGCATTGTAAGGGGTACAAATAAATTTTCTTTTCATGCATGGTAAAATACACAACTATTAAGTGACTTCTTATTTATTTATATAAGGATCATCACTATTCACGAGCCTACATCACCTATTTGCATGGATATTAAACAAGCTTCATGTTAACCAGATAACTGTTGAGGGAGAATAAATATACAATTTTTTATTATCAACACATACATACATATATATTTTATTGATATTTTTCTTACTGTTTTTCATCAGCCGGATGCGGCTATATGAAATCATTATTAACCTTTTTTCTAAAAGATAATAGTGACTATGTTTGAGATGTGCTATGTTATATAAAAAAAAGATACATTATTTATATAAAGAAACATTGTTTCATATTGTTTCAGAGTTTTCAACAGCTGCCTCTGATTTGTGACCAATGTATGACTAATAGTTTTAAGAGAATAATTTAGTGTTATATTGTATTTAATTATTGCTTTTCATATTATCTTTATTAAAGGATTTTGCTTCTCATCATATATGGCATGTACTTCCCACACTTAATACAATACCAATACACTTTGCAAGTGTTGATGAGATATTTATTATTTACCATGTATTCATTATTTATCATTTATTTATTATTTTTTATTTTCCTGGGTTTCTCCTTTAAGCGCGGTAATTCTTTTCTTTCTCTACATGTCATTGGTTGCAACAATTATTACTGCAGCTGAAAGAATCACCAGCACTATACACACATATCGATAAGATTTCATCAGATTTTATTATCGGTATATTCTGTATTGAAGTGCCGAGGTTACATATATTTTGATTTATGGTAAAATACTGGCTGCTTCTGCATGTAGCTCACAAATCCTGGACAGCTTTATTTTTACACAGCAATTTAGATTGTTTGGACATATTCCATCTAAATAAAAAAATCTCTGCACATTTTAAATCTGCCACACCTGCAGTGTAACAGTTTTGCCAAGATGCAGTTACCGTTTTTCTTTTGTTGTTTTGCTCCCAAATCAGAATTGGACTAATTCAATTAGCCCTGAAGTCGGAACTTATGGGGGCGTGCCCTAATCGCGGGACATGTGGCCTGGCCACCCCTTAGGAAAAAAGAAGCAAATCCAGGGGGGTGTGGCAGCAGTCTCCCTGGTCCCACTGCAGCCCAGCACACAGCAGCGTATGCTGGACTGCTGACAGGAAGCCAGCACTTATTGGGCATTTTTTTTCACCTACCTGAGGCAGGTGAAAAAAAACAAAAAAAAACATGTGTTGAATCAATACAAAATGTGATTTAATGACCAAGAAGGGGGGAGGCTGAGTTGACCCAGTATATGTCAGGTCTAGTAAATAATAAAGGTATTTAATCGTATAGGTGAGTTCGCTGTAAATGGTGTTTAATTAGCTGGAATTTTAACCTTAAACACCTTTAGTCCACTTACAGGAACTAATGCCATTTTGCTTTTATAATGTAGCAGCTTCATATACTAACATGATTTACATGTTATATTGGTGGGTTGGTCACTTCATAGAAATGTGGCCATTGGTTGTTAGGTCTGGCCTTTGTTATCAAGATCATCAGCATGGTGGGCAGGACCTGAGCAGGTTACCACAACCTGGAAGTGGTGGGGTAAGCCTCCTCTTGTACCTGGGTGCCTTCAGAAGTATATAAAGCGCACAGACTGTGCTGTTGTGTCATATTTGAAGACCATAAGTACCATCCATATTACATGTTGTACAAAAAATTTTAGAGGAAGAAAGCTGGACAGTGTATATTTCACTGCAATTCAAGAGTGCCGGTAATTTCATTTTGATAGATAGAATATACAGCACACACAGAGTTTTTATTTATAAAATGCTGACATATTACATAAACTGTTTTCTTATTTTAATTTAACTTACCTGGAGGTCCTCTGTTAAATTGTGGTGGCATATTAATCATTGGGTTCTGCTGCACTGGATTCTGAAAACTCCTCTTCTCTCTAGAAACATTTTGCATAATTGACATGGCCACATCCTTTGCCCTGGCAACTCTAGCAGGAAAGAGCTAAACAGAAAAGCAAGGAAAACCAAAATTTCAGTATATACAAGACTGAATTCTAATGACAAGTTGGATTGTAAAAATAGATCAGACAGTGTAAAACAAAATGCCTGTTAAGACTATTCATATAATACAAAAGACAAGTTCCAGGAAAACGATCTGTGTATAATGTGTATGGATTATAGACTTCAGATTAGTAACACGTTATCAGTAGAGTATGGATATAACGGAAAAGTCACTTTTTTCAATCATATCAATTTAATTAAGTAATTTTAAAATGTAAGCAGTTATTCCATGAACTTCCCGATAATGCACAATGCTATATGGTACTGAGCAGTGATGTGCACTAGATGTGTGCCCAGGGCATTACACTTGTTGTTGCAACTTGACAAAACACAAATTTTCATTGTTTGACAAGAAGCGGATTTACCGAAAACAATGGAACCTGGGAGTTTGTGGCACTGCGACTATGCTGAGGCCTATACATGCTGCCATATCATCAAACTGCAGTGTGTGTACAGTTTAAAGAATAGTGTAAACAGTAAATGTGGCCAGGGAGACTAATCTGAGGACTATATCAAAAGCAATATTTTAAAGCAGTTTCATTGAAATATTAATGCAATAGTTAGAGGTGTGTGAAATGTTATTTTGGTGTTCATGCATCGTTAATTGAATCTGGAAAATATTTTATTTTAACACACATTAGGTTTTATAGTGTATGCCAGGATTAATACAAATGAGAGCCCTTTAATACAATAAAAAGAGATATGGTAAGAACTTACCCTTGTTATCTCTATTTCTACGAAGTCCATAGGGTTCCACAGGATACCTTGGGGTATAGGCGATTACGTCAGACATTGGGCACCACAGAGTTAAATTTTCAGCCTCCCAGGATGCACTGGGGTCCCTCTCCTATACCCCACCTCCGATCCAAAGGCCACTCAGTTACGCAACAAGCCATAGGCCGGAGGAGAAGAAAGAGAGAAGAAAGGCTGGAACACAAAAGAACCACATTCTCACCAGAAGGAGACGGAAAAACCGGTGACCAGATCAAAGCAAATCTGTAGTACAGGTGCGACAGGCCTGTGGAACCCTATGGACTTCGTAGAAATAGAGATAACAAGGGTAAGTTCTTACCATCTCTTATTTTCTACATCAGGGTCCATAGGGTATCCACAGGATATCTTGGGGATGTCCCAAAGCAGTATCCTTTAAGGGTGAGGACACTCCTGTACTGGAAGGAGAATCCACCGCCCGAAGGAAGCATTTTGAGAGGCGAAGGTATCAAATGCATAATACCTCACAAAAGGTATGGACATAAGACCATGTGGCTGCCTTGCACAGCTGAACTGCAGAGGCACCACGGCGAGCTGACCATGAACGACCCACAGACAGTAGAGTGAGCTTTAAGAGAGGACAGTACAGGAAAGCCTTCATGAATGTAAGCCTCCGAAATCGCCATGCAAATCCATCCTGCCAAAGTTTGCTTAGTGGCAGGCCAACCCTTCTTATGGAAACCAGGAGTCCGATTTCCTAAGTGAACTGGTACGATCAACATAAATCCGTAAAGCCTGTACCACATCCAAAGAGGCCTCACCAGCAGAAAGGTCTGGGGAATTAAAGGCTGGTACAATGATTTAATCATTGATGTGGAAACTAGATACCACCTTAGGTAGGAACCCAGGGCGAGTGCGCAGCATTGCCCTGTCCCTATGAAAAATTAAGAAAGGGGGGCGACATAAAAGAGCCCCCAAATCTGACACTCTTCTGACCGAGGCAATGGCCAGAAGAAACACAGTCTTAGCTGTGAGCCATTTTAAATCCACTGAGCCCAGTGGTTCAAATGGCGGTCCTTGGAGAGCCCTAAGGACCACAGCCAAGTCCCAAGGAGCCACAGGTGGAACAAAGGGAGGCTGTATGCGAAGTACACCTTGCATAAACGTGCGGACATCAGGAAGTGTAGCAATCCTACGCTGAAACCACACAGAGGTCAGAAACCTGCACCTTCAGGGAAGCAAGGCGAAGACTGATCTAAGCCCGCCTAAACCCTGGATATCCTAAAAGCCTGAGGATCACAGCCTCTAGGGCGACACCATTCAAAGAAAGTATGCCACACTTGGCAAATTCTTGCAGAAGCCGGCTTCTGAGCATGGTGTTAACTACAGAGCTGGAAAAAACCCTGGACCCAAGAGGGCAGTCTCAACAGCCACGCCGTCAAAGACAGACGACCCAGGTCCGGGTGATGGCAAGGACCTTGAAACAACAGGTCCGGACGTAGAGGCAACAGCATCGGAGCGTCTATGGATAGACTCCAAAGATCTGAGTACCAGTGCCGTCTGGGCCACACTGGATCTATCAGCAGGAGCGTGCCGCCTTCTTGCTTGAATTTGCGAATCACTCGAGGAAGAAGGGAGAACGTAGGGAAGAGGTACGCAAACTGGAAGGTCCACCAGACCGACAGAGCGTCTACCAGAAATGCCTCTCTCTCTTGTTCTTGACCTGTACACAGGAAGCTTGTTGTTGTGTCGGGAGGCAATGAGGTCTATCTCTGGAAGGTCCCATTTGTTCACCAGTAGCTGAAACACCTCCAGGTGAAGAGACCACTCTCCTGGATGCACGTCTTGACGGCTGAGAAAGTCTGCTTCCCAGTTGAGGACTCCTGATATGAACACTGCCGAGATGGCAGGGAGATTGCCTTCCGCCCATGCTAGAATGCTGGACACCTCTGTCAGGGCCGCCTGACTGCGGGTTCCTCCTTGGCGGTTTATATAAGCCACCGTGGTGGTGTTGTCCGACTGCACCTGCACGGGTTTTCCGTGGAGGGCATGTCTTGCTTGGTGGAGAGCTTTGAATACTGCCCTTAGTTCCAGGATATTTATTGGAAGCGCAGATTCTGCTTGAGTCCACCTTCCCTGGAAGAAGTGTGAACTCGTCACTGCTCCCCAGCCTTGCAGGCTGGCGTCCGTCGTCAGAAGGACCCAGTCCGCAATCCAAAAGGGGCGCCCCCTGTTCAGGTGAGTAGTCTGCAGCCACCAGGCCAGAGAGACGTACCTCCGGGGAAAGGACCATTGTCTGTGTCTATATCCAATGGGGAAACCCATTCCATCTGGAGAGGATCAACTTCTGCAGAGGTCTGGAGTGGAACTGGGCTATACTCCACCATGTCGAACATCGACACCATGGAACCCAGTAACCTCATCGCCGAGTGAATAGACACCCGGCGACTCCGCAGGCAAATGCGTACCTTTGCCTGTAACGCAGAGATCTTTTTCTCTGTCAAAAAGATCCTCTAATGTTGGGAGTCCAACAGGGCTCAGAGATGGATCATCCTCTGTGACTGAACCAGGGAGGACTTCTTCCAGTTTATCAGCCAGCCGTGATTCTGTAACACAGAGACTGTCAGTTGCAGATGGCACTGAAGTTTTTCTTGAGACCGTCAGCAACAGGAGGTCGTCCAGCTAGGGTAACAATCGAACCCCCTGCATCCGCAGGTGAGCTGCCATAACTTTGGTAAACACTCGAGGCGCTGTGGCCAGACCAAAGGGCAGAGCCTGAAATTGGAAGTGTGTCGACTACTGCAAACCTGAGGAAACGTTGGTGCGCTGAGACAATAAGGATATGCAGGTAAGCATCCTGAATATCTAGCGACACCATGAATTCCCCAGGCTCCATCGCCAAAACGATGGTATGCAGGGTCTCCATCCTGAACCGAGGAACTCCCGAATTTGTTGAGGGATTTGAGGTTGAGGATGGGCCGGTAGGACCCACTGGGCTTCTGTACCAGAAAAAGAATGGAGTAATACCCTAATCCCCTCTGAGACAATGGAACCGACACTATGACTCAAGTCTGGAGCATAGAGTGTAACACCTTCCGGAATTCCAGGGACTTGTCCTGATTGGACTGAAGACCCGTGGTGAAAAGCCAACTGGGAGGCCTCCTCCGGAAGGAGGGCGCGAATTCCTGAGAGACCACTTCTCTTACCCAAGTGTCTGTGGTAGTCAGACACCAGCACTGGGCGAACTGAAGAAGTCGGCCTCCCACTTTGGGGTCCCCCAAAGAGAGGCCCATCCCGTCAGGCTAAAGGCTTATGGTCCGACTTGGGAGCAGGACGTCTGGTACTCCACGCCTGCTTCTTTGGCTTTGCAGATTTCTTGGCCCCTGCCGGTCTCGGAAAGGACTGTACCTTGGACTTAACCTGGGCCATGTAAGGCCGAAAGAACGAAGAACCCGACCCTGATGGGACGGAAGCCGATGGCAGACATGCAGACTTAGCTGCTGCCAGAGTGGTCACAGTTTTGTCCAGATCAGGGCCAAATAGGACTTGTCCATTAAAAGGCAAGCATTCCAATCCCTTTTTGGAATCAGTGTCCTCTTTCCCAGAGCGCAACCATAGGGTGTGGCGTGCCACCACGGCTGCCGAGGAGATTCTGGACGTGAGGAGACCTATATCCAAAGGCTGCCTCATGAATGTACGTGGCTGAATCTCTGAGATTTCCCACTAACTCCACGCGTCAGTGTCCAGAGACGCCTTCAGGCTATCAGCCCAGCCCTCCATGGCTCTGGCCACCCAGCATATGGCCATAGCCAGTCTGGACCCTCCCCAGAAAGGAAATAAATGGATTTCAGGCATATTTCCACCTTACGATCCATTGCATCCTTTAAGGAGGACATGGAGGGCATGGATAATGTAGCACTCCTCACAAGGCATGTGACATGAGAATCGACTTGTGGAGGGGTTTCCCACTTTGAAAAATAATTGTCCGCAAAGGGGTACGCAACAGCCAAACGTTTTTGAGGCTGGTACAGCTTACCCGGATTTTTCCACACCTCCTCTAAATGATCCACTAACTGACCAGATAGAGGAAATACAGTGGCATCACCCTTAATATCCTTAAAGGCGGCGTATTTGGATTTAGCCAACGGGGGATCATCATCCTCAATAACTAAAGCCGTATGGACTGCCCGTATAAGGCCGGGTATATAAACTTTAGACTTGGACTCCGCCTCCTTAGTACGAAGGGGCAATCAGTCCGAATAGTCAAAAATCTCAGTCATCAGACAACACATAATCCTCATCAAACAGAGGCGTCTGAGACACTAACGACCACTTATGTGGCCGAAAGGAGGATTCCCCTTGCAATACGTCCATCAGGTGCTGTACTGTATTGAACCCACGCAGGCTCCTGAGAGACCTGGGGGGGTGACAGCGGGAGACACTGGGGTATCATTAATTGCCTTGGGAACCCCTGAAAGGGTGATGAACCCACAAACTGCTGTGTTAACCCTATCTGGAGGAATGCAGGGGGAGGTGCTAACTGGCCCACAAGGGTTGTAAGCGCCTTAACAAAACAAGCCCAGGGCAGTTCCTGCACAGGCAGAGTTACAGAGATAGGGCGTGATATCACATAGCAGGCCCTACACATTCCCTCAGCATTCCCATCTCCCTCCGCAAATGGTACATTACATTTAGTACACTTTAGCAGGAGAGGAAAATCACTCAGACATGATGAGTGACAGTGTATATGACTCCCCACACAGAAAAACAATACTGTTTACTGTGAGGTAATAAACACCCTGCAACACCTTAGCGCAAGGGCTTTAGCAGAGAATGAATAGGGATAGTGAAATGGCTGACAGTCAGAAGTGAAAGTACAGGCAGCAGCGCTAGCAGTAAGTCACAAACAATGCAGAAACAATGCCCTGCACTAACAGCGTTGAGATCAACTACACAGGCCAGAGCCTGGTAGGAAACAGCGCTGCATACAGCGACCTTACGCGAAGGAGAGGTATGCGGGGGGACCCGGACCACGATGTCACAGTCTTTCAGCGTCCAGCAACGCTTACCAATTCACTAAAGATGGCCGCCGAGGAGCAAAGAGGAGGGGGGCCCGGGGGAGGAGCGCACACACAGGCAACAGACCGCAATGGAGAAGCCGTGTGCAGCAGGGGAGGCGCCGGCTGTGTACAGAGAAGGCGCACTCCCCTGGCATGCAATTATCCCCCAGGACGCCGGAATTTGCCGCGGCCCGCTGTCCCCGGGGTATAGTGGATGCGCAGGTTAATACCTGGCTCCACGCTGCAGCCAGACCACAGGGAGCCCCCTGCTTGGGGACTTAGGACTGTGTTGCTGCCGCTTTACCTGTCCCCCTTGTATCCGGCCACAGTCCAGGCATCCAGAGTCACCGCTAGCTGTGACCCCAGATACCTACCAGCATCCCTGGTTCAGTACTGGCATTCTGGGCACCGGCGGGGTGTAGGAGTGACAGCATGGACGTCAGTACTGACTGTCCATGCTGTACAACTCAAATGTGCAGCCACAGCTGCTTTTGAAGAAAACTTCAGGGGCCATAACAGTCCCCCCCTCTGTTAAGGTGATCCGACTCTGAGCCGGCACCAACAAAACAGAGTGGCCTTTGGCTCGGGGGCAGGGTATAGGAGAGGGACCCCAGTGCATCCTGGGAGGATGAAAATTTTACTCTGTGGTGCCCGATGTCTGACGTCATCGCCTATACCCCAAGGTATCCTGTGGATACTCTATGGACCCTGATGTAGAAATTAAAGGTGTACTGAGCAGAAATTTGGGGTGCTTTAACACATTTAAAGCTATATGCACATTTTTTTTAATCCAGAATAGCAAGGGTACAAATCCTAATTTTACAAGGATGTGTGTTAAAACCATATGTTCTTCATCAGATGCACATTTACCATCAAAGTGGAATGTTTACCAATAAAAACATATTGAACAATTCTATATTTATGCACCCTTGGAAGGGTGTTGTATGAAAAGTTGACATTCAGAATGTCGTCAGGTTCTGAATGTCAGTCAGCAAGTCAACATGGACAGTAGGTTAACACCAGAATGTCGACAGCTTGTTTCATGTTTTAGCCTAACCCTAAAAATAACCGAAAAATGCACTGTCGACATTCTAACATTTTAACCACGTTGACATAAGTGTGTGACCTTATGTCCACTTCTACAATCTGACCGGATCCCCTTGAAAGGGCTCACACTTCAGAATGCCATTAAAACAGCTTAAGGTGGTATATGAAGACATTTCAAAGCAGCAATCCAAATACAATAGATGCATTGAAAACTTACAGCCTCTTCCTTTAACTTGTTCGAACATAACTTTATGTCAGCTGTCAGCTTGCTTGTGAGCCCTGTGACAGTCATTGCTTCACTGTCATTGTCAATCTCAAATGATTCCTAAAAAATATAAATAAAAGCAGTTTAGATGTGTTATTGACTATTTTCTAGTTAAAAATGCTAAATAGTGGAAAACAGATTGAAGGAATGAAATGGACGATCCTGCATGGAGGCAAACAATGGAAGCTTAGTACGATACTGACTGAATGAGAAAAATGGATATCCATGACTTGCATGTTAATTGAAGACAGTCTTAGAACTGTAATGAAACACTATTTGCAATTAACCACTTCCAGGGCATTGTCTATACATAATTGGTCTATAATTGTTGTACATATGTATTATCAACTGAGTAAAAGGTGTACAGGTAAGGAACCTTCCAAACAGGAAAGAGCAGGAGAAAGAAAAAATAATAGCTGCCACTTGCTACAAATGCATTTTATACACAGACATGACCCCCCCAAGTGTCAAATACAGCAGTAACTGAGAAGCGTTGCTAAAGAATTAAGACAATGCCTTAGGAAAGTGAGGAAAGGAGATAATGTTAACATCTGCTATCTTGATCTCACTGCACCTGTTTATAAAGCTTGGGTTCTTCACAAATGTCCCACCCACAAAAGACACAGAGAAAATGTCTCAAAGATTATCTTGTCACCTCATAGGGAAAATGAACCATAGCCACTGACAACTGCCTTTCCAATTTTCACTATTGTCTTATCTTCTATATCCCCTCTGAAATGTTATTTCCACTGTTAAGGACTGGCTAGTAGCTGTCTGGACCCAGTTCTAGAGCGATTAGAGGGATGGAGGCCATTAAAGACTATCAGCAGAGTCCAAGCACCTAACTATTTGGTGCCCTGGACATGTAATCAATAAGTAGCAAAACAAATGGTTGGGAGTAGGAGAGAGCTAAAGAATGGTACCACTCAATGTAAGGGACTATTCAAAAGGGCCAAAATGTTCAGGACTGGAAGCATTAGGACAAAAAGCAATGTCAGCACAGTCTGGGCTCATTATCGGATTTTTCAATGAATGAAAATAAGATGACCAGAAAAAATTGTGAAATTATGAATTTCACCATCTAAGCTTTATGTTTGTGACTAAAGCGGAACTAGAGCGTTATGTACCAAATAAAACCCAATACACTGCCAGCCATTTGTAACCAAAATGATTACCCTAATACTTTCACTAATAAAAAATAGGTCACAAACACCCTAAAATGCTTTCTAGATTAGGGATAAATGGATAAGAGGACATTAATAACATTAAATCCTTTTCTTTGAGTCCATGGAGAAACACCAGAAACGAGGTATAGTCAATAAGCAAGGAGTGCAAGTAAAAAACACCTTTCTTTTTCAAACAGAAGACGATCGGTACATTACAAAGCTGACCCAGGAGCAGTTTTGTCCAGTGAAACATTCTTTAAAATGCCATCATCTTTTAGAGCAAACACATAAAACGCACAAAGTGCGCGTTTCATCAGTGGTTCATATAGACATCTGGCTTACATCAACTTTACACCAACTTAAGACAGACTTCTGAAAGAAGAGACAATTTCCCAGGATGAAGACATCTGCTTCAGTGTCCACCCTACAATGAAAGCCATGTGAGACAAAATATTTCACCCTGCTTACAGTACAATCTAGCTTGTTTCATCATGGTCAAAGGATTCCTGGTTTTTAAGGTATGACATCATTGTGGTTTTGCACACTGTGGTTTGCACTGCCTTTGTGCACAATGAATGGTGAACTGTTACTAAGGCATAAACACACTGCCCTTAGTACATTAATCGGATGTTTGGACTCCTCCTTAATGCCAAGATCCAGCAAAAGAGCCTGAAGTGTGACCACACCCCATCCTTAAGGCAGTGATTTCCCAACTGGACGTCGTGGCACCCTGGGGCACTTTCAGGAATGCCACAGATTGGTGGTCCAGGACCAAAGTAAATTTATTTATGGTCAATGTGTTGGACTTGAAACTCCCACAAGTAAAAACCATACGTACTGGACATCCTCAAAAGGTCAAGACCACCTTCTCCAAAACCCTCAAGCAAAAAAGCACAAAAGTTTGTTTGTGAGCAAACAAGGACCTCATGGCTACTATCCTAAGTCAGAAACACCAGCTATGACAGAGTGCTAAACAGGAGCCCCTTAAAAACAATACACCGGGATGGAGACCAGTTGGACTTCTTGTGACTGATCATTCATGGTATTCCAGTACATGATGCATAGACGTGGAACTATGGTAGGGAATAATAGTCACACCCTGAACATTAGAAGAGCCACCATCATCGCCATGAATTTAAAGAACGCAAGTGGAGCAGTCAACAGACCAAAATGTCCTGAACTGCCAATGTTAGCACTGAACCACAACCCAAAGGAAGATTTGATGTTTCTCCCAAAGGTGAATGTGAAAATATGATTCCCTGATATAGACCTGCATCCGTATTTCTCTATACTGTGAATGACATATTTCAGAGACTTCATCTTGAAATTTGTCCACCCTGAGATGGGTGTTCAGGAACGTCAAGTTCAGAATGGGACAAAAATACCCATCTGGTTTGTGCAACAGGAATAGAGGAGTAAAACCCCAATCTCCTTCCGGAAAGAAAAGAAAAAGAAAAAAGGAGACCCTTTTTAATATGTTATTTTGTGGGTCTATTCAATTGTCTTAATTTATGTGTTTTTCATACTGGTGTGCTTAGACTGCCTATTCAAATTGTCACAACAAGACATCCAAGGCTGCATCACTCAAGTACTCTAAGGAGTCCCGAGACTCTTCGACCAAGATATGCAACTCTACTCTTGGCCTACTGCTCTACAAGCAAACAGAGAGCCCTACTGTATATTTCTCTACTGCCTTAATCGACCACGTGATGGCCTTTGCCGTGACAAAAATTGATTAAAAGGAGGCTTTTTACCCTCCAATCTGTGCCATCCATAAGAGACTCAACACTAGAGATGGGTAAAGTGGTGGCACTGCTCCAGCGGATGCTCCTGCTCCAAAGGGAAGGAACAAAACAACACAATTCACTTTATGCTTAGGGGGAATTCAATTAACCATGGGACACCGCAGGCTTTTAACTCTTGGGTTAAGAGTCTGGAGCTGTTCAATTACTGCCCACAATAAGCCCAGAGGTTGCACTTAAAGCAGATTTCTGATTTCACCTCAGGAAGGGGCAAACAGAAATCAGTGTTTAGTGCACCCTCTGGGCTTACAGATTGTGGTAACTTCGTAGCTCTGGGCATGTAATACAAAATCTATGCTTTACTGCACACTCAAGTCCCGCGGCTAATTGAATTCGCTTTTCAACTGTCAGTAACCTCCAGAATTTCAGTTTCTCGGGTTCC